>CM075333.1:84161740-86661740 GCA_037788925.1 Mytilus galloprovincialis | reverse complement strand
GACAAGTTAAAAGAGCAACGGGCGTATCATGCGCTAAAGCGCAGCCCTTTATTGTTTTTGTTAAATTTAAAATTTTATTCATGCGCGCACTCCATAAATGTGGCAGAATAGTCAACCAGTTGACGGTGGCCGCTTACTGGAAGAAGATGTACATGTAGCCTAATTTCAGTGATAGTTTGTAGTTGTTATAGACAACTCAAGTTTGTAGTTGTTATACATGTATATACATGTATAGACAACTCATAGATTTATGCACCTTATCCCATTATTTCCTTATGTCTCAATGCTTTTGCTGTTGGAACTAATTGGTTCCTGACTTTCTGCCAATTGACCTGTAACTCTTTCATGATAAATGTACTGGAAATTGGTTCAGCACCCAGACAAACCGGCACCTGGTCAAATCAGCACCTAACATAGACAAGCGGGCACCTGCAAAAGACAATTTGGCACCCAGACAAATCGGTACCTTATAAATTATTTATCTTTGATCTAAATAGAGTGAAAAAAACATTAAAATTTCCTGGCACTGATATATTCTATTCTATATGTATGAGGGATTTTCTATAAAAATCATGGTTTATTTGCCACAAAGTCCCCTTTTTCTTTTAAATGCAATTAAACAGTAAATAATGATGCTTTTCAAGAGGTTTTCCCTTGGTATATGTACAAAACGGCCTATCTCTATTATTCATTATATTTGTTTTGTTTTTGTCGAGCCTTCGACTTAAGTCGAAAAAGCGAGACTAAGCGATCCTACATTCCGTCGTCGGCGTCGTCCACAAATATTCACTCTGTGGTTAAAGTTTTTGAAATTTTAATAACTTTCTTAAAATATCCTGGATTTTTACCAAACTTGGACAGAAACTTGTTTATGATCATAAGTTAGTATCCAGAAGTAAATTTTGTAAAAATAAAATTCCATTTTTTCCGTATTTTACTTATAAATGGACTTAGTTTTTCTACCGGGAAATATTACATTCACTCTGTGGTTAAAGTTTTTAAAATTTTAATAAGTTTCTTAAACTATAATTGGTTGGTACCAAACTAGGACAGAAGCTTGTTTATGATCATAAGATAGTATCCAGAAGTAAATTTTGTAAAAAAGATAAATCCATTTTTCCAAATTGAACTTTTAAATGGACTTAGATTTTCTGCCAGGAAACAACTCATTCACTCTGTGGTTAAACTTTTTTAAATTTTAATAACTTTCTTATACTATTTTGGATTTGTACCAAACTTGGACAGAAGCTTGTTTATGATCAAAAGCTAGTATCTAGAAGGAAATTTTGTAAATAAATAAATCTATATTTTCATATTTTACTTTTAAATGGACTTAGATTTGCTGCCAGGAAACAACACATTCACCAGTTAAGGGTCTAACTTAAATAAGTTATCAGAGAAAAATAACATGCATGTGTTATTACAGACACTTTCATGAGTTGTCTACTCTTTTTTCCTTAACCTGTAATAACATATGTTTGTTATCAGTTAAAATATATCATAAATATTTTATCTTTAATGGGCACTTGGGAATTCTTAAAATTTTGCGCAGTAGCTTAATATATTACCTTGATAACTAATTTTCTAATTCCATTAATACAATTTTGATCAACCATGGTAAATCAATGAGACAAGGCCTTTAAGGGCAAACTAAGCTGTAATAACAAGGCTTAGTTATTACAAGCATGTAACTTACTATATGAGAGCAAATGAGACACTTGGAATCTTGCGCAGTGCCTCATTACAAGCTCTGATCATCATTTCTTACAATGAATTGAAATACATTGTTATACAAGCCAGAGCAAAGCCTTTAAAGAGATATATAGAAGCTTTAATAACACCCTTTTGTTATTGCAGGAATATATTTTCTGTAATAACATAGGTGTACTATGCATGATTGGTAAACTATGAGCTGTTATATCTTTGCAAAGATTAGTATACATAAAGAAAATCATAATATCAATAGAACTTGAGAAAAAATTAACAAAATAAAAGTTGTATATTTTCCCTTTGAAACATGTAACATACATATGTTATCACAGTTTTTTGATATTTTAGCTCGCAATAACAACATGTAAGTTATTTTTCTCTAATAACTTATTTAAGTTAGACCCTTGACTGTTCACTCTGTGGTTAATAAACTTTTTTAAATTTTAATAACTTTCTTATACTATTTTGGATTTTTACTTAACTTGGACAGACAGAAGCTTGTTTATGATCAAAAGCTAGTATCTAGAAGGAAATTTTGTTATCTTCCAGTTAACATTACATTCAGTCTGCAGTTAAAAGTTTTTAAACATTTATTAGATTCATAAACTATCCTGGATTTTTACCAAACTTAGACAGAAGCTTCTTACAATCAATAGATAGTATCAACAGGAATATTTCATTGATTTATTTCCTCATTTGTGTTGAGCCTGCGATTAACAGAAAGAGTAGGCGAGACACTGGGTTCCGTGGAACCCTTACGAATTTTTTTATACTATTGCAGTTTTGAAAAGTTTTGTACTTTTAATATATAAAATACTGATTAATGCATAACTACAATTGATTATGACTAAATTAAATTATGTTCATTAAAACATCAACATATCTAACAATCAATATGATTTAATTAATTGATTATTATTTTTAAGTGCCAGATTGTCTTGGTCCCGAAATGTCCGAATACTGAATACCGAAATGTCCAAAATGGTGCTGAAATGTTTTCGGACTTGAGTGCCGATTTGTCTGGTTGATGATATGTCTTGTTACCGAAATTGGTTAATGGGTAGTCCAAATAATTATGACTCTTGCAAGGCTATTTTAATTTTTTTTTTTTTTTGGAAGGTGTTGCAGAAAAAAATTGAAATAGCCTTGCTAGACGTTTTAATTATTTGGATTAGTGTATGGGTACAAATCAAATCGGCACATGGTCAAATCAGCACCTTTTGTAAAAGTCAAATCTGCACCTGGTTAAATTAAAATCTGTTCAAATCAGCATTGTTTTAGGTTGGATTCATTTTATTCATTACATCGTTAATTAAAAAAAAAAATAATCTTAAAATTAAACTGACAAAATGAATATTCTTATACTTAAATGTGCCTGTCATTTAAACACCACTTTGGTTAATTGTTGCTCACGTTGACAATTTTTTTCCTACATTCCTTACAAAAAAAAACATAATTAAACATGTTATTGTATAAGCTTTGAATAATGAATCTGATATATATATATTGTATCATCGGGTGGTGGAAACTGATAACATTTGTTTTTGAAATGTTGGGAAAATTGTGACGCAATAGGGTTTACAAAACTAAAAATGCACATTTTCAATTTTGAGAACACAACTTGCATGCAACATTTCTTGAAACTGCAATAACATGAATAATCATGCAATCTCACAATTTTTTCAAATATAATAAACAATGCAAAAATAATTGCACACAATTTTTGTCAAGCCTGCAACTTTTGTTGCAGAAAGCTCGACATAGGGATAGTGATCCGGCGGCGGCGTTAGCTCACTTCTTAAAAGCTTTATATTTTAGAAGGTGGAAGACCTGGATGCTTCATACTTTGTATACAGATGCTTCATGTTACGAAGTTTCCGTCAGTCACATGTCCAATGTCCTTGACCTCATTTTCATGGTTCAGTGACCACTTGGAAAAAAAGTTCAAATTTTTTGTAATGTTGAATTCTCTCTTATTATAAGTAATAGGATAACTATATTTGATATGTGCGTACCTTGCAAGGTCCTTATGTCTGTCAGACAGTTTTCACTTGACCTCGACCTCATTTCATGGATCAGTGAACAAGGTTAAGTTTTGGTGGTCAAGTCCATATCTCAGATACTATAAGCAATAGGGCTAGTATATTCGGTGTATGGAAGGACTGTAAGGTGTACATGTCCAACTGGCAGGTGTCATCTGACCTTGACCTCATTTTCAAGGTTCATTGGTCTTTGTTTAGTTATCTTGGTTAATGTTAAGTTTATGTGACAGTTGTAATAAAGCTTAGCTTTATACTTAGGACTATCAACATGATATCAATGATTAGTATAGAAGGCGAGACATTTCAGCGTGTGCACTCTTGTTACAAAATTTTTACAAACATAAGTTAGTGACACTGCATAAAGTTTAAAGCTCACACATGTAAAAACATAGATTCCACCACCTTAACAAATTCGTGGACGAAGAAAATATGAAAATTAAAATGTACAAAAACAAGTAAATTCTGTCAACATTGGTGTTATATGTTGTACCTTCTATGTGTCACAAAATAAAACCAAAATTTACCATACATAGGGTAAATGATACTTATGTTTGAATTTAATTATACTTGGTAGAATTAAGTGTGTTCCTAGAGCTGTCTTTGCATTATTTGGTTTTGGATTTCCAAACATTAGGCTGTGATAAACAGATCAACAATTTTCAAATATAGTTTGCTACATGTATGTTTAATTTTTTTATTTTCAAAATGTAATAATATTTTCTAGGTTATGTTGTTCCTGTGGAGTAACCAGACAATTCCATACAAATTCTAAACCACTTTTATTTTACGCCACTCCAAACCTCAGGTCAGTATTATTCTTTAAAAAATATATTCTTAATGTGACTTTTGATATATATATACCATTATGATAAAACAATCGACAGAAAAAATATTTGTTGAGTGACATTGGTTGTAGTTAGATATTAAAATACAGAGGATAAATTCCTCAGGCTTTTACTTCATCCCCTTTTTCCTCGTGTCAATCGAGAATGTATTACTGTAAACATGGTAAATACGAAAAAAAATTGACACTTATATATTGATTTCAATAATGCGAAAAAATACCAATCCTCCTTAAAATTCAAAAGTTCTAGAAGAAAAGACAACATCATTACCTCAAAAAGGCTGACACCATCAACAGTCCACTGAAAACTACACAGGAACACTACAGTATTACCTCTGGTGCCCTGAAAGGGTTGTACATGTAACTTTACAATCCATAACAAGGAAGAGAGAGAAACAGAAAAGTAGAAAAAAAAAAACAAAGTAATTTACCTGTATTGAGTTTTTCTTTTCATATGAATTGAAATGTAAAAGTGATTTAATCTAAATTGTAAGACAGATACAATTAATTAAGCTGTTAATCTTATATTGATAGTATTGAAGTATTGAAAACAGCCTTTATTTATGTAGATGCCAAGATCTGAATTGTAAGGCTGGACAATGGATATCTGAGTATTTTATTATGATCAGAATTGTTGAGGTGAACCAGTAAATAATGTTAATTCCCAGTTTTTTTTTATATTTAGTCAGAACCAATCAAATCTGAATATTTTGCTTTTACCTCAATTGTAGAGATTAATCTGAGAACATTATTTATTTTACTAATCTGCTTGTAGTGCTGAACCTATGAAAAGAAGGAAAAAAGTTGACCTTTCAAAAGTCATCCAATCTACTCAACTGAAAATAAGAAAAATGGAAAGAGAAATGAGAAAAAGGGAAGAGAAATTTGGAAGGACTCTCAAACCAGTTGAAGAAATTACAGGCAATATTGCAATAAGGAGAAATAGAGAGTAAGTCTGTTATTTACGGTATGTATATTTTACTCTTAAAAGAAGAATGAGATATTTCAATGCATTAGAGTAAATGGAGATGTTGGGTAAACATCAGTTTGACAGCAACACAACAAAATAAATTAAAAAACCTTTGTGTGCACACTCACATACCCCATGCTCTGACATTGTCACTGGGTATACAAAATGTAATCAAATTCCTAAGTACAAAGACTCATTACTCCTACAAAAGTTGTAGATTTTTTGTACAATTTGTAACATTTATTTAACATATATACCAAAGAAAACAAAAGGGATTGTTAAAAACCAAGAGTGGAGCTCAAGAATTAATAGTGATGCTAGGCATTCTAAACAAGTCCTAACTAATGACCCCTAAATCTTATTCTTTTTTATTTCAGTAAATTAAGAAGAGAATTTGAACCATTACCAGTAGAGGAAATAGAAAGGAGAGCTCTTTTAGTAAAGGAATGGGGACGTTATAAAAACCAACAACATTTTACAGAGGAGAAAGCCTTACAGAAAGCAATAAATGTCCAAACTAAAGCTTTAAATGAACTTAGAATGGAGTCAGAAGAGTTGTATCAAAAAGCAAAACAGGTAAATATTATCAGTAGGAAACTACACCTGAACTAGTTAATTCATACTTAAGGTAAATATTATCAGTAGGAAACTACACCTGAACTAGTTAATTCGTATTTAAGGTAAATATTATCAGTAGGAAACTACACCTGAACTAGTTAATTTGTACTTAAGGTAAATATTATCAGTAGGAAACTACACCTGAACTAGTTAATTCGTACTTAAGGTAAATATTATCAGTAGGAAACTACACCTGAACTAGTTAATTCGTACTTAAGGTAAATATTATCAGTAGGAAACTACACCTGAACTAGTTAATTCGTATTTAAGGTAAATATTATCAGTAGGAAACTACACCTGAACTAGTTAATTCGTATTTAAGGTAAATATTATCAGTAGGAAACTACACCTGAACTAGTTAATTCGTACTTAAGGTAAATATTATCAGTAGGAAACTACACCTGAACTAGTTAATTCGTACTTAAGGTAAATATTATCAATAGGAAACTACACCTGAACTAGTTAATTCGTATTTAAGGTAAATATTATCAGTAGGAAACTACACCTGAACTAGTTAATTCATACTTAAGGTAAATATTATCAATAGGAAACTACACCTGAACTAGTTAATTCGTATTTAAGGTAAATATTATCAGTAGTAAAGTACACCTGAACTAGTTAATTCGTATTTAAGGTAAATATTATCAGTAGGAAACTACACCTGAACTAGTTAATTCGTATTTAAGGTAAATATTATCAATAGGAAACTACACCTGAACTAGTTAATTCGTACTTAAGGTAAATATTATCAATAGGAAACTACACCTGAACTAGTTAATTCGTACTTAAGGTAAATATTATCAGTAGGAAACTACACCTGAACTAGTTAATTCATACTTAAGGTAAATATTATCTGTAGGAAACTACACCTGAACTAGTTAATTCGTATTTAAGGTAAATATTATCAGTAGGAAACTACACCTGAACTAGTTAATTCGTATTTAAGGTAAATATTATCAATAGGAAACTACACCTGAACTAGTTAATTCGTATTTAAGGTAAATATTATCAGTAGGAAACTACACCTGAACTAGTTAATTCATACTTAAGGTAAATATTATCAGTAGGAAACTACACCTGAACTAGTTAATTCGTACTTAAGGTAAATATTATCTGTAGGAAACTACACCTGAACTAGTTAATTCGTATTTAAGGTAAATATTATCAGTAGGAAACTACACCTGAACTAGTTAATTCGTATTTAAGGTAAATATTATCAGTAGGAAACTACACCTGAACTAGTTAATTCGTACTTAAGGTAAATATTATCAGTAGGAAACTACACCTGAACTAGTTAATTCGTACTTAAGGTAAATATTATCAATAGGAAACTACACCTGAACTAGTTAATTCGTACTTAGAACATCCATTGAAGTTAACTTGTTTGATTGGAGAGGGATTTTTCATTTGTTGGTTTACTGATTTGCTGATCGTTGTTTTCAGATTGTCAGGATGGGGAGGGGATTTAAGTTTAAAGATTATTTTTGTTTATTCTCCCAACCTTACAAAATACATTACTGTGGATTCATAACTACATGTTGGATACCAATTTTCGTGGGTTTTGTTGGTAGAGGTGAACCACGAATTCACATGTTAAAACATCTAAATCAAATATTCACGAAAATGCAAGTTTTCAGCAATCCACGAAAATTAATACCCACGAAAATAAATGAAACCATAGTTTCCCTGAAATACAAATAATTCATATCTTCTAGCAGTCTACAATGTAGTTATATACTATTTCACACAAACATGATTTATGTATTTTTGTTCTTTTAAGATTTTGAATTTGACATATTGCACAAGACACAATTTTTATGCCCCACCTACGATAGTACAGTAGTATTATGTTTTCTGGTCTCTGCGTTTGTTCGTTGGTCTGTCCGTTTGTCCGTCCGTCTATCCTGCTTCAGGTTAAAATTTTTGGTCAAGGTTATTTTTTGATGAAGTTGAAGTCCAATCAATTTGAAATTTAGTACACATGTTCCCTGTGATATGATCTTTCTAATTAAAATGCCAAATTTTATGATCTTTTGGATAAATGCAATGTGATAATGTTTACAGTGTAATTGTGAAATTAGCTGTAATAATATATTTATCAAGTATTAAGCGTTATTTTTTTTTGTATGAATGTAATGTTATGTGTTAAATCTTTGTAAATGATTTTTGTTGATTTGCCTTTGAAGGTGATATTGTAAAGGTGTATAAGATCTTTGACTGTTTTGTAGATCCATGAAGGTGATATTGTAAAAGTATATAAATCTTTGACTGTTTTGTAGATCCATGAAGGTGATATTGTAAAGGTATATAAATCTTTGACTGTTTTGTAGATCCATGAAGGTGATATTATAAAGGTATATAAATCTTTGACTGTTTTGTAGACCCATGAAGGTGATATTGTAAAGGTATTTTAAATCTTTGACTGTTTTGTAGATCCATGAAGGTGATTTTGTAAAGGTATTTTAAATCTTTTGACTGTTTTGTAGATCCACGAAGGTGATATTATTTATCAGTTTAATGGTCCCACTGAGACACCTCCTGCTGATGACTTTGATTCACCTGATGGACAATATATAGACACATCTAGAAAGTGGTAGAATTTATTTCAATAAAAAATAGGAAAAAAGTTGTTTATTATAAATTTACTACACAAATTAAGTGTAAATTATTTATAGTTCACAAAAATGAAATTTTGTATATGAATAGACAGCCGAAAAAGATCCTACAGGTTGCACCTTGTAAATACAGCTGTTTCTCAAACCACGCCTCTTTTGGGGAGATTTAGAATATTCATAGAATATTAATTTTGTTTACATACTTGTTCCCAGTTACGATATCTATGTTCCATCTCATAGAGACATAACTTGGGAATGTTACCAGTAAATATACATGTGCAATTTGTTTATATTGAAATCTGTGGTAACCTTTTATTTGAGGTAGGGGTAGTTAAGAAAATAAGTGTTAGTTTAAACTGTGAGAAGTTCAGGGCATATAAACGTTGAAAATATGCCGCACAGCCCTATATTTTGACCTTTGAAAAAAATTGTAGTGCATATGTACTTTCAATTCTAGAATAAGATTTTATTCAAAACTTCATAGTAAAAGTGGTACAGTTTTAGCCGTAAAAGGAGTTCCTATGGGAAATTGCATTGTCAATATTTACAGAAATGCAACCTACAGACCAAAAACATCAACACTTCTCAACAAATATACATAGACAAACAACACATATTCCAAGTAGTTTCAATTGGTCAAGACACAAATATGTTGAGGTTTAACCAAGTTAATGTATGTATAACATGTGTCCATGTTTCTTGGATTACTGTCTCACTGGAAAGACTTGATACCAAAAGTTTAAAATGCCAACAAAATTTTTAAGAGCACAACACAGAAAGTACAGAAAAGAGAACGGTAAAAATGTCTCTTGTTAACTATTTAAGAGAGTTATATCTTAGTTTATAAATGTTTTTTTTAAGTTAAAATCATGTTAGACAACACCTCATTTTATCCCCAATTAATAATTATAGTGAGTCTAATTGTTTTGCTATGAAGAGTGGTGTCTTCTATTCCCTGGTGAATGACAACTTGGTATACCTTAAGGTATCCATCTGCTATTTACTCTGCTACACAATCATCATTTAGGTAGTGGTTCACCTTATGTAATTACTGGTACAAAATAATTTTTGATATACAAACAGGAATACAATGAATTGTCATGGCAGTTTTATTACAAATCTCATAACTATAGTACAAAATTTCCTCAAAATCACAGACTTTCATTTTCCACTTGTATGAACTTTTAACTTCAATTGTGAGATGTCAAAGATTGATTACAATACAGTATAATTCATTATGCAAAATAATGTATTATTCTAGAGAAGATTCAAATCAGAAAGAAGATGCTTATAGATAAGATTTAGAATTTACATTCTATATATGCATACACAATAGACTAAAACATAGCATGGACATGCATATATGTCCCATATACCTCTAATGACATTGAAAGCACCTATATTACCAATAATTCAATACTAAGTTTTATATATAGCTTGAGGCTTATTGTAAAGTATCAATGAAAGGAAACAAAAACAAATAAATTTTGGCAATAAAAAACCCCTCATTTAAAACAACAGTTGTCATCAAATTATTGCACTTATGTTTTTAAAGTTATTCTTGAACAGATGGCAATAAAATTTAACTAACAGATATACCTCTCTCATAAGTTTGGATGTTGCATGCTCGATAATATCTTACAACAGATCATTGGTTCTTTGTTGTGAATTATGCATTAAAAGTAGCAGCAGCATCAGAAAACACAAGATAATACATTTTACATTTAGAACACCCTTGAAGTTCTAGGAATATGCCTGTTATACTCTTGAAATCTAAAGATTAGGTTTCAATTTACTATTCTCAAAACGTTTTCTCATTTTGCTTTACACAGATCTGTTACAGTTTTGTTGTCATTATGACAACTAATATGCAAATATTCATCAACAGCAAAATCTCCTGTCATGTTCAAAGTTGTTAAAATCTACTAGTAAACAGGCTCCTAGAACCATCAGTTTCTTTACAATATCCAAGTCTGTTAAAACTGTAAAAAAAATAATAGAAATATCAAAAGCACACTCTGAGTTAAACTTAAAGTATATTAGTACTTGAAAATATTTTTTTGAAGTAAACTTATGTGGTGTCAGATTTTCTACTCCAAAGCAATTTACGAAAGAAAACAAATATGACAGACCTAAATTAACGGTTATCGGTCATATTTGTTTTTAGTAAATGTTGTTTTTATAAATCGGGCCATTAGTTTCTCAATTCAACTCAATTCAGTTGAGAAAGCGAAAGGACTAATTTACGAAAAACATAAACCTACAACCAATGAACTACAGGCTCCTGACTTGGAAGAGGGACATAAAAAAATTGTCCAGGTTAAACATGTTTGTGAGCGCTCAACCCTCCCCTAACCTGGGACAGTGGTGTAACGACATATATCAGAAAAAACTATAAAAATCAGTTAAAAAAGGCTTATCTTATCAGATAGATACCAAGAAATCATAAATTAAAAACACGAACAAGACCTGACAGTGTATATCTTTCCCTCATTTTAGACAAAATGATGCTAAGAACAGATCTGAGTACTCACAGTTACTGACAGCTAGTTCAAAGCAAATAACAACTAATAAACCAAATCATGTTTGTAAGGCTAAACTATCAATCAATACACATCCAACCTGCAACAGATTTAGTGTTAAAAAAGAGGGACAAATACCAAAGGGACAGTCCAACTCATAAATCGAATATAAACTGACAACACCATGGCTTAAAATGAAAAAAAAAGACAAATAGACAAACAACAGTACACATGACACAACATAGAAAACTAAAGAATAAACAACACGAACACCACTAAAAACTGGGGGTGATCTCAGATGCTCCGGAAGGGTAAGCAGATTCTACTCCACGTGTGGCACCCGTCTTGTTGCTTATGTGATAACAAGACATCCTTTATATTCAGAGAAAAACATGACCTTGTATAATACCAAAATCTAGTTATCAATAGATTGTTGTAACATAAAAAGTACATTTATGTAATGTTTAGTATGGTTTAATTTATTGATAACAAAATCAATATTTGTACCAATAAAAACGATATTCAAATATCTACAGTGTTGAAAAGATGCCTTGTCAGCACACATAGGCTATGGTAGAACAACATTTATTACACTGAACAGCTAAACATTATCATTACATCCATTCTACTTACACTCAACAAGGAAGTCATTTTTCAGGTTAAATAATTCAGCACCTTCAGATTTAGAATTTTTTATAATTTTAGCAACAAGATTGTCTGTAGCTGGGTCATATACCTGAAAATTACAAATGTATATATTTATTATGATTGTTATACATAATTTCAAAAGTACACATTGATGATGATGATGATTGTAATAAATAACTACAAATGTTTACATTGATGATAATTGTAATACATAATAACACATGTACACATTGATGATAATTGAAATACATTATTACAAATGTATACATTGGTGATAACTGTAATACATTAATTACAAATGTATACATTGATGATAATTGTAAACCATTAATTACAAATGTATACATTGATGATAATTGTAAACCATTAACTACAAATGTATACATTGATGATAATTGTAAATCATTAATTACAAATGTACACATTGATGATAATTGTAAATCATTAATTACAAATGTACACATTGATGATAATTGTAAATCATTAATTACAAATCTATACATTGATGATAAAGAGTGTTTAAAGGGAAAGACAATTATTTTTTCTGGGTTGTTTATAACAAAATATCCACTAGTATGATTATTTACATCGTTTGCAATGTCAGGTGCATTTCATTAAAAGTGTAATGTTAAGGGTAATTTACAGTAACAATTAATAACATTAGTTGTTGATGTCATTTTAATCACAAGATGTTAAAGTGATAAGAGTCCCCAAATGATGTAACCATAACAAGGACTTATTAATTATGTTACCTGAATTTCAACATCAGTACACAAGTTACATGTCTTCATATAACAACAGTTTGTGGTATATGTCAGTGTAGGTTCATTTTCTTTATGAGGTAATACATCAAAAATGGGATTGCAACAGGTTACTCTGTAAAATTTGAGTAGTTTGGGGTACTAGTATTACAAATTAAAATTATCAATGATAATGTCTTTAAAATCAAAGTGCATCAGACTTTTAATTGACTTAACATATCTTGGACATGCATATGATATTTGCCATTGAATATTAATTAAACACACTGTCATCAATCACTCTACTTGACTAAAGAAGTATAGTAAATTAATTTCCTTTACAGACTTTATTTCCCCAAAAAATGTAGGATAACTAGCCAGCTCTTTCATATGTATCCTTATAAAAACTATACTGCAATTGCTGTGTGTCAAAAGCAAATGAGACAACTACAATCCAACAATTATGAAAAACGAGAAGATTTACCTTTCTTCTATTTTCCCCAGCCTAATGTGAGGTGGTGAGTTGACTGCCATTGAAGGAGGACCGGGTGAGTAACAACATCCACGTGAACATGTCATTGTACGGTAAAATGTAGCCACGTTCTCATCGTCACTGTTACTCATACGTAGATTCAAGTTCCTTGCAGCACCAATACATTCTCTGAACACACACATACCAGCTGTGAACGGAAAGCAAAACAATATCTTACTATGATTTGTTGATATAGTTCTACTTACTGAGAGGTTTAGCTAGCTATAAAACCAAGTTTAATCCACAATTTTCTACATAAGGAAATGATTGAACGAAGTCAGGAATATATAACAGTTGTTTACTTTACCATTCGTTTGATGTGTTTGAGCTTTAGATTTCATGTCAGAAGAACTTTCTGTTTTGCAGTTTCCTTGAAGTTTTGCATTTTTACTTCTTTGACTTTTTGATATATACATTTTTGTTTGTTGTTGCAATCAAGCAGTAAAACAAATCAAATTTGATTAAAACTTGTTTATGACTGTATTTCCTGTCAAACAGTATAAAAGAGTAGCTCAGAGTGATCGATTATATCTGCTGAAGGCAACAGTAGTCTTACTTCAAAAGAAGCTACATGTATGTACTTACATTCCTTAATGCTGAGTATTTCATCCTGATCAGTACCAGTTGTGTATATACTAAAAGAAGCTTGTCGAGGTGTACAGCACAAAAACACTGAAAATCAAGAAAACAACACTGAACATTATTTATATGGATGACGAATGGTGTTTGGAGTTATTCCACCAGTAATGTATGTAAGTAAATTGTAACCTTAACCTAACAGTGACTTCTGGGAAAGACTGGCTGACAACCAAGAATAGAATGGTGACGTCTGGAGAGACCGGTGGCATTCAATGAAGATCGAAACAAGGGTTTGGCACCCCAACACACTGTTTTTATGAAGGTAAACCATACCAAGCTACAACACAGAATAACGAGCAATACCCCATGGTCTTCAAAGATGGGAGAGGAAGATAGACCCATTGAATAGGACAAAACGGTAACAACTCGGCTAATCCAACGGACTTTGGCTGGAACAACGGCAAGAAACCAAGTGTCATTGGGAAAGGTTTGCAAGAACTTAAAAGGTTTAAAGATACACCAGACAAGAACTGAGTTTGGACTTGGGAAGCAGCATGAGACGACGAAGGACTACAGCTATGAAGCACACTACATTGCAGAGGATATCTTACCTAATGAAGCTACTGAGATCAACATTGAGGAGGAGCAATAGAATCAAAACCAGCAGAAAACATCGACAGTACCTTCAACACGCAGAAGTAAAGAATAAACTCATCATAGATACCAGGACTAAATTTGTATATAAACCAGATGCGCGTTTCGTCTCCAAAAGACTCATCAGTGACGCTCGAATCCAAAAGAGTTGAAAAGGCCAAACAAAGTACGAAGTTGAAGAGAATTGAGAACCAAAAATCCTAAAAGTTTTGCCAAATACAGCTAAGGTAATCTATGCCTGAGGTAGAAAAGCCTTGGTAATTCAAAAATTCAAAGTCTTTTTCAACTCTTGTGATTTTTAGGATACATCCGTCTTAACTTAACTTCAGTTGTTTTGTTTATAAAAGGATATAAGAAAAAGGATAGACAGTCTCTATAACACGTTCCATTGTACTTATAAACAATTATATCATGTTTCAAACTCAATTCTTGGTTAAGAGTGCATAGTTTTGTGAAATAACAATAGCCCCACATATGCGTGACTTCTGAGATCAACATTGTTTATGGGATGTTCCTTTATTTTTTATGTTTGCTATTGTAATGATATTTATTTTATTAGGGTTAACAAAATTAATGCCATGTCGTTGTAGGAAGGTTTGATTAACGTTTAAATTAACGCTTTCAAGTAAACAGTAAAAAAACAGATAATTCTGTATTCAGATCTTTCAAAATGCCAAATTAAAAGTCTTGTTACTGAGTAAATTTAGTGCATATGTATTGTTTTTCGTTAAGAAACGGAATTGAACATTACAGGAAGAACAATAAGGTGATTGAGTGTGACAGCAACTATTCTTCCTTTTAAAACAAACATATCCTCCATGACAACTGACAGATGCTGTGCGATTACTAATAAGAGCGATTTACCTAAGATAACGATAGAAGATGACGTAATCACCAAAAGGTAAACAATGAACAAAACTCAAAAACAGTTGTTGAACGGATTTAATATTTCGATTTGGTTATACTAATTATTCGCATAATTTTGTTTTCAAGTGCTCTAACGCAACGAACTCGATAATAATATTAAGGAAATTTTAGTTCCCGTATAATGTTTTGTAGTAATCAGTAAGCAACTGGTCTGATAAAAGTGCAATTGTACTAAACATTTACAAGACTGATCTTTCTAGTTGTATGTAAAGCTACTGACTATATCAGAAAAAAAACCAGTTGTTATCTATTCGTTTGATGTGTTTGAGCTCTTGATTGATTTTGCCATTTGATTAGGGACTTTCCGTTTTGAATTTTCCTCGGAGATCAGTATTTTTGTGATTTTACTTTTTTAGAGATCTTTGATGAAGACCTAAACATTTCTAAACACGATCTTAGATAACACACTAACTGAATATGTACAGATCGAGAAAGATAACATTATTATCAACAATTGTATATGCAGTAGGAAGAGAACGATTTGAAAGGCACTGTGGGTACCACCAAACATAACCAACGTCAACAAGAAATACAAACATTCAGAACCGAAATGATTTCGCAAAGCAGTATAGAAGAGCAAACGAGGAGGAAAAAGAATGGTCGAATGAGCTAAGATCAATACTGAATAAAGAAGAAAAAATCTACGAAGAGCAGAAAGAATGAGGAAAGCAAGGAGAGCAAGACATTCAAGAGGGAAGAAGAGAGGAATGTGTGTTACCAACCCATACAAGTTTACCAAAGCAACACAGGACGGAAAAGGCGGGATCAGTAAAAAGCACAAAAGAGGAACTGGAAAAACATCTACAGAAACACACAGTGACGAAAGTCAGTGGGGACATCTAGGAAACTGCGAAAGGATAGTAAATGTGCCAGAAATACCAATGAATATTAATGTACCATCATGGAAAGAAGTGTCAGATGTAGTGAAGAAAGATAGGTCTGCATCATCACCGGGACCAAATGACATCCCGTATAAAGTATAATAAAACTTTCCAAAGATTTTGAAACACCTATGGAGGCTTCTGAAAGTGGTGTGGGGGAAATATCCCGTCATGTTGGCAGAAAGCAGAGGGGTGTTATATTGTAAAAGAAGCAAAACCAGAAGGCATCACACTATTTCGAACAATCTCCATAAAAAATGAACAAGGAGATATCTTTTTCTCTATCATGGCTAGAAGGATGACATCATATATGACATATAACAACTATGTAGAGGGCGGATTACCAGGATCATCAGGATGCATTGAACAAACAATCATCCTTTCACAACTGATTCAAGAGACCAAAGTGAACAAGAAAGACCTTACAGTAGTATGGTTAGATTTGGCCAACGCCTATGGCACTTTTCCTCACATGCTAATACCGGAGTCATTAGCTCATTACCATATTCTCTAATCTCTGTGGGATTTAGCTGTGGTTTACAACAAGCACATTTACAATAACAAATAATTGCAAAAAGGAATACTAGCAGTAACTTGATGTTCCATCTCAGTTATCTTGTTTGTGACGGGAATGAATATGATAATTAAATCTGGATAGAGAGAACCTAGAGGCCCAAAAACAACAACCAAAATTAGACAACCACCAAATAGAGGGTTCATTGACGATTTAACGATCACTATATATACCAAAGTCCAGGCTAGATGGTTGTTAAAGGCCTTGGAAGAGACAGTAACATAGGCAAGAATGGCTTTTAAGCAAAATAAGTCTAGAGCTCTAAAAATAAGAAAAGGGAAGAGCACACAAAGTAAAACTGAATGTGCAAGCAGAATTCATTCAATCAATAATTGACAATCCCAACAAGTGCATAGGAAAGTGTTTTGATGACTCTTTAAGTGACAGTATCAGGAGATATGAACAACAGGTTTCAGAGGGAAAGGGGGAACATCGACAAGACAGGTTTACCAGGAAAATAAAGGCATAGATATACCAACATAGACTCCTGCCAAGGATATCATGGCCACTTATGTTGACAACAGTTGAGAAGCTTGAAAGAACCATCAACAGACATCTAAGGAAATGGTTATGTGTCCCTTCAAGTTTTACAACTGTATGACTGTACAGCAGTACCGCCAAGTTGCAACTACCGGTAACATCTATAGTAGAACAATTCAAAGTTAGCAAACTCGCCTTGTGATGACATAGAAAGAATCCAGAGATGAAAAAGTAAGAACAGCAGGTGTTCAAGTAAGAACAGGACGAAAGTGGTCAGCCTACAAAGCAGTACATTTTGGACAAAAATCGAAAACAGACAAGGAACAATTGTGAAGCAAGTAAATTACAAAATCCCAAAAGCAAGAAGAACAGCTAATAGCCTAATGTATACCGGTTTCCTTTGAAACAATCCCATACTTCTTTACAGATATGTATAACAAATACATGATACAAACTTGAATATACGGACTTGAAATTAAACTGGATAAAACTTATTTGAAAATCTAATGACAAGCAAATTATATCTCTTCCACAAATTTTCTGATGAGGTACCATAAAAACTATCGTTACTGGTCCCTATAGTAGGGCCTCCTATCTCTGATATAATACTGATATTGGCATACAGTTTATTTCTACTACCTGAAACCTTTACCGAAAATTGGAAGTTTATAATCTACTAAACATTTATTTACTTTCGGAGACACCGTATAAAAAACGTAATATAAACATGGTAAACAGATGATCTATCAAGCTGTCTCTATCTTATATTAGAACGATCAAGAGAAAAGTACAATAATTAAGAATCATATTACCCCGAGGTAAACAAAACCCTTGATATTAGACCAACGAAATTAGCTAGAGGCACATATGTCGAATACGTGTAAAGCTCAAATTAAGTAGATCTTTCATCTTTAAAGCAAATCATTCAGGATGTAATCGAAAGAGAAATGACGGAGATTTAAAAAGTGTTCTTAGCAACGTTGCTTTTTTGAAACACAACAGGTGCATGTAACAACGCAAAACAAAGCAAATAGTTGAATAATGCCTCCAATTTGAACTTTAAGAGAAAACACAAACTTCTTTTTGAACTTCTCAGTTCTGCTTACATACAACACTGAACCTGGGAACAGTATATCTATGTTCCTGACTGAACTTATGAAGACAACTTGGAGATTATCAATAAACACACTTTCTATGCCAGAATTCATTGCAGAAGAAATTTTTATAACTTGTATATATATATATATATATATATATATATATATATATATATATATATATATATATATATATATATATATATATATATATATATATATATATATATATATATATATATATATATATATATAGTGCAGGTAGCATATTGGCAGATATATATCGTGTTCGAGAAATTGATAAGATACTTATTTGATGGTTATTCAAACACACATACTCTATAACGAAGGATTTTTACATACCCCATATTCTAATATTGTTGATTTTGAATACTTAAGTATTATATTGGGACATACGACATGTATTTGATGTAAGAATAGAGTTAACTGTTTGGATTTTGAATGAAAAAGGCTTGCCTTTATATCGTTTACACACATGTAGTATCATTTTTGATAAACTTTTAAATTGTTGAAAGTTAAGTGTATAGAACCTGCAATTATATAACTTATGCATATTTTCAATTGTCATAAGACAAAATATGCAAACAATCATAATTAATATTATATCTTCAAGGTAAGATTTTATCTGTTCTTATACATAATTGCAACTGGGTTTTAGCCTGCGGTTAGATCTGCAAATGTGTCAAACTAATAAGTTGCATATTCTCAGTCTTGTCTCAAACCCCTCCCCAAAATCCCGGCTCCTCCGCAAGTGTGTGTCCAATTTCAAAATAGTTGTTTGAATGATTGATTGTTGGTGTTTTAACGCCACTTTTAAGCATCACTTTTCTGCTATTCCGTGGCGGCCAGTTTTTATTGGTGGAGGAAGCCAGAGTGCCAAGAGAAAACCACCGACCTTCGATAGGAAAATTTAACTTACAACCATAGTCAATTAAGATTGGAATTGAGTGCACTCATACGAGAGGGGTTCGAACTCACAACCTCAGTGTTGATTGCCTAGTGATTACAGTTACTGTAGTAGAACTACAAAGACCACTTGACCAACCCCTCAAGATAGTTAGATACAAGTCTACCTATACACGTCAACCCAGCCGGTACACGTAAACATATAAACATACGAACCTTCACATACATTGACATTCCGACTGACTAGAACTTCAGATAAAGTTGCGAGTTCTCTCAGGCCATTGGGCAGTTCTTTCCTGTCTCCTTTACAGGGTTGATGAGTTTCGGGCACAGTGTATGCCATCTGACTGCCACACTAACATACCAATACGTGACAGCCGGCAGGTGAATTTAATTATGTGACCGTTTAATAGTCGCCGTGACAATCGGGATAGTTGAAGATTGTCACTTTACAAATCAATTTGCTACCATTCGTATAAATCATTTAATCAAATAATTGAACATTCTTAGTTGTTATTTCTTTAAACTTGTGTACATAGTTATTGACATGTGCCGGATGTAAACATTGTAAATTATATGGGAGGTAAGTCCTTTTACTAATATTATTTCTTAACAGTTTAAAAGGCGGCAAAGTCCAAGATGGATTTGAAAGTACAGAATAAAGCCGTTTCTTCTTAAACGAAACACATTACACCTATATTCGTTACTCTTCCACAGTATAAATATTTATGACTGTTGTTAAAATTTGTATATTGTATTTTTGTTATTCAAAGTTTACTTAGTTAGTGTTATATCTCGTCTCACTATTTTATATATATACCAGCTTTGATAAGTGTTTGGTATGACTATAAATTTTTACTTCTGTTCTCGTACTATGAACAGCAAAATTATTTATTTTGTAAAAAAATGTTTCTGTATATGTAACGGTTTATTTCTTTCTCTGTGATATTTTATCCTGAGGATAATTTGTCCCGGTAATTTTTTTCCAGGCATGGTATTTCACAGGTTGATTTTTTCCTGATGAGTGAAAATCTATCTGTGTTATGCGGATAGTATATATATGTACCAGTATACATTTGCCGTACTCTATTTCACAGAACCGTGTGAAATAGAATCCCATTAACTACTATATAACTTACTCACAATCAATATATACCTGACTATAATTATAAAATGTTTCACAAAGGTAGACCAAATTTGCATAATTTATCAAAGGGAGGTAATTATGAGCAATTTATATTTTAAAGATATTAATATAATATATTTCTGAATCTATTTTATAGTGAAATTTTTCCTTGAATCTTATTTTTTATATATTCATTTATATAAAAAGATGACTTACAACTTGATTTAATAAGACAGATAACATTTCACAGGTAAAAACTATGCAGCTGTTAAACATGCTTTTGTTCCAATATATTGTTATGCTATGATTTATCTGATTTCCATATAATCAACAACTACATGTCTGTCCCCAGACAAAACTATTTATATAGTTAAAAATATCATCATAATCAAATTCTTCTATTACTGTTTAAAACAGTAGTAATGCAACTATACTTCTACCTTACTTTTAAATTTATATTTGTACTGAGATCTGAAAACAACTCACTTTTACATGTATTACACTAACCTTATTTGATCATGATATTATTTTCACAATTATGATCTTTGAAATTACTTCTGGTTTTCTTCCCTATGTTTCATGATAATTTTCCTTTTAAAAGGATGATATTGACTTGAATATTTCAGGAAATTTTTTCAAGGATAATTTGTGAAATTATTTCCCATTATAAATCTTTTTTTTTTTTTTTTTACAATTTCGCTTTATTTCAAATACACTATTGTTATTTCATAGTATTTTTAAAGGATAAGTTTTTTTCTAATAACTATTTAATAAGTTACCTACCCAGATAGAATTTCACGGCAAAGGAAAAAATATCCCAGGGAAATATTTTCCTCCGGATAAAAATATGACAGCTACTGTGACATTTTTTCCTCCGGATCAAATTTCACCCGAATATAATTTTGATTTACATATACCTTGAAAAAAACATATTTTATTCACCAGTGTACGTTATTTAATTAGTGGCATTTGTCCAAGGTTATTGTTGTGGTTCTGGTATAGTTTAACATCACCCCCTTATTCTATTGATTTTGTATCAACATTATGTCATAGATCAAATGTATTCGTTCATTGTATGTTAATTTGTTTTTGTTAATATGCCTTTTGTAGTATGTGTTTGTGGTGTTACACTATTTTTTCTGGTAAGGATAAATGTTGGTACCTATTAAAACGTTTAAATCCGCGCGTTGCATTTGTTTGCACCTGTCCTAAGCCTGATGTTAAGTCGTTGTCGTTTGTTTGTAAGCATGGTTCATAAGTGTTTCTCGTTTCTCCTTTTTTTAATATAGATTAGACTGTTGGTTTTTCGGTTTGTATTGTTTTACATTAGTCATTTTTAGAGCCCTTTATAGCTTGCTGTTCGATGTAAGCCAAGGCTCCATTTTGAAGACCGTACGTTGACTTATAATGGTTTACTTTCACAAATTGTGACATGGAGAGTTGTCTCATTGGCACGCATACAACATCTTCTTATATCTATGTAAAAGTTTTTAGAATAATCGTATGTATGGCATCAAAATATATTAAAGGAGAGCAAATCATCTTTAAAATTTTGTACTGCTTAAGGTGTAAAGGTTCATAGTGTAACTTAACACAATATCTGGTAGCAGCTGGGTTACCATAAAATACGGTGCAAGTTTCCTAGTGTAAATTAACACGAAAACTGGTTGCAGCTGGGCTACCACCATTTATTGTGTAAAGTTTCCTAGTGTAACTTAGCACGAAAACCGGTGGCAGCTGGGTTGTCACCATTTCGATGTAAGCTATCCGTGATTTAAAGGGTAAACTAACAATAAAATCAACAAGTAATTGTCGTTGTTGTAGCACAATTTCTTGCGTTTGTGGATACCTTCAAAAATGAGGTTACACCAAATCTAAACTCTGTTTGACACCACAAGTCATGACTGTGACAAGCGCACCAATATCTGTGTTCTTCTGACAATTCAACACTACCACTTATAGGACTCTATCCGTTTACAAAGTTAAACTAATTTCAATAGTCACTGAATGGTCTAACTAGATGAAGGCAGTGAGAAATGAAACCTCATCGGGGTGATTAGGATTGCTATGGGGAAGACATTCCCATCTTGCTGATTAGCCTCTTGATTAATATGTAATTGACCATTGTCTTAAGTTTAATTTGGAGAAGGTATTTTACAGCTGATGAATATTGTTTCTATACACAGGCAAAATTTGCTCACATGAATTTCACATGAATCTCACATAAAATTAACATGAAAAATTTCACGCGAGATTCACCTCAATCGAGCTTATACATGAAACTCACGTGAAAATTTTCATGTGAATTTCACGTTAATTGAGATTCACATGAATCTGATGTGAAATTTTTCACCTGAATTTCACGTGAAATTTACAACAATTTTTTTTATATTTTTCATGATTTTGATTAAATTTGAAAATTTAGATGTTATTTGAAATACTCTATTTTAAAAATTCATGTGAATTTCACATGAAAAAAATTTACGTGATTTTCATGTGAAATTCACATGATTTTCACATGAGATTCACATGAAACTCACAAAAACTGATTTCACGTGAGTTTCACGTATAAGCTCGTTTGAGGTGAAATTCATGTGAATTTCACGTGAGATTCACATGAATTTAAATTCACATGAAATTGATGTGAGTGAAATTTGCCTGTGTACTTGACTGCCAATTCTATCACTTTCAATTCCATTTGTCTTTCAAGTTCAAATAGTTTGAACGTCGGCATCGATGAAATCTTCAATGAACATCTTACACGGAGGTAACACCAGGAACATATATATTAGATATACTGTTCCCAGGTAACACTTCAAGTTACTTTAGAAAACTACGCACGAAATCTACACGTAAAGTTAGTGTGACATCACACCTTAGAGATACATAACACGATTTTAGGTGTAAAACACTCAAACACACTGAAGCTTTTTAAAAAGTTGTCCTAGATATAGTGTTACTTTTGGCGTAAAATTTCATCCTTTTTTTTTTAGTGCATGGATGGTCAGCAGTGCCTGTTTTCTACCGTTATAGTTAGAAAAATTTTCTGGTTTACAAATACCGCCGCCATGCATGTTATATCGGCATGTGAAAATTCGAAAAATCGGTTTTGATTATAAAGGGATAGATGATTTGGTGCATGGCTGTTTAACATCCAATGGCAAATTAAAATTAATATTCAGGGTGATAGCATGTTAATGCTATATGATTTACAAAATAACCGAGTAGATAAGGGGAGCCTCTAGTTTTCCAAATATTTGAATACCGCCTCTATGGTGTAGTGTGCATGTTCTCGCCTCGAGTGCGTTTAAATACTTATTTCCGATTAGAAGATGAAAAAGAACTGCTTTCTATTTGTAAGCACACAAGGTAAAGTACCTGCTAACCATTCTGGAACAAAAAAGCACCGCTTATCTTTTCGGAACATAACATACAGTGCTACCATTCTGCGGTATTTGAGTTGCCATTTGTTCTGTTTTGTTATGTAGATATTTTTTATTGCAATGTCTTGTTATTTCTACTTTCCATTTTCGTACCTATTGATATCGTTCACATAAAAAAGGCATTATCGATAAATGTAAGTTTTTAACTTTCGGAGACTCGTAGTTTGGTTGAGCCACTTCAAAACTAATTTTAGAAGGAAACATTTCAAAAACTTTGTCTTTATTGGAATGAACGAAAGTAACTAAACATAATTATTCTTCCTTATGTTCACAAAGATATAATGTATGAGCTATACACAAAAGAATTGAGAAAAAAATAGAATCACTAAATGCATATTCAATGTTGAGACTATAGTTCTGTAAAGTGTATAATGTTTCACTGACTAAATACATTTTCCTACAAAAGATTCAAAAAATGATAATAATGTCTCAGCATAAAGTAATATATAATAAATAAGAAGATGTGGTATGAGTGCCAATGAGACTTAAAAATATAGACAGCAATTATAACTAGAGGCTCTAAAGAGCCTGTGTCGCTCACCTTGGTCTTTGTGAATATTAAACAATGGACACAGATGGATTCATGACAAAATTGTGTTTTGGTGATGGTGATGTGTTTGTAGATCTTACTTTACTAAACATTCTTGCTGCTTACAATTATCTCTATCTATAACAGTACTTTCTGTGGAAAATGTTATTGAAAATCTTCAAATTTTAACAAAATTG
Source organism: Mytilus galloprovincialis (assembly GCA_037788925.1). Classification (NCBI taxonomy): domain Eukaryota; kingdom Metazoa; phylum Mollusca; class Bivalvia; order Mytilida; family Mytilidae; genus Mytilus; species Mytilus galloprovincialis. The sequence continues at coordinate 86,637,085 of CM075333.1, read as the reverse complement.
TTAAAAATTGACTATGAAGGGCAATAACTCCTTAGGGGTCAATTGACTATTTTGGTCATAGTGACTTATTTTTAGTTCTTACTTTGCTGTACATTATTGCTGTTAACAGTTTATCTCTATCTATAATAATATTCAAGATAAAAAAAACAGCAAAATTTCCTCAAAATTACCAATTCAGGGGCAGCAACCTAACAACCGATTATCCGATTCATCTGAAAATTCCAGGGCAGATAGATCGTGACCTGATCAACAATTTTACTTCCTGTCAGATTTGCTCTTAATACTTTGGTTTTTGAGTTATAAGCCAAAAACTGCATTTTACCCCCATGTTCTATTTTTAGCCATGGCGGCCATCTTGGTTTGTTGGCCGAGTTACTGGACACATTTTTTTAACTAGATACCCCAATTATGGCTAAGTTTGGTTAAATTTGGCCCAGTAGTTTCAGAGGAGAAGATTTTTCTAAAAGATTTCTAAGATTTACGAAAAATGGTTAAAAATTGACTATAAAGGGCAATAACTCCTAAAGGGGTCAACTGACCATTTTGGTCATGTTGACTTATTTGTAGATCTTACTTTGCTGAACATTATTGCTGTTTACAGTTTATCTCTATCTATAATAATATTCAAGATAATAACCAAAAACAGCCAAATTTCCTTAAAATTACCATTTCAGGGGCAGTAACCCAACAACAGAATGTCCGATTCATCTGAAAATTTCAGGGCAGATAGATCTTGACCTGGTTAACAATTTTACCCTGTCAGATTTGCTCTAAATGCTTTGGTTTTTGAGTTATAAGCCAAAAACTGCATTTTACCCCTATGTTCTATTTTTAGCCATGGCGGCCATCTTGGTTGGTTGGCCGGGTCACGCCACACATTTTTTAAACTACATACCCCAATGATGATTGTGGCCAAGTTTGGATTAATTTGTCCCAGTAGTTTCAGAGGAGAAGATTTTTGTAAAAGATACCTAAGATTTACGAAAAATGGTTAAAAATGGACTAAAAAGGGCAATAACTCCTAAAGGGGTCAACTGACCATTTCGGTCATGTTGACTTATTTGTAAATCTTACTTTGCTGAACATTATTGCTGTTTACAGTTTATCTCTATCTATAATAATATTCAAGATAATAACCAAAAACAGCAAAATTTCCTTAAAATTATCAATTCAGGGGCAGCAACCCAACAACGGGTTGTCCGATTCATCTGAAAATTTCAGGGCAGATAGATCTTGACCTGCTAAACAATTTTACCCCCATGTCAGATTTGCTCTAAATGCTTTGGTTTTTGAGTTACAAGCCAAAAAATGCATTTTACCCCTATGTTCTATTTTTAGCCATGGCGGCCATCTTGGTTGGTTGGCCGGGTCACGCCACACATTTTTTAAACTACATACCCCAATGATGATTGTGGCCAAGTTTGGTTTAATTTGGCCCAGTAGTTTCAGAGGAGAAGATTTTTGTAAAAGTTAACGACGACGGACGACGACGACGGACGACGACGGACGACGGACGCCGGACGCCGGACGCAAAGTGATGGGAAAAGCTCACTTGGCCCTTCGGGCCAGGTGAGCTAAAAATCAACAGCAGTATCTTCGATCATGTTCAAAGTTATTAAAATCTGCCAATAAACAGGCACCTATCACCATTAGTCTCTTTACAATGTCCAAATCTGTTAAATCTGAAGAAGAAGAAAAACAAATGTTCAAAGTTATCTCTCTTTTCATATTAAAAAGATTTGTGACCACACGCTAGACAGGAGTCTGTATACATTTGTAGTAGTTGTTTAAAACTTTTCTCCACACAATTATTTAAAGAAGCACACAAATATGAGATTACCAAAACTGTGGCCATTATTATATATAGTACTTTCTACTAACTCCAAGAATAATGCTAACTTAGTTGTATCACGTCAACGGTTTCAACTTTGGTTTCATTCAATTTTTGCATTTTGTTCAATTAAAATATGTACATAGTAAAAGCCTTTGCGTAAAACTAAGATGACTCTACACTTGTCAGTTCACATAAATGTTCACTATACTTATTACATTCGAGAAATATAATAATTCAGGATTTATGATTATAATGTGACTTTTAAAGTATCTTGTCTATGCATGTTATAGTAGCATTTAGTGAAAAAAATCTCCATCCAAAACACAGTGTAAAAAGTAAACCATTAACGGTCAAAGTACGACCTTCAACACGGAGCCTTGACACATACCAAACAGCAAGCTGTAAAGGGTCATAAAATGACTGACGTAAAACATTTCAATCAGGAAAATCAACGGTTTAATCTGAATGAAAAACGAGAGCACTTATGATTCACATCATCAAACGACAACCACTGAACAACAGGTTCCTGACTTAGGACAGTGGCAAAGTAATGCAGCAGATTTAAACGTTAAAATTCACTCTAACCTGAAATATTAGTATAACAATACAACATAGAAAATATATAAGCGGTTTCAAAGAGATCAACCAAAACTGAAAACTTTATAAACCCTTTTCTAGCGTGAACTTTAGGTTATACTGACCTTAATGTAGTTAAAAAGATTCGTCCTCTATATTAAACTTATTTTTAACGGTACATTTGCTACCTTGAATTTTATAATTATTTCATGCCATTAGCAAGTGTGAGATTTGTCCATTAAATTTTTTATTGGCAAAAAAAAATTATCGCAACTAGAAAACGCATGACGAATAGTCGGCATGTGAATTGGATTTTTATGTTATTTTCATACAGTTATTACAAATGTATTGCCATGCACTGTTAATTGTTAGTCTTCGACCAATTTCCAATCTAGTTTTCATGTAAGGATATACAGGAGTGTTGTTTGATAGTAATATATTACTGGTTTAACAATGAATATAGGAAGTTCACGATGTTGTATAAATATGTTACCATATAGCTTCATATGAATTGCAGCTCATAGTAAACAGTCTGTAAATTAAGCACTGTCTTATTGATACATATTGAATGAAAATATTTACTCATCTTGGCATTTTTATTGATTTTGATTTTGCTTATATGCACATTTTTAACCAATCCCAAATTTATAGATTTTCTTTAATTCTTATGCTTTATCTAAATCTACTAACTGGTCTTGTTATCATAAATTAAATTCTAAATCTTTAATTCTTCAAACAATACTCTGTAAAAGATTATACTTACATTGTACACTGAAATCATTTTTAAAATTACACCATTCACGACAATCAGATTTTGATTTCTTTACTATTTTAGCAACACATTCTTCTGTGCTGTTATCATGGACCTAAAATAAACGGTTAGCGAAATTATATGCCCGTTGTGACACAAGGTTGAATAATGTGATATGATAAACAAATTAAAGGTGCATTAGCTATCAAATTCATGTTCACCAATTTTACTCAAATTCTCATATTTGATTGATAACATACATGTATATCCAAATTATAGAAATTCTAAAACAAACAATTTACAATACATGGGTTTGGTCGTAATAACAACCGAGGTGACCTCCGAAAACCACCGACGGTCATGAAACCTAAAATGAAAATATAAATAGATAGCGAACTCGTGCAAGTAGATCTTCTAGGTCTGTTTGATATCATACTATAGGTTAAAATGCAAATAGAAGGTAACAAAAATACGGATTGAATGAGGTCAAATTATTTGCTTGCAATGCACGCTATATGCAGGTATTTCAACATTACAGAATAGTTAATACAAAATGTCAGGCATCACATATAGCTAAGTAATTTTTACTTCACAACTCACCTGAACTTGATTTTCCAAGAACTACATACTTACAGTTATTTCTAGATCAAAACAGAGTCCACATGTTTTTATGTAACAACAGTCAGTATGGTATGTGAGCAAGTTTTCATTGTCTTTATAATTTGTAGCATCAAACATCGGATAGCAACAATTTACTCTGTAATATAAGTGTTTAAAATGTATGACAATTTATACCTGCCTGCCCTCATTGTATAAAAAAAATCAACGTGTGGTTGCCGGTTATCTCAGAAGATGATTGGATGAGTTTAGGGGTCATAATCTTAATCAGCTAACTGTATGATTTCAAAACATATAACAAGTTCGTGAAATAGGGAAGGAACTCAAAGGGGGATTTTTTTTTAACAAAAAATGAAAATTTATTTTTTAATCATTAGAGAAACAAATTCTTACATGATAGTTACTCGTGGATGATCGGATTTATCCAATCTCGATAGTTTAAGCTGCAAAATTTTATGTACAAAAGTATTAAATTTGCTGGTTATTTCATCATGATAATTATAATACACATGATGAAAAGTTTGTAGAATTATGAATAATGTACCATAACATCTGAATGGTGAATTAAATAACGCAGTACAATCCGTAATATAAAAAAAAATATTTACAATATGCATTGCCCAGCGTAGATCAGCGTATCCCTTTAATTAAGCAGTACACCCTGTTTGGTATTATCATATCTATTCCGTTCTGATTGATATATACGTTTAACTTAATTAATAGTACATATTGACGATCCTTCATGAAAAAAATAGGTACGTAAACACTGATACTACTATATAATAGAACTATCCTTTTGGCTAGACATCAACCATCAATCCTTTGAATCTTAAACCTTCATCCTAGCCACACTATTCAAACACATACACACATAGTCGATGCCTAACAAAATTCAAGAAATTCGTATTTCTTTAAATCCTCTACTGTAAAATCCCTACCTGCTTAGGAATTTTGAATAATTGTGGCCATTACACGCAGAAAAATTACTGGAAGCCAGTTGTTTGATTGAGTTTTTTACATCCAGTGTAAAATATTTATGCAAGTTCAGGACCGTTGAAAAAATACAATAAATACAACTTGGAGCTAGGTCCTGTAATAGGTGTCGTTCAGGACGAAGGTCTGGAAATTTAAAAATGCCATGCATTGGAAAATGAGGGATAACTGGATAGGAACAGACATTTTGCCTTTCAGTAGACCAACTACGAACTCATCAAAGATTTGCATTCTCTCTACAACTAGGCATCGGATTTAATGTCCCCATTCTGACCAGACGTGACTGCATATTTATACATCCTGCACAGCCAAACGGAAGACCAACAGTGGCAAGTCGGGTGAAGACAAAGTGGAAAAGTAGTTGAAAATTAACAACACCTAATTAAAAAACTCAAGTTTTTGTTGAGAAGTGAACATGGTGAAATATGATCTGAACCAAAGTTCTATAGTTTATAGTTTCTATATAAGGTAAAATCATAAAAACATTCAATTCTATCCAATATCCCATTCACTAAGGACGAGAGACTAGTGCACACATGACATTCGATAATAAAAGAGTTTTGACAACTTCAAACATATAACGTTGTTTATTATTTTTTTTAATAAAAACAAATATTTGTGAAAAAATTATGTGTAGGCACGTGCCTAAAGTGCCTAACGGCAGCTACGCCCCTGTCTGTGGCATATTCCCAATTTAATATTTCATTCTATCCCACATCATAAGGACACAAATCAGAACACTTATTTGTTAAGTAATAATTTCAACCTGACGTGATTATTGAATGAAACTAATAGCTTCGCACTGTGATGCACAGCAATAATGACATTGAAAACGACACACCAGTGACTTCCGCTAGGGACGCAATACACATTTTAATAAATTATCCGTTATCTATGTCATCATAACTTATTTATCTGCATCAGAACAAAAAAAAAAAAAACACCATTATGATCATTTAAAACTTGAAATAATTATCACGATTATTCAGTTTTGTGGGCGGAGAAGTTGACTTATTTAAATAGACTCATAACCTTTCCTGTATAGTTCCTATCCTGATATATGGTGGAGAATTTATGCCCATATTTGGTGGACAACAGGCAGAACCACAACACCCACGTGTGCATGTCATAGAACGTGAGAAAAATGCTACATCTTCGTCTTCGTTATTGCTCATCCGAAGCATAAGATTCCTTGCCCCTCCGAGACATTCACGGAACATGCACATACCAGCTGTTATAAAGAAAATAAACACAGACATTTAAGAAACACATGTAAATTCTATAGCTTTTATCAAGAAATATAAAACAAACCACAACATTTACGGAACACGCACACACTGGCTATAACAACGAAGATACATCCAGACATATATTTTTTTTTTTATAGATTAGACCCTTGGTTTTCCCGTTTGAATGGTTTTACACTAGTCATTTTGGAGCCCTTTATAGCTTGCTGTTCGGTGATAGCCAAGGCTCCGTGTTGAAGACCGTACTTTAACATATAAAGGTTTTACTTTTACAAATAAATTGCGACTTGGGTGAGAGAGTTGTCTCTTTGGCACTCATACCACATCTTCAGATATCTACATGGGTAACATCATTGAAAACAATACTTAGTCTTACATTCTTTAATGGAGAAGATTTCTTCTGGTGATGTCGTACACGTGGAAACAGTAAACGACGCTTGACGAGGTGTACAGCATAAAAATACTAAAATATAAATAAATAAATAAATTTGGTGTATTTACTGTCTTCTGATTGGTTAACTTAAAAGTATTACTTTTATTTTCAATGGTCATTTTTTTTTTTGGCGACACGCACACTCTGACGTTGTGTATTCATATGCCAACATGTGTGTACGTTGTTATTGTTAATATAAATAATATAAAAGTTCTTTGAGACTTATTTTTGATAGAAATTTATTTAAAATGAATGGCAATAATTTATTTTGAATTTATTGAACCATAAAATTAATTTTTGACTCTTCACATTAAATAATCTGCTAGTGTGGAAGAGTCAACAAATGATTTTATGGTTCAATCAATTAAAAAAAAATAATAGCCATTCATTAATCAAAGTGCAAATGCGAATATCATATAATTAAAATGAAGTGCGTACAAAAGTGACGAGGAGTAAAACATAAAGTAACAGGAATATAAGGACAGCACTGACGAGGAGTACAGCATAAAGTAACAGAAATAATAGGACAAGACTGACGAGGAGTACAGCATAAAGTAACAGAAATAATAGGACAAGACTGACGAGGAGTACAGCATAAAACATCTCTGACATGATAGGACAGGACTGACGAGGAGTACAACATAAAGTAACAGAAATAATGGGACATGACAGACGAGGAGTACAGCATAAAGTAACAGGAATAAAAGGACAAGACTGACGAGGAGTACAGCATAAAACATCTCTGACATGATAGGACAGGACTGACGAGGAGTACAGCATAAAGAAAAAGAAATAATAGGACTAGACTGACGAGGAGTACAGCATAAAGTAACAGAAATAATAGGACATGATTGACGAGGAATACAGCATAAAGTAACAGAAATAATAGGACAAGACTGACGAGCAGTACAGCATAAAACATCTCTGACATGATAGGACAGGACTGACGAGGAGTATAGCATAAAGTAACAGAAATATAAGGACAAGACTGACGAGGAGTACAGCATAAAGAAACAGAAATAATAGGACAAGAATGACGAGGAGTACAGCATAAAACATCTCTGACATGATAGGACATGACTGACGAGGAGTATAGCATAAAGTAACAGAAATATAAGGACAAGACTGACGAGGAGTACAGCATAAAGAAACAGAAATAATAGGACAAGACTGACGAGGAGTACAGCATAAAACATCTCTGACACGATAGGACAGGACTGACGAGGAGTACAGCATAAAACATCTCTGACATGATAAAACTAGACTGACGAGGAGTACAGCATAAAACATCTCTGACATGATAGGACTGGACTGACGAGGAGTACAGCATAAAACATCTATGACATGATAAAACTGGACTGACGAGGAGTACAGCATAAAACATCTCTGACATGAAAAAACTGGACTGACGAGGAGTACAGCATAAAACATCTCTGACATGATAAAACTGGACTGACGAGGAGTACAGCATAAAATATCTCTGACATGATAGGACAGGACTGACGAGGAGTGCAGCATAAAACATCTATGACATGATAAAACTGGACTGACGCGGAGTACAACATAAAACATCTCTGACATGATAAAACTGGACTGACGCGGAGTACAACATTAATAAGTCTGAAGTAATATAATTGGAATGCCAAGGAGTACAGAATGAAAACTCGGACATAATAAAACTGAACTGATGCGGAGTACAGCATTAATTTTCCGAAATAGTATAATTGGAAAGACGAGGAGTACAGAATGAAAACTCTTTGACATAATAAAATCATTAGAAGCTCTTATTGGCTTTCACAGGAAAAACTATACAGACAATGTCACTTTTGTATACATTTTCTGCCGGGATCAGAATTATTTTGAAGTCTTTTATCTTGAGAATAAAAAACCTACTAGATACCGAATGTAAGCAAAGAAAACACATTACTAATCAACAATATTCACTCGCTGGCATGTCGGGACGTCTCTAAAGCATTAACGGACACAGTTATATATTCAACGTCCAAGGTTCCAACTAATGGATTTCTACTTTAACGTAAACAACTCAGAGTTTATTCTGGTCAGTATGACTGTGTTCATTCTCCGTAATTCCCTTGATTAAAACCGATACCAAACTATAAACAGATTGTGTTGACAAAACTGATTCTGGATCATTGGCCTTCTCATTTTTCTAAAAAATGACCTTGTTATACAAGATATGACTTGCATAGGTAATGACTTGGAAAAAAGTCGTTTGATTTTGGAAGATGTGATTTTTTTGTGAGTTGGAGAACAAACTTAAAATAATATATATATAACAAGAATGTGTCTATAGTTCACGGATGCCCCAATCGCATTTACTATGTTAATTGGACCGTGAAATTTGGGTCAAAACTTAATTTGGCATCAAGTCAGAAACATCATCTCAATGAGTACATGTGTACACAGTTTCAAGTTGGTTAGACTTCAACTTCATCAAACTACCTTGTCCAAAAACTTTATACCTGACGTGGGACAGACGGACGGACGAACCGACGCACATACCGAAAAACATAACGCCTCTCTAATATCGCAGTTGGGGGGGGGGGGCGCATAAAAATATCCCGCCTAAGGCTATTTATTTGATAAAATTGTACTCATCACAGGAGAAAACTACAAAAGAGGACTAGCGGAACATCGCGCTTCAACTATAGGTTTGAAATCATTATATCTATAACTGACTTGTACTAGCGGAACAGCGCTTCACTGACTATAGGATTGAAACAAAAATATCTATAAACTAGTACTAGCGGAACATCGCTTCAACATTAGGTTTGAAATCATGATATCTATAAACTTGTACTAGCGGAACAGTGCTTCAACTATTGAATTCAAGATATCTATAAACTTTTACTAGCGGAACATTGCGAGTGAACTATAGGAGTATCTTACCAACAATGATACATATGAGCGATTTCAAGATATGATAAGCCCTGCATGAAGAATCCGATCCTGCGCCTAAACAAATGGACCTAAATACAGTGCAACATTATTCGAAGATACTATAGTTCCAAGATGAAACAAAGCGAAAACAAAGAGACTAGTTGTGTCAACATATATATAGATCAGGACCAAGATAGAATATAGTAAATAAATTAATGAAAATAAAACAGATTTTGTAGAATTGTTTTAAGCACATACGCGTGTAATTTCAAAAATGGGGACATGTGGGACAATCATGCAATTATATATAGATATATAATTCCTATTTCCGCATTAATTTGCTATTTTTAAAATAAAAGAGAACTTTGTGTCACGCTGAAATGTAACCGATAGATAGATTGGTGATAAGATAGTTGAACATATATCCACGCATAATTCATGTAATTATTATATTCTGTTTATATATTCCTGCAATATGCCGAGACATTCAGTTTGTCATTTGACTTGTGGGGGAGGGAGGAGGTAATTAGAGAATAATTAAAATATAACGGTAAACATACGTTCAAAGAAGTTAACATTCCTGCTTATTTGAACTTCAGAAAGTGTTGCAAGTTCTTTCAGACCTAGTGGAAGTTCTTTCCTTGCACCTTTACATGGCTGGAATGTTTCTGGAACGACGTAAGCCATACACGTAACTGGCACAAGTTTGGACACTGAAAATTATATAAAAGATTTATAATCCAGAATGAAGCGCCATATTATATGCTAGCTCCTCACATACATCATGTCGACAGAGCGATAAACAATAACGTTTAAATGCTTTTCTAAAAAATGTAAACAAACGTGTAGTTATTGACATGTGCAGGAAGTAAACAATGAAGAGTAAGGGAGATAAAATGAAAAAGAACTAGTTTAAATGGCGGCCAATACAAATGTACTCAAGCTATGTATTGCATTGTTGACAATGCCAGTTTCGTTGAATGAGCGAAAAACTCTCAAATGCTACCCAATTAAAATCTTTATATTACAATTGAATTTATTCAACTATTTGCTTGTTGGTATGAACATATGATACTGCATGTATAACACAATTATTAAAAAAGAGACAGATACCAAAAAAAGACATAAGAAACAAAATGGACAATACAAAAAGCAGAGACAAAAGATATCACAAGGACAATACAAAAAGAAGAAACGAAAAAATATGGTAAAAAGTTGAAGCTAACAAAAAAAAAAAACAACAGTGTATAAACAGTCATAAAACACTTAACCGAAAAATATTCTATAAAACAAAATTCGGGGGTGACCTCTGGTGCTCCAGAGGATAAACTAATCCGACTTTTCTAGTGAAATTCATCACTCGAAGTCGTCAAGTTGTTACATGTACGCAATCATCCGATCTTTAACAATTAAACTCTCCTATCGAGTGTTTCCTGAAGACTGAGTTTGATCCCGGCTGTTATGATTTTATGGATTTCTGCTGTCTCCTGACGGGCATAAGTGTCATGTCTCAAAGAATAGCAATCATTTTATAAAAAAAAAAAAAATACAATGGGAATATCAATTTTAACATTACAACCACGAATTATATGCATACAGACATTATCATAAATTGCATTGCAGTGCCAAATGATTTTAATGTATACTTTTTATTATTCCTTACTCATGCTTGAAATGGATTTTCGTTTGATACTTTAGGAATCGGAAGAGAACGTATTTGACTCTATATATGTACTAATGTACTTTACTTTTTCAACAAACGCTCTACAAACTGAACATTTTATTTTCTTTTGTATAATACACATATTTTCAACTTTTGATTTACATTTTGTAACCACTTTTGCTTAGTTTCATTTATTTGGCTACGTATACTTTAAAACGTTTTGAGAAAAAGTATCCACAGTCTACTCGTCTCCTTTTGTGAAACGGTGTCGTTTTTGTTTGGATTGACCTCTTTTTATTGTCTTTCATTTTTTATGAGCTACCTCTAAACATAACTTATAATGCTGGCTCTATTATGTGACTATAAAATAAAATAAACATGCAATCAGCAGTAATAATTGTTACTGGCAATTTAGCCCCAATGTCTCCCGACCTATCATTTCATGGACATTGCTTTAAACATTGTTAGGAAAAATAAATACTTAATTAACAATAAATTGATCTATTTTTATTAAGAAAACAAGAAAAAAATACTTTAAAAGCCTATCTTACGTAATTTGATAGTCGCTACCGGAAATAGAACGTAAAACATGTCCCAGAAACTGTCGTCTGCTCTAATGGTCACGAGACGGAAATGGCTTCTGTAAAATCAGATTTTGTCATCCGATACTCATGCCGTTGCATCACGAAATACAAAATTATTTATGTCCTTGCAAGTGAAAACGAAAAATAAGTTTACATATGTATTTCTCTTCCACTGGTCGAATGATTACTAAATCTGTAAAATATCGTTTTACGTTTAATGCATGATTTTATGGGTGTTTTTCTAAGCAAAAAACTAATTCGGGTAAAGTTTAATATTTGTATCGTTGCAAAATCTTTGGTCACCTTCTTTGGTTACCTTCTGTGAGAAACTTATATAATTTATAGGTACTCTTTTGTTCTTAAAGATACCGACCGTGGAAGGGATGCAGAGTCAGTCAAGGTCTTATAAACCTTCTACTTGTTCGAGCAAATTTGTGTGGAATTAGATGAGGATTGACAATACAGTCCTACCTATAAACAAGCGCTAACTACATGTCTTCGTGTAATAAGGGTGAATTGAAATATTGATTGCTCTCTTTCTACTTTCAAACGTTGGACACGATGTTCCTACAACCTCTAGGATTTAAAACAGAATCTTCGAAATTTAGAAAACACGAACCAATATTAAAACAAATTCAATATATGTTTCAAATTATGTTTTTACAGCTCTTGATCATATACTAAGTAATATCTAGTATATTTGATGATCCAAGTTATGTGAAAAAAAAAAACAGATGTCCAACGTTACATTTATGAAAAACTGTTTTAAATCTTATGTATAGTGATCCTATTTCTTATTCTCTGATCTTCTTGATACTTGGCAGGATCAACGACAGGTGTCGGTTCTTTGTGGCGTTAAAGCCGTTATTTTTGCCAAATTTTATTTGACTCGGTGGCTTCATATTAAGCGGGAATAAGAAAAATGTCCAACGACGTTTTTCGTCATCTCAACGACTGAAAGTGAATTTTGTAAGTAGCAGAAAATGAATAAAAAGAGTAAGACAATAATAATATCTAACAAAAGTACAAATATTTGCCTCATTGTTCGTGCAATACTGCTGATTCAATAAAATCTTCTCTACACAGTCGTTTTTCAAACGGTAGCCATTTTGTCCAAGCTGATATTTCATTTTTCAAAGCAGTTAACGCGTATTTTTCATAATTAATCAAAACAAAAGTTAGATACACGAAGAGTAAAAAATGCCAAGATTCTTTTCTTATTAAGTTATGAAATTTGGAAAAACAGGTTGATGATTGCTGCCGAAAAAAAAGAATAGCGCATGTTGCTATAGACTCCACCCGGGGACATAGGTTCGACACAGCTTAAATTTTGCAATATTTATTAATCGTTTATAGCTTTTAACGATTTATTTAAAAGAATGGCGAAATGGGGAAAAACATCTCATTACATGAACTTCGTCCAACTATTGCAAAGACAAATTTTAGACACCAAGACAGTCCTCTAAATGTAAAATTCGAATTGAAATTTATATTGTGGAAGTACTCCATAGATCATTTAAAGTCGTCACTTCAGTAAGGTGCAATCACCAATATTAAAAGACTTATACCAGTTCACGGAGTGTTTTACTTCGCGATTTGTCCTGCTATTCATGTTATAACTGTCGTGATGAAATAAATTCCTGTACTAGCGAAGCCGGAACTTTTCGTCAATATAAACTTGTGCATGAAATGGAGGTACTAGTAATTGAAAGACAAATCCCAAACAGCGACGAAAACCGTTTCATCGAATTTTAAAAACCCGGGATTATTTAAGCCGTTTTCGCGGACGATCCAGGAGAAGATTACTATATTTCAAAATGTATATCAGAAATTAAACACTATTATAGTAATAGATGACTTGCGGAAATAATTCTCAAGCGTAGGTTCAAGTAATTGAAGGGGTGTATTTCGACAACTTATGTACCAGGGAAAATACAATTCTATTCAAATTTAACCAAGGGTAAAAATGTTCGATTTACTTGCAGAGTGTCAGATATATTTGTATTGGGGTTGAGTTAAGATATAGAAATTTTACAATGACAGATGATATGCACCTTGAAAGTTAAACAGCATATGATAATAGTTTCGTACATCTAAAAAAATATATCTTTTTTATGGAAAACTGTACCACATCTTCCTATATCTACTTCCGTCCCATCTTTCTTTCCCACATTACTTGCGACAGTAATGCATTTTTAGTTGAAATAACTTAAAGGGTAAACATTATTAAATAGATTTCCACAACTTGAGGTAATTTATGATAAAATGACATCACAAAACGAACAGAACCAGAATCAGAAATTTTAAAAAATTTGTAATATAATGAATAAATCAACCAACTTATAAAAAAACGAATAAAACTTGCAAAAATTAATCAAAAACCCTCTTCGACGCCGCTTTTTATGTGTAACGTCGTGTTTTAGGAACATCGTGCCCATCGTTTGACAGTAAATACAGAGCAATCGATACGTCCATTCACCCTCATAACAACAACCAATGGAGTTGTGCGCTTCATCAATATAAGGTGGAAAGCTTTGCTTGCCTTGAGAGGACTTCAGGTCGATCCTCATAGTCCCCCATCGGTTTTTTATAACTTTCCATCAGGATCTATAAAATATATAAGTTTCTCACAGAAGGTAACCAAAGAAGGTGACCAAAGATTTTGCGACGATACAAATATTAAACTTTACAATATAAATAAATATCTTTAATCAATGAATTGAAATAGCAAAATCTATGCAATTAACAGATATATACTTATTCAGCTTCATGTAAATTATTTAACAATGAAATACATTAAATATGAAATTTGGAGTTTTACCAAGGGAGCTAATTATTAATTAATAACACTGTCTGCCACACAGCATTTCGGGGGCTCTCCCTCTGGTATCTTTCGTCCCTTTTTTATAGCTGATTATGCGGGGGCTTTTCTAGTTATTGGGGGCATTATGATATGACCTATAGTTGTTAATTTCTGTGTCATTTAGTGTCTTGGCAATCATAATACATATTCTTTAATATATATAGTGATGTCGTTATTACGACATGTTATGTCGAAATTACGACATAGCGATGTCGTTATAACGACATATTATGTCGAAATAACGACATAGCGATGTCGTTAGAACGACATGTTATGTCGAAATTACGACATGCTATGTCGTTATAACGACATGCTATGTCGTTATAACGACATATTATGTCGAAATTACGACATAGCGATGTCGTTATAACGACATGTTATGTCGAAATTACGACATGCTATGTCGTTATAACGACATATTATGTCGAAATTACGACATAGCGATGTCGTTATAACGACATGTTATGTCGAAATTACGACATGCTATGTCGTATTTACGACATAAAATTTTTTTTTTGAATGGCCCTTATCGGCTTCCGTAAATTATGGATGTCTTTTTTGTAATATGTCATGTCACCTACATGTTCAAACCATATAAAGCAGACTTCTTTTCTTTCTCTTATGTCCCTCATATATTTTTAAATAACCGTAATTGAAAATATGTCTATCAAGAGATAATGTTTAAAGACTGAAAAGGAGAAAATTTCCGAAAGAGATATTTCGTAAAACTTAACAGAAATTTTAAACGATCGCATGCATGTAATTGACAAAAAAGTGATTTTATATATTTATAGGATAGCCTTAAGTGAAAGGAACACATGTGCATTAATCCACCACTATAACCGGAAATTCTCTAAATGTCATATTGTTATGCGGTGTAGTGAAAATAAAATGATTCGTGCAGATATATCATAGAGGAAAGACATCAGCCGACACACGAAAGTAAACATTATAAGGACTAGTTGGCCCATTGGCACAAGGCGCCGAGCTATGCACAGGTGGTATTGCATTGATGTCTCAATAGCTGCGAGTTAAAATTCTGTCGCAGAATATTTTTGTTTTATCTTCAACTCTTAAACTCAACATCTTTGTATCAAATCGTATCTTATAGTTCATGTATTTCTATTTCTGCAGTGTAAAACAAATCCTTTGTAATGCATTTTCTGCGAGGGTTAGTTTAATTCTCAGCTAAAAATGATAATTTTCGCTTGGGTATCAGACGCTACTATATAACTTTATCATATATTCGGGTGTAAATATACTTTTTTATGTAATAAACCTAACAAAAAATAATAACGAGCTTGTTGCTGACTATATGTTGGGATGTGCTTTTTTGTTGACTTATGAATTATATTCTATTTATCCTTTTATGAATTTTAAATATGCAGTTTGATATATTTTATCACAATACACATTATTGTCCGAAGACGAAGTCACGATTTCAGTCTAGATTTTAAATAGTGTCTACAGGAACGTCCGCGTTATTTAATGGCATATTAATGTCATGTCTATGAAGGTATCGTCTGGACGTCTGAAAGCTATTTACTGTAAATAATAGGATGTTCTGTTTAGAATCGGAGTCACGGAACACATAAGGTCTTACCATAACATTTACAGTTATATAATTATACAAGTGTTTGCACAAGCTCTTTTTCATATATCTGTTGAATAATTTGGTAACACAAAGTAATATAACACATTTTATACAAACGAGAGAAAAGAAAAAAATAGGGAAGAAAAACGGTATAATGTAAGGGTATAATTGACCTGTAACTATTTATTATCCGATAGCCTCAACTTTTACCTCACTGCTTATAATCCCTTAGCCTCTTAGTTGTTTACATATGCTATTACTAGTACTATGTTTGATTTGAGCGTTGCGTGCAATGTAAAAATATGAATTGTCCTTTGTCTTATGGTCGTTGTGTATTGCAGTGTCTTTTTTTTCGGGGGGTGTTTGTTTTAAATTGGTGTTGATTATCTTTATATTTAGGAGACACGGTGGCCGAGTGGTCTAAAAAGTCCAATTACAATATATCTATCCTGTGAGTTGAAACTACACACGTGTGTGTGCTCAATTTCAATCTTATTACATGCATATGATTGCCAGTTTCCTGTCGAAAGTCTTGGTTCTCTCCGGCATGTACACCGGCATCCTCCATCAATACAAACTGATTTTGGTTTTGAACGTCCTTGAATATTTGTGTTCAAAATAACATGTCCTGCAGACGTATAACAGTTTTATATGTTAGATAATGTAGATGTAATGGGGATGAGGGAGTTATTCAGCGCGAACGAAAACGTTTGACCCTTGTACATACTTCATATGCCTTTCAAAATGGTTCTAGAGTACATTTACGTTTTGTTTTACAGAGATGTTCATACCTTACCGAAAATGTCTGACAGATTTCCGAAGGCCGTTCAGTGAGCACAAAATGTCCAGATTATAATTCTTTAAGGTTCTACCTCTTCTTCTAATAATAATAATTTGCATACCAACCCCGGTGAATTGTCGCAAATGACTATTTGCACGTGTTCAAAGGAAACACCCTTCCAACATACAATGTACACAAACCCAATTAAAATCCATTGTGGTGTTATATTCAATTAAAATTGCAATGTCTAGCATGAAGCAAGTGTCTGGAAGGTGCCTTCGAATCCTTCAAACGTGGAAGCTGTGACGACAGCAGATGGTAGTTCATTCCACAGACGAGTTGAATATGGAAAACATGATCGATGGTAGTTTTGTATTTACGAGTAGGGTAGTATGAATCTGGTGTCATGTCCTCTTGTTATTAATCCCTCGGTATTAAGTATTGCTTTGGTGGTATTGCAAAAATATGTTGTATTATGTGGTAGAGCATGATGGGCTTTACTTTCTTTCTGCATTCTTGTAATGCGGGGCTTTACGCATTTGGGTTACATTACTGGTGGTTCTATAGTCACAAGTTACAAAGCGTGCTACTCTTCTCTGCACCATGTCTATTTCTCAGAGGTTTTTGTGAGTTATTAGGTCCTAAATAATACAAGCATACTCCACGGTCATACTACTATGGTATAACACTGTAGCTTGATCATAGTTGGACAGGAGCGGATATTTATTATCAAGAAATAATTGATGTTGTTCGCTTTCTTGGTTACTGTACCCATATGATAGTTCCATGATAAGTTGTGGCTGATATTAACATGATTAAGGCCTAGGTTTTCAGCATTCTTTACTACTTCTAATGTCTTTCCATATATGGTGTAGTTTGTGGTAATTGGTTTTGTTTTGTTGGTTACCTGTGGTAATTGGTTTTGTTTTGTTGGTTACCTGTGGTAATTGGTTTTATTTTGTTGGTTACCTGTGGTAATTGGTTTTCTTTTGTTGGTTACCTGTGGTAATTGGTTTTCTTTTGTTGGTTACCTGTGGTAATTGGTTTTCTTTTGTTGGTTACCCGTAGTACCTCGCATTTGTCAGGCTTTAATTGCATGAGCCATATGTCCTCCCATTTCTGTAAATTGTGTAGGTCTTTCTGGAATAAGATTGTATCCCCCTCTTTACGTATCTTTCTGTTTTTTTGCAGTGTGGTGGATAAAGTCTCATGAACGGTTAAACCATATCAAATGTTATATGGCATGATATTTTAGGGACAGGGAAGAGAGAATCTCTGGCTGTGAAAAAGAGAATCAATAAGGAAAGAGACCCATTGAGAAAGAGAAAATTACAAAGAAAGCTTTAAATTCTAAAAAGAAAAAAATATAGTAGAATATTTTAAATTTTTGCCTAGAAGAGATCAATTTATAGATTATATGCAGCATGCAGTACAGATATCAGATGTTGGATGTATCAATACACACCTAATCCATATTCTTAACGTTAAATCCGAGTACCCCTTGATAAATGGAACTGAAGGTATTGCCATACAAAAGGAAATGCTTGTAATCATATGTGACTATAACAGATCAACGTTTGTCTCAATGTTTTGAATATTCCATTACCCTAATTTTTCATATGTTCCAGGGATTATAATGCCCCACCTACGATAGTAGAGGGGCATTATGTTTTCTGGTCTGTGCCTCCGTCCGCGTCCGTCCGTCCGTGCGTCCGTTCGTCCGTCCGCGTCCGTCCGTCCGTGCGTCCGTTCGTCCGTCCGTACGTCCGTTCCCTTCAGGTTAAAGTTTTTGGTCTAGGTGGTTTTCAATCTAATTAAAAACCGATCTCTCATCGCTCCTGTTTCTGATATGTCGCGTGGGAGATCTAACGAAACCCGCTTTGAGGTCACATGTGAGTGACCTCGTAGGTGTGTCTTTTTCGACCAATGAAATTGAGTCTTCCACGATCTTGGAAGTTTAACGTAAGGCAAAGGGATGTAACTCATTTTATTTACGACGAAATCGTCAGTCATAATAATTCATAAACTTTTTTGATTGGCTTATTAATAGGTCGTCAACTCATTTGCATATCTTTATAAATTCATGACTTTTAGTTCACTCACATGTGACCTCAAAGCGGGTTACGTTAGATCTCCCACGCGACATATCAGAAACAGGAGCGATGAGAGATCGGTTTTTAATTAGATTGGGTGGTTTTTGATGAAGTTGAAGTCCAATCAACTTGAAACTTAGTACACATGTTCCCCAAGATATGATCTTTCTAATTTTAATGCCAAATTATAGTTTTGACCCCAAGTTCATGGTCCACTGAACATAGAAAATGATAGTGCGAAGTTCAGGTTAAAAATCTTTGGTCAAGGTAGTTTTTAATGAAGTGAAAGTTACATCAACTTGAAACTTAGTACACATGTTCCCTATGATATGATCTTTCTAATTTTAATTCCAAATTGAAGTTTTGACCCCAATGTCACGGTCCACACTCAACATAGAAAATGATAGTGCGGATGGGGCATCCGTGTACTATGGACACATTCTTGTTTTACTTATCTTTTAGGAGGGATAAGATTTCATCCTTCTGTTTGCTAATACACACTTTTTCATCCTCAAAACCTCACGTCTTTCCTATTTAACAAACGTCCATATTATACAACAGACTCATGAATGACATTTTCATTTCAATCTTGCTTTTGATTTAAACCATCAAATCCAATTTATTAAACGAAATAACAAAGTTGTTACGTGTAAAAACATGTTACAAAATGTCAAAAGCATAGAAGAAAAACATTTAAGTAAAATTAGGAAATTCTGTAATCAGATAACGCAGTGAAAAAAAATTGTGGACCTACATGAAAAACCCATTGATGATTCTTATCATGCAAAGCATTGGTTTACAAAATATTCCCGGTACATACAACTAAACACTTAAATACAACAATTATAGCATTTTCATCATTTCCACCAAATACTTTGATATCTCTATAACGCGTAATTTCTACAGATTTAGAAAATAAAATTAATTAATAACTATTCCATTGACATCAATTATGGAATTATCAAGCTACTATCTATATTAAACTTTATTTAGACACTCATACATCAAAGATTTCATCGTTACCAATAACGAATTACAAATGTACTCCCATTGTAATATTTTTATTTCATTATAGAAAGTTAACTTTGAAGATGTAAATATAATTGGACTTGATAAATCTAATGTTTTCCCTAATCCACTGAACTGTACATAGTTCCGTGATGTAATTATTTGTAAAAGATTTGATTTCTATTTCTAAACGGCCATTAGGTTTGGAATAAATATTTCAATAACATGCTTACTGCACACTATATTTGAAAATGAAAGGGTTCAAAAAAGTACGAATGAATTGTCCACAGTCAACTCTCAAAGGCCATATAGAAATGGCAATACATGGTGGTTTTATTAATTAATTTTACCCTATAATTTATAACTAATGACTGCATCGACCATATCATGACATCATAACTTTCAAATTTCAACCGCTGTATCGAATTTTAATGGTTATAGTTATGATACTTTAAACAGGTAACGCTTCCCTTATGGATTTCTCAAGCTGACTTATCAAAATGCAGTCGGCACTTCTCTAACGGACTACATAAGCTGACTATCCTCATGCAGGCTTCGCTTCTCTAATGAAATTTCCAAGTTGACTTGTCCTAATGCAAATGACGCGTCTCTTATAAATTGCACAAGGTGACGTATTCTTAAGCAGGAGGCGCTTCTCTTATGGACCTTCCAAGCTGATCTGTCCGATTGCTTGTGGCTCTCCTTTTATGGATTTTCTAAGCGTACCTGTTTTTATGCAAGAGTTCAATGATAGATATTAAGGAGATGTTCTCATTATTAAGTATATATGCTTGTATAGTATGCTGATATCTTTTTAAATCGTTTAAGTATATTGTATGAAATCCTGAATTATCAGACATAGAAAAAAAAATTACATTTAAAGCTACACTAGCTGTCAAATTGATGTCACTGATTTGACTCAATTCTCATATTTGTTTTATAACAATGTAAAGCATTCATCCAAATTATAATAAATCTAAATTAAACAATATACCGGCATGGATTCGATAGTATGCAGCTTCGTTTGGTGTGTGTGTGTGTGTGTTTTTTTTTTTTTTTTTTTTAAGTCTATACGCCATCTAATCAACTGTCCGATTGTCATACAAGCTGTAAAACCATAAATACAGATATAAGTAGATAGCAGACTCGTGCATTTGGATTTTTCTACGTCTCTTTAATTTCATATTATGGATTAAACATATATGTTAATCAACGTTTTTACCTGCATAAGAATGATTTTTTGTGGATCGAATCAGTCAATCAAACAATTTAACTTTGTTTCACTTTTTATGTTTTCCTTTAAATAATTGAACACGCACAATGCCTGCGGTATCTATCTCTAGCCAAGGGGTTAAATTGAAGTTCACATGAATACGGATGCACTGAAGTCGAATTATTTACTTGTAAGTGAATGATTCATCCTCAATTTTTTTTAGCTTATTTTGATGATTAAAACAAAAGAAAATCATATTTCATATTTTCTATATATGAGACAATATCTGAAAAAGTCTAATTTCCATGTCCCGCACTTCACCAGCAATTATTTTTTTATTCAACCATCTTTTTTGAAATTTTTTAGTTTCAGTATAAACTAAATTATATAATGCACCATGGCCTGCCAATTAATCACTCATTCATATATTACTTCCAATAAAATATTGTAATTTAAATGTTCAACCCCCCCTAAAATCATGTTGTCCCCTGTGTTTTTTTGAAAACTAAATCATTCAAATAATATCGAAATTAATTAAACAGGCGTCCGATTCTCACATATATGATATATTATATAATAAACTTGCCCCTAATTTGTCTTTTTATATTATAACTATAGCATGTAATAAAATTTTGCAAATTTTAAGAGAAAAAAAAATTGTCCCCAGGGGTGATTTCCCTCCTGTTACCACTGGGTTTTTTTACCTGTGGAAACGTTTACAAGACCAAGAGTTATTTTCCTATTATGTATTGTGAAGAGCATCATTTCCTGAATGTATTAGTACAAAGAAATAGTTGGAAAGGCGGCCAGGTTTGAAAATTCAAGCCCATCCAAGGTAAGAATTTATAGAAAAATACTTATTGGTGTTCTATCCTGTTACAGCCTTTTCTTACACTTTCTGAGAATATTTTTAAGTGTGCACCACAGCATTAAGTGTGTTTTTATATCATCTTTTTAAAAGTTATAGGTCACAGGAAATACACTTACATTTAATGTGATAAAAAGGACAAAAACTATCGCGTAATTCCTTTCTGTTACGTTCTGTCATGTTACCTGATAAAAAGTAACAGCATAACCATCATTAGTAACAGGAAGGATGTTCAAGACAATTTCACTGAAGAATCGAAAAGTTAATCTACTATATGCCAACCATTTTATTTAATATAAGTTATCACCATAATATTAAATAAATTTCTAAATAATATACAGTATATTTAATAAAAAAAATTAGGTTTTTTGCTTTTGGTAACAGCAGAGAACATTGTGCAATTCTAGTTTAGTAGATAGTAACAGAAAGGAATTTATTTTAGAATTTTTCCTTACCTAGGCAGATTTTTCATCTTGCAAATACAGTTTCAAAGGATACATGACATTGTTTGCTGTTATCTTCCAATTGTGACCAATTTAAAATGGTGTATTTTTCTTAAACTTTAAAATAAAGCAGAAAAATCCTTTCTGATACCAACTCTGTCCTGTTACCGTTGTGCTGTTACTCAAGATTCTTTCATGTTACCGACATATCTGACTATATTTTAGTATATTTCTAAACCTTTTGTATTGCAAATGCTAAAATAAATAATTGGCTTTTGATAAACTATTGCAGGATATACTAGTAAACCACAAATATTGTCTTAAACTTATTCCTTATTCCCATTAGAAACTTTTTAAAATTGATTCACTTTGGTAACAGGAAAGAACTGGATTTGTTTTGTACCATTTTTAAAATAGCCATTGTTTCCTTATTAAACAATTGTTTGAATTACAGACAACAGTTCCTAGATCCCCAATGTGTGTTCTTCGATTTGTGCTATTAAAATACTGGGTCTAAAAAAATTTTTTATGTTTTTCTTATTTCCAAAAATTAGACTTTTTCAGATATTGTCTCATATTTCGTTGCTAGTGCCCTTTTAACTTGTGATGGATAAAGTTATGAGTACCAAAAATAGAAAGAGCCATTTAATTCGTTTGAAGGTCCGACATAACAAACTATGATGTTAAAATATTAACACAAGAAAAGAAATCTGTATTATATATGATAAAACAAATATAATAGACAACATGCCTTATAATTTGTTGCAAATTAATGAAAAAATCTTATAAACATAAAAAATTCACGATATGGTCTTGCTGTTCGGTGCGAGCTAAGGGTTCGTGTTGAAGATTGTACTTTGACCTACAATGGTTTCCTTTTTCAAATTGTGACTGGGATTGAGAGCTGTCTCATTGGCACTCACACCACATCTTCTTTTATCTACTGGTAAACAATAGATCATCATTAGAAACTGATAATAGTCTGTAGTGTCGATGTTATTGCTAATGAAATAATTATTAATGAACCCCCTCTTCCGCCAAAAAAACTAACAAAAACACACCAAAGAACAAATTAGTCTTTAAGAAACCATACGCCTTCAACAGTTAGCAAATTAAGTTAATAGTATTCTATGAAGGCTCAAGGAAACCAAAATTTTAAATAATACACAAAAAAAACCAACAATATAAAAAAAAAGAACCTAACGATCCTAGTATAAAGGAAAATAAAATCTACTGTACAATTTCATGTATCAAAATAGATTTTTTTGCTTTCAACATGTTCACTAAAATAGCTATTTCAAAGAAGAAATCACAAAACATTATTGAATTGAAATATCACATTCAATCACAAAACATTATTGAATTGAAATATCACATTCAAGAATGATTCTTGTTCGTCTATGTTGTAATCTTTTTAACTCTTGTGCTTTTTAGTGATACATTCCTCTTAATTTCAATTATTGATACAGGTTAAGAGTTGATACAAAAGTGAAATTTTTATTATCTCACTTATAAAATCAACATTTTTCATACTTTATTATATATATATTGTATATATATATATATATTTTCATAAACGTGAACTTCGATTGATTGTTAGTCTCTATAACACGTTTCAATTATAATAATTATGTAGGTTCATGTTTCTTGGTTAAGAGTGCATTGCTTTGTGGAATTACAATAGTCCCACATATGCGTGACTTCTGAGATCAACATTGTTTATGGGATGTTCCTTTATTTTTTTTATGTTTCTATTGTAATGATATTTATTTTATTAGGGGTAACGAAATTAATGCCATGTCGCTGGAGGAAGGTTTGATTAACGTTTAAATTAACGCTTTCAAGTAAACAGTAAAAAACAGATAATTCCGTATTCAGGTCTTTCAAAATGCCAAATTAAAAGTCTTGTTACTGAGTAAATTTAGTGCATAGGTATTGTTTTTCGTTAAGAAACGGAATTGAACATCACAGGAAGAACAATAAGGTGATTGAGTGTGACAGCAACTCTCCTTTCTTTTAAAACAAACATATCCTCCATGACAACTGACAGATGCTGTGTGATTACTAATAAGAAGAATTCACCAAAGAAAACGATACAAGATGACGTAATCACCAAAAAGGTAAACAATGAACAGAACACAAAAACGGTTGTTAAACGGATTTAATAATTTGATTTGGTTTTACCAAATATTCGCTTACTTTTGGTTTTCAAGTGATCTTACGCAACGAGCTCGAAAATGCTATTAAGGGAATTTTAGTCTCCGTATCATGTTTTGTAGTACTCAGTATGCAACTGGTCTGATAAAAATGCAATTGTACTAAAAATCGACAAGACTGATCTTTCTAGTTGTCTCTAATTCTACTGGCTCGACATTACTACAGTGCAATGTTACTTACTGTGGCTGACTTCTATCTTATAGAAGGTTGTATTACTGTCTTGATACCATAGCCATTTTACTTTAAATCACTGAGGCTGGCTTCTATCTTGTAGAAGGTTAACTTATACTACTGGCTCAATACCACTGTCATTTTACTGAAAACCACTGAGGCTGGCTTCTATCTAGAAGAAGGTAATACTACTAGCTTGATACCACTGACAGTTCACTATACATCACTGAGGCTGGCTTCAAGCTTGAAGTAGGTTATACTGATGGCTTGATACCACTGTATATATTACTGAGGCTGGCTTTTATCTTGTAGAAATTATACGGCTAGCTCTATACCACTGTCAATGCACTGTAAATCACCGAGGCTGGCTTCAATCTTGTAGAAATTATACGGCTAGCTCTATACCACTGTCAATGCACTGTAAATCACTGAGTCTGGCTTCAATCTTGTAGAAATTATACGGCTAGCTCTATACCACTGTCAATGCACTGTTAATCACTGAGATTGGCTTCAATCTTGTAGTACGTTATACTACTGGCTAGACACCATTGTCAATGCACTGTTAATCACTGAGATTGGCTTCAATCGGTTAATAGGTTATAATGCTTGCTCGATACCATTTACATAAAGCTATGAATTCTTGAGACGGTCTTCTATCGAGTAGACCATATTTTGAGCTGACTTTTAGTCCCCGTATCATGTGTTGTAGTAATCAGTATGCAACTGGTCTGATAAAAGTGCTATTGTACTCAAAATCCACAAGACTGGTCTCTCTAGTTGTCTGTAATGCTACTGGTTCGGTACCAATACAGTGCAATGTAAATTTCTGATGCTGAATTTTATCTTGTATTGGGTTATATTACTGCCTCGATACTACTGTCATTTTACTTTAATCACTGAGGCTGGCTTCTATTATGTAGAAGTTTATATTACTGGCTCGATACCACTGTTATTTTACTTTAATCACTGAGGCTGGCCTCTATCTTGCAGAATATAATACTGCTGAATCGATACCACTGATAGTGCACTATAAAACACTGAGGCTTTAATATAGTATTTGATAGCCTTTTCACTGTAATGTAAATCCTCTAGGGTGTCCCCAATTTAGTAGTCAGTAGTATTGCTGGTTCGATTCCATTACCATTGCGTAGTAAATTCACGAGGCTGTCTTTCTAGTAGTCAGTATTGGTGCATGCTCGATACGGTTACCATGTTATTGTATATTCATGTGGCTGTCTTATTTCTAGTAGTCAGTGATAATGCTGCCTTGGTACCATTACCACTGTATTGTAAATCCATAAGTAGTCAGTAGTACTGCCGGCTTGATACCATTACCACTATATTGAAAATTCATGAGGCTGTGTCCTTTTTTAAATACTCAGTAATACATCAGACACGCGTTTCGCCTTTATCAGTGACACTCGAATAAAAAAAAATTTTTTTTAAATTAAAAAGGGTGAAATAAAGTTAGAAGTACAAAAGCATTGAGGATCCAAATAAAGCTAAGGTAGCATATGCTTAGAGTCGAAAATCCTTACTATCAAATAAAGGCAACAATAGTATACCGGTGTTCAAAAGTTATAAATCGATTGAGAAAAAACAAATCCGGGTTACAGCTTAAACCGAAGAAAACACAACTATGAGAGGAAAACAAAGGAACAACAGGACCACTGAAGTGCAATAAAAATCAAACACCGCATATACATAGTAACGAACTATTTGATAAAAACTGCCATATTCCTGACTTGGTACAGGAAATTTTAAGAAAAAAATGGTTGGAACCTGGTTTTATAGCTAGCCAAACCTCGCGCTTTAAATGGTAGTGTTAAAAGAATTTATCGCTAAAATGACAAAACTACAAACAGAAATACAGCACAAACACACACAAGAACACTTATCACAGAGAAACGCAAAAATTAATATAATAGTCGAGACAATAGGCAAGCTGCGCAACAACAACAAACATCTTTCATCAACGACATACCCCTCAAACAGTGACGCACTTGCTTACGTAACGAACATGAAATCTCGAAATTTATACAATTATTTAAAAAAAAACAGTCAAAACAATTGTCATGACAATGATTGTATTGAAAGGTAATTTTATGATTATTTGAACTACAAACGATATGACATAACACACAATCCAACCAAAACCATAACAGAAACATCAAAAAAATAAATACATTGTACATGCTTGTTGAATGTACAAAATACCGAGACACATAGTATGCAAATTCACACTCGGTGTAACAGTCATATTCGGGAAAAAACTTACGTTCGGTACTTTGAAGACAGACGACATAGATGTTAAATTATAATTTAAAACGTGCATAAAATGTCATAAATTAACTAAGACACAGACATATCGTATATATGGTGTTCAAGAATATTAGAAAGTTTTGTTAGCAGTTTTTAAAATTTGTAATAATAACCATATCGGTGATAAATAATGACAAAGCAGACTTGTAGACTACTGGGCAGATGACCAACTTAGGGAGGAAATATCACCAAGAGTTGCATCGACTTGGTTGTAACCAAACCCTCAAGAGAAACCAGGATAATATTTTAATAAAATTGAGAATGGAAATGGGGAATGTGTCAGAGAGACAACAACCCGACCATAGAAAAGACAACAGCAGAAGGTCACCAACAGATCTTTAATGTAGCGAGAAATTCCCGCACCCGGTGGCGTCCTTCAGCTGGCCCCTAAACAAATATATACTAGTTCAGTGATAATGAACGCCATACTAAACTCCAAATTGTACACAAGAAACTAAAATCAAAAATAATATAAGACTAACAAAGGCCACAGGCTCCTGACTTGGGACAGGCGCAAACATGCGGCGGGGTTAAACATGTTTATGAGATATCAACCCTCCCCCTATATCTCTAGCCATTGTAGAAAAATAAGCGCATAACAATACGCACATTAAAATTCAGTTCAAGAGAAGTCCGATTCTGATGTCAGAAGATGTAACCAAAGAAAATAAACAAAATGACAATAATAATTTAGACTAAAACGAAACTCTTTTTAATATGACAAAATGTTCAAATTGTCAAACAAGTATTAATCGTAATAAATTCTTTTGAAGTGATATAGACATAAGTATAGACATATAGTAATCATCATCTCTAAAGTTCTATCAACATTCCTATATTCAGGATTATAGTTACTAATAAATTGTGTCATGAGTTTCAATGAGACAAATGTTACAATGTATAAAAAGTACGGTTTTCAACACGAACCATCGGCTCACACCGAAATGTTTCATTTAATTTTCTATTGTAATAATAATAATAGTACTATGGAGTAGACCAAATGAATGTGTCTGATCCTTTTATATGTTTAAACTAAACTACCATCCTTCTGTCAATCATGCCTTACGAGTTTTGTTACAAACCATGTACAGTAAATACTCGAGGGAATTTTCTGCATAGTGGTGATGGTTGATGCATTCATAGCTAAGTAGTACTTAACACGGGTTATTTCAGATACGTGAAAAATTCTCAAATTAATTTCAATTCTTTTATACTTTTGATAATCAAATTCGAAATTAGTTGCTAGACGTGCATGATTAAAAAATCTTTAGGTTGACGACACGAAACTTTTTTGATGTATTGAACACTTTCGCTTCACATAAAGAAATGATAGTACCTTTTGAACAAGTACTTATTTACTTGAATTGACGATAGTGACTTCGCATATGCGGGGTTAAAACTGTTGTGTGTTGTTTGGTTTATTATCTTTTGTTTTAGATTTGTATGGTCCTAGATTTGCATTTTTGGCACATTTAGATTTGTCAACTCAGCAGGAACCCACTATGAGGTTTTGATTTCTAGATTCGACTGACATTCACAATCAGAAGTAAAAGTCTACTATAAAGTGTAACATTAAACAAGAAGACCTCCCGAAATAAATGTTACTGTTATTATTTAGTATAATTAAGTTAGTATTTCAAAACATTGTGTAATTTGCGAGTCAAACGAAAATATTTAATAAGCATGTAGTTCACAAATTATTAGTTTATATAACAGAAAAGTACATGATTTTAAAATAAAAGATAAAATTTGTCCTTTCCTGTATAAATTGGAAATCTTTAAATAATAATGTTTTGAAATACGATTAATCGGAACCACATTTGTATATATAATACTGTGAACATTCATTTCTATTTTTGTATCCAATTTCGTGATTTGTTAAAAGATCGTTGTAATATTGGGTTTCAAATGCGATGTTTTCAGATTGGACACAACAGATAATTGTGCATCATTTACCAAAAATTTTAATAACGAAAAAAAAAAACGAACTCTGGGAAATTGCAAACAGAAAGTCCCTTATCAAATTGCAAAATCAAAAGCTCAAACACATCAAATGAATGGATAACAACTGTCACATTCCTGACTTAGTACATGTATTTTCTTATGTAGAAGTTGTTATTGTATAAAAAGACACAAATTTAACGTTTAATCTTAATAAAATCTTGTAAAATTTTAACATTAAGAACCAAGCTTTTGATGCATACAGCTTGACATAATCCCATGTTATCAAACTGCCGCCCCACATCTATTATTGTACAAATGGTAATTTATAAGAAAATGTTTTGTACTTTATTGACAGACAATTGCTACTAATGGTATTTTAGTGTATCACGTAAAATTTGAATGGTGCAGTGAAAGTACTCAATTAGTGGACATTATCTTTCTTGGATACATGATAGTTATTTACTAGGATGGTATAGTATTGCAGAATTAGAACAGTTGACTTCGTTAATTGTGTCATTATGTCCGAAGAACTTTTAAATTGTCGTATATATTGTACAATTGCATCGTACATTTGTATACATGCATATCAACAATGCATTTACTACTAGTATTTCAGAGAAAGGTATCTATTAAGCTATCTCTTAGGGTTATTGTTAAGCAATTCAATATTTTATTGAAGTTGTATTTTCCCAGTGATTTAGATTTGAGTATTTCTTGTCTGAGTACATCTTCTCTTGCTTGTAACTCATTTGACACTAACTTTAATAAGTCTCGTTCGTATATATTATATATCTCTGAATTTCATTTACATACATTGATGATTTAATCGTTCAGCATCCTCTCTCTGCCGCTTAATATAATATCAAATAATTACAAAAGGCCTGTTGCGTAGTCTTTCATTTTAGTGTTCTATGTTGTGTCTTGTGTACTTTGTTTGTCTGTTTGGTCTCTTTCGTATTTTTTTTGCCATGGCGTTGTCAATTTATTTTTGATCTATGAGTTTGAATGTCCCTCTGATTTCTTTCGCCCCTATTTTATAATTCGTTTTTCTTTTAAATTGCCTACAAAGAGTTTTCAAATTTCAGGCTTCCATTGATAAAGATAGTATAGGTTTGTGGTTTTTGGAACACTCAAATACTGTAAGTTAAGTTAAGTTATAGTTATGAATCAAGTAAATCACAATATTTTAGTTATATTTTGACTTCTTGGAAAGCCAATCCGTTTGAAACACAATAAAAATTCTAGACGTTTCTTAGTATCATGATTCTAAATGATGTTTGACTTGCTACTATAACTAAAGCAAAGGTGACGATGCTGATGTGATGTCGACCTTAGATACATGCTTATTCGAGACATTGCAGGTCCCTCTGTCTTCTCAACAAAATAATATCTAAGTTGTTTTATTTGGAAGTTTATATACTATATTATAAAAGGCCACCAAAAGTCGTGTTTTCACTAGTACAATGAATAGAGAGAACACTATTCATGAACGACATTTTCATTTGAAATGCTGAAAACTAATTTCAATTGCCATAATTGTGTTCTGTTTGAACTAGTGTTGTACACATTGTGGGACGTTTCCATAACTGATAGAATTTCAGCTTGAGATAATTTCAAATTACTTTTTTTTCTGATTTTTACATAATTATAGATTTTTCTATAGAAATATAAGGTTTAAGAAAATTGAATCAGGGAGATTTACATGGTTTGCATTAGATTCATAATATAATTTTATAGTTTCTCGTTATAAGTATGTACAAAAGTGCAAAATTATTTGAAATTTGTAATTTATTAAGCTTGAAATTCATAGATTTTGTTGGATTGAATTGAAATAAAAACATTTCCAATTATTTTCAAATCCCAGAAAATGTTACACCTACGTATAAATTAGAGAGTCTGTCAATTTAATAAGAATTTATCAGAGCTGAAAATCAATAGAATTATCTAATCAAACTTTTAGTCAGTTGTTAGATTGAAATTTAATTTTATAATTCTAGACAACACAGTACCGGGGAATAAACTTGATAAGTATTCAGTAATACATGTACAGAATCTATTGTTGAGTAATGTAACTATATGTGTCCTTATGTCAAAGTTTTGTTCTGTGTCTGTTTGGTGTCATAAATTTATGATGTAACAGTTTTTAGAAATATTAGAAAAATATTGAACATTAAGAAACTAGGACTTTTACAAGGTATTTAATCTTTTGTCGTACCAATGAGTTAAAAGGATATATTATTATTAATATATGTGTTTTCATGCTTGTACCATCTTCACTGGTGATCCAATACATGGATCTGTCGTAGAGTTATTACTTGTTTAGACGTACTTATATGAATATATCACACTCTCTCTATATATATATGTATGTGTATGTATGAAACATTTGATATAATTATATTACAGGAATGAATTTGATGTTGAAAAAATTGCGTCAAATTTATATTGTGTATTGTTTTCATGTGTGTGTGTATGGTTTAGTTTTGTCGATGCATTTCCCTGACGTCAGTCTATCATTCTAATTTTTTAAATGTTATTTCAAGAACCCGATGGTAATAAATTTATATCCTAACTTAAAACTTTTAGCTTTTTAAATTACAAACTTTTTACATCTTTGACATAATCAAGGTTCCAATTTGCGAGCATTTTCTTTAATAATCACAATAGACTTCGGTTCGAACATAATTGATATGCAATTCAATATAAATGACGCTGAAACAGTGTAAAAACTTTATGACCAAAAAGGACATAAGAATGATAGGCAAATTCATCTGAGGTCAGCCTTACCTGGGAGATGAACTTTAGTTTCTCAATAATTTATTAATTCATAGAAGGACAAGTTTTAAAAAAGTTTGTTATAAATCATGACACTGTCGAAGAACTTACACATAAGCTGATTTATCTTTTGATAACTTGTCGGAAAATAGAATCATAGTTTCGAAATAGTTTATTTGTTATCACTATCTTCAGTTCTTAAACTTAAAAACATTCTAATGCTAAAGATCGACCGACATTTCTACCAGTGACTGAAATTATAACGACATTAGAAATAAAGTATTGTCGCATTTGATGTTTTAATGTTTGAGACTGACAGATAAAACTCCCTTTGAGTAAAATGACAGTCATCAACATATGGTTAATGGTAGATAATACTCAAGAGAGTAAAATTACAAAGGCATTGTTTAATAGAACTTTCAGTGCTTGACACTGACAGATAAAACTCCCATTGAGTAAAATGACAGTCATCAACATATAGTTATTGACAGATTATACTACCGGAGAGTAAAAAGACAAAAAAAATGTCTCAGTAGATCTTTCAATGTTTGACAGTGACAGATAAAACTCCTGTTGAGTAAAATGACAATATGGTAAAGCCTCAATAGTCTTTAAGAAAAAGCCACGGGATCTTTTCATTTTACATATGCTTCAATGTATTTTTCACAAATGTTAGCAATATTGATTAGTGAAAAGATATTGAAATGTTTACTAATCAATTACAAACGCTCTCATGCAATAGAGAAAAAAAGGAGAATTGTCATAATCATTGGATTGTTTGATATTAAACTAAATAATCAGAAATTTATTTCAAACAAAATTCTCTGGTATAAAAGACTTTAGGGATGGTCAATTGATTTCATATAATACTATGTAATACAATTTGTAGAAATTATTTATACTGTTAATTGAGCTGTCAGAAATTCAATTCTTCATTAACAACCAATATACTACTAATAAAAGAAAATTAAAAGCGATTAAATATAATTGAAAAGATTAATTACGTATCGTCAGTGAATTGTTTATTCTAATTTTGAGCAGATAAGTTAGGTAGCGTTAAATGTTTACAAGCTTCAGTTTTCAGATTTTATTAGCAAATTAACATATCAGTTAATTTGCGAAAATGCGACGCATGCGGCAAAAAGATATAACTATAAAGGCGCAAACGTGGGTTGTAATATATGTGTTGTTAATTTAGATTAAGCAAGTTATAATTATTGACTCCAAATGTAAGAAATAAACAAGAACCAACAAAACCGGATGCACATTTATTGTCAATTGAACATGCAAAAAAGTAAAATCACTAAAATACTGAACTCTGAGGAAAATTCAAAAAAGAAATGTCCCTAATCAAATAGCAAAATCAAAAGCTCAAACACATCAAACGTATGGATAAAAAGTGTCATATATCTGACTTAGTACAGGCATTTTTTTATGTAGACACTTTTGAATAACATGATCCCCGATAGCTACATCTACATATCATTAACTTGGTAAAATCATTTTCTTATGGAAACATTGTTCACACTTTAAGTTCACTAAGGATAACATAATAAACCTAATCTATTTCCGTGTTCAAGTCAATGAATTGTTAACATTTGTTTTTAAATTAAAAAAGTGAAATTGTCTATTTGTTTTGAACGATATTAATCACCCTTTATACTATAAGCAACTTAGTTTTTAAAAAAATCAAATCATCTATACAATATCTAATATAATTAACACCGTCACATTTGTATGCGCAGGTCTTAAAATGGGAGCCTATAATTTAGTTGTTTTACTGGTGCTGTCTTCCATATTCCATTTTTGTTTATTTTTTTTTTTCAGCCTAAATATTTTGACACTTTCTTTTGAATTTTCGACAAGTTTGCATACCGGGGACCTGTGTAGAACTCTGCTTGATAATTATATTTATATCTAGATTGAAAGTCAGAAACTTCGTCGTTGGTTGTCTGTTTGACACATTCCCTATTTCAATTCTCTATTTTACATATGTTCCAAATCAGTATAAGCAATATAAAGGTGTACATTAAAAAAAATCTAACAGTAAAAAAAGAGGGACGAAAGATACCAGAGGGACAATAAAACTCATATTTGGTATTGGCAGATACATTTTTACCTGCCTCATCTTTTACGTACATTCAAGAAATTATATAACACATGAAACTGCTTGGCAAACCAAAAAAGCAAATCACATGAATACACATTTTCTGTACCACATTTTACACCCGTCTTGTTGCTCGTGCCAGTCCATACCTGCTAATAAGTCTGTAATATCCGAAAGTCAATCCAGGATAAGAGCAATGAATTGTGACATCTATGGTCATCTGTTACATGTATTTTAAAACTGTCAACCGACTGTAAACCTTTCGATGGGTTGACTTTAACTTTATGACTTGGAACCCTTCATTACTCGAGCTGTATACAACGAAACCTTTAGGAGTTTTGTGTCTTAAATTCTCTTCAGTTTCGTTCTGTATTTTCATAGAACAGAACAATAAAGCAGGTTTCTTTGATGATTAGTTTTATTAAATGGCTTCATTGTAATCAGTAATACTCTAAAGTTCAAATCTTGATAGAAAACGCAAGCTCTGAAATATTTCATCAACCAGGTAATACATAAATAAAGGAAACAGTAGTATACCGCTGTTAGAAATTCATAAATCGACTGAGAGAAAACAAATCCGGGTTACAAACTAAAACCGAGGGAAACACATCAACTATTAGAGGAAAACAATGAAACAACAGAAACAATGAAGTGAAAAAAAAAACAAAAAAAAAACCGACAATGCAACACACACAAAAACGAACTATAAGATAACAACTTTCATTTTCCTGACTTGGCACAGGTATAATCCATTTGCAAGCGCTGCTGGAATGTTACTATAGAATAATGGTAGATTAACACTTGGATAGCTACATTCATCATTTTTGTCATAAAGTTTAGATTCAGACGACTCCCTTTTTTAATTTCTAGATGTAAATCAACATTTTTTTGCGCCTGTCACAAGTCAGGACCCTCTGGCCTTTGTTAGTCTTGTATTTTGTAAAATTTTAGTTTCTTGTATATAATTTGGAGTTTAGTATGGCGTTCATTATCACTGAACTAGTATATATATTTGTTTAGGGTTCAGCTGAAGAACACGTCCAGGTGCGGGAATTTCTCGCTGCATTTAAGACCTATTGATGACCTTCTGCTGTTGTCTGTTCTATGGTCGGGTTGTTGTCTCTTTGACACGTTCCCCATTTCCATTCTCAATTTTATTGTGGGCAATCTTAGCTATATCTATGTTTTCTTTTATTTTGAAAGGAAAGAAGAGTTCAACATAGTCGCAAAATGTCAGATTATTAAGTGAAAGGACATTTTCTACATATCGGATCGACGTTAAATGATTATAGAAGTTTTTTTCGTTCTCATAAAAAGATTCTTTATGAAGAATGGCATATATGAAAAAAGGAACAAGTACGGAAGTAATTGAACAGATTTGGTAACACATGAATGCCTATTTGCTGTTTGAAACCAATTATTCAAATGTTACCAATATGTTTGGGTTTTGTTTTGTTTGAATCTAACTGTTTTTTGACAAAGTGTGCTTAATCTAAAAACAAGATACATGTTGACCAGGAACTGCTTTCTCTCCCGTTTAATGATTTGTTTCAAAATATATAAGTGTTTGTATTTCCTGAACTATCGCAAAAATTAGACATCAAAAGAGAAAAATAGAAAACAAATGAACTTCAGAAGTTATTGATAAGAAGAAAACATATAAACATACAAAGTAGCGTGCGAAATAAGGAGTTACTGTAACTAATCATCATTAGAAAAAATCAGAAATAAACACCATTAAACCTATGTCACAATTTGTTTTTTTTGCCACGCTCTTTTAAGCCTGCAACAAGTTTAAAGGGGGAGGATATATCATTATACCTCACATATCGACAGATTAGTACTTGGCAATATTAAATGTGACTTGCATATACTTCCTTGGTATTTGGCGAGACTATGTCTGCAACTGAAAATTCTTATTATGTTTGAGATCAATCAAATATATATTTTTTATTCGTCACTTTTAAACAGCCATTCATTATTTTAAGCAAAGTTTGAATCTCCTCAAACTTTAAACCTCTACTAAATACATTTTAGGTAAAAAGAGCCATAATTGAATTACCTACAGTATAAATATTGGTAATGCACATATTATTATATCTTTGATTTATTCCATTTTTCCAATGCCATTTAGACGAATGTTTTAAAATTCAAGTTTTGTCTATAAATCGACCTAAATGATTGTTTATGTCACGTGCCAGATTTAACCTCTGCATCTTTGTATTCCATATTTCCATATTTGACTTCGACTTCATCAACCTCCATTGAATTTGATAATTACTATATGAAAACAAGTTTGAATTGTGCCGTTAATATAATCAGAGTTATAAAAACAGTAATGTTGTGATTTGATTATTCCATCAGAAGGATTTAGATTTTCATTGGAATACTGAAAAGGTAAGTTTAATTTGTTGTTTTAAATGGTATACATCGATTTATATTGGATTGTATAATATTCTTCTTCTAACATCTAATTACTGATACAAGGTGTTGGCAAATGCATTAACACGTTTCAAAATATCGTATTATAACGTTTCACAGTTTCATATATAGATTGTTGGGTAGAGTGATATAGGATTGTGTAAATGACAATATGATCTCTCTTTCATAGAATTTAATCTTTATAGTTTTCGGTAAAGTTGTTTGGTTTTTGATATATCAACAATCACAATCTACATTTCCGTTATAGATACATTTACCGTTTTAGAATTTTTGTGGACAAGTTAAACATTTTTTATGGTTATTTACAAGTTTTTGGGTCCTGAATGTTCTTCAACTTTATACTTGTTTGGCTTTCTAACTATTTTGATCTGAGCGTCACTGATGAGTCCTATGAAGATTAAACGTGGGTCTGGCGTATCAATTTTCTGAAATTAATAGCCTGGTATCTTTGATAACTATTTGCCAATACAGTGATACGTAGACAATCTAGCAGAGGTTTATAATTCCAATTTAATAATAATATTTCAATATTTTAATAATGTACTTGATAGTGTAAAGATTTTCAAAATCATTCGAAAAACAGGATAAATATTGAAGTGAGAAATATTATGAAAATAACAAACAAAAAAAGGGAAAGTCCATAAAATCTGATAAAATAAAGCACTGTCAACTGTGGTATATACTACTGTTGAAAAATGATGGCTTCATAAATATGTTTAACAATTGTACTTCAGGCATATCGTAAACTAGATTATATAATTTGGTATCAGACTACTCATTTATAAACTGGATCTATTTCCATTATCAATTTATATAAGAATAATTGCACAAAATTACAGTGTTATATAAATATAATTTCATAAAGAAAGCTAACTGAGAGTCGTTATATATGTCAGCGATTCTTTATCCTTCATTCAGATGTTGAATGACCAACTATTCCGTCTCTCAGATAAGTTTTCTAAATTGCTTCAAACGAAACCAAAGCTTAACTATCAATACGAGTTTTAAAAAAAACTGATACATTTTATAATATCATACTAGCTTATACATGAATTAAACAATTGATAAATTTCGAGAGTCCGAAACGCATTTCTGTATTTACTTTTATCAGAAACGGTCAAAATAAACATTTGAAAGTTAAGGATGCGTAAACATGCTGCAACGTAAGCCTTATCTTTGTTTGGTGATATAAGCGACACCTTACAATTCCCTTGATTAGATACACATGTAACAGAAATATGAATTGTTAAGACAAATAGGAAATCAATATGGAGATACAAACTCAAAATACAGTTTAATTGAAAATTTCGGTTTCTAATTCAAGTTATCTATTTAAATCATCCTAAAAATAATGTATAAAATCGACAGAAATATTCAAATCAAACAATTCTTTTATTAGACATTATTTTTTAATTGTTGGTTCATTACTTCACATCCACGTCCTTCAGATAGTTGTCGTATTGACAATCATACAACCTTATTTTCATATTACCAGTATTGTTGTGGCATAGGGTGTAGAGTTACCTGTTTAATTGCCTTGAATTACAAACGAAAAACTATATTGGGTCGCATCGAGTTCTTGTACTACGTGTAATACTTTAATTCAAAAGCAACTTTACAACAACTGAACACGGTAATTATATTTGAGCAAAATCTCGATTTTCCAAATATTCGTCCATCACACTAAACACCAACAGTATGCATTCCTATGTGATATTCTTAGTTTTATTATATCAAACCCCTTAATTAATTGTTAAAACCAATGGATCAGATTTCCTAGAGCCCAACGTAAGTGCTACATTTTTCTAAACCTTATTCGGCTATTGGTTTATTGTTTAAAGGAGCATTAAATGTCTTTTTAACCTGTTTGATCTAAATGCTCTTTTCTTTTCAAGTACTTAAACAAGTATATACATTACAAACAAAGTACACAAAACATTTACAAATACACGGACTCTTTATAATGTGTCAGCAACTTGTTCTTATTTTAGACTAGACTTCATCGTAAGGACCGCCAAAGATGGCAGTTGTTATCAAATAGTTCGTTTTTACGTATGTTGGCGTTTGCTTTTGTATCAGTCAAGTGTTTCTGATATTCCGTTGTGTTCCTCTTATAATTGATGTCTTTCCCTCGGTTTTATTATTTTTGTAATCCGGATCTGTTTTCGGTTAATCAATTATTGACCATTGAACACCCTTTTTGGAGCTCATGCGATTCCGCATTTTTTTGTTTTTTTACTTGAGTTGGGTCTTCTAAATGGTTTATTCCTTGAATGCCAACATCTTTTGATCTACCGACAATTTACCTGTAAAATTATGTTGGCGTTCAAGGAATAGGTGCAAGTAGTTATCACAACAACAGTGCATGCTTATCAAAACAATCATACTAATTAAACAGATAGGTAAATACAGGTAGCTAAATCTAGTTCATGTTTGTTAAGTTGTTAAAAGTCATATTTTGCTGCTCCTTCTTGAACAAATATAGATTCTCTTAAAATGTCACTTTCAAAAGTGTTGCATCACAAAGTCAATATGTGCATATTGTCAGGACAGGAATTCCAGTTTGCACAAATTCTACAATAGACTCTTTGAACTTTGAAGGTTTTTTACAATATTTCTATAGTTGTGTATGCTGTAATATCCTACCATATCACAGATTAAATTTCTTGAAACTATGTATCTTGTGTTAGATTACTATTTCGTTTATTTCAGTTTGTTCAGGATATTTTTCTTGGTTATACAATTACACCCCCTTTTTATTTTATTGTAAGTGATTCGTAAAATAACATCGTTTTGTTGTTTGTCATGTTCGCAACTCATCTGAATTCTTGTTGTCATATTTCATGAATTTTCTTGAAACTTTTGTAGAGTTTCCAGCTTAGATGTTATCAAATTAACTTGATTATTTTTTTAATTTAACTAATTGTACAACTGAAATCTTCATATAGTTTATATCAACTAATAAAATATATAAATTGATATGGAACTAAAACAAATCTCTGATATCCTTTATTTAGCTTGAAATAATTGTATTAAACTAAAATTTCATTAAAATTTTTAATATTTCTGCCAAACATTTTTTTTTTGATAAAAAATAATAAAACGTTTTAATTTTCTTTATTTCCTTAAAATTCATAATAATTTTACCCCTAAAATCTACTATTTTTCCTTATGAGAAAGTGATAAAATGTTGCATTTCTATAAAGTTCATTAATTATTTTTAACAGTTAAATACTTATAAAAACACCTATTGTTATTATATAAACATCTATTGAAATATTTCTGTTGGCATTCAAGGAATAGGTAACATATAAAATGTTGGCATTCGCGGAAGACACCTTCTAAGTGGATTCGTGGAGTTTAGACATTGGTTAACTACTGTTGCCTTTAATTTAATATACTTTAAAATGGACTGATTTCGCATTATTAAGGCAGCACAGAATTAAAAACAATTGACCAACCTAGTCTTATATGCTTACACACATAATCGTAACCGTATTATCTTTTACCTGAAAGTTGGAAAAGTTGGAAAAAAAAGTTTTGCGTTTTTATAAATCAATGCCGATATTTTAAAGATAAAGCTGAAATATGAAGACATCGTTGGATTTTTTTATGTTTATCTCATATTTGTATCAGGTTCTTTTCGATGTCATTCAGGACAATTATAACTCATTTAAATTACAGAAGAGAACAAAATACCAATACCAACATATCGAAAAGAATAAAATGCATTTGTACTCAGTGTACGTATAAAGTAGATAAGAGCCTGATCCATCAGGATTTACTCCGGTAGTGGAACTTCGCAAAATTCACTTTTTGACAGACAAATGTACGAAAGATACTTACACTTGCACCTATTCATTTCCTAACTATAGTTAATTATTGATGTAAGTCAATAATAGGTTAATAAACTAGGTATTTTAATTAATGAATTATATATCACAATCAAGCTAATTATCGACATATGAAATGTATGCCTCGAACACTTGAAATTTGATGCAATATAAACTTATCCGAATTTAAATTGCCGAATACAATTACCAGATCATATAACAAAAACTTGTATTATAACATATCTCGAATAAATCGGGTATTGATTCATTTTTCCGTTATGGAGTACATTATGATTGAATTTAATTCAGTCATGTATAGATATTATTTTTGCTTACAAGGAAATACCGAAAAGAAAAAAAGAATTCTAAATGGTAAAGTTGACAATATCCCGAAGCGGTAACAAACCCTATACTTTTACATGACTTATGTGACCAATGCGTAATATCTTTGTTGCCGATGTATATTTGTAACTAGATTTATTTGTATGTTTGTTTGAATTGTTTGGTTAGTTTTGTTGTATGCCTGTGATTTATGTTAACAACCTTTTAGCTGCTGGATCTATGATCATATTAACCTTTAATGTTAGTTTTGGTCGCTCACCCAATTGGGCAAATATATCAATAAAACGGAACTTAAATTTATATCTGTTGGTGAAATATCTTGAATTAAGAAAAGCTACCAAACATATTTCTATTATTGAACTAATACTTTCCATATTTGAAACAATGTACGATTAGCTAGATTTGTTAACTTCGCTGCAAATTCTAAAAATATTAGAACTGTTGTTGGGATTTTCGAAATTTTGACTGATATTTTCAAAACAAGAATTTTAAACCGTTAGTCAAACATCTTATCATAGATGATGTTTGACAAAAAGTGAATTTTGCGAAGTTCCACTACCGGAAGTAAATCCTGATGGATCAGGCTTTTATCTACTTTGTACGTACACTGAGTGCAAATGCATTTTATTCTTTTCGATATGTTGGTATTGGTATTTTGTTCTCTGCTGTAATTTAAATGAGTTATAATTGTCCTGAATGACATCAAAAAGAACCTGAAACAAATATGAGATAAACATAAAAAAAAAAAATCCAACGATGTCTACATATTTCAGCTTTATCTTTAAAATATCGGCATTGATTTATAAAAACGGAAAACTTTTTTTTCCAACTTTTCCAACTTTCAGTTAAAAGATAATACAGTTAGAGATTATGTGTGTAAGCATATAAGACTAAGTTGGTCAATTGTTTTTAATTCTGTGCTGCCTTAATAATGCGAAATCAGTCCATTTTAAAGTATATTAAATTAAAGGCAACAGTAGTTAACTAATGTCTAAACTCCACAGATCCATTTCGAAGATACAACTCAGGTAAAAAAAAAACCTAAAAAAATGCGGAATCGCATGAGCTCCATATTTGAAACAATGTACGGTTAGTTAGATTTGTTAACTTCGCTGCAAATTTTAAAAGTATTAGTACTTGTGTTGGGATTTTCGAAATTTTGACAGATGTTTTCAAAACAAGAATTTTAAACCGTAAGTTAAAAAATCTTATCATAGATGATGATCATTCTTAAAAATTTTGATCCAAACGTTTCATTAGGAAATCAAATGCAATACGTTTTAGCATATTAAGGACATATTTTGGTTGATGGGATGTTGACAAATCACATCCTTAAGTTACCAAAAACTAAAAATTTTAGGCGAGTTAATACATCTTTCAAAATGATGTATAAGAATTAAAATCAAATCATACACTGAACTGATTAAATCAAGGCAATATATTATTTGGTGTAGTATTTAGGTATAAAGATACATACAAAGTAAAAAAGAAAAAAAAAAGCGAGCATTAACAATAAATGTCATTTCTGAACATTTATAAAGTGAATACATTTCAAAAATTCTCCTTTGGAAATTCACTATTAAAAACCTAGCAATAAAAAGAAAAGATTGGATAAAAAAAAATCGAAAGAATTATCTTCTTTCCTTAGTTGAAATCTAGGACAGTTCTGTGAAAGATAGTGAAGGAGGCTTTTTCATCAATGCTATTTCTATAAAGTCAAATAAATTCAATTCTTCCAATAATCCTCGTAACAGAATAGGCATGTAGTTAGTCGATGAATAAATAAGTTTTTCTGCTTTGATAGTATAGGAATATATCAATAAATGTGTTTGCTAAATTCGTTAATAATTATTTTGATAACAATGTTTTTTCTCACACAAAGAAATTCCAATCAGTGTTTACAGAGTAAATTCTGATGTAAAAATTTCCAACTTAATCTGACATAATAGAATGAATTCAGCTATCCTTTATTTAACAAGGTTAAAGCAATGTCTGTTCGGAGAAATCCTTGAACATTTTCTGAAACAGACATGTTAACATCTGATACCCCCTCCTTGCGGCCAGTTTGTTATTGAAATTTTCATGTATTCCCCCTCCTCTAAGAATTAAGTTCCCCATTTCTAAGCACGGGTTAAAATAGATATTAACTGGCAAAACAGGGACAAGTCTTAATAAATGCAGATTTAGGTCTGAGCTGTAAACAAAAGGTTCATCTAAATGACTTCTCCAAATTTTGCTCTCAGAACAGTGAAAATTTTTGTTATATATATTCATTTGAATAGTAGTGATAAACATAGCACATGCTCGTTTATTATCATAATAAAATTAAATAACTATACTTGATATCAAGTAAGATGCAAATCTCGCTCTTTCTGAAACCAATAATTACGCTCGTTCTGAAACCTATACTAATGCAATCTCAAACAATCATTGGTTGCACGTCAAAAATAATTTCTATGAAATGAAAATGGATGGTATAGTGTATTTATTCATGACATTAAATCAAAGGAACAGATCTTTTATTGCTGTAATTCATTTCAAGTCCCAGTGTGAGATCTCTCACCTTGCTGCAAGTTCAAGATGTCCCCTAGCGCCAATTTGAGCGGTATTATTTGCTTAACGTCGATCACGTGTCATTTGTAGATTGCAGAATTAAGTTACAGGATAATTTGAAAAAAATATAATTTACATCTGTTGAAACAATCTAACAAATAGTATCGTATTTTTCCCGACATTCTCTCTGTTAAAACATGCAATACACATATTTTAGACAACCACCGTTCATATAAAGATACTGTATATGACTAATAAAATAACATGCAAAGAAATAAAATAGCAATGGGGAATATAACGTTGGAACTGCATAATGTTTTCATTAACAAACTGATTGATAGAGAGTTTATGATGCAGCACACCTTAAAGAAGTTCCCTAAAGTATAAATGCAACAACACTAGAAAATTGTGAGCTCATACCTAAAATGTCTGTTTGTTTTGTTCACACATTGTTGTCAATATAATAAAAGTCCATGCAACTGGCATACACGTGAAAGATTAAGCTGGCTATACAAACGGTTAATCCTCCATTCCCTACATAAGGAAATGCCTGTACCAAGTCAGGACTATATAAGTTGTTTTTCATTCGTTTCGATGTGTTTGATCTTTTAACTTTACCATTTTCTAAGAGCAATTACGTTTTGTTTTTTTCTTTGAGGATCGGTATTTTGCTAATTTACTTTTTATACTCTTTACGAATAGTTCAACATGTTACGGTCTCAACACAGCACAGAATACAAACTTTGTAGACGCAATATATCAACTTATACCATTTAGGAATATACTAGGCTAAAAAAGAAATTTTGCATCAATTTATAATATTATATTGAAAATTGTTCAACTCTTATTTATAGCCAGTCAAACTTCCCACTAGTTTAAAAGCTGTATATAGCTTCATAATATTGACAAAATTGGTTGTGCAACGCAAAATAACAACATAATAGGTTAATCTGATTACAGAAGGGATCCAACAGCCAAAACGATTAAAACATACATCACAGCTATACAACCCAACTGACTACAAATTCAAACAAACATACAAATTAATTTATTAAAGGCGCCAAAAACAGTTAATCTTATAGAGGATAACGCCGTTCCCGATAAAGCATGCAATCAGTTAAATATAAAATATAAGGGTAAAAAATGGAGAAAAAAACCAATAAAAACCTTTTGTTTCCAAATCGTACCTTTGAATTTTTTGTTATAAATATGTGCTCAGTACTCAAAGTGCAAAACTTGTGCAATAAACAATAGGTACACTGATAAATGATTCTGTAACAACCTTAAATGTTGAGCTTGAAACCAAAGATTGGGAAGTTAAATATATTAAACATCCTCCCTCCAAACCACTCCCCTCCAAAAAAAGAACAACAAAAAATTTCCCCCAAAACAAATAAACGAAAATGAAAATAAAAACTAGTACTAGTATCAAAAAAAAGGAAACAAGTATTCAATTATTATTTTAGCAAGACTACTTATTTAGAGAATATATCTTCTTTCGAGTTTTTACACATTAAAAACACATTCAATCTATGCTTACATGTGTAAACAATTCACGATGTTCAGCAATCTAGGTTATATACATTTATAAA
This sequence comes from Mytilus galloprovincialis, assembly GCA_037788925.1. Lineage (NCBI taxonomy): Eukaryota > Metazoa > Mollusca > Bivalvia > Mytilida > Mytilidae > Mytilus > Mytilus galloprovincialis. The sequence continues at coordinate 86,592,324 of CM075333.1, read as the reverse complement.
AGTCAAAGTGGACTGAAAAATGAACATCTTGATCATATTCATTAAAAAGTATACAGAGTGTGGATTGATTACATAAATCCATTGTATCTGTCATTTTCTTGTCAATTTCCTCGCTTTAATGAAAAAGCAAAACTCACTAATGCTTCAAAGATGTAATTGGAAATCACAGAGCCTTGATGAATGTATTGATTTTGGAAATTTTCTATACAAATACATATGTCTTTTATTAGCAATTGTGTCATCGAATGATTTAGGTGTATGCCTTTTTAAAGTAAAAAGTGTTTCAAAAGTTCAAATAAAAATCAAGATTGTTTTTCATTCTTCGAAAATGTTTCAAAGTAATGAACAATGCTAATGTAACGATGAATATGATTCTCATAGCAACCTTCGGTGTACTTAGAATGTAACAGCAGTCGTGACTCTTTTAAAAAGGAAATCACTCAAATTTCGACATTTTGGAATAATCAACAGATAGCTTAGTCAAGTAACCGACAAATATATATGTAAATGTACTATAAGAACATACCGCATTTATCCTAGAAAATGACAAAGGCATTCAATTGAGTAGTTGCTGTACTAGATATGAACGGAAGAGTGCAGAAAAATCTTTAAAACCCAGCTTTACTTGTACTTATAAGTACATATGATATACTGGAAAGTATAAATTCTAACATAATATCCATTGCGTTAGCTATTTATCAAGCAACCACTTTAGATTGTAAAAAATACAATTTTTTTATCATGATGCTTTTTCAAGATTTATCAAGATTTTAAAGGTGAATTATCAAGAAATAAGGGGCAAACATAGTTTATGATGTTAAAAAAAAAGTACATTCATTTAACAAATACCTAAACACATAACTATCCTGATGTAATCGAATAAACCCAAACGAAGATCATTCTGCAATAAAAGGAGAATATCCCGCTAGTCTGAATCTTATGTTCATTTTGCTAAACTAAATACAGTATTGTAAATGTGTCCGCTGAAGCCGTTTTAGTTTAAACATATTTTATTTGTTAAAGTACAAATTGGATAAGACACAAGTCAAACAGACTTATGAAGTCTTCTCCATTTAACATTTATAGCAATATAATACAAAAATATATGTATGAGCATGCATGTATAGAATGGTATATCTATTTAGTAAATATATATATAAATATGGATCAAAAGACGGAAAATTGAAGAAAAAGAAAACAATAATAATACAGAAAAAAATAAAAAATAAAAATAAAAATATATAAATAAATAAATCATTATTTAGAAAACAGAAACACAAAGAAAACAACAAAAAAACAAATAAAAAAAAAAAAACGAAAAAATAAAAAGGACAAAAAAATAGGAAAAAGAAATTTTACTTAGATGATGATGTGTGTGCGATCATGGTTTGCTACCTAGACAATTTGCTGAAGCCGGTTGATGGATTTTATTGCTGTTCTTGGTACTCAAATGGAAAAAGAGAATTAAAGTCACCAGATAAGAAAATTGCACAAGCGCATTGCTGTTCTTCTACTTGGCGGATATTGAAGGTCTCAAATCATGTCCACCATGTTTTAATTGAATACAATTTTTTCCAATGGTGTTGATTGACAACTTTGAAATTTGTTGTATTGATCAATGATTTATTATGAAAGCGGCAGACATGTTGACATGCATATCTATTGTATGGAAATGGAAATATTGTTATCTATAACGACAAACGTCTACCCCTTATTGTGTTTTACGTCTGCTCGTTCATCAAACATGGCATTAATCGTTACTTTGACGTAATAATCTAAGATAATTTCAGTGAAATTCCATTAATAAATTTGAACAATTCAAGAACCAGATTATCAGTTAACAATTGGACATCTGTTAAAAAACAGGAAATGCTTATCACTCACATTGTGATAATGATTTTCGTTGTTTGATTGGTTGCAGTGTAACTGAGATAAACTTATCACTATTGGACAGCAGTAACACGTGACTTGTAAGTTGATATACCTCATCAATTAATTTCAGTAATTGAAAAGAAAGTCTATTTTAATTCAAATAACCATACAAACTATACTGTATGTATTTTACCAAAAGATAAACCCAACAAACATTAAAAAGGAAAGGAACAATCTTCTTGAGCTTAAAGGGGTTATATTTCGAAATCAGTGACGATATCATGGTAGTGTAACAGTTAACCCCAAGGTTGACTACCTTGAGGTATACATGTCAACACATATGATGCTATTGTACGGAATTTAAGATCACCTTCAAAATGATATGCCGTCCTGGACTTAAATCCGTCATATGGAGTTTTGATTCTTTCATGTGAATGATAGTCTTCTTCCACCAGTGTAAATACGTTAGATTAACTGACAGTACATCAACCTCAGTGACTTTTAATCCCCAAGCAAATGATAAAGTTTCAATTACTAACAGTTTGTTGCCTTTATTTAAAGTCATTCAACATCGGAATTACTCACAGTCATTCGACAATGATGGTGTTCAAAGTAACTTCCTATTGTTGCCTTTATTTACAGTCATTCAACATCGGAATCACTTACAGTCATTCGACAATGATGGTGTTCAAAGTAACTTCCTATTGTTGCCTTTATTTAAAGTCATACAACATCGGAATTACTTACAGTCATTAGCATTGACAACGGAGATATTCTCAGTAACCTAAAGTTGTTCGGCAAATGAGATACTTTCAGTTACTTATAGTCATTCGTATTCACAGCGGAGATATTATCAGTAATCTAAAGTTGTTCGGCAAATGAGATACTTTCAGTTACTTATAGTCACTGTGATACTCTCCTTAACGTAATGTTCTACTCTCAGTCAGTCAGGGTTTCCTTCGTCAGTTTAATATACCTTAGGGAGCTACCATTTGATTTTAGGCGGGGGGTGGTGGGGATGGTTAGGATAACCTAAAAAAAGAAGGAGGAAAGACCAATTAGAGTGAAAAATAAAAAGGCAGGGCAGAGATATAAATAAAAATGAAAAACACAAATTTTCATCCGAGCACCCCCTTTCCACCCCTCATACAAATCAAATGCTCGCTCCTGTATCGCTATTCATTCCAATCCGGATAAGTACTGAAATCACACAACTTTTTCATCCAGTTGCAGCTATATGGGGCGCTGTTTAAACAATGCGTTAATCATAAAAACTTTTAAAAGAGGCATATTGAACCATCGTAACCACTTCAAACCAAGTATTTTTGTCATTGTCTTTTGAGTTTAAAAAAAAGATTATTATCTATTAAATTTTTATAAAGTTCACTTTCTAAGCTTTTTCCTTCCTCAGCTCGTTACTGATGAACTGATGATATCCAAACAGGAAGTCGTCTTAGTCGCTGATTTTACCCAGGATTCGACAAAATAGCGATAAGGTGTATTGACACATCGGTATCAAATTACGATCATTTTGCTTTGGATTTCTTTGTCATTTTTACGACCTTCATATATAGACATCTTGACACTATCAATTTTTTTTTTATTACACGTTTCAATATCGGTTCAAGTGCTCTCTGAAATTTATATTTCTTAACAAAACATTGCGTAATTTCATAATCAATACTCTAAATTAATTTTCCTTCTATTATTAGTTACAATAAATAAATTATTTACATAATCCAGTTACGTAATTAAATTTTAAAGGATGAAAATTAAAAAAACATCGCTTCTCAAGAAATTGATTTAATCTGATATTTACTTAAACTTGTTTTGAAAATACAACATGGCATTCAAAAGTAAAGTCGTGGAATGGTAGTTTGACTTCAAACGTCAGCACAGTCAACGTATAAATATAAAAATCCATTATTTGGCTTAACAATCCTATATGCAGATAGAAACCTTGTCTCTTGGTCATGTAACTTTAACTCAGCAACCGGAGTACGCAATGTGTGTACCAAACACCAAATCCAGTATTTTGATTGGCTGAGTTCTGAGTCTGTGTACGATAAAAGAGCTCAAACTGTTTATGACTGCAAGGCCAGAACCTCTGGTACGCATTGGTAGGCACTAGGTGACGTTCACGTAGTAACAGATAACAACCCGAGTCACCAAAGAAGACCAAGGTATATACATAAGCATACAAGAAGTATAACCGCTGATAATAGACTAAGAGTGAAATGCTGCATGCATAATTTCTTTTTCAGAATGATATCTTTTCTGTTTTTCATTATCAGTGTTGATTTACTGTTATATGTTGTTGTTGTTTACTAAATTACCAGTACTATAAAGCTATTATAACAGTTGCTTTGATCCGATTGCTCGCCGCGATATAGCTTTTTTGTACTAATGCGGCGTAAAGCAACCAACAATCAATCAATTGATCCGATTGCATTGGATGGCCTGTATGTTTAGTTTTTATGTATCTTGTGTTTTATTAGTTATCAAGATAAATAGATGGGGATTGTGTCGCTTACAACTCGTTTGAAATACCAATGTAGTCGTTTGCTCTGTATTTACCGATTCTGTCTAATTGTTTGCATCAGAGACTTTGGTAAAGATGCTGGATTTAAATCACATATTTTTAGAATCGGAGTGTCTATTGTTGAAGACCGGATGTTTACCTGTAAGCGTACTTTTCGTAGAGTCGTTGGGTTATTGTCAAATTGAAAATTTCATTTCCTATAAGGTAACTATTTTTATCTATGTCCACAATGAAATTAAAACTCGTTAGTGAACACAAAACCTGCCGTAGCATATAGTAGACTTTAGTCACCATACTAGCGGTAGAATGTCCTGTTCGCACGTGTAGACTATTATTACCATACTTGCTGCAGAATGTCCTGACCCCACATGTAGCTATATAAAACTAGGGAGACGATGAATAATTGTCCATACCTGTCATAGAGTGTCCTGACAACCGAGATAGTTACCCCTTTGTTATAGTGTCCTGACTTCTTAGATAGTTACCACCCTTGTCCTGACATTATTCGTGTCATAGAATATCCTGACCACACATTTTGTTACCATTCTTGCCGTTGAATGTCTAGACCACTAAATAGTAACCATTCTTGCTGTTGAGTGTCCTGACCACAAATGTAGCTACCATATTTGCCGTAGAATTTCCTGACAAGACAATGTCATGTAGTTACTATTCTTGTCTGTATCAGATAAAGCTCGCAGTTACTGAAAGCAAGCTTAATACAATGACCTGCTGAAATCAAGCCGTCCCCTACTCACTAATGAAGATGATCAATTTTCTTGCATTGTAACCTGGTTTTGATTACAAATGTTCAAAAATAGAAAATTCAACACAGAAATAATGTTCCAATATTTTTTTTTCATAAGCAAAATACTATCATGTAAATTCAATAACATATCTGCACAATAGTATTTAATGTTAACCTATAGGTTATATATAGTGAAATCAATATTTTTGATTCGCTTTTCTTTAATTATGTCATTTGCGCATTGTATTTTCGTCAATTGTTACAAATTCAAATCCTTCATTTGCGCCACAAGGTTTTATTTCATTTCAATTTACGCAAAAAATATTAACTGCATTTGCGCCATTTTACAGGTATCATATAACAGAAAAGAAAATATTTTTTTTTAGTATTTCCCCCTGGGTAACTGGCGCAAAAGCAAAGCACCGAATCTCATATTAGGTATTACAATACACAATTACGAAAATACAATAGAACAACATGAATAAAGTTACGACATTAATTTAAATAATACTTTACCAATATTAGCACTTCACGCTGGATAGTGTATTGGTTTAAATAAGAAACATTTTATTATGCTCAAGATTAACACACATTTAAGACAATACATGTCCCTAGTTGGAACACTGAAATGAAAAGCAATACAAATCTTATCTATCAGATAACTAAGCAAAAAAAAAAAAAAAAACACACACAACCATTACTAAATATATAAAAAGGTACAGTTTACAAATAAAAGATGAATCAATAATGCCATTTCCAAAACTATCATTTCCAAAACTATTAAAAATTACATCAAATTATTTTTTACATGTTAAGGCGCAATCTATCCGGTTCCATTCAAACACTGAATTGTATGTTACCGAATTCAGTAACGCGTGCTTTTCTTTCAACCCATTATGAAGTAAGCCCTCTACCAATTTCAAATAATGTCTGGAGCAAAGGATAAAATAAAAAATATAAAAATAAATACATTACATTGGCACCTTACATTGCGTTTATAAACATGCATTGCACAATGATTAAATCATATACATTGTAGTTTCATTTATTTAGTACAATTGTCAGGCAATTCCACAGTAGAAAAAAACAAATAATATAAACGAAATAGGCAAAGGACATCTGCTATTATTTTATTCTTGCTAAGGTAATTACAAAAATATGATTTACGACTTACTTCTCTCAAAATATCTTTCCGCGAGACTTTTTTATGTCAGAATTGTGATTGTTGAAACAAAAAAAGCAAAGATGGTCCGAATGATAAAAGAATGTATAATGAAACTTGTCTACATATAATAAATTGCCGATGGGAAAGCTGTACTCTTGTAACATGACATAAAGTATTGTTCAGACACAATAACAACTGACTTTGACGTGCTGGTCTGATATGAAAAAGAAATGATTTGCGATATCTCAGTGAAAAAGATTGAATGCAGTATTAATGTTCCGATTTACGTTTATAGATTGGTCAGATGTTTTTTTATAAAGTATATGAAGGGAAGTGAAAATTCGTAAAATGTATCTCTAAGTGAAAGTGAAAAAAGTGTGTTCACAATGCAAATGCTAAATGTTAAGATTTATAATACTTTGTTCATTGGTCATTTGCTGTTTGAATGGTTTTACGCTAGTAATCGTTAGGGCACTCTATAGCTTGCTGTTCGGTGTGAGCCAATGGTCTATGTTGAAGGCCATATTTTGATCTATAATGGTATACTTTTACAAATTGAGACTTGGATGGAGAGTTGTCTCATAGGCACTCATACCATATCTTCTTAATACATATATAAACCAGACTTGGATGGAGAGTAGTCTCATTGGCACTCATACCATATCTTCTTAATACATATATAAACCAGTGAGACTTGGGTGGAGAGTAGTCTCATAGGCACTCATACCATATCTTCTTAATACATATATAAACCAGACTTGGATGGAGAGTTGTCTCATAGGCACTCATATCATATCTTCTTAATACATATATAAACCAGTGAGACTTGGATGGAGAGTTGTCTCATAGGCACTCATACCATATCTTCTTAATACATATATAAACCAGACTTGGATGGAGAGTTGTCTCATAGGCACTCATACCATATCTTCTTAATACATATATAAACCAGACTTGGATGGAGAGTTGTCTCATAGGCACTCATACCATATCTTCTTAATACATATATAAACCAGACTTGGATGGAGAGTCGTCTCATAGGCACTCATACCACATCTTCTTAATACATATATAAACCAGTTTTATGATGCCACCTTAAGAATTCCTCCTGAGAAGAAAAAAAATATATATGAAGAAAAAAAATACAATGCATCGATGCTCGATAAAAAAAAGTTTGAAAAAAACACGTCAATTGTAAATGACTGCATACAAGGTTGTCTTCTAAAGATTTTCAAACAAGTAATTATTTTGGCTAAAAGTATACTAAGGTTTTAGCAAAAACTATGTAATAGTTTAGTCTTGAGAGGTGGGAGTGTCTTGACCTCTTACCTGTCCCACTGTCAATGGGTTAACTGACATTTCATTATATGCTAAATCATTAAACCCAGAGTTGGTTGTAGCATTTTAAAAAATCATATGGAATACCTACTCACAAAGTGGGAAGAATAATTATCTTGGAAAAATCAATCAGCATATAGCGACACATCGAGAACAAAAGTGATATTTTTTGTCAATTTAACTCAGATATTATCATTAAAAAAATCGAAATCAATTTCCTAACTTAGAATAATGTAAGAAAATCTCTTTGGTTTACTTCGGTATAAAATGGTCTTGATACTTTATGACTACTCTCAAGGTCGAATGTAACATTCTACGCTAATAAATTGATTAAAAGCATTAAACCTGATATGAAAGCCGTTCAATACGTACATCCATATAACCGGAGAAACTGTAGATGGAGATTGATTCGGACTGAGGAGTTAGTTTAAAACTCAATATTGACCATCAGATAAAAAACAGGAAGCTATAAATATATATCCAATTTGTACATTTGTGACTTAATCTCTGTTCTAATGAAGTTTCAATGAATGTTGGATAGGTTAATGTTCTCAAATAAATAACCGTTTAACAACTGATCAGAAGGCATAATGCTATCAGATTTCGATATCAACGATAGCTCTAGTCCGCATGATAAACAAATTGATCATTGGTAGTGTAAATTAATTATTACTTGGCAGACATACTAAAGACATTTTAGAAAATACTACCGATATACAATTAGAAATACATAATAAAATGAAAGCTTTCATGATTGTTCTTCGTAACAAATAATTTCCAATTGTCGGAACCATAATCCCTTCCCCTTTTCCTCGAATATGAATTACTGGTTTGTACTTACATGAGCAATATGGTGGACGTAACACGTGGAGCAGATTCTGTTACACTTTCGGGGCACATTAGGTCACCTTCCTAGGTTTGGTTTGGTTCGTGTTGTTTGGTTTTTATTTTTCTTTGTTGCGGTTTGTGCACTGCTGTTTGTCTTTCCGGTTTTTTTTGCCAGGGCATTGACAATTTCTTTGCGACTTTTGAGTTGATATCTTTATCTTTTTTCATCTTCATCTTCATATATAGTTACAATCAATCATTCAATTAATCAATCAATAAATCACACGACCGACCAACCAACCAATCGGTCAAATCAATAGATATCTATAATACTAAAATAACGAGGTCCAATTTGTCAGCCGTCATGGGGTAAAAACGACAAATCAAAGAATTCAACTTTATATATAGCTAATATAGGACAATGGTGTAGATTAAAAATTACACCACTCCAGGCTCTTTTGTTTTCCACATAATAAATATTGCCAATAATTAACGAGTTCCGGTTTGAATCCGATTCCTGTTACCTATTACCTTATCTGTACGTCCCGCATCTGACAGGCGCACCGCCAAACAGCGTATTTGGGATTTTGCTATATACACGGGTCATAATTACATGGTTGACACTACTAAATTCAATCATTGTCAAATTTTTCCCTATTGTAGTATTTTTATCAATAAGACTTTCTAATATAACAATACGAATACTAAAAATCTGGACTAGGCGTATATGTACAGTTTTCAATTTGTTAGCGGGCATGTTTTCCAAATAATTAATATTATAATTGATAAGTTCCAGGTCGACGAGTTCAAACAGAAAGATTTTGAAAGCAGAGAAAACTGTGAATCTTATAATCGGGGCATGACGTAAAACAGCGAATCAAAGAATTCAACTTTATTTATAAATGATATAGGACAATGTTGTTGATAAAAAAAATACTCCATTCCAGGATCTTTTGTTTTCCAAATAATTATTATTACCAATAATTAATAAGTTCCAGGTCGACGGGTTCAAACAGAAAGATTTTGAAAGCAGAGAAAACTGTGTATCTTATAATTGGCATGACTTTATCAGATGACAATACCAATACTAAAATAAGGCTCACGCATTGTTATATACTTTAAGTCAGTCACGGACCCGCGATATCACGGGTGTGTTCTAGTTAAAAAATAGTTCCTTCATGTCATGCTCTATGCTCATTTTAACATGGGTAGGCATTATATTTGTCGATATTTTACACTGAGCGTTAGCGAGGTATAGAATGTGGTCAAATATAATGCCTACCCATGTAAAAATGAGCATTGAGCATAACACGATTCTAATAGGACTAATACAGTCTTTTTATAGGTCGAAGCGTACGAAAATACCGTTAAAATGTTTGGCTTTTCCCGTTTCCTCCCCGGGGAGTTATGCATTACATTTCATATTTGATAAGTTTAAAAACTACGAGCAGGGTAAACATATGTTGTTTTATAAAAATAATTTTTATATAAATAAGTTTATGCTAGCTGCTTAAATGTATATATTTTAAAGGATAACGATGGAAATAACGTTAATATACACAGTATGTCCGTGCGCATGTGTCAAACATATTTTGGGCTCATTAGAACACGGTTTTGTTTACAAAGCGTAATAAGGACGTCATATAAGAATATAAATTATACAATTATCCCATCGATTTATCAACCAATTAGCCTCGATGACATCAAGTGGTGATTTGATGGTCGTATATTAAGTTTACTGATGGACGCGTTAGCGGAGCCAGTAAACGGATATTTGCGACTCTCTAAATTACCAATTGATACCGTCGGAGCCTAAAATAAAATTAAGAATAGACTATTTTTATCTATCTCCGTTCTTATTAAACTGATAAAAATACAACGTCACATATTGCGCGTACATTTTCATAGTATCAATCGTGAATTAATGCAATGAAAATTGGTGATGTTATCCAATCAAAATGAACTTTAAAAACGATGATGCATTAGACTGACGAATTGACGTGGATGGGCATGCAAGTGTTGCATTGACACTTACATTGCCTCAGTTTTACGTGACGTCCTATCCATGGTCTAGAAGAAGTAGTAATATAAGAGGTAAAATGTACAAATTGATGTGATAATAAGTTATTATATTAGTTGATATTATTACAGTTAACATATCAACATACGATGTATCTTTGGATGTTTTTCATCACCAATACTCCATTTCACTGCTGAGTCACATATTTACTATATACATGAACGACAGTTAAATGCAGCAATCTTATAATTAGCCTTTTCAAAATTGCTTGGTACACCGGATTACTATGAGTATTATAAGTATAAAAAAGAAGATGTGGTGTGATTGCCAATGAGACCAATCTCCACAAGAGACCAAATGATACAGAAATTAACAACTAAAAATCCCCGCACGTCCTTCAACAATGAGCAAAGTGCATACCGCATAGTCAGCTGTAAAAGACACAAAAAAATGAAAAAATGTAAAACAATTCAAACGAGAAAAGTAACGGCCTTAGTTATTTGCTGCTTCTTTATGGAATAGCTTACCAGACCATTTCAGGACTGTTAGCAGCTTCTCACATGTTAAAAGTCTTGTTCAGTCCTGGAGTGGGACAGAATATTTTTGCTCTGTCTGTAGATAATTTGTGTTACAATATTTATGCTTTTTGTGCTGCATTAACAGCTTGCATTGCAACTGAAATTTTGTTTTTTACATTTTAAAATTTGAAAGATTTGAAAGTTTTACTTTATAAATCATAAATTATTTAAAAAATATTTTTTAAACTGCAAATTTTTAAAATTTAGTGCTTCATATATATGTTTTGGTATTTCGCAAGATACATGTATATGCTATTGCTTAGAATTAATTTTTGGTGCTGCTTTTTATTATTTATTGCATGCTGCATGCCTTGTTTTATTTGTTATTGCATATGTTTTTATATTCGGTGAAAAGCTCATTAGAGCTTATGTTTGTACTGTTTGTCAATATGCCGAATCCAAATAAAGTTTTACTTACTTACTTACTTATGTGCAAAAAAGTAATGAAAAAATGTAACACATCAACAAAGGACGACCACTGATTTACAGGCTCCTGACTTGGGATAGGAACATACATTAAGAATGTGGCGGGATAAACATGTTAGCGGGAACAAAACCGTTCCCCTAACATGGGACAGTGGTTCAACAGTACAACATAAGAACAAACTATAAAAATCAGTTGAAATAGGCTTCAGATGGCTGCAAATAGAAATACATCTAACAAAAACAGAATGGGCCTGACAGGGTATTGTATATCCCAACAACAAAAAGACACTCAGTACTGATATTAGAGTACTCTCAGTTACTGACAGCTAGTTCAAAGCCACTAACAACTTATAAAAAACATGTATCTAAGACTAAATTATCAATCAGTACACATCCAATATCCAATGGATTTAGTGTAAAGACGTCATAAACAGAGAAAAACATGACCTTGTGGAATGCCAAGATACAGGTATCGACAGAATGTAGATCCCTGAATGTGTAGATGTATATCATAATAGTATTTAGTTTGCTTTTAACTGATAACAGTATTTTATGCTTATCCAATAACACGGTTTTTTTTCCATTGCAAAACAGAAAAATAAGTAGGTTGATCAACTAATTGAATATGTCTAAACGTATATACTTCCGATAAGATCCCAAGATTAATTAGGATTCAGTTTTATAATAAGAGAATTGGAAAATAATCCTTTAAATTAAAAAAAAAATGGACCGAGGTTTTATATAACAGGAAAGTCATTGTTGAAATGATGCCATGTAATTAAAGACTTAATTCGCTGGAGACAAACAAATTATAATTCCAAGTATGTCATATTATCCGGGATCACATGCTGAGATTTATATAAATTTTTCATGGATAATTAACCTTCATCCAATGATTTAAAATGATTTTTATTATATAATTTTTTTCTGCTTTGCATTGAATAAACACTTAACAAAATATCATCAATTGTATATCACCAATTTGCTTACAAGATGAAAATTAAGGGAATTACAAAAGTAGCCACAAAACCCAATTTTAGATCATTTTATATTCCACTCGTTATTGCAAACTCAATGTAGCATATATATGTGTCATCGTGACACGAGACTGCTCCTATTAGATTAAAGATACTTCACCAATACAAAATAGGATATCAGTAGATTGTTTATTGATTGTTTTTTTTCAAGTTGCAAATGTATTATATTTATCTAAATGTAGCTTATGTAGGTCTAGTCTTTTAACTGTAGGTTTTGACCTTTGCATGGTATATGTACTTTGTCATATATCTATTTTGTAACTTGTTTTCTTTAGTTGTTTTACCTTATAGTTATTTCCCTTGCTTTAGAGATGCCGATACCTAGAGATGTCAATTTAATCTATAGATGTACCTTCTTTCTATAGATGAATCTTTCGCTTTATATAGATATATTCAGATTTTGTCACAGAAATATACATGTAGCAATCATTATATAGATTTTGCTTTAGGTAATTTTTGGCGTCGCATTGCTGTTTCACAACTTTCTACTAATATATGTGATCATTTATGTATTCAAATTCAGCTTCGAATCAGATCTGCCAAACTTAACCTAAAAAGAAAAAGTACAATCAAAATGTTTAATGAACAAGAATGTGTCCATAGTACACGAATTCCCCACTCGTACTATCATTTTCTATGTTCAGTGGACCGTGAAATTGAGGTAAAACTCTAGTTTGGCATTAAAATCAGAAATATCATATCATAATGAACATGTGTACTAAGTTTCAAGTTGATTGGACTTCAACTTCATTAAATACTACCGAATGTGGGGCATAATAAAATCAAAGTTTGTTAAAAGAACAATAGTTTTGCATTTTGTCTTCTGGCACAATATGTGCCATGAGCAGAGCTCCTTATGGAGTATCCCTACGCTCACATATATGAAAATAAACAGTTGTAATCATCTTTTCAGTGGACTTTTTTTTGTAATTTATCTTTGAGAATTCTGGTCATGCGACCGAAATAAATAGTTAGATTAAAAACTGTATATGATGGCTATTTCGCGTGCAGATATTATTTAGCATCCTGTAGCCCTGACTTTGGTAATAGTAATAGATATTAAAGACGCTCAGACCCCATTAATATGGATCATAATGTTAACCAAGAATAATTCTCTTGCGCTATTATACTTTAAGAATTAGTTCTTATCAGATTCAATGGTTTACTAGTATGTATCAATTCCATAAAAGATTGTCCCCCAAACTTCAAATTTTTTTCAAATAAAAGCTATATATTGTGTGCGCGTGTGTGTATCATTAGAGGGGGCAAGTAATGGAATTTTCAATCTTAATTTTGTGACCAATTTACCTTGTTTGAGAAATAAGGCAAAAATGTGAATATAAACCGATAGATGAATAGTCGTAGATTAAATGCTACAGAAAATTATTTTCTGTTGTTCATCCTTTGGTCAGATTTATTAGTAGTTCAGATTTACCCTTGCTTCGAACCTCGGTTAAAATTTAAACAAGTAAAAAGTGTTACCAAAATGATGTTTATTACACGACTGGAAAGGTCATTCAAAGTTTGGCTAAACATATCAATCGTTTTCTATGACTATTTGTAATCATAAACTGATTATTCAGTTTAAAAATTGATAGTCCTGTCCCATCCCCTTTCGACATTTGCGTTTTGTTCAGTTTTGCTCTATCAGCAAGTAACTTATCAAAGAATTATAATATGCTTGTATTTCCCTCTTAGTAAGATGTAGACATATCAACACGACTTATATAAAAAAATTTTAGTTCTCACAAATAAAATTAATCTTATAAATTATTTAATTGGTCGCAAGCAACTGAATATAAGGTTTAGTGACTTTGAGAAAGGTCATACATAATATGTCTTAGAAACATCTTTATGCGTTTTCTTTTTTGTTCATAGCTTAACAGATTAGATGTTTTGAGTTTTTATACTATAACTAATAACCAGAAAAAATATGTCGAAACAAATTAAGTTGAAACGAACAGAACTGTGGACAGAAAATTCAAAACGAGCACAAAAATCATTTCGAACTAATGAGATATTATAGGTACGTCTTAGTTGTTAATCCGTTTTAATTAAAACTAAGGAGTATATTGATCCATTTCTCCCACGACGAGACATGCTTAGTGGCTTATATACAGAAAAGTCAGTCAGCTAACAATTTCCTGAAGAAATCATTGAATGTAGAAACTTTCTAATATCATACAACTTTATCATAAATATCATTGAAGTTAATCTGTATACCGTGTTATATTAATGGATATTAAGCAAAGCAATATTGTCTTAAGACGCATGACCAACCTAGAGAGATTCAAATGGAAAACAAAATCACATTGGCAGTTCGGACTGTCTGAAAATACACGACAAATGCCTTATTACCACTAAATATTGATTGCATCTTAAGAACTAATAGTAAGGACTTTTTGAGTATGTAATTTCTAAGACTAAGACTAGTTTATCTGATAATCAATTAAAGCATTCATTTCTCTAAACTGAATGAATTAGATGACATAAGTCACTGACAGGGTAACACAAAAAAACAAACAAGACAAACAAAACAACACAAAAAAAAAAAAAAAAAAAAAAAAGCAATAAAAAGCAAAACAACCTTCAACACCTTATTTCACATGTAACACCACCATTTAAGTATTATAACATATTAAGACAACAACTGCAGAAGTTTTGACTTAAGACAGGCACATCAGTGGCGAATCCATGGGTTTACAAGATAGGAACCCCCTTTTTTTATGAAGATAATTGCTTTTGAGTGGGGACATATGGTTTGAATCCTCCGTTTATCCTGAGTTAGAAACCCTATTAAAATGACTAAATGTTTAATCATCCATGAAGATTTATCGTTCCTTGAGATTGCTAACGTTCTTGAGATATTCTTCCGCGTGCTTGTGCATAGATATAATTAATGATTTTTTTACTTATATATATATACATATATCAAAATATTTTAATATTATTAATTTATCTTCTGTAAAAAGTATTTGATGAATATTCATTGAAGAAATGAACTTATAACAAGCGATCAGGAATGTTAGTTTGCACTTTATGATGTCGACGTATTCATCATGTTTATAGATCGGTTAAAAACCCAAGACAAATATCACGTAATGGCAATCTAGGTGATAGCAATACACCTAAATGCCCTCACGGTGATCCGCTGTAAAACACAAACAATTGAAAACGTTACCTACGTGTGATTGTTACGTCATGTTTTAATTGAAACACTTGTTGCGAAGGAAAACATTCGCGTTTGAAATTAATCGAGACTTAACTATCTTACTATATAAGTGGATAATTACTTTTGGGAAAGTCATAAGCTAAGTAAAAAATGTACTCTTAGGAATTTCAATAACTTAGTTGAATTGTGTTACTTGTAATGTGTTTTTCGTCAGAAATCAGAGAATTGCAGCAGTTTAAAAACCGTTGGTATTTCCAACTGAAACATGACATGATACTGTCCAATCAAAATCATCCTTACAAACGAATGACTTTATAATCGTTTGTTGTTTTGCACGGAAATGGCAGATCTATTTTCTATAAGGGCTTTTGTTGAAGTGTGCGTCGTTTGACACTATTGTACCATTTGATATTAATCGAATCTATTCTAAGGTTAATAAATTGTCCATTGACTCAGCTGTGAGAACGTTGATTAATTGTCTAAGAGGATGTACTATAACAGAACTGATCTTCTTACAAAGTGCTGAAACCTTTAACGTAGACTACCAGCTCTGAATACCGGCGATCTCATATGAATGATCTAATGAAATCATTGTCATATTTTTATTTAAAAAGAACTCTGCGGAAATCTCTAAAGAAGTTAAACTGCATATTTAGTTATAACAAATTTGGCTATGGTTTAATATAGAAAATTAACTTATTGTGATGAACGAGGATATGCCAGTGTGACAAATCACATGGTCTATCCCAGGAGACAACAGTAGTCAGAATCGTTATGGTAACCTTAATTACGTATACAGACCGACTGGCATATAGCTTTAACATGTAAATTAAGTAAGCAGACAGTTAGAAACGTATTGTCATTCTGTCTTCGCACTTAAATTTATGGACAAAATATTTAGCTATAAGACTATTGAAGCAAAAGTTGAATAACGAGAAAAAACAAAATACTAAAAATGTTTAGATATTTTAACGTAATTGGAAAAAAGGCGGAAGGATACCAATGGGACATCAAGAACTCATAAGTAAAAAGAACAAACAACGCCATGTTAGCAAACGAAAGACTACGACAAATAAGTACACAAACCATTACAAAGTAAACTTAAGACGAACCCCATCAAATACTGGGCATTATTTCAGATAACGTATATTTCAATTTGTTTGCACATAACACGTGTTTTCATAACCGAACCTTAATGAGAGTTTTTTATAAATGGATATATCTTTAAATACGCTAGTTATCATTGCGACTTACTAGCAGAATCAAATATCAAGCTATCCCTTTTCGGCCTCTTTTTACTTTAGGGGTCCTAACCCGTATAGAGCAATACTAAACCATCCTTACCTAAACCTAACACTAGCTCTAACCCCAAAACCAAACCCTAACCTAAAACATCTCCTAAGCTAACCATAACCATGAATGTACTCTTACTATGAGTATGGAGACCCTTAAAGTAAAAGAAGGCCCCCTTTCCACTATAAGAAGACGGGGATAATGCGCCAATGAAAAAGCAATCCAACTATCAGATAAATTGTCATTTTTCTGTCAAGAATAATCATTGAGTCAAGAAATCTTGAAAGTTTCAACTTTTAACTTAAGTTTGATAGATTGGCTAGTTTGCTTGTCTGTGAAACTTAAGTTTCATTGACCAACAAAGGCAAGTACACGACACATCTCTCTTATTTTCTGAAAAAATCATTTACAAAATAGCCCTAAACAAATTTCCAACTAAGACATGTGATTTATGATTGTTTTTGATAATTCAAGCGCTGTAAAAATTGATATGTAGAAAATTTAATAAAAAATATTCCTGTGTTGCGTGTAGAGATAAAGTTAAACGGCTGTTCGTGTGTGTATACTATCAGTAGCAAATACCAGATATTGAAGATGTCTTCAATAATATCCAAAGGGAAGCCTTCATCTTTCAAAATATGAATTATTTCAAAACATTAAACCATGAAATTATCAATTAATCAACACATCAATCAGAAGTCACTTTTTTCTGCTCGGTCCCCGATGACTTTGTTTTTGTTTCACTAATGTATTCTAGTTTAATGTAATAACAGCCAATACTATTTCATTCCTAGTTTATATTTCGACAAGAAAGTTACGAATGATAAGATCAACACGTGTCGAATTTTTAAATGTAATCATTCTGTCCATGTTTTTAATTGTGTTTGTAGGAAACGAAAAAAAAAAAAAAAAAAAAAAAATGGCAAGGATGCCACTCACATTTAAGACATTGCATGTCTAATTTTCATTCTGGCCACTGCCAGAAGAATGTCCTCAGTTACGTAATTTCTATGAATAGCGACTACTAAACAACGTGAATGAAAATGCGATAGATATGACTTTATGGCAACGTTGTGGTCCGGTCGTATCAACATTTGGAAACATTTAAAAGTAGTAAAACCGTTTTTTGTCGAAATCTAAACTAGGAATGAAAAGGTATTTACTGATATCCAATAAATTCAGAATATACATGTACCACAATCCAGACAAACAAAGGTATACCGCAACCAAGGCAAAACACAGGTATACCACAAACAGTCAGAATTCTTTGTGACCTATCACGGTTTACTTTTACAAATTGTGACTTTGATGGAGAGTGGTCTCATTTGGTACTTATTCCACATCTTCTTGTATCCAAACACAGGAATTAAACCACAAAACAGGCCAACGCAGGCATACTTCAAACAAGACAAATACATGTATACCACAACTAAGACAAAACACACGTAGACTAAAAACAGGCTAACGTAAAGTTAGTAAAGTAATCTTTATTCAAAGTCGGGTTGCATATATACATAATAACAATGAACATGAGCTCTTAAGAGCTCTTTAAACCGACTGATATTAATATACAAAACAAACATGTAATAACATCAGACACAAATACAACACAAATATTCAGACAGACAGCACATATATGTATTAATACATAGAAAGCACATGCAGAATAAAAGCTAAGCAAGATATATATTAAAACAAATGTCAAATATCAGCACATATATAGTAGCACATAGTATTTATATTGGAGTAGGGCATGCAAAATTAAACACTATAAGCACAAACAAAAGACTGCATGCAGCTATAGCAAAGGTAATGCATAAGCAAAATAAATAAATAGCTAAATAAAAAATAAAAATAACTGCAAAGAGATAAAACATAAAAAAAAAAAAAAAAAAAAAAAAAAGCAGGCTTCGAGATCAAGTTATGAGGCAGCAAGTAAGTACATTATTTACAAGAACTGCATGTACATTTTTCTGAAAAACAGCATGTGGAGATAAAAACTTTTAACTGACCAAAAGTTGATAAGCTCCTTGCCTCATTTGGCAAGGAGTTCCAGAGTTTTGCTGCCTCATAACTAAAGCTTTTCTTACCATACCTTGTTGTTTTTGGCCGTGGTATATCTGCATATGCCTTTGTACCTGAAGTTATATGAATTTTCTTTAATATTTACTAAATTATGTAGGAATTCTGGACTTGATTTATTAATCATTTTATATGTCTGTTATACAATGGTTCTCAATCTTCTGATTTTAGTGCTGGTAGCTTAGACTGTACAAGAAGTGTATCGTAAGACTTTGTGTAGTCGTCATAACGCAGATATACCACAACCAGACAAACACAGGTATACCTAATACAAAACAAACATAGGTATACCACAAACCATGCGAACACAGGTATATGTAATCAAAAGAATACACAAACATATGTATACTCCAGATTAGGCAAACATATGTACATATGTATACCACAATAATGGCAATCACGGTATAAATGCCTTAGCTATGACAAACACGGCTATCCCACAACCAAAGTAAACACACAGAATAGACAAAGACGGGAATGAAAATGATTGTTATGGTGAATTAGAACCAACAATTCTAAGCCCGGTAGCTCATATGCACATTCTGGTGGGATTTTGGTATGAATGAAAGATAACATTATAGGGTTTATTGTTAAATTATTTTAAGATTGGCAATTTTCATTTTGAAAAACAGAAAGTGATTTTTTTTTGTATTTTAGAACAAGCAAACAGTAAGTTTTTTTTTTTTTTTTTTACAGAAAATCACTTATATTTTATTTGAAGCTGAAAATTCAACACTGAAAGGAGCTGATGAGATACGGTGCGTTAGTGGTCTTCCCCTTATCACATTTTGAATCAATGATATACACCTGAGATGATGTCCAGTTTATTATCTCCCCTGATTATTGATATCTTTATCGACTATATTGAATGAGGAAGTCTTTCTAGCTAGCTCAAGGGCCTACTTGTTCACATTTTTATAAGAATACGTTAAATTAAGTTTATATTTCTGTGAGAAAGAAGTGGTCAAGAAGGTTGAAGTAGTGTCCGAAAGAAAAGTAATGCGATTTCGTTTACCACCAATCCAATTAGGTTTCATTAATTTACAAGGACAAGGCGATACATTGATCAGATCAGCAGTATAATGATGTTACCAGTTTCAGAATGGTAGAAACATTTCCGATTGTTTCTTACTAAATAAAAAAAAAGTGCGAAAAGAATAGACTAATTTTATTGTGTCTCAACTTTCTATCACTTGGTTTGTGTAAAAATAAAAAAAATAGTCAAATTCTTTTTATCTAAAAAATAAATCTTCTGAAATATGTACGTCTGCACATGGTAACCGACACAACCATTAATCAATCACGCCACTTTATTTATGAATCGACAGTTTAGTTATTGTCTTTTAAAAATTGGTTTCAGCAGTTTAAAATTAAAATACAACAAATGAGATGACCACTTAATTCTATTCTATTCTAAACGACTACAGTAGGTCAAGTCAATCTTATACCAACACATGATAAAACGCATGAAGGCAGTTCTTTAACCTGTAATGGTTTACTCATATTACAAACTGTGACTTGTATGGAGATTTGTCTCATTGACACTCATACCACATCTTCTTACATCTAAATACAGGAATACGCAATCACGTGACGTACGGATGCCATCACGACATGACATGCTTAACCATTATGGATTATCTGTTTCAGAAATGACGACGGATATTCTCATACCGTCTTAACACCAATGCCGTTTTCCTTTTCCCGAATGTAACCTATACCGTACTAGACATATCACCGGGTTTGAACTTGCATGTATTCGAGAAACACGACAGGTGTCGCACGTGGAACAAGATCTGCTTACCTTTCTAGAGATCAACCTCGGTTTATGGTTGGGTTCGTGTTGCTCCGTATTAAGTTTTCTATGTTGTGTTCTGATCACTGATGTTTTTTTCTTCTGTTTTAACCATGGTGGTGCCAGTTTATTTTCGACTTATATGTTTGAATGCCCGTTTGCTATCGTTGGCCTCTTTTTTGAAGGAGATGCGTTCCAAACCTTATCCACAAAAATAGTAAATAAATAACAACGAGAACAGAATGAACAACTTGTGAGGGACTAGGCCTCTCTGTTTAGTATAATTGGTATAAGAACCTCTGAGTAAATAGGGCAAAGTATTACGATTCGTGTTGAAAAAGACTATTTAAAGTTTCAATTACGGTTCGTCTTAATTTTGATGTTGTTTCTATAATCATTGTCCTGTATTTCAGGAGTATTTTGTTTCATTTGCTTATTATAATATTTCTTTTTATCAAACTACATAAATGCCTTGTAGTTCTATTGTATACAAAGTAATTCTATTTGTTATTCCGCTATTGTTTTACAAATTAAAAGAATTGTCAATCATGGTTCCCCTATTAATACTTTTGTTCTTCATCTCAAGATGCCTGAGGATATGTCCATTGATTTTTAAAGACCTGCAAGTGCATTTGTTTTTGTCATTAAGACCTATAATGGTCGTTAACTGACTGATTGCTAAACCGCTCTGAAAAAAATGTCTCTTTGTGGTCATTCCGATACATTAGGATATTATACATTCTACTAAAATAGTACGTACAAAATGTATCGAGATCAAAACATAGAGTTATCGTTGTGTTACTTAATACAACTCACTGCAAAGTTACTGCCTTTTGATAAGATTTGCTACATTATACCGTTATACAGACTATAAATTTAGAGTAGATATTACTAAAATCTAAGAAAAATGCGGACATGAGGAAAGAAATAATAAAACCAACATTTGTCTAATGAAGATAGACATTTCCTCAATAAAACGGACAATAAATTGCATTTACTATACATTATTGTTCTTAGAGAGCAGAAGGAGTTCTAGTAATCACTCATTGTAAAGATTTCCTAAAACATTGAAAGGCAGTGTCTCAAATTTTACCACCACTGGACATTAAGCAACCAACAATTTGAAAATTAAGATAAGAAATAAGAATATATAAACAGTTATGTTCTTCTAAAACACAATGAATAAATAAATGGTGGAAATAATTACCAGGATTGATTGATTAGCGTTAAATGGCCCTTTCAGCAGTCTGATACTATTTCAGGCATGGTTGTCGGGTTTTATTGGGCGAGGAAGTCGTAGTATACGGTAGGAACCACAAAACCTTTGTAGAAAAACTGACAATCCTACTCATTAAGATTGGAATAGAACGCACTGGCCACCTGCCGGATTCGAACTCACAATTTCAGTGTTGACAGACTTCTGATACAGCTTTTAGTTTAAACATATTTTAAATGTAAAAGTAGCAAAAGTGATTGGACACAATTCATAACAACATTAGTGACGTCCTATCCCTTTGCAAATATAAACACAAAATACGTTTGATAATGACATAAACATAAGAGCATTCAATAAAGCTATAAACAAAAGAAACAATGCAATACAGTATGAAATATTAGATGATCTTAGATGAGAATGATATTT
This sequence comes from Mytilus galloprovincialis, assembly GCA_037788925.1. Lineage (NCBI taxonomy): Eukaryota > Metazoa > Mollusca > Bivalvia > Mytilida > Mytilidae > Mytilus > Mytilus galloprovincialis. The sequence continues at coordinate 86,569,789 of CM075333.1, read as the reverse complement.
CGTTTAAATATATTTATATTTCGAAAAATCTGTATGTCGGTTTAGGCTATTCCATTAAAAAGTAGTCGATGGGAACGATAATGTTTTTTCTGTTTTTATATAGTCTATAACAGGATATCATATCATTGTTTATTTTATTGCAAATCATAATCAGATATTTTACCAACAAATGGTGGCATTAAATCACAGTCAGTATGTAAAGACTAGAACACATTGACCTTTCTGGACTTTCCTCTGGTCACTAACAAGTGACCTCTTTCGAAATACATAGGTTCGCGACTAGGTTACACAGGCAACATATTCTCCGGCAAATGTTTATTTTATCTTTTATAATAACGTCTGTTTTTTTTTATACCAGTACCGTTGCATTTAGCCAACGTATGATGGAATAGTTCAATTGTACTAATCAGTAATGCAATGTTCAGTGGTATATACGATAGTCTTTCGCGGAGCGCCACTTCTTGTTCCGTTCTAAATCTTCCTTATGTTCCAATAGCCGTGTTTATACTGTCACTTATTAAGCGAAACCTTAACTATATAGGCTGTATTCTTGCCCAATTGATAACTTAAAAATAAACTTGGTTCAAATAATGTATCACAGAAAGTGTGAAAGGTGTGGGCACTAGTTTTTGAAAGTCGTGCACACCAGTTTTAGAAATGTCGTGCGCACGATCAACCTGGTTTGCACAAAAAATGTGTTTGCACTTCATGGGTTCCGTAACAAGGAATAAATAATGCAAAGATACAAATGATCTTAAGACAACAATGCAATGCAAACACATAATTTAAAAAAAATGTAGAATTTCAAAGTTAAAAGATGATATTTAATTAAAATCACTTAAAAGCTTAAATCCGCTTCATTTTGATTGTGAAGAATAGTAGTTTTGTTTGTAAAAATCATACCACATCTTGTTATTTTATATTATAACAAGGAAATTACAAATAATTGTCAGATTCACAGCTGTTGACGCAGAGAGGACATCCTTTCTTTAATCTTTTTTTTAAAATTTACAATTGTTTTCTCAGTTTTTGAAATTGAAATTATCAAAAGACATTCAAGAACGCAGAAATATTCATTTACAATCTTATTTGTATTGCGCTGTTGTCAAGTGTTCTGTTTCTTGGTGAGTATTCTTACTCTCTATGTATAAATTTGTCTTCATATATCTCGTCTTTCATTTCATAGTTTATTCACCACACTACACTAGAATAGGACTGCTTTGATGTTTGTCATATGTTATACACGCTTGTTCCTCGGTCAATGCTGACATCTGCATTTTAAATGTATATAAAAGTTATATAAAAGTAAATTATTCGATTGCTTTCGTGAAAATATTTACATATTTCCCACCTTAGGTTAAGAGTTTATGTTTTTAATAGAATCTTGCTTATTTCTTAAATAGTTAGTTTTAGTATTATTGTGAAAATACGGTAACTTATTGTCGTCGTTAATTTTCTCGAACAGAAATAATCGAGTATTTTGCGTAGAATAACTAATTCTGTAGCAGTCTATAGTATGTATCTGATCAGATAGCAGTACTAATCTTACATTCTCTATATTGATTCAGGACTGTCAATTTTCCATTGGATAAAACCGTTAATCGCTCTTATAAACAAATTCCTTACAAAAACATATTCACTTCTAATTGGAAATCTGGCATAAAAGTTTTATGCCTGTTTTGTTTTATTCCAGACGTGTGTTCAGTTTGATTAATAATTGGTAAGGATTAATTGTCGAAGGAACGTATATAAAAGTAAGTATCCATTTATATTTCTCACAACTCGCTTCACAGTCAACGTGTGAAATTAAATGCATTTGATTAAACATCGAATAAAAGGTTAAGTAAAAATATTAATTTGAAAACCAAGTACATGTACTATATTTTGTAAATTAAAATGGTGTGCCTTATTAGTAGTTATTTATTTGTATATTGAGTTTTCAAAACAACTTTCGAGAATGTACCATGTGCTTAAATAAGAAAACACTGGACGGTTACCTTTAGAATAACAACTTTGTTGAATAGAAAAAAAAAAAAAAGAAAAAGAAAACACGAAACTGAGGCAATTAATCAAAAACATTTTAATCATTCATTTATTTAAAAAAATATATACGAAAACACATAGCCTCCTTTCATGTATAATATTTTGTTAAGGTGTACAGTAGATATCATTCATACGACACAGTCATGCAGACACTAAAGTCTTGATTTACTATCAGTTTAACATATAAGAAATTGAAAACAAGACATACCTAGTCAAAGCAGTTTATTTTTTTGGGAACGTTTAATGAAAGCGAGAAAGAAAATTGCACTGTGACCTGTCGTTTTGTAGATCTTAACTTTTGAAAGACATTCGATCGTTTGATGTTCAATAAAAACTTGAGATACTTTCAATGTCTTTAGCAGGTTGTATTTCATATTGAGAATGCACAAGTACATTTAGTTATGTAAATGGTGATTCAAGAATGTCTTCGGTCTTCACAGGAATAAAGTAATTACTACAATAGCGATATGTAAAAGTTGTTTGTCTGATCAATCGAGTAAAAGTATTCATAAGTACTAAGCTGCGGGTAAATCATGTTTGTAACACATAGACAAAATCATTACGTTCGTCAGATTGTATATTGGAGACATAAATGTACAAATGTCAAATAAGGGAACAAGATTTCCCTTTTATTATTAAATTTACTATCATGTTATAAAAATATTTTCAAAATAACAGATATTACTAACATTAACTGTCCAAAATATCATTCCAACCCCATCAATAGTTACAAAAAAACCCTAAAAAACCACTAACAAAAACTAAACAAAAAACAAATTAAAAATCCATGAAAAAAATGTGTAATGCTACTTAAAGAATCATATGAACACGGTTCTAAAATATATATCATTAGACCTAAATTAAATGCTAACCTTCAACTATAAGGAGAGACCGTAAGACCTATTGGCTGCCTTAATTTGTTTGTGATTGTAATGTTCAATGACAAGATTGTCAAACCTTTTTGACTGTTTTACACATTTTGGAAAGATTGCGCTCCTGTGGAAAAATTGCGGTCAGAAATTTTGTCTGCCTTGCAATGCCCCAAGAGATGTCTGTAAGACGTCTTCTCTGCAAGGTCCGGAGAAATTGTCTTAAAACACATTGACTGCTTCAAACAGCGGAGAGAAATAACGTCGCACATGTCATTTGCAATATCCGGAGAGATTACAAACAGATCACATGACCGACTTTCCGTAGAAATTGCCGTCTGACATTTTGCCTGTCTATTATCTGCCCTTTACTGTTTAGATAGTCGACCGTCAAAATTTTGTATGCATTACAATGTCCCGAGGAGATGGATCATAAGACTCATTGTTTATTTCACATAGTCCAGAGATACCAGAAGTGGAGTTATGAAAAAAAGGGGGGGGGGAAGGTGGGTGTTCAAACCAATTTCAAAACGACAAATGTTAGTTTTTGCAACATCTTTATTTGTGGCCTTTGACTATTTTCTGATCTTTGGTCAGGTCGTTGTCTCTTTGACAATACCCCGTTTCTATATTCAATATCTTTATGTATATACTTTTCTAAATAATTGGCACTATATGAATTTCACGCTGAGAAAGACATAACTATAATAGGTGTTTCTTTTGTCTGAGCAAGAAGTTATCAGTTTAATATAATTGTATTTGTGGTGCATTTAATGGGAAATTTCGATATTATTCTTTATTTTTTGACATGTATTGTATTTTGACAAATTCATAAAAAATAATTTTCTTAAATTGAATAACAAATATTGAAAATAAATTGGATATCTACTTATTTACAGCTGTTTCTCGGTAAGCTGACAAAAAGATAATTTGTTTTCAGTACAGGCTTTCATTCAGTTTTACTTTGGGTCTGAAATCAAAATACAAAATGTTGATTCTAGAAGTTAAGAGGTTAATGAATAATACATAACTTGTATCTGATAGCGTATCATGCATATTTATATAAAAATGACTCTACTGTTATGTTTGTCTTGCATTGCCTTTAACCGTTTTTAATTTCCCATTTCTAACTGGAAAAGCTAGAATTACACATAATGGTAGCACATAAAGGATGAATCTAGTACTAATCCAAACATGTGCTTGGAGCATTGAACCCCTTAAATTAAATTTCGTAGAATAAACAGTCATATTTTTTGGGGGGAGGGGGGGGGGGGGGACAAGCACCTGTTTGGAAACGTTGTTTAGAAGTTTTTTTTATTACAATTTATTTCATCGAACTCATTGCTTTGTATATGCATGTACATCAGAGAATACTTGTAAACTTTAAGAATTTGTAGAAGCCTGTTGCTAGCATGCCTTTCTGCCTTAAACAGCAATCCTTGGTTTCTGGTGGGAATTACAATGCCCCACACTTCAACCCCGTCAATCTATCCTTTGATTTTATTTCGTCCTGAAAATGCATGAAATGGACTACAATCAATCAATCACTAAATTAAAATAGATAAAAATGGCCATTGCCAGTTGCCAAGCACTATTCAACTTAGTTACTTCTTCTTTATGTAGATCCCCCAGCGTTGGAGAACACACATCTTTCTGTGTTCCCTTAACGGATTATTTTTTAAAATGTTTGTAAACATATTCACAAGTTATAGACGTACACGTTGAGTGGTTCAGATCTATGAATAGTAATTGTGTTACACCAATACAGAGATATTCTTGCAGTAAATATTTAATATTTGCAAATGAGAGAATCATTACTTTCATGAAGGCAAATTTGAAATTAATAAAAACAGCTACTAAGTAATTTATAATTCAATTCGAATAACGAGCTTATTTTAAACACATTAAAAATAACAAATATTGAGAAAAGAAGTTTCAGCGATTAACTTATAAGGTTGATGACACGCTGGTAAACCACAAACTGTAAGCAAGAAAAAGAGAGGCGAAAGATACCAGAGGGACATTCAAACTCATAAATAAAAAATAAATACCAAAAAGACCTAAAAACAGACAACAGTTTACAAAAGACAACATAGAAAAGTAAAGACTGAGCAACACGAACCCCATAAAAAGACGTGAGCGATCTCAAGTGCTCCAGGAGGGTAAGCAGAGATCCTGCTCCAAATGTTAAACCCGTCATGTTGCTCATATAACTACAATCCCGGTGATATATCTTACTTGGTATGACACATTCGGGGAAAGGAGAGTCAACAATTAGCTTTCAGCGAGCAATAAACTCAATCGCCTATCAGTTACCTCTAAACATTTAACGAGTAACAGTTATAAAAAAACCTGTAGGTGTCAGACCACCAATTAAAAGTCCCTATCTGTTCAACCAAATTTTGCAATTTTCATAGCTTTCTAAAATTTTTATCTTAAGTTTAACCTCTTACAAACCAGGTATGTCCTGAATTGTACAGGTATTACCTTTCTTCATGCCAATTTACAGCATACCTTTAAAGCCATATAAGAAAGAAGAGACCTTCCGAACTGATGTACCACTAAAAAAAAACCTGGTTTTCTTAAAAAAATATGGAGCGCATTAATCCTCAATTTTTAATTTCAACTCATAGACAAGTAAATTTGGGCTCAAAATGGTCTTAATATATTTCTCTTTCACCAAAAGTTTCATTTCCGCAAATTTGTTAGGTATTTAAGTAAACAATGACATCAAATGCACTATTTTTTGTCCGAGTAGGTCTACTTTCACATTTTAAATTTGGGGGAGTAATTGGTGGTGTGACACCTGAAGGTAAACGTATTCAACATTGATAGTTTTGATCGGGCGTATCTGAAGATGCTAGAATACAGTGAAGTGTCTATTCAGATCTCATTAGCAAACTGTACCACTGACATTTATAAAGGCGATTGTAAGAGATAATAATGACCAACGATGTCATACTCAATTCATTGTTTCATCTCTGTTGCTATACTTTTACCAATTACAAATGGCAGGTCATTCTCTGGAACAATTGAATAGAACAATGGAATGACTTTTAATGAATGGTCAGTAACTATGTAGTTGATATATAGCCTGCCTTAAATCAAGCATCTAATCAGTAATTATTCCGATCTGTATATAGACTATGACCAAATTACAGAATTACGGTTAACTATTCTATTTACCAGAAGGTTTATTGGTTAATGAAAGCCAAAAACCCGCAGATAATGATCTTACCCTATAATCATTCGTGTTATATACAGTATTTCGTCAGGGTAGACAACTGGTTTAATCATTATGTTAGGACATTAATTGGATAATAATTTACTTAAATTTTAGTAGGTCTTTCCACTAATGTATATCAGTCAGAAAATGTTTTACGAGAAAGAAAGATGATACATTTACATATTTTCATTAAAAAGCGGAAGCTGTTTGAAGTCAAAATTATTTCTTTGTAATTGTTGATTTTTTTTTCTCTATCACTGTAAATTATTGTTTCCTAGACGAATCAGCGTCATCGATTCAGAGAGCTAAGATAAAGATTAAATGGATTTTTCTGTGAATATCATTTCAATATTTTGGGCATCACCATAAACTACCATTTCACAGGAAAGTTCTTAAAAAAGAAATGGTTACATCACTTTATTCATTTCAACAGGAGACACTATTACCAAAGGATGTTTTATAATATCAAACGATTTTAAGAAGTATATTTTATGCCCCATTTATGTGCCTTATGTTTTCTGTTCTATGCGTCCTTTCGTTCGTTCGTCCGATCGTTCTTCTGTTCGTCGGTCTGTCCCGCCTCATGTTAAAGTTTTTGGTCAAAGCAGTTTTGATGAAGTTGAAGTCCTATCAATTTGAAACTCGGTACAAATGTTCCCTATGATATGATCTTTCTAATTTTAATGCCGAATCAGAGTTATGACCCCAATTTCACGATCCACTGAACATAGAAAATTATAGTGCGATTGGGCATTCGTTTACTATGGACACATTCTTGTTTATTTTGTTGTGGTCTTTTGTATGAACTTATTTTCGTTAACAACATACATTTACTGAAGCAATTGATTGATGCAAGAAAAAGTTGCATTAAAGCGTTTTGATTGTCCCTGAGTCTTTCAATTCTCCGATCAAAGGTCTTTGGAAATATGTATTTGCCTTCAGTAAAGCCCCATGACAAATACAGAAACAATGGCCCTGAATACTATTATTACAGCCATCTGTTTAACCAGTTTGAGACAAACTTTATGAGGGTATAATATCCCGAGTGGTATGTAAATTTCGAATCCCACACATTTTATCTTAGGATTTTTTTGTAAATTTTACAAGTGCAGCTGTTTATATTTAAAGCAACTGGAATAGGCCAGCTAATTTGCCATAAATTCATTCGTTTACTAAAATAATTTCTCTAAAAATGGTCATAGCTAATTTTAGCTTGTAGTTTAGAGGCCAATCTCATAAATTGTTACTAGGGGATGTAACGACCTTGGCTACTCATGAGGGAATCGCACGGGCGGAAACAAAATTTTATTTCAATGATTTAGATAAAAAATAATTTGAAACCGTATATATTAAAATGTCATTCAAATCGAAAACATTTTTTTTTTTTATTGTAGAGTAGGTCCCCATATGTCCTAAAAGGTCACCATAAGTCTAACAGGGTCACAATAAGTCCTAAACGGTCACGATAAGTCCTTAAAGGCCACATTAAGTCGAACAAGGTCACAATAAGTCCAATTAGGTGACTATAAGTTAACCGATTGTTCACATATCATATAGTACAAGATGAAGCAATATAAATCTGTACATGGAGGTTTCGGTTTACAACTCCAATATTAAATTTATCAAAACTATTTTTAGCCACAGTCGATTGTTGGCATCAAGGTTAACAGATGATATGGTAATTTTCCTGGAATATAAATTTAATTAAAATATAAATGGGACAAAAGTGAACAAAGAAAAAATAAGTTGATGAATTTTTTTTTTTTTTTTTTTTTAAATAATTTGATTTAAGCATAAAATGTCTATAAAGCTTCTTTAATACTATAACAAGAATTCAAATTATCGAAATCTTATATAATGGTCTAGATTTGGTTTACAGAATAGAGAAAAAGGGGTAAAAATGCAGAACGATATATGGTTAAAAAAGATAAAGCGTAGAGAACTTTGGACAAAACAAAACAATTAAAAATTCAGAATAAAGAATACAGGGATGCCGAAACATGAAGAATAGAGAATAACCGACAAAATAAATAAATTAAAAAGAAAAATCATGGTTTAAAATTAATGGATCCCCCATCCAGACCCTAGTATATCAGATTATTATCAAGGTATATATCTTGTATTGAATATACAAAAATGTAACAAATTGAATAATTCTATGATATAATAAGTTCAAAATACTAGAAAGTCGTTGATTTATACACAAACAGATCAAAGTAACATTAATAATGGTACAATATACAACCTTTGCTGATGGAAGCCTCACTATCATTTAAATGTAATCAGTTATAAAATAATTTACAATTCATTGGGTCAGAGACAAATCATTGTACAGATTGATACCTCAGGTAACAATAGATAAAAAAACATATATCATCTTTTTCTATTGCTTTTTCTTGACTAACGTCGTCGGCAAAATATGATTTCTTTAATTTATTTCGGAGTTATACAAGTGGTTATATGGAGATGTCATGCAAAGATAATTTAGAGAATTGATATTAGATATGTCAGAAAAGTATGTGCACTTTGTGATTTGCTCTTCACTAAACCACATGTCAAAAAGTATTATAATGTGACAATGCTTGTATGGATCTAAGACGCTTAAGGTAGATATTTTTTTTATTTCTAAGAATAGTTTGCGACGATTTAAAAGAGTTTTTTTTCGAGTAATCATATATTTGCACATTGTAAGGAAAAACGTATTGTTTAAACTTTGCAAACCTAACTTCAAAGTTCATTTTACTTGAAAAATACATGTATCAGTTTAAAAAAATGACACGAATGTTTCGTTGATCGGATGACAAAAGGATGAAGCTATTATGCTTTTGTTTTAATACACAAGACATGCGTCAAATAAAACTTCTCACTGGCGCTCGCATCAAAACGCTTGGATGGTCAAACCAATAACAAAGTTGAGGAGCACTTAAAATTAAAGATTCCAAAACGTTTTGACAAATTTATGACCATACCTGTCTGACAGTAGAAAAAAGACTTTTTGCCAGAAAAGTATGTTTTTTATTGCATGTTGGTCCACCTATGAGTATTAATATAACCGTCACCTCAAATCAGAAATATTTATAGCCAAACATTTATGTCTACTAAGTAAGACCATTTTATGGTGAGACATAGCCCTAAAATGTATGAAAGAAATAGCCAAAGAGATCAAACAGCAACTTTGTCTGACTGCCTGACATTTAGTTTACAAAAGTTAAGATTGTAATCTTCTTCCTGGTTTAAAGACTGTTCACGCTCAGATTAAGTCATTATTCCGGTTTTTAATGGGAGAAAACATTATTTTTTCCACGTAATGACACAAAATGCCTCATTGCACATTTAAATCTTTATTTTATATCTTGGTTAATTATTTACAGTAGAAAGAATTTACAAATGATTTTGTAGACTTAGCAAAATAGTCTGAACAATCCCATTCCAATGTTGTATGTTAGCTTTGTAATGAATTGCTTTAGTCATGAAGGCTAACAGATTTACATGTTTTGCGTGACCATTCGAGTGAGAGTTCTTATGCAGACAAAATATGCCTGTAAATATAATATACTCAATTATTTTGACTTGGCAATACAACTAAATGAGCATTTTGATAAAATCGTAAAATTTTTTGTACTGTAACTAGATATATAAACTCAAAACAACCATCATGGTATTCCGTTATTTGTTTCGGAAGGTATATTATTCTTTTAATCTCTGACCGCTCTCCATTTTATAACATGTAATTTATTTTCTACTATACTTGCTAAGAGATAAACGATGAAATATTACACAAACTGTGTGTTGAAGGCTCTTATTTTTTATTTTTGTGTATTGAGACACCCAGAGAATTACGAATGAACATTGGTGTCATGAATATGCATGAAATAGTAGCCACTGCACGTTAGTAACCAACATTCAATAAGTAGTGTTTTAAATTTCGTTCAATTTCAACAGTATTTGAAAATATATACCGCGAGTTTGTAAAGCGATACTAGAAGTACCTACTGATTGAAGTTCGTTATTTCTTATTTATTCAAAATGTCAACTCATATTCATAACCATCTCATATATCAAAAGCCATCTCCATTATTTTGTTCCACTTTTTTCACTGGTGTATCGATGTAAAAGGTTAAGATAAACATTTAATAAAATTGTGTTTTGGCCATTGAAATTGGCGATTGATTTCTCGTGTATTCATTGAAATCTATACCGAAGAAATCGACGGAATGTCATAGAAATAAGCGATTAATAAGTATAAGAAATAACTCGTCGGTGCATTCCATTCAAATATAACACATTTCTCTAAGGGCTACTAAGTAAACCGTTGTAGGAGGAAATATTTTTCATAAAATTTATTAGAACTTTTCTGTTCTCTTTCAATTAATTTGGGAGTAATGAGAAAACACATCTGATCTGTGAACAGGTATTCAAACAGTAAATTGTTTAATACAATGTTTGCGGGTCACAGTATGGTAACCTGAAATGTATTTATGCTACATTAAACTATATTATATACTCTGAATCGCATACCCTTTATCCTTAAAACCGCGAAAAAGCGAAATGGCCTTAACCGGTCACCATACTCCTAATCGCGCAACGTGTATCACCCCAATTTGTAGTGCCATATAATAATCATTCTCAAATATATGATTGAATAATATCTAAATATCATTTGTATCAAATGTTGAAGGAACCCTCCATCAATATCAACCCTTTAGCTGAAAATGATTCCACGGGTAGATACAAAACGTGACACAATTTTACCATGCGCTATTCTCTATTCATTACAGCTGATCAATCTTAAATATGCATGCACCACAATTGACCATAACTTACGTACCAATACCAAATCTTAGACAGGGGTAATAATTTCATACTCCTAAATTTTGTTTTTCAGGTTTAATAGAGTTCGGAGTTTTTAATCTTTTCTGAAGCTTTCAAAATTTTACAGAAATTTGATAACGAGGCCGTAGTACCAAGCGAGTTTATAATTCTCAAAGTTTCTTAAACCTATATTACTTACATTAAAACTAAATATAATGTGTTTGACCATTTTTTGGTCACGGGTTATCAGCGGAAAATAAGAAGATGTGGTATGATTGCCAATGAAACAACTATCCATCGAAATTAAAATGAAGTAGATGTAAGCATTTTCAGGCAACTATAGCCTTCCTTCATTAACATTTAACTTATAATGACTCCTTTTTGTGTCCTTTTTCTATTTCAAAAATATATTGTTTTTGATCGGCCAAGAAAATGATAATATAGACGAAATAACCAAGAGTAAACAAACCGTCGCCAAGGAAATAACATCGTATATTATGACCTTTATTAGTCATCAATCGGACCTTTAGAAAAATATAATTCATAGTATACCCCATGTATATCAAATATTTATTGTATTGATAACAATGATAACGCTCTTGACATGTTTAAAGTATTTCTCATCCTTGGTTTTGTAGATTTAGGGGTTTGAGCGTTCTTGGTGAAAGAAAATCCAGCAGACGCTTTGTTCTTCATTTATCTACAAAAACATGGTTTAATACTAAATGAAAGGTATACATGTAACTGTAAATTAAAATAGTTGTCCATTAGCTAAAAGTTCGCACAATGGCCTATTATAAACGTAAGAAATTAAGACAACCTTTATTTTAAGTGCTGAAATAGTATTCACTTTAGAGTTTATAATTTTTAAGATTTTTTTCATGAAATTGCCACAGGTTCAACGCTTAAAACATTTAAACTAAATGTTATGGAAACCACTTTTTTTTTATGTCTACGAGATCATAACCACAATCGCAATGTAATAGCAGAAAAGTCTAACAGTACAGTAAATCCAATGAATATAAACAACATTAAGTGCATTGTTATCAATAAGTGATTGTAGTAAAACAGTTTTCTGTGGACAACATTTGATTGTTTAGGATTAGTTAGAAGTGGTTTTCTCTTGACCATATTGTTTACATACTAAGAAGCTCTCGTTCATTTTGATAAGTCATAAGATAACTGACATCCATAGTCAGATATTTCTTCTAACATTTGCAGTTGCAAGGTCTTTATAAAAGAAACATTTCACACTATTTATCGATCTTTCTGAAAGGAGCAGTCTTAGTTCAAGCTTTCTTTGGACTCAGATCAAGATCTTGGTCTTGATTGACATTTATAATATTTGATACGCCACGGAATGATTGATTACGGAGATAAATCAATATAAACTTACATCAGATGACTTTTTTCCATGTAACATATTCGGCTTACAATATATATCAGCTTTGGTGGAATAGTTTGAATTAACGTTAGGTTAAACTTAGTTACAGATTGTCAACAAATAAATGTCGAACTGACGGAGTAGCATATGATTGTTCAAAATTAAATTCCAAAGAAATTCAGTTATGATCAATGTATCAAACATCTGCGTCTTTCTTGGTACAAGCAGGTGATTTACACGTTCTGATAAGCTGCCAACTGACAGAACTTTCTGGAATTATATCATTTTTAAAGTACAATGGACATTGTCCGTATACTCTGACATCTCTATCTATATTTTTCCTTGAAAATAAATCTAAGAGATAAGACAGATACAGACTGAGTCGATTAACAATTATTGTAATTCACCAAAAGCTTGATAGTTTTCACCATTTTTATGTATGCTTACAACGATTATGTTTATTTTGAAATAAAATTCAGATACATTAAAAGTATTAAGCAAAACTATCCCAATATAAAACCTTTTTCCTTCTTCTGGTTTCCGTTATGACACGTGTGTGCTCACTGCAAGTAAAGATTCGTTAAAAGTCAGTGATAAGTTGATCGCTGAATGCGACTCTTAACTGAATTAAATGATGTGGGTTTAGGTTTAGGTTTTAGTTATCCATTGCAAATTGTCTTTCCAAAATGAAACTTTATGGTACGTACGAACCGCTTTACAGGATTTACCTTCAACTTATTGTCCATTGTAGCTTCTTACTCATATGTGTCAGATAGGTTTCAAAAGAAATTAGGCTATTGTCAATACATCAAATGTGCACCAAGCGCTTATTGAAAGTCTACAATAAATGGTAATTTCAAATATCAATATCAAGATAATTTCAAAATTTAATAGTACAAACCAATTAAAAATTCTTGCTTTTTAATTTGATTTTGTCTGCACGGGATATTGGAATTGAGATTAACAAATTCAAAAGATAGATATTGTAAGATCAAAAGGAGAAGACTGCAAATAACTATACGTCACAGTGCAGCCTTCAGCAATGAGTAAAACAAATACCAGATTTAAGCTTACAATGTATAACATCCAACAAAAGCAACTGTTGCAAACATCAACCAACCGAAACCTCTGGACCACAAATGTCTAGCGGGTTGAACATGTTTGTGAACTCTCAACTCAGCCCCTTACCCGGGACAGCAATGCACATTTTAAACGAAAACAATGTCAGAACATGATAAAAAAAAATCAGTTTAGAAATGCTTAACTCAATTTGCTCTAAGAACTAAAACAAATATCAAAAAGACAAACGACACTTTGCTCTAAGAACTAAAACAAATATCAAAAAGACAAACGACACTTTGCTCTAAGAACTAAAACAAATATCAAAAAGACAAACGACACTTTGCTCTAAGAACTAAAACAAATATCAAAAAGACAAACGACAAAAGTTCCGATGAGAAGTACTCGATATTCAGGTAAATAAACCATGTTTTCCCAGATAGTAGTTTGAGTTTTTCCCAACCTTTTGTGTTTTTTATTTTATTTTTCTTATAAGTAAATTTAATTATATTTTAAAAATCCATTGTAATTGCTTTTAAAAAGTTATTTCGTTTAATTTCATAATCTAGTTTACTTTTAATTTCAATGAATGACTCCTTCTGAACTTTTACTTTACTCAATCAGTTTACTGAAGTAATACCAAATACATACTGTATGAGGCACGTTTGTATGCACCAGACAGCTATATTTAGATAACCATAATAGTCTTTTACAGTTTATTCTCCTTATTGTACTCAATATCTCAAACTGAACTTTTCATTGCATAATGGAATCAATTATTGTTCAGAATTAACTTTAAAGTCGGCAAGTACGAGTATTTCTGGAAACTTGATGTGAATACCCATATTTATTCTTTTTTCTTTTTTTTTCATTTCCATAAATCAAAATTGATTCCATATTGCGCCGTATGTTCAGCTGTTTAAATTAATTTCTAACTATCTCACATTGTAAAACCTTTCAATAATCTCATATATGCTAGTCGTTTCAAATTAACTATGGCGGAAATTACGGTTTCAATTAAAAGTTTTGCGAATCCTCACCGAATCAGTAATATTTGCTTGGCATTTATTTCATATGAATCAATCCAAGTTGACGGCAGTGTTATAATACGAGTAATAATCTGTCACTTATGTAGTTCTGTTTTACGTCAAATATTATCTTCTGAATTATAACAGTAATCTGAAATAGGCAAAAGCTCCATTATACAGTAATTGTTTCCGATTGCTTGGTTAGAATGATTTAAAAACTGAGCGTCGCTACTGTTTAACTCTCCGACATTGTACTTCATTTCGTAGCAAATTTATTTGAAAGAAAATATAAAATTGGAAATAAAATAGACAATATAAGAAGATGCTAGAATTCTACTGTCCCCAACACCGGAAAAATATGTGTATGAAAATATCATCTTAGTTCTGTTGAATAAAACTAACACTATGTTAAATACCTGCTGATGTCTAAATGATAAAGTCTCTGTTAGCAGTCTATATTTGCAAATGAAAGGAGGAGGTATATGATAGCCTTTCACTGTCCCCTGAAAGTGTCAAACTATTGAAAGTAGGGCTTGGTTCATATCTGCAAATCAATGTCAAGATGACAAAATGAGGCTATTTAGAAATTTTGTGCTCTATTGCACGTAGAGCAATATGTTAGAATCATTAGGTCTAAAGCATATATGTTATTACAGTAAAACACACTTCAAGTAATGATTCTGATATCTGACAGGCACATGTCTTGTTAATATATAGGATGAATGATAACTGACCGATAAGTGTCTTGTCAACATCTAATGGATGTTATTTGACAGGCAAGCGTGTTCATCTGATTATGTTAATTGACAGGTAAATATATAGTCGGTGGTGTACGCACAGTCTGATCCAATCCTCTGTATGTTATGGTCTGTGGTGTTATATCAGTCTGATACAGTTCTCTGTATGCTAGGGGGCTCTGGTGTTTCGCACTCTTGTCCAGTCCTCTGTATGAAATGGGTCTGTGGTGTTATATCAGTCTGATACAGTCCTCTATATGTAATGGGTCTGTGTTGTTTCTCAGTCTTGTCTAGAACTATGTATTTAATCGGTCTGTAGGTGTAATACCACCAAATCATGGTACGTCACATCCGGTTGTATACGAAAGTAGGTCTAAAAAAATATTCCCTTGAATTTGACAGTTGTAGGTAATTAATCCTACATTTTATTGCAGTACAAACATTTCTGTGTCATAAACATATGTCTTGGGTATTTCAAAACACCATTATTTTTTATTTGGGATTTTTATAGAAAATTTTGTAATCTTGAGGTAACATGGTGACTAAACCATGTACACAGATAAATTAAGGGGAGGAATTTGATTGGTTAACTTCCAATGATGATTATTTTCTTATATGCAATGAAATGTGAATTTTTTTCTATAGTACTGAACAGAATGAAACTTAACTCATGCCAAGTATTTCGTTATTTGAAACAAAGATAAATTCTGCACATTTTTTTGAAAAGTGCAAATTTAACAAAGAATAATAGGGGAAAATCAATGGTGGTATTACACCTGTAGTGTTGTATCAGTTTGATCCCTTCCTCTGTATTATATAGGTCTGTGGTGTTATATCAGCCTGACACAGTCCTCCGTATGTTATGGGTCTATGCTTTGTCTCAGTCTTGTCCAGTCCTCAGTATGCAATGGGTCTGTGGTGTTATATCAGCCTGACACCGTCCTCTGTATGTTATGGGTCTGTTGTGTTTCGCACACTTGTCCAGTCCTCTGTATGAAATGGGTCTGTGGTGTTATATCAGCCTGATGCAGTCGTCTGTATGTAACGGGTCTGTGTTGTTTCTCATTCTTGTCTAGAACTATGTATTTAATCGGTCTGTAGTGTTGTATCAGTTTGATCCCTTCCTCTGTATTATATAGGTCTGTGGTGTTATATCAGCCTGACACAGTCCTCCGTATGTTATGGGTCTATGCTTTGTCTCAGTCTTGTCCAGTCCTCAGTATGCAATGGGTCTGTGGTGTTATATCAGCCTGACACCGTCCTCTGTATGTTATGGGTCTGTTGTGTTTCGCACACTTGTCCAGTCCTCTGTATGAAATGGGTCTGTGGTGTTATATCAGCCTGATGCAGTCCTCTGTATGTAACGGGTCTGTGTTGTTTCTCATTCTTGTCTAGAACTATGTATTTAATCGGTCTGTAGTGTTGTATCAGTTTGATCCCTTCCTCTGTATTATATAGGCCTGTGGTGTTATATCAGCCTGACACAGTCCTCTGTATGTTATAAGTCTGTGATTTGTCTCAGTCTTGTCAAGTCCTCTGTATGAAATGGGTCTGTGGTGTTATATCAGTCTGATACAGTTCTCTGTATGTTATTGGTCTGTGGTGTTTCTCAGTCTTATCTAAAACTATGTATTTAATCGGTCTGTAGTGTTGTATCAGTTTGATCCCTTCCTCTGTTTTATATGGGTCTGTGGTGTTATATCAGCCTGACACAGTCCTTTGCATGTTATGGGTCTGTGCTTTGTCTCAGTCTTGTCCAGTCCTCTGTATGTTATGGGTCTGTTGTGTTTTGCACTCTTGTCCAGTCCTCTGTATGAAATGGGTCTGTGGTGTTATATCAGCCTGATACAGTCCTCTGTATGTAATGGGTCTATGTTGTTTCTCAGTCTTGTCTAGAACTATGTATTTAATCGGTCTGTAGTGTTGTATCAGTTTGATCCCTTCCTCTGTATTATATAGGTCTGTGGTGTTATATCAGCCTGACACAGTCCTCTGTATGTTATGGGTCTGTGATTTGTCCTAGTCTTGTCCAGTCTTCGTATGAAATGGGTCTGTGGTGTTATATCAGCCTGATACAGTCCTCTGTATGTTATGGGTCTGTTGTGTTTATCAATCTTGTCCAGTCCTCTGTATTAAATGAGTCTGTGGTGTTATATCAGCCTGATGCAGTTCTCTATCACAAACTAGTCAAAACATTTACTAAATTTTATCATCGGTATAAGGAAATAATTCGTAAATATAACTCAACATGCAGACATCTTAAACGTTCAGGTATTTCACATCCAATCTTCTATGGAAATATACTTTACAAAGGACAAAAATGTCAGTATTCATCTCAAAAGTTTACAAAACCTTTAAATAGACTTATTAAGAAGGGATATAGTTACGATACTGTTGTCAGGTCAATTAAGATTTCATATTTTGGCTTTAATATTGATTCACTTACAGGGTCTTTGCATCGGAACTAAACGCATTTATTTAATTAACAGTTGTTGGCATGACACGCGTTATGTTCTTCTCATATATTTTATGATAGTATGATACTAAACCCCTAACGGGAGGGATTGTGCCTGATTTTCATATGATGAAGACATAATCTTTCAATCAGTTTAATTGAGGTCTGGAGCTGGCATGTCAGTTAACTGCTAGTAGTCTGTTGTTATTTATGTATTATTGTCATTTTATTTATTTTCTTTTGTTACATCTTCTGACATCGGACTCGGACTTTTCTTGAACTGAATTTTAATGTGTGTATTGTTATGCGTTTACCTTTCTACATTGGCTAGAGGTATAGGGGAGGGTTGAGATCTCATAAACATGTTTAACCCCGCCCCAATTTTGCGCCTGTCCCAAGTCAGGAGCCTATGCCCTTTGTTAGTCTTATTAGTTATGTATAATTCGGAGTTTAGTATGACGTCCATTATCACTGTACTAGTATACATATTTTTTTAAGGGGCCTGCTGAAAGACGCCTACGGGTGCGGGAGTTTCTCGCTACATTGAAGACCCATTGGTGGCCTTCGGCTGTTGTCTGCTCAATGGTCGGGTTGTTGTCGCTTTGGCACATTTCCCATTTCCTTTCTCAATTTTACTCTGCATATTATTGGTCTGTGGTGTTTCCCAGTCTTGTTCAGTCCTCTGTATGGCATGGGTCTGTGTTGTTCCTCAGTCTTGTCTAGAACTATGTGTTTAATGGGTCTGTAGTGTTTTATCAGTTTGATCCCTTCCTCTGTGTTGTATAGGACTGTAGTGATACATCAGCCTTATACTCTTACATTTATCTATATGTTATTGGTGTGTGGTGTTTCTCAGTCTTGTCCAGTCCGTGTCTTTTTAACAATGCCATCAAAGTGCGAGGTTTGGCATGGCACAAAACCAGGTTCAACCCACCATTTTTTTCTTTAAAAATGTCCTGTACCAATTCAGGAAAATGGCCATTGTTATATCATAGTTTGTTTCTGTGTGTGTAACATTTTTACGTTGTGTTTCCGTTGTGTCGTTTGTTTTCTCCTATATTTGAGTGTACTATAAGACGTGTCACGATACTTTTCTATCCCAAATTCCTGTATTTGGTTTTGATGTTATATTGGTTATTCTCATCGGATTTTGTCTAATGCTTAGTCCGTTGCTGTGTGTGTTACATTTTAATGTTGTGTCGTTGTTCTCCTCTAATATTTAATGCGATTCCCTCAGTTTTAGTTTGCTTCCCCGATTTTGTTTTTTGTCCATAGATTTATGAGTTTTGAACAGCGGTATACTACTGTTGCCTTTATTTAAAGGATATGAATGTTATATCGGCCTGATACAGTCCTCTATATGTTATGGGTCTCTAGTGATTCACAGTCTTGTCCAGTCCTATGTATTACATGGGTCGGTGGTATTTTATCAGCCTAATACAATCCTCTATATGTTATTGGTCTGTGGAGTTCTCAGTCTTGTCCATTCCGATATCTTTAATGGGTCTGTGATGTTGATTTCTGTCTCTGTATTGTATAGGTCTGTGGTGTTAAATCAGCCTGATACATTCATCTGTTTTTTATGGGTCTGTGGTGTTATTTCAGTCTGATCCAGTCCTCAGTATGTGGTTTGTGTTTTGTTGCACTTCAGTGTTTTGTTGTTTCGTTGTTCTACTCTTATTGGTGATGTGTTTCCTTCGGTTTTAGTTTGTTAATAGGATTTGATTTCTCTCAATCTATTTTTATGACTTTTGAACAGTGGTAAACTACTGTTGCCTTTACTAGTATTCATTGGTCTGTGGTATTATTTCAGTCTGACCCAGTTCTCTGTATTGTAAGTATGTGGTGTTATATCAGTCTTATCCAGTTCTCTATATGTTATGGGTCTGTGGTGTTATATCAGTCTTGTCCAGTTCTCTATATGTTATGGGTCTGTGGTGTTATATCAGTCTTGTCCAGTTCTCTATATGTTATGGGTCTGCGGTGTTATATCAGTCTTGTCCAGTTCTCTATATGTTATGGGTCTGTGGTGTTATATCAGTCTTGTCCAGTTCTCTATATGTTATGGGTCTGTGGTGTTATATCAGTCTTATCCAGTTCTCTATATGTTATGGGTCTGTGGTGTTATATCAGTCTTGTCCAGTTCTCTATATGTTATGGGTCTGTGGTGTTATATCAGTCTTGTCCAGTTCTCTATATGTTATGGGTCTGCGGTGTTATATCAGTCTTGTCCAGTTCTCTTGATGTTATGGGTCTGTGGTGTTATATCAGTCTTGTCCAGTTCTCTATATGTTATGGGTCTGTGGTGTTATATCAGTCTTGTCCAGTTCTCTATATGTTATGGGTCTGTGGTGTTATATCAGTCTTGTCCAGTTCTCTATATGTTATGGGTCTGTGGTTTTATATCAGTCTTGTCCAGTTCTCTATATGTTATGGGTCTGTGGTGTTATATCAGTCTTGTCCAGTTCTCTATATGTTATGGGTCTGTGGTGTTATATCAGTCTTGTCCAGTTCTCTATATGTTATGGGTCTGTGGTGTTATATCAGTCTTGTCCAGTTCTCTATATGTTATGGGTCTGTGGTGTTATATCAGTCTTGTCCAGTTCTCTATATGTTATGGGTCTGTGGTGTTATATCAGTCTTGTCCAGTTCTCTATATGTAGTGGCTCAGTGTTGTTATATCAGTCTTGTCCAGTTCTCTATATGTTATGGCTCAGTGTTGTTATTTCTGTTTGATACAACTGTATTATCAGTCTGTGGTGTAAGCAGTCTTATCAAGCAAAGCGATATGTAGTAAGTAGGTCTGTGATGTTTTCCCAGTTCAATTTAGCCCTGTTTGCAGAATTTGTGGTTTTATCTCATCATGTTACTAATTTTGAACATGGTGTTATCTGACCATCTCGAATTTGTTTACTACGTTTGGGCATGGTGTGTCAGTCTTTCTTCAACTGACAAGTCTAATTAATGCTTGATAGATTCTTTTTTGTTAATGTTGAAGAAAATAGATGTTTTTCATATACTTAAATGGTAAAAATAATTTTGAGAAAACCAGTTTTAAAATACTCTTGAATTAGATATTATTACAATCTACTTAAATTCATATTTAAACTCTTTACGTATATCCCTAATGTACATTTTATACTGATATATATAAGTGATACTAAGTAATATGTATGGTTTTGATTTAATATTTAATCCATTAAGAGAAGACCTGAATTCTATTTCCATGTGTATAACGCTTTTTATATTGTTTGTTATTATTTGATTATGAGTGTAGTTGATTAATAAAGTATCGTTATAATGCCATAACCATTACGTAGTAAATACATCAATATGCTTTCCTCCGAGAAATTAAATTTGCCAGCTTGTTTATCCTTAGAAGTCATTCGGGAACTATTTACGATATTACGAATTACTAAAGCATACTTTCTGTATAACATTAGATGACAATTATAGAGAAAGAGGTTCTAAACAATCTCCTCGTAGACTTGTCAGACTTGTCACACAATACGTAAATACTAGTAATCATTAAATAATGTAATAAATATATCACATGTAATATCATGGCTAGACCCGTCGTGTAACAAGTTATATAACTACTAGATTTATTTATTTAGATGATATTTTAGTACAAAAATGTAATACGATTATACCATGTGTGAACGTGATATCATATAACGATAATATCTTACTTGGACGATAATATATGACGGTAACATCTGTCTTGGAAGATATGATATGACGGTTATACCTGTCTTGGACGATATAATATGACGGTTTTACCTATCTTGGCATATATATCATACTGCGGCTAGGCCTATGTCATAAGATATAGTATGACTACATGTATTAGATATGTTGGGAGATATACCCTAGCTACTAGATATATGAAAATAGTACGGTACAGTTTCCTAAAGTTGTTTATTTCTGTGTCATTTTGCCTCTTGTGGAGAGTTGTCTCATTGGCAATCATACCACATTTTCTTTTTTATTTTTGTTTCCAAACTTTTCAACCCGACATCTATCATTCCAGGTACACGAGCCATGCGCGAGTAATATCAAATTCTTTATTGTGTTCATACTGGTACTCAATGAGTTACAACGTATTTATTATTCTCGTGAAAACCATTTTCTTCGAAAAATGTCTACCAAGTTCTGACGGTTGGAATAGTCTAACGTATTATTTTGTCATTTTTGGACTTTGTGTCCCTTTCAAAATGAACTTGTAGTACGGTATTTTTTGTTAATACCTTTTGAATTTTTAAAATAATTGATACAGATATGGAAATATAGTATTGAAAACATAAGATTCGCTTTCCAAAAACTGGAATCCCTTGTATGAACCTACAGTACATGGCTGATATTATAATATGCCAGTGGAAATAATGATAATTAAGAACGTACATATAGTTCGAGTGTGAAAGTATGAATATGTGTCCAGTCCATGGTGATTCTATATTTGCTCCTACATATATATAACATCTGTTGAAGTTGTAAATGCGTTAAATTTTTCTTTCATGTTAGAAACAAACTTAAATTTGGATTTAAAAAAAAATCATTTTCATGATTCAAAATAGACTATTATCATCAGAAAGTGCATCATAAGCCTATTTGGCTGGCTGATTATTTTGTATTTCAAAATATGTATTTATTTGTATATTCAGGTTGCACTATAATAAATTCTTCTTCTTCTTCTTCTTCTTCTTCTTCTTCTTCTTCTTCTTCTTCTTCTTCTTCTTCTTCTTCTTCTTCTTCTTCTATCCTTTTCAAATAAAATTAGCATGAAGTAATTAGTAATTAGAATAATCAATTAAAAACTTAATGGACACTTGGAGAAATAAGGACAGTTTTATTAATACCACCAACGATCAATACTTAATTGATCAAGGTATCGCCATAGAAAAACAAGTCCCGTTTAATATAACCAAATATTCAAATCCAATTTGTTCATGTTATTGCAGTAAATGCTACAAATTCCCCTTCCAAGAAAGCAATCAAACATTTATTAGGCTAATATAAATAGGATAATGAGAAATTTATTGAAACTTTGTCAGTTATATTATCGTTACTGAATCTCACCCTGTTACCACTGCTTGAAGATACATTATATGCTAATTAACTCCAATAGTTTATTTGTAGATTTTTTTTCAAGTTGTGCAACGTACAGCATGCATACTACATATTTTGAATGCATGTCTAGGCGAAATTTCAAATCCTTTTCCAGTATTTTCCTTTGCCCTTGAAAACCATTATATTTCATTGTACGTGTGTTCTTTTTTGCTTCAATTAATGTTTCAATACAAGTATGGCAAACACATATATGTTAACATTAACCATGTTCTTTGTGTGAATATTCAAATTGAAGGAACGTACTATGCATTGTTCGGTGTTGGTTGCTGTCTGCTGTGTTGTTCTTCTTTTTTTCTTTTTATTTCGTAATTGCTGATCCTTTAATATCTTAATATACAACATGGGTTTTGGTCGTTGTTGAAGTCTGTACGGTGACCTGTATGTGTTAATATCCTCGTCCTGGGTCAATTGTTGATAAATGTTACATTGGGAGTAATACCACTCTCCTTTTTTTATAATGTAATGCCGCCATCAGATGACCATTAAAATCTGTTGCTATCCTTTTGGGATCATTTGTCCCTATACACTGTATCGTAGTAGTACGTTACAGGGACATCTACACCACGGCTACATTGTGATAGACTACTGATCGACTCCACAGTTTCACGCGGTACAGTTACACGGCAGTACAGTACAGGAAGACTCATTTGTTTCATGGTGGTATGTTAAATGCACGAATCCTTTCGGGCTACATGGTGGTACACTACTGATAGACTCCACTGTTTCATGGTGGTACTTTACATATATAACTCAATGACTACTGGTCGACTCCAGTGTTTGGTCTCCACTGTTCAATGGTGGTAAGTTTCTTTGATAACTCCAAGGCGGCTACATGGTGGTACACTACTGGTAGACTCAACTGTCCACATGGTGGTACGTTACGTGTAAACTCTATTGCAGGCTACACGAGGATGCACTACTGGTCGAATCCACTGCTTGGAGTCCACTGTTCCATGCTGGTACGTTACTTAGATGAATGCAGGGTGGCTTCTTGGCTGTACATTACAGGAAGATTCAATTGTTTCATGGAGGTATGTATATGCACGATTCCGTGGCGGCATCATGATGGTAGACTACTGGTATACACCACTGTCCACATGGTGGTACGTTAAGTGGATAACTCAATTGCGACTACATGAAGATCCACTGTTTGGTGTCCACTGTTCAATGGTGGTCCATTATTTGCATGCCTCCAAGGCGGCTATATGAGGAGCACTAATGGGCGACTCCATGGCTTGGTCTCCACTTTTCCATAGTGCTACGTTACCTGGACGAATCCATGGCGGCTACATGATGGTACACTACTGGAAGACTCAATTGTTTCATGGTGGTAGGTTACGAAATATACACCATAGTGGCTACATGTTGATGCACTACTGGTCGACTCCACGGTTTCATTGTGGTTTTATTACGTGGATAACTTAACGTCGACTGCGTGGTGTTCACTACTTGTCGACCCCACTGTTTCATGGTGGTATATATCGTGGATAACTTAACGGTGACTGCATGGTGTTCACTACTTGTCGACTCCACGGTTTCATGGTGGTATATTACGTGGATAACTTAACGGCGACTGGATGATGGTCACTACTTGTCGACTACACTGTTTCATGGTGGTATATATCGTGGATAACTTAATAGCGACTGCATGGTGGTCACTACTTGTCGACTACGCTGTTTCATGGTGATACATATCGTGGATCACTTAACGGTGACTGCATGGGGGTCACTACTTGTCGACTTCACTGTTTCGTGGTGGTATATATCGTGGATAACTTAACGGTGACTGCATGGTGTTCACTACTTGTCGACTCCACGGTTTCATGGTGGTATATATCGTGGATCACTTAACGGCGACTGGATGGTGGTCACTACTTGTCGACTCCACTGTTTCTTGGTGGTATAAATCGTGGATAACTTAATAGCGACTGCATGGTGGTCACTACTTGTCGACTACGCTGTTTCATGGTGATACATATCGTGGATCACTTAACGGCGACTGCATGGTGGTCACTTCTTGTCGACTCCACTGTTTCATGGTGGTATATTACGCGAATAACTTAACGGCGACTGCATGGTGGTCACTAATTGTCGACTCCACGGTTTCATGCTGGTATATTAAGAGGATAACTTAACGGCGACTGCATGGTAGTCACTACTTGTCGACTCAACTGTTTCATGGTGGTATATATCATTGATAACTTAACGACGACTTGATGGTAGTCACTACTTGTCGACTCAACTGTTTCATGGTGGTATATATCGTGGATAACTTAACGACGACTGGATGGTGGTCACTACTTGTCGTCTACACTGTTTCATGGTGGTATATATCGTGGATAACTTAACGGCGACTGCATGGTGGTCACTACTTGTCGACTACACTGTTTCAGGGTGGTATAAATCGTGGATCATTTAACGGCGACTGGTTGGTGGTCATTACTTGTTGACTCCACTGTTTCATGGTGGTATATATCGTGGATAACGTAACGGCGACTGCATGGGGGTCACTACTTGTCGACTTCACTGTTTCATGGTGGTATATATCGTGGATCACTTAACGGCGACTGGATGGTGGTCACTACTTGTCGACTCCACTGTTTCTTGGTGGTATAAATCGTGGATAACTTAATAGCGACTGCATGGTGGTCACTACTTGTCGACTACGCTGTTTCATGGTGATACATATCGTGGATCACTTAACGGCGACTGCATGGTGGTCACTACTTGTCGACTCCACTGTTTCTTGGTGGTATAAATCGTGGATAACTTAATAGCGACTGCATGGTGGTCACTACTTGTCGACTACGCTGTTTCATGGTGATACATATCGTGGATCACTTAACGGCGACTGCATGGTGGTCACTTCTTGTCGACTCCACTGTTTCATGGTGGTATATTACGCGAATAACTTAACGGCGACTGCATGGTGGTCACTAATTGTCGACTCCACGGTTTCATGCTGGTATATTAAGAGGATAACTTAACGGCGACTGCATGGTAGTCACTACTTGTCGACTCAACTGTTTCATGGTGGTATATATCATTGATAACTTAACGACGACTTGATGGTAGTCACTACTTGTCGACTCAACTGTTTCATGGTGGTATATATCGTGGATAACTTAACGACGACTGGATGGTGGTCACTACTTGTCGTCTACACTGTTTCATGGTGGTATATATCGTGGATAACTTAACGGCGACTGCATGGTGGTCACTACTTGTCGACTACACTGTTTCAGGGTGGTATATATCGTGGATCATTTAACGGCGACTGGTTGGTGGTCATTACTTGTTGACTCCACTGTTTCATGGTGGTATATATCGTGGATAACGTAACGGCGACTGCATGGGGGTCACTACTTGTCGACTTCACTGTTTCATGGTGGTATATATCGTGGATAACTTAATGGCGACTGCATGGTGGTCACTACTTGTCGACTACACTGTTTCATGGTGGTATATATCGTGGATAACTTAATGGCGACTGGATGGTGGTCACTACTTGTCGACTCCACGGTTTCATGGTGGTATATTACGTGGACAACTTAACATTGACTGAATTGTGGTACAGTACTTGTCGACTCCACTGTTTAATGGTGGTAAGTAACGTTGATACCTACATAGCAGCTACATGATGGTATACTACTTGTAGACTCCACTGTTTCATGGCTGATTGCTTCAGCAGAATTAAAGTGTTATCTCGCCAATAGATAATGATTGTAGCGTTCGAAATAAATGTTTATTAAATCTTTACTTGCGAAAGCTAATAGTTCATTTCATCATCCAATAGTAAACGTGACCTCAGACTGCCTGACCAGTGGTCAGTGCTATTGTATTGATCCGATATATATCATATTGGTATTTTATTTGATTTATTTGGTAATTTTTAAACCAATCATTTAGCATCCTATTGTGTTAAGAAAACATAATGTGATTTCCGTTACTATAACGTTCATCTAAAACATGCAGAATCAATATCAATTATATCTATGCAGTATAATTGTACTTATGTCTCAAGTAAAACGCAGTAGTATTTGTTATTGGAATAGAAGTCTGATGTATAAACTTTAAAACCTTTGCAGACGTTAATAGCTATGAAAAGAGACCAAAAACCAATAAAAATCGGTTATAACAATGCATCTTAACATACTTTCTTGAAAGCGGGATATAATAATGGATCTGAATAGGGAAGTATCCGAACTTTATATTCAACAAGGGTTTAAGATTAATATAATTATAGATCTGAACAGGGAAGCACCAAACTCCATGTTTATTAAAGGATTGGCATACGATCACTTAATTGTGTATAACGATAATTCATTGTCAACAAAGGTTTCAATATTGTTCTAGATTTTCCAAATATAACATTTCTATCCAAAAATCGAATATTTATAGAGCCTTTGGCTCATTCTACAATGTTCTATTTCTGTATGATTGATTCGGAAATCAGTAATATAAATATCACACGGTTTATTATCTTGTTGTTTTTTCATTTACAAATATATTGGAATTATCTATACATTTCTATGGATATTTCAGAAAATCAGTAATAAGTCAGTAAATAAATCGAGGAGCTTCCTTCTAAATGACAATAAACAATTAAGTGAATGTAAAAAGTATAATCAATGTAAAATATGTTACTTTAGTTATTTTATAAATTTACACCACAGAATTAAAAAAAGAGAAAAAAGGACCGGATTCATTAAATTGATGGTTTCCTAATTTGAAATTCCCGCTCAATTTCAGCCTCGGATATATTTTTCATTTCAATTCGAATTACACGTACATAGTATTAATACGACTGACGTGTTTAACTGTAAAACATGACAGAACGAATTTTGTTTACCATAATAACTAACTGAAGACCACAAGGCTAACGTGTCCATTAGCAGACTTATTGGCATGTTTTGTTATAGGATTTGTTTTCTCTTAATCGATTTATGACTTTTGAACATCGATATACTACTGTTGCGATTATATGTCATATATCCTTAAATAAACAGTTTTTTTGTCTTGTCCTAGATCTATAAGATAACAAATTTTCTTGTCTCTTCAATTATTATTCGTATAAAAATTCGTACTATTATTATTAGAAAACCTTCATTTGCATCCGGTTTATATATGATTTTGTTTGCGATTATTTATAACAGAACCTAAAATTACCGGAATATTTATTGTCATGAAGAGTCGGGTCGCATGTCAAATTGAATTTCTAACTAATGGCTGAATTACTGTTTGCTAACTAAAGGGAATACATTTGCAAATTACTTGTCGCAGGAAATTGTTAAAAAGTAATTGGCAAGTTAATGCATGTTTATAGAGATTTTCCTTCTCAACTCCGGAGTAATTACCAATTAAATCTGATTTATGTAGACTGAAACTTTGTTGAAAAACATTTCCCATTTTTTATCACCCTACTATGATTTGACAAATTTAGATAAATCTTATTAAAAAAGGATGACAAACCAGACTTATGAAAAGGTCGCAACAATATAAACGAAGTGGCCGATGCTCATTACTGGATTTCAAATCTTATACTTTTCTGTCTTTATCATTTATGTCTGATATTCTTTCATAAATACAATGTATTAAAAAGAAAAACAATCGGGAGAAAAAAAAAATACAATTAATTCAAAGTATGGTAACGTTGTGAAATATTGGATAAGTAAATAAACTCATCATAGATACCAGGACTAAATTTAGTATATACGCCAGACGCACGTTTCGTCTTCAAAAGACTCATCAGTGACGCTCGAATCCAAAAAAGTTAAAAAGGCCAAATAAAGTACGAAGTTGAAAAGCATAAGGACGTATAGTTTTCGACGTCACTGGCACTATTTTATGAACTATGGACTAAAATAGTACATAGAACTGATCAGTAACGTCTACTATGCCATTTTTTCTCTTGAATTGAAGAGTTCCCGGAAAGCTATTGTTTCTATGTGAAAGGTTAAAATCTGTATCATGTGATAATTCTATGCCTCTGCCTTGTTTTTTGCAATCAGCGGAATAAAGAAAGTGGAAGGAATTTAATTCGACCACACATTTTTATTTGTACCCCTTCACATTGATGAATACCTATCGTAAGGTTTCGTTGCCCATAAGTTGATGTTTTCATGCAGACAGCGTTGTATTGATCGCAACACGGCATAGATATCGGACGTTAACACATAGCATGACTTTAGAGCGTATAACGAAGTCGGAACTATTTTTCAATATTTGCATCCTTCTTTTTTCCGTTTTTGTGTTTTAGTTTCAGCTACCATATCAACAATGCTACGTATAGGTAAGTGTTGTATTGAAATGGAACAAGCATTTTAATTCATATATCTTTAGTCTGAATGTCTATATCAATGTTGTTTTTCATACCATCAATAAATATAGCGATGGCTTCGGGTCCTCTTTACAAACGTGAACGCAATGATATACCCACTTGGAAACAATTTGATTTGAACAACATAGTTCATGAAAGTTATCTTTAATAAACTAAAAAACTTCCTAAAATATATACCGCATGTTGTAAAATGTTCGAAGATTCGAGAAGTTTATTCCTGAATTTAGTAATTAATGCACGATGTCAACAAAAAGCAGACGAAGTGTCATCTGTTTGGCCCGGTTGTCAAAGTAAGTTTTGCGTTTATTGCTTTAGGTTATGGAACGGTATATCCATCAACCTTTATAACCTCGATGTTTGCATCAGTAATGCTATAAGAACTTACAATAGACAAACATAATTGCATGATTTAGTTCTCTGTTTTGAGAAGTTCTCACAGTACTGCTGTAAATATAACGGATACAGCCATAGAGTATAAATAAAGTAGGATCCTTGAACTGACCATTCGACAATATCTCTGATTTACAGTAATGTAAATTAACCATCAGATACACAATTTGTCTGATTTACACTGATGTTAACTGACACACAGACAGAGACTTGGTTTATAGAAAAGTTCGATGACTATCGAACAAACAGACACAATGATACAAAAGTTCAACTTATTTCTATCAATTTATCGCATATAGTGTCGAAAATACTAGTCAGAGCAGGTTATTTATAGTGATGAAAGATTAAAAGTTGTTGTCTAATACCCAATAGTAAATATTCCATGAATATACAGGGTGAGAAAACATAAACAAGATAACGATCGGAAAGGTATAACCTTAATTGAATCCTATTCTATAAAACCACTTTCTCTAATTCACTTGTAATAATTTTGTTTAATGTGTCCTTGTCGTAACGGCGTACATTTGTTATCATTTTTGGACATTCTCAAAGATGTCTTGTCACTGGATTTTCTTGACACAGTATTTTTGTGATTTTACTTTTCTCAACCCTTGCAATCAACTAACTATTCTCACAAGATATGTGATGACATCGCTAGATTTGAAAATTTCATTGAAAATGTAAGCAAGATTAACAATCAAATATAACATTGTAATCAACTGGCTGGATATTGCTGAATAATTTAATTTTGGATGTAACGCGTCTTCTGATTGGCTGACGTCGTTTTGTTTATAATACCATAGACACAATTTTGTCATGTGACCATTACGTCATCAACGATTTTTCATGATTAACGCCGATTTAAATGGAATTTAGAATTAAATTATAGGAAATGACTGTACTATTTTTTCAGTCTATTCGAAATAACATAAAAAATGTGGTGCACACTGTTAAATAACCCGCTACGCGCGTTATTCAGTATGCACCACATTTTTTATGCTATTTCTTCATAGACAGAAAAAATATTACAGTCATTCCTTCAATAAAAAGATTTACAAACCCTTTCAATCTGATGACTACAATTCGCCTTTTCAGAATCTAGAGGACTATGAATAATCTCATTGTTCGTACACCAAAATGAAAATAAAGTAACGTCATTGGTTGAATTTCCATTGTTAAGAACGTTTTAAACCAACCACAATGTTTTTGTGTACGATTTTGAAAATATTACCCATAATGCATTAGATTCTATAACGGCGAGTTACGATTTGAAAGTCAATGACTAGTTTATAAATTAAGCGAAACACTGACTTAACTCACTGACTAAACGACTTGTTAAAGCTTTAAGAGATCACTTGATCAAATTTACTCTAGTATAGCTAGCTTTATGTAGAAATGCATAACATTATTAAATAAACTGTTATATGACTTAGATTAACACAGTTAATTTCAAAAGAATAGATAAACAAGATCAGAGATCACATAAATCAATGCTCAAACAAAGAGATGACAAGACTAGATTTACAAAGTTTAACTAGTCAAATTAGTTAATTGATGCAATATATACATGTGAAAAAGACGTTAATTGTGATAGATATAATAAAATGACTATATTTATAAAGTTTGTAATACTTTTTACGGGCTTTGTAAACAAGTAACTAGATTAAGAGACATGACCCAATTTAAATTCAGATGAGTAGATTTCAAAGCTAAGTGATCACACGGGATCTTAAACCGTTAATGATCAAATTAGTATATTTACAAAGTTAGTGATACAATGTCTAAATTTTCAAGCTAAGTGATGAAATTACGATCTTTAAGATAAAAACAGATTTACAACGAACATGCACATATGACTAGGTTTACTAGAGAAGCAATCAAATAATTAAATTAACAAGACAGCTCAAGTGATTAAATTATCATGTTCAAACACGAAAGGTCTTAGATTCTCAATCAAAGTGATCATAATGATTAAATTGTCAAGCTCAATGAGAAAAACAACTTTATAACAGTTATAAGAATCACTGTTAAAATGAGTATATTTTTAAGAACAAGATTACAATGTACTTGCTTGATCACACGACTTAAAACTTGTATTTACAAATTAGTAAACATAATAAATACTAGATTAGCAGAATAGCGATAAATTGACTATGTTTAAAAAATAAATAAGTGATCAAATGACAATATTGACAAACTTGAAAATCAATGACATAATCAACAAGCTAAGTTATCGAAGAGTATATAAACAAACTAAGACGGAGACTATCCGGTTTGAATTTTCCACGGAGTTTGGTATTTTTGTGATTTTACTTTTAGACAAGTTTAGCTATTAAATGACTGAATCTGAAAGCTAAGCTACCAAATGACTATATTAACAAGATTAGTAATCAAATGACTAAGCCAAAGAACCAAGTTATCAAATGAAAACTATGACAAGCTTTGAATCAAATGACATATCGATTAACAAAGTAAATAATAAGATGTCTTTATTGACACCTTAGTAATAAAATTGGCATATTGATCAGCTTCTTAATCAAGGGACTATATTGAAAAGCTTAGATATCAAATTACTTGATTTACAAGCTCAGTAATCACATGGATATATTGAGAAGCTTAGTAATCAAATGACTATATTCACAAGGTAAGTTATTTCTAATTATCTGAATATATTGATAAACAATAAAAATCCATGGCTTTATTGACAAGCGTAACGGAAATATAATCAAGCTAAGTAATCAACTGAATATTTGTTAAGCTAAGTAATCAAATGACTATATTGAATACGCTAAGTAATCAAATGACTATATTAAAAAAGCTAAGTAATCAAACGACTGTATTGAAAAAGCTAAGTAATCAAACGACTGTATTGAAAAAGCTATGTAATCAAATGACTGTACTGAAAAAGCTAAATCAAATGACTGTATTGAAAAAGCTATGTAATCAAATGACTATATTGAATAAGCTAAGTAATCAAACGACTATATTGAAAAAGCTATGTAATCAAACGACTGTATTGAAAAAGCTAAGCAATCAAACGACTATATTGAAAAGGCGAAGTTATCAAATGACTGTATTGAAAAAGCTGAGGAATCAATTGATTATATTGAAAAAGCTTAGTAATCAAATGATTATATTGACAAGCTAAGCTATGAAATAACTATATTTGAAATAACTATATTGGCAAGATAAGTAATCAAATGACTATATTGTAGAACAAAGAAATAACATAGATTTATGGACAATTAGGTAAAGCTAAGAAATCTCAATTTGGAAAAAAAAAAAAGTTTTTTTCCAGTTCAAATCAACACATGTTTGTTCAGTGAACCGGATATACGATAGTGATTTTATACAGTGATGCTTATGAGGTTTGAAAATTAATTGTATTGGTTATTTAAATATAATTATGTATGTAAAACTATTGTATAAACTCATTTGATATTTTCCCTGGTCAAGTGAGGCTGTTAAAATAGAGGGGCCCCTAAGTATGCGACCTGGGCTACTTAGGTATTTATATATCAGAAAATGATTGAATAAAATATTTGTTATCGTTAAAAAAAAGTAATCTGAAGTTCTTCTTTCTTGTTTCATTGTCTAATTTTAAATACTAGCCTAATTCAAGCAAGATAATGTACACGCCAAAATGTCTCGCATGCTTTTCGCCATATATGAATGATCTTATCCTTGAATAGTGCGAAAAACAAATTTTACTGTAATTTCCTTTTAGAGCTTATTTTAATGTAAAATGTTCGCCACTTGAAGGTTTAACGACGACCTACAGTTGCTGAAATAAACATTAGTTGGTCTTTGGTTGATAACAATCACAATGCAAATCATACCACTTCTTCATAACTTAATAGTCTGAGATATATACAAAATCCCATGTTTATCTAAATTTTAAATGCATATCAACTTTATATTCTAGAGATTTAAAACTTGGAATTTATTGAATCCAATTATATACTGCACATTGTGTTTATTGACATAACCTTGTTTCCTTTCATAAAGGGCGGCGGCGGATTTGCTAATGAGTGTTTTGCAAATTAAAGCGTCCAGTGTCAACTACCTCAATGACAATCATAATTCATCTTCTTAAATATTTTCAGTCTGAGATTTATGTTGCATGAACACTGGTTTGTACACAATAGGCCAACGTTTTATAATCTCAGGGTGAAATAACGCATTGAAACATGTCTGTCAAGACTCTTCAATATGCCTTGATTAAGAATTGTCTACCACTTACTGTCAATTCTTCTTATAAATTGATTGTTTGCAAAAGTATGAGTTATTCGAAATACTATGGTTTTCTTATCCCAAGCATAAATGACCGTAGTCGTATTTGACACATTTTTTTGGAATTTTGGGTCCTCAATGCTTCTGAACTTTATCTTGTTTGGCTTTCTAAATGTTTTGATCTGAGTGTCAATACGGAGTCTTTTGAAGACGAAACGCGCAACTGGCGTATCAAATTATACGCCTGGTACCATTGATAACTGTTGTATATGGTAAACATATTTGACAAGTATTCACTAAAAGTACACATAGAAAAACAAAACAACTACGACATTTGATGATATTTCATATGATCTGCATTGCTCCAAGGAGCATATTTTGGAGTTTTATCGAAGTTTTAATTGTGAATTAATGTAAAAATGTAGAAATGAAAATTTGCTCTTATAACATTATTAGTTTTCGCATTGTACCTCATGTTTTCTTGCAATTTCTCAAGTGCATAAAACATTATATCTACGTGTGGGTCCCTATAGTTTTATGTTTCATACAAAAGACAAATATAACAGCAAAAAAGAAGGCTTACTTTACATCTTTTACGAAGGCCTTGTATGTATAGCTCAGAATTTCATACTCTTCGATAAAAAACAAACAAAACCGACTTTTTAATTTTTTAATTTTTTTTCAGTGGTATAAATATTTCATTTCATGCTAAACATACTGTTTTGAAACCTGTTAGTATTGTAAGTAAAGACATAACATTAAAATCGATGAGTCGATGACATCAGTAGATGCTATGCTAAAGAAAAAAATCCACGATCATACTATCCATTTACTTTACAGAGCAATCCGAATTGAATTAATAGAATAAAAAAAATAAGCCAAATGGAAGGAAATTTAGTTAAATGTAAGATAATATTGGTTCTAACATTTAACATTGATTTTCTACAGATTGATCAGAGAAATAAAGACCATTCAACTTTGATTGAACATTGATTGAGAAATTCTACGCAAGGTAAGTTTACATTTAATATGTACTTATACTAAGCTTGACTGTTAACTTAAGAATCATGTAGAGTCTTATCGGAGTCTGTTAAAACATCATCGGTAAGGACAAGCTTAAATTGTTACAGGAATAGTATCGTTGTCATTGTATGTATTTGATGTAGTCTTCTTATATGTGGTGTCAGCCTACACCTGATTTACATAGAAGTAATACATAATATTTTTTTTATCTGTTATCTTGTTCTAAAAAGAGCAATTAGTTTTGATATAATAGTGTCATTATCTCAAAATTTTCCAGATGCAGTTACGCTTTCAGAAGACGTTTAAAGATATGGATTTGAAATGAAATCTTGATTGAGTTTATTTTTCCGTCATCCAATTAATACCTTGTCACTAATTTTGTATGGTAATATGAATCGCTGTATAATCTTGTCTTTTCTGGTTGAAGCAAAAACCTGAACTGTTTACTGATAATTGAAAACCATGATATAATGAAAATGCTACAAGTAACCATGACACACTTGTAAATAAATAACACATCAAAGATACGAGAACTGAACCATATTTTCCAAATATTGATTAAGAGTTATTTGAAGCACACTGACATAGATAAACAGTTTGATGCTATGATTCTATTCATACGTTGATACATAAGTTATGTCTTTAAAAAAAAAAGAAAAAGAAAAAGAAAAAGAAAAGTTTTGTCTTTGCACAGCAGTGTCTTTTATGCCATTATAAACCCACACAATTAATCAAAGACTTCATGTATTGTTTTTATTAATTATTAAACATATGAGTAACGTATTCCGCAGTTGCTTAAACATGCAGTTTAAATATTAAATTTGTCCAAAAATACTTGGTTTAAGGCCGGTTGTTACTGTCGAAGATTTTAAGGATGTTTTACGCGCTAGTTCACAAGGAAACAGTCCTCAGTAAAACATGCCATTCTGCCTGGACACATTATTCTGATAATTGGGAACTGCGACACCTTATGGTTGCAATGACAAAATTGATGGTATAGGTATTCTATCTAGTCCTTCGTGTAACTCGGTGAATGTGATGAATATTTTCAACTCGACTCCTCGACGTAGACGCAGTCATGGTCATCGTCATTATACATCACCTTCTCTGCATGATGTATCTATTAATGACTTGCTGCCGTTTATACAAAAGCCGTTAGGTATTCATCACATTCGCACGAAATTTTATTCATTACCCCTTTCAAAACTTCATTCTCTCTTCAATTTATGTTTGGAATCCACTGTTACAAACCCTCATTCAAACCAATACAAAATTACAGCTATAATTTCGGATATTGCAAGTCACAGACTTTTCAAGCCAGTCCGCATTGGCGAAGATGAAAAAAGAGAAAAGATCTTTCCTTAATCTTTCCTTTACCAACAAAGGTATCGATGGCGTCAACTTAGGCAATATCCTTCATCATAAATTAGTTCAATCGAAAATACCTCCTTATTTCAAAGACCAGTCTGTACCAATCATTTCTTATACCTATACCAAACCTATTGCAACTAAAATTTTCAATTTCAAACACGTTTTGCAGGATCTCGATATTGACGACTTCAAGTCTAAACCTCCTGATTGCACTTGTGCTAGTTCCCAATTCACATATAATCCTGCTGGTCACGTTATTACCGTGACCTCAACATTGTTAATAACACTACTCTACGAAATGTGTTATCGAAAGGTCCGAAATATCGTGAGCCTAAATCCATCAATTGGAAATACAACTTTAAAATTTTTATGGATTCAGTTGAGGATTATGCCAGGCAATGGGCTAAGCGCGAGAAGGAAGACGTAGACACTCTTTCCGAATGGATTAAGGCAGTGAGGTCGTTAATACAAATCAGAATTAAGAAACTGAATGGGTCTATCAATGCCCATGCTACGTCAATCTTTAAAGACCCAAATGTTGCAAAACACCTATCCTACCTCCATGACATGTATGGTGTTGTCCCCGCAGATAAAGCCCCAAACAACATCGTTTTTGTATGTAAAACTCATTACATTAACTGCTTGATAAACGAATTAGGTATTGACAATTCACTTGGAAACTCAACCCTCAAGACACTTACCAAAGAGGAAATCCTGGATAATCATAGGTCTGTTCTGTGTTCCTTTGGAATTTCAACCAAAGATGAAGAACTGGATCTTCCATCACTGTATTGGATACCTAAACTACATAAGTGTCCTTACAAACAACGGTATATTACGGGGTCTTCCATGTGCTCCACGAAACCTCTTTCTAAATTATTAACATCTATTTTATCAGCAATCAAAGACGGGCTTCAAAGTTATTGTAAAACTTCCTATTCTAGAGGGGCGTGAATCAAATGTGGATACTTAAAAATTCCAAAGATCTTTTAGAGTACGTACAATCTAACTCTCTTTCATCTTGTAACAGTATTAAAACGTTTGACTTTTCTACTCTGTACACTAGTATTCCACATTCCAAACTAAAAGACAAATTGAAAGAGTTGGTATTGCTTTGCTTCGTAAAAAAGAATGGCCAACGTAGATACAAGTATCTTGTCTTAGGGAGGGATACATCCTACTTTGTAAAGGATCACTCTGATTCGAACAAAAAATTCTCTGAAACTGATATTATCAAGATGCTTGATTTCTTGATTGACAACATATTTGTTACGTTCGGAGGACGTGTTTTTCAACAGACTGTCCGCATTCCAATGGGAACAAACTGTGCCCCTCTACTTGCCGACTTGTTTCTTTATTATTATGAGGCTTACTTCATGCAGGAACTTCTTATGAAGAAAGATAAGAAGTTAGCAATATCATTTAACTCTACTTTTCGCTATATAGATGATGTTCTTTCACTAAATAATTCAAAATTTGGTGACTACGTGGAACGCATCTATCCAATCGAGCTAGAGATAAAGGATACTACAGATACAGTTAAGTCGGCCTCATATCTTGACTTACATCTAGAAATTGACAATGAGGGTCGGTTGAAAACAAAACGTTACGACAAAAGAGATTATTTCAGCTTTCCAATTGTGAACTTTCCATTTCTAAGTAGCAACATTCCAGCAGCACCTGCATACGAGGTATATATCTCCCAATTGATACGATATTCCCGTGCTTGCATTTCCTATCATGATTTTCTTGATAGAGGGTTGCTGCTCACAAGGAAGCTACTAAACCAAGAGTTCCAAATGGTGAAGTTGAAATCATCCCTTCGTAAATTTTACGCACGCCATCACGAGTTGGTTGACCGTTATGGAATAACCGTTTCACAAATGATATCGGATATGTTCTTTACGTCGTAACTACAATCCCCTTCCCTTTCATGAATGTGACCTACCGAATTAGACTATTTACCGGATTTGTTATCACATAAGCAACACGACGGGTGCCGCATGTGGAGCAGGATCTGCTTATCCTTCCGGAGCACCTGAGATCACTCCTAGTTTTTTGGTGGGGTTCGTGTTGTTTATTCTTTAGTTTTCTATGTTATGTCGTGTGTGCTGTTGTTTGTTTGTCTTTTTCATTTTTAGCCATGGCGTTGTCAGTTTGTTTTAGATTTATGAGTTTAACTGTCCCTTTGGTATCTTTCGTCCCTCTTTTATTCTGAATTCGAGACGACAAGCCTTTTCTCTTACTCCTAAAAAAGCAGTATATAACACATTTTTTGTATATGATATGACTCTGCAGGGAGTTGAACCTACGACCTCCATAACTCGCGACAACACGCTACCTCGAGACCATCGGTGTGGTCAACCTCATGGTCAATCAAGTTACATAATGGAACAATCACTTTTGGTAAAACTTTAGGCTTAATATTTACACCAACGACATAGTTCATTTTAGAGTTATGATTCCATTGGAAAACTTAAAAAGAAAGAAAAAATGCCTAACCTGAACTTATTTCTCCGAAGGGATATTTTAAAGTCTTTCATTATAGTTTTACTAATTACTGTTTATTATGGTGTCAAGTTGATCGCCTCTGTAACGTTTGTATAAGTTTTCTTTTAAAATTTTGACCCTGAGCATGACGGAAGGGACATGTATTGTCGAAATGCAAATCTGGTGCAGTAGAGTTGGCATCTTTAATGTTATTGTAGCTTAAATAATTGTTCCTGGTTTATCCGGTTAGTTTATATTATTACATATCGTAGTATGAATAAGACTGTTAGAATCTCTTTTTAATTGGTTTTAATTTTGTCTTCCCGGAGCACGTCACAGCTGCTTTCTATGGGTAGGTTTTTGCTCATTATCAAAGGCCTTGCGGAAGTTAATATATGCATTTTCCATCAGAAACAAATGCACTTTTTACTGTGCATTTTCTTTTATTTGAAGCCAACTAAGATTAAATTTTGAATTTCCTGATTTTTTAAAATCATCATTACCAGCAACAAGAAGGGCTATAAAGCTGTTGGAATTTTTTGATGCATGTATAAATATAAACAAAATACAACGATTTAGATCAAATTTTCGTTATGTTAAACAATCTTTTGATTGGTGTTTGTTTTGGGGGAGGGGAAATCGAAGAACTGGCATTAATTCGAAAAGAAGGACAAAAGTCTAATCATGTAAAAATGTTACGTATAATGAAAACTTTTTGAAATTATTTTTTTTCTATTTTTTTTCTACTACCTGTTTTGAATAAAATCTTTCCGTTGTTTTATTAGAACGCCTCTTTTAAATCTTATGTTAAAGAAAATCGCGTTAAGCGTACTAGATGCCATTTTAACCCTAATACATGCATCTTTGATTTTTGCGATAAAATGGGACACGTTGAATCAGCAATTTATGTGACTACGAAAATTCATATGAAACCTTTAAAACACTAATTTTTTGTTGCATAATAACGATGTTATATTAATTTTTTCCAATTATTTTCGTTAATTTTCATTAATTGTAGACGACAATAAATTATTTTTAGTGATCTAAATAAACAACACCATGCATGTTAAAAGTGCAAATGTTGACATTTCCTTCTCTTTTGAATAATAATTACATTTTTATCTGATCTCTATTCTTGTTGAAGCTTGACTTAAATCCAATATTTGAATCCAATAAGCTTATCATTTTTTGTTTTGAAGTTTCATATTGATACAATACGGTGCGTATATCGCTTTTAATTACTTGTTCATCCTCGTTTCATATTATAAAAAATAAAAAGCTTTCTCATTGGACAAGGCATCAAATTTGAACATCTTTGTTCGATTCTTGACATGATCAATCATGGAAACAAGAGATATATGTCTTCAACCTTATCTGAAACAATAAAGTCATGTTCATGTAAAGACAAGAAAGAAAGGAAGTATAACTGTATAAATTTTAGGAATATGAAATCTTTTATTTGTTAAAAATAATACAGATAATGATTGGTCTAAGTTTGAAAGATATCATTTAAAAGTAAATGGGCAGAATAGCATGTGTGTGTCGTTTTCCAACCTCACGATTAAATTAAGCAGTGTTGCTCTATATAATGACGCTTTTAGACCTTGGGCTAATAGATATATTCATCGAATTCGTCCAATTTTAGTGCACAGTCTATTTTATTATTAACATTTTTTTTATAATTTCGATCGAATAATATGCACAATGGTTTGGAAAAAAATGATGTCCGTCCCATCCTTCTTTTCGGATTAATGCCAGTAATTTATACATTTCATCCTTTATAAATCATTCTTAATATTAAACGTCATAGCTTTCATACGAACTGTGGTTAGCTCTTCTAGTAATAGCATAATAAAACTTATGAACCTAAGATAACATTGACGTTGACAATAGGCTTAATAAATTGACCAAGGCCAAGTATGAATAAATCTACTTAAATGTGTAGAAAAAAAGTGTAGAGTTTTCTGATGGTTTTCTAATGAATGAGCTAGTGAGATTTGTTCTTGTATCAATAACGACAAGAAGAAGTTATACATAACCGTATGCAATGTAATTTGTTTAATGAAGGAATCCATTTGTTTCAATCTTTACATTGGTTTTATCTGCCACTCATCTAATGGTGGACCTACATTATTTATGCTTAAAACAGAGTTCGACGTCTTGAAAAATCGTTACAGGTTACAGCCTTTCACAAAGTACACTAAGAAATTGTCATACATGGATTACATGCAACAGTTATATTGTAATGGAAAAGATAGGATATGTACACGCGAACCAATGAATGTTTTTTTAATTTGATAGATGCTTTTGTGCTTTGTTGTAAAATTGTTTGTTTTAAGATTGTAACACAGTAATGATTGCTGTACCCATATTTTGACTATTCTATTTACTATGTCTGTTTTATTCACGTATCGTTGTAAATATAACGGAATGTGATGATACTGTCGTAGAGAGGTTTAGCGCAATAAAACCAGGTTCAATCCACCATTTTCTACATTTGAAAATGCCTTTACCAAGTCAGGAATATGACAGTTGTTGTCCATTCGTTTGATATGTTTTGTCATTTGATTTTACCATCTGATTAGGGACTTTCCGATTGAATTTTCCTCGGAGTTCAGTATTTTTGTGAGATTTTACTTTGTATAAATACATTCTGCAAATCCCTAAAAAACACAACCTAAATCAAGGACACAGCGCGCTCTTAGCCATGAAAATACATGTGTGACTTGCAAAAAATAAAAAAACAAAAAACGCCTCTTTTAACTTTTATGGACTTTGTAAGGTAATTTCCCTACGCATGGTCACTTAGGATTTACAAAAACAAACAAACCACTTGAATCACAATAGCTTTGAATGAAATCAGTAATACTTCAAATCAAATTGTAAACAAATCTCTTTGGATTATGTCTATATAGGATTGAAGCTCATATTTTAGAGTTAGGAGACCTCCATGATGTTTATAAAGTAAAACTTCAATTCCTTTGGAGATTCGCTTTAAATATTAAGTTATTATAACACAAATTGACTTTTTGATGTTTTGGAAATCAAAGTACCTTTTTCTTAAAGCCGATTACCTCGTGCAATAAAACCAATAGAAAACTACATTGCATTTTCGAAAGTTTTTTTTCATGATGATAATTTAATTTATGGAAATAGGTTAAGACGTGACTGAAAATTGAAAGTTAAGTATGAACCTTGAAAAATTTAATCCTTATAGAGTTTATATAATGATATTTATAAAAACAAGGTCAAAATAAGAAACAATGGTACTTCGTAGTTGGTTATCTATTGAACGTGGTCGATATATATTAACAGATTCTAGGATATAAAATGTCCGTTGTAAGGTGGAAGATGAACTCCATGTCGTTAACATGATAAATACGGGGTCAGTAACTTCAATTTGGGGATCGAGCTTCTAACGCCCTCGCCCAAAGTGGAACTTACTGACTCCGTGTATATCGAATTAGTTCACTATAGCGCATTTTTTTTGTCTTTCATATTTAGACAGGAAACATTTTTCTGTACATCAATATTTGTTTCTTTTGAATAATCTTTAATGAAAAAGGAACATTTAAAAACTCCTTTTGAGGCAATGTGTTCAGATGCCTGTTGTAACCTCGCATATTTGTTTTAGTCCACTTTTTTCTCAGTTTTTCCTGAACAACTCTTGAACTCATTCTTTTTATCTGCAGTAAGGGTATCATTTTGCATCTCTAGTTTGCCTTGAGTTAGAATATTGTTTTATGTTGTAAAGTAAAATTTTTATTTGGTTGACTCAATTTTGTTCTTTTTGAAATGGTCCTTAGGTTGAATATTGGTCTGCCGATTTCTCTCTTTTAGTGCTTATTGTATTATATTTTTATATTTAACATTTTATATTAAGTTGTTGTACATTTGAAGATTGATTCAATCTGAACTGAAAAGACTTAAATAATTTTCCTGATTTAATATAGATACATGTTTTCTGAGTGATCAGTTCTACGGTCAGTTATAGATCCAATTGTTTTGTGATTGTTAGCTTGCTTTGTCATTGACGTTTATTCCCGAATATCTGTTGTATCTAGATTTATTCTTTACAATCAAAACCAGCAATGCCATGACAAAATATCACAATGAAGACAGATTTCTTCTATATTTATAACCCCAATTTTCGTTTATGACAGAAAGCTTTTTATCGTTCGATCATCATTACTTTTGAAATAACCAATCAAACAGCTACAATTTTCATTTAAATTAATTTAGCAAAAAAGTTACAATAAGTGGAATTGTTTGTTTCCATGGCAGTTCTTTAAATGGACAATTTTTAAGGAATCGATTGTAACAGGGTATTTTGTACTTCGCTGATGAAGTAAATTTGACGTGTAATTTTGTTTATTATAGATTGGTAATGTAGGAATTGCATGTTTACGTTATTTTTTGTCATTTCAACAAAAAATGCATTTTATGGAGTTTATCTCAAACAAAAAACAGACATGGTTGTTTTCCTTTTTCCTCATAGTTTTGCTCTTAATGAAAAGGGTTGTGTCGTAAAATGGATATATGAGTATGTGACATTGTGCATTCTTAATTATGTAATTTCCGGGACTTACTAATGTTACTTGACTTGTTAACAACCTATTTTACATATAATTCGAGGTAATCTTAAGTTATCTTCAAATTTCAAAATGTATAATAGAAAAAACATATTTCCAAAGATCATCAATTTTGTTTATTAATTTTGAATATACTTATGCATTTATTTCACGATTTTTTTTTTTTTTTTTTAATATAATTTTTATTAAGTTGTCTTCTTCTTTATTTGCCAGTATAATACACACATTGCCACTTCAAATTCCATGTGATTCTTTACAAAGTTTAAGATACAAAGGGCTTCCAAAAGAGAACGTCTGCCAAGACGGTTTAAGAATTTACTCTATAACGTATTAAGAAAACATGAATTTAAAATTTGAACAATGCAGGTCTAATTTGTACGGAAAATAGGTATTAAATAATTAATATGTTTTCTTGATTTGTTATCTCTTTCCAATATGTTTTATAGATTAAAGACAGCAGAAAGATTATTGAAAAGGGCAATGGATAATATCTTATAAATTGAAATCAATACGTTATGTAATATTAATGTTTTAATAGCAATAAAAACTTTACGGAAGAAGTTTGAACTAAATTTCTTCAATTTTCAAATAAATTAAGCTAGGCAGTTATCATTTTAACTATAATCATTATTATCAAATCATCGCCAAATCCCGTCTAAAGTAAATGAAAAATTGCATATTAAACTCAATAGTATAAGAAAAATTATGATGTGATAATCTTTTATTATAATATCATCTAAATTGTATAGCTGTTGGAATTTCTTTTTACCGACAATTATGTCTGAAACATTCAATGTTTTATTTCTGTTGGGAATTATATATGCACGCTATGTCCTATGTGGAGAAATTCTAAATGTCGAGTTGAAATTGGTCAAAATTTCTATAAGGGATTTTTCTTGTAAACGGTTACATGCATCTGGTGCAGGAATATTGGTACCGTTAATGTTATTACTACCACTGGGTCGATGCCTCTGCTGGTGGACTGTTAGTCCCCGAGGGTATCACCAGCCCAGTAGCCAGTACTTCGGTACTGGCATGAAAATACGGATTTTTTTTGTGTTATTAAAATTTGCTGTTACAAAATGTTAGAAATTATTATAAATAAAGGAACGTATCTCCCTCATGCAAAGCTCTGATTCCTTTCACAGATTTGGCTATACTTTTTGGACCTTTTGGATTATAGCTCTTCATCTTTTATATAAGCTTTGGATTTCAAATATTTTGCCACAAGCATCACTGAAGAGACATGTATTGTCGAAATGCGCATCTGGTGCAGGAATATTGGTACCGTTAATGTTATTACTACCACTGGGTCGATGCCTCTGCTGGTGGACTGTTAGTCCCCGAGGGTATCACTAGCCCAGTAGCCAGTACTTCGGTACTGGCATGAAAATACGGATATTTTTGTGTTATTAAAATTTGCTGTTACAAAATGTTAGAAATTATTATAAATTAAGGAATGTATCTCCCTCATGCAAAGCTCTGACTCCTTTCACGGATTTGGCTATACTTTTTGGACCTTTTGGATTATAGCTCTTCATCTTTTATATAAGCTTTGGATTTTAAATATTTTGGCCACG
Source organism: Mytilus galloprovincialis (assembly GCA_037788925.1). NCBI lineage: Eukaryota > Metazoa > Mollusca > Bivalvia > Mytilida > Mytilidae > Mytilus > Mytilus galloprovincialis. The sequence goes on along the minus strand of CM075333.1, from coordinate 86,525,027 downwards.
AGCATCACTGAAGAGACATGTATTGTCGAAATGCGCATCTGGTGCAGGAATATTGGTACCGTTAATGTTATTACAACCACTGGGTCGATGCCTCTGCTGGTGGACTGTTAGTCCCCGAGGGTATCACCAGCCCAGTAGCCAGTACTTCGGTACTGGCATGAAAATACGGATTTTTTATGTTATTAAAATTTGCTGTTACAAAATGTTAGAAATTATTATAAATTAAGGAATGTATCCCCCTCATGCAAACCACTGATTCCTTTCACGGATTTGGCTATACTTTTTGGACCTTTTGGATTATAGCTCTTCATCTTTTATATAAGCTTTGGATTTCAAATATTTTGGCCACGAGCATCACTGAAGAGACATGTATTGTCGAAATGCGCATCTGGTGCAGGAATATTGGTACCGTTAATGTTATTACAGTGATTTATGAATTTGATGATGTTTTATGGTTCTACGAAAAAACCGTAACCAGTCAACTATATTGAACTGTTATTTATCACCATCTATGAGGACAATTGTTATTCTTTAACATATCTGAACAGTTGAAGAGGTTTACCAAATTCAAGGGCATGATTTTTTTTTAAATATCTTGTTCTTTTGAGTACAATTTTGAATGAATTTTTCATAGTTTATAAGTTAAATTAGTTTCATTCTGTTTCACACAAATGCTAAAAATAGTAACAATGAAACTACTTGCACAAAAGCATAAATGAATGAAATATAAATCTTCCTTAAACTAAGTCGTCTCATCAGTAACTATTCACCTATTGATGCTGAAAATACTGACTACTCTTTACGAAACACACAGAGCTGGTCTCGACGAATTAGGCGGAAAATACTGATAATTACGAAACACACTCAGCTGCTGTCACCTTTTTTTACATGAAGGTACATATCCTTATGAAATACACTTAGCTGATGACACATAGTGAGACTACTGACCGCGCAGAGTTCCTTGGCGCATCACCGCTCTTAGTAAGGTTAGTTTGTGTCTTCTTTATTGGTCATGGTTATGTTTGGCGTTTTTCATCTACTCATATTTTTATCTCCTGTCTCTTTTGAAAATAACTCTTTTTCTACGAGAAGAATGTAAAATTTGAAAAAGAAGCGCGGTAAAGTAAATGTGTTGATTTTTCAAATTCATGTGTACTTTTTGTTATGGAACAACAGTGCACCTTTTTGGGCTAACGTTTCCTAGAAAATTTCCAGTATTGATTCGAATATCATTTATAAAAAATCATTAAAAAAACTTGATAAAACTAACGATATCTCCCACTTATCGATTTGTAATAAAATTACGAAAATATTTTTTATTTCATGATTATAAATTTTGTTATAACTCTCTTATCTAAAAGTAATAAATTTTACACGTTTACAAAAGAGAAATTATATAAATAATTTATTAGCAATAAAGGAAGATGGAAGACTCGTATTGATAAATATAATTTATTACACCTCCGTATGTTTTTTCTATATAAAAAATAATGAAATAGTTGTGCTATTTCATTCCACAGACTATTTGCCAGTCAATAGTTTCAAAGACTTTTACCCCGGTTAATAGTTTCATAATCATCTTTCCCTTACTTTTTCATGCTTATTTTTCATTGGACAATAATGATGTCGTTGACTATTTTGCTTGGCAACATCAAACTCTTATATTATAAATGGTATAATCTGTGTCGATTGTAATCTCACTTACAAGAAACAATTATAAAAGAGAGAAAATCTTCGCGCGCATTTTTTAAAGATCTAAAATATAGTATCTTATTCATAATATGGGTTCGGTCGTCCTATTCTAAAAGTGAATTTGCATTTGGTATACTTGAGCTTAAATTTATCATATGCACGGAGAATTTAACACAAGTATTTCTAGTGTTGATTGTAACTAATGAAATAATCACAAATACAAGAAGAACTATAAAAAACCCGTATAGTTCATCTTGTGCATGTCAAATTATGTGACATTTATATTTTTTTCTGTCAGATGATATATGTACACTTTTAGAAAATTAGTTAATTTGGTATATAAAACACTTAATGACTGTGTTGTTCAGTATAATAAAACACCTAATGACTGGTTGTGCGGGTAATAGCAAGTTTGTTGTCCCTTCGCATACCTGCTATTGCTCTCGGCTTTGCCTCGAGCAATAGTTGGTATTTCAGGGACAACAAACTTGTTATTGCCCTCACACCCAGTCAATAGGTGTATACTATCATGTATATAGACATTTAAATATTTTACGAAAATAGTCAAAGTAAGAAAAATTATACCTATTTGAATATGTTATTGAAGTCTGGAATAACAGTGAACAGTCAATGCAACTAAACTATATATAACGATTGGAACATGAAGTGCAAGAGTTTTCGCAGGTTAAAATTTCATTTTACTAGTTCTTATGTTATCTAAAACAAAAACAAAAAAACGGTTTTGAAACTCGTAAAGGACTAAATGTTAAAGTTATCTGAATTATAATTTTGCCATAACTGCGCGAGGTTTGGCTAGCAAAAAGGTTCAACCCACCATTTTTTTTCTTAAAATGTCCTGTACCAAGTCAGGAAAATGGCAGTTGTTATCTTATAGTTCGTTTCTGTGTGTGTTACATTGTCGTTTGGTTGTTTGTTGCACTTACGTGTTTCTGTTGTTTCGTTTTTTTCCTGTTATAGTTGATGTGATTCCATCGGTTTTAGTTTGTAACCCGGATTTGTTTTCTCTCTATCGATTTATGACTTTCGAACAACGGTATACTACATGTACTGTTGCGTTTATTGAAATGAAAATTGTCTCTTGTTACCTATGCAATGTATTCCCATCTTCGATTCAAACCGTTGAGATACCCACATCCACAAGACAAAATTACGTTGTGACAAACCGTAGCAATTCAAAAATGTCTGCATTTCTCAATTTAGTTATGTCCTGATTCAGCGCTAGTTGATCCTGGCATTTTGCTGGTAAGTCCTGCTATGATGCTAGTGATTTTTGACAAGATGTTGGCCTCATTGAAATCAAACGTTACGCAATCATTGCATCGATTGGTCCATAATATCTGAAATTGAAAACACTAGGTTATGTAAATTAACTACTGTTGCTTATAATTCCACCCCTTGACTTGTTTGGACTAAGATGTAAACAATTAAAGGTTATCGTAATTTATTCAACAACGAGCAAAAACAATGTTAACACTTCCTATAAAAACGAAAACGACGATCAATTTGAGACCCTCAGTCTGATTTACAGACAGCAACCAGCGACAAACGATTTGTGATACTTGCACCAAGGCATAGCATTTGTTTATGCTCAACCCACACGCCTTTTTAAGACAATGGTGTAACAATACAACATAAAACATGCTGTGAAAATCATGCTGTTGGAAAGTTCTTCACCTGACATATCGGTATTTGGCACAAGAACAATAACCAATTGACGCAAATTATTGAACTTGGAGTACTCTACGATACTGACAACCGTTTCCGTCTTCTTCTCAGAAAACTTTTGCCCGGTCGGTGCTTGACAGGATATGGTAATAACGGTTGTTACCATTGTATTCAACATCCTGAGTTAAAGCAAAATTTCATTGTGATATATATTCATTTCTTTGTGCCAATATCTTTGGACAAAAACAACACTGCAAAAACATGTATATGATTATTTAGAATGTCAGTTTCAGTTTCCTATTTCTATATAATGGATTTTTTGAGATGTCATGGAACTCACACCCGGTGCCCTTCATTCATTCATATATAAATACAAAAACAAACTAAAGGGCGTGAAGTCCCGATCTGGCATTTTTGGCATCCTAATGCTAACTTAATGCAGTTAGAATTTTCGGTTTGAGTGTGTGGGTTAAATCTAGGATTTAAATAAATTTCATTAGACTAAGTTTCTGCATACCCATTATATTTTGAAAGAAAGAAAAAAAAATGGATAAAAGCAAATGGGTTGACTTTGTGATTAAAAAATGTAGGTGCGAATCGACAAATTTCATTTCGATTGAATTATTCACAGATCTTGTGTTGCTGATCAGTTTTGCTATTTAAGTTTCTGGCTATTATATAGCTTTAGAGATATGAGGTTAAAATTCCAAAATTAGCAAAAACTATCATTGACGGACAATGATGCCTTTTATGGGTTGACCGACGATTGTGGTCACTTCAAAACTTTCAGATGGTGATTGTATCATTATGCCTTTTCACAGGCAATATTTAACAACACGCTTTTATATCCCACCAACTACATAGCAATGGAATAATTGAGATTTATTTATACTCAAGTAGGTTCAGTGTAATAATTCAAGTCAAATTGTCAGATTTGATAGATGTAATTATACATGAACAATTTTAATTTGAAACTTGAGAGAGTTCATTATTTATTAATTGAGATGTTCAGTACCATTGTACGATAAATAATGTTTCTGATCCGTCTTGTTTGTGTAGAGCTCCTCGAGAAGATTCAAATTATATCTGTTCCGAATCCCTCATTAATGGCAGAAATTTGAAGCATCTATTATAACGTTCTTTTTTTGTCAACTTCTGCCGCATGATGTATAATACACTGACATTTCTAGTATCAGGAACTGTCAATTAGTTTGTCTTCAAGAAATTAAATTCTGAACACAACTGGTACATTATGGAACATATTTTACCAAAAATTCTCTCATGTAAAAATTATTAAATAGTTTATCTCTTTACTCTCAAATCTCTGCCTTTAATAAGTTCAGTTTGATGATTCTTGCGTGAGGTCCAAATATATTCATACTTTTGATTAAAGACTAATTTTGTTTAAACTGCTTATTATATGTGACTTTAAAAGGATTGATTCAAAGACTAAATATCATATTTCCTCAAAAAACATGCAATAAATGTACATTAAATACCCATAGTTCTTATTTGCAAGCTGAAAGCAAACAACAGCACTAAACTAATTCATAATTGAACTTATTGAGGGTTCTACTATAACATGCAATAGTCTGTCTAAGCTAAAATAAAAGTTAACCAAAGTAGTTTAGTTCTCCGAGGACGTTCAGTATGGTTTTCAAATTGTCTCTTTGTCGTCTTCTTACTTATTATGTAGACTGTTAAGATCAGTGATACAACGCTTGATATTTATGCTGCCGTCTTTTATCTCAAATAAAATATCATTAACTAAGATTTGATGATAAATTCAATCCAGATCAATAAATACGCTACAGTTTAATAACACTGTCTACATTTAAGTAATCTCATATTTTATTTATAATATACTGACATAGGTTTCGTGGGAACTGTCGGAGCAAATGTGATTATACAATTAATTCTAATTATTACGTAACAAAGTATTGCATTTTCATATTTTTATAATAAAAGAAGATTCCCGTGTTGACACTTGTGACTTACTGATCTAAATGAACTCACAAAAGTTAATAATTCAGGCATCAATTAGATTAGAATTTCATAAATATAGGGAAAAAAAATAAAGGTTTATTGAATCCAACGACGAATGCTTATCGTATAATGCAATCTAGTAACATGCACTTTCAGTAAGGGTGGTATGTGTTAATCTGATTGTAATACAGATTCTGTGTCAGATTTTTGCTATCAAAGATCTAAAACACATTTTGGGTCGTCTGGTATTGACGGATTAAACAAAAATTGCTGAAATTTCATCGGCTGATGTAACAATTACCAACACTGACTGTTGTCAGCTAATAAGCAAAGATTGGTCTCATGCTCTGTATTTTACAATGAAAAAAGTAAAATCACAAAAATACTGAACTCCGAGAAAAATTCAATGATAAATTCCCTTATCAAAAAGATTTGGACAATTCAAATGTCTTATTATTGATAACATATAAAAGCTGTTTATTTTATATAGTAAAAGAGATGTTGCATACTATATCTATGAAATATCACCCCAACAACACGTATTACTTGATTACATCTGAGATCAGCTATGTTGTTGTAGTATTTTTTTGTGTTGTTCGTTCATTATTTTGTGTTGTTCGTTCATTATTTTGTGTATACATAACTTATTTAGTTTTATCGTTTCAATTGTGTTATATTTTTCATTCCGGGACCTTGTACAACCTGACTATTCGGTATTTGTTTTGTTCATTGTTAAATGCCGAACGATAACCTACAGCTTTCAATCTGTGTCATTTGGTCATTTGAGGAGAGTTGTCTCATTTGCAATCATACCATTCTATATTATTTGTATATTGATACTGTTTTCATGCATATACTGTTACATACATGTTATAGTCAGGAACTTCTGGTATTTTTTGGTCTTGCATGAATTTTAATTTTAGTTTCTTTTAAATATTTCGGAGTTGAATATGACATCCATTATCACTGAACTAGTACACATTTTTGTTTAGGGGCCAGCTGAAGAACGCCTCCGGGTGCGGGATTTTCTCCCTGTATTCTTTCTGAATTTGCATAAATTACTTTCTGCTGAAGGTTGAGCAAAGAATAGTAAATAATATACCTCTAGTGAATCACAAGCTCAATATTCATCACTCAGTGTTGATGTGGTTATTTTTTGTAAGTTAAATGTTCAATATTTTAAATTGTTTGATACAAAAAGTTTTTTTTTACTTCATGGGAATAATGACCTTTCGTCACATTTGTCACAATTGTTTTTGTTTTGTTTTATTGCTTACTTAACTACGTTGGTCTTAGTTTTTAATTTTGTAATCGAGCTCCAATATTCAGTTTGAATTATTTGTAGACGCGCTCATCAGGCGTATTAAGAAACAGGCCTGATATACCTCGTAATTTTAGTTTAAATCCAAAATTGATGCAAACCCAAAATATTGTTTGTGTAAAAGTGCTAAAATGAATTCGTCTGATCACGAGCAATTGGTACACAGACGCTGATAATTTGCAACTAAATATTTACGCAAACTGTGTGATCTCTTGTTTACTGTTGTCTTTGTTAAAAAAATGAAATAATTATTTCCATGTTTTGACACGTTCTGTTTTAATTTAACTGTCGTGTCAAGTAGTACTTATAGTACATGCAGAATAAAAACTAATATGCGTTATTGTTTAGGGACCAGCTGATTCAGGAGCTCGCCTCCGTATGCAGGATTTTCTCTCCCCGTTGTTGGCCTGGTAATGTGTTCTGCTTTTCGGTCGGGATGATGATTTTTGACACATTCCCCGTTTCCGTTCACAATCTTAAACTGTTGAACTCTATTCTTATTTTTTGGTTTAAGAATAGGTTCCAAAGCGGATCGTGATTTGCATTTAATTTGTCTTCTTGTCTCACATGTGTCAAAAATTATAAATATATTTGTTTTATTACTATATGTTAGATGTTTGCTTTCGATTTTTATCGGAATTTAACAAACCTGATATACATTGTAGTTGCATAATTTACTTACTGTTGCATACATTTATACCATGTGTTAAAAATTAAAACACATAAGAAATTGCGAAAAATTGTCATTATATATAATTATGTAATCATTAATTCGTCTTCAAAGACATTCATAATAGGTAAATAAATGATTATATGAATATTTGAGATAAAATTTCCCAGACTGAGTCGTTCTTTTACATATTTACACATCTTTGTAGTTAATTATTTTGTATTGATTGATATGCTGTGTGTTTCTATTTAGTCAAATAGTGCTTCTGTGGATATATTGCAGAACAAAAGTGCACGCGTTTGACGTGAATATAACACAACGATTAACAGTTCACATTTCTTGTCTCGTATTTCAGTACTTCTATTTTCGTTTCGAGTAGAGACTTTGGAATATGGCTTTCTGTTTAATGCATATAATTGAAATACAAGAGCATTGTTGTAAATAATATATAATTCGTGTAACTTGTAGAAATTTAATTGTATACAACGAAGCGTTAAAACACATTTAAAACATGTCGTACAACTGCGTGAAATCGTCCCTTGCTTTATATATTTCAACAAACCTCGGAAATATGAGACATCGGTGTATCGGAATGTGTCTGTGAGGCACTGGTACCGATTGTCAGGTGATGATGTGTTAAGGTATCGTTTTGTATGAAGTATTTAATAAAATGTAACACAATACTTACTGTTGACTGCTACTCAAAACCTTATTTGAAAAAAAGAAGGAACAGATCTTCCTTTTTGTTCGCTTACACTAAGCAGGAATATGTTTATCATGGCAACCTGAAGTTATTGTTTGTTTCGTGTACAAAAATGTAGATGTATGAGTACCATATTGGACTTGTTTCACACAAACAAGACTGCCTTATTGAACTTGTTTCGTGTATATGAATAAGCATATTAAGAATATTTTATTTTTAATTAAAGGGCTATATCAAGAGCTTTTGTATAAATGAGTAACTAATTGAACTTGTTTCATGTATATATGAGGGTCTTATTGATCTGACTACGACTGAAACATGAGGATATTATTTTTATTCTAGACATGAAGGTCAATAAATCCATGTATAAAAATGAAATACAGTTATATCCTAAACGGGCTTCTATTGTCTATGTATCTTAAGGAACCAGCAGTAATCTGGATTTCTTTATAGCATTGTACATGAAAAGTAAATATGGTTGCGTTTAAAAGCTTATCTTTTTTATTTCTCGGTCATGCAAAGCGGGTTTACATATTAGGTATATCTTTTAGGTTTTATCCGCTTTTGTGTAAGGTTTGTCCCCTGACGTAACATCAACATATTTCACTAGGAGTAACATGACGGGTGCTACTAATGGAATTATGTTGAATACAATTACAGAAGAAAATAAGTTGGTTAAACTTGCAGAAGAAAATAACCTGGTTGCACTCAAAGATGAAATAATAAGTTGGTTACAATACGCGGATGACATGTTATTGATAAGATTATTTCACATGATTGGTCAGATTTATACAACAGAAAAACAGAAAAAAACTTTTGTCCATGGATTTAAGAGTTTTGAACAGCGGTATACTACTGTTGCCTTTATTCTCTACCGTCAATCTGTTTAACTGTTTAAGGTTAATGCTAAAGATAGTTAGGGGTTATAATGGGTAAGTTAAAAGATGGATAATGGCGCAAGGTCTGTCTAGACTGACTGTTTAACAGTGATTAAAGACAGATCAATTCTAATATCATCTATCATATCGTTTTCTCTTAGGATTTAACAAAGACCATATTTATTTTTCCAGTTTTATATCAGTTAAAAGAATCCTTAACATTTGTTTAAATCATTGTCTTTACCAACTAAATTGTTTGACATGAATTAGCTTTTGTAATTGGTTGGAGTTCTACTGAACTAATTTTACATAAGCACCACTTTCAAACACTACTCCACTTATCCTCTTCATCCAGAACGGGACATAAGGCTTCCACAAGCTTCTTCCATATTCCCATGTCCTTTTTCACATGATGAGCTTGCTCCCAGGTGTAGTTGTTACTTGACTGCAACAATTATTGAAGGTGTTAGGAGGTTAGACTGTTTTCTTCTTTCCTGTTGGTGTCCAGTTGAAAACTTCTTTTTGTGTTCTTTCAATTGGCAGTCTCAGAACGCTGCATAAAAGCATCTAAAATGTCATTGCTCTATCTCATCTGTTATGTTCTTGTAATTGCTTCTTTCCAATAAGATTTTAATGCGGATATTATGTTGCCAGCAGATTTTGTGTATTTTGCGAAAACAGTTGTTTATAATTTGTCTACAACTTTTAGATGTCTTTCTTTGTACCATTATCGGTACTGATTATGCTCCCAAGATTTTAAAATGAAATCATCAACATTTTCTATTATGTTGCCATTGATGGTGATTAATTATAATTTAAGTGTTTGTGGTGTTGATATTTTGACCTGTTTCCTGTGTATATATATTGAAAATATTAGTTTTCTCTGGTAAGTGATTTTTTTTAGAAATTGTTATTTCTGCAAGGTTGTCTGCAAAGTATAAATCTTACAGTCGACCGAAAAGGGTCCATTCTTTTTTGAAATGGTGTTTTGTTGGGTCTAGTTTACAACCATAAGAAATAGTATTCTTATAGAAACATTATTAAGATAAGCTTTTAAACACAATAAAGCCATTTTTTTATTTGAAAGGTGATAGTGAAATCAACTGTTTATTCTTTAAGAATAATAAATGAAAGGTCCGTAAAGATATTATCAGATAATTTCTTGTCACTCGGCCGCATCAGTTCTTCCCGAGGTGATACGAGGTTGGCCCTGTTTCTCTTTCCATTTGTGGTCCAGTTTAAAACTTCTTTTGGTGTTCTGTCAATTGGCATTCGAAGAACTAGACCTAGCCATCTAAATTGCTTTATCTCATCTATTACGTTCTTGTAATTGCTTCTTTCTTGTTAGTTTTTTTGTGGATATTATTTGGTCAGCAGATTTTGTGTATTTTGCAAAGACCGTTGTTATTGAATGATTCTACTTTCTGTTGTTACTTTGTATGATTCGTCATTAGTCTGATACATACAAGAGAACTGATTTTATCTTACTGTTGAAAAGATTCATTTGGTGTTAATTTACTGATGTTTGTAGAATTCAAGATGGATTATAGTCTTTAAAATGTTTCACATGCTTTCAAAATAAAAGCAACAGTAGGATACCGCTGTTAAGTAGTCATAAATCGATTAAACGAAAACAAATCTAGGTCACAAACCAAAACCGATAGAAAGCCTTGATTCGAGGTCCTCAATGCTCTTCAACTTTGTATTTGTTTGGCTGTTTAACTATTTTGATTTGAGCGTCACTGATGAGTCTTATGTAGACGAAACGCGCGTCTGGCGTATAAAATTATAATCCTGGTACTTTTGATAACTATTTGCTTCATTATCAGTTCTTTGTATGCTCCGAAGATAAGTTAAATCATCAACATTTTCATTAGGTTGTCATTTGTGATGGCTGTGGTGATGGGATATGATTTAAGTTTTAGTTTTTATGATGACAATTTGATCTTGCAATGACATATTGATGAATATAATTTCTGCAAAGTCTAAGTCTTTCCGAGAACGATAATGGCTCATTGAATCGCATTCTTTTTCGGTGTGATCAAGTCTATAACCATAAGAAATAGTACTTTTTTTTATATGAAACATCCTTGCCACACGCCATATCTTACCTCTGATGAAATTTTGGTCCTCTATGCTCTTCAACTTCGTACTTTATTTGGCCTTTTAAACTTTTTTTTATATACAAGCGTCATTGAGTGGACTTTTAAGACGAAACGCGTGTCTGGCGCAAATACAAAATTACAATCCTGGCATCCATGATAAGTTTATATACTTTGAAGGACACGTTGGTGGTTGTACCCAGGATGAGTTGCACTTATACGTTTCATAAAAGGCTTTAGTGAGTGCTTGTTTCTCGAGCAATTCCATAAGCTGTAAGTATTTCCAACAAGTTTTCTCTGTGCAAGTTGTCTAAGACTTTTTATAATCTATAAAGTTTATAAACACTCGATGCATTGCTCTATTATATTTCGTAGAGCAAATCATTAGTCTATGCAACCTCTGTCTTTCCTGCAGCATGCTAGTTCTTCTCTTAATATGTTGGTAATTCCTCTATCGATTCTGCCTAAAAGGATCTTACAAAACACTTTACTGGGTACATACACTAGGGTTAACCATCTTCAATAGTAACAGATATGCAGGTCACCTTTTATGACGAAGTAAGCAATTAATCCTTTCGACCAGTCATATATTTCATTGCCGAGATGTTTTTAAAGAGATGATGTTTATGTGGAAATCTGATTCAAATAATTCAGCATGTAACGAATAAATGCCAGTGGCATTCAGATTTCCTTTAGGGATATTATTACTTTTCTTATTCCTTCGATGTTAAGAGGACTGGTATCAATTTCAATTTCCACAGCAATTAGTATAAGATTTGCCTCGTGGATGGATCAGGATAATTTAGTACTTTCTCGAAATGCTCTTCTCATCACTTCCCCTGTTCTTCCACAGTTGTTAGTGTGTTTCCTTGTTATATTCAACTTGTATTGTTTGTACATTCTTTAATCCACAATATATTTTGTCATGTGGTGCTGTTCTTTCTGTCTCTTCATGTTTTTACCGTCTTCTTTCTTTTTCCATGTATGTATTGAGAATCATACCTTACTTAAAAACTATTTAAATTCTTAATATTACAGCTTGACGTGTAGACATTTAAGTAATTACGATAAGATGGCTAAATCTAAATTAATACTTGAATTTAATGTGATAGCGTTTTATTAATGCTGTCCAGCGAACCATTCTTTTTAAATTGACCCTCATATGCATGAAACCATTAATTTATTTTTTTTTATCAAATTTTTAAAATTTGATAATATCATAAACTGTATAAGAAGTAAAGAAAATAAAACCCACCAAAATTCTACAGCCAGTGCAGCTATTACATATATCGGCCTTTTGGATTCAAATCAATTTGTTTTGGTAAAAGGTGTCTTTCGATGCCACGTTTTACTAGAACAAGTAAAACTAAAATCTAACTGTCTTCAACAGCAAATTGTAGCGCAGACCAACAATGTTTACGTTGTTTTACTGTATAGTTTTGATTCTGTGCGATGCCAGTATTAATGATAGCAGGGATACACAATACAGATAATTCTATTTTAATTCAAAATTGTAAGACATAAGGTGAAAAATCCAGTTCTATTTAAAACTTTAGATGGCAACATCCTAGTCTAAGCCGAATGTACTATAAATATTTGGTCTTCAACCTTATGTAAGTTTTAATACAAGGAAGACATATATGTCTAAGATTAGAAGGTTGATTTAAAGCTGATTGATGATAAACTAAATAAAATATACGTTGTTAGTTTAAGACATGCGATGGGTATAGTAAATGTGTTGTTTCCTTTCTAATATCCTATGTAAGAAAAGTTGTCATACATTTTTTTCAATGTCTTTTCTCTTTCTTTTGAGGATATAATCAATAAGATTGAATTTTGATTTCAATTTAAAAGCTGTTTTCTTGTTATAATGATTAAAGCTTCTATGTATGGACAATAAACATAGTTGACTAGGTACAGAACCCATGGTATTTTTTTTACAACTTCCTGTTATAATCCTCGGGTTTTGTTGATAAGTCGTTTAAGGAAATTACTTCCTAATATCCATAACTTGACGTTTTTACAATGAACCGTAGGTTTGTAATTGTTACAATGTAATTAATGTCGTTAGAGTTTCAAACATGGCTAATGGTGAAGCATTATCAGTACTAGGAACCAATTAGCTAATTTTAAGCCTCAGAAATTCAAATTAAATTTATGAATGATTGACATCCTGAATATTATATTTGGCATATATCATTCGCAATGCGAATATAACTTTGTTGTTATCGAATTAATTTACTAAAATTACCGTTAAAGCCAATAATTGGAATCACTGAGAGGCAAGGGAAGATTGTTTGGTTTCAGTGGGAGGCAGGTGTACTGTGTTTTGCTTCAGATAAATTATCAAGAGACATGTCATATCGAATTAATTTCATAATTTTTATCAACGTCTTTTTCAGAGAAATACATTTACTTTGTCTTTTTCCAAAAGGGAAAATTAAACATAAATACAGAAGCACTAAAATAGTATTTGAAGACTTAGAATTGCAAACTTCTACAACATTAAAGCAACTTTAAAAATTTTCGATAGCTTTTATAAGGCAAACCAAATCTTTTGATAATATACGCTGTAAATTGAAAACTGTTATTCAACTGCATGGATGGTACGTTATTTACTAAACAAAAAACTCCCGAAAACCATTAAAACAACAGCAACAGCACCAAAAACCCAAAGAAATAATAAAAAAAAAAAAAAATAAAAAAAAAAACCGTTCAAACTTGCTGGTTTCAGATGAATTTAATGAAGAAGAAATTCAGACAGTTCAGTTAGTTGTCACTTTTAGAAAGAAAAAAAATAATCATTAATAAGTTTATCAGTTTGAGTTATCTCTCTTGAACCACAGAATGGATAAATAGTATTGAAACAAGACATAACATGGACGCTTTATGATATGGTTCTCTAACTAAGAATCTTTCATTAACATGCAGAACACATACGTTTACTTGTTGCTTATTTAACTTTTTTCTCGCATTGATGCTAATAAAACAGTAAATATAATTACATGGGCATGTTTTTCTCAATGTTATTTATAATATCTTTGTTTACTTTCTTAACAATAAATGATAGTTTTGCATTAGCATGATTAAGGAAGCTGTTTCTTATATTCTTGTAGTTTGATTGTCTCTTTTGATTTATCTTCTGTATCACTGTTACAAGTTCAGGTTATAATAATGAAATCACACTAACCACCGAAAAAATAATTGGTAACCTGCAATGAAATTTTGAAGTCTCATTAATTTCAATTTAAAAATATTTTATCGCAAAAATAATTGAAATAGTAAGGCATGCAGGCTAAAGGCTTGCATATCATCATTATTTAAATCGAGTTTGAACAAAATGTAAATAATTTCATAATGAAAAACAACGTAATACGTGTGTGATGTCTGATGATTTCTGGTATGTATCCTAACAAAGATATTCAAAGGCAGCAGTTGTTTACCGTTGTTCATAAGTCATAAATCGATTTATAGAAAACAAATACGGGTTATAAACTAAAACCGATGGAAATACACCAACTCCAAGAGGAAAACAAAGGAATATGAGAAACACTAATGTGCAACAAAAATAAACGTAAATATTTAAATTTAAACTAACTATTTGATAACAACTGCAATTTTCTTGACTTGATACATGACATTGTAAGAGTTGAACCTGGTTTTATGACTAGCGAAACCTCCCGCTTACATAGCAATATTTAAAAAATATCGGTAAATAACAGCACTACGTGACATATGTGATTTATGGCGTGTTTTCTGATATATATCCTTTTAAGGCTGCATTTGTTTCATGCTCTGTGTTCTGATGTGTATAAAAATAAGAAGGTGTCGGATGATTGCCAATGAGACAACTATCCAACAAATTTAATGAAGTTAATGTAAGCATTTATAGAGCAACCGTACGACCTTCAACAAAGAGAAAGAACAACACAGTATAGTCTGCTATAAAAGTCCCCGACATGAACTAAAATTATCAATTCGATAGAGAAAGCTTACAGAAAAGTTAATAACGAAAATATTTACGAAAAACAAATGCTCAACCCTCCTCCTTACATGGGAGAGTGGTGCAACAGCACAACATAAATCGAAACTATAAAAATCATGAAACACATATATCATTGTTAGGACACAGAAAAGAAGGCACACAATGAATCACATATATCATTGCCTGGATTTATTGCGTGTTTTCTGATATATGAACTAACAAGGATATACGTTATTCGTGGTGTCTAAAAATGGTTTATGCGATTCATTGCTTGTTTTCCTTATCTACACAATGTTTTTCAGGATGAATTTTGTGTCTGTGTCCTAACAATGCAATTATACGTTGTACATTGTCTAGCAACTAAGAGTGTTTGTTTTGTGTTTTACTTTACGAATTTGAGTGTACAGAAAATATAGTATTGAATATGAGTGAACGAAATGCTTAAGGAGCTATGTTGAGAAGTATTTAAATAGAATAGAGAATGGAAACATGGAATGCACATGTCAAATAGACAATAACTCGACGGAGCTATGTTGAGAAGTATTTAAATAGAATAGAGAATGGAAACATGGAATGCACATGTCAAATAGACAATAACTCGACCAAAGAGAAGAAAACAACCGAAGGCAACTAAGGGCTCTTTAACGCAGCGAGAACATTCTTCAACCGTTAACAGTAATGTATACTAGCTCAGCGAAATGCGTATACCAAAAAGTCGATGTCTATAGGTAACGTTCCTTGCGGAAATTTTTTATGATGAGCCTTTGTATAAGAATCTGTTTATCTGTATCATTTGACATAGTATGACTAGGTCAGGCTATGATTTCAATTGTATGACCATGGAAAATAGAGAATAACACTTTAATAACTGATGCTATCAATTAAGTTTATGAAAGGATAAGTTCCGTATACCTCTTTCGTAGACGTTATAATTGATGTTGACATGTCTACAATTAAAAAATAATAAACAAGATCAAAGAGATTACTATTCGTTCTGAATGTATATGATAAATAGATATTATAAGTAATATTTAAGCGTGTTTGACAAGTTATTGACATAACATTGTCTATTTTATGCCAAAACTGAATTAAGACTGTCTGTTTGCACCAAGAAACTTAAACTCACTCAACAGAAGGTTGTATTACAAGAGCATTCAGGATTCTTTGGAATGCAACTTGATAAGTAAAAAGTTCAGTGATTGTATTCCCATACCCATGTATACAGTGTCCTTACAAGAATTATTTTAAAGTTGTGAATACAACGGAATATAGGTTACACGAGACAGTGACCAATTAAAAAAATAATACCAAAATACATTAAGCACCATATGATGCCACACATCCTTCAATATTTCACAAGTGTCTATTCATTTTGTCAACCTAAAAAAAGCCTCATTTAAATATACAAACATTTGAGAATGAATGCGTATGATTTATATCATTTCCAAAACCAGAAAAAAAACTTGTTTCACTATCCGCTGATATTCTAACGTCATTTCAATGCTTCATTGAGCTGGCTGGGTCCCGTCACCTTTGAACTGACAAAGACATTGTGCTTGTTTGACATTTTTTTTCAAACATCCGTCTTTCTTGTCAACTTATTGTTCGTTTCTCTGTATGTTGCATTTTCTTTTGTTTTGTTGCACTTCAGTGTTTCTGTTGATTCGTTGTTTTCCTCTTATAGTTCATGTGTTTCCCTCGGTTTTAGTTTGCAACCCTGATTTGTTTTCGTTTAATCGATTTATGACTTTCAAACAGCGGTATACTACTGTTGCCTTTATTTTTTCTTATATGCATATTCCAACCGTGGATGAAGAAATATAGTATTTCTTTCATGAAACACGTTTATCTAAGTAGTTTTAAGGGGATTATCCCATTTAGAATATTCACCCCTTTCTCAACATACTGACGCGGGTTTTGTACCCAAAAAACACAAATTTGCGTAAAATAGCGTCACCTATAAAATCTAATACTTTGACAAAAACATAATGCTCCGGTAGGTCTGATATCAACACAAAACTATCTTAGTAACACACATGTTAAGCGACGGCATTGCTAACGAACTTTTTTATAAATGTATCGTGCAGTTTGCATGCAAATCTCATTTTGATAATGATATTAACAGTGATAAACATGTACCATTTGGAGCTAGTTGCCAATTGGAAGAACGTTAATAAAATACTGCGACGTATCAGATACATATTAAAGAAATTAATGACCGGCAACAACTTAACATAAGGAAAGTGCAAAACAAAAATGCAGAAATTAAAAAAGAATAACAATAAAATTGAATGTTATGCAAATATTTTCAGTTTATTTAAACCAAAAATTTTTAACTGATGATGATTTTTGGTAATTGAGGTGAACTCAAATTTGATATTATTGGATATGCATTAGTTGCATAATTTGTTCGGAAAGATATTATCAATGACTAGATAACAAGGTATAGTAAACGCTCTAACAGTTTATTTATCTGTTTGAAAATACGCAAGTTTGTTCATCATTATTTTAATTGATATTTATATTCTAGTACTTCTGAAGTATCACCTCTATGGAGAGTTGTTGATTAAGACACTCCATCACCAATCTAATGATGTTCGTTTCACAATATCTGTAGTTAATTGTAGACTTGATACATCATCTACTTTCAAAACTTGTGAAATAACATAAATCTCAAGATAAAAGAGTTAAGGCGTCTTTGAATTACCTCAGATTTAACTATAATCAAATGATTTTTTTTTCTTTGTATCAAAGATTAAATAATGCTTCGAGATAGAGAATTTGATAGTAAATTATATTAATATTTCAAAGAGTTGAAATGTTTTCTAATTGATGGTTTTGTTTTATGTTGAGGCAGTTTGTTTAAATTTGAGTGCATATAATAAGGTACGTTTAGGCCACAAAATGGCATGATCACAGAGAACGCAACGTTTTAATAACCTTATAATTACCTTGCTCGTGATGTCATGCTGACGGATAAATTAATATTGCATTCTAATGATCTATGTTAATTATTTATAAATGTTAACAGCAAAAGAACTAATAACAAGGTCCATCCTCCCATTTAGTAAAAAAACATCTACAAAGAAATTTACAAAGACAAAAACAAAACGTGGGTGCACTTCGATATAAATTATAAATACAGATAATTAATTTTGACCTTTACATAAAAATCGGTAAACAAAAGCATGATAATCTTAGGGTTATCGGAGTCGTAGATTTTTCTTATGCTTAGTCCGTTTGTGTGTGTGTGTGTTACATTTTAATGTTGTGTCGTTGTTCTCCTCTTATATTTAATGCGTTTCTCTCAGTTTTAGTTTGTTACCCCGATTTTGATTTTTGTCCATGGATTTATGAGTTTTTAACAGCAGTATACTACTGTTGCCTTTATTTCAAAACCAAATGGACGAGAGTGATAGAAGGCATTGTTAAGATAAAACATTTGGTCGGTCATCTGACTTATAGGTAAATATTGAAAGCAGTTTATCGCTCGTGATGAATATCAATGAAACACATGTCATAAAGCAGTCAACTATTAGACTGACAAAATGGAATGAACTTTGAATGGAGCGAGACCAGGCGACTCGATAGAGTAAAATATTAATATTCATAATGGTATTCTTATAAAATATTCCCATACTAAACAATCCAAAATTCAAATTGGACATCCAATACTTATTTAGTATCATATCATTGTCGCCCTTTGTCCCCCATGGAACGAAGTGGATAAGGTCAAGTAAGTCATCATTGAGCGCTAAAACAGAGTATTTTTAACACTTTAATTGACAGGGGGTCCTTTCAAACTTATTTAACACAAACTATTGAGTTTTTAGATGTAATTACTCAATGTACGGGTCCTGTTTTTGTTGATTAATGTTCGTTGAGAACAGGTTTTCCTTTTTCAAGTATTTCAATCTACGATTCATGATTAACTGTTTATATGAGAACATCTATTTTGTTCTTATTTCAATAGCAGAACTGCATAGAATATGTCCCCTTTTGTAATGAGGGAACAGCAAGATAATTTATAATCCAAATAGACTGGAAAAAAGTAAAAATACTGAACTCTGAGGAAGTTAAAAAAAAAGAGTACCTAATCAAAGAGTGAAATCAAAAGCTCAAACACATCAAACGAATGAATAACAACTGTTATATTCCTGACTTAGTACAGTCATTTTCTTATGTAGAACATGGTGCATTGAACCTGGTTTTACAGCTAGCTAAACCTCTCACTTGTATGACAGTTGCATCAAATTCCATTATATTGACAGCGATGTGTTAACAGAACAAACAGACCCAATAGCTAAATATGTCAAAAATAAGGTTAAAGCAGTCAACATTGTGTTATCATCTTAATAACTTTAAAAACAAACGAATGAAACAAAGAAGCACAAAAATGCATACTTCAAATTTAACAACCATCTTTGCTTATTTTGAAGCAATTGTCTTCGAAAACCTTTACCCTTAATGCATGCGCAAAAAAAAATTCGGAAACATGAGAAGAAAAGAATCCACGTTATGGATTTTCTTCTTAGGTTAAGAACGAAATATTTACCATTTCACTCATAGAAACAAGCATTCAGTCAAAACAATTTGAAAGACGTTTGATCTTTCTTCTTCATTAAAGAGTATTTTCAGAAAACTACAGTTACATAACTGACCATCTTTTTCGTTGTACTATTTTGTGTTTCTGGAAACATCTTCATCCTGTAAACATGCTATACTATTTCATCAATATCTGAGTGCGGTAAACATATGTTTTAATAACTGCCACCTGCCGAAAATATCAAACCTACCAAGTTGAGACATGTATACAATTTAACATACAAGTTCGAAGTATTCCTATTTTATGTCATATAACTGTAAGTGCATTGCATCTTGTTTGCTATCATTCAAAAGAACGCTTACTTCATAATTCTTGTGTAAAAGATTTGTTCAAATTAACAAATATGTCATTTAATAATAAAAGAACTAAGATTTGATTTCAATAGCTTCATTTTAGTTTATTTTATTATTTTTAAAGTGTTATATTCGTTAATTGATTTCAATGGTAGTTATTTAAAGTTTTCTAACAGCAAGGGTACGTGCTATCTTATCGGTCGTTCCAACGTCTGTGTCATTTTTTAAAAATTGCATATGACGGCTTTGACCGGACACTTTACTGACATCATAACGAATAAGCCAACGTTACTATGTTCGACCCTATATGTATGTGATCTTCCGGTTTGTTTGTGGAACAAAATAAAACACTTCTTTTTGTAATGCAAATTTCATCATATTGATATCGTAAAATTTTAGCTGCTGGAAACAATATGAAGCCTTTTTGAACTCGTTTACTGCGCTCACTTGACATAAAGCTCCATACTGTGACTCACAGAATAGGCAAACAACATGGTTTTCGGTACTTATTAAACACATAAATTTACTCGATATGCAGATGTAAATTATGTATGATTGTCTGAAGGACGTATAAACAATGGAAAATGTTTGATATTGCTTTAATGTTGCGAGTAAAAGGCTTTCACTTCGAATACTGATAAACATTGTTGTTATATTACTGATTAGAGGGTTCAATTTCGAATATTGATATTGCTAGTGACAGAGTTCTACTACAAACATTACTTTGGTATTGCTAGTGAAAGAGTTCTACTTCAAACATTGCTTTGGTATAGCTAGTGAAAGAGTTCTACTTCAAACATTGCTTTGGTATTGCTAGTGAAAGAGTTCTACTTCAAATATTGCCTTGATATTGCTAGTAAAAGAGTTCGATTTCTAACTTGATTTTGTATTGCTAGTGGTAAAAACAGTAAAATTCCAATATAGATGTTATATTACTATTGAGAGGGTTCGACTTCGACTATTGCTTTGGTATTATCATTGAAAGAGGTTGACTTCCTTTTTTGTTTCGATATGGCTGCTGAGATAGTTTGAATTCCAATAATACTTTGATATTGCTATCGAAAGAGTTCAACTTCAAATAATACTTTGGTGTTGCTAGTCTCCGATCGGGTTCGATTTGGACTATTTCAGAGGAAATACAATAAAGTTATAAATAAAGGCAACAGTAGTATACCGCTGTTCAAAAGTCATAAATCGATTGAGAGAAAACAAATTTAGGCGACAAACTAAAACCGAGGAAAACACATTAACTATCATATCTAAAACAGTTATACACCAACTTGTTAGTTGGTGATTTTTGAGATGTTATCTCTAGTAACATTTTGATGGGGTTTTTAACTACATGTTTAATATTAATCTACAATAGTCTTTAATCTCCAAATTGTTTGTAATTAATAATACAGGCAAAGAAATGTGCTATTGGGAATTAATTCCTCGCTTTAATGAACTAACGCTAACACATAGGAGATCATATTCAAAATTTTATCACAATAAACTTATTCACCATTTAATTTCGCAGATATTTGTTTATATATTGTATAAAAGGAGACCTACCAAGTTGTTACATGCTACAGCATTCGACATAAAGAACACTCCGGGCACTTTGAAAATTACGAAATGAGGAAAAGGGGGTGTCCGATTGAGAATGAAATGGGATTGATAATCTAGAACCAATTTCAGCTGCATAAAGTACCCAAACAGTTCTGATTCTTGTTGCACTTCAACAAGTGAAATCATTTATACGATTGCGATTTAAGAACGTGCAATGCCGCTTATATGGTAGAATACGGTTTGTTGTACCGATGATAGAACGAGAGGGATGTTAAAGTTCTCTTCAGAAAAATGCAAAAGATGTTTACATGTCACCAAACAAAGCATTTATGATGCATGCATGTGTTGACATGTATTTGCTAACTTGCAGAGTATTCGGTCGTACCTTCAACCCTGATAAAGTTAGTTCAAAAGATAAAAGACTGCAAATAATTCTTTTCATTGCGGTTAAGATAAAATATAGATTATCTTAATTTAAAAGATAAGTCTTGATGTATTACAGTTAGAAAACTGCAAGTTAGCAAAGCCAAAAATGACGTGTATCCGTCAAGTTTTCAATCTTTTGATGATTTTTTAAAATTATTTCAAGAGTTTCAGCATTAGTTTCGGTAATACGATACATGATTTTATATTAAGATTGACGGCCGATGCTGAGTTAAATAAATTCTGGTAGCATTGCTTAACATCAAGTGATTTTTTTCTATTTGATGAAAGGTATAATCATTAGCTCCTATAAGTAAAATTGGTTTTTGTTGGGGTTTGTGTTGCTTAGTCTTTAGTTTTCTATGTTGTGTCTTCTGTATTATTATTTGTCTGTTTGTCTTTTAATTTTAGCCATGTCGTTGTCAGTTTATTTTCAGTCTATGAGTTTGACTGTCCCCCTGTTATCTTTCGTACCTCATTTAGTTAGTTCTGCTTTCCAATAATTTAAAGAACAAACAATTATGTATCCGCAAAAAAGGATGCTTATGCGTATACACAGGTGCGTGTTCCGCAATGAATACAACATTACTGTCTCATTGACATATATCTCCGCTTGTTTACATGATGATTCCCTTTTTCAAAAGCTATGTTCCGTTTGTTTGTGTATGTGTTAGCTGAGAAGAAATAGTACTAAACTTAGTTCCATATTTATTTTATGCATCTCCATTAAATTTTCAGAAAAGAAATTACTTAATGTACTGTTTTTTTACTTCTCTAGTCGTGAGTAACCTGGCATATATCAATATAAAATTATTTTGAAAAAATATTCAAGAGTTGGTTATTATCTATCATATTGTGAGGTACGTACGTAACGATTGCCTTAAAACATAAATACGATAGAACTTCAACATTCTGTAACTATGTAAACTTAAGACATTGTCCATTAAAATTCCCACTTTTCTCTGACAAGTAATTTATATTCTTTAATTATAGAATGTTATCTCTTTAATAAACAAACGACAGGCAATGAACCAGTTAAAAAACGGAAAATTTACTAATCGCCGGTAACATTTTAATGTATAAATAGCAGAATAAATCCGAAGTGTTGATTATAAATGGAGCATTTCTAAATAGTTCCGTTAAGTGTCAGCAGGTGTGGGTAAGCGCTGTGTTCACTGGTCTGCTACTAGATTCCGTTGTAGGATTTAAAACCTTGTACTTAATAATTAGCGTTGATGATTTTACAAGCAGGTTTAAATGTTTTATACGTTTGATCTTAATGTTTTCAAAAGCAAATATTACATTTTTGATTTTTTTGAATGGAATAACTGAAATGTGTGCTGATTGTATTAACGTTAACTCGTAAGCGATTGAGTAACCATCCATGATTGATATATTTAGTGAATTGCCAAGTTGCCGTAATAAGCCCCATTTTTTTGGATCAAGAAAATGAGCATTTCGAATATAGTGTAGTCTAAAAATATGTTTTTATAGAACCTCTGTTAAAATTTGGCTACTGATATCATGTCGTTTTATTTTCCCGTTGGGATTGGTTAACAAATTTGTAGTTAATGAAATATGCATGTTCATTTTCTAAAACTAAGGTAACGAGATCCCCGGTCTTCCAATTAACAGGAAACAATTATGTATAATAACAATGTTTATAAGAGACCAGCATCATTGGAAGTTTTCCTTTAGGAATCGTTTAACATTTTTTGCTTGAAAACACTTCCTGTAATTATAACATGTTTAATATGCCGTATAGTATTGACTTAGACTGGAAATTGAGCAAGACTTAGTACTCTTTAATGTTCGTAGAACGCAGATAATTGAGCAAGACTTAGTACTCTTTAATGTTCGTAGAACGCAGATAATTGAGCAAGACTTAGTACTCTTTAATGTTCGTAGAACGCAGACATTGCATAATGTGACGCAGCACATTAGGGACAGATTTACATATTTGGTTACCAGAATATGCGTACAACAGGTCGACCTTTTTAGTTGTGTATCATTTAGCTTTTTCTCTTCTCATCTTATCTTGATGAAAGGTCGATGAAACAATTGTCCTACTTAATGCGAGAAAGATTTTATCCAAAGAAGAAACATTCCATAGATCCATGGAGACATGATATTCATTTAATAAATGTGTTGCTTTGAAAAAATGATTGGCTATATGATATGAATCGTTCTATCACTCCTACGAGCCTATTTATACATTTATTTCACGTCTTTTTCTAATAATCTGGCTCGTATGAGAATAGTTAACGACACAACGTACTAATCATGGTAAAGTTTCTGATGAAAAATTGGCTTTTATTTTGTGACCAGTAATTAATAGCCGTCCTTTTCTGTATATGATTCATGTCCAATTGTGGATGAATGTACGTAAGAAAAATAAACTGTAGAGTCTCATAGATTGTAGAAATTAATCGATATATCAGCTTCAACAAACCGGAAGTACTGTCGGTTGTTGCTCGGTTATTATACCCCGCTCAATAATGTTGACTAAATGTGACTAAAATATCATATATGGAATTTTTGAAACATATTTTTGGCAATCATGAACTAGAATATCAGAGGAAGTGTAATTTGTTCACACAATATGCATCCAAATGCGAATCTTTTCAGTTTCTAACCAAATGGCGGGAACGACAGAAGTAAACCAATGATACTCGGCGTAATAAATGTGTTAGTTATACGAGTTCTTGGGTATAATGTAAGTTTTGTCAATGTTCCGCTTCAAATGTTTGCTGGATAGTTTCTTGGTGGAATTAATTTTAAAACATCATAGATCGCCACTTCCAATTTGAATCTGTTTGTATAATAATGAGGGTGGTAAAGGGGGGTGCTTGCACGAAAAAAACGTGAAATAAGACATAATTTCACTTTGAACGTGAAATAATTTCTGTAATGAACGTTGCACCAAAAATAAATACTTTCATGTGAACCTTTTGTGACTGAATCACTGTCTTCTTGTATATATTAACTCTTTGTTTTACTTGATATTCCCGATTTAGTATGCACATTTATGATAAAATTGGTTTACGGCTTTTAAAAAAGTATTTCTTGACGATCTCTGCCAAGTGTTGAACGAGGCACCCGTCTTGCACGACTGAACGTCAAATAAAAAAGTAAAAACACGGTGAACGTGAAATAAAAAACGGGGATCACGTTGCACGAAAATAACCCTTTACCACCCTCAATAATATCTAGAATAAGGTATTTTAAGAAATGCAAACATAGTTAGTCCATGAATATTCGTTGATCAAACAAATCCAAGAATATTCGTGGATCAAAAGTTCAACTTGATTCTTTAAAAGTTGTATTGAAACGTTTATACAAATACAAATATATAATAATCACACACCAGTGCTTACCGCATATAAAATTAACAGTAATACTTTTGAATGACTTGACATCAAATGTTCAGACCAATGTTGTATAAGTGTTATATAATTCTTGTTCTTTTTGAGCCAGTTAACATAATGTTGAAAGACTGTGATGTAATTTGTTCTCCATTCTAGTTGCAATTAAACCTAGTAATATGTTATTAGATTGAGTGATGTCTCACTTAATTAATCTTGAAGAAAATCATCTGTTCGATCATATAGAAATAATTTGATTTTACTCAAGTGTATTGTACCTATAATAGACATAACGAAACCATTAAAAATCATAAAAACATAGGTCTACACGGTAAATGTTACATTATTCCTTTCAAAACTACATCTAATTTGTAAAGATATATCGGATTTGATACCATTGTTGGTTTTACACGCAGGTATGCTGGTTTTGTATAAAACAATGATAAATTCTCCCTCTTTCTGGTTTTTTACAGTTATGTTGAATCGTTATAATCATTAAATGACTACAGAAAATTAGAAATGATACATATTAGTTAACTTACTGTCAATATTTCAAGTATGTATTAATGGGTACATTTTCTAGGATCAATCTTGATGCATTCCTTTCTGTTTTTGTACTTTTTTCACCTTTTCAATCGAGTATATATTTACAATTTCAAATATAGCAGACAGAGTTGAAAACAAAATAATCAAATCAATTACTTTATTACGTATACAATAGATTTTTGTTTCTTTATTTTGTCTGCTAACGTAATAAATAAACAGCCTTTTCTCGAATCTTCCATTCAAAACACGTAGCACATGGGTCATTATAAGATACATTTCATTTTTACATTTGTATAAACCATAATTAGTATTACTGTCAATTATAATGAATTTTGCTTTCAGATTCAGGACAATTGATAAAAACGACATATGTACGTGCTTTTAATTATAATGTTGGAATTGGATAAATTCAAAATCATCTTCATTATATGAATTTAAATTGAAATTAACTGGATTTCTACACCACTTTCTGGAGGCGTCTGTACGCGGTATGCCATAGTTTGATGATGAATTTCTTAGAATGGTTCCTCTTGCTTAATAGAAAAGAAAATATTTGCAGTTATAATGATTCAACAAAATTGAAAAATTGAAATAAGATAAAGTGCCTTTGGTAAATTATAAGATAATCCAACTATTGGTCCCACCGATGGTAGGATGAGTGCGTTCACCACGGCCCCGTCGATAATATTTTATTTCTTTAAAAAATAAAATTTACTTTTTATTATATTGACCCATTCATATGATAAAAGATGAAAATGTTGTAAAATTACGGTTTTAGTAAAGAAAGTATTTGAGAACTGCCAATGCATTCTTTTCACATGAATGCGTATACCTGTTTTCCATCGTTTTAATTCATACAATAGATCACACAAACTATATCACAGTGCAGATTCTTACAACAAGTCATTAGAATCGTTAATTCACTTTGCTCACAAGAAAATGGTTTCACTTGGAACTGATTTAATTCATGTTTTTCTACATTTTACACGCAAGTTTTTCTCAGGGGCATTTCGACAATAATAAATAACAGATATGTTCATCAGTAATGTAAAAGTACACACTTATTTTATCAACCTTAACTTTTGGAATGGTAGTTCTTGTCATTTTCGGTATAGATATGCGTCTTTTAGGAATAATGATTAAATATCCGTCCACATATTAAAGGTTTTAGCATCCTATTAAACTTACTATGTGTATAAAAAAGGTAAATTCAGAAAGGGGAAGGTCATAAAAACTGACCAAATCAAGCGTGAAATTTTATCAACCACTGGAACGAAATGTTTATTATTTTCCTAATTTGGTACATGAATTTTCCAAGGAAAATGATGGGGTTAACCTGGTTTTACAGCTACCTTCTTTATCCTCCCACTTGTATGACAGTTATAGCGGGTCCGTTATATTGACGACATTAGGCGAGTAGGTAACTCAAAAGTAACAGAAAAACAATATGCCAAAAATAGTTAATTTTTCTTTCTAATGTTTTATTAGCAAGTTGGATTTTCCTTATGATATCCTAGTATGTCTGCACATGCATGCCTGAAGCGGCATCATCGATATGCACGAACGTGCTGACTATCACCAAACGAATAATTTCTGTTTCACAAACGTTTACTAAATGTAACATCAATTTTTACGGGCTATACACTAGGAAATAAAAGTGAAGACATGTAATAAAAGTAAATAGGGTCAACAACTGATTAATTTTATCAGCAATGCTTTTGATACAATTGGCAAGAAGATTAAGAAAGGTATTAGAAGTAAGGACAGATTGCTAATGAATTACTATCTTAAACTTACTGCAGCAGTGTAAACTCCCTTTATAATATGTATATAACAGCCGGACAATTTTATTTTATCTTGTAGACGTTTTGTCTGTTCTCGTCATTTAAAAATCTAAACAATTTCCTACTTTTAAGTCTCTCGAGTAAACTGTCAGACTTCATACTTCGTAGATCGGTTAAGACAAAAAACAATAAGACTGTAAATCAAGGTCATTAAGCAGAACGTCACAGGAGAAATCTCAGTAATTGTTGCTGTCGTAAATCAAACAAAGCAAAGCTAATTGGTTTCATTCATACTGTCGGACTTCTCAAGTCAAATTGTCACGACTCAAGGAAAAAGCGCTGAAACAAGTTAAAACCAGTTGATGAATATGAGGCCAATGTTCAGTGAACTTATGGTGTACTGTTACACCACTTTCCTAACCTATTAGGAGCACTGGAACAATTAACGATGAGTTGATGGATATGAGGCAAATGTTCAGTAAACTTTTGTTGTACTGTTACACCACTGTATCATGTTAGGGTTGTTGGTTGGCCCCAGATAACATGTTTTACCCCATCAACATTCTGTATGAGCGAATTCCAAGTCAGGAGCCTACAATTCAGTGGTATTCGTCTAAGGCTGCATATAACATATTTGTTTTTTTGTTTGTTTATTGTTTTGAATATAAACTAAGCCGTTGGTTTTCTCGTGTGAATTGATTTGCATTTTGTCATTTGTGGCCTTTTATTGCTTACAATACAGTATTAAATACTTGCTTATTGTTGAAAAGCAGTCGGTGATATAAAATCATCCTAATAATAAACGTCTTTAAACACTTAGAAATTGATCGACTCGTATGTCAAGTAGAGAACACTGACCAATGGTTCGAACTCTTCACATACTGTCTAATCTAGTAATACAAACGATGAAAGAAAATAATGATTAAGTTAATTGATATGAACCAATCAAATGCATTCCTAAAATTATTTCCATGCCTATTTTTTTTCTCTTTCAAATCTCACGTGCACAAAGGTAATTATTTATAAACCCTGGACGGCATTCAAGTGCATTTTGTAGAGTCTTGAAGGATGTTCGTTCCTCTTGTTTTTGAATTAATGCCAGATATTCGAAACCCTCTGGTTTTATCAACCGGCATAGTCCCATTAAAAAAATTTGCTCGCTAACCCCAATTTTTCTTTCAAATTTTTATTACATTTAGTTTAAAAAGCCATATTTGAAAATCTTATAAAAGCCTTAAATTTTTGAAAAAGGAAAAGTGTGCCAATGTTAAATTTAGGAAAAATCTAGCCAAATTTTTAATGGCATATATCTCGGAAACAGTCACATGGACCCTTAATTTTTTCTGCTTTTTTAGTTCCCTCTTTTACATACTATCGATTTATAAGTCTTTTAAAAAGCTGTTATTTTGAAATGGAGTAGCGAACATCCTTAATATACAAACTCGTTGTCATGACAAAACCGTCCTAAGGTTATCTGTCTATATCATCAGGACTTAAATATATATAAAAATCTAAAGATGAACGGAAGCATGCATTTTAAGATAATTTTTTGCGACTAACGAAAGATAAATAAGTGTAATTTACAAAATCAGCCTACGATCTATCTTGTAATAGTTCAATATGAGTGACTTTTATATCGGGTAATGAGGAATACATGTAAACATAATGGCCAATGGTCTCATAAAGTGTGGGAATATACTAGTCTAGCCAAAATAAACTTACTTTGAAAAGTAGAAAATAATCAAGACGCGCTTTTCATTGTGAAAATGACTCTGTCATTAAATATGATGGTTTATATAAGAACTACAACTGCGATCAGATTCTTTCCTGTTTATAATTGCATCATGTATTGTTGTTAGATATATTATTTTCTATCTTTTATAATAAGATAGTATTTACAATTTCAAGCTGCACGGACAGACATACAATAACAAGGTTGTTCACTTAAATTTCTGCAAGTTTTGTATATCTAAAATCGATTTTTACATATATCCCTATTGGTATATCAATGTTTCCCAAATTAAGTTAAGAGGGGGGTGGGGGGTCGAAAAACTATATGAATTAAGTTTTTTTTATCCTAAATTGAACTTTTGATGTCGTCCCTTACGTATCCTTTTTTTTGCTCAAACCATACACTAACGAATATCACTAAAACTAGACTCGTATGTACATGTCACTCATACACTAAGGAAGATTTCACTCAAACCATGCCCTAATCAAGATATCGCT
This sequence comes from Mytilus galloprovincialis, assembly GCA_037788925.1. Taxonomy (NCBI): domain Eukaryota; kingdom Metazoa; phylum Mollusca; class Bivalvia; order Mytilida; family Mytilidae; genus Mytilus; species Mytilus galloprovincialis. The sequence continues at coordinate 86,495,207 of CM075333.1, read as the reverse complement.
TAAATCATACACTAACGAAGATTTCACTTAAACCATACACTAACGAAGATTTCACTCAAACCATACATAACGAAGATTTCACTCAAACCATACACTAATAAAGATATCACTCAAACAAAACACTAAGGAAGATTTCACTCAAACTATACCCCATTCTAATGCAACAACGTTTGTAACGTTCATTTCGGTTGGATAACGTCACCAATTTTTTCATGGCATTAATTCTATTTGCTGTTTTACTAGGCCGCACCACTTCCAGTAAACATGATATCCTTCCACTTTCCTGGATTGATATCCCCAAAAAGATGCAAGTTTTTTTTTACTATATATATGTTTCAATTCAGCATAAACCTATAATCAAACAAAATTGAGTCCAGAAAAAAAGTTCAGAAAGGAATATTTTGTTCCGTCCGTTTTTTCCGGAAACTGGGGTTGTAATACAATAATGGTACCAGTACACTAATGAAGATATCGCTTTGAAATTCGTTCTCACGGGGTTTTCCAATTGCTAATATAAGTTAAGTTGATATTAATATCAAAATGTGATTTAAAGCCATCAAAATTGTTTACCTTTTCCATCCATTTGTATATTAGCATTTGTACTCTCAATAAAATTATCTCTGACGTGTAATTATATTACATATAATTGTATATAGTCATATCGGGAGATATCGTTAACTGTGTATTACATTTGTAAGTGCAGATTAAACAGATATAAATACAGAAGTAAATATCAGCTAAATGTTAAAGAATTTATGTACTGCAAAGATGCATGTGATGTTCAGTGGGGGTTTCATTGGGGGTTCTAATCCCGGATCCCGCTTACTGTTTTGTCAGATTCCCGTATCCCGATTACACTATATACGTTAGCGATTCTCATTTTTTGTCATTTCCCGTGTCCTGCTAGACTTCATTCCAGTTTTTACGGCACAATAATTTGACTTTCCCGTGTTACGCTTACAAAAAATGAATTTTAAAGTACAATTTATTTAGAGAAACATATTTATTTTCATAAAAAAAATTGGAGGAGACATAAGTCTAAGTCTTTTTCCAAAATTATAAAATTAATGCGGTGGATGCCCATTTTGATATATTATATTTCCACATATCTGAAAATTGCCTCTGAAATATGTCAGATTTATACCATATATAGAAAGATGTAAGAGATCATCATTTGAGATGGTTGACGAGTTACAGTCTTAGTATTAAAGCAAAATAAAAAGTCGACCATTTCTTGTACAAGACTACAAGTTGTCTCTCTTGAAAAAAATCAATCCTATTTTATTTGTTCACGTGTTCTTAAGACGTTGGTGGAAGTACACCACTAATTCATGGTCCCATTACTTTCTATGTTAAATTCCTCCATTTCAACCAGGCACACCTCTTTCATTTTAAGTTCAAATAAAGTGGCAACCATTGCATTTCAAAGCAACACTTTATGGTGTCTTCTACTGAAAAAATCAACATACCTTACATGGCATATAAGAAAGAACTGGTTCACGGAACTCCGGATGTACCAAAACAGGTACTTCAGATCTGACAAACAGACTAAATGTACCCTCTTTTTAAAATTTGGTGCATTTTTTTTAATATTTAAAATTAAAAGTTCAAAAGTGTTCTACAATGATCACCAGTCCTTTAGCTTTCATTTGATGCCAAAAATACCTAAATATCCTACATATTTTGAAAGTTACACTCATGCGTAGGAACTATTTTGCGTTAAATATGTACTACTTTCTGGTATGTGCTTTCTGGCCGGGCCCGAATTAGTGGTGTTACACCTGGTCAATTGTTGATTTACATTGTTATTGTCTCTTATTTATTTTTGTCATTGGGTCTCTGTCTCTGAATTATACAACACATCTAGTTTATTCCTATCAATTAATTGGAATACATTTTAAACAGATGTTTGACATTGAAAATGCCGTCTATTTAAAAATTAAAACCAACTGTATGTTTCTATGCCTTCGATTTTCGAGGCATAGTTTTCCCCTAATTGACTATATTAAAATGCATCAACACGTTGTATAATATCGACTTGACGTGCCTGTACTTCTGCAGACATTGACACCGTACCACGTATATAGAAACTAAAAGAATGATATGTCATAATTGGGATTTTAATGGAATAGCATGTTGACCTACATTTTACTTTTCTATACGAATGAGACATGGGAACTGTGCATCAAACGTATCGCTTTATACCGACCTTTATATATTACTGTAAAAGTCCTGTTGGGAAAATGCATTATGCCTTGGGTTTCTCTCCAGACAGATGGAAAATGTATAGAAAATATAAAATATCATGTTGTTATGTAATTTTGAATTTCAAACCGCTGCAAAAGTCCATTTAACTGGCAGATAGTATGGTTTGACACATTTTTGACCAATTGTTGTCGGTGGTTGCTGTCTGATATAAGTTGCTTCACTAACATCTTATTTCACTAAATCAGGCCTTCGGGTCTCTTTGTTTTTCTAATTATATGATATTTTGTGTTGCCAAAGCCTTTTATGGTTTCCCAAACAGTTTATGGATTATTGAGGTGCAGTGCGTGAGGTAAATTCCCCGATGCGAACAAAAAACATGATGCAGAAAAACATAAAACCTTGATCTCTAGTCCCGGGGCAATTCAATAGAATAACAATTGGTCTATATACATCATACTAACACAGAATTAGATGCACATTTACTTAATAACTCAATGTCTGTGGACAAAGAGGAATGGCAAATTATACTCTTTCCCGTATATGTTGCTCTTAGAGAGTCAAAATCGTTAAGTTGATGAAATTTCATGGAATTAGAAATTTAGCGCCGCACATTACAATGGAGGCGATATTGATGTCATATAAAAAAGAAGATGTGGTATAATTGACATGAGACATCTCTCGACAAGAGACCAAATGGCATAGAAATTAACAACTATACGTCACCATACGGCCTTCAACATGTATACTTAAGCATGGAAGGACAAACTGCACATAATTAGACGACAGTGTTTCTTGTTTACGTTTTTATATAGATTATACCGATGGTTTTTACACGTCTAGCAATTTTGGGACCCTTTATAGCTTGCTGTTCGGTGTGGGCCAAAGCTCCGTGTTGAAGGCTGTGCCTTGACCTATAATGGTTTACTTTTATAAATTGTTACTTGTATGGAGAGTTGTCTCATTTGCACTCATACCACCACATCTTCTTATATGTATATAAAAGCAATTGTTTATTCTTATCTTTTATAATTTGATTGTCCTATAGGTCAATTAACATATAAATATTTAGGACGAATTTAGGCGAATTTGTCTGGAAAATGCCTATAACTATATTAAGTCTGTTCTAATTCTATGATACGAGGTACTAAATGTGTTTAAAAATGGAAATAAAAAAAATATGATATAGACCATATAGATAACAATGTATGAACGTAAAAAACGAAGCGATGCAGAAACAGAAAAGAGGTTTCGGAACAATCAACAGGTTGTGTTATACGTGTCACAGAATAGAAGTTCCTTCATAATATAAGTTCCAAAAGGAAGAAATATTCTGGAATATTTCCACAGGAATGAATATTACAGTATAAGTTCATAACGGAATAAATGGTATAGAATATTTGTTCCAACAGGAATAGGTATTATGACATTGTTTATAACAAAGTTTCCAGTGGAACTTCTGTTAGGCGGAACAAATATACGTTGACATACGTAAATACCTCACGCAAATACTGATAATTGAGATATGTAAATACCTCACGCAGATAATGTTAATTGGAAGACCACATTTAAAGTTTTGTAACTGATTTTTTGGCTCTCTTTTACGATGCGTATAATTCCCAACTCGGTCGCTATGACTATGACGTAACCTGTGTGAACTGAAATGATAAGTAAGGAACATTTATCTAGTGGAATGTCTTATTCAAATTATGACGGTGATGTTGCTTGTAAAGCTCGTAATTTCAGATTCGATACAGTTAAATTGCTGTTTTCTTTATGTACCCACTCTTATCAATTATCAATTTAGCATTGTAGCAAGAACAGCCAATTTCATTGAGTGTGTAGGTAAAGGTAATATCTTTGGTTAGCTTGCTTGCTAACCTTCCTTTTGAAGCAGTCTAGTCCTACAGCTAACCAAAGATATTACCTTTATATATACAAAAAATGAAAGCGGCTGTAAATAATTTTTATAATCGGTACTAACATTTATTTTATTGTTCATAGTCAAATATATTAATAAACATGACTGTATTACTCATGGTCCCACATCCTGCAGATACCATAAATTTAGCAATGTATTACGCGTGTTTTCTTTTCTGACTGTTATGCCTTCTTTTGGCTTAATCCGTTGAAATTCCGTAAACTGACATTATAAAGATGCTTGTTTTCTTGATTGACAACATATTTGTTATGCCTGGAGACTGTTGGCATTCCAATGGGAACCAATTGTTCCCCTATTCTTGCCGACTTGTTCCTTTATTATCAAAAGGCTGTCTATATACAAGAACTTCTTAGGAAGAAAGATAACAAGTTAGCAATATCCTTTAAATTTACTTCCCGCTATATAGATAATGTTCTCATTAATGTGACATTATTAATTTTGAATTATCACTACAAATTAAGGATAATAAATTGTAAACATTTGCCTTTTGCAGTTAAATGTTTCATTGATACCTTTTAACGATCACAGTTACGTGTTTTACTTCCACGAATGATCCATAGCTTAATTGACTAAATAGAAAATAAAATGATTTGAGGTTTTAAAGACATAGAATATGGCATTCGTTTCTTAATCTTGTTTAATTCTGGTTCTCTTTAAGTATTAATGATGTTATGTATGACAACGACGTTTACGCATGTTAAGAACACGGATAAATGCCTTTTCTGGAACAACATAAGTTTTCTACTCATTTTACCAATATTCTCCTTTAACATAAATACCCTTTTTAGCCGAGGAAATCTATGACCTTTGGCAAGAGAAAAAATAATCTTATTAGAAATAACAATCATGATTTAAAACTATAAATCTTACTCGAAAAATTATCACAGATTATTATAAGCTTATCATTTTAATACTACTGTAAGCTGCAGTTCAACGTGTTCTGCAAATCTAAAGCATAAACATGAATTATCGTGTGTTTGATTTATAACGAATAATAGTTCCATAAATGGAATCATATCTTTAAGCTTATAGAAAATATGTATGTCATGAATCAATATTCTTTGATAATGACTTACAAACAGGTGCTTGATGCATGCTATATAGTTATTATACAAAAGCATTAGGAAAGCAGGTGTTTATTACCTATTTTGCATTGGCAAAAATATATCATTAAAGGAACTGAACCCTTTATTATATCAAAGCCAATATTTAATCAGAAAATAGCATTAACAAAATATAGTTAAATCTATGTGATATATATTATTGCAAAGGTTTCATATAAATTCAATCAAATATGATAGCTAATAATGTCTCCGATGTAATACTAATTTCACGTATTAGCAATTTATATTTCATGTGCTGGGCTATTAAGCAATGTATAAAAACTATTGCAAACAATTATTGAATTAGGCTACATACAATTACTTATCTAGCGCATGATAGATGGTTAATAACCTTTATAAACATGTTGAATATATGTTATATACCATTGAAATTAAATAAATGTGGATGTATGAAGCCTCCATGTTATAGTACCATTAAAGGTAAAACAATGTTCTTCAATTACTACAGAGCAATATGGTTTTTATCCTGCATTATCCAAATCTATAGTTATGATTCTTTTGCTGCATTACAAAACAAGATTTCAATCAGTGATATTTTTTGTTTGATGAAACATAGTCAAAACAAGCGTCTAAAAGATCTTTAATTGTATCATTGATATTTCAAATGTTATTTCTGAATAATCATCTAAAACGTTCAAGAAATAAAGATCCATGTAATTCAATAGATATGTAAAAGACAGATGCAAAGTCGGTAACGGACATGTATTGATTTTTCAGGGACTTCATATTATATATGGTTTTATCCTGCTGCTTTCTTTCTGTCAATCAAATGACATCGGACATGAATTGTTTGTAAGAACTTCTTATCGGCAGTCTTGAAGACCATGCAAATAATTCAGACATGTAGTAATTGAAAGAGTGAGGTAAGTCCGTACTTTTGTGTATTTGTAATGTATAAAGTTGGTGGTAAGTAGGTTTCCTATTACACGTGTCCACTTTTTATTTTGTTTCATATGCATTTTCTTTAAACAACATAATGCCCTGTTAGATAAAACACAGCGTATGTCTATCTCCTTGTATAGTAGTAAACTATCTATAACTTCTCTGCCACTTTACAAAAAAATGAAGGTAATTGGTAAAAAAGTGTTTTAGCAAAAATAATTGCCAACGTTAACACAAATATCTTGTCTAAGGCTTAGACAAACTATACAAAAATCGACAAACCAACATCGGTAATCCATTGAGCAAAAATATTTTAAAATCTAAAATCTTGTATAAACATTGAAGATCTGATTAAATCAAAGTGAGCGAAAAGTTAAGCAAAAACCTGTCAAGGAATCAGAGATCTGAATGAGGAAACCAAGGCAAAATTCTTATAACAGCAAATTTCAATTAAACAAAATCGCATTCTCATACCAGTATCAATGTAATTGCTTCTGTTCTTGTGATACCTTTGGCCAGCTGAAATTTAGACCCAGCGGTTGAAATAATATTGATGTAACCATTTTACTGCACCAGATGAGCATTTCGACAATTAATGCATTTTCTATGATGTTTGGAATCGAAATATCTTAAAAGACAACACCTTTTATAGATGTTGAAGAGCCGATAAAACAAATCAAGAAATACCAAAAGTAAAGCCAAAAACCTTTTATGATTCCGAGTTGATCATGAGGTTGGTACTTTCATTTAATGCTTGATTATTTTTGTTGACAAGATACCTGTATTTTTTTTAATGTTGGGTGCGCGTTTACACTGGAATGTCGGTAATACTTTTGCAATCCACTGTGATCCAATATCGAAATCCAAACCTATATCATTGAGTCGTAAGAATAAAAACATACCTTCAAATATAAAAAGAGAACGAACGAGGTAGTAATCATTGAAAGATACATGAGATAACTATTCAATTTGATTAACAGAAAACGGAACTTCAAATAATGAATGCAAAAAATAAGATAAAAATAAGAATTCAATATAGACAAATAGATTTAGGAAATTTTAAATAGAATAAATTGTTGGTATTTCCCATTTATTATAAATTCCCACAAGTCTGAACAGGAAGTGAGTTAATTGAACAAAGACAACCACATATCTCAAAAGATAAAAACTCTGTTGACAAATTGCTTATTACTACAATATCGACCAACGGGAATGTCTTAGAGCAACGTCATAAAATGATTTAGTTTAATATTTCTTTGATGAAACATTTGTCAAAAATGTCATCATATTTAAATGTTGTACATTTGTAATTAGCGAATGAATTTCAATCCAAAATCAATGTAAGATGTTTGATAGAAATAACAAAACTACATTGTATACATTATATTTGCCATACTAAGAGCCAAAACAAAAAAGTTCAAAAGTACATCTCCTTATCTTATTTGTAAGCTAGTTTCATTGTCTTTCATTTGTTTGCAAATGACAACATCAGATTTCAAGCGTCACTGATGAGTCTTTTGTAGACGAAACATGCGTCTGACGCAAATATAAAATTTCAAGCCTGGTATCTATGAGGAGTTTACTATTATAAAGACTAATGAGTTATGAAAATACACTAAATATCTTTCTTAATAAAAAAAATGATAACGTTTGAAGAAACTTACAGGTAACGACAACCGTTAATATGAAACAAATTTGACTGGTCAATAAAACTTCTAGCATAATTGCGTCCCGAACAAAAAAAACCTGTTTTAAACCAGCAGTCCAGACTCCTAGTGTTTTGGCAATGCATACAGCTCTTTACCCGCTTGTGTATACACATAGTTTAGATATAGGTAAAGGTTCTAGGATATGAAGATTTTGTTTGCTGGTGTATATATAAAGATAAAGAAAGATATCTTTTTTTTTCACCAGTGAACTCGCATAAAATATTGGATATTAATCAAACCGAGTGTCGTCCACGAGTGCATGTAATTTTCTTATATTTTCCCCTTTTTGCAATATTAATTTTCAGTGTCTGTAGTTTTCATACTAATTATCCGTTGAGACTTGTTATAAGATGTTACAATGCAAACGTATAATGTATAATAATGGACACTTGAGTTTATTAGAAGTTGTTTGGAATACGGGTTGCTTATTTTGTTGGTTTTTAAGTGTCAATTGGTTTCAATCATAGGCTATTTGTTCATTTTTCCTTTCATCCTACTGTCTAATACTTTGTTTGATCATGGACAGGACGTGTTTCTAAAAATATATAAGACAAAGACATCATAAAACACCGACGCAATGTCACTCTTTCATGTCTATCCGCGCCAATTATTCAAGAATTGCAAGCAACTTCATTCATGCACATATCACATAGTTTTGTACTTGTAAAAATAGTTCTACTTGCTTTGTATTTCATGTGTGAATCAAGTCAGAGATTTGACAGTTCTTTACAACAATTTACACGTTTTTTTCTTGTGTAATTTAATTGAACTTTCCCGTTTTAAATTTACCTTAGAGATATTACTGATAATACTTTGTTTATATTCTCAACAAAAACATAGTGTTGTGACAGATTAACCATCAACATATTTTAAATATTTAATGTTTTGATACTAACTCCTCACCTCCAGTATTATGTTCGCTTGATATTATTACAAATAAAGTCTGTATCAAAAATGTCATTGTTCCATATTTCCTTGTCGTTTCAGCAAATCTGCTATCTTTATTTTTTGTTAATACACCAAATAGAAATACAGATAATGTTTCCTTGGATACCAAATCTTGAAGATGTTGACCAATCCCAAATTTTTGTTCTACGTTTTGAAAATATAACTCAAAACGAATATAATTGTTAAGGAAATATTTCTTTTTGTATAGTCCGTTTTGGACATTAGTTACCTACGATTAGCAGACATATGTTGGAATTTTTCTACCATGATTTCCTTCGTGAAAATATGAGAACAAAATAAACTTGTCAGAACCAGTAACATATATTTACATTCTTAGAATCAGTAATATAAGGTTAATATAATTCAAAACATGCTTTTCTTACAGTTTTTGTTGAAGCTTTTTGCCCGAGAGACATGAAATAAGGCGTTGTGTCAAAAAAACAAAAAAGGTTGGTTGAATGCTGCATACATAATTGTATTTTCGTCTCTTAAAAAACTTTCTTCAGGCTTGTATTTAGAACTATAGAATTGTGTTGCAATATACAATTGTAATTTGCACAGACAAAAACATAACATGGACGTGATTTGGATGCATTTCATGTCTTCGGCGTAACATTACCATTGTATACATGTCTGTTCTTTCTAATTAAGGTTTTTATTTCTTAGAAAAAAATCTTTCCTTTGGCAATTAGTTTATTAAATAACAAAAAAACTAAAATGGCGGATTGAATAAATTTGTTTTGGCTCATTAGGGATTAAGAGTGTTTTTATTTCATTCTCATCAGGATTGGACACAGCTGCAGGCTGTATCCTGATGAAAACTTAGTTAACGTCAGTCACTAATATACAAGGGCAAAAATTCAACAATTTATGTGAACCCCTTACAATTTTGAAACACTTGCAATGATCCAAATTTTTATTTGCTTTGCTTTCAAGATTTAATGAGTAAGCATGAGCTGATTTCTTTTTAATTTCAAATACTGATTTTTTTTAAATTAATTATAATAGTCAATATAAACCAACGACTGGTTAACATCTGCGATATTCCTGACTTGGTAAAACCATACATGTAATACCCAAAAAATTCCACCATTATTAATCAAATATGTTTGCATTAGGACCAGATTTGACAGCAAACGCTATCTTTGCATTAACATCAGAACAAATGTGAAACAGATTATGCCGTCTAAAAATAACTTGAAGTAACAAATATTTGTCAATATTTTTGGGAATAACACACTTTTCAATAAAAAACTGTTTTAATTTTAAAAAAATCTTAAAATGCATGATGTTAAAATTAGTAATTATCATAAAATAAAATGTTCTGTTTTGTTTTACTTTCGCTTGGCTCACTTTGTAACATTTAATTATCTGTAATTTTTAGGCATTTTGTAAAACTTTTGAATTTTTAAGAGTCATGTTGTCAATTGCCTGAAACAATAAGTCAATTTATAAAATTGCGAAATCTTACATTTATTTAGAAAATTTTCAAAACTAAGTCAAGCATTTTGTGAAATGCCTGAATTAAGACAATGCCTGTAAAATATATGTATAATTAATAATTTATTTCTCAAACATTTCATTAAAATATATAGATTCTTCAATATCTAAATATCTACAAGGTTTATTAGCTAATTTGGATTCTGTGAATAGAACCAAAAAGAGGCAAAATATATACTCTCAACAGAAATAAACAATTGAAAGTTTATAGACGAAACAAAAAGTAGTTTATTTATACATACTTACATATATATATATCTTTAATCAAAATTTTAAAACTAGCATTTGAAATTAAAATCAAGACTTAAAACAAAGCTTAAGATTTCTTTATTGCATTGTTGTATACTATATAGCAGATTAGCTCTGCCTATTGTATAGCGGCAGGATACTTAATAGGTTTATTCTGATATAGATTGCAGATGTGAGAACCATCAAATACCATCAGTTTAGCTACGCGTTAAGTGGTTAACACGTTTAATGTTTGAACGATTGCTGTGAACTGATTCTATAACATGATTGTAAAGATATCTTAATGTTAGAAATGCGAATAGATGATTGACGTGTGTGAGAAATTATAGGGAAGTACAGGTCAAAGGTGAAGGATAATTGGAATATGATTAAATCACAGATCAACAATGAATAAGAGATTTTCGGAATGATAAATATTGCAACGAAATAAAATAGGAAATGTGCAGTTACTCTTATATATAACCCATTGACCCCACTAATGACAATTTTTTATCGTTAGACAAAAACAATTATGTTTATTGGAGTAATACATCTTTATTGTTTTACCTAGATGTAATGTTGCTGAAACATATAAATGTTAAGTTCATATGATACCTCACGAGTCCAAATACACTGTATTGATTGTTTGAGTATAACATCTAGGTGGTCATTCAGCAGTTATCAGTACAAGAAGTAACAGTAGTTTACAGATGTTCAAATCTAAAAAAAAAAACAATACGAAGATACAAATCAAGGAAAATATTTAAAAACTGAGGGAATCACATGAACCAAAAAAAAAAAAAAAAAAGCGTAGAGTCGACATGATAAGTGTCTCACGCTACGAATGCATTACCGCCCCGCGAATAAAAACTCAGTCAAAATACATAATCGGAAAAAGAGCACAATTGGTAATAATCTATCTTGAAATTTTTATTCTACGCTAGTACTATCCTGAACTTATTTCACAAATACTGAAAACCTCTTTTTCACCCGTAGTGATAAGAAGGTGGCGTTATTTTCTATTTGTTGTATTTGTTGACCAATTTATTATTTTGCATACTATATATATTATGTTGCTCTTGTTGCACACACTGTGTGCCTGAGTGTATTTATACACTATCTTGCCTATACCAAGTCAGGTAAATAAACGAATCTTTACGAAAATTAAAGCATATTTTAAATTTACTGGTGCACAATCGTTTTTGTAAGGTCTAAATAACATAAAGGTAAATTGAAATTTATCTTCCATTCTCTTAAAGCACATAGAGATAAAACCGGTGTTGTTGGAATTGTGTTGGTCTAGTAGTCTTTTAGTGGTATTGCAGACTTGTTTATATAACATTGTAAATATAACGGAATTTGATACGACTGTCATACAAGTGAGAGGTTTAGCGCTATAAAACCAGGTTCAATCCATAATTTTCTACATTTGAAAATGCCCGAACCAAGTCAGGAATATGACAGTTGTTGTCCATTCGTTTGATGTGTTTTGCTATTTGATTGTGTCATTTGATCAGAGACTTTCCGTTTTGAATTACCTCGGAGTTCAGTATTTTTGTGATTTTAATTTTGATTTTGTTTGTTAATTGTTTGTCATGTTTTTTTTTCTCGATTTTCTCTTTGAATAAGAGTTCTTAGTCTCCCGTTGGTATATTAAGCCTCCATATATCCGTATTGATACCCATATGACACCTACATTCATCAAAGCATAAAGGAAAATTATAGGAGTAATTAAATCAGAGTTAAACAATATTGGAAGGATTCATTTGAATTAATAATCCACCAATTACATTTGTTAAAGATATTCTATTGAAATGTATTCTATGGTAAGGTCCATACTATGACATTGAATAGTAAGAGTAAGAATGAGAATATGTATGGTACAAATTAAGAGCTCTTGATGAGCATCATGACAATTTATACATAGAAAAGAAAACACTAATAGCTGATAAGAAGCATCAAATATTTTTTTTATAAATAATTAAGTATGTTGTTAACATTTTTCATCTAAAATATTTTAATGAACAAATAGTAATTGCCCACGACGAATTTTGTTGTAAACACATCCTTACCAGAAATCAGCTGAAGTTTCTATTTTCAAGCAGATGTTTGCAAACGTTGTCTGTACCGAGGGTATATTCTGACATGTAATGTGTTGTTTTCTGAAAGGCTTCAATAGAAGAAAAACATAGTTAGAGTGATAAAGCTAGGATGAGGAAATGAATTTTTACTAATACACCTGCAATGCCTTGAATTTCTTAAAAAAACCCATCTATGATGTCAATGGGTGCCATGTTACATCTTGAACTCTGGGTTAATGTGAGTACTTATCCTTAGTTTAATTCTGAAAGGATCATTCAGATTCATAACCTTAGTTTATATTATGAATAATAATTGGTTCTGATCGTCTGATCTTTAAATTTACTGACTCTATCCTTTATGTATTCCCGATAGGGACATTCTGAGAGAATATGGATTCACATTAAGGGTAATGCATGAGGAAAAAAGGAGATCTTTGTCCGTTCGACGCACCCAGTCGTGTTTCCATTTGTAGGTCATGCGATTCGCTGTATTTTGTTTACCGATTTGTCAAGCCATGAGGCCAACCATGTTTGTTACTGTAAATTTTTTGTAAACACAGAATATAAATATCTATTTTTCTTATCAAATCCCCTGGTTTCATTAGCAATTTATAACACAGGAAGGAACCTTAGCGTCATTGTTGTAGCGCTAAGGGACATTGTTCACAACCAGTAGTGAAATAAAATATTCAAAGTTGAAAAAAACAAAACAAAAATACGGTAAAGTATTTTGTTTACCGTATGTGTATCCTTTAATGAATAATGATACTTGATTACGGGTGAAAAGTCAAATAACGAAAATACCGAACTCCGCGAAAAATTCTAAACGGAAAGTTTCTAAGCAAGTGCAAAATCCAAAGAACAAACACATCAAACGAAAGGATAAAGTCCTTTTGCCTCTAACTCGAATTAACTGTATTAATGATCGGGATTCCACGAATGAAGAGTATATTTTACGGGTTAAAGCCTGTGTTGATAATTTTTAATAACCGATATAATAGTAAACTTGCAGATGACAGCTCGTGTAGATCTTTATGAAAAACCAATTGATGAGTATAATTTGCTGGTTCAAGCCCTTGTAGATCAGTGTGATTTACCGATAGCTGAATATAATTTACTTGTTAAAGTCTGTGTATATCATTTTGATTTACTTATGGATAAGAATTAACTTTTGGCTTATTCCAATATATCTATAAGATTAGAATTTTCAGCAGATTTATTAAGAACTGATAGTAAAAGTCTATATAGATTATTGAAATTACTTAGTAACCGATGTACACAAATTCATGATTCAATATCATATAAATTAATCTTTGTTCAAATACTAACTGTTAGAGTAATCTTATCCGAAACATTCGAACTAAAATATTAAAAATGTGAAAGTTATACATGCTCTTTTATTCCGAGAAGATCTCATGGATTCTTCTGATTTGTTGGTTCAAGCCCATATAAATTATACTGATCTGTAAAGCAAACACAGTAGATACCATAGGTAGTTACTGCTAAGTCAAAGTATATAGATTCTCAGGATAGATTTACTGATCTGTTCGTTAAAAGGAAGAAATCACAAAAATACTGAACTCGAGGAAATTTCAAAACGAAAAGTCCCTAATCAAATGTCAAAATCAATAGCTCAAACACATCACACGAATGGATTACAACTGTCATATTCCTGAATTGGTACAGGAATTCCGATTATTTAAGTCGGTATAGATCATCGGAATCTACTGGTCTGATAATGAGAACATGAATAGATCATCGGAATTTATCGGTCTGATAATGAAACCATATGCAGATCCTTTGAATGTGCTTGTCTAATAATGAAAGCAATGCACATCTATTTGTCCGATCTGAAATCATATGGAGATCGTCATAATTTACAGCTCTGTTAATGAAAACAAATGTAGATCATCGGAAATCACTGGTCTGACAATGAAAGTAAATATAGATCATCGGATCTCGTCTGATCATGAAAGTACATGTAGATCATCGGATGTCTAATAATGAAAGTGAATGTAGATCATCGGATTTGGTTTGATAATGAAAGTAAATTAGATTTGGTATAAGAATACAAGTAAATGCAGATCATTGGATTTGGTATAACAACGAAAGTAAATGCAGATCATTAGATTTGGTCTGATAATGAAAGTAAATGTAGATCATCGGATTTGGTCTGATAATGAAAGTAGATGCTGGTCATCGGATTTGGTCTGACAATGAAAGTTAATGTAGATTATCGGATTTGGTCTAATAATGAAGGTAAATACAGATCATCGGATTTGGTCTTACAATGCAAGTAAATGTGGATCATCGTTTCGGATCTGACATTGAAAGTAAATGTAGATCATCGGATCTGTTCTGATAATGAAAGAAAATGTAGATCATCGGATCTGGTCTGACAATGAAAGTAAATGTAGATCATCGTTTCGGATCTGACATTGAAAGTAAATGTAGATCATCGGATCTGTTCTGATAATGAAAGAAAATGTAGATCATCGGATCTCGTCTAATAATGAAAGTAAATGTAGATTATCGGATCTGGTCTGACAATGAAAGTAAAAGTAGATCATCAGATTTGACCTGACAATGAAAGTAAATGTAGATCATCGGATCTAGTCGTGACAATGAAAGTAAATGTAGATCATAGGATTTGGTCTGATAATGAAAGTAAATGTAGATCATCGGATCTGCTCTGATAATAAAAGTAAATGTAGATCATCAAATCTGGTCTGATAATGAAAATAAATGCAGATCATCGGATCTGGTCTGCCAGTGAAAGTAAATGTAGATAATCAGATTTGGTCTGACAATGAAAGTTAATACATAGTATCGGATCTGGTCTGACAATGAAAGTAAATGTAGATCATCGGATCTGTTCTGACAATGAAAGTAAATGCAGATCATCGGATCTGGTCTGATAATGAAAGTAAATGTAGATCTTCGAATCTGTTCTTATAATGAAAGTAAATGTAGATCATCGAATCTGGTCTGACAATGAAAGTAAATGTAGATCTTCGAATCTGTTCTGATAATGAAAGGAAATGCAGATCATCGGATCTGGTCTGATAATGAAAGTAAATGTAGATCATCAAATCTGGTCTGATAATGAAAGTAAATGTAGATCATCGGATCTTTTCTGCCAATGAAAGTAAATAGTAAATATAGATCATCGGATTTCGTCTGACAATAAAAATAAATGTGGATCATCAGATCTGGTCTGACGATGAAAGTAAATGTAGATCATCGGATCTGTTCTGACAATGAAAGTAAATGCAGATCATCGGATCTAGTCTGACAATGAAAGTAAATGTAGATCTTCGAATCTGTTCTAATAATGAAAGTAAATGTAGATCATCGAATCTGGTCTGACAATGAAAGTAAATGTAGATCTTCGAATCTGTTCTGATAATGAAAGTAAATGTAGGTCATCGTGTCTGGTCTGACAATGAAAGTACATGTAGATCATCGGATCTGGTCTAACAATGAAAGTACATGTAGATCATCGGATTTGGTCTGACAACGAAAGTGAATGTAGATCATCGGATCTGGTCTGATAATGAAAGTAAATGCAGATCATCGGATTTGGTCAGACAATGAAAGTAAATGTAGATCATCGGAACTGGTCTGATAATGAAAGTAATGTAGGTAATCGGATCTGGTCTGACAATGAAAGTAAATGCAGGTCATCAGAACTGGTCTGACAATGAAAGTAATGTAGAACATCGGAACTGGTCTGACAATAAAAGTAAATGTAGATCTTCGGAACTGGTTTGACAAGGAAAGTAAATGTAGATCATCCAATTTGGTCTCAAATGAAAGTAAATGTAGATCATCGGATCTGGTCTGACAATGAAAGTAATGTAGGTAATCGGATCTGGTCTGACAATGAAAGTAAATGCAGGTCATTGGAACTGGTCTGACAATGAAAGTAATGTAGAACATCGGAACTGGTCTGACAATAAAAGTAAATGTAGATCATCGGAACTGGTTTGACAAGGAAAGTAAATGTAGATCTTCCAATTTGGTCTCAAATGAAAGTAAATGTAGATCATCGGATCTGGTCTGACAATGAAAGTAAATGTAGATCATCGGATTTGGTCTGACAATGAAAGTTAATACAGAGTATCGGATTTGGTCTGACAATGAAAGTTAATACAGAGTAACGGAATTTACTAGTTTATAATTAAAATCTGCATAGCTCACTGGGATATACTGATGAAAAAGTATGAACCGTTGTTTACAAATAAGAGATTTAAATCGGGATGAATACATCGTTCGTTTAAGTCCAGAATATTTTGGTTTCCCTATACATAGGTTGATTAAATCGGAAGATTAACTAACATTTATCTTGAAGAACCACAGTTTACTATTGATCAGTATTCGCATCCCGAAACAATGTCTCCGCTTGTTTCTAATGGTAAACCCCACCCGCCCACATTTAAAAAATCAACAAAAAATAGCTTAGCTTTAGAAGAGAACGCAACATGAGACAAAAATCAAATTCATTTAAAGTTCAAAAGATATTGTCTTAGATCAATTGATTGGATCTAAAAAAAGTGTTTATATTTTTTTCTTATCATTTATTTAAAGTAAAGTTTGGTGTTATACGCACTGGAAAACTGATTTCGTTTGTAAGCTACAAAAACTTTGATTATTTTGTAAATAATAAATGACGTTTTAAAAAGTTCTTAAGAAGTATTGCCTCATCAAATATTCAAAATTCGCAAATTTGATTTTTTTTTCAGATAATAAGATTAGTTTAGTTAAATCATACGCCCGGAATATTATTATTTAAATTGTTTGATCTAATCCTCAGCTTCATTTACAATACATATTGGAAAATCCTCTTAAATTGCTCCATCGTAGATTTTATTTTAAAAAGAGGATATATAGTACTTTGGCAGATTTTTCTTTTGAGATTTATTCTTATTTATTCCTGAAACTGTTTTTATCGTTTACAATATTACATTTTGATAATCCTGTTATCATTTCTGCAACTTGTACACGACTGTAAAACATGCGTAAAAAGAGACACTGTTTGCTGTGTTTTAAATCTGGGTTGTTGTCTTAAATAAAGCCCCAGTCCCACTAGACCACGATCGCACCACGCTCACCGCAATCTAAAATAAATTTAGATCGTGGTGAGGTCGCGGTATGAGCGGCATGAAAATGTTAATTTTCGTTGCTTTCACGATGCTACTACGTCCTAATTACGCTTCTACAACGATCCCGCTACGATTAAACCACGTTCTCACCGCGATTATTCTGCGACCTCACTACGCTTATAAAGATCTTTCTACGCTCTTCACGTTCTCACCACGACCATACCACGAGTTATCCGATTGCAACACGATCTTACTGCGATTATAGCACGTTCTTACCACGATTATACTACGTTCATACCGCGATCTTACTACATTCTCAGCAATACCGCCAATATCGTATTTCATATCAATATAGTTCCATTCCTTCTATTTCTGATTAAAACGGAGATTTCTCGGAAACAATACAGTCATGCCACCAAAATCTACTAGAATACGTGGGCGTGTTGGTAGGGGTTGATGTAGAGGCAGAGGGAGCAAAGTATGATCGTCATACTAAACTCCAAATAGTACACAAGAAACTAAAATTAAGAATAGTACAAGACTAACAAAGGCCAGAGGCTCCTGACTTGAGACAGGCGCAAAAATAGTGGGGTTAAACATGTTTGTGAGATCACAACCCTCCCCCTATACCTCTAGCCAATGAAGAAAAGTAAACGCATAACAATACGCACATTAAAATTCAGTTAAAGTGAAGTCCGAGTCTGATGTCAGAAGATGTGACTAAAGAAAATAAAGAAAATGACAATAATACATAAATAACAACAGACTACTAGCAGTTAACTGACATGCCAGCTCCAGACTTCAATTAAACTGATACTATACACATAAGTAGTATAACACTTGTCATCAAGAGATGTCGGAACGACCAATCAAACCTAAATTACAACCTATTGCTGGTCCATAAAGCTCAAATGACGATATTTTAGTGAACGATAGCAGAGATGACACAGATGTGTCAATATACATGTATATAGGAAGATGTGGTATGAGTGCCAATGAGACAACTCTCCATCAACGTAAAAATCTATAAAAGTAAACCATTATAGGCCAAGGTACGGCCTTCAATACGGAGCCTTGGCTCACACCGAACAGCACGCTATAAAGGGCCCAAAATAAATACTAATGTTAAACCATTTAAACGGGAAAAACCAACGGTCTAATCTATATAAAAACGAGAAGCATGGTTGAGCCGTTAGAGCAAATGGATAAATACATTCAGACAAACAAAATCTAGGGAGTTTTTTTATATATTTTATGTGAAAATGACAATAATAATGATGGTCGTAGTGTGAACGTAGTAAGGTCGTGAGAAGAGCGTGATGAGGACGGCAAGGGCGTGCTAGAATCGTACTATGGTCGTGAACAGCGTGGTAAAGTCGTAGTGGAAGCGTAGTTGGGTCGCGATGAGAACGTGATGGTCGTAGTAAGGTCGTGATAACGTCGCTGTGAGATCGTAGCGCAATATCTCTCCGAATAGAATCACGCTTTCGCTACGCTCTCGCTTCGATTGTACAGCGACCTTTGCGATCTTACTACGATCTTAGTGCGCTCTCACTACGCTTTTACTACGACCTAATTTCGTCACGACCGCACCACGATTGTCATGTTCAAAGTTGGCCACGCTCTTCACGATCTTGAAGACCTCACCACGACCGTGGTACGACCTTACTGCGACCTACACGATCGTACCACGACCATCAAAATTTGCATTTTTTTCACAGATCGTAGTGCGATCGTGGCCTAGTGGGACTAGGGTATAAGCACTTGAACACACCCGTGATATCGCGGATCCGTGACTGAATTATATAGCTATGCGTAAGCCTTATTTTAGTATTGGTATTTTCATCTGATAAAGTCATGCCGATTATAAAATGCACAGTTTTCGCTGCTTTCAAATATTTCTGTTTGAACCCGTCGACCTGGAACTTATCAATTATTGGTAATATAAATTATTTGGAAAACAAAAGGTCCTGGAATGGAATATTTTTTAATCGACATCATTGTCCTGTATTAGTTACAAATAAAGTTGAATTCTTTGATTCGCTGTTTTATGTCATGTCCGGAAACAAATTAAAAACTGTACCTATACGCCTTATTTTAAGTCCAGATTTTTAGTGTTCGTATTGTTATCTTAGAAAGTCTTACTGATTAAAATACTACAATAATGAACAATTTGACAATGATTGAATTAAGTAGTGTCAACCTTGTGATTATGATCCGTGTATAATAATATAGCAAAATCCTAACTACACCGTTTGGTGGTGCGCCTGTCAGATGCGGAACGTACAGATAAGGTTATAGGTAACAGGTGAATATACTATTGGTATCGGTATCGGATTCGACCCGGAACTTGTTAATTATTGGGAATATTAATTATTTGGAAAACAAAAGGGTCAGAGTGGTGGAATTTTTAATTTACACCATTGTCCTATATTAGCTATATATAAAGTTGAATTCTATGATTTGTTGTTTTTACCCAATGACGGCTGACAAATTGGACCTCGTTATTTTAGTATTATAGATACTCCAATTTCCTGTATTTGGTGGTATTCGGTCGACACCTGTATCAGTGTTCTGCTTCTAATTTTTGCCTGAAAAAATGCGTTAACAATTCGAAGGTCTTGATATAATACATATGTACTCATCTGGCTTATAGATCGTAAACTATAACCTAAAAGTTTATGTTTTTAAAAACAGATATTTTCCTAACGTTGTACAAGGATATGTTAGTGTAAAACTTCGTTTGTTAACGTAAATACTTCAAGTTAATAATGTCACTCAACGTTATTTAGTTTTCTCGTAAATATTGTGTTTTTATTTTTATTGTAAATTCGAACAAATAAGTCTCTGGGGCATTCTGTATTTTGTGAACTAATATGACCAATAAATGTGATAAATTTTTCTGAAATAGTTTCGTTCTCTTACTCTTATATTAAATGGGGTCGTATTTTTAGACATTTTCTCAAATTTTGTTTTGTTTTACATTTCTATCCTTTGATAGACATAACAAACGACTTTCCCTAAAAAAATAAACAAAACAGAATTGTAATCAGTTTTATACAGAAACATTTTTTATCATAAAATTATGATTATGTTTTTTTTTCTGTATTACTTTGTAATCAATCAAATACCAGTGTTTTACATCGCTTTTCATCTAAATAAGATAATATAAATAACTTATCTTTTCTGTAAGCATCTTTTTTCTCTCTCTTACTTCTTTTAGCAACAGGACATGTCTGATAGAAGAATTAATATTTAGAACGCAATATAAGACATGGGTTGCCCATAATAAGTTATTTCCGCTGTCATATCTTATTTTTGAAAACTAGTATGTATTCATATAAAAAAGAAGATGTTGCCAATGAGACAACTATCCACAAAAGACCAAAATGACACAGACATTAACAACTATAGGTCACCATACGGCCTTCAACAATGAGCAAAGCCCATACCGCATAGTGGGCTATAAAAGGCCCCGATAAGACAATGTAAAACAATTCAAACGAGAAAACTAACGGCCTTATTTATGCAAAAAAATGAACGAAAAACAAATATGTAACACATAAACAAACGACAACCACTGAATTACAGGCTCCTTCATGTTGTTGCACATTGTAATCGAAGTGATGCATAGTAAGTGTCGTCGTTCATATAAGCTAAATTTATATTGGTCAAAAGGGCTATTATCAATCTGTTGTAGTTTGTATTTTTTTCTTAAGAACACCAAATTGTCGAATTGAGATCAAACTTTGATTGTATAATTTTAAAAAAACACTTGCAGAGTTGAATATGGAGGTAAAATATAAAAAGGCTAAATCCGACTGAGACATCAATACCTATAATTTTTAAGGAATACATATATTAGCGATTATAACCTGAATTTCTTTAAAATTACTAGAAATAGAAAATAATATAATGGGTTCACATAAACAATATTACTCTTTTTTTATTACAAATTTAAGTTTAAGTCTCTTTGATTGATTTACACTTCATAAATTAACTTCGATAATCATTAAAGCATTCTTGATTAAAACTTTCGAACACAAAATATAGTATCATCTGAAACACTTGGCAAATTTGGACCAAACGTGAACGGTAATATTACATTATTAGCGATAATTTATAAACATTGATTCCAACGACCTTTTAATCAAAAGATACTTGTTGTTTGTAAAAGATCAAACATAGAGATTTAATCAACATTGCCTTCAACTAAAAACACATTGAATTCTGTTTCAGAATTAATGCAATAAACATTTTCAGAATATGGGTCATGCGTTCCTGGTGAAGGTAAATCCAAAACATCGTTATGGATGCTTATAATTTATAAAGTGCTGTTATCAATGTGCTACTCTTAAGGAACTACAATGTATGGATAACATTCCAAAATTACTTCTTGGGTTGAAAGCTTTAGAGAAATATGAAATAAAAAATACATCAATATCATATGTTGTAATTCATAGGTCAACCAAATAAATCATAAGTGCCTAGAAAATTTAACAATTGTTTCCTTCAGGGTCTTTCGTCAAAGCCAAACTAGTAAACACCCTCCCATCCTTCAATTTTCTAAGAAAAATGAAAGAAAAAAATGAAATCAATTTAATATAGAAACTAAAATTCAACATAACAAAAAATGAAAATTATGTTTTTTTCTATTTTGTTTTATTAAACAATATGGTAGTGTTCAGTCTGTTCATTTAACTGGGATAATATTATTCGTTTTTGTTGATATCATATGTTTTGATGAAGACCTCGCCATTTTTTCCTCACCGATTTACTATTTAAAGATGAATTTCTGAAGCCTTTTATTGTTGTGCACCATTATATCACATTTGACCATATTCTTAGTCCGTTTTAGTTAACGTCAATTTTTGTTGCTTTCTTAGAATTGATAAAATCTATCTAATTACTTAATCAGTAACTCGATTTGAAAATACGCATTAAAGCTAGTAGTTTGTACGAGTTTAACCTTAAGAAATCGATATCTTTTAGATAAATGATTCACATTAATATTGGTCAAAATTTAATGTCTTTACTAAAATACAATAAATGATAGTTACAGAAAGACTTCTGAAATTAACCTTCAATTAGCCTTCATCGGAGTTTGATTTACTGTAAAAAAAAATCAAAGATAGCATAGATTATTTTCATACACAAGAAAATTCAGAAAGTTTTACTTGAATTCGAATGTGAAATAAAAAGTATGGATAATAAACGATAAAGATCAACAAATGTCCACAACTCCTCAAAACAATTATTAAGCGGTATATGTTGTTCTTCAAGGAAAATTCTAAAAAAAATATTGAATGGCATCTACAACTAAAAGTGAAATTACAAAATAACTAAACTCCGAAAAAAATTGAAAACGGAAAGTTCTAAATTAAATGGCAAAATCAAATGCTAGAACACATCAAACGAATGAATTGTCATATTCCTGACTTGGTACAAGCGTTTTCTTAGGTGGAAATGGCGGATTAAACCTGGTTTTATTGCTAGCTAAACCTCTCACTTTTATGACAATCGCATGACATTCCATTATATTGGCATCTACAACCAACATAGACAAACAAACAAGATCGTACATCAGTAAAACTTTGGTAGTTCATTTAGAAAATTCACCTTTTTTCAAATTTGCCAAATAATAATCAAGATCATCTAAAATTTACCACAAGTGCTGTTTAGATACTGAAATGTTTGTCTGGTCTGCGAATTTACCAATTATGTCTTATACCAATATTGCACCATTGTTTCTGAGCATGATGGGTGATGCATACAAAGAATTGGGTGTTTGCAATTTCGTCGCGCTTGTTCTTGCGCTCTCCTTTAAAGTTAGTACGACTCCCTTAGTTTTCTGTATTTTACCCTGAATTCATTCTAAAAAAAATAAACAAATTTTATTAAACATCAGTAAAGTTATTGTTGCCGCTAATTGATCCATCTGTATAGGTATTTAAAATGCACAATGTGTTTATTTGTTCTAAAATTCTTTGCTGTTGTTTGAATTTCATATTACAAAAAAGAAACTTTCATTCTATGAAATTTTGTAAGATTATATGTATGACTATAGAATAAGGCTACAGTGCGAATGCATTCAATGGCAATAGGCCTTTTTATATTAAAATTTGCAGGTATGCTTAGTGTACATCATAGCCTTTACATCGCATCTAAAGATTCATACAAGGATGTGTCCTTTTCATCAACTTCGATTAGATATATCAATGTCTAAAATATTATCTACGTTTATGTTTTTTAATTTACCAGAAGGTTGTAATGAAAAAAATGATGGCTGTCGGCTGGTATCTGCTCTTTATTCCGGTTGTTGTCTCTTTGATTTATTCTCCTTTTTCATTTTCAATTTCATAACTTTTGGCTAGCACAAATTGTATAGCATGTATGTCTTTACTTTTGAACAGCAGTATACTACTGTTGCCTTCATTTTCTTGTTCATTCCAATTGTCGGTGTATTTTATTGTCCTGTCTGCATGTGTTCAGTTTAGTTATTTTGTGGACTGGTATTTCGTTTTTCTAGAATCTGCTTTGTTAAGTAGTGTCTGTTAATTATATTGTTTATTACACATCCTTAGAAATGGGTATACAATTTCAATTAAACAATCCCTGATATCGTAATCCCCTCATAGATTTATGTTTTCTAAATGACAAGAGAAGACATTTGTGTAAAAGAAACTTATCACATCAAAAATAAAGTGGCACAAAAGTAGCATTGGCGCAAATTATTTCGATTTTGGCGTAAATGGATGGCGGCAATGATGTCAAAGTTATATATGACGCAAAAATGATTCCCGAAACCATAAACAAAAATCCACTGATGACTGAATATTTTTGATTTCACAAAACAATATAAGAAAGCAAAGCTGTCTTTTTTGTTCTTAATGACAATTGACTACCTGTTAGCATTTGTTTTAATTATTGCAAGGTTAAACAATAAAGAGCCAGTATTCAATGGTTAACCATGTTATTGAATTAAAGCTTGTTCGGCAAAGAAATGTTTGAAACAGAAAGAATGACTTTGAAAGATAATAAAACGTTAAGGCATTTAGCTATTAAACTTGATTTAATCAGCTTTGCCTAGTAGTTATAAAATACTGAAAACGATATAAGGAAGATCAATTTATGGTACAACTGCACCAACAAAAACAAAAAAAAAACCACAACAAAAACACGTTTAACTTTTCATATAACTGTTTGTCCAAATTATGAATCGGTATGGGTTGGCTTCTTGAAACTGGTTTTACTCGCCAAAATCTGTATGTGCCGTTCCCAAGTCAGGAGCCTGTAATTCAATAGCTGGCGTTTTCTGCTGTATATCATACTTTGTATTCATTTTGTACATAAATCAGGCCGTTAGTTTTCCAGTTTGAATTGCTTTGCATTTGTCCTTTCTGAATCATTTAAAGATGCCTGCGGTTTTACGCTTTGTGATTAAAGGACTTACGGTGACCTAAAGTTGTTAATTTCTGTTTCATTTTGATTTCGTGTGAGGAGCTGTCTCATTGGCAATCATAACACATCTTTTTATATGTCAATATGGAACCTAATTGCAGTTGATAAAAGTAATATCAAATTATATATATCAAATTTACTTATCTTGATGATCATATATACTATTGTGTGTCTGTTTGTCATTTTCTTTGTTAGACACGGCGTAGTCAGTTTGTTTTCGATATATAAGTTTGACTATCCCTCTGGTATCTTTCGCCCCTATAATATACAGAATAAAAATATATATATATCCAAATTGTTAGCTAGCTATAAAACTAGGTTCAATCCACCTTTTTCTACATAAGAAAATGCCTGTACCAAGAATGGAGTATGACATTTGTTACCCATTCGTTTGATGTGTTTGAGCTTTTGATTTTGCAATTTGATTAGGGACTTTACTTTTGAATTTTCCTCGAAGTTCAGTATTTTTCTGATTTTACTTTTTATTAAACTTCATGCTATTACATGTAAATGTTATCAGACATGATATATTAATTGGTTCTCAGTTAGCAACTTATTCATTTTTGAATGTATTGCCTTTAAATAATCTGATATCCTTTGTATTGCCCTTTTTCAGCACTCCATTGTTAAACAATAAAATCTAATTTTAGTGTAGTGCAGTAAATTTTTGCATTCTTGTACTGACTTTGATTATTTGAAGTAATAATTTGCTAAACGAAAACCCTTACTATTACAAGTTATCACTCCAAGGTATTCGCGCGCACTCAAATATATATATGGCAAAACTGGTTCCAAATCAACTATGAGTAAGCATTGAAACTGATAATCATAAAAACAAGATTAAAGTGACCATAATTAAATTATGCCAGATGTTTAATATTAGTTATGTACTTTTGGTTGCAATTAATAATCTGTTAAACTGATTTACCTGGCCATTAAACCTACATCTATAAGTATGAAATAATTTACCGCTAAATTAATTCCTTTTATCGAACAGGTGTCCAAATTATTAAGATAATATAAAAAAGTTGTTAAACTGTTTGTTTACTGCCATTTGACTGCTACTTTTTTGTTATATAGAGCACGTTAACCTATTCTAAACTGTAATTTGGGCTTGATCGTGAGTCTCACATAACAACAAGAAGATTAAATAAATAATATCTCATATCAATAAACATTATTGTTTTGTAAAGCTATATATAATTATCTTAATGATGTTTCGCAGAAGAAATAAACATTATAGTTTATATTTTTAGTCAGCTGTTGATCAGCAATCTTTTTCTCTGATAGATAAAATTTAAGACTGCATGATATCTGATATTTCAATTCTTCAATTTGTTTTAATTTAAACTGATAATGTATTGACCCAAGAGTTTTTTTCATCATTGAAAACTGATAATTTCAAAGCAAGGTTAGTGAGTCGTTGTGTTATTTTTCTACAATAAACATTGTGATGTTGCTTTTGTAACTTACTATTTTATTATCAAGGAGTAAGTCTTAAAAAGGATATTTGACTGGCGTGTAAAAGATGTACGAGTTGAAATGAAACTTTCTTATAATTGAAATAAATATATTTTCCCCATATGAATCAAGATTCAAATCTAATCTATTAGTTTTGTTTTCTTCGATGTATCAATGATCTGTCTCTATTTTCTATGATAATCATACCGATTTCATGCAGTTTTTCTATTGTCAACTCCTCTTAATCGTTGTCTGTGATAAATGAAAATAGTGTGTTTTACTATGCCTACTTATTTTTATTTTGACTTTATCTTTTCATTTCTGGTTTGACTGTTCTAATTTCTATTTTGACTGTACTTACTGGTTTCTGTTTTGACTGTACCTACTAATTTCTATTTTAACTGTATCGTCTAATTTTTGTTTAGATTGTACCTACACGTTTCTGTTTGACTGTACCAACTAATTTCTATTTTAACTGTTTCAACTAATTTTGGTTTTGACTGTACCTACCAGTTTATGTTTGACTGTAACTACCAATTTCCATTTTGACTGTACCTACTAATTTCTATTTTGACTGTACCTACTAATTTATGTTTGACTGTACCAACTAATTTCTATTTTAACTGTTTCAACTAATTTTGGTTTTGACTGTACCAACTAATTTCCATTTTGACTGTACCTACTTATTTTTATTTTGACTGTACCTACTTATTTCTGTTTTTACTGTACCTTCAAGTTTTTGTTTTGACTGTACCAACTAATTTCTATTTTAACTGTATCAACTAATTTTGGTTTTGACTGTACCTACCAGTTTATGTTTGACTGTAAATACTAATTTCTGGGTGTGACTGTACCTATTAAAATAAGTTGTTGTATAATTTGAAGGTTCTTATTTTCTTGTTAAAATTGTCGAAAAGTCATTTGAGACGACATTGAAGTTTACAAGAACCGAAATTAAAATAAATATGAACAATCAATTTAGATTGTGACGTCAATTTAAACCAATTTGAAACTTAAAAGTTAACCTTGAACAATTGACCTCTAACCAGCGGCAGACCAGTTTAGTCAGTTTTCACTGTTATATCAAAATCTTGCAAATCGATTAACTGCATTTCCAATAAATTTTAATGGGTTACAAACGTTATTTTATGTTTTGGGCCTAATTACAATCTCAATTTAAGTTTTGCTACTTCAAAGAGCAGAATGAAAATTAAATTCTGTATAATTACCGGTAAAAAGCCACAAAATCTACTGCTGATTAAGGCAGAAGTTAGAGGAAGGAAAATATAAGGAGTTATGGGAAGGAAAATCTAAAGATGCATCAAGAGTATAATTAATAAAACATAGTTAATGGACATATCAAATTAATGAAAAATAGGAATTCCAGGAATAGATTTCCAAAAACAACTTAAAAGATACATGTTTTATAAATATGAAAAAAATGAAGATATAGGGTATACGGGTATTGGTACGGCAGTAATCAATCCAGAGAAGATGTCTAAAGGGTTACATACAGATTCCTACAATAGACCTATATCAGAAATGTCTTATATTCCCCGAGAGTATCACCAGCCCAGTTGTCACCACTTCGGTGTTGACATGAATATCAATTATATGGTCATTTTTATAAATTACCTGTTTACAAAACTATGTATTATGCGAAAAACTAAGGTTTTTTTTTTTTTTATTCCGGAATATATTTAATTAAGTGGTATTTGGCACAACTTTTTCGAACTTTGGGTCCTCAATGCTTTTCAACTTTGTACTTGTTTGGCTTTATAACTATTTTGACCTGAGCGTCACTGATGTATCTTATGTAGACGAAACGTGCGCCTGGCGTATAAAATTATAATAATGGTTCTTTTGATAACTGTTACCATATATCACAATGGTCTAAGCTCTCTCATCGATTTGCTTACATCAGCACTGTCTACATAGTGAAGCAAACATTGTTAAAGAAAGAAAACATTAAGACATGTATTATGAAAGTCAAAAGTGCACATAAGATATTTCTATTAAAGATCCGGAGCGAAATTAGTATGTTATCTATGAAATATACTGCTTCCAATACTGCTGAGATATTTAAGATCAAATAAATCAATGATAAATAGTTTTCTTTTTTTTTTTTGGTACGATTGTTGGGTTATTCGAAACATTTGAAATTCTAAGATTGGAAAAAAGAAAATTTCAGAACAATTATTTGTTTGGAGACTACAAATTGTCTCAAAGTAGTCCTAATGAGTGTATCATTTCAATAATATATTCGATATTTCCGGTTTCACTCACTTGATTACAACTAAATCTATATATATACATACATATATTCGTTCATGAAATATCAGTTATTGTCAAGCATGTCAAATATGACATCTTCATACTGACTTTTTGTCATTGTGACGCCGGGAAATGTAGAAATATTGAGTGACCCAGTTGATGTATAAATACATGTGGATTCATGATGATATATTATATAAAACAGAAGATGGGTATGATTGGTAATGAGACACCTCTTCACAAGAGACCGAATGATACAGAAATTAAAGAGTAAAGGTCACCCTATTAGGTCTTACATAGGTAGAACATAAATTAATTAACTTAAAACTACTAATTTATGTTCAAAGATAAGGACAAACTGGCACTATACAGGAAGGTTGTAGTGTAGACAGTAGTAGACAAGTTGTAAATACAGTAAAAAAGTTGATGTGATAGGATTGCAAATGTAACATATATTTATCAGTTACCACGTCACAGACATAGATGTGAACAATTATAGGCCAAAGAAAGCAAAAGTTATAGTACGATATAAAAGGCCCAACCAGCCATGACAAGCAAGTCTGTCGATTAGATTACATTCTAGGACAAAAACTGATAATTTTAAAAGTTCAATCAAAGAAAGACCTACGATAACTCCAGTTCTCATTCCAGCAATAGAATGGTTATTAAAATTATTCACCTTTTTTGCAAACCAAGTGAAGAATCATATACTACAAGACTGTAATTATGTCAAACGTAATCAGTAAATGGGAAAGAGAGAGAATGCAGAATTTGAAACTTCTATGTTATTTGGTCTCTAGTGAAAAGTTGCCTCATTTGCAATCATACCATATCCTGTTTTTTAAATTTATAATTCATGTTCTTCTTGTTTCCTGTAAAGAAGTGTATCGGGTTCATTAACATTTATCGCTGTCATCATAGTAAATGAATTTTTTTTATTATTTATTAAACAAAGTTGAATCTATTTAAAAAAAACATTGATAGGTTTATGGTCTTGAGTAGGCTTGTCAGTAACTACTAGTAGTCCTTTGTTATTTGATGTATCATTGTCATTTTGCTGAGTTTCTTCTGTTACCTATTCGAACATTGAACTCGAACTTCCTTTAAATATTTGTTTTGTACGTTTTGCTGTGTGTTTTTTTATTCCTCATTGGCTAGAGATTTAGGGCGAAGTTGGAGATATCACAAAGAATGTTTATATGTCATTATAACTTCAACTGCGATATTGAATCTTTTAACGCTTCAGGTCAAAGCAAAACATGACAGAACATAATAGAAATGCACCATAGGATGTTATATGACGCAGTTATTTCCTCTAACATAACATTTTGGAGGTCTTTGTTTCATTTCATTCTCGTCATCAATATGTTTCTGCGCATACCTGGTGCGTCATGGTAGCTCATACAACAATAAATTGAAAGATTGCGTCGTAATCTCATAGAATTAAAATGTTGAATTTATATTCCATATTCAGCAGACGACTTGACAATCTGACGTCAAAACAATGCTTTGTTTTGATATATATTTTCTTAACCTGTCATTTGTTGGCCATTTCTGTTTGTTATTGATGGTTATAAGTCATGACAAATCAAGACAATTGATATGAATGTAATGTCAGCATTGTTGTTATACCAGAACACGACAGGTCATAAAAAAAGTTGGCACACAGTAGTGGGTCTCTTTTCTTTGTTAAATCGTTGATGTATCTTTACGAAAGTTTAATTATTTTCTTTTAGCAAATACCTTTTAACAAAAGGAGATGCTGCTTATGTGTCAACGAGCCAGTAATGCAACGCATAAGAAGCAGAAATAACCTGTTGAAATCATTTCCTGTTATGATTTGTTTATTATAAGTCTTCATGCAGTTCATGGATGTTTTGAGAAAAAAGTTCGCATAGACTTGAATAATACCGTAGCGGTTGTGCTACAAATCGAGACATTAAAAACGTAGTACGAAATCGTGGTATCACAAAAATTTACATTCATTTGTCGAATTTTCAATTCTAGGAGCAGATTGCTTGGTATGCACTGCTGCTCTCTTAATCAATGTATTAGTAACCCGGAATAAGGCAAATGGCCGAATAGTTTTCAAAGTTACCAGGATTATAATTTAGTACGTCAGACGCGCGTTTTGTCTACATAAGACTCACAAGTGACGCTCATATCAAAATAGTCATAAAAGCCACACAAGTACAAAGTTGAAGAGCATTGAGGATGCAAAATTCCCCAAAATTGTGCCAAATACGGCTAAGGTAATCTATTCCGGAATAAGAAAATTCTTAGTTCGAAAAATTAAAAGTTGTGTTACCTAATAACAGTTGGTCCTGGATAAGAATGTTTTGATTTATAAAAAAAAAAACAGTTGGGATACAATGTAGCAAGTGAAGTTATATTAACAGAATGTACAATACTAATGTTGGATTGTAAAACAAATAAGCTTTACTTTCATACCATATCGATGTAAAACATTGTAAGCTATTTATAGTTGATCCTTTCGAGCATTCGTTCGATTGCCTTTTCCGCTACTGCTTTTTAAAAACAGACTTAAATAATTGAGTTTTATTGGGGAATTAATCAAAATAAATTTGATTGATTGACAGCCCATTGGGATATAAAGAATTATGTCTGATATAAATGGTTGTCTTTTACTTAAATAATTTAAATTTGAAATAGAAAATCTCATTCATGTGTCAATTTCTATTGTCGCTTGGTGATATCCATATTATGATTCCATGATGTAGAAAAATCGTTAAGTAAAATTGGAGTTTGATCGTTGATCTCTGGTCAAAGCAGATTAATTCTGCGAGAGAAGAACAATGATCGTCACCGTGTATATACCATTGTGATTGATGTAAACATTGGAGATGTCATCAATAAATAAAGATTTGTCCACAATCAGAGGGGATCATTACTGAGGACCACCTGTCTATGTCATCAAAACAAAGTTTTTTACTTGATTAAATTGATACTTGATCTCTAGACTTCACTTAATTACACGACACTTTCCCGGATTCATCCTGAAAAATATCCGGAATTGAAATAAGACTTCGTAATAAAACTTTCATAACAAATTCGATTTTTCTTGGTTAATTGTTGGTCTTATAAAAATCCTGTCCGGAATTTGGCGTTGAAACCGTGATTAATGTTTTGGCGTTTTTGAATGTTATAAGTTAATTAATATGGTAGACCTATGTAATACTTGTTGAATGTTCTTTTAACGTAGCACTGAAAGTGCACCGACATTACATGTGCAGACAGCTCTTTGGCGGATCAGTGATCCATAAATAATAATGAAACGTTTGATGAGTATTTCGTTCAACAATTGATGACCGATCACCATTCAGTAATTCAATAAACTCATCAAACTTTCAAAGACCATTGCAATTTGCCACTCGTAGCTATAATATGCTTATCCTTTTTTAACAGAGCAAATAATGATCTGAGAAAGAAGACAAGCCTTTTCTATTACGTGGGAAAACGCAATTGTTCATTTGCATTTGCCAATTGAAAATGTCAATGACAATACTGTGACAGATAAGTGATGGTTATCATAAGAAATATACAAATAGTAACAAGTACTTGCTGTGTACTTTGTTTTTGTTCAAGATATGAAAAATAACGAAGATCTTGATTGCTCAGTTGTCGTTTTTATTGGATTGCATATCACTTCTAGATAAACTCATCATAGATACCGGATTGAATTTTGTTTTTACGCCATACGCGCGTTTCGTCTACAAAAGGCTCGTCAGTGACGCTCGAATACAAAAAGTTAAAAAGGCCGAATAAAGTACGAAGTTGAAGAGCATTAGGGACCAAAATTCAAAAAAGTTTGAATTTTCTTTTGTCCATGATACAAAGTTATATAAGCATTGTGAAGAACAAAAAAAAAAAAAAAAAGAGAACATGACCGTTTTTGGTTATCCCTGGATTTGAAGACAACGCCATACTCCCTCCTTATTCATTGATTTTGTGTTTTATTATATTGGATACTTCTTCATATATACATATAAATACACCGTTTGTGTAACGTGTGCTCAACTATCATTCAAAAATATGTTTCGTATTTTATTGAAAACAGTTTTTTTTTCTCGTTTTAGTTTAATTTCAGGCTCTATACTTGAACTTGTACCACTGGTTTTGGTAGATAATATTCTTTGTTTGTAATAAAGATTACAATTCACCAAAAAAACAAATAATCTTTTTCATATTAATTACTCCATTATCCATACGTACATTATATCATAGGAATATTAATAACAGTTAAACGCCATCTGTACACCCTCAACATTACCAAGTGTCAATTACTATATCAAACATTTATCATTCAGCACTTAAAATTATCATTAATTTTAATTAAAATATTACGCAAGTTTCCAACTACTGCTCGATCTGGGAAATAAAATAACGGAATAACTAGTATCTCAATTGTTTGTAAAACAATTGAAAGGTCTTTCCTGTAAAAGTGATGTTTTCGTAATGTTCTTTGTACGACCTTTCGTTTGATATAAGACAAGCATACCTTCTGAAACTTTTCGCTTTTTACACTTAATGACCTCATCTGCCTACATTTTTGAGATCGGCAGTATGATATATGTAACACAGGGTAAATGAGCTTTCATTTGATATGCGACAACGCCATGTTCTAAAAAGTTTGATTTTTGCACTTAATAACCCCATCCAACCAATTTTTGGAGGTTGGGAATTTGATATTTCAAATGTACACATCATGACCTTTCATTTGATATACAACAACCCTACCTTAAAAGAACATTTATTTTTTGCACTCAATGACCCCATCCAACCCATTTTTGGGAGACGTCAATTTGAAATTTGAAATGTACGCTTTATGTTCTTTCATTTGATATGCGACAACCTTACCATCTGAGAAATTTGAATGTTTGCACTAAATGACCCCACCCGTCCCCCTGGGATGAAAAGGGGGTTTAAAATTTTCATTTTTAAGTAGAGTACATTTAGACCTTCAATTTGATATATCAGATGACCCCATTTGACAAAGTGCAAAAAATGATGCAATATCAACTATATAAATAGAAGTTATGAAACTTACAAAGTCAATGCAAAACTTGAAAATTTCAAATTGAATTTTTGGCGTTTTTTTCCATGGAATGTTTTTGGTATTTGGTCAAACATATAACTATGTTAACCTCTTCAATTTCTAAAACATTTTAAGAGGTACGCTCTTGTTGATTCAGAAATACATGCCTCCGCTCGCAAAACTTCAAACTGCATTATCTCTAAAACGACAATAGATATCTCAAATCTGTTAAATGATAAATGATCTACAGTTGAAGGACATCATTACAGAAAAAGAATTGGGACAATTTCAGAGTTCACCAAGGTCACAATTAATCATCAAATATATGATGCAATACAAAACTTGAGAACCGGAAGTCGTAGAGACA
This sequence comes from Mytilus galloprovincialis, assembly GCA_037788925.1. Lineage (NCBI taxonomy): Eukaryota > Metazoa > Mollusca > Bivalvia > Mytilida > Mytilidae > Mytilus > Mytilus galloprovincialis. Next base: position 86,460,864 of record CM075333.1, on the reverse strand, counting down.
TGGGTCTATCACCATTCAACTCAGGACCACTTGACCTTTCAAATATCACAAGGTCAAGGTCATAGTATAATGTGAAGGTCAAGGTGAAATTTCATCATGACCTGACATTGACATCAAATTGAAGGTCTTGAACTACTGATCATCTTTGCAATTTATAGTAGGTTGATATCTGTTACCTTTAAAAAGATATACACACAATACCATACTTTTAAGAATCATCCCGTCGTAACTTTTGAACAGACAGTCGGACTCTTTTGAGCTCAGTGTATAAAATGTAGAGCTCGTCGAGAGGAACATTTTATACGCTGTAAGTATGCAGCAAACTCTTATCGTTTTCTTAATATGAAAGCTTGAAATTGCAGCATAATTTTTTTTAGCATTCGGTGACCTTTGACCTTGGGTGCAAATTGAAGGTCACATGAACTTAAGATTATTGGTGTAGGTCTTAAGTCTTTACGACTTCCGGTTCTCGAGATACAATTTTTCAAAAATTGTGTATATTTTTTCAAGGGAAATAACTCCTTATAACGGTTAACAACAAAATGATTGTATATGTTTATTAACATTGCCATCTGGTCTTGTACATGTTGCCGTTTTAAAATCGATTCTATCTTAAATACTTTTTGAGAAAAATGCAAAAGAAAGAAATTGCTTTAAGGGGACATAACTCTCATAGGGAATGATGAAATCCTTAGCAGCCTCATATGGTAACACATCATGATGAGATCTAACTTTTGTTCAAATAAGGTCATGATATCTTTAAAAACAACGAGGGGGGGCCATGTTGAAAAAAATCAATAAAAGGGAGATAACTTCGAAAGGGGATGATGAAATCCTACACAGCCTCATCTGGTAATACCTCATGATGAGATCTATCGATGGTTCATATTTGGTCTTGATGACATCAATAGAAACGGGGGGAGGGCATTTAGAAAAAATGTTGGAAAAAAAAACATTAGAAAAACAGTAAGGTCTTTCCCCACGTAGGGGAAAGACCTTAACTACGGATGTTTACAGATTTTGTTTTTGACGTTTTGTCAGCTATGTGGGATCCTTTGTTTTTATCGATATAGTGTCCTCAAATATTTTGTACTTTTGTAACATAAAGGCTAAAAATCCATCTCGGAAAATCTTACAAAAAAGTAAAATCACAAAAAACTAGTATCTCAATTGTTTGTAAAACAATTGAAAGGTCTTTCCTGTAAAAGTGATGTTTTCGTATTGTACTCTGTACGACCTTTCGTTTGATATACGACAAGCATACCTTCTGAAACTTTTCGCTTTTTACACTTAATGACCTCATCCGCCTACATTTTTGAGATCGGAAGTATGATACATGTAACATAGAGTAGATGAGCTTTCATTTGATATGCGACAACGCCATGTTCTAGAAAGTTTGATTTTTGCACTTAATAACCCTATCCAACTAATTTTTGGAGGTCGGGAATTTGATATTTCAAATGTATACATCATGACCTTTCATTTGATATACAACAACCCTATCGTAAAAAGAAAATTTATTTTTTGCACTCAATGACCCCTTCAAACCAATTTTTGGGGGACGTCAATTTGAAATTTGAAATGTACGCTTTATGTTCTTTCATTTGATATGCGACAACCTAACCATCTGAGAAATTTGAATGTTTGCACTAAATGACCCCACCCTTCCCCCTGGGATGAAAAGGGGGTTTTAAATTTTCATTTTTAAGTAGAGTTTATTAAGACCCTCAATTTGATATATCAGATGACCCCATTTGACAAAGTGCAAATAATGATGCAATATCAACTATATAAATAGACGTTATGAAACTTACAAAGTCAATGCAAAACTTGAAAATTTCAAATTGATTTTTTGGTGTTTTTTTTCCATGGAATGTTTTTGGTATTTGGTCAAACATATAACTATGTCAACCTCTTCAATTTCTAAAACATTTTAAGTGGTAAGCTCTTGATGATTCAGAAATACATGCCTCCGCTCGCAAAACTTGAAACTGCATTATCTCTAAAACGACAATAGATATCTCAAATCTGTTAAATGATAAATAGTTGAAGGACAACATTATAGAAAAAGAATTGGGACAATTTCAAAGTTCACCAAGGTCACAATTAATCATCAAATATATGATGCAATACAAAACTTGAGAACCGGAAGTCGTAGAGACATGGGACTATCACCATTCAACTCAGGACCACTTGACCTTTCAAATGTCACAAGGTCAAGGTCATAGTATAATGTGAAGGTCAAGGTGAAATTTCATCATGACCTGACATTGACCTCAAATTGAAGGTCTTGAACTACTGATCATCTTTGCAGTTTATAGTAGGTTGATATCTGTTACCTTTAAAAAGATATACACACAATACTATACTTTTAAGAATCATCCCGTCGTAACTTTTGAACAGACAGTCGGACTCTTTTGAGCTCAGAGTATAAAATGTAGAGCTCGTCGAGAGGAACATTTTATATGCTGTAAGTATGCAGCAAACTCTTATCGTTTTCTTAATATGAAAGCTTGAAATTGCAGCGTAATTTTTTTTTGCACTCGGTGACCTTTGACCTTGGGTGCAAATTAAAGGTCACATGAATTTAAGATTATTGGTGTAGGTCCCAAGTCTTTACGACTTCCGGTTCTCGAGATACAATTTTTCAAAAATTGTGTATATTTTTTCAAGGGAAATAACTCCTTATAAGGGTTAACAACAAAATGATTGTATATGTTTATTATCATTGCCATCTGGTCTTGTACATGTTGCCGTTTTCAAATCGATTCTATCTTGAATACTTTTTGAGAAAAATGTAAAAGAATGAAATTGCTTGAAGGGGACGTAACTCTCACAGAGAATGATGAAATCCGTAGCAGCCTCATATGGTAACACATCATGATGAGATCTAACTTTTGTCCAAATAAGGTCATGATATCTTTAAAAACAACGAGGGGGTGCCATGTCGAAAAAAACCAATAAAAGGGAGATAACTTCTAAAGGGGATGATGAAATCCTACACAGCCTCATCTGGTAATACTTCATGATGAGGTCTACCGATGGTCCATATTTGGTCTTGATAACTCCAATAGAAACGAGGGGAGGCCATGTCAAACAAATGCTGGATGAAAAAAAAAAAAAAAAAAAAAAAAAAAAAAAAAAAAAAAAAAACAGGAGAAAAACAATAAGGTCTTTCCTCGCGGAGAGGAAAGACCTTAACAAAACTCCGAGGAAAATTCAAAAAAGGAAAGTCCCTTTTCAAATGGCAAAATCAAAAGCTAAAACGCATAGAACGAATGGACATCAACTGTCGTATACATGACCTGGTATAGATATATCTTATGTAGAAAATGGTGAATTGGACCTGGTTTTAAAGCTAGCTACCCCTCTCACTTGTATGATAGACGCACCAAACTCAATTATATTGACGATGATGTGTGAAAAAAACCAAACAGACATAATAGGTAAAAATGTCAAAATTACGGGTACAGCAATTAGCATTGTGTTATAATGATCCGAATCACGATAAAAACAAACAAGTATGCAACAAAGAAGCACACAAAACATATTAGCAATAATTATTAAAGACAAGAATACACAAATTTACCAGAGTACAATAACACAATGACGGGATAAACAAGTTCAGAGCCGCGTCATATGTATCCAAGAGACATAAAAGGGCATATAGACAAAGCCCATTTCCAAAAATAAAATACAAAAATACTTTACAATAGCACAATAACGGAATATGTAAGTATAGAGCAACGTTAAATGTAGCAAAGAGAGATTTAAAAGCCATATAGACAAAGCACACGAGCAACAATGAATGACAAGAATACAAGAATTATCATAGAACAATAAGACAATGAAAAGTATAAGTACAAAGTCACGTCAAATGGATATCAATAAAAATAGACTAAACAGTAATATAATTATAATAAAGACAAATAAAAGAGTACTTTAACACGTTATTAATATAACAAACAACGTCATTACCCAGAGTCTATACTTCATGTATATTGTGAGTAAAATTACACAAATACTAAACTCCGAGTAAAGGAAAGTCCCTTATCAAATGGCACAATCAAAAGCTCAAACACATCAAACGAATTGATAACAATAGAAAAACATTACATTGTACTCTGATTTACTACTGTCGCCTTTATTTAAACACAATGCAATGTATTATATACTCATGTATCTATTATTTGACCAACATCCAACTAAGGTCTATATTTGAAATATGATCTATATAGCTGATATTGGATGTACATTAAATTTTGTAGATTATAATATAGCTACATGTATAAAGATGACATTGGCTATAAATCAGAGCAGTTGCATGCGTAGATTTAACGTGAAGGAAAATGGTAATCCGTTATATTGTCAAATCAGATTACAATTACTTGTAAAATATACATCTGCTACAGATTACCTTATATACATTCAACTTTTATATGATAGATCGGAATGGGAATCTGACATTCAAACTGGCCGTATAATCATACAGAAACCATTCAGACTTGACTTTTAGAAATTTTATTTTTCTTAACTAAAGAACATTGGGATATTTCCCAGTTTTTTTCAACAATCTAAATCGCACTTTTATCAATTGGTGCATGCATAGATTATAAGTACATATTGTGGGTTAACAATCATGTCTTTTCAAAGAGACATAGTCTTACTTACACTTTCTACCACGTTGAACAATATTTCTATAAAAAGTGAATTCACAAAAATGCCTAACTCCAAGGAATATTCAAAATGGAAATCTCGTTATCAAATAGTAAAATTAAAAGCTGAAACACATCAAACAAATCGCAAACAACTGCCATATCCCTAACTTCAACAGACATTTCCTTATATAGAAAAAAAGGTTATTAATCTTGGTTTTTATAGCTTGTTTAACCTCTCATTTGTATGACAGTAAAAAAAATTCTCTCATTTTAGCGTGAACTCATCTTTCGTTCATTAATTTAGAGAGTATCTTTGTTAGATGTCCTTTTTCATTTCGTTTTATACATTTTCGCATTACTCATGTATGGCACTAAAGTTTATACTGTTCGTTCAAACTTAATGTTGCCTTACAGATTTAGATACATCGTAGTGTGTCTTAAATCTCTATCTTATTTGTTTCTCCTAATTTTTTATTAGTTTTAAAACGCCATAAGTGATGTAAGACAATCATAATTTGTGCAGATAAATTATGCAGGCAACTTTTAATAAATGTTTCTCCTGTTTTATAAAATTTATGTTAACATTTAATTCAATTGTTTGTTGCGAAATTGAATGCAAAACGAAGTTAAAGTTATTTAAATAGTTATAAATTACCAACCAAAAATAATTGTGTTGAGCATGACATACAATAACATACATTCAACAGTCAATTACAGAGAAAACTGTTGTTTAATGTCAGGAAAATATCGGCAACAAAACTGTTTTATTTGTCCAAACAACCAAATCGATGACGCAGTGCATTTTGTCTAATTACCCTGATTTTATAACTTCCGAATGGTATAAAATGGCGCTAACGGAGATGGTGAAACATCATCGAAGGCTTGGTTTGTAGCGTTTAAGGTATATTTGATCTCAATAAACATTAGTTATCAATATAGTGACTAGATCCAAATATAGATGGACCCGACATGGTTGTGGATAGTAAATAAATATAAACACTTTAACCAATATTTAGCAAGATTCGAAAGACAGACTTCAGATTAGGAACTACTTTTTCATAATACCTTCATGCTCTGAATATGGATGTTAATTACAATATTAATAATGATAATAATAATAATGATGACTTTTATAATAATGATGACATCCGTGCACACATGTTCATGTGAAACCTTGATTTCTGTGCTCACAACACATATTCAAGGTAAAACCTTTTTTTCATGCGTAAAACACAGGTTTCAGATAAAGCCTTGATTCTGATGCGTCAAACATGTTTTAGGGAAATTCATGATTTCCATGTGCACAAAACATGTGTCAGGTAAAACATTGATTTCCTTCACTCAACACATGTGCCGGGTAAGACCTTAATTTTCTTGGTAGCAACACATATGTCAGATAAAAACCTATATTTCCGTAGACCCTGTGCCTCAGGTAACACCTTTATTTCTGTGCGTACAAGACATGATTCGAATAACTTCCAATAACATACAGGTGTTTTATTGGAACCTTTCTCGAATATTATCTTGAAATTATATTAATAGATATTTTCGGATTGATTTTAAATAAGGAAGACTCTTTTATACCTAAAGGGATAGTCCTTGAATATGCATATACAATTTCCATAGCCTCTCAATAAAGTAAAAAGATGTAAATAACAGCAACTATATACATTTTAACATCAAAAGGCGAATATGTAGAGATAAGCCGTGCTGCGAATTTCCTTCATATAATGATCTAAATCGCCCTAAGCCTAGAGAAGTTGACGAGAACATCAAAGATCTTCAATACCAAATAATATAAAACTTTACAAAGAGATGATAACGCAACACCACTAGTAACAAGTTATCTGACATATGGCGTGATTAAAGTAAAAGCACATGAAATATAAACAGATTAGATTCGTTTTAGAATAAACAATACACATTATTGTTTATCACATTGTCGTTTTGTTGTTGTCTCATTGATGTTAATTCGTGTATTCTGACAAAACATTAATTTTGATACTAGGGAGTTAAGTGTAGTATGTTGTTCATAAGTGTATCTCGTTTCTCGTTTTTTATATAGATTTTACCGTTGGTGGTTTTCTCGTTCGAATTGTTTTACACTAGTAATTTTTGGAACCCTTTATAGTTTGATGTTAGGTGTGATCCTAAGCTCCATGTTGAAGACCGTACCTTGACCTATAATAGTTTACTTTTAAAAATTGTAACTTGGATGGAGAGTTGTCTCATTGGCACTAATACCACATCTTCCTATATCTATATAAACAATATCTAATATTTGTAAAATGTAGTTCAATCTCAACGTCTGAATGCACTACATTACCCACAAGTTATGTAATGACATGAAATTTCCAATATTAAAATTAGTTAATAACAGGTTGTCTTGTTTCAGATTTTAATTTCCCAACTTTATACCGTTTCATTGAATAAACAGTATTGAAACCACAATAAAACAAAGATATTAGTATCTTGTTGTTACATTGAGGCAATGAGCCATGTTTCAATTGAACCAAAGACTTGATGTATTTTCCATTAAATAATTTAATAGTTCCTAGAGTTTTAATTCCCAGAGTGTGGTATTAGATTTAAGAAATGAAATTAAAAGAACATTTTTCAATTCATTCATGCAATTTTAACGCGTCGTTTATATTTTTTGTGATTGAAACGAAAAGACCAATCTTATCATCGTGGTAAAGGTCAGGTCAAATTTTTTTCTAGCTTAAAATATGACATTATGTAAACTAATCCGAGGTAATCAAAATGCTATAACTTTTTTTTTAACGTATATTAAGAGAGGTGAAGCCAAAGTAAGACGAATTTAACAAGAATGGTTAACGGATACACTTTCTGCGTACAGGGTAACGACGTTTCAGCGTTGGCCCCTTTAATTACATGAAATGAAAGTTAAGGCATGATTACAAAAAATACAAAATAAATAGTTTTGACACATTTTAACAGTGATGCTGATAACTGCGCACCCTGCATTGACGAATAAAGTAATCTGCGAATCCTCATAGATTCTGATTTCAGACGACATGCATAAATCGACGTATTTTTTTTTACTGATATTCAATTAATTTTGACCAAAGAGTGTGGTCAATGGTTTTCAAAATCCTTCGAAATAAAATGAATTTTAGAATATAAAATTATTTTTCATCTTTGGAAGCTACCAATTACTTCTGAAGCAAACAATCAATAGCCATAATAATTTAATAACTAGAATTTCGTTGATTTTTATACCAATTTTATAAATTCAGAACTAATTCGCTACATTTGTTGGTATATAGGTTTGCCCACCATAAATAGATGCATAACGCATAAAATAAAAATAAAATCTGGACCTTACAAAGAAATATGATATATGAATTGGTTTGTGTTCAATATTAGCAAGTGTCTTGAAAAAAAGACCCAAGCGAACGTAAATTGATATGTCATGACATGCAACCAAACCACTGATGATAAACTTGCTGTAACAACACACTACCTTGTCGGGGGAAAGTAATTATAATAGCCATTCGATCTAGGTATATTCCATGTATTATTATTTTAAATTACGAAACAATAACGTCCTTTGATTATTTGTTTTCTAGTTAGTTCAGTATGATGTAAAGTCCTCTATGTTTTCCCCTGGTTTTTTTTTCACGTTCAATGAATTGTTCAGAAGAGTCTAACCAAATGACAATACCACAGAGTTAATTAGTATTACCGTACGCGTGTAGTCAAAGATTGCAGACATGACAATGTTTAAGATGAACGCCGCATTGTTTAGTTTCACATTGTTTTTCACCATAACTTCGCATGCAATTTTTCTTTAATTTGACGTTGCAATATTTCTTTATTTTGACGTTGCAATGTTTCTATATTTTGACGTTGCATTTTTTCTTTATTTTGACGTTGTTACAATATTTCTATATTTTAACGTTGTTCACAGTGTTTCTATATGTTGACGTTGTTCACAGTGTTTTTATATTTTGACGTTGTTCACAGTTTTGCTATAATTTGAAGTTGTTCACAGTATTTCAATATTTTGACGTTGTTCACAGTGTTTCTATATTTTGACGTTGTTTACAGTATTTCAATATTTTGACTTTGCAATAAGAAGATAGCTGAATTGTACTTAAAGCTCCGACGGCATCAATTGGTGAATTGACGCGTTATTACTACTCCATTCTAATGAAACTGATAAAAAAACAACCTAAATTTATACATTTAAAATCTGTCATACGTCGCCTACGTTTGTGCGTACGTTTGCCTTATTTCCACATTTCAATGTTGATACATGTTGCCGGTGCAACGCTTCTATATTTTGACGTTGTGATGTTTGTAGTTTAACATAACTTGGCAAAACATATAGTATCTCTTATTTGTTATCTACAATATTTTGTTACATTTCAGTTAAATATTACAATATGGTTATCTCTTACTTGGATTGTGTACTATTAATAATAAATGACATCATGATGGAGTTTAGTGAAAATATATACAACAAACAAGCACTGGTTTCTGGGACAGTTTCCCATAGGACCTACAAAATGATGGATAGAAACAAAACACATAAATATTGCAAGATATCATTAACACTAATGTCTCTGGGTCAGATTAATATCACTCTAAGGAAACTCATAACCTAGTTGGTATAAGTTTAATACGTCCATATGGTTTTTCCTGTGCTAATTGCATTATCCGTGTAATATCTGAAAACTCTGCACAAAAAATGGAAAATTTTAAATCACCTTTAAGCGATATCAAGCGAATATTGTGTAATCATTTCAAAGAAATTGCCATTCCTGTGATATATTTCTTGATTGACAGTAAACGTAAAGCAAATTATATTTTAATGATTCCCACATCTTGAAAGTTGCATTTGATTTTTTTCAACTTTCTATCAAAATGAGAAGTTTTCATTTCTACCTGATTATGCAGAAGCGCTGTCAAAGTTTTTGTACAGATTGACATGTCGTTAGAGATCATCCTTTACAACCCTCATCATCAATCAGTATACAATTTGTAACTACTTCAGGATTCATATCTTTACTTGCCATAATGTAATAGAATCGTTTTCATAATAGTGTGGACGAGACCATTTCTTGGCGCGCAGTTTACCAATTGATTTGGTAGGTCAGATTCAGTGAACGTTCATCTATAATGCTGAATTATTACATAGTACTTGTTATAGACATTTAAACTGTTTGATCGCCAATGGTTCTAAACGTAAATCAAATAATACGAATAACTAACAAAGGACTAAACCTTGTGTATATAAAAAAAGAAGATGTGGTATGATTGCCAATGAGACAACGATCCACAAAAGACCAAAATGACACAGACATTAACAACTATAGGTCACCGTACGGCCTTCAACAATGAGCAAAGCCCATACCGCATAGTGAGCTATAAAAGGCCCTGATAAGACTTGTGTGTTGATTTTAATATTGAGTACTTAAACATTCTTTTTTTCTTCTCATGAACATGCATAAACTTTACTCTTTTATTTTATTTAAATCCTCAACGCAGACCTCGGACAGACTGATAGAGTGTTAAATCATTGTTATCGAAGGCTGATGACAAACAAGTTAAAGTTTCATGCTTCAGTATCATTACCAACATACTTAAAGTATTGCGGTTGTTCACACTGTTACGGGGGTACCTCTATCAGTAAGTGTTTGAAGTTTGATGAAGCAATAAGTATACCGGTACACGGAACTGGAGGGATTGTTGATGATTTTCATACGATGAAGATACAATCTTTCGCTCAGCTTAATTTAGGTCTCGAGCTTGCATGTCAGTAACGTAACTGCTTTTGTTTTATAATGTTTCAAAATCATATATATTTTGCTTAGTTAGTTCCATCTGTTGCATATTCTCATCGATTAAGACTTCTTTAAACTGAGTTTCTGAATTGGCTAGGGGTATAGGGGGAGGGTTGATATCTCACAAAACAAGTTTAACCCCACTGCATTTTGGCGCCTGTTCCAAATCAGATGCAGCTGGCCATTGTGAGTCTTGTGTGTATTTTTGATTTTGGTTCAATTATATGTTTCAGAGTTTAATGTGACGTATATTCTCGCTGAACTAATATACCTTATTGTTTATGTGCCAGTATTAAACTGCTAAGTTAAAGCTTTTTTTTTAATATTTCACTGGTCGAGATCAACCAAGATGAATATTAAGATGGTGTTGTTGATTGTCACTCAATTGCTGTTTGACATGACTTACACTGCAGTAACATTATGTTAACTTCTTGATACATATTTTTGTACTTCACATTTTGTGTCCTTGTGAAGTACAGATATGCTTCAACTATAGTTTTAATATTGTATCGAGAACAAAGTGACGAATCCCCATTTCTATCAGTACAGATGTACCGTGTGTAGTATAGTGCAAATTATGACTATTACATTTTCTCTTGTTAGGTTTACGATTGTTCTAGTGTCAAATAACATTTTCACAAATAAAACTTAATCTATAAAAAAATAAAAACAATGCACAAATTTGTCTGGATTCGGAAGAACAGCTGACATGTATACAACCAACACATGTTGATTAAGTAACTCTTCCTACCTGCTTCCAGGTGTGTTGTTTGTCTAACACCTTTAATTAACTTTTTCAGCTGCTATCGTAGTAGCATCGCAGCAGAACATACGTATAATTATCACCAACACCGATAAGAATTATTGGTTTAATGATTTTCATTCCCAATTATACAATGAATGGTCTGTGTACGTTCCGGTGATCTTGGCCTGTCTTAAATATATTAGATTATTAAATATATGCAAGTGTATCACATGGTTTTAATTAAAAAAATATATCCTTTACACTTATTTCTTGAACCAGGGTCGGATTCTGATGACCGTAAACAATCCTGTTTCTGAAACATTCCAGTTTCTGTTAATATTCTTAAAACATAAAAATTCCAGTTTCAGTATTGGTTTAGCTCATGCAGAAGACAGTACGGTATCTACACATGTACATGTCATTTGATCTCTGATGGAGAGTTAACACATTGGAAATCATACCACATCTTCTAACTATGATATCAAATTTCAATCAATCTGTGTATACCAAATTCGATACAAAAAGTCAGAGTGATACCCCAAAAAGTCTTATGTTTCATAAATCCAAGTATAAGATAACAGATAGTAATAATTTGAGTGTACATAAATTCATTTCTATTCCGTTATATTTGGGTTTTTTCCTTATCTATGTCTATCTTTAATAACTGTGGTTTGTAGGACAAGTTTGTAAAACAAGTTTGAAGAACTGGTTGGATAGTATCTATATATAAGTCTTTAGTGAGTACTGCACGAGCATTTCATAGGCTTGGATAATTTGTATCGAGGTGCTCACAGTAACTTTAAAGTAACAACACGTTCTGCATAGTATATAATTATTATTTATTTATAATGGTTTAGTTAAGAATAGCTAGATGTGTATTTGCTGGGATATATTGGTAATGTCTTGTTATCATAATTAAATGTTGTATCGCACAGAAAATAAGTTACTGCGAGCAAACCAAACCCCGAAGTTACTGCGAGCAAACCAAACCCCGAAGTTACTGCGAGCAAACCAAACCTACATTTTGACTTGCCTCTTATTTCGCCATGTAGATAGATTAGAAATGTTTTAAATTCGGACGAATTTATGAGGGAGAATTTAAACATCGTTTTAAAAATGCGGCCACCTTTGTTTTAGTAATTTGATTCTATAGATTTTACATATATGCTATTCGTTCCTTCATGAGTTTTGAAAAAAATCAAGAATAATTTAAATCTTAGCGAAAGATGAAAGCCACTCATTTCATATCGTGCTAAACCCAATAGTTTGTCATGCTATTTTTAGTTACGAGAATCGTTCTGATTGTTGGTGATTATTGCTTTTTATTAACATATTTTTTTTTATTGAATTTGAGTTGAGACCAATGAAACAAATGGTAATTACGTGTAAATAAGATATTTTATTGTTAAATAATTGTCATGTTGTTCTATTTCAGGATTTGTTGATATCCATGGTAATGGCTTCTATGATAGGCAACTAATCTTTGGATATTACTTGTAACAAGATGTCCTCTCCGCCAATCATATAGCAGACATATATTCAATCCGCCAGGAATTTCGACGACTAAATCCAAACAGCTAATTACTAAATTAATTTAAGGGAGCACCGAGTCGAGACGTTTTCTAAACTTAGTCAGTCCGGTCATGTTTCAGGGATTACTTACCATAATATTAGATCTTCGTCTTCTGGGAGTTTGGAATAAAAACGTTGTCATTTGCGTTCTTTGTGTAGGTATAGCTATTTTACGGAGTGTCACTTCAGATCTTATACAAAACGCAAAACCAACAAAGGTTGTCAAACTATACTTTTTCATCAAATAAGGCTGTTCCGAGATGTAACGGAATCGCTATTGATACAGTATAATTGTGTTAACATTAGGAGCACATTTTTATTACACGATCTAATTACGAAATATCAGAGTATGATACATTTGTTAGAAAGGCTATGGATAGAGTATGATTTAATTAACACATTTTACACTTCAAACATACCGTCTTGGTTCTTTGAATAAAACAGAGAAGGAACGTATAACTGAATGACCGATCAATGATGACTTAAAACTAACACTTCACAATTAAATTACATCTTTCAAAGTAGAAAATATTGACCGATCTAAGTATTTCAACAGTTGTGTCATGTGTGTCTGCAGGACAATCAGTACATCTTTTAACAAGAAATATCGAAATCAGTCTGTGTTATAATAGTACGGAACATATACGCCTTTAGAGTTATTGGGATGTTTTATAATTGGTTATGTATAATTAATCCATAATGCGATGTAAGTTCTAACCACAGGGAAATCAGATCTTCGTAATTAACGAGCACTCTTTTAACAGGTAAGCATGTTTTGATTTTCTCAATAATTTAAATGTTTGTTTTTTCAAGATTATTACAGTTTTTTTTAAAGTGCACATTTGACCAATTGATTTGCAGATGATGTTGCAAGTTTTCAGATGGATTGCATACAAATATTATAATTGTTTAATAACAGTGAAATTCGTATATTGTTGCATTTATATTTTTATCGTACTACATTTGTCCATTATAGTTTCCTTTTAAATGTAAATACATTCATTGCTTGATTTTTTTAAATGAAAATTCAGACGGAAGGACGCATGCAACACATTTACATTTCAAGATTTTCACTTTAATTACTATTTTTTTTTTATTTTAAAAAAATTGAAAGAGATAATTTTAAACATTTCATTTAAGCAATGTTATAAACCAACAGTACATTATTGTGTATGATATTTTTACTATTCTGAAATATAGTATTATATGTCCGATAAAAAAAAAAGAAATAATAAGTTATTTAATATCAAAAATCGTTTCATTGGCTTTTAAATACTAACAAATTCACACATATCATTTACAACAGCTTGTCTGCGTGTCATGTTATTACATCTTGTCAGTGTTGTACTTTTACAGACTATTTTTTCCAATATTTCGAATTCATACTCATTTGCAAACTTCGGGTGGAAATTTTACAATGAAATTAATGTAACTTTTTATTTATATAGACTGAGTCGTTTCCAAATTTTGAAATGGTTTTGAATTTCTAAGAAGCGTTTCTAACGCTAACATTGAATAGCGCTGTCCAATGTGTACTGTACCGGTATATCAAGTAAACTTTAGGTTTTATCAAAAAGTGTCCATAATTGTTCGAGGTTAGGGGGAGGGTTTGGCGCCAGAAAACATGTTTAAGCCCGCCACATTCTGTAATTTTACGGAGTTATGTAAATCTATCTATGGAATTGTAAAAAGAACTTTTTAACAGTATCCGAATCGCAAGTGGTTTGATAAATTTGGTAGTTTTGAAAGTGGCGTTTTTCTCAAGGAAGTCATACAAAGGATAGAGCTGTGTATTGTTATAAAAATGCCTTCTTTTTTTTTTTTTGATTAGACAAGACAATATATCAAAATTCAGATAATAGCATACATGTTTAAGTGTAGCTACGGCTGTTGTATAGGAGTCAAGGGCTGATCGTTTATGTTTTTTTAGTTGGTCTTTTTAATACTTTTGGGCTTCCTATTGTTCTTAAATACAGAATACTGTTATCATTCAAGTATTAACTTATTTATAATATGTAACAAGATTTAACTATTTCTTTAATTTGTCTCCATTGATATTTTATATACTAGATTTTATTAGGCATCGTATAAAACTCTTGATCCTCTCCGAAGGAAAGCCATCGAAATAAAAGTGAAGCATGGCATGATTCCATAGTTGTCACTCGCCCCTCTCACTTAAGTCTAACGTACATACATAAATACATAAAATGTACATACATTTTGTACATACATACAGTAGTTGTCGTTTGTTTATGTAATTTATACATATTTCTCGTTTCTCGTTTTTTATTTTATATAGATTAGACCGTTGGTTTTCCCGTTTGAATGGTTTTACACTAGTAATTTTGGGGCCCTTTATAGCTTGTTGTTCGGTGTGACCCAAGGCTCCGTGTTGAAGGCCGTACATTGACCTATAATGGTTTACTTTAATTAAATTGTTATTTGGATGGAGAGTTGTATCATTGGCACTTCCACCACATCTTCCTATACCTATGTATGATCAGTGGTTGTCGTTTGTTCATGTTGTTCATAAGTGTTTCT
Source organism: Mytilus galloprovincialis (assembly GCA_037788925.1). Taxonomy (NCBI): domain Eukaryota; kingdom Metazoa; phylum Mollusca; class Bivalvia; order Mytilida; family Mytilidae; genus Mytilus; species Mytilus galloprovincialis. Next base: position 86,445,535 of record CM075333.1, on the reverse strand, counting down.
CGTTTTTTTTAAAATTTTATATAGATAAGACCGTTGGTTTTTCCGTTTGAGTGGTTTTACACGTCTAGTAATTTTTGGGGCCTTTATAGCTTGCTGTTCGGTGTGAGTCTAGGCTCCGTGTTGAAGACCGTACCTTGACCTATAATGGTTTACTTTCATAAATTGTGACTTGGATTGAAAGTTGTCTCATTTGCACCCATACCACATCTTCTTTTATCTATGTAGTGATTTCTTTATGTAACCATAATAAGTCTGTTCAGGATTTAAAATTGAAGGAAAAATTCAAAAAAAATATTATCTGTTTAACAATTTCAAGAATATGTCGTCACGAATTTTTTACATGAACGTAAGTTTTTTTTTTTCTTCAAATTATTCGTATTAAATGTTCATAAGAGAAGCGGTTCCGTTTAATAGCCGAATGTTTCTCGTTCATGTTCATCATAATAAGTCGTTTTGTTTTAATCTTTTATTCATTATAACAATTAACCATAAATATAATTGAGAATGGGAATGGGGAATGTGCCAAAGAGACAACAACTCGACTGAAGAGTAGACAACAGACCAAGGGCACCAATGGGTCTTCAACACAACGAGAAAATCCCGCATCCGGAGCTGGGCTTTAGCTGACCCCTGAAGATTTTTTTTATCAGATTAGTGAATATAGACGTCACACCAAACTCCGAAACATATAAAAGAACTAAAATTAAAAATAAAACTACAAGACAAACAAAGGCCAGCGGGTCCTTACTTGGGACAGGCGCTCAAATGCGACAGGGTTAAAAACGTTTTTGGAGATCTCCCATACCTCTAGCCAATCTAGAATAAACAAAGACACAGTAATACGCACAGTAAAACGCAGTTTAAAAGAAAATTACAATGATATATGAATTAACAAAGGAGTACTAGCAGCTACGGACATGCCATCTCCAGACCTCACATAAGTTGTTTGAAAGATTATGTCTTGATCTAATGAAATTCAAGCACAATCCCTCTCGTTAGGGGTACTACATAATATTATCATACAAATTGAATCATAAAATATATAAGAAGAACATAACCCGTATCATGCCAACTACTGGTTTTAGAACAAATGTGTTTTTTGTCGATGTAAAGACCCTATGACTGAATCAATATCTATACCAACATGTGCCATCTTTAATGACTTGACAACAGTATATCTGCACCATATCCTTTCTGAATAATTCTGGTGCTTTTTATAGAATAGTATCATTAAAGATTAAATGAGAAATACCTGAAGGTATAACACGTCTGCCTGTTGATTTATCTTTACGAATGATGTCCCTATATCGATGATAAACTTTAGTAAATATGTTGACTAGTTTGTGATATCGAAAACCCTTGTGTAATAATTTGTCAGTAATAAATAGATTTCTTTCGTTAAAATACACGAGCGATTCCAACAAGTTGAGACACATGAACACCATAAAATGTTGACAATTGAACGTCACTATCTAAAAGTTGATAATTACCAAAAGGAAATGAAAATCATTTCTTTTATCGTAATTTTTCGTGTTAAGCTTCCCGTTCAAGATATAGATATCAAGATATTATCAGTCACGTTCTCGTTTCTCGTCCATTTACTATGCACAGGCATTGCAGAGGTAGAATTTCTAGTGTTTGCGGGGCAGCAATAATTTTTTGGCCACTAAATTTTTCACTTAGTCAAAAACCGTATAGGGGCGAAACTTGTGTCCTTGTTTGTTAATCATACCATATCAGAAACAGCGGTTTACCCGGCGAACCGGAAAACTTTCACTATAAGATCCAACTAGATCTGTTCAAGTTTTTAAAAAAAATGAAAGGAAAACATTTACAAACATGATTATTGTTAAAGTGTTTTAAATTGATTGATTTTTGAACAGCAATTTGTTTGGATCGAATCGATTATTTCTCATTTATATACTGCCTTCTAGATTAATTTGCATCAATCTGATATGTCCAAATAAAGTTCCCTTTAATTTGTTATCAAAAGTACCAGGATTATAATTTTATACGCCAGACGCGCGTTTCGTCTACATAAGACTCATCAGTGACGCTCAGATTAAAATAGTTAAAAAGCCAAATCAATACAAAGTTGAAGAGCATTGAGGATCCAAAATTCCAAAAAGTTGTGCCAAATACGGCTAAGGTAATCTACTCCTGGGGTAAGAAAATCCTTAGTTTTTCGAAAAATTCAAGGTTTTGTAAACAGAAAATTTATAAAAATGACCATATAATTGATATTCATGTCAACACCGAAGTGCTGACTACTGGGCTGGTGATACCCTCGGGGACGAAACGTCCACCAGCAGTGGCATCGACCCAGTGGTGTAAATAGTTATCAAAAGTACCAGGATTATAATTTTATACGCCAGACGCGCGTTTCGTCTACATAAGACTCATCAGTGACGCTCAGATTAAAATAGTTAAAAAGCCAAATCAATACAAAGTTGAAGAGCATTGAGGATCCAAAATTCCAAAAAGTTGTGCCAAATACGGCTAAGGTAATCTACTCCTGGGGTAAGAAAATCCTTAGTTTTTCGAAAAATTCAAGGTTTTGTAAACAGAAAATTTATAAAAATGACCATATAATTGATATTCATGTCAACACCGAAGTGCTGACTACTGGGCTGGTGATACCCTCGGGGACGAAACGTCCACCAGCAGTGGCATCGACCCAGTGGTGTAAATAGTTATCAAAAGTACCAGGATTATAATTTTATACGCCAGACGCGCGTTTCGTCTACATAAGACTCATCAGTGACGCTCAGATTAAAATAGTTAAAAAGCCAAATCAATACAAAGTTGAAGAGCATTGAGGATCCAAAATTCCAAAAAGTTGTGCCAAATACGGCTAAGGTAATCTACTCCTGGGGTAAGAAAATCCTTAGTTTTTCGAAAAATTCAAGGTTACACGTAGGTGTAAGTTCAGAAGTAATTCTTTGCGGCTTTACTTAGATGTTGATGTTTTTTTTGCAAGCGCGTTTCTGGTAGATTTAGTATATATATATATATATATATATATATATATATATATATATATATATATATATATATATATATATATATACACTCTTTTGAGTTTATCGCCACTTTTAGCATTATTGACTTTTGTTTGGCGGCTAGTTTTTATTGGCGGAGGTGAAGTGAGTGCCCGTGTTGGAACTATCACCCTCAGTGTTGACAGATTAGTGATATAGTACAGTAGATGAACTATTTAGACCACTCGTTCACCGTGTTTTATACTGTGTTTTTTCCCACTGGTAGTTCGTAATTCTCCCCGTTAAATATTCATATGAAATTTATCTTTTGAATCTATTATTTGTTGTGATAGGTAACAAGCAGGGAATCTTATTTCGATTAGATGTGTCATTTAGTGCAATTTGTTAAAATCAATAGCGCAATAAACAGATACAAACACGTTTATCTGCTGCCAAATAATGTACAATATTAACCTAAGATGTCTGTTCGTAACTTGGTCTTTTTGGTTGCTTTATAATATTGATAGCCCTCATCTCTTTATATTAAAAACATTTTAATGAAGATCAAATTAAAATGTTTGCACACCAATTAGTCTTTGTCAATGCCAAAGTTCTTTACAATGTAAATATATTTGGCTTTTTGAACTGTTTTCATTAATAAGGAAATAACTCTTGAAATCAATAGTGTGTTTGTTTAGTTAAGTTTCATCGGTGCTTTTTAAAGCATTCATGTGAAACAGAACTAAATAGTCTGTGTGTCTTTTTATTACCATATATACGTATTATTGAGCTACTTTCCCGAAACTATCCGAATGTAGTTTTCAATGTCAGTACATTGTAGTTATTAAACACTATGGCTTTGTGTTCTGTTAAATTGTAGGAAATAAAAATAAATTTATTGGTCATGGTTGATTTTCCTTCTTTTTTTTTTTAATGTTTTAATACAGCTGGTGGTCGATTATAGGTAGAGCAATTGGTTTTGTACTCTTCATCCCATCATTATGACTTTTTATCTTAATATGTCTATGAATTAACAAACCATACAGACAAAGTAAACCAAAAACGGTCATACTTGATACATTTGGCTCTCTACTCTAAAGCATGGTATCAAACGAATAACGTCTAATCTGTCTGAATACCAAACATGATCAAATATGTGACGTCTTCAGACACAATGGTTCGAAATTCACAACAACGTAAAAAAAGGCCCAACACGAACGCATTTTAAAGTGATATCAAGCACATTGACTTAAATTAATTTCGCTCTTTTAATTTTTTTCTTCAAATTTTAACAAAATACATGTAATTTCTTTGACCTTTTGAAAAAATGATAAAAATTTCAAAAAAACTTTACCTCACACTTCTTAGGAAAAATTTCATTGAACTTATAGCAGTTTGATAAACTTAAATTTCGATCATTAAGAAGCTTGATTTTTCCTCAACATTAGTACGTGATTATCACTGGTGTTAAACTGATAATCGTAACTGGAATTACGACGATTCCAATATGGCGACGGCAGAAATGGGTTAAATCTTTACAGTCATTTTTCTCAAATGTAGGCCGTTGTTGTCATGAGTTACTCAGCTGCAAGATTTATCTATACCATAATATCATATTTAAAACGTAATGGTGCACTTTAATTGTCTAAAGTGATTACTATGTTCAGGTGATTTTTACAGAGTTATATCATGGAAGTGTTATGTACCATCTTAATGATATGGCTAGACATACAAAACTGTCGAAGTTTAATTCTTAATATTAAGATTGCATTGATATTATACATACTTTAAAACTAACGTTTTATTGGGGAAATTCATAAAAAAAAGCAATAACACTATAGATTATATCAAATCTGGTTTAGTTTTAAACCATTTCTTTAAAATGTTAGATTTTTGTTATTTGAAATACATTTTATGACAAAAAAAATATTTAAAATTGTAAAACAATTGAAAGGTCTTTCCTGTAAAAGTGATGTTTTCGTAATGTTCTTTGTACGACCTTTCGTTTGATATACGACAAGCATACCTTCTGAAACTTTTCGCTTTTTACACTTAATGACCTCATCCGCCTACATTTTTGAGATCGGAAGTATGATATATGTAACACAGGGTAGATGAGCTTTCATTTGATATGCGACAACGCCATGTTTTAAAAAGTTTGATTTTTGCACTTAATAACCCAATCCAACCAATTTTTAGAGGTTGGGAATTTGATATTTCAAATGTATACATCATGACCTTTCATTTGATATACAACAACCTTACCTTAAAAGAACATTTATTTTTTGCACTCAATGACCCCATCCAACCAATTTTTGGGGGACGTCAATTTGAAATTTGAAATGTACGCTTTATGTTCTTTCATTTGATATGCGACAACCTTACCATCTGAGAAATTTGAATGTTTGCACTAAATGACCCCACCCTTCCCCCTGGGATGAAAAGGGGGTTTAAAATTTTCATTTTTAAGTAGAGTTTATTAAGACCTTCAATTTGATATATCAGATGACCCCATTTGACAAAGTGCAAATAATGATGCAATATCAACTATATAAATAGAAGTTATGAAACTTACAAAGTCAATGCAAAACATGAAAATTTCAAATTGATTTTTTGGTGTTTTTTTCCATGGAATGTTTTTGGTATTTGGTCAAACATATAACTATGTCAACCTCTTCAATTTCTAAAATATTTTAAATGGTAAGCTCTTGATGATTCAGAAATACATGCCTCCGCTCGCAAAACTTGAAACTGCATTATCTCTAAAACGACAATAGATATCTCAAATCTGTTAAATGATAAATGATCTACAGTTGAAGGACAACATTATAGAAAAAGAATGTGGACAATTTCAAAGTTCACCAAGGTCACAATTAATCATCAAATATATGATGCAATACAAAACTTGAGAACCGGAAGTCGTAGAGACATGGGACTATCACCATTTAACTCAGGACCACTTGACCTTTCAAATGTCACAAGGTCAAGGTCATAGTATAATGTGAAGGTCAAGGTGAAATTTCATCATGACCTGACATTGACCTCAAATTGAAGGTCTTGAACTACTGATGATCTTTTCAGTTTATAGTAGGTTGATATCTGTTACCTTTAAAAAGATATACACACAATACTATACTTTTAAGAATCATCCCGTCGTAACTTTTGAACAGACAGTCGGAATCTTTTGAGCTCAGTGTATAAAATGTAGCACTCGTCGAGAGGAACATTTTATACGCTGTAAGTATGCAGCAAACTCTTATCGTTTTCTTAATATGCAAGCTTGAAATTGCAGCGTAATTTTTTTTTGCACTTGGTGACCTTTGACCTTGGGTGCAAATTAAAGGTCACATGAACTTAAGATTATTAGTGTAGGTCCCAAGTCTTTACGACTTTCGGTTCTCGAGATACAATTTTTCAAAAATTATGTATATTTTTTCAAGGATAATAACTCCTTATAAGGGTTAACAACAAAATAATTGTATATGTTTATTATCATTGCCATCTGGTCTTGTACATGTTGCCGTTTTCAAATCGATTCTATCTTGAATACTTTTTGAGAAAAATGTAAAAGAAAGAACTTGCTTCAAGGGGACGTAACTCTCATAGGGAATGATGAAATCCTTAGCAGCCTCATATGGTAACACATCATGATGAGATCAAACTTTTGTCCAAATAAGGTCATGATATTTTTTAAAACAACGAGGGGGGGCCATGTCGAAAAAAACCAATAAAAGGGAGATAACTTCTAAAGGGGATGATGAAATCCTACACAGCCTCATCTGGTAATACTTCATGATGAGGTCTACCGATGGTCCATATTTGGTCTTGATAACTCCTATAGAAACGAGGGGAGGCCATGTCAAACAAATGCTGGATGAAAAAAAAAAAAAAAAAAAAAACTAGTATCTCAATTGTTTGTAAAACAATTGAAAGGTCTTTCCTGTAAAATTGATGTTTTCGTAATGTACTTTCGTTTTATATACGACAAGCATACCTTCTGAAACTCTTCACTTTTAACACTTAATGACGTCATCCGGCTACATTTTTGAGATCGGAATTATGACATATGGAACAGAGTAGATGAGCTTTCATTTGATATGCGACAACACCATGTTCTAGAAAGTTTGATTTTTGCACTTAATTACCCTATCCAACTAATTTTTGGAGGTCGATAATTTGATATTTCAAATGTACACATCATAACCTTTCATTTGATATACAACAACCCTATCTTATAAGAAAATTTATTTTTTGCACTCAATAACCCCATCCAACCCATTTTTGGGAGACGTCAATTCTAAATTTGAAATGTACGCTTTATGTTCTTTCATTTGATATGCGACAACCTTACCATCTGAGAAATTTGAATGTTTGCACTAAATGACCCCACCCGTCCTCCTGGGATGAAAAGGGGGTTTAAAATTTTCATTTTTAAGTAGAGTACATTTAGACCTTCAATTTGATATATCAGATGACCCCATTTGATAAAGTGCAAAAAATGATGCAATATCAACTATATAAATAGAAGTTATGAAACTTACAAAGTCAATGCAAAACTTGAAAATTTCAAATTGAATTTTTGGCGTTTTTTTCCATGGAATGTTTTTGGTGTTTGGTCAAACATAGAACTATGTTAACCTCTTCAATTTCTTAAACATTTTAAGAGGTACGCTCTTGTTGATTCAGAAATACATGCCTCCGCTCGCAAAACTTCAAACTGCATTATCTCTACAGCAACAATAGATATCTCAAATCTGTTAAATGATAAATGATCTACAGTTGAAGGACAACATTATAGAAAAAGAATTGGGACAATTTCAAAGTTCACCAAGGTCACAATTAATCATCAAATATATGATGCAATACCAAACTTAAGAACCGGAAGTCGTAGAGACACGGGACTAGCACCATTCAACTCAGGATCACTTGACCATTCAAATATCACAAGGTCAAGGTCATAGTATACTGTGAAGGTCAAGGTGAAATTTCATCATGACCTGACATTGACCTCAAATTGAAGGTCTTGAATTACTGATCATCTTTGCAGTTTATAGTATGTTGATATCTGTTACCTTTAAAAAGATATACACAAAATACTATACTTTTAAGAATCATCCCATTGTAACTTTTGAATAGACGGTCGGACCTTTATAGACTTATAATATAAAATGTAGAGCTCGTCGAGAGGAACATTTTATACGCTGTATGTATGCAGCAAAGTCTTATCGTTTTCCTAATATAAAAGTTTGAAATTGCGGCGTAATTTTATTTTGAACTCTGTGACCTTTGACCTTGGGTGCATATTAAAGGTCACATGAAATAAAGATTATTGGGGAAGGTCCCAAGTCTCTATGACTTCCGGTTCTTGAAATACAATTTTTCTAAAATTGAACACAATTTTTCAAGGGGAATAACTCCTTATAAGGCTTAGTAACAAATTAATTGTTTATGTTGATAAACATTGCCATCTGTTCTTGTACATGCTGCCATTTTCAAATCGATTCTATCTGGAATGATTTTTAAGAAAAATGCGAAAGAAAGAAATTGCTTCAAGGGGACATAACTCTCATAGGGAATGATGAAATCCTTAGCAGCCTCATATGGTAATACATCATAATGAGATCTAACTATTGTCCAAATAAGGTCATGATATCTTTTAAAACATTTAGGGGGGGCCATGTTAAAAAAAATCAATAAAAGGGAGATAACTTCTAAAGGGGATGATGAAATCCTACAAAAGTTCATCTGGTAAAAGTTCATGATGAGGTCTATCGATGGTTCAAATTTGGTATTGATAATTCCAATAGAAGCGGTAGGAGGGCGTGCCAAACAAATGCTGGAAGGAAAAAAAAAGAAAAACTAGTATCTCAATTGTTTGTAAAACAATTGAAAGGTCTTTCCTGTAAAAGTGATGTTTTCGTAATGTACTTTGTACGACCTTTCGTTTGATATACGACAAGCATACCTTCTGAAACTTTTCGCTTTTTACACTTAATGACCTCATCTGCCTACATTTTTGAGATCGGAATAACTATATATGTAACATAGAGTAGATGAGCTTTCATTTGATATGCAACAACGCCATGTTCTAGAAAGTTTGATTTTTGCACTTAATAACCCCATCTTACTAATTTTTGGAGGTCGGGAATTTGATATTTGAAATGTACACATCATGACCTTTCATTTGATATACAACAACCCTATTTTAAAAGAAATTGATGTTTTGCACTTAATGACCCCATCCAACCCATTTTTAGGAGAAGTCAATTTGAAATTTGAAATGTACGCTTTATGTTCTTTCATTTGATATGCGACAACCTTACCATCTGAGAAATTTGAATATTTGCACTAAATGACCCCACCCGTCCCCCTGGGATGAAAAGGGGGTTTAAAGTTTTCATTTTTAAGTAGAGTTTATTAAGACCTTCAATTTGATATATCAGATGACCCCATTTGACAAAATGCCAAAAATGATGCAATAACAACTATATAAATAGAAGTTATGAAACTTACAAAGTCAATGCAAAACTTGAAAATTTCAAACTGATTTTTTGGTGTTTTTTTCCATGGAATATTTTTGGTATTAAGTCAAACATGTAACTATGTTAACCTCTTCAATTTCTAAAACATTTTAAGAGGTAAGCTCTTGTTAATTCAGAAATGCATGCCTCCGCTCGCAAAACTTCAAACTGCATTATCTCTAAAACGACAATAGATATCTCAAATCTGTTAAATGATAAATGATCTACAATTGAAGGACAACATTATAGAAAAAGAATTGGGACAATTTCAAAGTTCACCAAGGTCACAATTAATCATCAAATATATGATGCAATACCAAACTTGAGAACCGGAAGTCGTAGAGACATGGGATTACCATCATTCAACGCAGGACCACTTAATCTTTCAAATATCACAAGGTCAAGGTCATATTATAATGTGAAGGTCAAGGTGAAATTTCATCATGACCTTTCATTGACCTCAAATTGAAGGTCTGGAATTACTGATCATCTTTGAAGTTTATAGAAGATTGATATCTGTTACCTTTAAAAAGATATACACAAAATACTATACTTTTAAGAATCATCCCGTTGTAACTTTTGAACAGACGGTCGGACATTTTTGGGCTTATTATATAAAATGTAGAGCTCGTCGAGAGGAACAAATTATACGCTGTATGTATGCAGCAAAGTCTTATCGTTTTCCTAATATGTAAGCTTGAAATTGCAGCGTAATTTTTTTTTTGCACTCAGTGACCTTTGACCTTGACTGCATATTAAAGGTCACATGAATTAAAGATTATTGGTGAAGGTCCCAAGTCTCTACGACTTCTGGTTCTCGAAATACAATTTTTCTAAAATTATGTTCAATTTTTCAAGGGGAATAACTCCTTATAAGGGTTAATACCAAAATGATTGTACATGTTCATTAACATTGTTCTCTGTTCCTGTACATAATGCCGTTTTCAAATCGATTCTATCTCTTATACTTTTTGAGAAAAATGCAAAGAAAAGAAATTGTTTCAAGGGGATATAACTCTCATAAGGGACGATGAAATCCTATTCAGCCTCACATGGTAATACATCATAATAAGATCTACATTTTGTCCAATTAAGGTCATGATATCTTTAAAACCAACGAGGGGGGGCCATGTTGAAAAAAATCAATAAAAGGGAGATAACTCCTAAAAGGGATGATGAAATCCTTAACAGAATCATTTGGTAATACATCTTGGTGAGGTCTAGCGATGGTCAATATTTGGTCTTAAAAACTTCAACAGAAACAAGAGGCGGGCATGTCAAAAAAATGTTGGAAGAAAAAAAAGAAAAAAAAAAAACATTAGAAAAACAATAAGGTCTTTCCCATGTAGGGGAAAGACCTTAAAAAACACTAGTATCTCAATTGTTTGTAAAACAATTGAAAGGTCTTTCCAGTAAAAGTGATGTTTTTGTTATGTACTTTGAACGACCTTTCGTTTGATATACGACAAGCATACCTTCTGAAACTTTTCGCTTTTTACACTTAATGACCTCATCCGCCTACATTTTTGAGACCGGAAGTATGATATATGTAACACAGGGTAGATGAGCTTTCATTTGATATGCGACAACGCCATGTTCTAGAAAGTTTGATTTTTGCACTTAATAACCCCATCCGACTAATTTTTGGAGGTCGGGAATTCGATATTTCAAATGTACACATCACGACCTTTCATTTGATACACAACAACCCTATCGTAAAAGAAAATTTATTTTTTGCACTCAATGACCCCATCCAACCAATTTTTGGGGAACGTCAATTTGAAATTTGAAATGTACGCTTTATGTTCTTTCATTTGATATGCGACAACCTTACCATCTGAGAAATTTGAATTTTTGCACTAAATGACCCCACCCTTCCACCTGGGATGAAAAAGAGGTTTTAATTTTTCATTTTTTAAGTAGAATTTATTGAGACCTACAATTTGATATATCAAATGACCCCATTTGACAAAGTGCCAAAAATGATGCAATATCAACGATATCAATAGAAGTTATGAAACTTACAAAGTCAATGCAAAACATGAAAATTTCAAAATGATTTTTTGGTGTTTTTTTCAATGGAATGTTTTTGGTATTTGGTCAAACATATAACTATGTTAACCTCTTCAATTTCTTAAACATTTTAAGTGGTAAGCTGTTGTTGATTCAGAAATACATGCCGCTGCTCGCAAAATTTCAAACTGCATTATCTCTTAAACGACAATTAATATCTCAAATCTGTTAAATGGTAAATGATCTACAGTTAAAGGACAACATTATAGAAAAAGAATTGGGACAATTTCAAAGTTCACCAAGGTCACAATTAATCATCAAATATATGATGCAATACCAAACTTGAGAACCGGAAGTCGTAGAGACATGGGACTATCACCATTCAACACAAGACCACTTGACCTTTCAAATATCACAAGGTCAAGGTCATAGTATTATGTGAAGGTCAAGGTGAAATTTCATCATGACCTGACATTGACCTCAAATTGAAGGTCTTGACTTACTGATCATCTTTGCAGTTTATAGTAGGTTGATATCTGTTACCTTTAAAAAGATATACGCAAAATACTATACTTTTAAGAATCATCCCGTAGTAACTTTTGAACAGACGGTCGGACATTTTTGGGCTTATTATATAAAATGTAGAGCTCGTCGAGAGGAACATTTTATACGCTGTATGTATGCAGCAAAGTCTTATCGTTTTCCTAATATGTAAGCTTGAAATTGCAGCGTAAATTTTTTTTTGCACTCGGTGACCTTTGACCTTGGTGCAAATTGAAGGTCACATGAACTTAAGACTATTAGAGTAGGTCCCAAGTCTTTACGACTTCCGGTTCTCGAGATACAATTTTTCAAAAATTGTGTATATTTTTTCAAGGGAAATAACTCATTATAAGGGTTAACAACAAAATGATTGTATATGTTTATGAGCAATGCCATCTCGTCTTGTACATGCTGCCGTTTTCAAATCGATTCTATCTTTAATACTTTTTGAGAAAAATGCAAAAGAAAAAAATTGCTTCAAGGGGACATAACTCTCATATTGGATGATGAAATCCTTAGCAGCCTCATATGGTAACACATCATGATGAGATCTACCTATTGTCAAAATAAAGTCATGATATCTTTTAAAATATTTATGGGGGGCAATGTTGAAAAAAATCAATATAAGGGAGATAACTTCTAAAGGGGATGATGAAATCCTACAAAAGTTCATCTGGTATAAGTTCATGATGAGGTCTATCGATGGTTTAAATTTGGTATTGATAACTCTTATAGACGCGGTAGGAGGGTGTGCCAAAACAATGCTGGAAGAAAAAAAAAGAAAAAAAAACATTAGAAAAACAATAAGGTCTTTCCTCGCGGAGAGGAAAGACCTTAATTAGACACAACCAAAAGGGCACAGCAAGTAAAATACTTTTCTACTTTATAACCTTTGTTCAATTTATATATGAACTTCAAATACAGGACGTATTATGTATACATAAGTCTGTCCGTCTGTCTGTAAATACTTCGTATGAAAAACATTTCCTTTAACAAATTCTTATATGATATTTACACATTATGATTTAGGCAAGAAAATTCCCCAACGATCTTGATTTTTTGGCTCAGTCTTTCCAGAGTTTCGTGATTTTCTTTTGCAGATTTGATTCAATTTTTTTCAACTCTAGTATGTCTTGATCGTTTTAATTTTAAATATTTTTTGCATTTTTCTTAGAAGTTCAGTATTTTTGTGATTTTACTTTTTACTCATAAAGTTACATTGTTGGTCACGGCACGGGACGTTTGCGCTTTTTCATAGGACATTTGCGCTTTTTAAAAATGGACATTTGCGCTTTTTACATAGGATATTTGCGCTTTTGCAATATTTGGTTTGAGGATAAAGGAGGACCACCTCTTTTATCTGGGCTTGGGACCGGCAGGTTTGACCTCGCAGAGTTAAAAGTTTAAAACTCATTGCATAGCACATTTCTTAGCACATTGATATATGTTAAAAAGTTTATATACAGCTAAAACTAGTAAAAGAAAACTTTCTTAAGACATGTTAACACGTACAATCATCACAGGTCAGTTTTTCGATTGATATCTGAATCCCAAGGAACGAAAAAAAAAAAAAAAAAAAATAGCTCTGACTTGTTATCTGTTCTGACTGGTATTTCTCCCATATTTCAAATAAATAATCATGTTTCTCAATTCTGGGGTGCATGTTCATCAATAATCAATATAACAAATCGTAATGTAATTAACCGACTGTTGTCAAATGATACTCTTCAGGCAAAAAGAAAAAAAATATTTGCAGAATGAGTGTGTAAAACTGTTCATAAAAGTGGGCATGGAAGGATTTTGCACCATTTGTCATAATACTGAAAAAGATAAGTTAAATTCATCTACGTAATATTACTTCTTCTTAAAATTACAGGTTGACAACGATAGGTAAAAAGCGCAAATGTCAGGTCAATTGAATACAGGTGATTCAAAATTTAAAGCGCAAATGTCCTATCGTTTTACAGATAAAAAAGTGCAAACGTCCTGTGCCCGTTGGTCAATGAATGAGTACTTTATTGCAAAAAGCATATATATGCTATAGCAACGAAAAACATATTTACAACATGACAAATGATAAACAGCAGTGATCAATACATATAAATCATTATAAGAAAGCAAATAACATTAAGTAACAATATGTGATCTGATTGAACACGCAGATTTTATGTAGTTACACAATTTTTTAATATATGTAAAACAGACTTCAATTTAGATAGATACTGTAATTTAGTAAGGTTTGGCCAAAGACAATAGAATTTTTGCAAATATATAGGCCTAATTGATCTATAGGTAGGGCATACTAATAAAAAGTGGTATTCGTTTTCAACACACTGCACATTACAACATTTGCATAAACGTAATTCTCTGGCCATGCCAGTATATCTTCCTGTTTCAATGTTCAGTTTTAGTGTACCACTTCACAATTTAGTTTAAAAAGTGAAAATTATACACAAGGAATATTTATAGAGTTTATTTTTTTTTTTTTTATTGCATAATATATTTTTAGAGAATAAATCGTACAACCCGTACTCATAAGTTTCCCGGGCATGTTTGAGAACAAGGGTTTGCGGTTAGTAGTTACTTAAAAAAAACAGAATTGGTTGATGTAGGAAATTGGATAAGCGAAAAAGTGAGCTTATGGCAACTTCCGTAGGAATATGGAAAAGAGTACAGGGGCAAATCCAGCAATTTAAAAAAGGGGGTGTCCCAACCCAAGACAAAAAAGGGGGGTGTCCAACTATATGTCCCCATTCAATTGCACTGATCGTTCAAAAAAGGGGGTTCCAACCCCCAGAACCCTTCCCCTGGATCCGCCACTGGAGAATCATTTGGACTGTAGGATGAGGGCACAATTTACCCGTGTTGCTCCTCTTGATTAACTTTTTAACAGTAATTGAGACAAATCTTTGAGGGAAATGCGTCTGCATAAATTAAATCAGTTAAGTGTCGGAAACAAGATATAAAGGGATACAATGCCTTCATTGAAGTTACTTCCTCGGCAGTGTGTTATATCTTAACATTTAAAAAACAATGTTTACAGCTCCGTTTTACGATTTGAAAAAAATATTACATTTCACCAACATGTATATTATTTACGTGTCCGGAATATTATAGCAACATTTTTTTCTGTATTTTTTTTTCAATAAGATTTCATGATATGTGATCATTTTTTCTGCATTTTTTTTCAATAAGGTTTCATGATATGTGACTACTTTTCTGCGAGTGTTTAATTCGTTCAAGAGTCGGTTGTAATACAAATGTAGATGACTTGCACGGTTCCACGGAACTACAAAAGTACACAGAGTAAGTTCAAATAAACTTTAAATAGTTTATTGTTTAAATATTTTTTTCAAATTAAGAGTTTGATAGTATTCCTTTTGTATTTTATCAAACTTGTTATAGGCCGATAGTTTTCACAATTGAATTGTTTCATAATTTTTCATGTCGGGGCTTCTTATAGCTGACTATATTCGGTATGGGTTTTTCTCATTGTTGAAGGTTGTAAATTTGCCTATAATTGCTTACATCTAATTCATTTGAATTTTGGAAGATAGTTGTCTCATCGGCATTGTTACCCTATCTCTTTATTTTTCGTATTACTCATCAAATTGCACAAAACACAACTTGCATGAAGTCAAAAGACACAATTAATGATCTAAGAAAATCTTAGTATCTGAGAGTCTTGTCAAAAACCAATTATAACTTATAAAAAGATCATATTTCCCTAACTTAAGGTCGAGTGTACGCATACTAATTATGCGCACAAAACTAGTTTTGAATTAATGATTAAATATTTATACCAACTGCGAGCAGATATTAAACCCAAAACAGGTGCTCTCCCTCTACTGATAATTGATTCATGTTGAAACGTTAGAAATCTTTTTTTATAACAATTTGTTTATTCATTTCGTTTTCAACATGTTAATTCAAAGATAATCGTTTATTAATTATACATTAAAATAATTTAAGAACAATAAATCGACATCGAATCAAATTAAGAATTAAATATCATGATAATAGATTTACATATCAATTAACTTCTGTCAATATGGACTTTCTTCTTTAATAACATAAATGAATGGTGTTTATTTTATCGATTGATTCAGCTTAGTCCACCTGTTGTTTCCAATATTCCACCAAGCATGTAGACAGAATGGAACACGTACTAGTTCCTTAAAAAAAACTTATACAAAAAGAGGCAGGGAGAAGTGTTAGTGTTTTATTGTTGTAATAGCGATTTGAAAATTGTAAATACTATCAGTTATAAACGGATTATAAGAGATGTCATTCAACAATAATAAAGGTAAGATTTAAAATATAAAATCATGCTGTGTTGCAAACGGAAAAACCCAATGCTGATATATTCCGAGTAGGACTTCAACTTTTTCCGTTCGTCGATTTAAAGGCGAAAAAATTCTGGAAAATTCGTTTAACTGACGTCATGCCTCACAATTCAATTATAAGTCGACTTTGATATAATCCAGAACAAGGCTTTTGCACAATTTTTTTTTACCATACAAAAGATATATCGAAAGTTAAATGAAATGATTTAAAATAGTAAAGATGAAATTTTAAAATTCACTAAATCTTATTTAAAAAGCATAGTTATAGGCAGCTGTAATAACTTTTTTCAAAACATATGTTATTTACACGAATACAAAAAATGACCTCTTTTCTTCATTTTAAAATATTTTCAGCTTCACCGAAAATCATTATAGAAAATTTAAACTGATTGAAATTAAGGGCAGACATTGAAGAAGAAACGTCAGGAGGAATATATATTAAAAAAGAGAGGGAAAGTAAGCAATAAATAAATGTCAATGTTCATCGCAATAAAGTAAATAATTATAATATAAAATGTTTTGATATTGTGATATTATGTATTTAGTTAATTTGCTCAACTGCATGTACTCTCAGATTCGTACTTCGTATCATTTTGTTTCTGGGATGTATAAGTACCCGGCCACGACCACTGTTTTGTTCGACGTATCTTTGCTTCAGATCGATCTGATGAACTAAGCTCTTTTCAAATGATTTTCATAGTTTGTTTTTTATGTTGCCCTGTTACATCAATGTCTCAGGTTAGAAGAAGGATTGGTCTCTTGTGGAGGGTTGTCCCATTCGCAATTATACCACATCTTCTTTTTTTATATATATTAATATGAGTAGGAACTATCTTAAATTAAGTACTACTTTCAAGTGTGATCTTTTTTGACTGAGCTCGAGTTGGTATTGTTACATCTGACAACGTCTATCCGAATCATTTTGTTGTTGTTGTCCATTCGTTTGATGTGTTTTATCATTTGATTTTGCTATTGGATTATGGACTTTCTGTTTTAAATTTTCCTCGGTGTTCAGTATTATTGTGATTTTACTTTTTTTTGTAATTAATTTTACTCTAAACCAGTGCTAGGGTCCGTCTTAAACTTGCAGTGAGGTGAAATTGCATGTATTAATTTTGTGTCATAGATGGCTATCCTTTTTTGTTGTTCCATAAGTAGTGTTCACTATTCATGATGACTGATCATAACATTAGTTACAATATACAATCAACACGCTACATGGTAGACATAAATAAGACGTACAATTTGACATAGATCAAACTAAAGAGGATTGCTATCTAACAGAAGTTATAACTGTATATTGCTATGGGTAATGGAATTCTAGAGAAAACAAAAGAAATTACCTTATTATCTGTAAATAAAAGGATATTATTACAACCCATAAACACATAACGATTCTATGATGGTATATTTAGGTAATTTTATCACGTAATCTAAATACGACGTTTAAAACGTTGTTCGAATGTGTTAAACAAAAGAAGGATATTATCATCTCCCCCCCCCCCCCCCCCCCCGAATTGTCAGCAATAAGGAAATAACATGCTTAAAAACAAATGAATGATTTCTAATTTTGTATTTTCAAAAAAAGTGAGGATGTTGAATTACAAAACTGCATGTACATACAATTGCATCCTGGACTTTCATCAGTCACTAAGAAAATGATAAGAAAAAAAGTGGTACTATTTATTCAGTAGATCAGTGGGTAAAGTGAGGTATATACTTTAACTTTTCATTTCGTCATTTGATACAATTCGGTGACCCATCTTTCATGATCATCAAGAACCATAAAGTTTCTATTTTCTGATAAAGTTGCTTGCCAAAATATGCATTCAAATGACAGGACAAGAAACACGAATTCATAAGTAAAGTATATACATGATGTAAAATACACATTGGCATCCGATGATTATTGACCTAATATTACATGAGGACTTTTTCTTACAGTGATTTAAAATTGCATTAAGGACCTATTTCTTTTACCTAAAGGTGCAAATAAATTAAGTTGTAAGCGTATTTATTATAAGAATTAAAATAATTAAAATTCATCCGAAGAATGTGATCTTTGGATGGATAGTGGTTGCTAAAATAACTTTTAAGCTTTACTCGTTGGTAAATTAGATTCTCGATCATTAGTACAAAATAAGAGAGATTTGGCATGATGGCCAATGAGACAAGACCACGGACAACGATGTGAAGAACTTCAGGTCATCCAACAGCATTCAACAATGAGCAAAACAACTTTTAAAATTATAGGTCAAGGTACGGTTAATCAATTGATTTAGTTTTCCCCTTAATCCCTTTATACAATTATTTGTAACAAATACCATTAATTTTCCTCTTCTGATATAATTTCATTTGTGTAAGCAGACACATTCATGTTCACCGTATGATATATATACTCATTGCATTCATTTGAAGCCAAGATATATAAAACAATGCTGGAAGCATGAACCAACAACCTTTGATTTGTTAGGGGGTACGCTGGAACATTCGCTTAATAAAATACTAGATAGAAAAAGAACAGCTCTCCACTACAAAATCAAACGACGCATTTTGTAATTCGGTCTTTGAAGACAGAACATTGATTCTAGTAGATGTCATAGAAACATATTCCCTTTCTTCCAAAGAGACATTTAATGTTGTGTTGATTGTGTTATTACATGCACGGCAACGTCAAGTTTTTATCTTTTATTAATTTGTTTTGTTTGTTGAGTTGTAACATTCTGAGAATTAACAAACAATTATATAACGGCTAATTGAGGGTTACGAGAAGATGAAAAAATAATATTTACTTTGTAAAACTATTTATTGAATTTCATGGTTAATCGATTTGACATGCCGTTTTAAGTACAAAAAATGCAATAACACGCATTCATTTCCTCTCAAACTAGCAGGGGAGGTTTTGTTACATATTCATAGGGTCGATCTTAGTCAGAAAAATTGGTATCAAGCTGAGATGCCAAAATTTAAATAAGTAAAGAATACTGTCAAATATGCATATTTATCATTGAGAAACTCGTAGTGTTTGCCTTACCAGGTCAGAACAGTACATCGCACTGGAAGTGGAATTGATATGTATCTATTAAAATAATCCAGTTGTACTTTTAATAATACATAACAGGATCACAAAGTTCTTTAACATTATTTACAGTATAACAGATCACTCCTACACCAAAACTCCTCCGTAAAACAATCAACAAAACACTGTCCAGGTAGCTTGACTAGGTATATGTACATAACAATCATACAACAGATCACTCTTAAACCCAACTCATCCGTAATAAACAGAAAAAAACCAAAAACCAACAACACACTATCCAAGTAGCTTGACTTGGTACTTGATACCAAATGTTAGGTGGGGGAAATACGATTCACGCGTCCTTTTATTTTTATGTTAACCGTGCTACATTAAAATTAATTTGTATGGATGATATTTCCTTCTATTTCAAATTTGAATTATCGGAAGTTGAAATACGTAATATGATGTTTATTTAAATTTTCTATTGAAAAAATGACTTTTTTGGTAAAATCAGAAACATTGACATTAATCGTGCATCTCTTTTCCTAAACATTGATTTTTTTGAAGATCTTAAAAAAAAAAAAATAACCAAGATTAAAGTTGGGAGACCTTGAATTTGAATTACTTTCAAGTCATTCGTATTTGAATTGATGACTTTGAATTTCCGTGGTTTATGCAATAATTGCACACTGTTTTGGAATAGTTTATTGAAATGCCATGAAAAATCCGAGGTAACCATGATAGTTAGAAGGGAAATTACAGATTTTTAGGTTACAATAAAGTGGTGTTTGAGCTCCTAAATATATATTCATAATAGTAGATTTCGTTATTTTCAAAAATAATGATCAAATATTTTCAAAAATGGCCCGATCTTGTGCCGAAATTCAATCATTATCTCCCATAAATATCATCAGATATAAACTTTAGCATAAACTGACACAACTATGACTTATATTGGTCTTAAAGTAGTATCAGCGTGGAAGTAAGTTTTCTAAACAATACTAAGTTATAGACAAACACGACTTGTCAAACAAAATAATTGAATTATATTTCACCATAACACATGACTTTCAATACACATGTATGCCTTTGAACTCGGTGAATATGTTGAATATCAATGTGAGAGAACAGTTTGTCAAGTGTGTGCCATTGTTATAAGATCCGACTGGGGTAGAGTGTTAATTTTGTATTGATGAGCTTACTGCAATGTTGACTTTACCCTTCAAAGCGTCTAAATATGACATCTGTGTACGATTATTTACGTGAAATATTTCATTTCAACCAGTAATGAACATCGATAAGTCAATAAAACTAAGGACTAATTAAGACAAAGTCTTATATCCATATAGTGCAAAGTTAATTTGTTTTTAACACTTCGGTTGACTAATCGAAATTTGTAAAATAAAGTAATATAAGTTTATCTCAATGGTTGATCTAATTTGTCGTTTACTAATTGTAAATGATATATGAAGGAGTATATTAGAGTGCTACAACAGATATTTATCCGATATCATACTTGGTGTAATAATATTTATAATTTAGTTATATATTATTCAATAATACTCCTCGGTACAAGAGAATTATTATAATAATTATAATGATAAAGTAAAAGGACATTTTATTGCCTGATGCCCTTCTTAAACTGGTCTTAACTTTTTTGAACTGCAAAGTAAATCTATATAAGACACAATAAATATAAATTTCGTTTGAAATTTGGGTTTTCCCGTTTGGTTTTGTAGTAGTTATATATAGATAGGAACTAGTGTAACTAGTTCTAGAACAAGTTCTGCAAGAGTATCATACGGTACTAATTTTAAAGTTTGATGTTACGTGAACAAGGCACGAGAAAAGTTTTGGCGGTTTCTATGGGTGCGGTTTTATGGTACTATATAAAGTTTGACATTTAAATGTATTAGTATCGAAGGTGCTCGCAGTTACGTCGAATCGTACGAAGTTAGTCACATTGATGGCTGCTATGTTTATAACATGTATTTATACTATGTTGTTTGTATCGAAGAAACATGTATTATAAAATAAAATAAAATTTGTATCGCAAGAGAAGATAATAATGTTACTGCGAGCAACTAGCTCT
Source organism: Mytilus galloprovincialis (assembly GCA_037788925.1). NCBI lineage: Eukaryota > Metazoa > Mollusca > Bivalvia > Mytilida > Mytilidae > Mytilus > Mytilus galloprovincialis. The sequence goes on along the minus strand of CM075333.1, from coordinate 86,424,020 downwards.
ATTTCTGTGTTTGTTTTGTTTAAAGCCTATTGAATTTAGAGTAGAACTACTTTAAATTCGGACGAGCAGGGCGAGGGAGAATTTAACCGTATTTCGTTAGTCCTGACTGATCATTTAAACAGGGCTCACCTCCGATCACTTCCGAGAGGTTTCCGTTCTCCCGCCGTTTACTTTATATATACACCATAATAATCAACTAAAACGTATATTCTTATACAAATAGTCATGAAACTGTAAAAAAACACATCATATTTTTCTGGTCAAATGATAAATATACGTTACGTTGACATCTTTAACATAAACATGTTGAAGATCGTTATACGTTTGTTAGACTTCAACACAAAGCACAAACATTTTTCAAAATCATATCGTACCACATCTACTTATTTCTACTTTAGGAAGTGAATTATAATTAGATGCAAACTTATTGCAGTTTACAAACCTCAAAAATGCATCATCAAAACGGTGGTAACTTTTTACCGTACTAAATGAAATGAAATGACGTCCCTTATAAACCCATAAAACTGTGACGAAATACGCACTCAAATAAAAATGTCCATTAAACCAGAAGCCACAAATCTCTAAGAGAGAATTAATTAGTACATTTTCACAGAAGGATATTTCCCACTGGATATTGTCCTATTAGTTAAACATCTTTAGTATTCATGACATGATTTGTTACTGGTATAATAGGCTATTCTAGCTAAAATATTAACACTAACTTTCTTCAAAGAAGCTGCTAATTACAAAAGGTTATCCTGTATATATCCAAAACAGCGAAACGAGACAAAATCACGCTTAAATGGTCAATTCAAATCTTTGCTTTCTCATGTAAAACTAATTTTGATGAGATTTAATCAATTTAAATTTAAAATTCAAAGAATGTGTTTTATGCATGATAATAGTTTTTTTTATAGATATATGAAATACATAATTATACTTGAAACTTTTAAATTGACACAAGTAGCATACGGCATATGAATTCGTTGGATGCTTAAAACAAAGGTTAAACTTTGATCATGTTTTTAAATGTTTTGTCAGTAAGTATCAAAAGGAGATCTATGGTTAAAATTATGACATTTTTTCAGGGTGTTTTCATTGTTGTTGGCTTCACTTAAATCCTCATCAACTATCTTTACCAGATAACCATTCTCTTATATAATTGTTATTATTTTCTAAAAGTTGTAGATAATGCATAATTTTAGGTAAAAAAAAATAATTTTCATTTTATATTATTTTCAGAGAACTAATACAGAATGCACCGTTTTAGAGATAAAAACAGTTTAGTATGTCTTCATAACGTAAAACAGTAAGTCTGTAATCCTCCTTAGAATTGATTAAGAACCGTACTCGCCATGAACATAAGTACCAATCTAGACAAGTCAGTCTTGCCAAAAGACAATTCAAATTATGAAGTCAAGCGTGGTATTTCCGACACAACGAAAAACACAGCTGATATTGGAACTACGTTTTCTATGTCGGACTTCTGGCCGTTTACATGTGATGACAACGACACCTGGTGTCTGTTTAATGATACGTCATGGATATCAAACAGCACAGCGGAAGTGACGACAGGGTTAACGACACGGTTGACGACAGATATGGTAACATTAAACACTACTAATAATTCTACAGAGGAAACAGATGTACTTGCTGCCAATAGATACTGGCTTTTCGCATTGTTGTTTTTCCCACTTTTAACTGTGTTTGGAAACGTCCTTGTCGTTATGAGTGTTGTTCGTGAAAGACAGTTGAAAACAGCCACGAATTATTTTATATGTTCCCTTGCCGTAGCGGACATAATGGTCGCCGTAGTAGTAATGCCACCAGCTGTTTACTTAGAGGTAATATTATTAGATTTTATTTTCACACCAAACCTCGAAAAACCTCGTACATATATGTAACGCTCCCAAACGTGTCTTTCTCCCCAAACGTGTCCGATTCCCTCAAACGTGTCTATTCTCCTCAAAAGTGTCCATAATATTCAATATTGCCCAAACGTGTCTGATTTCATAACCCCAAAACGTGTCCGCTATTAAACACCAGAACGTCTCACGTCTTTTAGCGCTAATACACGTATCTCCTAAATGAATTCGTTAACGTTTACGGCAATTCTATTATGGGGGACAAATTTGATGAGGTTATCATTTATTAGCTTTAGTTAGTTCAATCAACGCCTGTTTTTAATGATTATCATATTAGCAAATTTAATTTGTAACTATGAATTAACTTTTAACTGAAATTGCTTATTGTCAAGTTGCAAGTATTTCATACTCATTTAGAGCGAACAAACAAATAATTATAGATTTGAATTAATTAAATTTAAGGTTTCAGCATCACTTAAGACACACAATCACGAGACATAACGTCCATTGCCAACTATTTCAACATCATGTTAACAATAAATACTGAAGATAGGTACTATTATCATACCGGAAATTTAGGATTGGGTCTAAATTTTTACAGTTATTCAGGATTAACACTACTTAATAACCTACACATTTATCATATGGACACAAAACTAGTTCCCGTAAAAGAAAAAGAAAAGCTTAATGTGGACACGTTTGGGGATTAGACACGTTTAGGAGTTTAAACGTATGACAAGCGTAGGCGCGCTTTTACAGCCAGACATGTTTTGTAGTTCAGTGTCGTCAATATGGACACGTTTGGGGGGAAGGACACGTTTCTGAGTGTAACATATATATACATTCTACTAAGCGATGTGTTTTTGTCGGTCGCACTTTATTATTTTGAAGGTATGTTTCCCTCTTTTTCATTTTTTTTTGCAGCTTAACGGCGTCATTATTCAATGAACAACATTGGGTTGTTGCATTTATTTTCCACAGAAAACACGTTTTGATATCATACCCTGTAAAATAATCAGACTGCTGAATATTCATAAGAGGTTGGATAAATACATTCAGTGTGACGTTAATCCTGAGTAATGCATAAGGCGACCCATCCCTTAAATGTTGCACTCATAATTTAATACCTTTCGATTGGAATGTTATGATATTGCAATTGGTTTGTTTAAATATTCTAAGTGAATCAATGTACAGTATATCTCTTGATTTTTGGATTGCTCCAGTCTCTTTTGCGACAGTCATTCGAACAGTTAAACGGAGGGAATTAGATGATAACTGCACGGTTAATTTCAATACGTGACGCGCAAGAGATTTGACACCTTTATTTATAACGCAACTGCCATACTTGCATTGCTTACTGTCAAAATATCTTTGCTCGTATGAAATATTGTGAACTATTTCCATCATATTTTTGTTAACCTTTTCCCCAATAAAAACATGCGTCTAAAATATTTCTGGTTTCCTCATTGAAATAAACGTAATGGTTGACATTATCTCGATAAAAAAATACTGCTTTTGGGACAGCAATATTGCTTTCGAAATTGACATGTCTATCAAAACTGATATCCTTGGACAGTTAACACATCACGTTTATGCCATTTTCTTTAAAAATAATAGAACGTAAATATACATGTCCTTTGAGTTGTGGTATTTGATTTAACATTGATAATTCCTTCGCTTGCGACAAGGGTATCATTTTTGTTTTTGTCGAAACTACTACTCATTCGACCGACTTTATAATGACAACGTCCGCAGGATAAACACCTTTACGGTAAAATAAAAGAATGTTACATTTTTTAGAATTTTCGAATCCTTTCTATTAGGTATTGACAATTCACTTGGGGGATAGCGGAATTAGGTATAATTGACAATTCACTTGGAATATATGACTTACTTGTTGACAATTTACTTGTAGTAACATATTTAGGTACCTGCAATTTACCTGGGATAACAAAACTGACTATTGTCAATTTACTTGGGATAACGAAATGAAGTATTGACAATTTACTTTGAAACTCAACATATAGTGATATACCCCACAAAACTTACCAAAGACGAAATCTTTTTGTTCTATATTCCAACGTCGAAAGATGAAAAATGTATCTTTCAGAACTACAAACAACGTTATAATGATTGGTTTTCAAAGTTGTCAACGTAACTTATTTTTAAATCACTTACAGCAATCGAAGCCAAGCTTTCGAGACTGTAACTACCTACATTGTAAATTGGTTGCGGAGGTGTGAGTTGGATGTGCATACCGAAAAATTAAAAACGATCTATAAGAATTCACCATTTTTTGCTCTTGAATTGGTACCAAAACCATTGTCTCTTAAACACTTTAAACAAGTAGTCGATATCCGAAGTTAATTTTGAATAAAAATGACTCTGTTTCATTTTAAAATTTATATACACACGTCTTGTTTTAAAAGAAGATAAAATTTACAATTTGAAAAATAAAAACTCTGATTCAAGCAAAAAAAAAATAAAATCTCTGAAACTGACATTTTTACAGTACTTGATTATATTTGTTACGTTTGAAGGATGACTTGTGTTTGTCAACAAACGACGGAATTCCCATTTGAGACAAATTTGTTCCTTCTACTTGCTGACTTGTTCATTTAACTATAATACGAGACAGGTTTCAAACTACTATTTACAATATAAGATAATGTCCTTTGACTGCATAATTTACCTCAACGTTCGTTAACTATCTTGAACACATTGTACCTGAAATGAGGAATACAACAGACACAAATAAGTCTGATTTTATCTTGACTTTGTCTATACGTTTACAAGGAAAGTTGAGTGAGAACAAAACTTTACGACAGAAGGGAATATTTCAGTTTTCAATTTCCAATATCTCAGCAGCGCCTGTATATGAAGTCTTTGGTAGAAGTTTTTGACAAACTTATGTTTCAGATATAATGATGCTGAACCCTGTAAACTGCTGTCTTTGTTAATATTTTCTTGTATTACACATACACTTTGAAATGCTTATTCATGAATGATAGAAATCTACCAATCATAAACATTATATGTCCAAGCCTCAGGACATCTTAATAATTTTCATTTGATCCACTTTAATGTGGGTTTCTGGTACAATTTGACTTCGATTAGACTCATTATGTGTTTGACAAATCAATAATCAATATAGTAATTACAGTCACATATTAAAAACACTATGATTAATTCAAGTTTTTATAATAATATACTGGTAGAAAAAACAATTATTAGTTCTTGTGTTTTACTTTTATTATGTTCTTAATCAGCTCTTCAGAATTGACAAACGTCACGGTTGCTTTCAAAAAAGCTGTTCAGTTTTCGAGAGTTTAATATACGTTCTAATTGTGCTGGAAATGTAAACGTAAGTGGTCACAAGTATTTAATTACTCTTTCTAAGAAAACATCTCAAGGTAGAAACATTATATATCTTTGGAATTAAATGCACTTTTACTACATTATGTAAAGATTGCTGAAAATATTTGTACGAAACATGAAAGTTTTATTTCAAAGTCTTCCTATGGTTCCAAACTAGCTTTGATTGTTAATTACACTATAGTACATATAACCCTGTATTATAATGTGGAAGATATAAACCTTTTTGTAAATGTACTTTTATGCAATGACGAGGTAAATAGTTCTCTTCTTTATCCGACTTCCTCCTCCAATATAAACCGTCTACCACGAAATAACCAGCAGTACTGAACGTGGCGTTAAACACCAATCAATAAACACAAATCACTTAGAAACATCAGCGGGAAATAGAGATGTTTCTGTTAACGACACTCATAGTGACTGTGTATACAATGGTGTCTTTGAAACATGAACTTATGTGACTTCAAAATTTGGTGAAGGAACGACAACGGTAAAGAAAGGAAACATTTATCAAAGAAAAACAGCATGGCAACAAAAAGATAGAAAAAACAACAGATAAAAAAAGCAACACCATAAATGACGAAGTGAAACATTCAACAAGTCCACAAAACACTACACAGATGAATAAAGATTAAAAAAAAACTTCGTCAATTTGTTTCTGCAGAGGGTAATGGTAAAACTAGAATGAAATTCAAAACAGTGTGGCTGTGGCCATTGATTGACACATTAAATTCATCCATTGACTGGGACAATTTACGTGAACGTTTGTCTGTAACGACCACTGTTCACGACGTACCTACGATAGACATTTAAACTGTGGGGTCACCAAGGTTTCTTAACGTCTTTAATTATAAAATAATTCGAAAAATTAATCAGGAATAACCTTTATGTTTTGATTTATATAATTGATATAAATCAAAACATCGTGTTATTTCTGATTAATTTTTTCGAATTACTTTATTAAGTGTTGAGAACCTTTGGTGACCCCATAGTTTAAATGCCTTTAAAAAGTACATAGTGAGCAGTGGTCGTTACATACAAACGTTCACCGAGATTGTCCCAGTGATTGGATGAATTTAAGGTGTCAATCAATGGCCACAGCCACACTGTTTTGAATTTCATTCTATAATGTATAATGAATAATAAAACACTAATATAACAGGGGTAAATTCTACGTCGTGATCTTAAATCTTCATTTGTCCGATAAGCATCATTGACGAATTAAAGGACATCGAAAACAAAAAAGACACGCATTCCACAATTCTTTCTATAAAAGTAACGAGTCGCAACGAAGGACACAATATGATAATTGAACAAAGATAACCTAGCTTCTTTTTTATGATCATATTTCCTTACAGTCAGAGGCAGATTTAGGGGGGGGGGGCGGGCCCCCCTTTTTGGGAAAAATTTGGTTGCTTATATAGGGAATCACTGAAGCGTGACTGGACCGGGCCCCTCTTAGGTCAGTCAGTGGGCCCCCACTTATGAAAATTTCTGGATCCGCCACTGACATTAATGCGACAACAACCAAATTCCATATATTGAAAAAAAAAAAAAAAAAAAACTCGCAATCTTCAAGATTGTAATGACATATAAGTGTAGATTACATTATTGTTTTTCACACTTGTATAATTTGTAAAGTACAAAATCGCACCCGCCTCTTTATTTATTTATGTGCAATTTGATTTCCCGGACTACTTTTCTAGCTTCCTCATCACACGTGACACATTCTGACGCACTTTATATGATTTCCCAGTGATTTATTGTATCGTAGAGGCATAAACTAAATCTCCATGGAGTAGTTTTCTTTACTTATTTGAGAGTATTTGTCTAGTATGGTTTAACACTATGATATAATACCTTCTGAAGTATCTATAAATTGTCCCGTTTAATCATCCTAATTTGTTTTGTTGTTATGGAATGGCGAATAGACGCAATTGTTGTTTTTCTTAAAAGGTTATGGATATTTGAAGAAGGTTCTTTGGAATTTTTCGTTACAACCAGACTCGATTATTTTGTGAATAGCTTCTTTTTGACATATTATTATAATATTCGTTTGTAATACTCATCTTTCCAAAAATTGATATTTTACCGTCTACAATCATTTGTTCAAAATTAATAACACACTAACTCTAATTTATCAATTCCTTAGCCCAACTTTTCTTTTCTTTACTTCAAATGCATGTCTTTAATTTATTATGTCCAACACCTCACTCAGTAGAGCATAATTATGCAGACATATAGCAATAATTGTTATGTTACTTAATTGATTTAATTTTAAATTTGCATTTTATAGAATTGATTAGAGATCTAGCAGAAGCGAAGTAGCTTTGTCCTTCAATTCATCGAAGATTCGTTTTATTAATATTTTCGATTTCTCCTTAAACGGTTAAAAAAAAAATTAAAAAAAAAACAAATAAAAAGACATTTAAAAAATAAAACTGCAAGACTTTGAATTAGCTTTCGGTTAACAAGTTGTAATATATTATCTGAGTATTTGCTCACACTCCCTCACACACGATTAGTACCAATGTGTGTCTGCAGATGAATTAAACTTAACGTCACAGCCTTTCTTCTGTTAGTCATTCAAGGTTAACAGTTATTACATCTCTTGTTTACCCAATTAAGCTTCAACATGTATCATAGTTGTTTTTCAACAAATTTCCATTTTTATAACAAGTTAAAGAAGGATGGTAACCATTCAAGGTTGTTTATAGCTGCAAACAAGTCTTTGAGGTTTTCCACACTGCGCAGATGAGGAGCTCACCAAGAATTTACGTAGGAAAATTGAAACAGATATCAAAATTAGTTCCTTTATTGTCATTAACTTTTGCATCATTATTAAGTTTAGTAACAATCTATCAATTTCTACTGCCTTTTGTTATCGTTTCTAACTAATTAATTATTCCCGACAGTGACCTGTTAAGCACTAAAACACGAGAACGAGATGTATTTTGCAAGCGCCGCGTAAAAAACCCCAATACAAGATTTTGATACTGTTGAAGGTATGATATCATAATCTTAAGGGTAACATGACATATATTGAAATAAATCACGTGACAGGCATTAATCTTAATGGTACACGCAATTGTAATCAAAAGCTGCGCGCAAACGTAATGATTTTTTCGCGCAAATGTAATGGTAATGCGCGCAAACGTAATGCAACGCACGTGATAGGACGTGAAGGACCATAGTCTTATAATTGTGTTCTGTCGAACAATACAAAATAGCTAAATAAACAGTAAATGATTTTAATCCATACAGGGTTGTTTTTGAGTATGTGTGACAGTTGCCTTGTTATAGATACTTTAATTCGGTAATATTAAATCCATTACATATTTTGATTGTAAACAGAAAAAAACAACAAGTTATAACAGAAACAAGACCATAAAAAAGAATTAAAAAAAAAAAAAAGAATATCTTCCGATTATATTTTAAATTTTCCCAGTACATGAGATGACTATCTAAGAGAAATCCGAGCCTTCTGAACATTAGTCTTAGAGAGAAACCAACACATTAATGAAGAATTAAAAACGGGCAAAGATTTGAAATCGATTCTTTTATCATAGAGACAGAGAATATAAATATAAATACAACAAGAATGTGTCCATAGTACACGGATGCCCCACTCGCACTATAATTTTCCATGTTCAGTGGACCGTGAAATGGGGGTCAAAACTTTAATTTGGAATTAAAATTAGAAAGATCATATCATAGGGAACATGTGTACTAAGTTTCAAGTAGTTGTGACTCTAACTTCATCAAAAACTACCTTGACCAAAAACTTTAACCTGAACTTCGCACTTTCATTTTCTATGTTCAGTTGACCATGAAATTGGGGTCAAAACTATAATTTGGCATTAAAATTAGAAAGATCATATCATGGGGAACATGTGTACTAAGTTTCAAGTGGATGGGACTTCAACTTCATCAAAAACAACCTTGACCAAAAACTTTAACCTGAAGTCGGACGAACAAACGAACGGACGAACGAACGGACGGACGAACGGACGAACGAACGGAGGCACAGACCAGAAAACATAATGCCCCTCTACTATCGTAGGTGGGGCATAAAAAGCCACTAGGATATTACCTACATAAAATCATTGTTAGAAATGTATAAACTGACAAATCAAATGCTGAAATAATTAGTTCAAAATGACAGGTCAACTCAAAACAACCTTTATAAAAGGCATCATGATATAACTTTATACTGAAACACTTTTGTCCCTTTCATTAGGCTTTCTTCAAAGACTTCTATTGCTAATTTTAGATGTAAAATTATGACGTTATAGCTGTTTTATGATGGTATCTGGTGCGGTTGATGGCTTTAGGATACCAACATTTAGATTCATAGTTTATGATGGACTCTCGCTACAAGGGAGAGGATTGTTAGAAGTATTTGTTGATAATGTTTTATCTAAAATTTGACAGCGCCAAGGTCTTGTATTCAAAGAACCAATTAACGAAGCACTGGCCACTACCACGTGATCAGTTTATTTGATAGCCGTACACTCGTTGCACTCGCTGCACTCGATTATTCTGTATTATACTATAAGAGATAACTAGTGTGTGGTAAAACAAATTGCACTCTAAAATATTAAAATGCATACCAAAGGATATATAAAAATTCCTTCGATCCGAGTTCCGTTTCTATCATTAATGAATTATTCGTTGAAATTCTTTTAAGTATTCAGAGTAATTAAAAAACAATTTTCAATGAGGAGACATAAAGCTAACATGGGAATTTCTAATTGTTATTACAAGATATTACGTAAACACGACAACAAAATATTTGAAAAGAAAACTGAAATATTATCAACAGTAGAATGACCAACGTTGAACATTGTAAAAACATAATTTACGAAACATAACAATTTTCTTACAAATATATATATGTAAGATGATGAGTCTTTTGTAGACGAAACGCGCGTCTGGCGTATATATAAGATTTAGTCCTGGTATCTATGATGAGTTAATATATACAATATATAAAACATGTGTAAAACGATCCAAACAACTAAATGAAAAAGTAAAATCATAAAAAACTGAATTCCGAGGTAAATTCAAAACGGAAAGTCTCTAATCAAATGGCAAAATCAAATGATAAAACACATTAAACGAATGGACAGCAACTGTCATAATCCTTACTTGGTACTGGTATTTTCAAATGTAGAAAATGGCGGATTGAGCATTGTTTTATAGCGCTAAACCTCTCACGTGTATGACAGTCGTATCAAATTCCATTATATTTATAACGATGCGTGAACAAAACAGACATACTAGGTAAAATTGTCAAAATATCGTCTCTTATGTTTTACTGTTATACCACTGTCCCAGGTTAGGGGGAGGGTTTGGATCCCGCTAACATGTTTAACCCCGCCACATTATTTATGTATGTGCCTGTCTCAAGTCAGGAGCCTGTAATTCAGTGGTTGTCGTTTGTTTATATGTTACATATTTGTTTTTCGTTCATTGTTTTATATAAATAAGGCCGTTAGTTTTCTCGTTTGAATTGTTTTACATTGTCATATCGGGGCCTTTTATAGCTGACTATGCGGTATGGGCTTTGCTCATTGTTGAAGGCCGTACGGTGACCTATAGTTGTTAATGTCTGTGTCATTTTGGTCTCTTGTGGACAGTTGTCTCATTGGCAATCATACCACATCTTCTTTTTTATATATACAACAGTCATCACTGTGTCATAATCTCATTTAGAACAAAAACAGACAAATATTTAACAAAGAAACACAAAAAGCATCTATCAAAATTAACAACCACATTCATTGCCAAGAGTCGCGTGTTTTGCGTCAGAATGTAAACGTCAATATAAAATAATTAAAGTATTTTCAAAATTATAATTTTACATTTGGTGGACATAACTTATATTTTTGGGCAATTATCTTTCTTCCTTTAGTATATATGATGAGTGCATTGTTAAGTAATTGTACCATTGTCTTGTATTCGTGTATGCGTTGTCTTCTGACCATCAGATACATTCAATTTTTCCTTTTGACCATTTCCTTCGTACTTTAAAATTGTAATTTTATGTCGTCTTATTCTAGTATGTATGACTGCTAGTATACCAACTGTTGGTTAGGATATATGCTTCATTCTGAATTACATAGAATAAAGGTCAGATGTGCAATCCAGAGTAAGATACCCTTTCACCTATGAGGACATAATCCGTGTTGTAAAACATTATAACTGCATTTGTATCTCTTAAAGACAAGAGCGTCTGTCAGCTAACTGAATATTCTTATAATTACGTTGACCGGTCACCCATGTATAATCAAATCACTGCCAGACATTGAGGAATGAAGCAATAATATTTATATTGGAAATTGTATTAGTGTAAACAATATCCGATATAATTTAGTATCGTGTTTGTTGCTGATACAACAAGTGCCCGTTTGCCGTCCAGTAATATCACCCAGGCAATAAACAATACTGTCGATGCTCGGAGATCAATGATTATATTATTGAATGATCATTGCTGTGTAGCTACCACTTACAAACTTAAAATGCTATCATTTCTCCGGGATTAATCTCACAATTATCCATATAACGTGATTTACTAGAGCGCTTAATTCTATTACAAAGTTTTCCTCAGTAGGAACCATACCATGACATTTCTTTGTCAAGTTGCGTGTTTTTATTCACAGTGTAGGCTCAGATGTTAAGTAGTTCCTCCATATTTAACTTGTTTATTTTAATGAAAATCGCCAGGACGTTGATAAAAACGACATTTACGATTGTTTTCAGGAAATATCAAATAGAAGTTAGTTTTATTAGTTATATAAAGCCATATTTGTCTTCATTTCAAACAATAAAACATCAATTCGATGTTTTCCCTTGATCATATTACATATCACATATTTGCCTGGAAACATAAAACCTTATAACAACTTCAGATTTTATTACTTTGCTAATATTATACTTTTGAGATTAGTTGATACTTTTAACACATTGAAAGGCTGTGATTTCTTTTTCAACATGTTCTCCGCCAGATATTTTATTGATATAGTCTATGGTTTCCTCCTTAAATTTCAAATTAACTTTCTTTTACAAAATATTTTTCCTTTAAGACTTTCTTGAGACGTTTGTATTGCTGTAAGCTACATGCAGTGAGTTGTCATAGGAGACATTATTTTTTAATAATAATTAAATGATGTGTATTGCTTTTCTATGAGTAAATGACTTTCAGTCAACATTAGATATTTGTGACGGGATGTACGGGATGTTCTAGTTTTTCCAACTCGGGTTACTTTTTGCGTAAACCATTTATTTTAGTTTGATGGTGCCCAATTCTATGGTTATTTCTTGAAAAACCACGCGCCGATAATGATTTGATTTTTTTCCCTTAGTTTGGTTTATTTATTAAATAAATTAATTTGTTTAAAAACTTCTACGCATATACATATTTGTTATATATAAATGTTTTGATTGAAATGTGCCATTTCACCTTAAAAGAATCGAAACAGTTCGGTAAAAATAATTATATATTCAAATCACATGCAACAAGAATGTACATGACGAATATTTAAAAGATGATTCAAGCGATCCATATACATGTTTCTTTTTCAAGAAGATAGCTAGCATGATTCATTCAGGTTCTGTAGAAAGAAGGTGCATGTAATTTAGGTTCCATAAATTGTAGAAGATTCTACTGAACCATCTATAAATAGAATATGATTCGAGTGATTTATTCAGTTTCTGTAGAAAGAGTGTAACGTTGTTGATCCACTCAGGATCTGTCGATAGAAGATGATTTTAACCATTAATTTATATTCTGTGGATAGAAGATCATTATTGTGATCAAAAAGGTTCTATAAATAGAAAAAAAACTCTGCTAATCCATTCTGGTCTGCACAATGACGATTCTTCTAATCCATCGAGGTTTTGTTGATAGAAAAAATGACGCTTACGATCTATACAGGTTCTATGAATTAACGTTGATTCAACTAGTCCATTCAGGTTCTATACTTAATTTAGTTTTTTGGTAGAATCAGATTCTATAAATTGATTTTAGTTCTACTGATACATTCAGTTACTTTATTCAGATTTTGTTTGTGATCCGGATTTGTTTCAGTTAAATCAATTTATGACTATTGAACAGCGGGATACTACTATAACAGGCTTCGTTGATGGACCATGATTCTACTGGTCAAAACAGGTTTCGTTGATAGACCATTATTCTACTAGTCCAAACAGGTTTTGGTGATTGACCATGATTCTACTAGTCCATTCAGGTTTCGTCGATAAACCATTATTTTACTAGTCCAAACAGGTTTCGTTGATAGACCATGATTCTACTGGTCCAAACAGATTTAGTTGATAAACGATGATTCTACTGGCCCAAACAAGTTTCAATGATAGAAGATGATTCTTGTGATTCATTTAGGTTCTCTAGATAAAGAATCATTATACAAACCAAAACTGTAGACTCACTAGAATAAAGTTCTGGCAATAACAGATGATTCAAGTGATTCATTTAGGATTTAAAGATAACAGATGATCTTGGTGATTCATTTAGGATTTAAAGATAACATATGATCTTGGTGATTCATTAATATTCTGTACATAAAATATGATTGAGTGATCCAGTTAGGTTTCTGATATTCTTGTAGACAAAGAAAAGGGGAATTTTTACTTTGGTTTTTATATCTTTCTTGTTGGTAACTATATCGAGAGAGACAATTCTATAAATTCCTCAGTATGTATGTATGTATTTTTCTTTCTTATTGTTTATCATTGATTTCTGTAAATGGTAAATGATCCTAATATTAAGTGTCTATTTATCAATATCATTCTCTGATATCGCAATGGTTGTTGGTCTTTTGATTTAATTTTCAACTTTGGAATCCTCTACGGATCTCATGTTTATATAATTCCATTATCAAGCTCTTCAATTTCAGACGCAGACGATAATGCATAAGAGATGTATTTTCTTCATGTTTCACGTATAAAATTCTGACATTCAATAGATGTATTAAAGGAAAATATCAAAACATTTATGACAAATGAGTTGATGATTGTAGGTTTTATTATCAGAGACAAAGGAGCAAAGCCATTATTTACATCACATTTATTATAAAATAGAAATATCAGGGAAGAAGAAATGTCATACATTATTACCTAAAGGTTTTGTTCATTACATCATGATCAACATCTAACCGAGAAATATTCTATAAAAGTGTCCAATAAATTCAAGTGTATCATATGGGTTCCCTTTTCTCTGTCATTAAAAAGAAATTTGACGTCAAGAAATACAAGAAAATTATATCAATATTTGAAAAAAGGCGATTGAATTACACCAATGCAAGGCATATTTATTTTTGTCACATACAAGAAAAACCCAATATTTTCAAAAACATAATTTCAAAAATTGTATAAAGAATTTAATTTTTATCATTTCGTTTTTTGTTGTTAACTCAATGGTGAATTTTGATTCCTTAATATACAAAAACGTACACGAAGGTGTTTGAATTGAGCCAATGTGATGCATGTTAGGTTTAGTTTGTCTCATACAAGGAAACATGTTTTTTTTTCAAGTTTAACATCATTTCAAAAATAGTTATATAAATTGTATTTTATCATTTCAGTTGAGGGTGAATTTTAATGTCAAAAAGGCAATTGAATTACATCATCAAGATGTAATTTTTATTTTCGTTTGTCACATACAAGGACGCACTAAAGTTTGAATAAATTGAAAAGAGACTAAGAACTTGCATCACTATCAGACGCAATTGAAATAAAATAGATGATCTATGTACTAAAATTCTCAACATTAGGACAAATTAATCGTACGTTTTAACCCGTAACAAGTGTGAAGTCCTTCTAACACGGACTTCAGATTTTACTTCCCATTTCGTACGGACGCGACAGTTACATAGTCATCCCGGACAACATATGGGACAATTCATCCACCCTTTGACAGATACGCTTTTCGAATAAATATCGTAATTTTTTTTCATTTACATTGTTTTAAGAATTCCAGCCAAACTGCATTATAGGGATATGTTGTTATTCGTTTAAATCTAAGAGATCATGTAATCCAAGTCTGTAATTATGCTTTCAGTTTGTTTGGAAACTTACTTGTCATCTTCTAACGAGGGACACATATGTTCCTATCGCTTTCAGCTTAACAGAGACATCTATTGTCATTTGAGGTTAAAGGATAAACCTAAAACAAAGCTAAACTGGAACATGCTATTATGTTTCAATTATACCTGTGATTGGTATACCAGTTGCACTTTCTGTGACATTATTTTTTAATTTCATCTGTGATTGGTACAAAACATACAATTACTGTGACATAGGAATTCAAATTAAGTTCTATTTTGTAGGTTGTGCAGTCATGGTTACTCAGTGATGCGTTATGTGATGCATGGGTGGCGTCTGACGTCATGGCATGTACAGCTTCTATATTAAATTTAACGGCCATTAGTGTAGATAGGTTAGTATAAACATTGATCTCATTTCAAAATTCATTGATACCTTAATATTCATTTATATTCGGTTAAATACAGTAATTATAATAGTTATTCGTCTTCATATACTTATATTTTATTAATTTCATCGACATGGCGGGAAAATCAAATACGTAGTTGAAGAGCATAAACATAGAAAATTACAAAACATTATGCAAATTACAGTTAAGGCAATCCACTTGTTCGATCATAAACACATCATATATACCAGGATCTAAATTTTGTACACCAGAAGCGTTTTGTCTACTAAAAAAATCATCGGTGTCGCTCGAATTATAAAAGTAAAAGTGACAAAAAAGCCCGAAGTTGAAGAGCAAAAATGACCAAAATTCTGAAAGGGTTTGTCAAATACCAAGTCTTCTTGTTTTATAATAATGTCATATGATTTTCAATATAATGTACTTTAAGATGTTCGAGCATAAAAAAGAGAAATGAAAAAAAAGTGATCCTGAACTTATTTGTTCAAGTGAAACTTTTAAAAAGGTAACCAGAGTACAAAATTCAAACGAGACACATAAAATTCAACCCAAAAAGCGAAATATATAAGGAAAAGACGACTCTAAAACTAAAACTGATTTTGATAAACCATTTCTAAAAGTAACTTTTGCGCCAAACATGTATTTTGATAAACAGAGTAACAAAGGTACATATATCTTTATAATAAAATAAAAGTTTTACAATGTAGAGATAATTTATTTTGTATTTAATAAGGATAGAATTTAAGTGTATTTATTTTTCTTATTTCAAAGACGATATTTATACTCCTGTGTTTTTAAGGTAATCAAATCAAAACCGTCATTAATATCAATGTACATTTTGGCATTAAAGAATAACATTAATACCAATCCTAGAAAACTTAATATTTTTCATTGTTCTTTTCAGATTTATAGCAGTGACACAACCAATCAAATACTCGAAACATAAAAATTCCAAACGTGTATTTGTGACGTTAGCATTGACTTGGGTTATTTCCGTAGCAATAGCCGCACCTATAGCATTAGGTGTTAACTATTCCGAAGAACGGAAGCCTGGCTTGTGTGCATTTTTTAATTCTGATTTTTTAATTTATTCTTCCATGGGATCATTTTACATACCTTCCATAATAATGATGTTTTTATACTGGCGAATATGGAGAGTTTTACGTATTCGTGCAAAAGCACAGAAGAAAAAGAAAGCAAAAGCGACAAAGACATCCACTTCAAAAGTTATAGAAAATACCGCTACAATAAATGCCACAAAAACGGAGCCTACTATTAAAACAGGTTTAGCTAAGAGCATGGACAATGGTAAAATATCCACATACAATACGAACAAAGCCCCAAACCAGTTATTAATTCCTGTCTGTGATGACAATGTCAGTAATATGGCCACAAATACCGACTCTAGTGAACGGTATAACGACGACGATAGTGGCCAAAAAAGTCCGGATAGTGCTGACGATGTGGACGAGGAGAAGGAGGCAGAGTTAATTATTAACCCAGTTGCTGTTAGACATGTAGAAATACAAATTGACGGCAATGGAAATGGAACATGTAATGTAGACACTCAAATGGAAACAGAGACAAAGTTTTCATCTACACCGTCCTCGGAACGGCGTGGAAAACCCGGAGAGTTTGAACATAAGTGTCAGTTAATTCCTGTCAATGACACAAAACCCGTAAACGCTTCTAGGCGAAAGGAGAAACGTACTGTAGGAAAGTATTTTCATAGACGAACGAGTAGGAAAAGGAAAGAAAAATCATCATCAAAGCGAGAAAAGAAAGCTACAAAGACATTAGCCATCGTCTTAGGTCAGTAAAAACTTAAAAGACCATATTTTCAATTAACTCAATGCTGTAAGCTTAGTAAATTATTAAAGAACATTTAGTGAAATAAAGATAATTAAATTGTTTCAAAAATGAAACATATTTTCAATTATTCATGCTTATTAGCAGTAAATTCTTTCTGATATATATTTAAAAAAAAGAACATTTGCTTAATAATGTTAATTAAGGAAAATACCACCGTTAATGCTTTATAACACGTACCCTTTTAAATATACATGCCTACGATAATTTGTATTGACAGAAATAGTATTAAATTTATAAAGGCAAACTTAAAAATTATATTTACGGAGCTTGATCTATTTCGATAAAAAAAAAAATGAAAACAACACGTTATAAATTTCATGCATCATTGCACTTTTCTGCATTTACCGTCATATACGTCATATAGAGCGCTCAAATTCGAAGGATGTATAAAAACTATAACAGTTGAAAAGCTGTATGATAAAAAAAATACATAAAAATAGGCTAAGCAAAGTTCATCTGAAATCAACATTGCATGAGGGCAAACTGTCAATTGTATTTTCATGTGTTTCTCAAAGGTTTTATTTATTTGAGTCCCTTCTCATTTGATATTGAGAAAACCTGTTAAATTTGTTCCAGAAACACTACATCTATTTTTGAGATTTGTTCTATAAATATTATATAAAAAAAATTTGTTCCAGAAACATTATTTTAGAAATTTGTTCCAAAATCTGTTTGATACCTTTTTGCTTATGGAAACTGTGCATACATGTTTACCATAAAACACACATAAGATGTAATCAATACTGAATCATATCTCATTGCCTGTACTATGTAATGGTATTATTGGAATCATACAGTGGTGATAAATAAGAGATGTCTTAAACTATTAACAACATCACAAAGGATGGCAACATATACAAACCAAGAAGCAACCCTTCAATTAATACTGTCTTTTTAATGTATATTGTATGTATATTTTATGTATTAAAAAATGTGTTGTTTCTATTTCAGGTGTTTTCCTCTTTTGCTGGGTTCCATTTTTCACAATCAACATAACAAACGCCATATGCATCAAATTTAAATCTAACCTCATGGAAAATCCAATATGTCAGCAGAATATGATCCTTGTTAGTGTCTTTGTCTGGTTAGGGTACATAAATAGTTTTCTTAATCCAGCGATCTACACAATATTTAATCCAGAATTCAGGAAAGCATTCAAAAAGATTTTGACCGATTGTTGCAAATGAGACGACTGAATGTGTTATACCTTTAATTTAAACTTCATGTCAATTGATATGGCATAACAATAAACATATTCATAACGTGCAAATTATTCTCTTTTTATATTGAGAATATGTCCAGGACAACACCATGAGTAATATAAAATAAATTGTACATATTGCCAATGATAAAATGGCAATTCTGATATGGGCTCATAGTTCGACGAAGCAAGGCAAGTTTCATGTTTACTGTTCATAAGTAGGTAAACGAAAATAATTACCTATGTTAGAAGAAACTTTTACGGTAAAAATGTGCGCCAAAAAGTCAAAAAAAGGTTTACAATGTGCAATCGGATTATCGACAAAAAGTTCTATGCGATTTCATTGTCGTAAAAGGTTGTGAGTAAAGAAAGGAGCAATTAACTAGACACAAGTTAACAAGTTTGTTTGGTTTTATTTGGTGCAATATAATACAAACTTGCCACGATTATTAATTATTAAGAGGGCTTGTTACACTTCATAAACCTACACAAGAATGTGTGTAGCATACTTTGAGTGACATGGTAGATTTATGTCTATGGAAACCAAACTAATAAGGCAAGCCTTGTTCAGAGATACATTTATATTGTTTATATTGTTGACATTGTAATTAGAGACTGTGTAATAATTCCAGTTGTGATCATTATGTAACATATCTATTTATTGGAAGACACTGAATATAATAAAATTGTAACACGTTTCATCTGAAACTAGACTTCTTCATCCCTATATTTCACTGGCACGTAAAGCGTAGACAAGTTTTACACAAAAAAAGTATACAGTAGGATACAGATTAAAAGTAACCAACAGGTGGACAAATAGCATCCATATTTTGGTTTAAAACTGATTTAATTCATTTACATTTCTTCATCAACTATCGAGGGGTTAATTTATACACTTGATGCTCCAAATATCATCCATTTAGAGACAACGCATCAGGAACCGCGTGGTTTGTTCAATTGCATAGTTTGTGAAACATATGTATAATATATGTAAGTGAGCTACATAAGTTTCTTTGAACAAAGGGTCACAATCGTTTATAGAAATAACTAGGTATTGAATGTGGACTGTAATAAACCAAGAGTTCTTCATCTGTGTTTTTTTTAAATTTTAAGAAGGTTGTTTGTTAACGGTTATGACGAAACGCGCGTCTGACGTACTAAATTATAATCCTGGTACCTGGTAACTATTTACCTAACAGAGAAGGAAGGCTTTTAAGTGAAATGCATTATCTTGGTTTGTTTATTAGGTATGAACATTCGTATATACAACCATACTCGATGTTGATCAACGATGGGACAACATCAAATCGATCCCTTTATTTTAATTTGACGTATTATGATACACATAGGTGAGATTACAGTTATTTTTTGTTTCGTAAACTATAACTCATTGATATGTGAAGTATTTAAACATTTCTTTTCACTTATGATCTTTATATTATATCATTAATGATCACCTTTGAAAACAGAGGAGTACGTACATTTTTTTTCCTGGTAAAATATATAAATATATAACTACAAGTACTTTAAAACAAAAAATGGGAGGTTAAAGATGAAAATGTACATTTCTGCAAAGTTGGCCAAATATTGTTGCTGTTCATTTGGAAATAACTATTGTTATTGCCATTTGTCTGCAGAATTACTAGTGTCGACTAGAGCCCCTTTGAAAGTTGTTCCTTGAACAATATTGCTAGACATACGAAAAAAAGTTTAGAGCCAAGGCATACACTTTTTGGAGGACACAAATAAATACAAATAGAACGTCTGCAAGTCTTTAGTTTGAATTTGTCCAACAAAGTTACTTTTCCATAATAGATACTGTCATCCACAACTTTATCAAAAACATATAAATTCATACAGTTGGACCGAATATGTTTCAGCTGATAGATAAAGTTGCGGATGACTGTAGTCTTAATGCAAAACAAAGAATGTGGGCTATTATCACTGCGTCGAAGACCCATTGGTTGCCTTTGGCTGTTTTTTGCTCTTTAGTCGAGTTGTTTTCTTTTGGACATATTCCCAATTTCCATTCTCAATTCTATTCTCGAGATCAAATCTCTCAAGTGACCAAATACAATGTAATTGGAATTGCTGATTTCACACATCCCTGAAAATCAGGAACAACTTTGACGTATATATAAAATTATAATCCTGGTATCTTTGATGAGATGGTGAGTTTATTTACAACCACTGGGTCGATGCCACTGCTGATGGAGATCTGTTTTTCCGAGGGTATCACCAGCCCAGTAGTCCGCACTGCGGTGTTGACTTGAGTTATCATTGATATGTTCATAATAATAAATTAACTGTTAACAAAACTTTTTGAAATACTAAGGCTTTTGTACCTCAGGAATAAATTACTTTCGCTGTATTTGGCAAAATATTTAGGAATTTTTGGTCCTCAATGTTCTTCAACTTCGTGCTTTTTTTGGCCTTTTAAACCTTTTTTAATTCGAGCGTCACTGATGAGTCTTTTGTAGACGAAACGCGCGTCTGGTGTATATATAAAATTTTAATCCTGGTATCTATGATGAGTTTATTTGAACACATTAGTTAAGGTCTCCATATTGTTAGGTTTATGCTTTGAAGCTCAAGATGGCCGATAATCTATAAGAACAAAATATAGTCGTCATTTAGTAACTTTCAGGTAAACACTCACCGACTTTTATATACAAGTTTTTGAAACAAGATGAAAATCTGAGCCTCACTTTGAATTTTCGTCAGTTTCGTTAGCGTGTACAAATAAACTATATTTACATACAAAGTTCGAATATTGATTTTTATCCTGCAATTTAGATTAAGCTTTAAACTTAGAACTTTTTTTTTTAAAAGAAATCTATATTGACTTAAACGCAATTCTAGAAATAATTAATAATCGGTAATTTAATATAATTGTTCAGTTGCCGCTGCATAAGCAAGATACCAAGAAACTTTATATAAAGAATAATACATGGCAAAATCCGTATCATATGCCTTATCATCCCGAGATACCAATATCAGCCAGAGGGCCTTTAGGCCCGAGGGATGAGATTAGTCGAGGGTGATACGGCATGTGATATGGATTTTGCCAAGTTTTATACGCTTTATCATATATTTTAACAGGAGAGTACATATATGAAATGTTTTCTGATTCCTAGCACCTGGGATACCTTCATTTCCTCTTTAGTCTTGTTTTAAAAGCATTAAAACAACTGCTCAATTACTTATCCGAAGTACCTGGGTTACCTTACAATTTGCGTTTATTGTATTTTTTTGTGTGTTTTGTATGGTATTTCATTGAGTTCTGTTTTTATAGTTGCATTTCGTGTGTCAGAAATATGAAAACTCGACGTTTGTGACGTCACATTCCAAACAATGACTTCATTCAATAAATTGCGTCACGCCCGAATGACCGTTCATTTAGGACCCATTTTGAGGAAAATTAATATATAGAAGCTTGCATAGATTAAAACGGAGTTTATGTAAAAATGAAAAAAAAATAGTAGGGATGTGATAAAGGGTGCGATAAAGGGTAGGGGTGTGATAAAGGGTGTGATAAAGGGTATGATAAAGGGTGCATATCAAAGTTGTGCGATCTTGATTAAACAGCAGGCTATTTATCAAATATTCAAAACTACTGTATTTAGTACTAAATGTAAGATAAAAGTATATATCACTTATGTTATCTATACATCTGTGTTTGTATAATAAAAAGGGACTGCAGAATTAATCGTATTTATATGTCGATGCTGCATTATCGGACCGACATACACGTAGCAAGTTTCTCTATATATTCATTTATTAAAATCAAACGTGTTCATTTGCAATTGTCAAATGTTTCAAGGGCATCAGTGACCGAGTTTTCAAAGTATCTTAATTGAACAATATTCTGACGAACGTCGGGGGTTCTTTCCGAACACTCCAGGCTTCACCCAATAATAAAGACTGACCTCTACGAAATATCCTGCTACCTGCTAAAAGAGGCACTACACACCAATGAATCAATCAATCAAATATTTTGTCAAACACTTATTCTATCAAGTTCTAATAAAGATTTCAATAACAAAAGATTTTAATATATACACAACAACAATACCAAGAGTATACATTTCATATATCAATAATAGACATAGGAAGATGTGGTGTGAGTGCCAATGAGACAACTCTCCATCCAAATAACAATTTAAAAAAAGTAAACCATTATAGGTCATGGACGGCCTTCAACAATAATAGCATATTGTAAAAACTATTGAATATCTTGGATGAATAAAAGTGCTGACGTCACTAGTAGAACTAGACAACTAATCCTAACGTACGTAATCAATGGTGCCAGTTAGCCTATGATTTACTGTGGATTATGTATCTTTTCTTAAATCACTTGTGAATTTACAAGTTCCTTCAATAGAGTCGACACAGATGTTACTTGAATCTCAATGCGAGAAATAACATAAATATAGATGCTGAACTTGAACCCAAAAGCTAATCAGAAGAAATTAGAGACAAATATAGTTAGACAAATTTACATTTCTTGTATTATTTATGGAAGTATATGAGAATTTATGAATAGAATTGGAAAATTAAATTAGCATCGACTCCATAGAGACTGAAATATATTTCCCGCAAACCCGTTTATAATATTATATTGCTATAATCAAATTGGAAAGATAAAACACCTGAATGCCTAATTACTTTGAGAAAGTTAAACAAAGTAATTCCATTGATACCTTAAATATAAACATGAAGAAGACTTACTCCAATAATGTAATTGTCAGTTTTCCTACCATAGGGCGGTTATTCACACCAGGCAAACCGACTTACTCAACCAATATAAACTCGCGGTCACAAAATAACACAAAAGTGCAGAACGTGACGCTAAACACAAGTATATCAATCAAATTATTACATATTCTGTCGTATAGGGTGCGTGTATACACAGAAGAGTATCCTCTAAGTTTATACGATTTAAGAATGCATTACATTATTTGTCATTTTTGTCCTTAACGCACGATCTTAATCTGGAAGAAGCCCCATGAATAATGAGGTGAAATATGTATTTGAGCCGTAGTCAGTTTTTCCAGTATCGATAGCTATTTTAAAAATACAATAATGCAACATTATTTGTAACGTTCATTTTGTTTGGATAACGTAAACAATTTTCATGTCATTAATTCAAAATTGATGCTTTGGAAACGTACGTGCAAGCGCAGATAACGTATACAAGATATAAAAAATATGATTTGACGTTGTTTTCTGTCATTTTCATTAGAATGGAGACATCAATATTGAATTCAAAGCACCGATTTAATTGGTGATTGTCATTGAAGGTCACAATTACATGCTAACTCTCTCCGCTTACGCGGCGTTGGAAAACATAACTTGCGAACATTATATCACCATTTGTGCTGTCGGAGCTTCAAATCGTTTTGAAACATTTTGAATATATGGAATTGACCAATAGTAAATAATCTTACACTAGAAGGAAGCTTCCTGTTTACTTCTGTTTCTCTACGCATTAAACAAAGTACTAGAAACATGCAAAAGAAAAACAAATAAAGAAGTTAAGTTCAACATACACTGGTAGAAAAGGAATATGGCAATTTCCCTATAGGAAAAGAATGTACGCATGACCGACCAATTGATCTGTTCAATTTTTTTTTCTTATTGCATGACTACTTTTTAATCAAATATTTGTTAAAAAAGAGAAGCGAAAGATATATATATAAAAGAATTGTTCAAAGAAGAATGTGTTGTCGATTTATTCTGTATTTGAGGATGGCCAATAGAAAGAAAAAATTTTGGCAAATCTAAATGTTGTTGCTAGTTTAAAACAAAACTTTACTATAGAAGAGATGATAGATTGCCTATATAGCTATTGAATTTTCCATGTCTAATATCTAAGTAACAACTTTCAAGCAGCGCCTGCATACGGAGTATATATTTCCAAGTTGGTTCGATGTTTCCGGGTTTGAACTTCATATCATGATTTCCTTAATCTTTGGTTGCTGCTTACAAATTAAAGAAGCTGCAAAACCAACACTTCCAAGTGATGCAATTGATTTGATTTTGATAAACCCAACTTTTAAGCAGGGTATTTTGGGCGGCCATTTTTTGTTTGGTGAAGGAAGCAGGAGTGCACGGAGAAAACCACCGACCTTCGATAGGAAAACTGACAATCCTAGTCAATTAAGATTGGCGTCAAGTGTACCCGCACAAGCGGGGTTCGAACTCACAACCTCAGTGTTGACTGGCTAGTGATTACAGTAGTAACCATTTATAACACTAGGCCACCGGAAACCCCTTGGTGCAATTGAAATCATCCCTTTAGTTTTTTAACGGACGTCAAACGAGTTGAATGACCGTTATTGAATATCCGTAACTTATGTCATAACTACGATCCCGTGCCATCTCTCCGAATGTGACCTACCGTTAACACTTATTACCGGGTTTATACTAGAAGCCATATTACGGGTGCAACAGAGGAGGATCTGCTTACCCCTCCAGAGCAGAGAAAGTTAGCTAGCTATAAAATCAGATTAAAGCCACAAAAAATGCCAGGTACATTTTTATCCATGCGTTTGATCTGTTTGAGATTTTGATTTTGCCATTTGTTTAGGGACTTTCCGTCTTGAATTTCCTTGAATTTTAGTATTTTTGTTATGTTACTTTTTACAGTTTTTTTAGTTTCAAAATTTCTCTTGCGAGAAACATATTAAAACAAGTTATCTATAAAAATCAGTTGAAACAAGGAAAATAGCAAGTATAACGAACTCCATGGAAAATTAAAAACGGAGAGTCCCTAAAAGAAATGGCACACAAGCAAAATCTATAGCTTAAGTTGAATAAGTAAAATAGCAATAATACTAAAATACAAGGAAAAATTCAAATCGGAAAGTCCCTTACAAATGACAAATTGCAAAATCAAAAGCTCAAACAAAACAACAATATATGGAAATCATTTTTCATATTCATGACTTTGTTGAGGCATTTTCTTGTGTTTACAATGGTCGATGAAACTTGGTTGTGCAGGAATCTTTTTGGTAATCAAATGTAAGTCATCATGACATTTTTCATAATGGAAATCTAGATGGACGATTAATAAGGAGGCATTAATATTTTGGTTACTATTCCCTCGAATTTGACATTTGCAGTCATCTCAGTACAAGAATAAATGGATTCGAGACGATATTAATATTGAAATTATCATTTTCACCAACCTTAGTGAAATATACAAATTACACCTGCATATAGGATATCTATTTCCCAAATTTATTCGGTATTCAATAGCTTGCAGCTGCTACTCAGATTTTGTAAAACATCCACAGTGTATGAGAAGAGATTCATCGATATGTATCAAGACTTTGTTGGAAAATATGCCTTATCAACTTCACAAATAATACACGATCGTCTTGACGTTTACATTTTAGGTACTGACGTTGTTTTTCTTCTAATTGCCGTAATCAATATTCTTTTATTTGTCTCAAAGAATATTACTTTTCCTATTTTGTCTATTTTTGTTAATATCTATTTGACGTGGCTCTGTACTTAATCATCCCTTCATTGCGTTATTGTGCTATGGTCATTTTTTGTATCCACGTCTTTCATTTTTTCTTATGTGCTTTGTCTATACGCTATCTGTGTTTCCTTTTTACATATTTGTTTGTTTTTATAGATATTAATATTATAATACAATATTGACTGGTGTACTCCTATTTTTTACATTTTTATTTATTTCAATGTGTCTGTTTGTTTTGTTCACACCTCATTGTAAATTTTATGGAATCTTGTGCGACTGTCATACTAGTGAGAGGTTTGGCTACCTAATAAACCAGGTTTAAGCCATCATTTTCTACACAAGAAAAGACGTGTAACAAGTCACAAATATGACAGTTGTTTTTCGTTTGTTTGAAATGTTTGAACTTTTGATTTTGCCATTTCATTACGGACTTTCTTCGGAGTTCGGTATTGTTGATTTTTTTAAATTTTTTTATTATACGTCTTCATCTATGAAAAATCAAAAGAATATTAATCATAAATCACTATTAACTGGTAATTTCCAAACCAGGAAGAGATATCAATACAATAATATAAAATCGATAACGGCAAGTGTGAACTATTTCAGGAATTTTTTTCTTTCCAAACAAGCTAGATACACATATTGATAAATTTCATATATACTTATTTATTTACGGTTGAAAATGAAATATTCAAAGAAAAATCAAAAGAATATAACTACCTATGGCAGGCTCCACTAGTAAAAAGGAATGAATTAAATGTCCTGGTGATTCATTATGTTTTATTGGAAACCACGTTTCGCCGATTTTGTGATAACAGGTGAACCACAAAATAAAATGTTCCACGAATGACAAATTTGATATAGGCTTGTATGGAGACTGCATCAAAACTCCGAAATTACATATCCACGATTAAGCAAGTTGTATCTAATCCACAAAAAATTATCACACGAAATTAAATGAATCCACAGTATAGTATATACAATTCATGAATATGACAGTTGTATTCCGTGTGTTTGATAAGTTGGGGGTTTTGATTTTGCCATATGCTATCCATTCGTTTGATGTGTTTGAGCTTTTGATTTTATCATTTGATTACGGACTTTCCGTTTTAAAATTTTCCTATCATTATTTTCATACGAGAGGATTGCTTTTTAAAGAGGAGCAATTAAACCAAACATAGCACTTTTAAAAAGATTTATAGATCCTGTAGTAGAAATTCATAAGACTAAAGGGACAACAACAAATACTGGCATGCATGGCAAAAACGAAAAACGACCTATCGATAAACAGTTTATTAGGTGGTACCGATGGGTATATGGTGATGCTGCTACAAATGTATGACACAATGTGTTGATCATGTTAGTACAAACGCTGTGATAAAGTATATGACATTCGTGGAAAATTGAGCTGGAGTTTAGTTACGACAATTGGAACATATTGGTCGTCATCTTTGAAACAAATATCCAAGAACTCGTGATGTCTTCTGTAGAATTGTCAAATATGGATGACTTAACATAAATAATGACTAAGTGTCATTTAACATTCAATACATTCAAAGATGACACTATGAATGATTTGTAAAATAAGATTTCAAAAGTTGTTTTAAAATAGATGGTTCGACATGAGATAATTAAATGAATGAAGTTGATAAAAGTTAACGTGAACGTGTAACCGATTTCTATGTACCTCATGTAAAAGAGGGGAAAGTGTTATCATTAATTTACAAAGCAACCTTACTTACAATAAAATCTTCAGAGGTCTGCTGTTAATTCTTATGAGTGGTAATGATTCTGAAAGGTTATGGAAATGATAAATTACACATTCTAAAAAGATATATCGTCTTAAAATAAATAAGATTTTTATCTGGATATGAAGCGAGTATAGATGATGCACCATCTATCTGGCTTATACTAAGTGTCATTAACAAATCACCAGGGGTACTGAGAATCAATTAAATACAAAATCCTACAATCATAATCGAGTTCATCGGATATAAATATTAAAAAAGGCTTACTCGATACAAGCTATTTGTTACTTCCTTTGTATCTTTTGTCAAATCAATCAACTATCGCATTAACAATTTTTCAAGAGTGCTTTTCCTAAATGTATTTTTTTTAAATGAGAAGGACAAAAAAAAACACTGTCATTTGAATAATAAATTTGGTCAAAAGATTCACATATGTGGTATAATAATAAAATTATATCTATGCATTTAAGTAGGATAACAGTATACTAAGATTGTATAAGAGATAAATCCTTTTTTTGTGAAATAACAATAAGAAGCACATTGACAGAATATTTACAGGAATATTTTAACGTGGTACTTTTGCCTCTCTAATCATTTCATTTTACTAACACAAAGGGTATTTAAACATTATTTTTTAAAAGCTTCAGTATTATTAGGGTTGCGAAATAATAAATCAAAGTAATATATCTGCTTATTATATGAACAGATGTTTCAAACATAAGTAGAATATAAGTATCTTTTAATTTACCATTTAAAACAGTTGCCTTCGTCAAGTGATTATAACATATCAATTACAAGGTCTTTGTCCTGTTCGTAACGTTGATATAATAATCTATCAATATTTCAATGAATGATTGGGAAATAGAGTTATATGAATGTTGAAGTAACTTTTGTTTGACCCTCTGCTTTGTTTAATGGAGTGGTATTAAATTGTCCTTAACACATGGAAAAAGGTCTACAATTCTTTCATATAGACCATAAGCAACAGAAGTCCATTAAAGGCAACAGCAGTATACCGCTGTGTCAAACGTAATAAAAAGATTGAGAGAAAAGAAAACCGGGTTAAAAACTAGAACCGAGGGAAACACATCATCTACATGAGGAAAACAACGAAACAATAGAAACACTGAAGTACAACAAAACCAAACGTAAACATACACAGAAAAGTACTATTTGATTATAACAACAACCATATTCCTAACTTGGTGCAGGAGGTTTCAACCAATGCACAATTCAGATATCCAGCGAGAAAGCACAAATAAATGTAAAGTAAAAACAGAGAAACACGAGACTTAGCGAAACGGCATATTAATTGTCAACGTGCACACTGGGTCAAAATTTAACAACAGGAAAATTGATGTAATCGTCAAATTTATAGATTACAAAACCATCATTACAAATACCCTTTTTAAATCGATTAATTTTACGTTCAATGTTAAATAGAAATATATGAACATGAGTATGAAACTTCCCAATTTTCATAGAAGTTTACAGTTATAGTCTATATGACAATGAGGGTTGGTTGAAAACAAAGCTTTACGACAAAAGATATGAATTCAGCTTTCCAATTGTAAACTTTCCATTTCCAAGTAGCAACATCCCAGTAGCACCTGCATACGAAGTATATACCTCCTAATTGATACGATATTCCTGTGCTTGTATTCCTATCATGATTTTCTTGATAGAAGGTTGCTACTGACAATGAAGCTACTTAGCCGAAAGTTTCAAATGGTGAAGTTGAAATCATCCCTTCGTAAATTTTACGGACGCCATCACGAGTTGGTTGACCGTTATGGAATACCCGTTTCAAATATGATATCAAATATGTTCCCTACGTCGTAACTACAATCCCCTTCCCTTTCATGAATATGACCTACCGAATAAGACTATGTACCGGATTTTTTATAACATGAGTAACACAACGGGTGCCACATGTGGAGCAGTATCTGCTTACCCTTCCGAAGCACCTGAGATAACCTCAAGTTTTTGTGGGGTTCGTGTTACTTATTCTTTAGTTTTATATGTTGTGTCATGTGTACTATTGTTTGTCTTTTTCATTTTTAGCCATGGCGTTGTCAGTTAATTTTCGATTTATGAGTTTGACTGTCGCACTGGTATCTTTCGTCCCTCTTCTATATATGTAGGTTACCGTACAACTAAAGTTTGAAGGAAAATCATCAACAAGTTTACAAATACACATTTGTTTGTTTGAAGTCGGATACTTGTTCTGACAAATATTTTAAGGAAAAGCTAGCTATGCATCAAGTGACAGAATCAGACAGAACTAATTTCGAAAATAAAATGTCTATTCACATTAATTTACGTATTCAAAGTTAGTTGCGTAAATAGCAACCTAAACTAGGAAGTTATAATATCTGAAAAACTGACTAAAAGCAAAAGCTCTTACTTTATTAGGAAGTAAGCTCCTTTTTATTTGTTTTCCTGAAGCCCAATATTCTACCATTAACAGAAAGATACATGAAATTGAGGGTCGATTGAATAAGGATATAAATAACAGGCCTCTTAAGGTTGCAATTGTACATTAAGGTAGTCCGATTTGAACAGACGTCGATAGTAGTGCTTCAAAGATATTTTTTTGCTCCTAGAAAGGTATATGAAAGCCATTATTTACGCGCGTCTGGTGTATTAAATTATAATCCTGGTACCTTTGATAACTTTTTTTTATCAGCCATGTTATTGTGAAAAGGTATCAAATTTACAAAGTAGCGACTGCTTACAGATTACTTCGGATGTTATGTCCCTACGAGTTTCATATAGTTAGTACATTGTAACCAAATTGTTTAAAATGAACGCTGTTATACTGTATGCAATGGCAAATTTGATGGCAATGTTTGAGATTGAAGTTTTTTGGGGTCATGAATGTATTACAAATCAATTTTTATTCCAAAGTCCTTAATGTAAAAATACGATTCACATCGTAACCATTATAGGTAGCGTCTTGATTTATTAAATTTTGCCTAATTAATATAAAGATAAACCTAATGCCTATTTACTTGCTTGCCTCCCGAACACGGAGTCGATCTTTTTTTTAATTTACTGCAAGAATGTGTATATAGCTTGTAAAGTTCACTAAGCTAAGCTTCATATGAATAAACAGGGTTTGTATTGAATGCGTCAATGAAAAATAAACTAATATCACAGAGAACATTTACAGTTGTGAACAATCTGTCATAAAACTGGTCTTTACAGTTCTAGACCATTTATAGCATTGGACAGTTGTACCTTTGAACTGTGATAATCTGTTTAAGAGTAGAACTAACGCATATCTTTTTTAGCGTTTATAACTGTCAGAATCTTTGTTTCCCTAGTCACATGCTCAAGCTTACGGGTTAAGAGAAACAAAAGCAAAACTACAATCAACGTTCTGTTTTATTTTGACGTTAACATAAACTCGTCATGGCGAAATATAATTCAAAAACAAATACTTGATTGATCTTTCCATACAGAAGACATATTCTCATCAAGATGGATCCACAAACGTTTAACGATAAGACAACTATTAAATGTTTTAAAGTGTAATGTATTATCTTCATGTTTCTACTGTTAATGGGATTTGATCGGAGATGAGTAAAGTTTTTCTGAAGATTGTTAATTTCATTCTATATTTGATTATCAATTTATGAATGGTAAAGAGTTATATAAAGAAAAGACAGTAATTGCCATTAAACTTTCCAGATCAGGGCATGTTGCATGTTAAACTATAATTTTCTGTCTAAATAAAAAAGATGACATCTTTTTCTTCGTATTAAATGTCCTTCATCCTTTTATCTCATAGAATACAGAATCGGTGTACATGACAACAAAGGCATGTTATTCGTAAATACTTTAATTGATATTTAATTAGAAGAATTATCGCTGAAAAATATGGGTCATTTTCGTGAACTAATTTCATATTCTATCACAATAAAAAAAAAAAAAAAAAAACTATTATGTGCCTGTCCCAAGTCAGGAGCCTGTAGTTCAGTGGTTGTCGTTTGTTTATGTGTTACATATTTGTTTTTCGTTAATTTTTTTCGTTTGAATTGTTTTACATTGTCATATCGGGCCCTTTTATAGCTGACTATGCGGTATGGACTTTGCTCATTGTTGAAGGCCGTACGGTGACCTAAAGTTGTTAATGTATGTGTCATTTTGGTCTCTTGTGGACAGTTGTCTCATTGGCAATCATACCACACCTTCTTTTTTATATTTAAGATTATGAATACTTGAGGTTTTTAAGATATCCTATTTGTTTCCTTTCTCATTAACAATCATATAGGATTGTTGATTAAACACATTTTATGATCAATTACAATTGCTTGGATAAGTAAGGCGATTACTTATAATGTTATACCTAATGATATAATTTGTTGAATGGTTTATTTGTTAATTATGTGTGGATTTTATATTTGGTACAAGTTAAATAAGCTCCATATGCATAAACCATGCCATGAAAAAGGTTTACTAAAAAGGAATGTTCCCAGTAAGAAAGTTGAACGAGACACATATGTGTCATATAACATGTTCAACCAACCGTTATAATTAGGTTTTGGCTATGTTCTGGACCATACAAGTATTTAGACCGTACGTGTATTTAGACTATACGTGTATTTCATGACCATATTCATACATACTCGACTGGTCAGGCCGCAGGTGTATGCATTAGGTATGTCCCTTCAAGACGTAAGTAATTAAGAAATTATATATTATTTGTGACATATGTTTGGAATCAACATAGATAAATACACTCGTTAAATAAAAAACCCACAATAAATGGGGTTGTTAAATTTGATATATACATTTGTGTGCTTCATTGCTACATATTTGTTTGTTTTTTATAGTGATTAAGATTTAAACAATGTCTATTTTTGACAATTTTACCTATTATGTCTGTTTGTTTTGTTCAAGCATTGTTGTCAATATAATGAAATTTGATGCGACTGTCATGCATGTAAGAGGTTAAGCTAGCTTTAAAGCCATATTCAATCCACATTTTTCTACATCAGAAAATGCCTGTACCAAATCAGGATTATGACGGTTGTTATCCATTCGTTTGATGAGTTTCAACTTTTGATTTTCTCGCTTGAATAGGGACTTTTCGTTTTGAATTTTCCTCGGAGTTGAGTATTTTTGTGATTTTACTTTTTATTTGATCGAATGATGATTACTATTACATGATAAATGAACTGAAGTGAACTTAGAAGCAAAAATTATAGTAAAATAATTTTTACGTGGTTAAATATGTCATTTGTTTAAAATATATAGCACTTGGAACATTACATCCTCTTTTTTCCTTTTTCTATATTTTTTCTTCATTTTTTAAGTAAATGAGAAAATCAAATTATATTTTGATAATCATAAAAAAATGGTCGCTTGAATTAAAAAAAAAAAAAACTTTTAAAGACCTCATGTATTAAATTTGGATAATAAGTAAATGTATATAATAATATTAAATGAACTTAATACTTTGTTTCATGATACCTGGATACTTTTGGTTTGAAAATTTATAATATGGGTGATCTGTGAACACAATCATACAAGCCAATCAGATATGCCCTTATATAAAGGTGATACTCCTTCACGATCCCATTCGTTTGATGAACGTATCATCTAGCATTATTGTTTAATTGCCTGTGTAGGATGCATACATGTCATCATCTCGTCCAGCATATTTGGCAAGTTTGAGCTCGTCTGATTATTGTCAACTTTCTTTTCCCAATTGTTCTGCTTAAACACATTGAAGGTGGATCGTCGGTATGTATTTTTCTCAGATAGAATTTTCTTATACTTTTCCAAATTGGAGATTTTACTATGCTTTTTTTTTCCAAAAAACGTGATTAACATGAGAAATATGAGAAGATATTTTGTATTATGTGCTTTAAAAAAATAAAAAAATAAAACATGGTGCCACCGAACTAGTTTTCATTCTACAAGTAAAACATAAAATATCTCTATCAATCCAGAATAGTAACGTTACCATTTGATCTGATTGCCGTATTTGACACAACTTTTTGGAACTTTGAGTTCTCAATGCTCTTCAACTTTGTACTTGTTTGGCTTTATAACTATTTTGATCTAAGCGTCACTGATAAGTCTTCTGAAGACGAAACGCGCGTTTGGCGTATTAAATTACAAGCCTGGTACCTCTGGAAACTATTTACACCACTGCTGGTTAACAGTTCGGCCCCGAGGGTATTACCATCCCAGTAGTTAGCACTTCGGTGTTTACATGAATATCAATTATAATTTTGATGAATTTCCTGTGTACAAAAGTTTGAATTTTTCGAAATACTAAGGAGTTTCTTATCCCAGGAATATATTCCCTTAGCCGTATTTGACACAACTTTTTGGAACTTTAGATCATAAATGCTCTTCAACTCTGTACTTGTTTGGCTTTATAACTATTTTGATCTGAGCGTCACTGATGAGTCTTATCAAGACGAAACGCGTGTCTGGCGTACAATTTATTATATTATAAGCCTGGTTCCTTTGATAAATATTGATACTTGATACTGTCATCGTCTCCCCTTAAATGGATATGTCGAACAATTGATTCTAAAAACACAAATATTTGGTTTTTGTTTTAAAATATTGGATGAAGCTGTTCAATCTAATATTTTTCTTTATATAAATAAGCAGTTTTACTCATAAGTCTGGCTCAAAATTTGCAGATATTATTCAAAGAACTAGACCGATTGTGTACTGCTTTTTTACAATCCTAGATAGCAGTTTACAGTTAATCTACCTTACGAGGTAAGATATACATAATTAAACGTTTACTCGGTCTATTTTTGATATGTAGTTCCTAAATATCACCTTTTTTGTTTTATCAAACTAAATCAAAACGGGGATTGAGAACCAGAAAAGCCTAGTTTAATCCAACGAAACATTCATGTACCTGTCCCTATCGGACATCTTTTGGCCTTATTTGATTCATTTGGAAAGGTTGCATGGTTAAAAGATCATCGATAGTCGCTTTTCAAATTAAGGTCATCACTCAAGAAATGTTACGGTTGCCACCGTGAGCTGATTGGCCATTATGACAAAAGTGTGTCAGAAATCATATCTGATATTCTTCCTCAGTTATAATAACTTTCCATCATTACCGAACTGAACAAAGAAATAACACGACGGGTGCCGTATACGGTGCAGGAAATTCTTACCCTTCCCGAGCACCTGATTTCACTCCCGGTTTTTAGGGGAGTTCGTGTTGTGTCTTATTTATTATTCATAAATTCATGTATTTGGTTTTAATGTTATATTTGTTATTCTCATTGGATTTTGTCTAATGCTTAGTCCGTTTCTGTGTGTGTGTTACATTTTAATGTTGTGTCGTTGTTCTCCTCTTATATTTAATGCGTTTCCCTCAGTTTTAGTTTGTTACCCCGATTTTGTTTTTGTGCATAGATTTACGAGTTTTGAACAGCGGTATACTACTGTTGCCTTTATTTATAACTGTTGATGTAAATGTCCTTTGGTGTTGTGAGTCTTTGTTTACTCCTTGGTTTTGATTGTTATTGTCTTGAACTTGTTTCAGTATTGAATCTTTGTGGTATGGACTGGAGCATTACATTTTCGCGCAGTATCACACTACTGTGGATTCATTTATTTTCGTGTGTACCAATTTTCGTGGATTAAGGAAAACTTACATTTCATGGATAATTAAATTATTTAGTGTTGCCGAAGTCTGCATACAAGGCTATAGAAAAATTTGTATTAGTTGAATATTTAATTTCATGGTCCAACTGTACCCATGAAATCCACGAAAATAGGTTTCCAACGAATAATAGTGAATCCACAGTATTTGCACTTTAAAGTCATAAAGTGTGTGCGTTTCTGTATAACAAGTGAAAATTGTAAATTAATATTAACTTAGTAATTTTGAAGGTTTGCAATGTCCTCTTTCCTATATTTTTGTTTATCTTCTTAGCGATTTTATCTCACATCCCATTTGTGATACTTAAAACTCTAAAGAGACCATATGAGCTCAAATGAAATCCAGTAAGACATTCAAAGAAACAAAACATTGAAGCATGTGTGACACAGGTGAGCACATGAGATCACGCACAGTTTTTTGTGGGGTTCGTGTTGCTTAGTCTTTAGTTTTCTATGTTGTGTCTTCTGTACTATTATTTGTCTGTTTGTGTTTTTATGTTTAGCTATGACGTTGGCAGTTTATTTTCAATATATGAGTTGGACTGTCCCTCTGGTATCTTTCGTCACTCTTTTAAAAGAGCAACTCTAATTAAAATCAAAGGTTGGATATTGGTTCAAAATGGAAAGGGGCATACGAATCAAATGAACTGTCAAGAAGCATTTGTGGGAATAACAGCAACGTCATTAGGACAAGTTGTAGGAATCAACAGAACTCAGAAGGAAAATGACTGAAATCACTGGAACTCAAAATGTCGTGGGAATATTACTTCTCACAATAATCAGATGCATACATCAGCAGAATTCACAATTGCATGTTTATATGATTGAACTCATACAAGGTCATTGTCCATGTTTAATATATGCATATTAAAAAACATTAAGATGATGAAATGTCAAATCTCATTATTGTTCAAAGACTTTTATATCATTCATTATAGATAAATAATCCGAATTATTTATTTTACCCGCATACAATATGATCACGTTTATAAAGATCGACTGTTTCCCTATACAATGTTAATGGGGGTTAATTAAATAGTAATACCTAATTGACATGATAAACTTAAAAGTAAATCTCTTTTATCAATCAATTATAAAATGATTAATAATCATATTATTTGACATTTGTCCATAAACAGAACAACGTTGATGAACGCTGACATTTAGATGTAGATATAAGAATATGTTGTATGATTGTCAATGATATATCTAGCTACCAAAGGTCAAATACCAAATTAATAATGTAAACTTATTCAGGTCACCGTATATGTTTGATTGTATATGTACAACGCATTTTTTTCTATTTCTTTTACATTCCTTTTGTTGTGCGATATCAAAATAGTTTTGTATATAATATTCCATGTATTTACTGCTACTTAAGTGTTCAATACATGTTTCAGACTAGCAATCTTTAGTTTTGAGTAATGTATTTCTGCATCTTTAAGGCCACAAGCATGATATATACTAAGTTAAAAGTCTACTGGAAAATTCAACTTCCTGAAAATGTCTAAACAATATACGTTGACTCAATAATGACACCAACACAAACTGTTTCCGAAGCGAAAAGCTTTTAAACTGAATGATCATGTCAATTGAATGACAAACTGTAATTGCATGACAGAAGTTATATAAAATAACAAACGACAAACACAAGTTTCTTACTAGATCTTGCACATATTAATGTGAAGTTGTTTAACATGCATGTAGGCACCAAACCTCCCCTAACTAGATACATCGGTAACCAACTAACTCTTTATAAGCACCTGCGATCAACACCAGTTTTTGTTGGGGTTCGTGGTGTGTCTTGTGTACTATTCTTTGTCTGTTTGTCTTTTTTAGCCATGACGTTGTCTATTTTCGATCTATGAGTTTGAATGTCCCTCTGGTATCTTTCGCCCCTTTCTTCTGTGACAGTACTACACACGAACTAGCTATCAAATTCAGTTGACATGGGGTTGAATCCTCAGATCGATAGAAATCCAAAACCCTTACAGCAAAACTAGACACACAGGACTGGCTCTTTTTGAAATACTCAAAGTTAATGAATTTTATTTAAAACCCAATATCAACTCATAAAACTATCATGTATCCAAGACAAAAACATTTTGCTTGAATCCATTTGATTTATTTTAGTTGCTTCTAGGGTGACGAATGGTGCCTTGTTTGTCTTTCATTTTATAAATGTACGATTATGACAATATTGTCAATGGAACCAAAATAAAATTTTAACGATCAAAGCGGTTTATTTGTGGCTGTCATGCATTATTCTATTATTCTTATATATAGAGAATATCGTATGGCTATTTCAATATCGCATCCGTATCAACCCGAGACACCAATATAATCCTTAGAGCTCTGCTCGAGAGATTATATTTGTTGACGGTTGATACGGTGTGTGATATTGAAAAAATGATTACCCCAGTGTCTAAGTATCTCCGATTGATTATGGATTGCTTGTATGGATTGTCAATTACCAAATTACTTTATCACTACCAACATATACACTATCACGAATTGGTTGATGGATATACATCTGAGTAACTGTGATCTTTCGATTCATCCAAGGTTTTCTGGAATATACCGTAGATTCTTACAGAAATGTTTGATCTGGTATAGATCCTACAAATTAAAGACTTTGGTTTCGACACCATGCAGAATATCAGATCAACCTTGGCTTTTGTATACATAGATGAATGATAGCTGATTTACTCATTAATGCAAATGTTCTATCCTACAAATAGCTACGTATATCACATTAACAAAAAAAGATCGTTTGATTATAGTATTGGTTGCATTTTTACATTTTCATGTACTTTATTAGTACACGGAAGTTATCAGAAAGGACAATAGCATAACAGATGTTGGATGCAGACACATTCACATTTTGACATTGATATTTACTACGTACAGTACACATCTTGCTCGGGGTAAAGTCTAGTGTTGATTGCTTGTCTTTATTTATATATCAAATCACGCATTATGCAATAGCATTACAGTAACAGAAAATAAAATTATGAAAAATTAATGACATGACTATTATTTATTCTTTAGTTTTCTATTTTGTGTCGTGTGTACTATTGTTTTTCTGTTTGTCTTTTTCATTTTTAGCCATGGCGTTGTCAGTTTGTTTTAGATTTATGAGTTTGACTGTCCCTTTGGTATCTTTCGTCCTTTTTTACAGCTAGATACCATCCGTCAATATCAAATAAAAATAACGTTTACGATTTAAAAAAAAAATAATAATAACTAGAATTGCCATTGCAAGCAATAGCGGATGTCACCCTTCCCCCCATTGCCACTAAGCGGCAGCCATTTGAAAACAATTTAACAGTAAATGCAGATCAACGCATTGCGATATATCTTTCTGTAAATTTTCAGTACATTTTGAGCATTGTCAAAAGTTTCACATTTCTTCTGTTTCCATGGCAACGGCAGCCATTTTGAAAATTCCCAAGTCAAAAGTCTCATCTATACATGCCAGTTAACAATAATATTAAGTTTCATTAAGTTTGGAGCATTTTGAAAATATTTGACATTTCTAAAGTTTCCATGGCAACGGTGGCCATTTTGGAAATTCCAACTTCAAAAGTCTCATGTAGACTTGACAGTCAACAAATATAGTAAGTTTCATCAATTTTGGAGCATTTTGAAATTTTTGAAATTTTTGACATTTTGGCTGGTTTCTATGGTAACAGATACCATTCCAAATTTCTAATGGCAGATACCACATTGGTACATGAGAGGGAACATACCATCAAAGTTTCAATGGATTTGACCTACCATTTTAAGAAAGTAAATGCCACTTTAAGGTTTTTGAAGCATTTTCACCATTTTTGACTTGTTTCCATGGTAACAGCAGACATTTTTGAAATTCCAACACCAAATTGCACATCTACCAATGTTGCTCATCGTTACTGTGGAGTTTTATTAAATTTGGAGCATTTTGATATTTTGGAAATTTTTGGTGTAGTTTCCATGGCAACATGATAGTTCCAATGATTGCCAAAATCATCCAAAACCAGTATATGCCCGGCACCTGCATTGCATCAAAATATAATGATTCTAAGTTAAAGCAACTCCAAATAATTCATTAAAACCAAAAACTGGAATTTTTCACAATTGTTCCGTTTCCATGGTAACGGCAGCCATTTTCATGGTCTTAAGACCTACTGCAACCCGCAATTTTGTGTTCCTCATTATAGTTAATTATCATTAAGATTGGTTCCATTGGCTCCGAGAAAACTGCCGGACAAAATTAGGTGGAAGAAAAATAATAATAATAGAGGAAAAGCAATATGTCACCCGACATTGTCGATCGGGTGACATAATAAATGACTCCTCTTTAAAAATGCAGTGACCACATATAGATAAATAAAAGTTAAAGACAAGTTAATAAATTAATTTCAACATTAACTTTCTTTAACTTTACACATGCCTTAATTGATGATTTCATAATAGCACTTTGTGAAAACCATTTCAGCAAATAATTATAGTATGCGACTGAGTAAAATTAATTCTATATATCAGTTTCTACTTACAGAATAAGTATTTACAAAACAATGAACTCCCAGTCAAATTAAGAAAAAAACAAATGTGAAAGTTCCTGACATAACCAAATTAGTCGACTATGATATTCAACGGAACGAATTTAAACACTGCGAATTGCTGTTTGAAAAAAACATAAAAATATTGTTAAAATAGAACAATAAACCATATAGTTAATTGTGTTTTATACGAAAAGGAGACGGATAATTTCTCTAACTGACTTGAATGCACTCAGTTATAAAAGTTAAATAATATTGATACCAAATAAATATTTAATATGTTATTGAGACGAGAAAATGTTCTCAAACTGAAAAAAAAAATTAAAAAAATCATACGATATAAAAAAAAAACCAGAATGTGTAGTTGGAATGCTTATGTCACAACTATTCCCCAAGGTTAAAATAAAGTGGATTTAAGACATCATAGGCAACCATACTTACAAATGTAAATGTCATGAACAGAATGATGAACCCTCAACTACATGCTCGGACAGGTAATTTGCTAAACTCAAAAGGTCGTGTACGATGCACAAACCAACTTAACATTATAAAGCAATGGACAAAAATAACCGAAATACTGGCAATCACTTTAAGCTTAATCGAAGTCAATTACAACGAGTAAATGCATACAAAGTGTTAATGCTACAGTGATTTATCTAAAAATAACATTTTACTGTCATATGATAACTCTATTTCACAGCTACTATTACAATATCATTTAGAAGCATCATGTTAACTGCGTAAACACAGGTTTCACGATGTTAAATAAATACCACATGACATAGTGTGAAAAGCTATGTGATAGTTATGTAGATTTTAATTGTTCGAATTATCAAATAAACATGTTTTTGCTTATTACTGCTTTAATAACAGTCAGCTTTTTTTCATCTAGTTCCATAGAACCTTAGGCACTTTGAATGAGCATGATCAATTCAATACATCACTTTATTTAGTTATCATCACCTTGTCTAAACCATCTGTACCGTCTGTCTTCTACAATGAATAGAACTCATATAAAAGACTATGTATAATGAATAATTGAAGAGTAGTGCTGTTTTGTTATAGAGTGAATGATTTAATAGAAAGTCAGAAAAAGATGACTGTTGCAAGGTTCGCCGTCCGTTAGTTACAAACACAGGGAAAAGCTCCAAAAAAAAAACTTACTTTTCAGTTGTTGCATATTCGTTTGATGTGTTTTAGCTTTTGATTTTACCATTTGATTAGGAACGTTCCGTTTTAAATTTTCCTCGGGGTTCAGTATTTTTGTGATTTTGCTTTTTTCAAGACGATTAGTTAATTTCAAACTGAGCGAATCTGATTTTCGGCCAGGGTATTTGTGGTAAATTCGTTAATTATATACAAATATTTTTTCCTCATTTCGAACGAATTTGCCTGTTTTTCATCATTGCCGGTGAATATGCCTAAAATACCATGATATTTGCCATTTTATTATATCCCTTTTTTACCCTCGCGAGCATCTGCCTGTCAATTATTTTACGGATATGACGTTTCATAAAGACAGCATGAACGCGTATAAGTACATGTATAATTCCCGGGGTATTATGATAGTCCTTGTCCACAAATGAATATTTCCTTTTCTTAGTACAGAGAGTTTCAATTAAAATTTATTCGTTGAAATTAAACAGATATATCATGTTATTGAGGGGTATTTACGAAAAATACATGTCTTGGGACAAAATTTCCCTTGCTTAGCGGCTCGGGAAATTTAAGTCCCTCGACTTGTATTTTTCGCAAATACCCCTCCATGACATGATATATTTGTTCAAAATTGACTGTTCCATGAACTGTACGGTACTGTGTATTCATTTTTTCCGTGGGTATCAAATGTCGTGGATTTAGGAAATTTGATTTCGTTGTTTTTCAAACGTCTGCATACAAGCTTAAAAATGCATTCGTTGAACATTTAAAATCGTGACTCTTTAACCACGAAATCCCTCAAAGGTGGAATGCAATTAATAATAATGATTCCACTGAATGTGTATTGTTCTTCATGTGATGTAATACAGTGCTTTATGGTGTATATCCTATCTACGTTTGACATATTAATACAAATTATGAAAGAACACATTCCTTGCAATCTATGACATTTGAACGATATTGTTGTACATAAAACTTTCTGAGCTAAAATAAGAAGTTCAATATAAAAATAAGGATTTATGTTAAGATTGCTAATGAGACGAGTATCAATCCAAGTTCCAGTGAAATGGATGTCAGCAATTATATGCAACCTTGCGGCCATCAACAATGAGAAAACACATACCAATTTATTATCATAACTATTTGATTTTCAGAATTCTTACAGTATTCACGGTTATGGATACTATCCATTCGTTTGATGTTTGTAAACTTACGATTTTGCTATCTGATATGGGTCTTTTCGTTTTGAATTTCCTCGGACTTCAATATCTGTATCATTTTCTTTCACAATGATGGGAACAATACAACACATCAATATAATGGCGAAAGAAACAAGCACTGCAACTATATAAGAAAAATATTTGGCACATTTGTCACATATAAATTACAATATGATCACTCGATATCAAAAGTGCTGTAAAATGCTTGGGTTTTGCTATCAGGGAGAAACATATACATGAAATACATGCCGACACAATCATGGCAAAAGATTTAAAAGACAAAAGACAAAATGAAGTCTACAACGCAAAAACA
This sequence comes from Mytilus galloprovincialis, assembly GCA_037788925.1. Classification (NCBI taxonomy): domain Eukaryota; kingdom Metazoa; phylum Mollusca; class Bivalvia; order Mytilida; family Mytilidae; genus Mytilus; species Mytilus galloprovincialis. The sequence continues at coordinate 86,381,105 of CM075333.1, read as the reverse complement.
ATGATTAAGATATTTAAAAAAAACCCAAAAAAACACAGGATTTTCAGTGTTGTTAAAACTAAGAAAAAGACGGGAAGAGATAAAGGTTACGATAAATGGTACATATCCATGATCGTATAATATAAAGTTGCCTTATCTGGATATCATTATAGCAAACACAAGCTCTTGAATATCGCGAGATATACACAACATATGAAGACTCTGTTGAAATATTACTACATGTATATAAAAATTATTTATTTTGGATTAGACAGTTGAAATCCTTCTTTTTTTTATTGTTAAAACAATTATCTCACGAAACTTTGAATTATCTTTGAAAGGACTTCATTTATTTAACGACATGATAAGTGTAAAGAATATGCATGCTCACTTAAATTCTTTCTGACAATGTCCTACATGATGTCATATAAATAATGAAACAAATAAGTAAGAAGTTGGGCATATTTTATTCCCAAATGAATGCCAATTGTCTTTTAAAAAAGAGCGCTCTACATATGACAGATAGGCTGTAAATAAAACAATCAAGCTTCTTGGTAACATCAGTTAACGAGAATGTTTTGTTTGAATGAAAGTTATATTTTACAAGGTATAGTTTACCGGGGTATCTCTTTCGCAAACAAGATATTTGTATCTACATTTATCTATTATAATATTTTATAGCATATTAATCTATTGTAATAAAAATTCATAATATCTAATAAAATTTGTAGATTTAGCTAACAAAACTAATGTATAAAGTAACATTCATTTTTAGTGGAAAATTGTTTAGCGTAAAATAAGCTACAATTAAAAATTGCTGGCTAGTCCCTCTCTGTGATTAATATTAGATAACTCTGGTTAATTTCCCAATCAATCTATCATGCAGGGGAGATAAATGATTCGACTTTCATTTATAGTCTTTTTCAAAAATGATGAACGTTTCTTTATATTGGTATGTAATCATTTTAAACGTTTCAAATTTATGAAATTATATTCGTACATCAATGTTTTTGATACACCAATAACAAAACGTGAAATATATTGAATTGATACATTTTGTAATTATTCAAAATTATATCAGAAACTTAATTATAAAATAATGTACCTGTTAAAGGGAGACAATACTCGCATAACTTGTTTTCGAATCGGTACATAATACAAAAGAATGTCACTCTTACATACAAATGGCACATCAATATAATTAACTGTGCATTCGTGTTCCACCTTCAATGAAGATTCTAAATTATAAAAATAACCAAAAGTTGTTAATCTATAGGATAGTGAAGACTAATGAAAGCTAACCCACTGTAAAAAATATTTCTTTGAAATTTTTTAAAATTTCCTCAGAAAAATGCTCGAGCCACTTGACTTTCATAGCTTATAATTAATGTTTTTACACAATATTTTAATAAAGTAGTTAAAGATTATTTGCTTCTCAAATAAACTCATCATAGATACCAGGAATGTGTAATACGCAATAAAAATCGTATGCTTGCTTCATCTTACCCAAATACAGATTTAATGAAGTCCTGAACATTTCGACATTTGTTTGTTTATTTTTATAAAATACCGGTTTGTAAACAAAACACAAGTACATGCTAAGATCCGACTAAGTACCTATATCCCGATATCGTCAGGTAAATATGCTATATTTTATTATTGTTGAACTAAACATTGTAATCAGTCCTACAATTAGTAAAGCAAGTATAAGAAGTAAAATAGCAAAATATGTTTATAACATTTCACCGTGAGAAGATACCAAAATTGTAAGTTTTTAACAGTTTTTTATAAGTATCCACAACATATATACAATACTGATGGAGAAAGTAATTTCATCTTTGGTCTGATTATAGTTTTCAACGGTATCACGATAATAATTTAATACGCCAATAGCGCGTTTCGTCTACATTAGACTCATCAGTGACGCTCAGATCAAGCCTGTCTTTGATTGCTTAGAGCATATACATGTATGCATATAATTTGAAAAGTTATTCCTTTGAGAATTTGTCTGGCCAATCATTATAACATTGTTTTATATAATATGTATGGTAAACATCTGTTGAACTATCATGATCGAAAGTTTTAAGCATTGAAAAGCAATACTCATATCATACATTCCTCGAGCATTACAACTATAGAATTTCAAATATGGTCTCCTTGGAATTTCACAAATTGTACGCTCACAAGGGATAAGAGGATTAACTCTATATAATAAAACTTTTAAGAGGTATGTAAAACCTTGATAAATTGTTATTTTTAAGATCCTATATTTTTTATAGACACGTCAGTTAAACTTATAAACTAATAAACTAATAAAACAATCATGTATCTAAGACAAAATACATCTTAATATTCTTAAATAATCTCTGATAACTGTATTTATTCAATCGTCGCTGGCTCAACTTTTTCAAAATCGACATCTGACATCGATATAGTAATTGTTTCTGAAAAGTATCATAATTCAGCTCACTAAACGTCCAGCTGTGGAGGTATACTTTTCAGAAAGAATTACTTTATCGATGTCAGATGTCGATTTTGAAAAAGTTGAGCCAGCGACAAATAAATAAAAAGGAAAAGGTGGAGGGGTATGTTTTTTCTTTCTTTTTGTTATGTTATTTCTATCGTGGAAAAGTGGTTATTTTTTTAACAATTTTACTTGAATCGAATGAAAAATTCAGAAAGATTGTCTTTTGAATAGCAATACATTTTATTAAAAGATAATCAGGATATATTTATATACCCTCCGCACCTGACCCTTTCGTGAGTTACGTTTATGTTATATATTCAATAGAATATAAGATTATCTTATCAGTTGGTCATTTGATAGAGTAAAAGGTATACATAAATTTTAAAAAGTTAAGAACTGGCACGAAGACGAATATAAATACATATAGGTCACAGTATGATTTCCTATACAGTGTGAATCGTTCTGAACATGCATGAAAAATTTGCCACTGGACGTTAAGCAAGCAGCCAAAAATCAATCAACCTATTCAGTGTGACTCAATAAGATTTTCAAAATCTTACACACAAATATGTTAAATCTGGATTTATTTTATGAAAGTCTACATTAAAATTCATCTGACATATATGATAATGTTTCTTTATTGTACGATAAATTAACAAAACTTCACGTATTTCACGTTATTTGTTTCTAAAATTAAAATGCGGGACTACAATGACGGTTTCTTTTACACCTATCATCGATTGAACTTTAAAAAATAAATTTCCAAATCGGCAACAAAAAACTATTTGACGAATAAAGTTTTGAAATAAATCATAGATTGCATGTTTATCAAGGAAAATAATGACCTCACACAGGTCATTATTGTATGCCTTGGAGCATATATCATTGAAACATGGTATCGTCCGGGTTGATTCTGAAAAAGAATGGCCTGTCGTTCTGAAAGAAAATAACTCCATATAGGTATATAAGTATGTTTACCATTTCGTACCTCATGGAAGATTTGTAGGTATACTATTTCGTACCTCTTACTGTTTGAAAACTATATTAACAGTTGCAGATAATCATTTGTTTTGTTGGTAAATAAACTTCATATTTTTAAAGTTTAACAATTAATAAAGGACAAATCAACAAACAAAGTGACATATAACTTGTAAAGTTTCCAATTGCTGCTAGATCAAACCAATCATCGGTCTTAATAATTTGTTTACGTCTAGATGCAGAATTTTATTTATGTTATATATTAAAAAACATAAAAATCCTTAAAAACTTTACAAAATATGATTTAGATTAGTTAACATTCATTAAGTCCATGAGGTACCCAATGATAGATGCATTTGGCTCATAGGGTACGAAATGGATATTATCGTGGGTACGAAATGGTAAAACTGGGGTACGAAATGGCAGAGGTATGAAATGGTCAAGGTACGAAATGACTTGCTTCCAGTGAGTGAGGCTATAATGTTTGTACTTTGTGATTTTATCACCTCTTAAGTATTAGAGTAAGCTTTTAATTTCAATTACTTAGTACTAGTATCATTGCCTAGAGCATCACTTTCATTGTCGATTTTCGCATTTGATGTAGTAAAATTGGTATATTTAACTTATAAATTACCATTGAGTCGATACCTTTTATGGTGGATTATTATTTCCAGAAGGTATGAAAATAGTACACATTATTTGAGTATCTCCTATCACTGCAGAAGTGTTTTGCCAATGTGAATTGATTGATTGATAGGTACAGTATATTAGTACCTTTGATAACTACAGACACAGTTGTTCGTAATCCATTGATTCATAATAGCAGTATATATGTTACTCCATCTTATCCATAATTATTTAATTTGGTTGGTAGCCTCAGTGTCTAAGTATCTACGCTTATAACCAACTTTTATGGGTTGTTAAACCGAAAAAACCTACCACTATGGTTGACTTAAATTATTCATCAAAGGAATTTTACCAAGATTACTACAGATGTTTGATCTAGTGAAAATCCCATAGATTTATCACCTTGGTTTTGAGACTATGTCTTAAGCTTTTGTGAACATCAATTCATTATATGTTAATAGCATTAACGGTATCAATGTTTCTGCAACAGATACGAATTTCCACAATAAATGGTTTTTCAATGATGCTCCAGGTCAAACTAATTGAAAATCAAAAGCATATTAAACATATGAAGAGCTATAATCCAAAAAGGTATAAAAGGTATAGCCAAAGCCGAACAAGGAATCAGAGCTTTGACTGAGGAAGATACATATCTTAATTTAGAATAACGTCTAACATTTTATAACAGCATAATTTAATAACAAAAACATTTGTATTAGAATACTGCATTACTTATTAATTCAAATTTTCTATCCTACAAATAGCTACTTACATAACATTTTAAAAAGCTGGGAAGTAGACTAAACTATTGGTTGCTTTTTTATTTGTGTATGTACTTTATTAGTAGGGAACATGGAAGTTATCAGGATGGACAATAGCATCTGCTAATGTTGGATGCAGACAAATTCTCAGAATAATATTTTCTACGTACAGTACACACCTGGCTCGGGGAAGAGTCTAGTGTTGATTGCTTGTCTTTATTTATATATCAAATCACGCATTATGCAGTAGCATTACAGTAACAGAAAATAAAATTATGAAAAATTAATGAAAAGGCTATTACAGCTAAACACAATTCGTCAATATCAAATAGAAATAACGTTTATGATAAAAAAAAAAAAAAAAAAAAAAAGGTACAAACATATGTCTCCTTTTAAAAAATGCAGCGACCACATATGGATACATAACAGTTGTTTGTCTTGGGTAATTGTATTCCAAAGAACAACAAATAAATGCATTGCAATAGCAAATGTCTTAGGTTGTTATTTGATAACGGTGAAAACCATTGGAGTAAACAGTTTTAGTCTACGGCTTCTAAAATTAATTCTATACATCAGTTTTTATTTACAAAAGTATTTACTTTAACACTGAACAACTCAAATGTAAATTAAACAAAAAAAGTGCAAGTCTAATAATTCTGACATAACCAAATGCTCGAATATGATAATCAACGTAACGAATTTAAACACAGCGACTTTATGTTAGAAAAACAAACATAAAAATACTGTTAAGATAGAAAACTAAACCATATAAAAAATAAAGTTTTGTACGAAAAGGAGACGAATAAATTTCTCTAACTGACTTGAATGCACTCAGTTATTAAAGATAAATAATGTTGATACCAACTAAATATTATTGTGTTATTGAGACAGAAAATTGTTAGAAAAAAGCCATAAAGATATTGTTAACATAGAAAAATAAACCGTTTAAAACATTGTGTTTTGTACGAAAAAGAGACGGATACATATCAGAAACGGTCTTCAATGCATTAAGTTATTAATGTTAAAAAATGTTGAAACCAACTAAATATAATTATGTTATTGAGACAGAAAATTGTTTTCCAAAAATAAAATTGCATACGATATTAAAACAGAATATTTAGTTGGATTGCTTATGTCACAAGTATTCTCTAAAGTGAAAATAAAGTGGATATAAGAAATTACAGGCACCCTTACTAACAAATGTTAAAGACACGAACGAAACGAGTAACCCTCAACTACATGATCCTGACTTCTGACATGCTATTTGCAAAACTCAAAAGATCGGGTACGATGCACAAAACAACTAAGATAAAAAACAATGGAAAGAAAGAACCGAATTAATAGCAATCCCTTTAAGCTTGCTCAAAGTCAATTACAACTGATAAATGTATACAAAGATTTTATGCTACAGTTATCTATCTACAAAAATCACATGTTACTGTCATATGATAACTCTATTTCACAGCTTCTATGACAATATCGTTTAGAAGCATCATGTTTACCGCGTAAAACCAGGTTTCACCATGTTAAATGTACTAGTATATCAAATACTATAGGGTGAAAAGCTATAGGATACTTATGTAGACTTTTATTGTCTAAAGTATTAAATAAACATGTGTTTGCCTATTTATATCTAAATGACAATCAGTTAATTTTTCTTTATAGAACCTTATACGCATTGAATGCGCATGATAAATTTAATACAACACTTTATTTAGTTGTCATCACCTTGTCTAAACCATCTGTACCGTCTGTCTTCTACAATACAATGAACTCATAAAAGACTACGTATAATGAATAATTGAAAAGTACTGCTGTTTTGTTTTTGAGTAAATAATTAAATAGAATGTCAGAAAAGGATGACTGTTGCAAAGTATGTCGTCCATCTGTAACAAACACAGAGAAATGCTCCGTAGGATAACTTACTATCAAAACGATAAGTGAATTTCAAAATGACCCGTTGGATTTTCGTCCTTTGTTATAAATGGTTGAATCGTGACTGATAAATGTTAAAATTCAAAATGTTAGCTACAAAATGTAAGTAATGACAAAGATATGGAGATGCAATTATCCAAGGTTCACAAAACATTGAGAATCCGACAAAAACATATACAAAACACTATGTGTGTTCATCTTATGAAGATATAATCTTTCTATCAATTTAATTGAAGTCTTGAGCTTGAATGCTAGTTACTGTTAAAATTCATGTTGGTCATTGTCATTTGCTAAGTGTTTTCTGTTATCTATTGCTTATCTAACAATTATTAAATTGCTCACATTTTTGATATTTTAAATCGTGGTTATTATACCTTCGATACGTGTCATGCAAAAAATACCCACTGACTTACATATCCCTGTCTTTCCACAAAGAATACGGTAAGGTCTACTTTTAAGGGTCAAATACTTTTCTTTAATTTTGTCTAAATACACACAGAAATACATTAATTTAAAAGTACCATTAATCAACATCTTTAGAATCACAATCATTTTATCTCCCTCATGCAAAGCTCTGATTCCTTTCACGGATTTGGCTATACTTTTTTGGAACTTTTGGATTATAGCTCTACATCTTTTATATAAGCTTTGGATTTTACATATTTTGGCCACGAGCATCACTGAAGAGACATTATTTGTCGAAATGCGCATCTGGTGCAGAAAAAATTGGTACCGTTAATGTTATTACTACCACTGGGTGGAGGCCTCTACTGGTGGACTGTTAGTCCCCGAGGGTATCACCAGCCCAGTAGCCAGTACTCCGGTACTGGCATGAAAATACGGATTTTTTGTGTTATTAAATTTGCTGTTACAAAATGTTAACAATATTATAAATTAAGGAATGCATCTGCCTCATGCAAATCTCTGATTCCATTCACGGATTTGGCTATACTTTTTTGAAACTTTTGGATTATAGCTCTACATCTTTTATATAAGCTTTGGATTTAACATATTTTGGCCACGAGCTTCAGACATTATTTGTTGAAATGCGCATCTGGTGCAGAAAAAATTGGTACCGTTAATGTTATTACTACCACTGGGTCGATGCCTCTGCTGTTGGACTGTTAGTCCCCGAGGGTATCACCAGCCCAGTAGCCAGTACTCCGGTACTGGCATGAAAATATGGATTTTTTGTGTTATTAAATTTGCTGTTACAAAATGTTAAAAAGTATTATAAATTAAGGAATGTAGCTCCCTCATGCAAAGCTCTGATTCCTTTCACGGATTTGGCTATACTTTTTTGGAACTTTCGGATTATAGCTCAACATCTTTTATATAAGCTTCGGATTTTACATATTTTGGCCACGAGCATCACTGAAGAGACATTATTTGTTGAAATGCGCATCTGGTGCAGAAAAATTGGTACCGTTAATGTTATTATTACCACTGGGTCGATGCCTCTGCTGGTGGACTGTTAGTCCCCGAGGGTATCACCAGCCCAGTAGCCAGTACTCCGGTACTGGCATGAAAATACGGATTTTTTGTGTTATTAAACATGCTGTTACAAAATGTTAAAAAATATTATAAATTAAGGAATGTATCTCCCTCATGCAAAGCTCTGATTCCTTTCACGGATTTGGCTATACTTTTTTGAAACTTTTGGATTATAGCTCTACATCTTTTATATAAGCTTTGGATTTTACATATTTTGGCCTCGAGCATCACTGAAGAGACATTATTTGTCGAAATGCGCATCTGATGCAGAAAAATTGGTACCGTTAATGTTATTATTAAACATTTTGAACAGTTCAACCTCAGAAGTATTAAGAACCAATTAAGTTAAATTTAGATAAAACTGTTTGTAAAAACTATTCTCATGGACGGAGATTAAATCGTGATCAGAGAAAATGTTTTACTAACGATAAAAATCTTTCGGCCTAATTGCAATTTAGAAAAAGACAGATATTATCTGTTAACCAAGCTCTGTTCTTAACTTGTTGATAACTTAAATCAAATTTTGGAGGATTGCGACACAATTTCATATTGCAGTTTTTGTCATAAATTGTAACTCATAACAATACAGAAATTGGTCTGTAATAAATGGTGTACTTTTGGTCCCCATAGGAATTCCAATAACTTAACGAAATACGGAATCCCCATACATACCAACAATGTTATGTAGTAGAAATTCAAGGGCAGTTTAAGAAGAATCAAAACAGGTCAAATTGACATAGTTCTTTGGTGTGTTGTAACTGAAAAGGGATCTAAAAGAGTGTGAACATGTATATTCACCATCTATCTTTTTTAAATGGCTATTCAATGAGGTGTGTGAATTTGAAATAGAAGTAGGCAGCCGTACGGCCTTCAACCTTTCGTATCATTCCAGGAAAAACTGTCCAACGTTTACGTCATTCGATATAAGAGGTTACAACATGCACGCGACACGGGTTTAGCTTTGCGATATAGGGTATGCGATACGGGTTAAGCTATGCAATACGGGTTATGCGATACAGGGTAATTGATACACTTGAAAAAAGACTCTTGATTAGATATACAAAATTACTGCTCGTCCGAATTTAAAGTATTTAATCTCTAAATTCAATAGGCTATAAACAAGACAAACACAGATATAGGATTAGTTGCTCGCAGTAACACCTTATTTTCTCTTGCGATACAATATTTTATTTTACTTTATTGTACATTTTTCTTCGATTGAAACAATATATAAATACATGACATATAACATTGTTCCTCTTTCGTATCGTTTCTTTTTCCTTGTCTAATACCTCCAACGCCTGTATGTACAATAAACATAGCAGCAACTGCATATATACATATGTGACCAACTTCAATTCGACGAAACAGCGAGCACCTTCAATACTAATACATTTAAATGCCAAATTTTATATAATACCATTAAACCCCACCCGTAAAAACCGCCAAAACTTTCCTCGTGCCTCCTGCACCTAACATCAAATTTATAAATAGTACATACTATTACAAAACCAGTATCCGAACTAGTTATACTAGTTCCCAACTATAAATAATTACTACAAATAGCGAACGGGAAAAACCTTATTTCAAACGAAATAAAATACATTTAAATTCTCCCTCGCCCTGCTCGTCCGAATTTTAAAGTATTTAATCTCTAAATTCAATAGGCTATAAACAAGAAAAACACAGATTTAGGATTAGTTGCTCGCAGTAACATCGAAACAAAGGAAATGAAACAGTTCAGAATAAGATGCCGATATAAAAAGTCTTTAAGATGTTAATAATTGAAGATAAATCTTTAACCACTTAACTGGACCAATATCAATTTCAAGTCGACAATCGGAACGTCAAATACGACATATTGAACCGAACGCTTCCTCAATAGATGGTAATGCAGACAAATCTTTTCAAATCTTGAATCTTTGGATAGTTTCTCAAACTGTTTTCATTGATTCTGCAATAAGAGGAAAACAATCAAAACTTCATATAAAGATGTACGTGTATCTTAATCAGATAAACATTAAACTTCTTTAGATATATACATATTTCATATCTATAAACATCAACTACTAATCACACTGTGTGATTCTTTATGTTACACAATGCAACATAGCTCATGAAAGTCTATACACAAAAAAGCATATGATAAATTATTGTGATTATTATAAGTGATTTTTTGCCCGTTTTTGTACAAATTGTAATTTGTACAGGCACTTTTTGTACAACTTATGATTTGTACAAAGGCAAAATACAAATTATAATTTGTACAATATTTTTGTACAAATTATAATTTGTACAAAATGATAACTTGTACACAACATATATATCTCATATCTATTATATCAACAACAACAAAAAAGAAAACAACTCTAAAGCTATGTCGGAAGCTCCGACTTCGTACTAATTTGTCTTATTATCTTTGTTACATTTTGATTATCGGTGTAAATTAAACAAATTTTCCACTCAATATGTTATGTACCATGTGTACGGACTGTAAATATAACTGCTTACCGTTATAAAAGTCTGTTCAAGTTGAACTCTTGGTTCTGTCCGATTTATCTCATATAAAACGGGTTACTTTTTATGCCTACACCTGCATATTGTTGCATCCGGGGAACAATTCTCTCAGACACTAGGTCTCCAATATGGTACTATATTGTGATCACTTTATAGTAAATGCGACCTGCTGATAAAATGAAAGCAAAACTGTGGTATTTTTATGAAAACTATAAAATTGATGATGATTACAATTCTCATCTATGTTTCAAATCAAATGTATACATATATAGAATTATGGGCAAAAATTAATGCCTCCATATTTAACCTTTTGTTTTCTATATATTTGTTTACATGTCTCAAATCTAGTACAAGTCTTACGAATTCTTTACCTGAACTTTGTACTGAAACAGTAATCAGATTAACTACAAAAGGTGAACCAGATTAACTACAAAAGGTGAACACTGTATTATTTAGTGAGAATTTCATCTATTAACTTTTAAATAAAAGTTGCATACTTAAAAGCTGATTTGTTATCAGATTAATGAACTCAATATGGTTCAGTATTGAAGGGAATTATATAACCAAATTCTGTAGTATTTAAAATAAAATCATAAACCTGTAAAACGTTTTAAAAAAAACACGTTATATTTGATATTCGCTTTTAACTTAATAATGTGGTCTCCAGACAGGATTCCAAAATTGTAAATAAAGTCAACATTATACTCAACTCCGTTCATTGTGCTTTCATATAAACATGTTCCTCTTTCGCATCGTTTCTTTTCTTTTCCTCGGCTAATACAGCCCTTGGATGGTGTAAACTTCCGAAAACAACGTGTATGGTGTAATGGTGTATGGCATATGGTGCAATGGTGTAAGGTGTATGGTGCTATCGTGTAGGGTGTAGGGGGAATGGTGTAATGGTGTATGAGGAATGGTGTGATTGTGTAACGTACGATCGGGAATGGTGTGAATGATAGTGTACGACCTTTCATTGGTTGCAAACGAAGTTTTTTTTATTTCATTTTTTCGGATTGTAAGCATAAACATAATAAAAATCTTTATATTTAAAATTTAATTGCATTATGGGTAATTTCGTATCGTGTAGATAGAATGGGGAATGGTGTATGGTGTAAAGAGAAGGTGTATGGTGCAAAGGTGTAACGTGTATGGTGTAATGGTGTATGGTGTTAGTGGGATGTTTACACCATCCAAGGACTGTACCCCACCGCCTGTACGTACATTAATCATAGCAGCAACTGCATTAATACATATGTGACCAACTTCAATTCGACGTAACTGCGAGCACCTTCGATACTAATACATTTAAATGCCAAACTTTATATAGTACCATTAAACCCCACCCGTAAAAACCGCCAAAACTTTCCTCGTGCCTCCTGCACCTAACATCAAATTTATAAATAGTACATACTATTACAAAACCAGTATCCGAACTAGTTATACTAGTTCCCATCTATAAATAATTACTACAAATAGCGAACAAGAAAAACACTATTTCAAACGAAATAAAATACATCTATCAGTCAGATGACTGCCCTGTTGATAACAGTGTTTTTACTTCAGACAGGGAAGTATGATACGAACGATTACGCTGTGTGGAGACTGAGGACAGGTAAAAATATTATAATTATTATTACACCTTCTTTTTATCTTTTACTTATTTTGTGTTAAGTAAAGAATAAAATAAGTATTTATATTATTTGTATAGATTTTTAAAAATTAAAAAGAAGGAAAAACCTGCCGGGACTTTCGTTTTGAATAAAACTGGTGGAAGCCTTCTGAAAGCATTCATAACCCGGAAGCGACTTTACAATTCTCCCTCCCCAAAACAAAAATAATGAATATATACATATATTAGGTTAAAACTGATTATTCAATAGGACAAGCGATTACTCAATGGTAACAGGATGGGGTCTCATCACAAATTTTCGAGAAATTACAGAAATTAAAATTAATGTGTCTTCTCCAGTATCAAAATATAATAATTTTTTTAATTCTAGAATTGGAACGATTTTTTAAAACTACCTTCCCGAATTCCCGCGAATTAACGTTTCGATCCTTGCGTCTTGAAAAATATGATTTTGTCTATTTATAAATGGTGCAATAGACCTAAATTGGCTATGAGAATAGTAAGCATGATATATTGATCATAAAAATGGTGGGATCTACATTATCTGCTATAAAATACACGATTTTCTTTATCTTATTTTCACTAGATAAACCATTCTAAAAATATTTTCTGAAAGCAAAATTTATTTTGACAAAAGAAAATCTTCAATAAAATGAAGCTAAGACTTTAGACACACGGAACGAAATTTTAGTGATTGAACAGCACGTTCACTTGAATGATGTCCAGCGTAAAAAAAACCACCATAGATACTAGGATTAAAATTGTGTAGGATACACTAGATTTTATTCTACAAAAGACTCATTAGCCACACTCGTGCTAAAAAGCTGAAAAGGCCAAATAAAGTACGAAGTTTAAGAGCATTTATACCCCAAATTCTCAAAACACTTGCCATATACAGCTAATATAGTCTATTCTTGGTGTTGAAAAGGAATTCGAAAATTTTAAAGTTTGTTAACTGTTAATTTAAAATTATGACCATATCAATTATAATGCATGCCAACTTCTTGGAATGATGGGGATACATGTATAATCCAAATGACTTCGACTAAGAACTAACACGTTAGTTATATATGTTCAGATATCCAGTACAAATCACAAATTGGGTTTTTACCCACCAAATTTGATGTAATTGAGTGAAATATGTTATTTTTCAATTGCATTATTAATTAATTCACCCCTAAATCAAATATTAAATTGTTTTCACCACTAAGTTCCTGAATGTTTAGTTGTTTTATTATCTAAATATGGATTTGAGGCATGTTATAATGCAATCATATCAAACAACGATGTTCATCCCCTGTTATCTGTAATCTGTTTCCTTCACGTTTGTATATCATGTGCATGTATATGATAGCCGTTTTTTTTTGGTTTAAACACTGATGAGCAATTTACATCTTTTGTTGAATTTGTGTCTGGTATGTTTGAACTGTTTTTTTATTTTTTTTCGATTTAATTTCAAGTGTTATACTTAATTTTGTACCATAACAATCAATTAACACACCCTTGAATCAATTCACAATGTCAAATATATAAGCTTTGACTATCAAAAAAAAAAAAAATTCTAGTCCCATTCTGAGCAATGGGAAATAACTCCAATTAAAAATAATTTATATACATAGCACTTCACTGCTGAAAAAAAACTTAACTTACATTTATTCACATGAAACCACACATCAAAGTGTGAAAATTATTTCAGCAACTGTGGTTTTTTCCGAAATTATGATCCCTTGGATATGCTCAAAGTACAAGGACAAAAGTTAAAACCAGCACAATAGTGTGGCTACCATTAAAATTGTATTTTAATTCTTTTATAATGTTTGTTAGCTTATGTGTCTTAAATATTAAATTTTTAAAGTTATTGATTAATAAGTATACAAAATTACATTTATATGTATTTACAATGGTTCCTGGTCCCCCAGAAACTTTAAAGTAAAGAATCTGTATTATCTGCATTTTTGCAAGGGTTTCATTGGGCACCACCCAACTCATTGTTGCCAGGTTTAAGTAAACATATATTTTAACTTAATTACCTTCATCTGGTAAACCAATGATGGAAATGTCATCTTCTTCTTCTTCACTGTCACTGAAAACTGCTGCATATTGAGTAGATGATTTCGGTGTTGACATATTTATTCTCTTTGGTGGATTTATATGTGGTGAGGAAGCCATTCGTTTTGACATCCCAGCATTTTTTTGGCATTCATTGTAAAAATCAGTATTCTTTTTGTGAAGAGAGTCAACTTTTTTACTGCAGTTTCTACATACTGTTCCACTTTCAACATTAATACCACCATATTTCTTCAATAACTCCTTTAAACTGTAATCTTTCCCTTTTAACTTCCGGATGGTTTCTACTCTACGGGCTTCCTTTGCAAAATTCCCACACACTAAACAAAAATCTCTATCACATTCTCTCTGCTTGATAGGTGTACCTAGACCTACATTCATCCTCTTGGTATTAGAAATGAACTATATAAAGGAAAGATTAAAAGTATGCTTCATTTAACACAGTTTTCCTTTAAACTCTAAAAAGCCTGTATTGCATGAAATTAAAACAGTTATGCATTTTACAAAGTAGTCATAGGTGTGTAATTGGAATGTATAAGTATCCATACACAGCCAATGTAGCTTTTAATCTTAAGCAATGACCACATACATGTACTTTTTTTGTTATGATGAGTTTTATTGTGCATATTGTATTGTTGTCTCATTGTTGCATATGTCCCAAGTACGTGCATCTAAGTATCCTCTGGTAGTCTTATCAGATTTTAAATTTTAGTTTCTTGTGTATATATTTTGTAGTTTAGTATGACATTAATTATCACTGAACTAGTATGAGCGCCTCCAGGTGCAGGAGATTCTCACTATATTGAAGACCCATTAGTGGCTGTAAGCAGTTGTTTGCTCATTGGTAGGATTGTTGTCTCTTTAATATGTTCTCCATTTCCATTTTCAATTTTAATGTCTTTACTTATTAGATTTGACAAAGAACCAATATTCTAATGCAATTTGGATGTAACAAATTTTTTCATTGGCTAAAAGTTGCCGTCAAATCCACAGTTGACCAGGGGTAACTAAGGAGGGACCTGCCATCCTGTCCCTTTTTTTATTATTGATGTTCAAACTGTGTCACAAATTGAACTTACCGTGCTTTTTGTTTAATTTCAAATTCTGCACATATATACTAGTATAATTCATTTTTGTCTTGTTCAGGTTGGTGCATAAGTCTCTTCACATCTATAAATAAAAATATTTTATACAAGATTTTATCCTGCAATCAACTAATTTTTGGTATTAACAGGTACACATATAAATGTTGGCTTTAAAAAAGTTTTTGGTAACCTATTTCTAATGACAGTTGAAGGTGCAGACAAGGAATAAAAATAATTTAGTGTGAGATAGACATGATAGATTAAAAAGACCCCACTAAATTTTTTAAATGGTGTTTATATGTTGCTTATTTCCTCTGTATTACTTATAAATTTAAAATATGCACCTCAAGCTCATACAAATACATTTTTACAATAAAAGTATATTCTGCATTTATCCTTTTACCTTTAATAGCTTAAAATTCCCTTTTTTCAAAATTTGTAACCCTTGCCAATAAAGCTTTTATTTTTAAACAACGACCATATACACAAACTGTCTTTATTATTCCATTGAACAAAGATCAATTTTCTGAAAGAAACAATTCCTTTAGTTTTTTTAATTGAAATGTATTATATTTATCAGGTTGGAGTCTTTTAGGGCTGACAATAAGGTATGGATTTTTCTCATAGTTGAATGCTGTACGGTTGCATGCAATTGCTTAAATCAGCTAAATTTGAACTTTGATAGGTAGTTGTAACACTGGAAATCATACCACATCTCTTTATAGCATTGTTGATAGCATACTTAACGATAATGCTAAATAATCTCCACCTTTAAATTCAGGAATATGATTTTCAAAAAACCATAATTTTTTATTTAATATCAATAAAAAAAAAACTTGATTAATATGATACATATAATTATGTCCCTTTTTTTTATTGTTGATGTTCAAACTGTGTCACAAATTGAACTTACCTTGCTTTTCGTTTAATTTCAAATTCTGCATATATACTTCATTCTTGTCTTGTTGTTCATGTTTGTGCATAAGTCTTTTCTCATCTATAAATTAAAAAAAATAATAAAAATTGGCTGATTGCTGGAGTAATTTTTCACAATTTGATTGGCTGATATTGTCCTAATAAAATTCAGTACATTTTTTTTATTACATCAATAGGAATTATCTCCCTTATACTATGAACGTAATCCTTTTTCTTTGCTTTAATGACCTACTAGATAAATAGAGTTTTAGTTATCCTATTTCTAATGAGAGTTGAGGGTTCAGACAAGGAAAACAAATAAACCAGTCCAAGATAGACATGATAGATTAAGAAGACACCACTAAGTCTTTGAGATTTATCATATTTCTCTACAGAGAGGTTTTTAAATGAAATGTATTTCTGTAAGTTTGTGTTCCCTTTTTTTTGATAATACTTTATGTGACTTTGTTTGGTAATTTATTTTTTTTCCACTGTGCCAAAAAACATATGATACTCATAACTATTTTTCATCTTGTAAACATGGTTAAGTAGTCAATTATGTCCTAAAATTCTCTGAATAATTCTAAATTGGAACCAGCAAAATTAGAGCTTTAGGTATATTTTGTACATGAAGTGTGTATTTATTTTCCAGTATAATTTGCTGATGATTACGATGGTTCCAATGTCTTTGAGGGATATTTTTTTCATTTACATATTCTTCTTATTTTGAAGACTATAACATCCAGAAATCACCTTCAATGACTAAATTTGGGACCACTACTATTTTTACTTACTTTAATATATGTAGTACTTATTAAATTAATAGTTATCCATTTTGTCTGTATTAACTTAATAATGTCCCATCTTGTCTCTCTAGTATTTATTAACTTAATAATGTTCCATCTAATCTTGTCTTTCTAGTACTTATTAATTAACTTAATAGTGTTCCATCTTGTCCGTATAGTTGTTCAATTTGCTGCTTTATGTCAGCTTTTCATCTGTAAAAATATTATCAATTTGATTTTATAGGTTAGTTGAGGACATTGACGTATAAAGCTTACGTTTATACGTACAGCTTTATCTGTATAGTAAAATAGCTGATTGCAGTATAACATGTGATGTGTAGTTTGCCAATCAGAATAATGTATTATAATGAAACATATATCTAATGCAATTATATTAATAACAAGTATTTATTTTCCATTGTTTAAAAATTGATATATTTAGCAATTAAGACTGCAGTCTATTAAATATTCATTCATGATTGATGGTTAAGAATAATTAAAAATCTGCTGCATTAGAGTAAATGAACACCCTCGCATTAGCCAATCAAAATATGACATTTTATCCTGTAATTAGCCTTTTATTGTACAAATAACAGGTGTACAAATAAATTTTTGCTTTATTTGTATGGAGAAAATTTCATCATTTCTTTAAATCAAAATACTGGGAAACACAGGTCAAAATTTTGTTTACCGTATGAAGAAAGTTATGAAATTGAAAAAGTAGCTAGCTGGGAAAATGATGAAATCTTAAAGAAGACAGTATTTTATATGTTTAAGATGAGAAAAAAATGTCCAATGATCACTTGTTAGTTTGTTAGAGATGAAAACAACTTACATATATATGTATAATATAATACATGTATATATGCTATTATACTTCTTTCTACAAAGGAGTCTACATGTATGTCATCTTTTATAAATTGATTTGAAAATGTTTTTTGTGACTGTTTATTTTTTGTTATATATATCTTGGCACTTTTGTTTTGTTTCTTTGTTAGTTGATAATTTCTGTGTCATTTGGTCTTTTGTGGAGAGTTGGCAATCATACCACATCTTCATTTATATTCTTTAAATTAATATGGCCTATAATTTAATTGAAATAATTATATGAAATGTAGTTTCATCAGACCAAATTTAACAGACAATAAGACCTACATTTTAAAAAAAAAGAGAGATTAGCATGTTAACATGTACCTCAACATATTTGTTGAAATTTTTGTTGTTTCTCAGCTCTGTGTTAAGAAATAATAGAGGGGGGGGGGGGGGGGGGGGGGGGTGAATAAAAAATGAAAAATTTATTAGTAGAGCTTGTAAAATTTTACAAAAGACATTGAAGAAGTTGCATTTAATAAATTGATTGATTTTAGAAATAATTTCAGCTACATGACTAGATTATAGATATGTTTTCTTACATGTATAGTTACAAATGGACGCTCAATATTAATGTGCGTGGTGTTAAATTATAAATTCATACTTTCTTCTACTTTTACTCTATGATTAAATGACTGCCTTCAACACATTGAAGTTTATGTCACTTGTACAGAGTATCCTTAACTCTGTCCAGCAAAGAACATTTTCATAATTTTAAGTTGAATATATATATATCAGGTACATGTATATAGAAGAAAAATTTCAAATTTCTTTTTCGGTCAGACAAACCCTAAAATAACTTGACACAGACTGTGCTTGTTCTGTGCATTGCTTTTTATAGACATACATGTATAAGCATATATATACAGTGAAAATATGATTTTATAAAACACAACCAGACATGCATACAATGTGTGTGTTTTTTTATGGGATAGCGGCCACCGTCTCTTGGTTTTAAGTGATCTATCATGTCACTATAACACTTGAGGTGTATCTGTGTATAGGTTTGTGACAAATCTTACAGCCCTTCTTTGTACTTTTCTATTTTGTTTAAATCCTTAGTAAAGTACTGGTCCCAGACTGACAGGAATATCCTAGTGATGGCCAACTAAAGATTTGTATGCCTGTTCCTTTACTGAGGTTGAACTGATGATTTCACTTTGACTGATAGATGTTTAAAGTTTTTTATAAACTCCTTTGGCTGTGATCTGACAGTACCGTCATGACAGTAAAAATAGCGATTGCCCAAAAATAAAAATAAAATATATCTAAATCCTCATTTTTTGGGGTAGAACTGTTTTTTATAGTAATGATATTTATAATAAATATTTTTACATGTTATATATATTCAATTATTTGTTGACGATACCATTTAAATGAGCTTATGGGTTACATTGTCGATCTTCATTGTAGCAGACGTTCTTCCATTCTAACAGCTGTATGCGAGTGAGGAAATTCCCATGAAACATCCGGAATCTCCTGCGCGACTGGTTGCGCATTAAATAGTACTAAAAAGTACTAAAATGGCGCTGGTCTCCACCTGTCTATTTATAGAACAAGGTGATTATATATAGCGGGATCCCAGTCTAACTTCGTCCCCTTTCACCTGCCTCATATCAAATATTGTTCATTAGTTCTACCAATACAAACAAGACAAATTAAATCTAGTACATAATAAAAGAAGAAATTTTGCTATTGTAAATTTTAGGGATGTCGACAATTACGTTGCTACAACGTTTTAATTACGTGATATATTTGATCGATGTACAGTACATATTGCAATTATTTTTTTATAATTTTTTTTTTATTATTACGATGTATTATTGATGACAAAAACATGGTTCCTCTTTTATAATAGCGTAAAAATCAACTTAATACTTTATCGACCAAAAATATGACGACGTTGCTATAACGTCACAGATACAGTACAGGTAGGGACTTATTTTTATGGATGCCTTAATCCGTCTAGATGTCAGACTGGTCGGACAGTTGTCCCAGTGTTATAAACACCTGCTGTGCAATATCCAAGTGGAAGGTCGTAAATCAATCTGTACCAGCTTGATTAGAATTAAATTTTACCTGTACAGATATATTAGTATTTATGGAGGATAGATAAATGTAAAATATTGTTTTGTATTCAAAGAGAAAGAATTAAAATTAAAATTAAATATAAGAAATAAAATTAAAATTAAATATAAGAATAAAAATTAAAATTAAATATAAGAATAAAAATAAAAATTAAATATAATTTTTTTTTTTTATAATTTGAAAATGAAATAAAGACGATTTTTAACAATATATTGTGTTGCCAATTATTTCAATAGTTTTGTGCCAATAAACTACTTTGTATTTGTATTTGTAAACCGTAAATATTTCATCTAATTCAAAATAATAAGCCTAATAACAACCAAGACTGTTTTCAATAGAAGTTTAAATCAAATTGTTGAGACTTCAATCCCGTAAATTATACGAGTTTTCGTTGATGGTTATATTATTTCCCGCTTTTAACGTCCTGTTCCTTTATATGTTATTATAAGAAACTCAATTTTAAGTATAAGGGGATATCGTATTTATGAAATATGTATAGGCATTGTGAATTAAGTTATTTTCCTTTTGATACAACTTTCCCCGTCGGAGCCTCTACATCTATTCACACCTGTCAATCATTTCTCGCAAGTGAAACATTTTGGTCAGACAGATCACTCGTGCTTTCTATTTTGACATATTTCCCGTTAATCTCTTTGAAAGTCAAACAATTGGTTTCCTTTAATACAATATTTATAACGCCGAGATCATATTTCGATTCCTATTTTTTTATTTTATTTAAAATTGTTGACACTCAGATATAAATATGCCTTTCTATTTTCATGTCTGAAATATTTTATGAAAATCGCCGGTGTTATAAATATATTTTACAAATTGTATCAAATCGATACACGAAAATCAAAGTTTAACCTTATATAGTTTATTGACTAAATGCACATTTATACCCCAATGGGGTTGAAGGCTAGTCGTACTAGTCATGATCAGCTGTCTTTACTTTTTCGTCGTACTTCTAGTCATTCTAAAGCTCGCGCAGTCAGTATGATTTTTTAAATCGATGTTGTATTATTTCCGAAGTTTAAATGAGGTCTCCAAATAGATTATTTAAATGGGAATCCGGGAAATGACTGATAAAAATAAAACAAAAAATAGTTAAAGAAGACTAAATCGTGTTTTGATTATACATGTATGTAAATCGATTAAATTTCTATTCTGGTAAATCGATCAAGAGCCTCAAAACTAAAACACAATACTGTCAATCATTCCACATCAAATTTAATCATGAATGAATTTTCCCACGGTCGGTCAGTAAGGTCACCTGTGTTTACTGTTACGACATTTCCCGCCATATAAAAATCTCGTGCAGTGGACAAAATCGATCTTTAATATCTTTTATTAGCATTCAATATTATTGCGAGTGGAGCCAAGTTAACGTTCAACCACGTGCACACGCTGTTGATCACTGATATGTGTATCATGGAATTGTCTTTTCACAGCAATTTTTTCTTTTAGATTGCTATAAAAAATATAACATACAAGTTTCCTTTTTTACATGGATTGTGAGTAAATTAATATTATGCAATTAAGTTCGGGATTTCGGGATTAACCCTTTCGGGATCTGGGAATTCTTTTTTCGCGATGTCGGGATTTAAATTTATTTAAATTCGGGACCTTGGGACTTCGTGTTTTTAAGCCCGGGATTTCGAGATCCGGACCCATTTTACCCCTACCCCCAAATGCAGATCAATTATATTAATTTAGCATAATGAACAAACACGGAAATCTTAAAATAAACTTATGCCCGGGAAGAATCAATATTTTCTTCTAGTGTTATTATTTGCGTTCTATTTTAGTCACACATCACCAACTTTCGGACAATATTTGTTTACAGTAAAAAGTAAAAACTACAAAGAATTATCAAGCTACTAATAATATACAAGTGTTGCTCACTGTAATTATTTTTATCTCGGAACTGACACAACAGACTGAATATTAAATACAAATTATAGAAATATTTTGCATGTGACCGCGTCAAACTAAAACGTATGCAGCAGCACTTGAGACAGCATTCTGCTAATCTATGGATTTACGTGGAAAATAAATCAGTAAAATAAAAATAACCGTAAGCTTCAAGAAATAGAATACATGTAAAAATATATATGTTTAAAAAATTTATGCAAACAAATAAAAAAAAGATACAAAAAAAAACAAAAAAAAAAAACGAAAAGGAACATAAAATAAAAATAATTTTTAGGAACAAAGAAAATAAATATTAACAGTTGAAATATCAAAACCATAATTAACAAAAATAGGCTATTTTTATTAAACAAATATTCTCCAGTACATCACCTGTAAAAATATTTTATGTCAAATACGATGTAGAACTAATATAATCAATAAAGTGATTGAGAGGTTAAAATTACAGGTATTTAAATCTGATTCTGAAATCAGTGAACCGTAATTCTAGCAACACGGATTAAGATGAAAGGACCATTCACACCTGGATCTGTTGTTTAATGAACATACTACCTACCATAAAAATGTCGGATTATTCATATCCGACTAGACGGATTAAGGCATCCATAAAAATAAGTCCCTACCCGTACTGTACGTGACAGATGCGTCGCAATATGACATTGCAACAACGTAATATAAACGTTATTAAAAACAATAATAACGTTGTCCTGACGTCGGTTCTACGTCGTATCTGACGTGACGTAAAATTACATTCTCACAACGTTGCAACAACGTCGTACTAATGTAACGTCAGTCATGACCTTCCAGCGACCAATACATAACGTCGCAAGGACGTCATGTGTTTCCTGGGATGCTCTCTTGAAGTGCTGGCGATTAGGGGTTAAATTTCCAGCCGGGATTAAACTTAAGACTTAACAGTTGTGTATCTGATTTTCTTAAGCTCGTATCATTTAGGTGAACAAGCAAAGGCAGGTTTTTTGGAGTCCGAATGAATTATCTTAAAGAATATCAAGCCTATAGCTACTTTTACTTACTATGCGTTGTTATATATGTAAGACTAAGATCGACGTCCGGTCTCAAATCGACCTCCATTCCTCAAATCGACGTCCAAAATCTGACGTCACAATAAATTAACATTTCAAATCGACATCCAATTTAATGTTTCTCTAATCTAGGTCTTTTTTGTTGTTCTCAACCCGACGTCCAAGTTTTTTCTTCTCTTATCGACGTCTGTCGCAGTTAAATCACATCTTCATGAAATGGTGGGTTGAACTTATATTAAAAAAAATGATGAAATTCATATAAGACCAGATCATAATACTTTTCCGCAATTGGTCGTATTTTTATATTTTTTCTATTGTTTGAGTTAGTATACTGCCTTCTGGATGTCTTGTGATAATCTTTGTCTTTGATTCGTTTTCTCACTGTCGTACAATGTAGATCAATATGTATATGTTAATATGAACAAGAAAGGAAAACGACAACGTAGGACGAAAATAAGATATTAATATGTATATACATATAAAAGTAATAATGATGTGTTCGGTCGTCTTATTGACATTTCCTGATGTTAAATTTGTCTTTTTGTTTTGATACCAATGTAAATAAAACAATATTAGTTTCGGTAAACTACTTTACAAATACACAAACGATATAGATTACATCAACAAAGATCAATCTAAAAATAAAGGATTCAATGAAATGTATTGACATGACAATCAAACGTCCTTCAAACGTTTTATAACGTAACATTGGACGTCGATTTGAGGGTTTAGTATTGGACACTGATTTGAGATCGTGATGTAAGATTTGGACGTCGATTTTCGGAACGGACGTCGATAAGAAATCGGACGTTGTTTTTAGTCTAACATATACGTGCAGATATTAATTTCACAACATGCATATATTTCATTTTCTGGAATGCTATCTATATTACCTTTCGCTAATGCAACTGTCGATTCATTCGGATCAATGGTATATAAAATACCCTCATATCGAATTCCTGCTTTAGAAATAAGACTTATTTTGCTACCAAGATATGGAATCCCCCCACTCATGATGGCAAGGAATCTCTAAACTTTCAAACAAAGGAAGATGTCAACGGATTTATCTGCTTCATCCAGAATATTGTATCAGCAGAATATAAGATGGCGGATGTTTTGATTCTGTCACGAGAGGGCGTACTTTTGAAAAAAGTGTCCCACAAATCTGTGATTTGCGCCTGCGTACTTCAGTCTAAAAATTTACTCAGTAACCGTGAGGCAATATGTACACTTATAGTAGACTGTCAAAGCTTCGCAAATCTGAACATTATACCGAACAACCCAGAAATACTTGGAAAGATTGAAAATATGTCCAGAATATACTGCTATGAAATTCACAAAAAGAGACTATCAGCCGAGATATAACACTTCCCTGGGTATCACAGCTCCCCATAAAGACACTAATGACAATATTTACCACCATGTGTCTATATCTGATATATATCATAAATAGTAAAATAGTTGCCGTAATTAAAATACTTTAGTGTGATGTTTATGCATAAATATTTAGAACGTTAATATCTGCTTGCTTAACTATAATATACACCATATATACAAGCCTGAACGTGTGTACTGTGCAAGACTTTAAAATTTGAGTACAATGTAGAACTAACTCTTATAACGCAAAAATATATCATTGCTTATTAACAAAGATATCAACATTAGATAGAAAATAACCATCTGTAGCATCCTCTAAATGCATAGTATTTTAGCTTGCACTTCTTGGCTCCCATATGAATGAAGACCTTTTAATTCATTAACTCTATCCAGTGAATTCAACAGCCAAAATAGTTAATTGATCTTATTTAACTAGACATTACTTTTATCACCGTATCTACATCCTGGATAACGGAGGAATCTACCTGAACAAAACAGAACCTGGATAATGAATGGGTAATCCGTGTATATAATATGTACATTTCTGTAAATAAATTTTGTGCATGTGCAACGTTCTGGTGGAGGATTTCATTACAATTTGGAATAACTTGTGGATATTTTAACATTTTTAAAAACTAATCCGTTAAGGAAACACAGCTAGCTGTGTGTGCTCCAACACTGGAGGGATTTACATAAAGAAGAAGAAGAAGAAGAAGCTAGGGAAATGGCGGCTGTCAACCCTCTAGATGATATTCTTAATAGTTCTGTAGATGAACTGGCAATTAATGCCTTAGTTGGCAATTTAGAAGCACGTCTAGCTTCCCCATCCAATAAGGATGTGTCTAATTCTTTATCAGATGCCTCAGTCAATAACAATCACATTGGCACAACAAGGTCTTCAACACCACAAAATAGTGGTTCAGTGTTCAACACGGCTACTGGAGTAGGTGCCAATGGACAAGCTGTATCAGCTCACAAAAACTTCACAAATTCTCATAATTTAAATGTTCAGTCTCCCTCCTCAAAAACAGACTCACAGTTGATTGGAATCAATTCAATATTAAATCCTATGAACTCATCACAAACAAGCAATATTGTTAATACACATGTGAACTCATTGACAGTGAATAGAAGTTCTCCAATACCAGAATCAAATCGTATTCAGTCCCCTCACATAATAAGAACAGTATCAAACTCTCCAGGTTTTCAGAATGCAAGGAATTCACCAGTTCCATCGCCAAATTCAAATCCAGCCATTTCCGCAAGTTCGCAGCATGCAATCAAACCAGACAATAGTGCTATTATTCAAAATGTTGCAATATCAGGAGATCATAAACCTTTAATGTCACAAGGAAACTGTATTCAAGTATCATCTAGTCAACAAATTCCAGGTGGACAAAATTTGTGTGTTAAACAAGAACCAGCAATAAGCTCACAGTATATTGTCAAAACCGAAAATATGCCTGTATCAAGTGTGAAAAATGAACCAAGGACAGCAGCTATACAAGCAGTGACAGGACTTCAAAATAGTGTATATACATCAGGAAATCATATTACACATGCAACAAATGTTCATATTGTAAATGCTCCAATCAAAGGCCATTCGGGTGTTATTACAGTGAAAACAGGTCCGCAACATGTAGTAATGCGACCACAAATTGTACAAAATTCAGGACAAATGCAAGTTGTTAATGTTAGTGCTCATTCAAATAGACCACCTGGAATAGTACAGGTGCCTCATGGAAAACACCAACCAGTCCGTATAGCTACACCAGCTGGTCACTCTCAAATAAACATTGCTCCAAGACCTGGTGGTGCTCCTGTAAGTTATAAACCACTTGCTACTTTGTTTATTTTTTCTAGACTAGCTCACTTTAATCTGATATGGGCATGTAGAAGAGTTACAAAATTTTGAAAGAAAATGTTAAGATTACATGCATGTAAATTGTATCTTAGGCCAAAATAAAAAGATTGTATGTTTGCCCAAACGCGACCGACCCAAAATAAACCCGCCGACTCAAATTCTTTTTTTGACGTTTTTTGGAAGAATTTTTTTTTTCGGATTTATTTTGGGTCCGCTCCGTCATCGTACAAATCTTAATGTTTGTCGTCTTTGCGTTTGAAAGTAACTGTGAATAAGATTAAAACAAAGCGTATAAGAGACGCAGTTAATAGATATTCGATGTTCTCTGTTTTTATCTTCTGATTTAACGAACGTAAAGAAGTAAAACATGTGAAGTGGCACAGGTTTTTTTACGCTGTAGTTGTTTGTACTACCAAACCCTTACCTATATGCTCAATGTTAATTTCATCGTGTTATCGAATATCTGATAAGAATATTTAGGTAGATTTGTTCAAAACAATGTGCAATCGAATATTTTCAATGTTATTCTGACAGGAAATGGATCCGGAAGTTGCGAATTTACAATCTTGCAAGAAGATTTTGTTTTTACTGAATAAAAAGGAATTATTTCTTGATAAATTGTTGTCTTTAATTATAATCTTCCTTTATCATGTATAAATTAGATGCCCTTTTATTCAAATAGTTCAAATTTACAAGTCTCATTAGACAGACAGTACGTAGTCCAAATAATTATGACGTCTGGCAAGGCCATAATTATTTGGACTAGTCAGTACGTTGCTGTTTGGGAGAATTTGATAAAACTATAATTGCTCACAGAATCAGAAATATAATCTTAACTGAATGTAACTCCTTCTGAATAATTTATTGCAATATAAATATAAATCCCTTTTGACAAGAGAAATCTGACTTTTGTCAGAAATATTTTTTCACATGTGCAAAAGTAAAAACATGTTATGGACGCCATATATGCAATAATATTCAAAACTTTCTTAAAACTCTATTAATAACCTTTAAATTGTGACACATTTTTAATGTACATAGAAGTTATTATTATTATTTTTGCAGGGATTTAACTGTATATATTTTTTTTAATGTTATTTTTAAATAGTTATGTTTTCTCTGAATAATTAATTATTATAAGGGCTTAACCAACCTTAATTTAGTAAGGTTGGTGTACTCCAACTATTGGAGGAAAGAAGAAGAAGATTGGATTTTTATACAATTTGTGAGGAAGCCTCTAGAACCATGACCTTAAAATAAAGTCTTCAGAAAACGTTAACTTTATGCAATTATATTTTATCAATAATGATTATTTTCAAAAATTTAAACTTGATTATTTAAAGAAATAAAATTATAACAAATACGTTTTTAGTTTGGAGATTCTACAGAACATGCTTTGATCTATTTATAGCCAAATTAGTTTACCTGTGTGATAATGTAAAATATAAATTTGTTTTCAAAACATAAAAAAGACACAAACTAAGGATGGTAGATAATAATTCATATAAATATTTTAGGACATTTAATCTATTTTAATAGAAATAGGATTTAAAAACTGCAAACAAATTTAATCATTACATAATCAGCTGATATTTTTTTTACACAAACATCGTGTTGATGGAACTGTTGAAAATCACTTCACAAATTCAACAGCCCTTTCACACAGTTAGCAATTGTCAGGGTTATAAACATCTCAGGATACAAATCATAGAGTAGACTAATTTATTTATAGAGGTTTTAAATTCATGGCTTTTGGTTGTCTCTACAAAGGTTTGACAGAGAAAAAAAAAGATATACTGTTTTAAGATCTTTTAATATTTTCATGCAAATTCGGATAAAAAAAAAAAAAAAGAATTTGCGTACCTACCTACCCACACCCAGTCATCATGGGTCGGGTTTGGGCAAACTGAAATATTTTTAATTGTGGCCTTAGGGAGATGTACATGTATGTTTATGTATGAAACAGCTATGAAAGTATACAATAAGCCCATGATTAATGTTTGGTGTAATGTTATATTGCCTTGATTTCATATATTCAAACATGTTTAGGGGCACAGCCACAAGCAATTTTTGCTCCAGTCACCCGTACATAATATATGACGTGTTTTAAAGTAAGCAACTGTTTTTTACCTTTAAACATGTAAAGTGTGCTTATATAAATATATACATGTATATATATTTACAGTTAACATGCACATGAACCAATCTACACTGTACTAGCACAATTTCTATAGTTTGTCATCAAAAGGGGAATAACTCTTTTAGACTTTAATTAATCTAGATTATCATGCTTCAATTTGTAATTTTTCTTTGGCAATGACATAATTATACACTTTACAATTTTAAATACACATAAAATGATGTGGCCAGACAGTATATGTACTACCATAGCTACATGTATCATATCATAATCATGATAACTACATGTATCATGCATGTATAAACTTGACAAATTTACAAAAAAAAGTTCAATTGTTTACTACCCACCTGTACAAATGAATATATATAAGATTGTAACATTATCACAGAAAATAAAAAAGTATGATCAAAAACTGTACAGCTATCCAGATCAAAGGGAGACAACACATGTACACTTTTCTAAGGCCATTCAAAAAAGATTAATTATAATTGCTTGCCCCTCAGTCAACCCTGCTCAGGAATGTCTGTTTTTGCATCCTAGTAATTTCGTTTTCTTTTAAGAAATAAAAAGAAGCAAGTGTATGTTTTGATTTAATTATTAAAATTGGTTTATATTAATTGTCTGATAATTTTTCTTAAAAATGTGTTCTTAAAGTTTATAATACATACATGTAGCTTCTAAATTTCACAATAAATGTATTGCAAGATATGATTAATCTCAAATATTTAAACAAAAAAATCAAACCTTTGTGAGTTGTTTTAAGGTCAAGGATCAGTAAATAAACTTGTCCATAGATTTTTTTAAAACTTAGAACTCAATTAGATATTGAAAATATACATCAGAAAATGTAAAAAAAAGTATATGTCACCGACTTCGTTTTCAAGAAAAATCCATTTTTAAAATGGTCCGTGAGGGTACTAAATTACATTGAATATATAGGGTAAATCTATATTTTTCTTCTACAATTTTCGGTTTCTAGTATAAATCACGAGAACCGCTCCATAGAATTTTTTTTTAAATTAATATTTTTTTCCTCTTTGTCTTACGAATTAGATGATATTAAAAAAAAATATGGTCACCGACTTCGTTTTCCCTATAGAAGCGACGCAAACCCAACATTTTGACAAAAAAAACATAAAAATTCGTGACGTCGTAATTTTTATTATATAACGTCAAGTTATTATGCTAATAATTTCCAACGTTCTTCGTGTTGATTATGCATGATGATTATGTGTTTCGTATTGATAGATTCTTTTTATCATAAGAGTCTGGATAATTATCATAAATTTTTATTTAGTATTACCAATATTCTTATTCTTTATATTTTAGCACCTCATTATACACTTTTTCTTTTTTTTTCTTTTTTGCATTTTATTCTGCAATTTTTGCCCATTATTCTGTATTCCGTAAACCCCAATCAGACCCTCTTTTATGGAACATTTTAAAAAGAAATTATACGTTGTAAAAATGTGATACAAGTATGTTCATTATCAATATACATATCTAAACAATTACTAATTCCGACAAAAATACGTTGTAAGTACATGAACGCAAAAATGGTAACATCTTAAAAATAGAAATCATCAGGGTTACTGTATACAAGTTGACGCAATAAAAGATGTAATTGAAGCTATATTTTTTATGCCCCCTCAACTACCCCTGTACATGCAATGCAAGTCCCTAGAGTGTTTTAAAATACAGTTAAAAACTCATTTTTATCGTATTGCTTTTAATTAGATTGAATTCTTTTCTCTTTTACGGGCTTTTTTTACTCTTTGTATTGAGTTCTTGCTTGTTCTGCATGCTTTTATCCTATATTGTTATTTTTTTATTCTTTGTTTTAACATGTATTTCGTATTGATCTTTATTTCATGGTAGGCATTTTTTATTTCAGTATTTGAATCTGACACGATGTATTTTTTTTATGTTTTATGTTATTGTCATTGATATGTTTTAATTACCATGTGTATGTACAGCGCCTTAGAGTAATTTTTATTTTTTATATAGGGCGCTTTATAAATTTTCATTATTATTATTATTATTATTACATCTGTCCGTCCGTCATTCCGTCTGACCGCCCGACCTTCCGTCCGTCCGTCCCCCTTTATAGTTTATAGTTTTTCTGCAAAACATCTAGTTTGAATCCTAGAACGTACTTTGCTGTCTGCATGTGGTCAGGGTTTTGATCTTTATTAATATTTGCTCTAATGAGAGATAGTTGAACTTTGTCATTTTTGGGTAACCAATTTATGAATCTCTTAGACTATCTTGTAAGTCATCTGTTTACACTTTAACTCCATTCCGATATATGATTTGGCCACTTTTGAAAAAAAAACGGTTTTTTTTAGCAGCGGAACATGTAAAAGCTTGTGTTTTGGTACTATATCACGACAGATCGTGTTCTGTCCATATACTGCTGCTTAACATCGCATATATAAACAAACATTATATCAATGATTCTACAAATTCTTGAAAGAGTGTCGTGTGGTTTTTTATACATCTTCAAGTTAACAAGTAAAACACGCAGGCAAACTGACATTTTTGTTAATATCGTATTTGTTCTGTATAAAATTTATTGTATACAAGTCTACATAAACGTTTTAAAAAGTTTACTAAATGGTTATTGTTTCATAAGTGTACATATGTATGCTCGAAGTATATATAGAATCAGTACATGATACACAACATGCGACAAATAAAGGGGGGGGGGTTGTAATGACAGGAAACTAAATTAAACTAAGGCTTTGATGAATGTAAACTTTAATAAAACTGGAAGTTACATAAGGGGAACAGGAAAATAAGAATATGTTGCATCACTTACAACAACCTTTAATTGACCAGTGATTTTTTATTCATTACTGACCAGCAACACCGAGATAATCCAACGATTTTTAAGGGTCCATATGGAGTGTGGACCTAAATCAGTCAGAGCTCAGACATAAACAAGTCTATTTCTGTTTTTGACTTAAAGAAGTCAAAACATGTATTCTTTATAAAAATGTGTTTTCAATTTTAGACTTATCTAAGTCACAAAATGACAGACTTGTTTAGGTCTATTTATGTTGATGAAAAAACTTAACTTGACTTGGTGGCCAAACTACACCACCTTTGACAGTAAAAACCTGTCTGAGAGTTCACAAGGACTTGATCTATCTATATTTAATTATCTAATTGAACATCCTTACTAAACACAGATGTTTTACCTCATTAAGTGTGGATCCAGGTGGTTGCATTGTAAGGTTAATTAACATGATCCCCGATTTTTCAGACTCTCATTCATATTTTTCTTTAGAAGACAAGGCATTGGCTTTCAATGTTGTCATTATTTGATTTAGATGCATGACCTTTTTATAAGTATGCGTGGGTCTTGAAGTTGACCAATTTTGGTAACTTATCGACTTGTAGGAGTTGATATTTGCAACTTTTTGATTCTGGTCAACCATTTCTTGCTTAACAATATTTGACTTATTTAAGTCGTATTTTGTCTTGCATTAAAGGGAGACAAATCCTAAAACTTACAAATTTAGACATCTATAAGTCAAAAGCAGATTCAGACTTATTTATGTCTGAGCTCTGACTGTAAATGTTCTTTATCTTTAGATATAACGCTTATTCTGTAAAATCTTCAATTAACGATTTTGTAAAATTCTGTACATGGTCTACACTATTATTACTATACTATATATAAAAATATTAATTTTCGCGAACCATTTAGGTCACGGAAATTCCAAAATATGGCATCAGTAAGGAGAGTTGTGCAAATAACGTGAATACACAGAACCCCCATCCAAATTATCTTTAGCTAAAAGTATTCATCATTTTCTATTTTATATGTACTAACAACATTCCATTTTTCTATAATTTCGATTGAAATATTCCAAAATCTGAGTTAAAATCGATCGAATGCCCCAAATAAACATTGTCTGATTGGTTGAAGTACTGTGGCGTCGATGATTAGCTTAATATTAAATAATTATTTTATTTTCCGTTGTTATTTTTTATAATTTTGCAAACTTTTTTATTCAATTTTGACATTCGCCAGTATCCGTTATTCTGCAACTCCCTTTGAGATCTAATTATATGTGACAATACATTATTGTGCTTCTCTCTCTGAATTTCGCTTTCTCTCAAGACATTTGTAGTCTTTGTAGTACAGTGTATTTTCCAGAAAATACATCGTGTAAAAACATTTCCGAGGAAACCAAATTAACGGAGGTTGAGACATATGACATAAAAACAGATGTACATATTTATGTTTGATACGTCTACAAACCCCCCCGCCCCCTCCCTCCCCCCCCAAATCGAAAAAAAAACAAGAGTGCACACACTGAAATGTTTCGTCTTCTATACTAATCATTGATATTATGTTCATAGTCCTAAGTATAAAGCTTAGCTTTATTACAACTGTCACATAAACTTAACATTAACCAAGATAACTAAACAAAGACCAATGAACCTTGAAAATGAGGTCAAGGTCAGATGAACCAAGCCAGGCAGACATGTACAGCTAACAATGCTTTTATACAACATATATAGTTTAAGAAAAATAGACCAAAACACAAAAACATAACACTGTGCAATGAACCGTGAAAATGAGGTCACGGTCAAATAAAACCTGAGCGACTGACATGAAGATCATAAAATATTTCCATACACCAAATATAGTTGACCTATGGCATACAGTATTAGATAAAAAGACCTAAACTCAAAAACTTAACTTTGACCACTGAACCATGAAAATGAGGTCAAGGTCACATGACATCTACCCGCTAGACATGTACACCTTACAATCATTCCATACAACAAATATAGTAGACCTATTGCATATAGTATGAGAAAAATAGACCTAAACACAAAAATTTAACTATAACCACTGAACCATGAAAATGAGGTCAAGGTCAGATGACACCTGCCAGTTGTACATGTACACCTTACAGTCCTTCCATACACCGAATATACTAGCCCTATTGTTTATAGTATCTGAGATATGGACTTGACCACCAAAACTTAACCTTGTTCACTGATCCATGAAATGAGGTCGAGGTCAAGTGAAAACTGTCTGACAGACATGAGGACCTTGAAAGGTACACACATATTAAATATAATTATCCTATTACTTATAATAAGACAGAATTCAACATTACAAAAAATTTGAACTTTTTTTTCAAGTGGTCACTGAACCATGAAAATGAGGTCAAGGACATTGGACATGTAACTGACGGAAATATATACAAAGTATGAAGCATCCAGGTCTTCCACCTTCTAAAATATAGAGCTTTTAAGAAGTGAGCTAACACCGCCGCCGCCGCCGGATCACTATCCCTATGTCGAGCTTTCTGCAACAAAAGTTGCAGGCTCGACAAAAAAACAATCGCACACAGGCTGAGACATGACTGGTAATATTGTGTTTTGTTATTTAGTCCATCTATACAAATGAGGGGGGGGGGGGGGCTTAAACGGGACTCCAGGATCGGGTGTTTTTCAACACGGGATTTCAGGATTGATCCTTTATGGATCCGGCTAGTCTTTTTTCGAATTTCGGTATGGCGGGATTGAAATTTCTATAAATTCGAGACCTCGGGATTTCATGTTTTTAAGTCCGGGATTTCGGGATCAGGACCCCTGCAGCCCCCACTCCACCCCCGTCAAATGCATATCATAAGATGCCTTTTCCTTTTTAATTTTCTTTTGGCCTTGTGTTGTTGTCTGGTTGCTGTCTTATTAAAGTACTGACTACTTACGGGATTTACATTTAACTTTAGGTACTGAAAGTCTGTGACACTGTGCATATTTTTCAGTCGGTATATATAGTAGTACTTTGATATAGAGGTGATCGATATAATCTCGTTCTCAACCTTCAAGTTTTATGAGTGAAATAGAATTGAGAACAGTTCTATTGTATATTTGAGATGCTACTTTCAGCTAGTGTACATTTTTTTTATTCGGTTATTTTTTACCCATATATATATAACAATTTCCTTTGAGGAGACAACCATACGAATCAATACTATTAGGATACTAAGCCCTGTATAAATCTTCAAAACATGTACTATTTATACATGTATCTATTTAAAGATTTAACATCGAAATTGCGGACGTGAAAGAAAGCACCATTATAAAAACAAAAAACAATGTTAGATTACAAAATGTAGCGATGGATTAATGATCGTGAAACATCATTTTTGCTAATTTTTGATTTGTTATAGTCTAAAAACTGTGTATGAATATTAAACTATTGTTCCAACCGTGAACAAGGTTAATTAATTTAAGTGTATTATAGTTTAGTGCCATCTATGACTGACTGACAGCAGCGGCGAATTTATGACCAGTATTAGTTTATGTGGTTCATTTCCTTCTCTCTAATTTGAAAATATTTTTACTTGTTCCGACTGGTGTGATAGTTTTCAAAATATGGGAGAATCTTACCGTACAATACTAAGATTTAACTTTAGTATTAATCTCCTAAACTTGTACCCCTTCTGCTTATTTTCTGCTAGACGATGTCTTTTCCCAGTGAATATAGGGTTTTTGAAAGGACATTTTTGACATACTACATATAGAATACTTCCGAGACCACACTGGTTTTTTTTCATCACAATAGTGAGCTACAGTTTTCACACTTGTTTCAACTAATCGGCAGATATACAAACTCTACCACCCTACGTAGCCCACTGATTTTCATTTTGAAGAACGTCTTCAGGACTGTTTTCATATTTATTTTCAATTTTTAATATTAGAAAAACAAGTTCATTCTCCTAGAAGTAACATACTTTCCGTCAAATTTACCGTTGACATTGTCCCAACGAAAAGTCGCCGGGTGCAATTTTAACGTTGCAAAATCTGGTCAAAGGGACGTAATTCGTACAAAACGTCGCAATATTTCGCGGAATCCGCTAGACGGCGTTCATTTACTGTTACTTGACCTTAAATAAAGTTCTGTGTAGAGCAATGTTGTTTTAGTTCAAAGAATATACATTTTTAGTGCATTCATAGAAACCCTGCAGACATTTTACAATTGCAATATTTAAATATGAATTATATCCGTTTTCCTTTTATTAGGGCCCCGCCAAAGGCGGGTCGCCCTATAGTGATCAGTCTGTCCGTCCGTCCGTCTGTCCGTCCGTCTGTCCGTCCGTAACACTTTGTAATAACTTTGTGTCCGCTCCATATCTAGAGAACCATTATGATTTCATACTTTATACTTTACATGTTTATTAACCACCACCAGAGGGCGTGTCATGATGTATGTACAACTTCCTAGGTCAAAGGTCAAGGTAAAAAAACTTTGGTTTCAGTTAACAACCCTGTGTCCTGTGGTGAAGATCGTGTCCGCTCTATATCTTGAGAACCGTTATGATTTCAAAGTTTATACTTGACATGTATATGAACCAACACCAGAGGGAATGTCATAATTTATGAACGACTGCCTAGGGCAAAGTTCAAGGTCAAAAACTTTGGTTTCAGTTGACAACCCCATGTCCTATGGTAAAGATTGTGTCCGCTCTATATCTTGAGAACCGTTATCATTTTAAAGTTTATACCTAAATTGTATATAAACCAACACCAAAGGGTGTGTCATAATTTATGTGCAACTTCCTAGGTCAAAGGTCAAGGTCAAAAACTTTGGTTTCAGTTGACAACCCCGTGTCCTATGGTAAAGATCGTGTCCGCTCTATATCTTGAGAACCGTTATCATTTCAAAGTTTATACTTGACATGTTTATAAACCAACACCAAAGGGTGTGTCATAATTTATTTACAACTTCCTAGGTCAAAGGTCAAGGTCAAAAACTTTGATTTCAGTTGACAAACCCATGTCCTATGGTAAAGATACAATTTTTTAATGCACATTATTCACAGCGGGGCCCACAGAGATGGCTCCCATCTCAATGATATCTAGTTTATTTTATAACTTCTCTTGTATTTATTCCTTTTTTGGCTTTTAAAACTATACTTCTTAGTATTGTTGATGATTGTTAATCGTGTTGGTTAAAAATTTGTCCAGCAGTATAACCTATCTAAACCTGGTGAATTTTGCGAATTTTCTTTTCCTGGCTTGTGAAATTAGAGACCGTATTCAAAATTAATAAACATTCTTTGTGTTTGTAACTATTACTTTGATATGATGCCACAGATGAAGTATTAATGTAGTGTACACTCAGAAATTATTGCATGCATTATCATTGTGATTTTTGAAGACTGAACAAAAAGGCAACATTGATTATTTTTATTTCTATAAAAGGTATGTACAGATATTGTGTAAGATATAAGAGTTTAATTTCTTATTGTGATAATAACCCACTCACCTTATTAGCATTAATTAAAAACCTCACAATACTTTTTTGTATTAACAGTTTATAAAGTAAATAGTTCTGAGTGATTCCTAGAAGTTCCTTGTGTAATTTGTATACTTTTGTCATGTTTTTAGAAGTGTTTTACAATAAAAAAAATCAAAACAATGTATTTTCAATAATTTTTCAGAGGAGGCAAAAAATTGTTAAAAAAATGGGAGGTATACAAGAACTGCCAGAGGAATTCCGTCCATCAGAATGGTTAACTGATACAAAACCTCGTAAAACCCCTTATGTACCTCAGATGGGTGATGAAGTTATGTACTTTAGACAAGGTCATGACCTCTACCTCCAGGCAGTAGTAAGGAAAAACGCCTACAAGATAGATCCAAACAAAAACCTACCATGGCATAAAATGCCTAGTATTAGGGTATGTATTTTAAACTAATTGTCATAAAGAATTCAAATTATGATTTATACATTTTTTTTTGTAAATTAAGAGAAGCCCAAATTAAACACTCAATTTTATTTTTTATGTGCAAAATTTTATCATAAACTATCTTTCTCCAAAAATATGTATACTGAATGATTTAATGCAATGGAAACTATTGTCTAATCATTCAACTACTCAAACACATTTCAAATATATTTTAGGAGCAAGAATTAATGAGAGTTGTTGGAATAAAATATGAAGTCCGTCCACCCAGAATGGTCTGTTTAAAGCTGGCATTTATTGATCCAGCAACAGGAAAACCAACAGGAGGTTCAATCTCAATCAAGTAAGTTCTTTGACACACAGGAAGTAATCATTGATTCAAGGACCATACCTTACCCTCTAGTTGTCTTATGGGGTTTTGTTAAAGGAGATGTATAAATTGGTAACAACAAATGAGATAGTACCCTGAATATTAATAGTAAATTACCAATATCATACAATTATGAAATTATATTTCATTCATAAACTATATAAGATAGGACAAGAAATAGTAACTTAAGGGGACAATCTAAAAGTACAAGTCAAAGGATGACTCTCAACACTGAGATCATTTTTTTTAATTGATTAAATAAACAAAAAGGAACAAATCTATACATCAATATACAGAAGATTGAGGGGAACAATCATCACAAAAACTATCAATTTTAAAAAGTTGTAACTTCAATTTTTTTCAATTCAAACTGGTATGTTGTAACTTCCCTAAGATTCTTCAATATATTTATACTTATATATGTTTACAGATACCATGACTTGCCTGATGTGATAGATTTTCTAGTTCTCAGACAGAATTATGATATTGCCATGCAGAGAAAGTGGAAAACAGGTAATTCTAATTTATTATTCATGGACCTCATGCATCCGGCTAGTAGCTAAGGGAACCACAAATTTATATGCTTCATGTAGCACATTTTTTTGAGGGCTTAATTTCAAGCTTTGGCAAATCAATGCAATCAAATATCCAGGAAAACATATTTTTTCCTGAATCAACAATGAAAAAGAAATGGATCATCAGTACATGAGATAAGTTTTGTGGTCATACCGTAAAATTTTAAATATTATAAATATTAGGAAAACTTTTAAAAAATCTGAAAAAGAAAGGATATGCTATACAGGTATATGAAAGATTTTATAAACTTATCATTAGAGATGTATTAAATTTTAAGGTATAGACCTATAGAATAAAAAAATAAATATAAAATTTATTTGTACAAAGCTTACAAATAGGTAGGTTCTGAAGCTTTCTCACCTTCTCTGTTCAGTTTTGAGACATTGTATGGGTCATATTCTGCAGTCATCTTTTCCATCCGTCAGTTCATTCTGATTGATTTTAGTTTTCAGCAAAATACCTTGAATGTGTAGGTAAAGGTAATTACTTGGGTTAGCTTGCTTGTTTACTGAACCTTGAAATCGTTATAAGATTAACTATACTACCCTCCTTTCTGAATAATCTTAGTCCTAATTATAAAGACAGATAGATTGGTTATCTGTCAGACTAGTCTACTCTTAAAGGAGGGTAGTTTAGATTGGTTATCTGTCAGACTAGTCTACTCTTAAAGGAGGGTAGTTTACCTAACCTAATAATAACTTCACAGTTCAGCTAGCAAGCAAAGCTAACCAAAGATATTACCTTTAACTACACACTCAAGGTATTTTGCTGTAAAAGTAGACATTAGTACATGATTTATACCCCAATGTACATCCAATGATATAAAAGTAAGTCAAATTGCTGAGTATAATTTTGCAGTGCATTGTAGATTTATTTGTATTCTTTTATTTACAAAACAGGTGACAGATTTCGGTCTATGATTCATGATGCCTGGTGGATGGGTTCTATAAAGGAACAATTTCCATTCCAAGAAGAACACCCAGACAGCATGTTCCAATGTTTTCTTGTTCAGTAAGTCACTACTGTGGATTCAGGTATTTTTTTGGTTAGCACCAATTTTTGTGGATGAAGGTAAACTGGCATTTTTGTGGTAATTTAATTTCGTGGTTTTGCCGAAATTCTTGATAAAGCATTTAGAAAATGTGTCATTCGTTGAACATTTAATTTAGTGGTTCACCTATAGATACCCACGAAATCAACAAAAATTGGTATCCAACAAATAATGAATTCACAGTGTACTGGTAAAGAGTTGTTACAATTGTCAAACCACTGTTTGATGGTTTAAAGAAAGTCTTATTATACCAGGGCTTCCAAAAAATATTTGAGCCAGCCGGACATTTCATATCTGATTCCGATTTTAATTCCTTAAGACTTAGTCACAAAAGGCAATTATGGTAATCAGATGGCCATTCCAATGCATAAAAAAAAACTATTTTAAACTTTACTTTGATATGATATGAATTTGATGGTCGGATGTAACTGTTAAACTGTTAAATTGGCAGTGCATCATTCAAAATGTGCACATCAGCGTACTCATATCTGCCTTAGACTTTTTATTTGTGCAAAATGACATTGTCAAATCTTTAGTTTCGTTTTCACATTGTTCTAACCGGATGTTGACTTGACAATGGTAAAACATGGACCATAAACGGATACGTAAAATCCGTGAATGTTTACAAAGCACGACTGAGTGAAGAAGCTCTTTCCACGTTATTTCTTCAACAAAATACTTGAAATGAACGTTAGATACAGGTATCAATGATAATTTTAGCATTTTTGAAGAAATGTAGGATGCATAATTAAATTTCCCACCTGTGCACATGCGCACACGTGTTCTAGTTCATACGACGTAGTTCTGACGATTTTTCATATAAAACCTTTTTAAATTTTTCATCAAATCATGTTGATAAACTAATTTCTAATAATTTTAATCTTTTGGACTAAATCAATATAAAGAAACAAACCGCTGAAAAGTAAGAAAAAAATTGTGAATAGACCGATCAATTTATACGATGTCCGGTACTGAACATAGTTCACCTGTCACCTGAACAGGTAGATTTCAGCTGTCCAACTACTAATTAGCCTTGATTAAAATTAGAAAGTATTGGATTAGGTGTTGTTTTGATAGTAATTAATCATCATGTCACATTTATGACCGGAAATGTGTTGATGTTAATGGCAAAAGGTTGGGTCAAAAAGATCGTGTATAAAATGACCGAAAAAGCCTTGAAAACTAAAAAGTATATGACCGTTTCATGCTTTGCCCAGCCGGACTTTTACCGGACATTATACAAATGACCGGAATATATGACCGTTTTGGAAGCCTTGTATTATACACGTTTAACCTGTTTATCTTTTTGTCTGCCATCACCTTTTTGTAACATAGATATAGTCTATATCTTGTTGTCTCATTTCTTTCAAATTTGAGTGAACTTTTAGAATCAGCAAAATTACAATTTTTAGACATCATATTGTAGATAAGCTTTAAAGACCTGATTTGTTTCATGACTTAACATTAAAATTTCATTTTCAGTTGGGATAATGGAGAAACAGAAAAGATAAGCCCATGGGACATGGAACCGATAGCTGATTGCAGTAAGTATATTTGATGGTTTTCATATTGGTAAATGCCTTGGTCTTGACAAAATTACTGTAAATTCAGAAATTATTGTGTGCATTATTTTTACGAATGTGTTACAAATACCATAAATGCAAGTTTAATTATTGTGATGCATTAAATGCTGCATTCTATCAAAATTTTTAAAGCCAATCATTTTTTTTATTTCAAATTTCATCTGTCACAGTTTTGAAAACAGTAAAAACTTTACAAAAATGTCTGAATTATTAGTATAATTGATTGAAATTTTATCTAACTTGTGCATTTATCAGGTTTTTTGATAACAAAAATGGAACATGAATGTTAAATCAGACAATTTTATGAATTTTTCAGATTTAAAGAATTTTTTATTCGTAGGTTTAACATATGAAGAACACCTCATGAAAATTTTTGTACAGTTGTATATTTAAAATCTGAATTTTATAGGAATTTTATTGGAGTCAAATAAAAATACCACAAATTAACAAGAAGACCTGATTAGTATTTAGAAGATATTTAAGAATCAACCAAGATTGCTAAATATTTGTAATAAAAGGGGTATATATACATTTTTTTTGGTCTTTTGATCAATTTTAAGTCAGCAAAATCCAACAAAAAGTATAATAGAGATTTTCTTCCTTTATTAAGCTGGCAGACCTGGACATAGGGGTAAGATAGCATGCTTATCTCACTGTCTTGCTGGCAAGAATAGATGTAGTCTCAATCACTATAAAGAGAATACATTTTTTTTTTCAATTAAAAGAAATAAATTGTAAAAACCGATCAGTTTATATTTCATTTTGGTTTATTTCTACTTATTGATAAAAATAAATGATAATATTTTGTTATAAGGATAACCTAATTGGAACATTATTTTAGAACCAGTAAGCTTGCATTTTTAATAGACTTTGAGCTAAGTTTTTTTGCAAGAAATTACATATTGCGAAATGTTGACAGTTACTTTATAGAATTAGCTAGTTACTTCTTGTTTTTATGCCCCATTTATGGGCATTATGTTTTCTGTCTGTGTGTCTGTACGTTCGTCCGTCTGTCCCTCTTTAGGTTAAAGTTTTTGGTTGAGGTAGTATTTGATGAAGTTGAAGTCCAATCAACTGAAACTTAGTACACATGTTCCCCATGATATGTATGATCTTTCTAATTTTAATACCAAATGAGAGATTTTCCCACATTTTCACGGTCCACTGAACAAAAAAAATGATAGTGCGGATTGGGCATCTGTGTACTGGGGACATATTCTTGTTTTTCAAGTTTCTTCAAGGTTATGATATTGCCAAGAATTCTATTTTAAACTGAATGGATGATAAATAACTAAGATCTGATTTAATTTTGTGTAAGCAGTGATCTATGTAAGTTTAATTTTTATTTGCATGTAGAATCCAATACAAGAAATCTCACTTTTGCAAGAAGAGAAACTTAAATTGGCCCAAGAAAAACAGGGCATGATGGATAGGAGTAAGACTTTTTTCTTTCAAGCAGATTACATGCAGACTCTTAGCGAATGTCCGTAAGTGGGGAATTCCCAGCAAAGTGAGATTGATTTGTAAACCTTGATCAGACATGTCTACATATTTTGACCTTCTGCTCAGTAAGACAGAAACTACCTCAGCAAAAATTTTATTGTAATACAGTAGAAGTTTAGGCAACTGTATTTTAAGTGCCCTGTCTTCATTTAAGAAATAATTCATGGAAGCCATAGATTGTTGGAAATTTACACATGGCCTGGGCCGTGATATGATAATTTTATCACAGTGTTGTTTACAAAGCTAAAGAAGCACGTCATATTAGAATATTCCATTTAAACATTGAATTGAGTATAGTCTTCAGATAATTTCTAGAAAAGTTTATCCAGCTAGAAGAACATATATTAATGGGCTTACAGAAGTACTGTGAGTATCAATTTTCGTGGATTGCTGAAAACTTGCATATTCGTGGATATTTAATTTGTGGTTTTTCCCATCTTGTATACAAGGCCTAGTGTATTGAAAAATTGTTAATCCTTGAACAGATAAATTCGTGGTTCACCTGTACCAATGAGACCCATGGAAATTGGTATCCAAAGAATAATAATGAATCCACAGTATATCAATAAACTGACCGTGCGAGGGCTGTATAGCAAGTCAAGTTCGTTAAACACTTCCATCATCATCATATCAATAAAAAGATTTATTGGTTGATTGATAATTGGTGTTTGATGCCACTTTCAGTGTTCTTGTGCTGACAAGTTTTTATTGGTGTAGGTAGCCAGAGAGATGACCTTTGACAGTAATACTGACAAGCATTGTTGATAAATATTGGAGTTAACCCACTGCTCCTGCCATCATAGAGTTAAATACAAAGAGATGAGGGGGTAGTCATCAATAAGACAGTTTCCAAATTACACTAAAAACTAAAAGACATCTAGAGAGTATATATGCAATGTACTTTGTACACTTTTGATTCAAATTTTCTGTTGAGTTGCTTTTACATTATTTATGATACTTTAAACTTTTTTTATTTGTTTATTTGGTTGCAACACATTGCTTTTTATAAATTTTGATATTACTTTATATAATTCATTGAATTAAGCAACTAAGTACATTGATTTGATAAATCATTGTCTCAAATTTAAGCCAGTTAAATTATGCACACAAAAAGTGAAAAGCGGTAATTGTACCACATCCTTAAAATAACAAATATTATGTAATTTTCAACTCTCAGTTGCAGTAAGACAAAATAATAAATTAATTGAAATATGGAAATTTATGAAATTATTAAAAGAAGCATAAAATATTTTTGATTTGTTATATATTCACATTAAAAAATAAAATCACTTTATATGAATTTTTTCTTGGATTGAGTTGCATGACACTATATTTATAGATTTTTGCTTGTATTTATTTTTTTAAATGGTGGTACATTTATGAAAATGAGGTATTTTAAGTTAACTTTTTTTTTATTCACAACACATAGTTAAGATTTTTCAAAAGATGATCTAGTTAAATTACTATGGAATCATAGCTTTGTATACCAATGATTGACTAGAAACTTTAAAGTTGTAACAATATATTTCAGTCATCAGCTTCATGCAGGTTTTGTAACAAGAAAAGCATAATTTGCTTTTTTTTTTACTAAATTTTATAGGAGAATGTTGACAACACCCTTTCACACATTTTTGTGTTGTACAAGCTTATTTCATGTAGTCAGTTTGGATGCTACGGTAACATGTATATTTTTTGCTTGCTGTTTGTCAGTAAAATGCATAATTGCAACTTTCATGCAAGTTTAATGCTAGAATAAAAAAAATATTTTCATTTAGAGAAAGAGTTTGCTTAAATGAAATAAAAGAATGAAAAAAATGGCTGAATAAAATTACAGATTCTAATGATTAATCAATTATAACTTATAAAATATAAAAGTTAGGAATGAATAAGATTTAATTTTCAGTGAAACAGTTATTTACCTTACACTAAAGGACCATGATGAAAACATTTTTTTATTACAGTATGGCATTTAACAATGAGCAAAACCCATACCTTATACATGTTATAGTTAGCTC
This sequence comes from Mytilus galloprovincialis, assembly GCA_037788925.1. Taxonomy (NCBI): domain Eukaryota; kingdom Metazoa; phylum Mollusca; class Bivalvia; order Mytilida; family Mytilidae; genus Mytilus; species Mytilus galloprovincialis. The sequence goes on along the minus strand of CM075333.1, from coordinate 86,336,727 downwards.
TAAAAGCCTGACATGTCAAAAAGTGAAAAAAATAAAATCAGTCTGATATACATTGTATATTGCAACAATAAAGGATAAAAAAATATAACAGACATGCACTAATGACACAACCACTGGATTGCAGATAAAATGTTTCTTGTACATCAGGAGCATTCATATATTGTTCAAAGAAATGGTGTGTAGCGTAAATACAACTTGAAAGAAAAGCTTTGAATATTAATCTATATAATCTAAACTTTTACATCCTAACAATTAAAACATTGATACCTCATCAACTACTAAACTTTGAAACATACATCAAAACATTTGATACAAGAATTCAAAGTTTGATACAAACAACATCCACACTTGAAGCAAACCGGAAATGTTTCGGAAGGAAATTTCAGATATTCACTAAAAATAAAAAGTTGATATGTCTACAGACTTGGAAGAAGTTTTCTGACGAAAGAATCTTGTTTTCCCTGTATGCTGGAAGACTAGACAGATGTCATTTCCATATTTCTATCATATTTTCTATTTTTCAGGTATGCCTGAGGACCCAGGTGGGGGAGTTCCTGTTACTCAGGATGAAATTATATCTCTAATGTACACACCCTCTGCCGGAGAATGGCCATCATGCAGTAGAGACCAGGAATGTGACAGAATTATAAGAGGAATGGAAATGATAATGGAACACTCCGTGGCAGAACCCTTCTTGACCCCTGTTGATCTCAATGTGTTCCCCATTTATGGAATAATTATTGAATATCCTATGGATTTAACTACAATCAAGTCTAGATTAGAAAATAGATTTTATAGGTAAGTTGCCTCCATGTTATCTACTATGAGTGTCATTTCTCAAAATGTTGGTGAGAGCCTTTCTAATAGTGACGAAGAACCTCAGTGGCCAAATGGTCTAAGTGGTTACTACTGTAATCACTAGCCAGTCAACACTGAGGTAACACACTCAGGTTGTAAGTTCAAACCCCCCTCGTGTGGGTGCACTAGACTCCAATCTTTATTGACTAGTATTGTCAGTTTTCCTATTGCAGTTTGGCGGTTTTCTCAGGGCGTTCTGGCTTCCTCCACCAATTAAAAGTGGTTGCAATGAAATAGCCCAAAAGTGGCGCTTAAAAGTGACGTTAAACACAGAAAATGAGAAATGTGATAGTGACTTGGGTTGTCTGTTTTATTATCTGTTTCCTGTTCAGTAGGTAGTATTTCTGTAACATGTGAATTATTATAATTACAATAAAAGTTAAAGTTGGAAATATTTGACATTTTATGTTCTGAGATAAAAAAAAAAAAAAAAAAGTAAAGTGGAAAAGATAATATGTAACGAATAGAAAGAATGAAAAGGGAAGAAGTGGAATTAATCTATCATATTCCTTACTACATTTTTTATGCCCCACCTACGATAGTAGAGGGGCATTATGTTTTCTGGTCTATGCCTCCGTTCGTCTGTGCGTCCGTCAGTCCGTTCAGGTTAAAGTTTTTGGTCAAGGTAGTTTTTGATGAAGCTGAAGTCCAATCAACTTGAAACTTAGTAGACTTGTTGCTTATGATATGATCTTTCTAATTTTAAAGCCAAATTAGACTTTTGACCCCAATTTCACGGTCCACTGAACATAGAAAATGAAAGTGGGAGTTTCAGGTTAAAGTTTTTGGTCAAGGTAGTTTTTGGTGAAGCTGAAGTCCAATCAACTTGAAACTTAGTACCATGTTGCTTATGATATAATCTTTTTAATTTTGAAGCCAAATTAGACTTTTGACCCCAATTTCACAGTCCACTAAACATAGAAAATGAAAGTGGGAGTTTCAGGTTAAAGTTTTTGGTCAAGGTAGTTTTTGATAAAATTGAAGTCCAATCAACTTGAAACTTAGTACATATGTTCCCTATAGTATAATCTTTCTAATTAGATTATTATCCAATTTCGCGGTCCATGGAACATGGAAAAGGATAGTGCGAGTGGGGCATTTTCCATACATGTTGATTCCCATTTTTGCAACACTTATGAATTGACAGTTCTTATTTCTGTTTCCAGGAGAGTCAATGCCCTCCAGTTTGATGTGCGTTACATAGAGACTAATGCTGTTACGTTTAATGAAGCTGGTACTCCTATTGTTAAAAGTGCTAAAATTTTAACGGAAGCTTTACTTAGATTTATAAAGTAAGTACAATTAAATTGAATACAGTTGTTTGTGATGCATATTGTTTGTTGGTTGGTTCACATTTATTTTATGAGCTGTCTTATCAGTTTTTCCATATATTTCAAGATTTGGCAGAAAGTAAAAAGCCTTATTAAATCAAATTGTTCACTGAATTTGTAACTTTTTATGTTAAGATTCCAAAAGGAGAGGCCAAATATACTAGAGGGACATTTAAACTCATTAGTGAAAAATCATATAGAGCTGATCACAATAATTTTAAGTGCATTCTGTCCTTTAGATATTTTTTAACAAGCATGAGGGTAAACCAATGGGGTATGTAAGTTAAGGTCTTATTTGGTCCCCAATATCGAGGCAATTATTTCTCTGTGAAAAAAGTTCTAACTGCTCCTCTCCATCTGTCTCATCATTATGTCTGTCTCTCTTATTATATAGATACTGTTGGTAGAAATCTTTCTTGTCTTGAATGAAAGGGAACGATCAGTTATGCTGAACAGTATATATGCTACCCCAATCAATAGTATACAGTGACACAGGTCCTGACACAGTACATGCATTGGTCTTGTATCTATAGTTCTCACATGTATATTCTATTTCAGTGATACTGATTGTTGTGATCCTATGTCAATAGTCAGTAACTTAATACATGGAATGGAATTTAACTGGGGTACATCTGATTCCGATTCCGACACTGAGGATACAGCTGATACCAGAAAAAGGAAGAGGGTTAGTACTTCATTCATAAAATTACGTAAGAGCTCAAACTTTTGACGGATAAAAACTGGAAGAATTTTGATCTTGAATTAGGTTAAATCGATACAAAATGAAATTCAGACACTAGATGCAATCATTTGAGAGAGGCTGTTCTATAAAGTGAAATATTTTAATGGTAAAACTAACCATCTTTTAATAACAAGCATCATAACTGATTAGATTTCATCAGCTGCACACAAATATGGATTTTAATATTGGATTACTGACTTTGTGATCAGTGAATAAACACGTAAAATGTGTGTTAGCCAAAGGCGGGTCGCCCTATAGTGATCAGTCTGTCCGTCCGTCCGTCTGTCCGTCCGTCTGTCCGTCCGTCTGTCCGTCCGTAACACTTTGTAATAACTTTGTGTCCGCTCCATATCTAGAGAACCATTATGATTTCATACTTTATACTTTACATGTTTATTAACCACCACCAGAGGGCGTGTCATGATGTATGTACAACTTCCTAGGTCAAAGGTCAAGGTCAAAAAACTTTGGTTTCAGTTAACAACCCTGTGTCCTGTGGTGAAGATCGTGTCCGCTCTATATCTTGAGAACCGTTATGATTTCAAAGTTTATACTTGACATGTATATGAACCAACACCAGAGGGAGTGTCATAATTTATGAACGACTGCCTAGGGCAAAGTTCAAGGTCAAAAACTTTGGTTTCAGTTGACAACCCCATGTCCTATGGTAAAGATTGTGTCCGCTCTATATCTTGAGAACCGTTATCATTTTAAAGTTTATACCTAAATTGTATATAAACCAACACCAAAGGGTGTGTCATAATTTATGTGCAACTTCCTAGGTCAAAGGTCAAGGTCAAAAACTTTGGTTTCAGTTGACAACCCCGTGTCCTATGGTAAAGATCGTGTCCGCTCTATATCTTGAGAACCGTTATCATTTCAAAGTTTATACTTGACATGTTTATAAACCAACACCAAAGGGTGTGTCATAATTTATTTACAACTTCCTAGGTCAAAGGTCAAGGTCAAAAACTTTGATTTCAGTTGACAAACCCATGTCCTATGGTAAAGATACAATTTTTTAATGCACATTATTCACAGCGGGGCCCACAGAGATGGCTCCCATCTCAATGATATCTAGTTTGGATTTGTTGTTTAAATGAGGCCTAAAATGAAATATTGTTTGTTTCCCCAATCCCGACCGACCCCGCAAAAATGGTGCTACTCATAAAATTTTATTGTCAAAACCAAGTCAAGTATTATTTTATTCATTTTGGATTTTCAGGATTGCCAGATCGTCCGATAATTTTCAAGCTTTTTGGAAAAATAAAATCATTTCCCTACCTACCTAGCCACACCTGGCTTGGCAGGGTCGGGATTGGGGAAACAAACAATATATTAATTTACGCCTGATATCAATATATCTCATTCAACCTTATACTAATAGACTAACATTTCCTGTTTACTTTTTTAGAATACAATTACATTACCGCCTGGTGTGCAAATTCCTCCTGGGACAGTACTGATGAGAAATGAACAAGGTCAGCTGATGTTTGTCCCTGCTTTACATGCATCTCAGCAACCTACTACACAAGGCCAAAGAATACAGTATGTCAGGGTATGTATTGATTGTCTACCAGAGACTTTAGAGTATTATCAAAAGTTATTGGAAATTAATAATTATACATTGAATGAACTTAATTAGTTCAAGCAAGCAGGTAATTCAAGCTGATTACGTCAGATGGAGCTATGAATTAACGTGGAGTCAATTGCCTCATTCTCCCCAATATACTATCTTATTAAATCATTCCAATATCACAGTCTCTTTCAGATTTTCTCCATGGTGTAGTTTATATCCTGCTGTGTTTTATGTAGTCCTTAATTTTGTATGTTACATGTTGGTAACAATTTAATTTGACATATCTAGACAATAGGCATGATAGGCCAACATACAACATGTACATATGCAACTTGATACCTTGAATTCTAATGTATTTCAATTTACATGTACATGCATTATCTTTGTAGCCACCTGTAAGTTCACATCAGCAGCGCCCTCCAAATTCACAGATTGTGACTATTCAACCACAACAAGCACAACCTCCGAGGGTAGTCAGACCAAATACTCAACCATCAGTGACATCATCAGTTCCTACAGTTGTATCTCAACCACCATCTGCAAGTCAAGGTAGATAACTCAAAATTGTCATGAAAATTTTATTTCATAATCCATACATTGCTCATTTTCTTGTTAAAAAGAAAAGTTCAGATGAAACAAAAATATAATTTAAAACCAATTCTCTTCACAATGACTCAATGACAGTAATATAACAGACTTTGTTTCCAGGAACTATGATACAATAAGCAGTCTCTTTTCTACCATGATTTTCAGCAAAAATAAACCCTATTCCCAATTTCGAAGTTTTAACTTTTACAGTTTTATTTTCTTACCAAATAAAGGGAAATGATATTATAGACATGATAAATAAAGCTGTCACACCTTTTTCAGTTCTGAACCAGATAGGTTAATATTCAGGGACAATAATGCACCAATATAGTGATAAACCAGGTAGATTTTGATATTCTTAAACTAAGCATTTTATTAGATGATGAATAGAAATTATTATTGTTTTGTTTTTCTATCATCATTTCTTAATTTATGTTTACAGGTTCATTACCAGGTCATCATCAACAACCATTAGATAATGTGAAAAAATGTAAAAATTTCTTGTCAACTTTGATCAAACTAGCAGAAGGTCAACCAGAGCAAACTGTGAAGAATGTCAGAGAACTTATACAAGGACTAATAGTAAGTATATTTGATACTGGACTTTTTTCTAAAAATTAATTCTGCAAGGATTGCATATTTATTGGAGAAGATTTTAACAGAAGATTACAAACTTTTTGACATTTTGTTAATGACATTTTATTGCTATTATTTATCTAAAAACTATATATATATCACTAGCCCATTTTTTAAACTTTGAGTAAAATTTTGGGTTCTTAATCATATTAATGCTAGTCAACTTCATACTTTATTTTGCCTTTTTCAAGTTTTTAATTCGGGCATCACTGAATGACTGATGAGTCTTTTCTAGAAAAAAAACACAAATCTGGGGTACAAAATTTGAAGCCTGGTATCCATGATGATTTTATTCACAGATTTTTTTTTTTTTTAAATAAACATCTTTTCCTACTTCGTAATATAATGAAATAAAATTGTGTGAAAAAACATGTTTACTACAGTTCATATAGTATGCTATGTTTTACCACAGTGCTTACACATTTATCAATGTTTTAGACCATGCATATTTTTGTAATTTATGATATATACTCATATATTTAATATTTATTACAGGACAATAAAGTTGAACCAGAACAATTTACTGAAAGGTTACAGAAAGAACTTAAATCATCACCTCAACCATATTTAGTGCCATTTCTCAAGGTAACTATAATAAATAGCCTTTATAGGAGTGACTTTTAATTAAATGTTTCCCTTAATTTCAGATTAATTTAATCAGTTTCAATGTTTCTACAAAATGAAGTGTTAACTAGCTTTATTCTATCTTTTTATTTGGGTATACATTTACAATTAATTCTCCATAGGCGGTAATGGTAACGATTTCCTCCGTTGCTCAGTCCATATCGTTTACTTGAACATGTATGATGGCTCATATCGAAGCTGATACATTTATACATGTCTGGTTAAATTTTCGGGGTGGCAAGTGAGATTACTTTTTTCGCAAATTGATGGACCCCGGAAGATGGTGAAAAATGTCACTCTCCTCATGAAATAATCCCAAAATTCTGATCATAAAATTCAATAAAAAAATTGTCCTTTCTAATAATTTATTTCAGGTCAAATCTACATCTTTCTTTTCTCATCACACCAGCTCTATAAAACAGTTCTTATTGTTCATTTATGTCCATTTTTAAAATCACAGCATCCACAATTGTATGGCGGACTAATATTTTTTTTAATTACGTCATCTGAGTTCCTCATCTCAAGGTCTATTAGGGATCCTGACCCATATTGAAATTCATACTTCTGATTTTTCCAAATATTTTTATGTGATCTTCATCGGTATAACATTTTGAATAAATCTGTGTATTTTTGTCCATTTCTGAAAAAAAATAAAGTTGTTTTAGCACTTTACGGCAATGACACTTTCGTCGCTATATTCATTTATTTTGAATACAATGTGTTTGTATAATTAATTTCTTCCAGAATACCTTCACTAGTCAAAACAAGGACAAATCTTCTGATTATAACCTTTAATTACAATACACAGACCCTGTTAAAGCATTCTATAAAATTTTCTTGTGCCTTAAAGTGCATTTTGACAGAGAAATTATGCAAAAATGAAGATTATATAAAAAAACCAACACCAAAATAATTATTCTTACTAGTGGAAATCTGGTATTTAAAACTGTGGAAAGCACTCTTAACTACTTGGAAAGTCATCCTTATCATATAATTAGAGTGCAATATAGTGCAAATTTTCAAAACTTGTCCTTTCACATAATTCTATTTGAGAAAAAATGTTTTTAACATGTATTTCAGTGAAAACCTTTTATTAGTGAGAAATCCACATGAGGTTTTAAAGGAAACATTGTGACATCACATGTATTATGGCGTCATTAAATAATGACAGATCAAAATAGAGCTAAATATAGTTTGCAGTGTTACGTGAGAAACAGTTGCCGCAAGATTTAACTCGAAATATTGAGTCGAAACGATCTGTAACTAAGCCTTTTCATTTAATACCAAGACCATAGCAACAGTTTTCATATTTGCATATTTTTAACATACCGACTGTAATTTCAATTGCATAAATACCATAAATAAACAATTTAGAGCTTGCCTAATAAAGCAAAATGCTTACCAGTTATTCAGGACTTTTTAAAACCTCTAGTTTGCCATCTCAGGTTAAAAAGTAATGATATGTCTGGAACTGAAATAAGACAAAAAAATTACTCAGGCTGTGTTATCATTTGATTTAAATACAGAAGTACTATTGAGAGAGAAAAATCTAATTCTTGAAAGTTTAATCACAAAGAAAGACAAATGCTTCTCCCTTGTGGCTTATAATTAGTCACCTTCATTTAAACCTTTTATTTTAGAAGCAATGGGTAGTAGCTAACTAGCTTAATAGTTGAATAGGTGCAGAAATATTGTTTTCAAAAAGGTTTGACCCTCCCCCTTTTTCACTGAGAAATGACAATATCTATTGTTTTGCTCAAGTGTATTAAAAATATTAGTTCATGATTTTCTTAAAACATGTACATGTTTTTTCTGTTTTTTTGCATATGATATCTACTGACCAGGGGTCAAATCATTGGATAAAAGCACATGCGATGATGTATCTCACTTTACTCGTATGAAGTGTGTTATCTCCCTTGATTATCAGGTATTCCTGTAGACCGAAGTGATAATTGCATAACAAAGACTATATTGTGTCATGTTTACTTACAATTTAATAATATTTAAAAGTTGTTTCTTGCCTTTTTCAATATAGTAAACAAATTCCTTTCGGATCTCTCGGAAGTAAACAAAGTTATGATTGTGCCTAAAAAAAGTGTTCAGCCCCGTGCCAGTAATGCATTTTAAAATATTTATCTTAAACCATTTATAATAACTAGGTATAAATGAAAAACTACTAACCATCATTTTCGGAGGTGTACAAGGTGAAATCATCCATAAATCAGCCTGAAAACTTCTGGAAATAAGCTTCTAATTTGGGTATACATTTACAATTAATTCTCCATAGGCGGTAATGGTAACGATTTCCTCCGTTGCTCAGTCCATATCGTTTACTTGAACATGTATGATGGCTCATATCGAAGCTGATACATTTATACATGTCTGGTTAAATTTTCGGGGTGGCAAGTGAGATTACTTTTTTCGCAAATTGATGGACCCCGGAAGATGGTGAAAAATGTCACTCTCCTCATGAAATAATCCCAAAATTCTGATCATAAAATTCAATAAAAAAATTGTCCTTTCTAATAATTTATTTCAGGTCAAATCTACATCTTTCTTTTCTCATCACACCAGCTCTATAAAACAGTTCTTATTGTTCATTTATGTCCATTTTTAAAATCACAGCATCCACAATTGTATGGCGGACTAATATTTTTTTTAATTACGTCATCTGAGTTCCTCATCTCAAGGTCTATTAGGGATCCTGACCCATTTAATAAACAACATTAAACATGCATTTCTTTATAATTTTAAGTTGCATTCTATGTTCTCTATATTTTTTCTACATAATCCATACATTGCTCATTTTCTTGTTTAGAAATATAATAGTAGGTGAACTCATACATTGATATAATTTCAGAAAAGTCTACCACATTTACGGCAGTCCTTGCTAGAAAATAAGATGCATATAGAAGGAGTAAAAGCACCTCCAATAGAGGTTATGAAAGGCACGGCATTCGGTAGTTCAAATATACAACCACACCCAAGCCACATAAGGTTTCAGCAGGTAATTATATGGATACATTCTGGGATTAGAGAAGAGACCATACAAAAACAAATTTTAACTTCTCAGGCCACTTTTTATAGCAGTGAGACTTTTGTGGTATAAAAGATCAACAAGTTATTGCACAATAGTTTCAAAAACAAACTGAATATGTATTTAGAATTTTCAAATTCATAATTGGGACACATTTTTGGAAAATGACGCAGTCATTGTTCCATTACTGGCGACCTGAACTTCATTACATTTCTCTGCCTACCGCGCTTGGTTTCGTTTTTACTATTTTCTATACAAACTGGAATCTGCTTGTGTTATCATTAATTATGCATGAGAGGTCATTGTGTAGTAATCAGCCAGGAACCAGTTTACAAACTAACTGGTTTCTGCTTGTATTCCACTACACTCGGACAAAGTGTTGTAGTTTGACGGGAACCAGTTTAGAATTTGTAAACTACAAAACGTAATCGGTTATTGTTCATTCCGTTTTGGTGTTTCATACCGACTTTTATGGTTTGAATAAGCTTAAGACCCTTCAAACATTAATGTGATAGGTATATTAAAGACTGTTTTACAAAAGGATGGAACTGTTTTGCTTTCAAAGTCGTACTATAGTGATATCTGTTATGTACGGATTTCCACTCTCACCGGTTAATTTCTTTTTTTACACGTGCTTTTGAAACTTCCTGTTTAAACATCGCAAGTTTTAAAATTGTTTTTTGAGTGAATTTAACTTATTTTAACAATCATGAAGCGTTCCAGAATCATTTTCAAGCAGTTTCTTCTTCTCTTTGATGATGGAAAATAGGTTTTTCTCAAGAAAATACCGCAAACGATCGCAGAGGAATTGAAACGTACAAGTCAAGTCGGCACCTGGTTAAATTGGCATCTAGTCAAATCGGCACCTATTTGACGTCAATTCGGCATCCAATAATATTTGTTATAATATTTTCTATTCAATTAATTAATAACTGTTACCAAGTACATAGTGAATATGTTGTTGTGTATTTAGGTAAACAACGAAACCAAAGTGAAATTATGTTGTTGTGTATAAAGGTAAACAACGAAGCCCTTACCCAAGCTGTTGTTTTAACAATTAGACAATTATTAAAAAAAAATGGAAAACTATGAGTCCCTTTCAATAAATCAAACTTTCATGCCAAATAATAAGCAAATTTAAGGTGGTTTTTTTTTCAGTAAAGTTTAAAAAGCATTAAACAAAAAATCCTGTAAAATGCTCAACTGGTTTAAATAATGCATAAAAATATCCAATATCTCATGTATTAGTCCAAATAATTATGACGTCTGGCAAGGCTATTTTATTTTTTTTCTGTGACGTCTTCCTACGAAGTTCGTAGGAAGGCTTTCTTAGGAAGGCGTCCCAGAAAAAAATTAACATAGCCTTGCGGTCATAGAAAGGTGTCCCAGAATAAAATTAAAAAAGCCTTGCCAGACGTAATAATTATTTTGACTACTCATATATATATCATTAAAAATACACCAAAAATGTCATTTAGTTGAGAAAAATAAATATATACAAAATGTACAATGAACACCCAAAAATGTGAAAGTTAGTATTTAACTCTTTTTGCTTAAATACTGAAAAAAATTCTGGCAACCCCTTACTTATTTTTACTCTTTTTGCTTAAAATACTGTTAAAATATATATTTAACATGGGTGACGAATTGACTATATCAGGTGTCGATTTAACCAGGTGCTGATTTGTCCAGGTGCCAATTTAACCAGGTGCCGGTTTGACTAGAATTCTTTGACAAATGTTTGAAATTACCTGAGTTTCATTAGACCTTTGATAACAGTAACAAAAAGATTATTTACTTAATATTTTGTGGTATCAGGTCTGTTCGCGCCCAATACACTTTCGCACCTTGCAGGTTCGCACCTCGCACGTTCGCACCCAAGGTCCGTTCGCACTCTACTCATTCGCGCTCAATTTTAATTTTCAACTTTAATCTTGGTATTATCAACTTTTAATCTTGTTATCATCAAATTTAATCTTAAAATTTTCAACATTAATCACAGAACTGTCAATTTAAATAGTAGAAATGACTGACATTTTTATTTTAAGCTCATAGTTTATTGTATTTCTCAATATATACTTTATCTTTTTAATTCGCGGCTTAATGTTTGGTAAAATGTAAAAGCAAAATAGGCATGTGTCTGAAGTCTTAGATAGCTTCGAGAAGCATAATATTTATGATGGGTGTAACTTCCTTGTAATGGATAAACGTGAATATGCCAAAACGTGGGTCATAATTTAACAAGTTTATATATATACGACACTAATTACAGAGGATGAACTTGAGGTCACTCCGATGTATTGTTATCGCTTAAATTTCCGTCATTCATAAATAAGTGTCAAATTAGTTTTGGGTTTTCAACACCAGTGAAAAAAGTGCATTTTCATACCTGCGATTTCTGTTCTCCGGTTGTACGATGTTTCAACAAAATATGGAATAATTTCAGTTGTTGATTTAGTGGTGAAAATTTGACTGAATTATATCTTAATAAATACGATTTTATATGTTTAATTGGTGGTTCAGAAAGAGGTCAGGTGCTCTTGTTCATTCATAAAATATCGTTCATTCATAAATTTATCGTAAAATAAAAATCACTACACAGGTTATACGTGTAGTGTAAATGACCACCTGTAATCTAAAAATAGCGGTCTCACTAATAACGACAAGAAGAATTTTAGCGACAAGAAGCGTCAAGAATGGACAAAAAGAATAAATTAAGCGACAAGAAGACTATTTAGCGACATGAAAACTTCTCGTATCGCATTAGGATGACACATATCAAATGAACAATTATGTGTGGGACTTAGTTTTAAGAAATGATGTCAAAGTAACACTATGAAAATATTTTTAGTAAGCTGAAATATAATATATTTATTTTTTACATGTTTATGTCTTGTAAGTTATTTTATTTCTGTCCCATTTTTATACGACCGCAAAATTTGAAAAAATTTTCGTCATATATTGCTATCACGTTGGCGTCGTCGTCGTCGTCGTCCGAATACTTTTAGTTTTCGCACTCTAACTTTAGTAAAAGTGAATAGAAATCTATGAAATTTTAACATAAGGTTTATGACCACAAAAGGAAGGTTGGGATTGATTTTGGGAGTTTTGGTCCCAACATTTTAGGAATAAGGGGCCAAAAAGGGCCCAAATAAGCATTTTCTTGGTTTTCGCACTATAACTTTAGTTTAAGTTAATAGAAATCTATGAAATTTTGACACAAGGTTTATGACCACAAAAGAAAGGTTGGGATTGATTTTGGGAGTTTTGGTTCCAACAGTTTAGGAATTAGGGGCAAAAAAAGGGCCCAAATAAGCATTATTCTTGGTTTTCGCACAATAACTTTAGTTTAAGTAAATAGAAATCTATGAAATTTAAACACAAGGTTTATGACCATAAAAGGAAGGTTGGTATTGATTTTGGGAGTTTTGGTCCCAACAGTTTAGGAATAAAGGGCCCAAAGGGTCCAAATTAAACTTTGTTTGATTTCATCAAAAATTGAATAATTGGGGTTCTTTGGTATGCCGAATCTAACTGTGTATGCAGATTCTTAATTTTTGGTCCCGTTTTCAAATTGGTCTACATTAAGGTCCAAAGGGTCCAAAATTAAACTTAGTTTGATTTTAACAAAAATTGAATCCTGGGGGTTGTTTGATATGCTGAATTTAGAAATGTACTTAGATTTTTAATTATTGGCCTAGTTTTCAAGGGGGTCCAAAATTAAACTTTGTTCATCAAAAATTGAATAAATGGGTTCTTTGATATGCCAAATCTAACTGTGTATGTAGATTTTTAATTTTTGGTCCAGTTTTCAAATGGTCTACATTAAGGTCCAAAGGGTCCAAAATTAAACTAAGTTTGATTTTAACAAAAATTAAATTCTTGGGCTTATTTGATATGCTTTATCTAAATATGTACTTTGATTTTTGATTATGGGCCCAGTTTTCAAGTTGGTCCAAATCAGGATTCCATATCAAGTATTGTGCAATAGCAAGAAATTTTCAATTGCACAGTATTGCACAATAGCAAGAAATATCTAATTGCACAATATTGTGCAATAGCAATTAATTTTCAATTGGAGTTATCTTTCTTTGTATAGAATAGAAGTTGATAATATATGTTGGAAATTTGCCAGACATGACTATGATGTCATTTTCTATTTTTATTTGCCAATAACTTTATGTAAATAACTTCATTGGAAATTTGCCAATATAAAATGTTGCTGATGAAGTTTTTTTTATTGTTTTATACAATAAACAATGTATATTCACTTTTACTACCAACCAATCTTTACCATTCAGTGATAACAAGCACTTTATTTTACATTTTAATATTTTATGATGTATTTAAAAGAGTAGTTATTGTTGCAAACTCCATTAGAAATTTGAATTGATATCAGTTTTGGAAAAAGGGAAACGGGGATGTGAAAAAAAAGGGGGGGGTTTAAATTTTTCTCATTTCAGATTTCATAAATAAAAAGAAAATTTCTTCAAACATTTTTTTGAGAGGATTAATATTCAACAGCATAGTGAATTGCTCAAAGGCAAAAAAAATATTTTAAGTTCATTAGACCACATTCATTATGTGTCAGAAACCTATGCTGTGTCAACTATTTAATTTTAGATTTAAAAAGTTTGAAGAAGAAATCTTTAATTGATTTGTAAAATCTTGACATTTGTTTTGTGTAAAAAAAAACATGTAATGTCAAAAATTTGATCACAATCCAAATTCAGAGCTGTATCACGCTTGAATGTTTTGTCCATACTTGCCCCAACTGTTCAGGGTTCGACCTCTGCGGTCGTATAAAGCTGCGCCCTGCGGAGCACCTGGTTCAACATTAGCGTCTCGAAAGGTGAAATGTTTTAACTGAATGGTTAATTTAAATTAATTATGAAAATTGTTAAAAATAAATAAATAAAAGTAATTATTGCCCAGTTACAAACACTACCAGGGGATAATCCATAATTACCCCCAACTTTAGCCTGGTAAACTTGTTGTCTCCTTGTGAAATATAAAACATATTAAAAATGATTTCCTGCTTAAGTCTTTTATTGATATAAAGTCAAAACCTTCTTGCTTTTCACTAGACAACCATGTCCTGTCAGGTTTAATTCTTATATATGTAGATGAAAAATAAAAGTCCCCAAAATATTAACATGGTAGCAATTGCTTTTACATCCTTTAAGGCTTTGATTTTTTTTACAGAAGAGTGTCCACCATGCACTTGCACTGCACTATAATAATAGTAGAATAGAATTATCATATACAAATAGATGAAAATTAGATATACATGCAATCGTAATATTAATAATATATATAACAACAAACCAGTGTATTCTCTACGACTATTATTATATAAGTATAATAGTCCAAGGTATACTGATTTCTTGCACTACAATATAATAGTTATTACGGTGAGGTTGAATTTCCAGTCATTTATTCATCATCCAAGCACGAACTTGTATCAGAAAAAAATATCTCTGTAAATTAACCCAAGTTTCAGGTATAGAGATGTGATCTGTTTCTGTGACATGTGCTTTTGACCATCCACAAGAACCTGCGGTCATCCGATGTTCAGTATTTCAGTACTTTGATTTTTAGTTGTTTGTGACATTCTATATTGATATGCATTGTTATTTCCTAATTATATATTGATTTTGGGTATGTTCGACATATCGTATATACATATGTTAATAAGAATCTTATATTAATGGCCAATTGTGGTATTTAAATCAACCGAAGACTTTAAATTTACATAAACATAAATATCCCTGAATGTATGCATATAAAAAAATAAGATATAATATTCTGTGTATATATTTATAAATAAATTGAGGTACCAAATATTAGTGAACGCTACATACGAATGGGTACATTTGTAGACAACTATGACGTACCCCTACTAAACATTTTGATGTTATTTCTTCGTTGGACAAACTTTGTTCCCTGTCGAGCAAACTTTCTTGAAGAAGTCTGTTTTGTGCAAACGAAACGCGCGTCTGGCGTACTATATTATAATCCTGGTACCTTTGATAATTATTGAATCTAG
This sequence comes from Mytilus galloprovincialis, assembly GCA_037788925.1. NCBI lineage: Eukaryota > Metazoa > Mollusca > Bivalvia > Mytilida > Mytilidae > Mytilus > Mytilus galloprovincialis. Next base: position 86,321,283 of record CM075333.1, on the reverse strand, counting down.
TTATAGGCAATCAAATGACAATGGCAATTGTCTGAAGCATATTTTGTATATCCACAATTCTCAATCTTTGAATCCTTCAAGCAATGTCCACCATGCCAATTTTGAGAAAGCTCTAAACATAAAAATTATCGAAATATTGTTTTACACCACAACGTTTTAATGTGTGATACATGCAATAACAAATGACAGCGTATTACATTAATGACCTTTTTCCAAACTCAAATTTAAAGAAAACGAAAAAGCTGACGAGTTTTAAAACTGAAAAGACAAATTTTAAAATTTGAGCCGTCTGTTTATATCATTGTTTTTTCACATTTCTGGATGTACTTCTTTTATACAACATATTAGTTACTAGACTATAATAGGTTCTTCACATTTCTTTTATATTGACAGACTGCTACGAACAACACCCAGAGGCTTCCTCAACAGCTGTCAGTGGCATCAAAAATTGTCGAAGGTTGTAAATATTCTATGATTTTGTTTTTGCATTTGTTATGTTTCTATTATTTAAATTTTGATATATAGTTAATGATCAAAATCATATATAGGTAGTACATTTGGGCCAAGTTCGTATATCTTTAAATAAAACTATCACCATCCTAACGATAAGTTATTACACCACATGCTCCCTACCAGCAAGGGAAAAGTTTCTTGTTATTCATCTATAAGTCTTTCGTCAATAATAGTTGTAACATGACTCACTAAACATTTTAACAATTATTCGCAGTATTATTTGGATATGTCTATGGTCAAATTTTTAAAGAGAATTGTCCACAATCTATTTATGTTACTGGATAATAAATCAGAAACTTTATATCTAATTGTATCCTAACTCTAAAAATATTGTCAGATATACTTAGAAATAAATCCCTCCATATTCAATGTCACTTATTGCTGGTTAAGTATGAATTTAAAATCAGAAATTGTGTTAAAAAATCAGGTTTTAACTATCGCAGGAAAAGTTAAACTTGATAGATTTAGCTATTATTTCATTTTAACTGATTCTTTATTGATTCACCATTGATTTACAAATATTTGGTCTGCTCAAGGTAATTGAGTAAAATGCTTTGGACGCATTACATTTCTTAAGTTTTATTTTCTTTTTTATGTCATAGTTACATAGTGATATAATATGAAAATATCTTACAATAAGTGCAGCAAAGTGGTTTAAAATCTATAATTATAAAACCTTCTATTAAATTGGAACCAAACTTTAATACATTGTCATTTATAATAATCGAAAGATTCCTAATAATTTTAATCATTTTCAATAAGGACAAGACCATACTACGCTAAGAGAATGAGAGAAACCGGGTGTGCAGAAAATATTTCAATATACAAAAAAGAAGATGTAGTACGATTGTCAATGAGAAAACTCTCCACAAAAAAACAAAATGACGTAGATTTTAAAAACCTTTAGACAACGTGCAGCTTTCAACAAATAGCAAATCCCACACCGTTACAGCTTTGAATTACCTTGATATTACTTAATGTAAAACAATTCAAATGAGAAAACTAGCGTCATCTATGTAAAAACACAATGAACGAAATATATATGATAAATATAGCAACATACAACAACCATAAAATTATAAAGTTATAACTTGCGACAGGCACTTATAACATGTGGTGAGGTTAAACTTGTTACATTGCATGTATTTGCAGTTGAATATGCATATGTTGTTTCAAGTATGAGACGAAAAATGCAAGACTCATGGGAAATGTAGTGTTAATTATGAACAATACAGATTACACAAAATACAAAAACTTTTCGGTAATATATACTCCATGATACTGACGTTGATGGCATCTTAATTACGTGTTAAAGTGTTTTAATTGTCTTTGTATAATTTTAAACTTTATTGTTTGTTTTTACAATTTACTTTTGGCGTGATTTGGTGACAATTTTATGTCTTTGTTTTGTTCACACATTATTGTCAGTATTTATCAGACTTCTATGCTACTGTCACACACGTTATAGTTTTAATCAGTTATTAAACCAGGAATAATTCCAAGAAAAGTAGACAGAGATAAATTATAAACTGAAAATACATCATTTATATTAGTTGAACATAAAAAAGATTTATATCGTGAATTCTATTCGTGTCTACTATGTTGGAGATTGTCACTAGTTGACGATGCACATAGGCAAAGCTGAACGACGGATGCTCATTAGAGCCTCTAGTTTATGGACTATAGTGTATTTGAATAACGTTTTAGCAAATATTAAGTCAAAAGCTTAAATACATTAGATGGGATTAAATTTATGTGTTATCATATTGGTCTCAACGAAAACTTCTTCCCAAATATATATGCAAATATGGTATGAGTGCCAATGAGACTACTCTCCATCCAAGTAACAATTCATCAAATTAGGGACAAATGCTTTACTATTTAAAATGAAGCTTGTTAATTGTAATTTTTGTACATTTTGCAAGGAAGAGCCTGAAACTATAGAACATTTACTTTGGGGTTGTCATATTGTAGCCGACATTTGGCACAATCTAAATTCATGGATTTTCGATAAGGTTCTTACTGAAATTCAACTTAATTTGAAACTTGTCATTTTTGGCCTCTATGGAAATTATAAACTGAATTTTATTAAGAATAAAGTTATATTACTGACGAAGTACTTTATTTACAGATGTAAGATGCAAGATATAAAACCTAATATAAAAGGTCTTCAAAATTACATAAAAGAAAATAACATATTTCTTCAAAATACTTAAGTGTGGAAGAACACAACTTGTACTGGAACCCCTGGGCTAAGGTTATTAATTAAATTGATACATTGACCTTCTGCTGTTGTTTTTTTCTATGGTCGGGTTGTTGTCTCTTTGGCACATTCCCCATTTCCATTCTCAATTTTATTATGTATATGAGCATTTGAAATTATTTGTACACTGTTATACCATACCATATGTATGCTCATATATTTCTCGCACTACTATTACTATATGAATGAAAATGTTCTTACTATACTTAATCCATAGATTTCTAAGTGTTAGTTCATAAAATGCTTATAATGCTTATTTATTTCATTTGCTTGCCTATTGTGCCACAAGATAAATATATGTTGATACTTGTAAATTCATGAAGAAAAAAAAATAATTATAAAACAAACAATTCATCAAAGTAAACCATTATGGGTCAAACTATGGTCTTCAACACGCGTAAGGCCCTTGGCTCACGCCAAACAGAAAGCTATAAAGGGACCCAAAAAGCAGCCATTTGCAATAATATAATACACAGATAAATAAAAATAACTTTCCTGTTTGGTTACATGTCAGTAAACTGCTAGTAGTATGTTGTTAGTTATGTATTATTGTCATTTTGTTTATTTTCTTTGGTTACATCTTCTGACATCAGACTCGGACTTCTCTTGAACTGAATTTTAATGTGCGTATTGTTATGCGTTTACTTTTCTACATTGGCTAGAGGTTTATGGGGAGGATTGAGATCTAATAAACATGTTTAACCCCGCCGCATTTTTGCACCTGTCCCAAGTCAGGAGCCTCTGGCCTTTGTTAGTCTTGTATTATTTTCAATTGTAGTTTCCTGTGTATAATTGGGATTTTAGTATGGCGTACAATATTACTGAACTAGTAATCATATTTGTTTCGGGGCCATTGAATACCTGTTTGGGTGCTTTTTCTGATGTCTGTTCTATGGTCGGGTTGTTGTCTCTTTGACACATTCCCAATTTCCATTCTGAATTTTATGTACAGTTCAAATTGGAATAGGAATAATTTATATAAAATGAATAATTTTGATGTTCGTAGTACAATGAAGTGAAAATTTATAGTAATACCAAATTCTTCTCAAAGCTGGTATAAAGACCAGATATAACCCTAAATAAGTAAATATTAATTAACAAAACAGCATTACAAATGGTATCAACTTGTCAAAAAACACAGAAAGTACGATTTGAAAGTTCTTGCAGTTACTGACAACTAGCCAAATACAATTAATAACCAAAAAAAATCATGTATCAGGGACTAAAATCAACTAAAACACATCACAGGGATTTAGTTTTTAACGTCATTGACAGTCAACGAAGACATAACTTGTGCAGGTATATTCATTATAAGGTCTATGAAATTACTACCGAGGTATATATAAAACTGCAAAAATGTGATATGATTGTCAATTAGACAACTCTCCATTAGAGACCAGTAACATAGAAGTTAACAATTATAAGTCACCGTGAATCCTTCAATAATGAGAAAAAAATACCACATTGAGAGTTATCAGAGTCCACAAAATGACAAATGTAAAACAATTCGATCGACAAAAACCAACGACTATGATTTATTAACAAAACAAAGAACGAAAAACAAATATATAATATATGTTTTTACTTGTTCCTGATAAAAAAATCTAATAAATTTCTAAAGAGCTAAAAGTTTTATGTTTGGAATAAGAATCAAATATTTTCTACGAATTGAAGAATCGTTTTAAACCAAATTATTTTTAAGCAATAATAAAATGTACGATACAGCACTCTATAAACTTTCTTTAAATGTCTGATGATAGCATGCTCTCTTGAAGTGCTGGCGATTAGGGGTTAAATTTCCAGCCGGGATTAAACTTAAGACTTAACAGTTGTGTATCTGATTTTCTTAAGCTCGTATCATTTAGGTGAACAAGCAAAGGCAGGTTTTTTGGAGTCCGAATGAATTATCTTAAAGAATATCAAGCCTATAGCTACTTTTACTTACTATGCGTTGTTATATATGTAAGACTAAGATCGACGTCCGGTCTCAAATCGACCTCCATTCCTCAAATCGACGTCCAAAATCTGACGTCACAATAAATTAACATTTCAAATCGACATCCAATTTAATGTTTCTCTAATCTAGGTCTTTTTTGTTGTTCTCAACCCGACGTCCAAGTTTTTTCTTCTCTTATCGACGTCTGTCGCAGTTAAATCACATCTTCATGAAATGGTGGGTTGAACTTATATTAAAAAAAATGATGAAATTCATATAAGACCAGATCATAATACTTTTCCGCAATTGGTCGTATTTTTATATTTTTTCTATTGTTTGAGTTAGTATACTGCCTTCTGGATGTCTTGTGATAATCTTTGTCTTTGATTCGTTTTCTCACTGTCGTACAATGTAGATCAATATGTATATGTTAATATGAACAAGAAAGGAAAACGACAACGTAGGACGAAAATAAGATATTAATATGTATATACATATAAAAGTAATAATGATGTGTTCGGTCGTCTTATTGACATTTCCTGATGTTAAATTTGTCTTTTTGTTTTGATACCAATGTAAATAAAACAATATTAGTTTCGGTAAACTACTTTACAAATACACAAACGATATAGATTACATCAACAAAGATCAATCTAAAAATAAAGGATTCAATGAAATGTATTGACATGACAATCAAACGTCCTTCAAACGTTTTATAACGTAACATTGGACGTCGATTTGAGGGTTTAGTATTGGACACTGATTTGAGATCGTGATGTAAGATTTGGACGTCGATTTTCGGAACGGACGTCGATAAGAAATCGGACGTTGTTTTTAGTCTAACATATACGTATTGATATTTTATGTTTGATTAATTTACAGTTGTTGTAACCAAGGCCATAAACTTAAAAGTATATTATAGTGTAATTTTTTTTATTTTTTCTAAAAACCCTGGTAGACAACAGTGAAGAGGATCAACTTAAAACGAGGCGGTTAAAACCTGAAAAAAAGTTAAAAAGCCAGAAAAGAGGTTTCAAAAGACAACAGACGGATGAACATGGGTCTCCAAAGAAAAATGTGAGTTCAGGGAAAACACAGTCTCCGGTATAATAATTTTACAACCTGTCAATTTTGATATTTCGCGATCTGTGCCTATTCAGACACTTCTGTTGAAAAGAGGATTAAGATTAATTTGCTTTGAAAAATTTGTAGGCTCAAATTTTGTATTCTCAAATTTATTAAAAAAAGCAATGCTATTTCGAGGGACTACTTTCTTTGTTCTGATCGGCTAGGTGAGGTTGCTGAAATTATTACTTTTTCCAGCGTTATTATCAGTCTATGGAAGAAGTGAATCAATAAAAACGTTTTTTGTTAAATGAGAAACGATATTGTCTCATTTGCAATTGTAAATATGCAGACACTTCATGCATAAAAATTTGTTTTGGCAATGAAAAATTAAGAAATAACCAACTTAAAAAACAAATTTTTCCAATACAAACAACAAGTAAGTCTGAATATAAATTTAATTGTTAGTTAAAAGCAAAAGTAAATGTCCTAGTAAAATTTCAGGTGCTCTATTTTTCTAATGTAAATAAATAATCAAATGCTATATTAAATTCTAATATGAATGCAATATTTTAAAAATATGATAGCAGATTGTTTTAATATCACTATAAGTAACATTGTATGTTAATAAGCAGCATTACGGTCACTTCTCAATGTCAAAACGTTTTTGGTAGAATCTTTCCAATTTCTTTATCGGTTTGTATAGCATAATAATAAAAGGTTTTATTATCATCATCGTAATTGAATAACCGACTATCAAAAGTAGTGTTCAAAGATGCCATATTTATTAAAGTTTTTTTATGAACGCAACAAAACAATACATATCCGATATTATCCTTATACCCATGGAATACTTTCTTTATTGGGAACAATGAACTTGACTTGTACAAAACTTGTTTAATATGGCTTCGATCAATTTGATTCGTCAAAATCTTACCTGTAATTTTCATTTTTTTTAATATAGATTCCTGTTTAAATGGTTTTACAATTATAAAAGTCTATTTTCGGGCCTTTTATAGCTTGCTGTTCTACGTGAGCCGAGAATCCGTGTTTAAGGCTGCACTTTTTCCTATACTTGGATCGAGAGTTGTCTTATTGGTACTCATACCACATCTCCCTTATATCTATGAATATTTTCCCTTAGATAATTGCTTTCCTATTCCACAAAACCATCCGACTACCTCATTGTAAAACTTTTCAAGAATTATAACTGTAAATTATGTGAAACGGATATTGCGTAACGGTCAACCAACTCCTGATGGCGTCCGATGCAATGATTTCAACTTCACCATTTTGAACTCTTGGTTTAATATCGTCCTTGTGAGCAGTAACTTTCTCTCAAGGAAATTATGATAGCAAATACAAGCACCGGAATATTATATCAATTGAGCGATATATACTTCGTTTGCAGGACATGTTTGAATGTAGCTATTTAGAAATGGAGAGTTCACAATTCGGAAGCTTAAATCATCTCTTTGTAGAAAAGGTTTTTTTTAACCGACCCTCATTGTCAATTTCTAAATGTAATTCAAGATATGAGGCAGACTTAACTGTATCTGTTGTATCATTTATTTCTATATCGATGGGATAGATGCATTCAACATAGTCACCAAACATTTAATTATTTAGTGCGAGAACATCTATATTGCAGATGGTAAAATTTAAGGATATTTCTAACTTCAGGCAATCTTCCTTAGAAGTTCCTGTATGAAGTCAAACTCATTGGAATAATGAACAAGTTCGCTAGAAGAGGGGCACAATTGGTTCCCATGGGAATGCCAATATTTTGATAAAAAAAATTCCGTCCTCTAAACGTAACAAATTTCTTGTCAATCAAGAAATCAAGCATCTTGATAATGTCTGTTTCATAGATTTTTTTGGCTTGAATCAGAGAAATTCTTTGCAAAGTAGGATGTATCCCTCCCTAAGACAAGACACTTGTATCTACGTTGTCAACCGCTTGCTTGTTATTGTATAAGACAAATCAAGTCAAATTAATGTTCTATAATACAACATATTAGCTGCTAGTATATTCTTTCCATCACACTTCTTTTATATTGATAGACTTCTACAAGCAAGACCCAGAGGCCTTCTAGGCAGTTGTCAGCAGCATCATCAATTGCTGAAGGTTGTACATAAGCTATAATTTTATTTTTGCATTCGTCATGTGTCCATTATTTATAATTTCATTATATATAGGTACTACTTTTAGAAAAAGTTCTTATTTCTTTAAATAAAACTATCATAATGTTTCTACGTTACAGCTTGAAATTGCCTCGATATGACTAAATAAAGTCGCAACAGTAGTATACCGCTGTTCGAAACTCATAAATCGATAGAAAATAACAAATCCGGATTACAAACTAAAATTGAGGAAACGCATTAAATATAAGAGGAGAACACTGACACAACAATAAAAAATAACACACACAGAAACGAAAAATCCGATGAGAATTACAAATATAACATCAAAACTAAATACATGAATTTGGGATAAAAAGAAATACGTCTTATAGTAATGTGAATTCACACTCAAATATAAGAGGAAACAAACGACACAACAGAAACACAACATTAAAATGTAACACATTCTCAACCCGACGTCCAAGTTTTTTCTTCTCTTATCGACGTCTGTCGCAGTTAAATCACATCTTCATGAAATGGTGGGTTGAACTTATATTAAAAAAAATGATGAAATTCATATAAGACCAGATCATAATACTTTTCCGCAATTGGTCGTATTTTTATATTTTTTCTATTGTTTGAGTTAGTATACTGCCTTCTGGATGTCTTGTGATAATCTTTGTCTTTGATTCGTTTTCTCACTGTCGTACAATGTAGATCAATATGTATATGTTAATATGAACAAGAAAGGAAAACGACAACGTAGGACGAAAATAAGATATTAATATGTATATACATATAAAAGTAATAATGATGTGTTCGGTCGTCTTATTGACATTTCCTGATGTTAAATTTGTCTTTTTGTTTTGATACCAATGTAAATAAAACAATATTAGTTTCGGTAAACTACTTTACAAATACACAAACGATATAGATTACATCAACAAAGATCAATCTAAAAATAAAGGATTCAATGAAATGTATTGACATGACAATCAAACGTCCTTCAAACGTTTTATAACGTAACATTGGACGTCGATTTGAGGGTTTAGTATTGGACACTGATTTGAGATCGTGATGTAAGATTTGGACGTCGATTTTCGGAACGGACGTCGATAAGAAATCGGACGTTGTTTTTAGTCTAACATATACGTATTGATATTTTATGTTTGATTAATTTACAGTTGTTGTAACCAAGGCCATAAACTTAAAAGTATATTATAGTGTAATTTTTTTTATTTTTTCTAAAAACCCTGGTAGACAACAGTGAAGAGGATCAACTTAAAACGAGGCGGTTAAAACCTGAAAAAAAGTTAAAAAGCCAGAAAAGAGGTTTCAAAAGACAACAGACGGATGAACATGGGTCTCCAAAGAAAAATGTGAGTTCAGGGAAAACGCAGTCTCCGGTATAATAATTTTACAACCTGTCAATTTTGATATTTCGCGATCTGTGCCTATTCAGACACTTCTGTTGAAAAGAGGATTAAGATTAATTTGCTTTGAAAAATTTGTAGGCTCAAATTTTGTATTCTCAAATTTATTAAAAAAAGCAATGCTATTTCGAGGGACTACTTTCTTTGTTCTGATCGGCTAGGTGAGGTTGCTGAAATTATTACTTTTACCAGCGTTATTATCAGTCTATGGAAGAAGCGAATCAATAAAAACGTTTTTTGTTAAATGAGAAACGATATTGTCTCATTTGCAATTGTAAATATGCAGACACTTCATGCATAAAAATTTGTTTTGGCAATGAAAAATTAAGAAATAACCAACTTAAAAAACAAATTTTTCCAATACAAACAACAAGTAAGTCTGAATATAAATTTAATTGTTAGTTAAAAGCAAAAGTAAATGTCCTAGTAAAATTTCAGGTGCTCTATTTTTCTAATGTAAACAAAAATTTGATTATTTCATTAGTTCAAAATGTATGGTATATATGGCCAAATAAAGTCTATTTTAATGCACCATTGATTTTGCACATGTACAACACCATGACGTAGACATGTTTAATCCTAATTATAACATAAAAAACTTCAGAAAAATTAAAATAGTGCACTAAGTCTCAAAGAGTTCCTTGCCTTCAACTCTTAATCATATCTTGAAAATGCAGATGTAAAAAAACATGCTCACCAATTTCATGCATAAATATTGAAAGCGAACCACTTTTAAACTTTTCTAAAAACAACAAGATGTAATAAAATAATATCTTAATTTTCATCTACAGAATGATGATTCCAACTCTGCAGTATTTGGCAGCAGAAAAAGTGCCCTCAATATCAAAATTGCCTGAATGTCAACTACAAAACTTAACAGAACCATGTGTTTCATTTATGAAAGATATGGAGGCAATAAATAGAAAATGTGAAAGTGGTTATAGCCATTTCTGCACCTTATTGCAGGAACTAAATCCACCTCTTGGGCATATCACTTCTGATATTTATGGATATTCTGGATTGCTGCACTATAATTCTGATATTACAATACACTTTATCCGCGCTCCAGATACAGACTTATGCAATACCATGTCCATAATCGCTACAAAACTACACAGTAAAGCAACTCTCCAAAACATAATAAGTTCTGCCTTTAACCAAGAATGCACTATTTTGAATATTTCAATTGACAGCATTCATTTACTCAATGGTGCTGTATTTATGTTACGAGGTCTAAATTTGAACGACACAGAATATCATCGAAGATTTTTAGTTTTCCTTTGTCTTAATGGAAAACAGGACATCCAAGTTGCTCTAGACTATCCACAATATGAATTACATGTAAACCCATTTTTACCAGCTGACAATTTATTACATTGTATGGTTACACTGTGGATAGATATACTTTGATTTGTATAATTAGCCAAATACAAACAAAAAAAAACTCTTTACAACTCCACACAATATTTCCATGATTCTATAATGCTATGATGTCGTCGTCGCTGTCATTTTTTGTTGTCCTCCTAAGACACATTAGGCCCCTAACAACTTTTGATTTAAGTGAATGGATCTCTAAAGGTTTACAAAAAGATTCAGTTCTACAAAAGGAAGATTGGTATTGGTTTTAGAGGCTAAGGTACCTACAATTTTACTACAAGGTTCCTAATACAAATTTAAATGTAAGGTTGGAATTAAGTTTGTAAATAATTGCTATAACTCGGTTAAAACAAAAGGTCATGGGTTTCCCCAATTTTTTACATAGGAGTTCATTTTTCTGTTAAAGTTTCCAGAACTAATCATTACAAGCACAGTATTACTCATAAGATTTTCCAGATGTTAGACCACATTTATTTTGTGACTAACATCTATATATCTATATTATGTCTAAAATTCTATCTTAATCCTAATTCAAAACGGTATCAAACTTTATTGGTGTCACTGTATCTGAATTTGCTCCAACCATTCAGAGTTTTACATCTGCAGTCGTATCAAGCTGTGCTCAACAAAGCATTTTATTTATCAATATTTTATTTTCATACAAATGCATGTTAGTTATGTAAATGTTTGTTTTGATATATATATATATAACCCAGTATAATCAATTGCAGATGTCTGCCCTACCAGAACAAATCCAAAGACTAAAACAAATAGTTACCGAAAAGGCAAATGTGCAACAACAGATATCAAAATTAAAGCAGCAACTGAGAGCCATAGAGCAACAGGAGCTATACTTGACAAATTTAATGGTTAACCCACGCAAAGCTAGTCCCTGTATGGACACTGTTAAAACACTAGAGAAAAACATTTCTCCAAACCTAATGAAAGTGAGTCCAAAGAAAACCCTAGGCCTGTTTTCAAATCCTATACAGCCATCAACCAGTGGCCTACAAAATAAAATGCCATCCAATGATGTGCATCCACCTGTAAAGCAGTCAGCATCATCGTTATCAGATGCTGACTCTGACATTGAGTTAGCAGAGCTAATTTTTGAAGACCCTAAAAAATTTGATAGAAGTCAATTCAGCTCTGATTCGGATGCAGGAATACCACTCGAGAAAATTAGGCAAAACAAAAAAAAATTGAAATTGAAAAGAAAAATTGTCATAACATCTTCAGAATCAGAAGATGGACAAAATACAAGTACCAAAAAATCAGAAGATGATGATGGGAAACCAAGGAAAAAAAGTGCACGTGCACCAAAAAAGAAAAAATGCTATGATGTTTAAATATAGACTTGCTTATAGGTGATTTGACCATCAAAAACTAAAACATTGTACAACACTTCATTAATTAATATTTCACTACACACTAAAAGACAAAAAATAGCATTGCTTTCATCCATAAAAATATTAAATTCAGATATTCAAGCATACCCTTTTTAGTGTAAAACACCACCCAAAGTCCTTGTATATATTATTCTCATTTTTTTTTACAACCTCAATTTTTCTTATGTTTTTTAGTCATATATATAGGTATCAAGTTGTCGGCGTCCTCCAAAACCAGATGGTTTCCAGATAACTACTTAAATATAAGTAAATAGAAATCAATAAAATTTTATCTTTGACCACTAAAGGAAGGTTGAGATCGATTTTGGTTTTTTCAATCCAAACAGTTTAGGAGCAAGGGGTCCTAAAGGGGTCAAAATAAATATTTTTATAGTTTCAAGACAATAATTTGTGTTAGTGTATGAATCACTCTAGAATTGTACCACAAGGTTCCATTCCAAAAAAGGAAGGTTGGATTGATCTTGGGATTTATGGCTCACACTGTTCAGGAATTAGGATAAAAAAAGAGGCCAAATACTATACTATTCTAATACTTTGTATAAATTGCTTACTTACTGACGAATTTTAATAGGGTTTTATTCTTGAATTCTTGGAGTTCTTAAATAAACTGAATCTAACAGTTTACAAAGTTTTTTACAGTTTGATTTTAAAGGAATTTTGAATTTTATATGTTCAATGATATGCTGAATCCAAACATGTATCAAGATATTTGATAATGAGCCCCTTTATCTCTAAAACTCCACTCATTTGTGAAAAAAAGCTATGCTGTGTAAACTATTTCCATGATATAAGCACAGTCCAAATTCAGAACTGTATCAAACTTGATGGTTATATATATATCCATACTTGCCTCAACTGTTAAGGGTTCAACCTTTGGATTGTATAAAGCTGTACCCTGCGAAGCATCAGGTTTTTTTTTGGGAGGGGCAAATATGTTACCTTCTTCGACATGCAGTAGCTGTTCCTCCCCCTTCTAAAAACACTAGGTATCGAAAATCATTCTAGGGTGTTGCATGATAAAGACATTTGGATATTTTTTTTATCTCTGATCTTATATACTGTACACTGTTCATTACTAAGTAGAAAAGCAATTGTGAATTGTGTGTTAATTAATTTCCAACAATTTTTTTTGTAAGTACTGTGATACCAAAAACACATTTTGAATCTGCAGTTAGGGAAAATGTATATAGTTATATTTATTGTTTACTCACATAAAAATAGCTGACTGTGTTAACATGTGCAATCCACCAAATGGTGGCAAATATACTGTAGTTTTATTTATTGTATTGTAACTTTGGAATAGCTGAAGGTTTCCACATCTGCAGTCCACCAAATGGTGGCAGATATAGTGTAGTTATATTTATTGTATTCACTTTGGAATAGCTGACCATGTTCACATCTGCAGTCCACCAAATGGTGGCAGGTATAAGGTAGTTATTTTTATTGTATTGTATCTTTGGAATAGCTCACAATGTTCACATCTGCAGTAAATGCTGGCAGATATAGTGTAATTATTTTTATTGTATTCACTTTAGAATAGCCGACTGTGTTGACATCTGCAGTCCACCAAATGGTGGCAGATATAATGTAGTTATTTTTATTGTATTGTAACTTTGGAGTAGCTCACAATGTTCACAACTGCAGTCCACCAAATGCTGGCAGATATACATGTACTGTAGTTATATTCATTGTATTGTAACTTTGGAATAGTTGTCTGTGTTCAAATCTGCAGTCCACCTAATGGTGGCAGATATAGTGTCATCATTTTAATTGTATTCACTTTGGAATATCTGACCGCGTTAACATCTGCAGTCCACCAAATGGTGGCAGATATAGTGTGTTATTTTAATTGTATTCACTTTGGAATAGCTGACCGCGTTAACATCTGCAGTCCACCAAATGGTGGCAGATATAGTGCGTTATTTTAATTGTATTCACTTTGAAATAGCTGACCGCGTTAATATCTGCAGTCCACTAAATGGTGGCAGATATAGTGTAGTTATATTTATTGTATTCACATTGGAATAGCTAACTGTGTTGACATCTAGATCTGCAGTCCACCAAATGGTGGCAGATATAAGGTGGTTATATTTATTGTATTCACTTTGGAATGTTATTAAATGTTGCAAGCCACATATCGATGGCTATTGTCATCAAACATGTAAATATTTCCTTTTTGAATTTTCAAAGAAATTTTTCTGTACAAGTAATGTTTCTGTAAAAGAAAATTTTGCCATTCCTACAAATATTATTGCATATTATGAATCTCCAGTTAAATCATGTATATTGTTTGGTTAGATTCTGAGAATTCCATTCCTCATCTAGATCTGCAGTCCACCAAATGGTGGCAGGTGCTACATTTTACCAAGACATTATTTTTTATCTATACTGTTTTTTTTTTCAATATAGCCATTTAAGCCTCAACATATCAAATTCAAAACATTCCTAAATTTTCTATTATAGCTTTAGATTTTACAATAGACATTTTACATTTTGTTTTTTTATGCGAAATACAAGGTATGTTTGTCATTTTATTACACATGTTACTGTACATATGTTTATTTCATATCTCTTTTTTTAATTCGTCCCTTTATTTGTAAGTAAACAACTAGCATCTTTTCTCTTATTAATTTAATATAATTTTATCAAATTATTTCTCACAATATCTTTTTATTGTTGCTTTAAAGCAAACACCAATTGCTTTAATTTGCTTAAAATTATATAACATATTCAGACATTAATTGCAAACAATTTTGCAGATTTAAATAATTCATTTCCATATATAGAAGAAAGAAGAACCAACGCAATAAATATCCCTGAATGCATACCAACACAAATGCAAGTAAACCATCAAACTCCCACATTGACCTCAATAATTACGCATTAAAATCATGTACAGTTTGTACCATCAAGCTTCAGTTTCTACAGAACTTCTTTGAAATTTAATCTCTATTTTTTGCATCATGTCAGCATTAATAAAAACCCATAACCACTTCCCATAAAAAACATGATAGATAACCATGCCAAAATTAAAGTTACTTTCATCTTTCACAAATTGTTGAAATAAAAAAAAATCAATTAAGATAAAACTATGCCTTTCAATGAAAAACGGAAGATTGGTCATTATTAAAGAAAATAGCTGTATAAAAATTGTGCTTATTTTATATAAAACAAAAACAACTACAATCAATCTAAAACTTACGGCAATCCTATCAATTAATACTCAGAAATACATTGTACTAGGAACAAACTTATTATATCAAATATTACAAACTATAACCATACAAAATCAGAACCTTTACCATATTAATAGAGTCTATTATCTTTCGATCAGTTAGCAGTATTATTACTTAAAAGAAAATTTTAAGTCTTCTAATCATATAATTCATTCATTTTGTTTCACATAAACTGTTACTAAATCATCTACAAGTACAGCTACAATCCACTATACAACCATATATTATGTTAAAAAACTGTTTTGGTTCAACTAAAAATTTAAATGAATGAGCCATCAATACATGTCTAATCTATAAAAGTATTCAAATGTAACTTGAAAAGATGTACTAAAGGGACGAAACTCACAAGGCCAAACTGACACATTAAATTGATTTTTCCATTAAATTGATTTTTCCATTAAATATTTTGTTCATTATTTCATAAATAAAATATATGTGTATCACATATTAAAAATTATCTCTAAACAATTATTCAAAATTTAGACTTTTCTACATTTAGACTTCGTCAACCTGGCCTTGGGGGTATAGGCAGTACTAAGATTAACACATAAATTTTTATTTATATTCAAACCAAATTGATCAAAATTCAAATCCCGTGTCTACTCTTAAAAAGTTTGCGTACAAGGATCTGACAACACTCCGTTTTACTTTCTGTCCTAGTAGTTTTTACATCAGCTAATAAAAATTTAAGCTTTCAAATTTTAAAAGTGTGTATTAATCCGACAAATTAAGAGAACCTCAAAAGATCTTTAAACAGAAAGTAAAATTGAGCGTTTTCAGATCCTTATAAGCAACGTATCGACACATTTTATATGATCTTTAGGGACGGACCATATAACTTGCAGAGGGGGAGGCATGCGCGCATTTTATTTTTATTTTTGGGAAGTGGCGCGACAAATTATTTTTTTCAAATTTAACATTATTTTTTATGGTAAATATCCTCTGTCAAAATTTTTTTTCTCCCTTTGCTGGCCAAATTATTTATTTTCTCTATTCAGAATCAACATATTTATTTACGAAAAAAAACATGCCCCCCCTCCCCCCAATTGCAAGTTAATTGGTCCGTCCCTTAGTTTAGTCCGATTGTATTCAAACTGACGAAAAGGTCAGTCATTCGATTTTTTGGCCTTCGCAATAAGGTAATATGTCCCGGGATATTGAATTTATGTCAGTTTTCAAATTTCTTATGAAAATGAGATGAAATAATGAATTTATTTTTCTTTCAAACCAAACCCCCAATAAGGTTCTCGTATTGCTTATCTTTTTTTAAAAGATAGCAACCTGTTTTAATTACGGAGTGCAGGACTCCTCCAAATACGCGCCTGAATACAGTGTTTTTACTTTTAAAATTGCATCAAGACAGTACATATTCCAACTTGTTTGAGCACGCCTAAAGATTTTTGACGTGAAATTATAAGTGTATAATGATAACTTACAGATTGGATGCATTTTATGTTATAATTGGCCTTATTGGAATTACGATCCATGTCAACTTTAACTTGCATTAACCTCGGGGTCATTCGTATAAATAAATAAATAAATAAATAAATAATTACTTAAGAATAAATAAATAAATCTTTATTTAAAGAGAGTAACTCATTTGGATTAAATCAATTTTCAATAAGGCTCTCTATAGGCACAATATTAACAACATGAATAAACATAATCTAGGTCTACTACTACGTTTTTTTTTTAACGACCTTGAAAAAAGCCCTTGCACGGTTGATATAAACCAAATCAATCTAGCAATACACAATGATGAATAATAGTATAAATATTAAATTACATAAACAAATACATGAACAAAACGGATTACATGATAGTGTTTTGAGTTTTATTGTTAAAATATATAATGATTTGTAAGTATACTTGAATGACGATACATTTTTTTGATTTTTTGATTTCGTTGGATAGTGAATTCCACACCTTTTGACCACTAAAAGAAAAGCTTGGTTTGTATAATTCTGTATTTGATTTTGGAACAATAAAATTATTTGAAAATGAGAGTCGAGTACTGTATGACTGTTTGCTATTTGTAGTTACAATAAGATTTGACAAGTATTGGGGTACCAATCCATTGTTTTATTCATACATTAATAAGGACTTGTGGTATAATATTCTATTACATGTATTTACTGGAATTATTCCAGATTCTTTAAAAAGTTCAACAGATGGTTTTTGAAAATCGTGTTCATTTAAAATAATTCTAGCTTCCCTTTTTTGTAATTTAAGCAAACTGTCGATTAAAAATGTGTTACAGTTGCCCCATATTGAACAACAGTAGTCAAAATTTGGAAGAATGTATGCATTATAAAATAAAATTCTTGCATTATGATTTAAATATTTCTTGATCCTTTTTAGTAGAGCTAAAGGAAGAATTTACCTTAAAGTTTTTAATAACATATTTGATATGATCAGACCAAGACAGAGTTGCGTCCACAAAAATACCAAGGACTTGTTCACGCTGACTTTCATTAATATATTGATTATTAATGAAGATATTAAAAGGTTCATTACACATGACAGAAAGTTTGTGTTTTGAACATAAACACATTTTCTTTGTTTTGGATACATTGATTAACATTTTGTTTTCATCACACCAATGAGAAATATTTTCTAACACAGTATTTAGTGTCTGGCTATACAACTTTTGTTTTTACCAGTAACAGAAATAGTACTATCATCAGCCAAAAGATCACTGTTATGATTTGGATTACACAAAGGCAAAAAATTAATGAATAATAAGAATAATATGGGACCTTAAACGAACCCTTGAGGTACACCTGTTTTTACTTTTAATACACCTGAAAAAGTATTTGAAATGTATACAACCTGCTGTCTATCAGTTAGATATGAAGTAAACCAGTGCAGTGAAGAATAAGAAAATCTGTATTTTTGTAATTTCTGGAGGAGCAGTTTATGATGAAGAACATCAGAAGCTTTACAAAGATCCAGAAATACTGCTCCTACTAATTCGCCTTCATCAATTGCTTTTAACCATTTATCTAACAAAGTTGTCATGGCAGTTTGACAGGAATGGTTCGAACGAAAACCTGATTGCAGGACATACAACAGATTATATGTGTCCGTATAGTTCATTAAATAAGTTTTTACGTGTCTCTCAAGTATTTTAGATACTAATTGTAAAAATGCAATTGGTCTGTAATTAAATACATAATTTTTTAACATTTATTTTCAAAAACTGGTATGACTTTAGCTAGTTTGAATAATGATGGATAAACTGATTTTTTAATGCTTGAATTCAAAATTTGACATAAGGGAACTGAAATAAGATGAGAAGTAATTTTTAAAAACTTTGCACTGATATTATCAAGACTGCTTTTATTACATTACAGATGCCTGTTTCCGTTCGATTCCGTTAAATACCAATTCCTCAGAGCAATTGGTATTTTGCGGAACGGAACGGAAATCAGATTCAACTTGATCACTGTTTCTAATCATCTTCGGAAGGCCCCTTTTTTAATTTATAATTACCAATGGAAGTAGAAAGACCTTTTGTCTAACCTGTCTTTGTGTTATTTTTTATACGTCCGTCAATTTTGACGGGACGTATTATGGTATACAAATGTCCAGTGTCTGTCCGGTGTAAACATGTCGCACCGTAACTTGAGAACGACTTATCCAAATTTCATGAAACTTAACATAGTTGTTTCTTATGATGGTAAAATGATCTGTATACTTTTTTGTGAAAATAAGATTACAACTTTTTGAGTTACGGCACTTTGTAACTAAAACAGGGATGTGTTTTTTTCACATGTCGCACCGTATCTCAAAAACGATTCTTGATTATGGCTTAAAACTTTAAATACTTCTTAGTTATATTAATCTTAATATCTGTATACTTTTTGGTGATGATTCAAAATTTCATTTTTGAGTTATTGAGTATTTTGTAAAAAAAAGGGGGGGTTTACATGTCGCACCATATCTCAAAAACGATTTATGATTATTGCTTAAAACTTTACACACTTCTTTGTTATATTAATCCAAAGATCTGTATACTTTTTGGTGATGATTCATTTTTATATTTTCGAGTTATTGAGTTTTTTGTAAAAAAAGAGGTTTTTTTTCACATGTTGCGCTGTATCTCTATTGCTTAAAACTTAACAGGCTAATGTTGCGTCGGGTTTCCAAATACATCTTGTACAATCTTCCTATTGAGCGGGAATAAGGAATGAGTCAGGATATACTAAGCATGACATCCTGTACAACCCTGTGTTATTCAAAAAAGATTTATGTTTTTTCACAAGACGACGGGCGTATCATGCGCTCATGGCGCAGCTGTTAATTTAAATATTGATCAAGTCGAAATGCTATCTAAAACACATACCACTCATGCAAAAAGAGGTGTCAGACAATATTTTTTTATCATACTGCTTTAATTACATTAAAGATGTCTGTTTCCGTTTTTTCCGTTAAATACCAATTCCTCAGAGCAATTGGTACTTTGCGGAACGAAACGGAACGGAAAAATAAATTAAAAAGTTTAAATCAGATTCAACTGGATCACTGTCTCTAATCATCGTCGGAACAGGCTGTTGAAGGCCCCTTTTTTTAAATATAATTACTGATGGAAGGAGAAAGACTTTTTGTGTAACCTGCCTTTGTGTTAAATTTTGTATTATTGATCAAGTCGAAAATGCTATCTAAAACACATACCACTCATGCAAAAAGAGGTGTCAGACAATTTTTTTTATCATACTGCTTTAATTACATTAAAGATGTCTGTTTCCGTTTTTTCCGTTAAATACCAATTCGTCAGAGCAATTGGTACTCTGCGGAACGGAACGGAACGGAAAAATAAATTAAAAAGTTTAAATCAGATTCAACTGGATCACTGTCTCTAATCATCGTCGGAACAGGCTGTTGAAGGCCCCTTTTTTAAAATATAATTACCGATGGAAGGAGAAAGACTTTTTGTGTAACCTGCCTTTGTGTTAAATTTTTTATTATTGATCAAGTCGAAAATGCTATCTAAAACACATACCACTCATGCAAAAAGAGGTGTCAGACAATTTTTTTTATCATACTGCTTTAATTACATTAAAGATGTCTGTTTCCGTTTTTTCCGTTAAATACCAATTCCTCAGAGCAATTGGTACTTTGCGGAACGGAACGGAACGGAAAAATAAATTAAAAAGTTTACATCAGATTCAACTGGATCACTGTCTCTAATCATCGTCGGAACGGGCTGTTGAAGGCCTCTTTTTTAAAATATAATTACCGATGGAAGGAGAAAGACTTTTTGTGTAACCTGCCTTTGTGTTAAATTTTTTATTATTGATCAAGTCGAAAATGCTATCTAAAACACATACCACTCATGCAAAAAGAGGTGTCAGACAATTTTTTTTTATCATACTGCTTTAATTACATTAAAGATGTCTGTTTCCGTTTTTTCCGTTAAATACCAATTCCTCAGAGCAATTGGTACTTTGCGGAACGGAACGGAACGGAAAAATAAATTAAAAAGTTTAAATCAGATTCAACTGGATCACTGTCTCTAATCATCGTCGGAACAGGCTGTTGAAGGCCCCTTTTTTAAAATATAATTACTGATGGAAGGAGAAAGACTTTTTGTGTAACCTGCCTTTGTGTTAAATTTTGTATTATTGATCAAGTCGAAAATGCTATCTAAAACACATACCACTCATGCAAAAAGAGGTGTCAGACAATTTTTTTTATCATACTGCTTTAATTACATTAAAGATGTCTGTTTCCGTTTTTTCCGTTAAATACCAATTCGTCAGAGCAATTGGTACTCTGCGGAACGGAACGGAACGGAAAAATAAATTAAAAAGTTTAAATCAGATTCAACTGGATCACTGTCTCTAATCATCGTCGGAACAGGCTGTTGAAGGCCCCTTTTTTAAAATATAATTACCGATGGAAGGAGAAAGACTTTTTGTGTAACCTGCCTTTGTGTTAAATTTTTTATTATTCATCAAGTCGAAAATGCTATCTAAAACACATACCACTCATGCAAAAAGAGGTGTCAGACAATTTTTTTTATCATACTGCTTTAATTACATTAAAGATGTCTGTTTCCGTTTTTTCCGTTAAATACCAATTCCTCAGAGCAATTGGTACTTTGCGGAACGGAACGGAACGGAAAAATAAATTAAAAAGTTTACATCAGATTCAACTGGATCACTGTCTCTAATCATCGTCGGAACGGGCTGTTGAAGGCCTCTTTTTAGCTCACCTGGCCCGAAGGGCCAAGTGAGCTTTTCTCACCACTTGGCGTCCGTCGTCCGGCGTCGTCGTCGTCCGGCGTCGTCCGTCGTCGTCGTCGTTAACAATTTACATTTTGAACTTCTTCTAGAGAACCACTGAATGGAATGGAACCAAACATGGCATGAATGTTCCTTATGAGGTGCTGACCAAGTGTTGTTACTTTGTAGCCGATCCATCATCCAAGATGGCCGCCAGCGGGGGACTTAGTTTAACATAGGACACTATGGGAAATGCATACAAATGACTTCTTTTAGAGAACCATTGAATGGAATGAAACCAAACATGGCATGAATGTTCCTTATGAGGTGCTGACCAAGTGTTGTTACTTTGTTGCCGATCCATCATCCAAGATGGCCGCCAGCCGGGGACTTAGTTTAACATAGGACCCTATGGGAAATGCATACAAATGACTTCTTTTAGAGAACCACTGAATGGAATAAAACCAAACATAGCATGAATTATCCTAATGGGGTGCTGACCAAGTGTTGTTACTTTGTAGCCGATCCATCATCCAAGATGGCCGCCAGCGGGGGACTTAGTTTAACATAGGACCCTATGGGAAATGCATACAAATGACTTCTTCTAGAGAACCACTAAATGGAATGAAACCAAACATAGCATGAATGTTCCTTATGGAGTGCTGACCAAGTGTTGTTACTTTGTAGCCGATCCATTATCCAAGATGGCCACCAGCGGGGACTTAGTTTAACATAGCACCCTATTGGAAATGCATACAAATGACTTCTTCTAGTGAACCACTGAATGGAATGAAACCAAACATAGCATGAATGTTCCTTATGTGGTGCTGACCAAGTGTTGTTACTTTGTAGCCGATCCATCATCAAAGATGGCCGCCAGCAGGGGACTTAGTTTAACATAGGACCCTATGGGAAATGCATACAAATGACTTCTTTTAGAGAACCATTGAATGGAATAAAACCAAACATAGCATGAATGTTCCTTATGGGGTGCTGACCAAGTGTTGTTACTTTGTAGCCGATCCATCATCCAAGATGGCCGCCAGCGGGGGACTTAGTTTAACATAGGACCCTATGGGAAATGCATACAAATGACTTCTTTTAGAGAACCACTGAATGGAATGAAACCAAACATGGCATGATGTTCCTTATGAGGTGCTGACCAAGTGTTGTTACTTTGTTGCTGATCCATCATCCAAGATAGCCGCCAGCCGGGGACTTAGTTTAACATAGGACCCTATGGGAAATGCATACAAATGACTTCTTTTAGAGAACCACTGAATGGAATAAAACCAAACATAGCATGAATGTTCCTTATGGGATGCTGACCAAGTGTTGTTACTTTGTAGCCGATCCATCATCCAAGATGGCCGCCAGCGGGGGACTTAGTTTAACATAGGACCCTATGGGAAATGCATACAAATGACTTCTTCTAGAGAACCACTAAATGGAATGAAACCAAACATAGCATGAATGTTCCTTATGGAGTGCTGACCAAGTGTTGTTACTTTGTAGCTGATCCATTATCCAAGAAGGCCGCCAGCGGGGGACTTAGTTTAACATAGGACCCTATTGGAAATGCATACAAATCACTTCTTCTAGTGAACCACTGAATGGAATGAAACCAAACATGGCATGAATGTTCCTTATGTGGTGCTGACCAAGTGTTGTTACTTTGTAGCTGATCCATCATCCAAGATGGCCGCCACCGTGGGACTTAGTTTAACATAGGACCCTAAGGGAAATGCATACAAATGACTTCTTTTAGAGAACCACTGAATGGAATAAAATCAAACATGGCATGAATGTTCCTAATGTGGTGCTGACCAAGTGTTGTTACTTTGTAGCCGATCCATTATCCAAGATTGCCGCCAGCGGGGGACTTAGTTTAACATAGGACCCTATAAGGAAATGCATACAAATGACTTCTTTTAGAGAACCACTGAATGGAATAAAACCAAACATTGCATGAATGTTCCTTATGAGGTGCTGACCAAGTGTTGTTACTTTGTAGCTGATCCATCATCCAAGATGGCCGCCAGCAGGGAACTTAGTTTAACATAGGACCCTATGGGAAATGCATACAAATGACTTCTTTTAGAGAACCACTGAATGGAATAAAACCAAACATGGCATGAATGTTCCTTATGAGGTGCTGACCAAGTGTTGTTACTTTGTAGCCGATCCGTCATCCAAGATGGCCGCCAGTGGGGGACTTTTGAATGAAATTAAACATGTTCCTTTCCTTATAAATGAGGTTGTGTTGTCACTTTTAGCCAAATTTTATATTTTTTTTTATGATTTCAAAAACCCAAGTAGAATCAGGTGAGCGATACAGGCTCTTGAGAGCCTCTAGTTTAAAATATAATTACCGATGGAAGGAGAAAGATTTTTTGTGTAACCTGCCTTTGTGTTAAATTTTTTATTATTGATCAAGTCGAAAATGCTATCTAAAACACATACCATTCATGCAAAAAGAGGTGTCAGACAATTTTTTTTTATCATACTGCTTTAATTACATTAAAGATGTCTGTTTCCGTTTTTTCCGTCAAATACCAATTCCTCAGAGCAATTGGTACTTTGCGGAACGGAACGGAACGGAAAAATAAATTAAAAAGTTTACATCAGATTCAACTGGATCACTGTCTCTAATCATCGTCGGAACGGGCTGTTGAAGGCCCCTTTTTTAAAATATAATTACCGATGGAAGGAGAAAGACTTTTTGTGTAACCTGCCTTTGTGTTAAATTTTTTATTATTGATCAAGTCGAAAATGCTATCTAAAACACATACCACTCATGCAAAAAGAGGTGTCAGACAATTTTTTTTTATCATACTGCTTTAATTACATTAAAGATGTCTGTTTCCGTTTTTTTTCGTTAAATACCAATTCCTCAGAGCACTTGGTACTTTGCGGAACGGAACGGAACGGAACGGAACGGAAAAATAAATTAAAAAGTTTACATCAGATTCAACTGGATCACTGTCTCTAATCATCGTCGGAACGGGCTGTTGAAGGCCTCTTTTTTAAAATATAATTACCGATGGAAGGAGAAAGACTTTTTGTGTAACCTGCCTTTGTGTTAAATTTTTTATTATTGATCAAGTCGAAAATGCTATCTAAAACACATACCACTCATGCAAAAAGAGGTGTCAGACAATTTTTTTTATCATACTGCTTTAATTACATTTAAGATGTCTGTTTCCGTTTTTTCCGTTAAATACCAATTCCTCAGAGCAATTGGTACTTTGCGGAACGGAACGGAACGGAAAAATAAATTAAAAAGTTTACATCAGATTCAACTGGATCACTGTCTCTAATCATCGTCGGAACGGGCTGTTGAAAGCCCCTTTTTTTAAATATAATTACCGATGGAAGGAGAAAGACTTTTTGTGTAACCTGCCTTTGTGTTAAATTTTTTATTATTGATCAAGTCGAAAATGCTATCTAAAACACATACCACTCATGCAAAAAGAGGTGTCAGACAATTTTTTTTATCATACTGCTTTAATTACATTAAAGATGTCTGTTTCCGTTTTTTCCGTTAAATACTAATTCCTCAGAGCAATTGGTACTTTGCGGAACGGAAACGGAACGGAAAAATAAATTAAAAAGTTAACATCAGATTCAACTTGATCACTGTCTCTAATCATCGTCGGAACGGGCTGTTGAAGCCCCTTTTTTAAAATATAATTACCGATGGAAGGAGAAAGACTTTTTGTGTAACCTGCCTTTGTGTTAAATTTTTTATTATTGATCAAGTCGAAAATGCTATCTAAAACACATACCACTCATGCAAAAAGAGGTGTCAGACAATTTTTTTTTATCATACTGCTTTAATTACATTTAAGATGTCTGTTTCCGTTTTTTCCGTTAAATACCAATTCCTCAGAGCAATTGGTACTTTGCGGAACGGAACGGAACGGAAAAATAAATTAAAAAGTTTAAATCAGATTCATTTTGATCACTGTCTCTAATCAAGGACGAAGTGAGGTCAGTCTAGATATCATAATGCATGACTTGCAAATGCGTTAATTTCATGATAATTTATCAGGACAATCCGACATATTCATCTACAGAATATTTCCCGATGTTATACATTATTACATTATCACCTGTGAAGATGAGATTAAGTATACATTTGTGTTATTTGTATATGGAAAACCGTAAAACACAGAAATTTTAAAG
This sequence comes from Mytilus galloprovincialis, assembly GCA_037788925.1. NCBI lineage: Eukaryota > Metazoa > Mollusca > Bivalvia > Mytilida > Mytilidae > Mytilus > Mytilus galloprovincialis. The sequence goes on along the minus strand of CM075333.1, from coordinate 86,295,509 downwards.
TTTGTTTTGTTTTAAAGATTTTTCGAAATTTTGATAAATGCCCCCTTTGGATACCTTAAATGAAATTCCGTTCCGTTCCGTTCCGTAAAGTACCAATAGCCGAAATTTATTCTTACATACTTTTGATTTTTTAACCCTATATACTAACATTGTCTATGTTAATTTTAAAATTGTTTGTATGCACATTGAACGACAAATCTATGTGACGTATACAGTTTTCTAACGTCAGACACACAAATCAATGAATGTGTTTGTAGATAGATGTTTTTGTGTTCTGTTAAATTGTTCCTTTTAAAATTGTACCCATATTTTGACTATTTTATTTAATGTGTCTGTTTAGTTAACGCATCAATGAAATTATAACGGAATTTGATGAGACTGTCAACAAAATTAGAGGTTTAGCGCTGTAAAACCAGGTTTAATCCACCATTTCCTACATTCGAAAATGCCTGTACCAAGTCAGAAATATGACAGTTCTTGTACATTCGTTTTTGATGCGTTTTGTTATTTGATTTTGCCATGTGATTATGGACTTTCCGAATTGATTTTCCTCTAAGTTCTAAGTATTTTTGTGATTTTACTTTTTTTTTTATAAGACTCCACGAAATGACAAAAATAAACAATTCTAGCGAGAAAACCAAAGTGTATGATCTATGAACAAAACAATGAATGAAAAACAAATATGTTTTACTTGGTCCTGATTAAAAATTTAAGAAATTTAAGAAAGGAATAAAGCTCAAAAAAGTACTATTAAGTTTTACTAAAATTAATGATACTGCACCCTAAAGACTTTCTCAATGGCTAATGGTAGCATGCTCTTTTTAAGTGCTGGAGGTTGTGGTTTTAAGGACCTTAACATTTGTGTTTTCTGCTTTTCTGCAGTTTTTAGCATTTAGGTGGGGTTTTTTGGAGTCCGAATTAATTATCTTAAAGTTTATCAAGCCTACGTTTACTTACAATGAGTTGTTTTATATGTAATGATGTTTTAGTTTGGTTTATTCACAATTTGTGGTAACATAGGACGTAAACTTAAAAGTATTTAATAGAGATTTTTTACATTTTTCTAAAAACACATGGTAGACAACAGTGAAGAGGCTGAACTAAATACTAGGCTGTTAAAACCCTTCGAGAAAAAAATAAATAGCCAAACCAACACTGGCGCATTGATAGAAAGAACAGGCTTCAAAGTTCTAAAAGACAACAAACCGAAAGGTATTGATGAAACAATACATATGACAAAACAGATGAATTCATCATTTCCCTCAAGTTGTAATCTGCAACCTTTTAAAAATGATGTATCTTCTGAAATGCAGCCTAAACATCAAGTTGAGCAAGTACATAAGCAAATTGAAAGCATGTTGAAAAATTACTCACATGACAAAGAAGAGTATGCGACTTTATTGCTGTGGGATTTTGCTGGAGACAAAGAATTTTACCACACACATCAAACTTTTTTATCGGCAAATGCAATTTATCTAGTTGTAACAAAACTGAATGAGGCTGACGACAAAGAGGCACAAGGTAAATCTGTAAAATATCATTTTATAGGATTCATGTTTTGCTTGTACCTTTTGTATAGATCTACATTAGGGAATTATTTATTCTCTGTTTGATGACATAATTAGGAAACTAGGACATAAACTAAGATAAGATATTTTCGATGACACGACTTTGAGCGAAAAATCTCCTAAGATGATCTATTGACATATCTTAGTCCAAAGATACTTTAAATGACATGGCTCCTTTATTTTATATTATTTTACAATAATTATTTGCATTAATTTTGCAAATTATCTTATCATTATTTGGTTAATATTCGTCTTTTCCTGGTTATGCCCAAATATCTATAGATTGACGGATTATCATGATTTGTTGAACATAATTTTGATGTATTGATATATAAAAAGTGCACGATTTTATTCTTTAATCTTATTATAACCGATACAGTGACAAATTAAATTCAATTTACTTGTACAAAAAAAAATGTCATAATTTTATTCTTCTTTCTCAATTTTGTAATTCATGTTTCCTGTGTTTATTGATGTATTATTTATGGATTATTCATATAGATGACACTTATTTTTCTTAATAATTTCGTCAATTATATAATTATATTAATCAACACGTTTAGTAATTTATGGACAAGCCATCCTACATTTACATTAATTTTTCCGTAAATCCATGTTTTCCATCAATCTATTTGAAAATTAAAAGAACTTGGTAAGACCATCATAAGACAGATTCGAGACGAGGTCTGAGATATGGCCTAGGATAGTTATAAGATTATTATAAGACATTTCCTCAGACATATCTTATGACAGGTATTATGATAGCTTCGGGATACCGGCCCCAAGACACAAGTTTGTGTTATGGTAGATAAACTGAGTTTTAATATAATATTTGTTGAAAAATTGTAAGAATAACGTAACAAATTATAGTGAAAATATTGCAAAGAGTATGAATTCTAGTTCACGCTCTATGTATATGCTTCAAGGCTTGACACCAACCATGATTGCTTTGATAATTAAGATCGTTCATTAATTAGCGTCAGTGACAAAACAGGAAATGCTATGTTGAAAATTGAGATAGTATAAAGAAGATGTGGTATGATTGCCAATGAGACAACTATCAAAAAAAGACCAAAATGACACAGACATTAACAACTGTAGGTCACCGTACGGCCTTCAACAATGAGCAAAGCCCATACCGCATAGTCAGCTATAATAGGCCCCGATAAGACAATGTAAAACAATTCAAACGAGAAAACTAACGGCCTTATTTATGTTAAAAAATGAACGAAAAACAAATATGTAACACATAAACAAACGACAACCACTGAATTACAGGCTCCTGACTTGGGACAGGCACATACATAAATTATGTGGCGGGGTTAAACATGTTAGCGGGATCCACCCCCCCCCCCTAACCTGGGACAGTGGTATAGCAGTACAATATAAGAACGAACTATAAAAATCAGTTGAAAAAGGCTTAACTCATCAGATGGACAAAAATAAGTAGAGCTACATCATAAAAGAAATATGTCGACAGAAACAGATTAAGAGGGAAGAACAGGGAAGATGATTAAAACAAATTATCAGTTATAACAAAATACAGGAAAAAAACAAAAATAAAGTCAAACTAAATTATGAAGAATGCCAACACAATTGCAAATATACACTTAGAACAATTAAAAACATAATTGATTTGTCAAGCAGAACATATTCTTGGCAATCTATGCCATATAATTTCTATTTAACATATAACACTTTATAAATTGTATACGTCGTCTTAAGTGCTACTTTCACATAATTCAAGTGAATTAGGTTTATCAGGAACTCTCAAGGCCATAATGTTGAAACCCAAGGATGTATAAGTATCGAAACACCTGATGTGCTATGCAAAAAAAAGTTACATAATAATAATAAAAAGCTAATCCATCTAAGGTCGTCTTTGCCAGAAGGAGTAAGAACCTATCTTTTCTTACTAATAATTATAATCATTAATCATATTTATTGGCCTAACAGTTTTTCTACGACCAAAGAAAGTGTTGATAATTCTTTCTTTGGATAAAAATAACTTTCAGTGAATATTAAACCATGAGTGACATAAGAAAGGGTCCAAAAGAAGTACAGCTACAAAATTTAACTATGGGTTTTTTTTTGCACGTAGGGTTGCTTATAGGGAAAACGGTACTATTTATTCTGCCATAGGCGACAATAATAACATTTTATAAATTTACCAGTTTTTATAATAAAAACTTGGATAAAACAGTTATGTGTGTTGTTAGTACTTTATTACTCTATTTTAAAAAATTGAAGCCAAATAGTATCATGACCAATTTCCAACGGAGCTTGTTTAGGTTATCCATGCCTACCGTCATTTTACACCAAATTTGTGAAATTTTGGAAGCCTTTTCAAATAATTCTCTAGAAAATATTTCAATAGGTTTTAAAATTATATTGTAAATTAACACACTGCAGTTATTCATAGATAAATAAAAAAAAAATATATTGTACTCTTACATACAATCACAGCCCTCCTAAGTTGACTTCCTTCACCTGTCTTGGGTACTCAAAAGGCCAACTTAATGCTGGGAAAATGTAATAGTACCGTTTTTCCTATAAATAATCACCAAGTCCTAATCTGGAGTATACAAAACAATAATTACACATATGATAGATCTTTTTTGTTTGCAATGCTATAAGTAGCCTGATTTAATAAAAGTATAACTATTTTTGATTATATCATTGTTTGTTACACATAAACACTCCCCTTTTTTGCCAGCCTATACCGTTTCTTTTAAGAGGGAATTACACAATAAGCATAGGCAATTAGACAAATAGTTAATGTACAATTTAAATTGATTAAACCTGTAATGCTAGTTAAGTGAAACTATTGATATGTACAATACACAAGATTGACTTGTTGTTTAGATATGTTTCGGTTATGGATGGACTCGATCCACTGCTACTGTAGACCAGAAAAGCAAAACACCATGAGTGATATTAATACTGCTGGTGTTAAAGATCTAACAGATCAACAACTTCATCCACCAGTTATTCTAGTTGGTACATACAAAGATCAAATTGAAATTGCCGAGGGAGAAGAGGTACTTATTCATATCAACTTGTGCGAAGACATTGATATTCGTTTTTGGTGTTAAACGGAAGATAGATATAATGATAAAATAAAACTGGATAAATTAGTGTACATTTGTATAAATTTTTAGAAGTTATTTCATAATAAGAAGATTAAGGCCATTTTCTAATGATTTTAAACAGAGAAATATGACAAAATAGGGAAGAAAGATACCAATGGCACATTCAAACTCATTGATAAAAAAAAACTGACAACGCCATGGCTACAAAAGAAAAAGACAAACAGACAAACAATGTACACATAACATAACATATAAAAATAAAGATTGAGCAACACGAATCCTACCAAAAACTGGGGATGATTTGTGGTGCACCGGAAATGTACGTAGATCCTACTGCACATGGGACACCCGTCATGTTGCTCAACTTATTACAAACATGGTCAATAGTCTTGACCAGTAGGTCACATTCGTGAAAAGGGAACGGGATTAGAGTGAAGACATTAGAAACAAATCCGATATCATATGTGAAACGGATGTTCGATAACGGTCAACCAACTCGTGATGGCGTCTGTAAAATTTATAAAGAGATGAATTATACTTCAATTGGAACTCTTAGATTAAAAGCTTATTTGTGAGCAGCAACCCTCTATCAAGAAAATTATGATGGTAAATACAAGCCCGGGAATATCGTATCAATTTGGAGATATATATACAGGCGCTGTTGGAATGTTGCTATGTACATAGAAATAGAAAGTTCAAAATTGCGAGACTGAAATCATCTATTTTCTCGTGAAGTTTTGTCTTCAACCGACCACCATTGTCAATATCTGCATGTAAGTCAATTTTCCGAGGCAGACCTAACTTTATCTGTTGTATCTTAGACAAAATTAAGTCTGCCTCAAGATACAAGATAATGAATTCTTCACTGCAAGCATACGATCGAATCGATTCTGACCACTGAGTATTGAAATTATTGACAATACTTTTCTTAATTCTGAATAAAACTTTCCTTTTTTGATAGAGGTCACTTTGAATGCATGTAATTACAAATAAGTTTTGGATTAATTAATAATTCCATTTATATAAAAAAAAAATACCACCAAAAGATAGAATAGTTTTAACATAGATAACCGGGGAATCGTTCATTTTTGTTCCAAACTTATTTGAAATATACTCTTATTTTTCAGATGGAGAATTCGTGTATGGAAAAGCTTGGTACATATACTGCGGATGTTTCAGTGGATGTATGTCGGCATGTAGTGGAAGACGGAAAATTTTGCATTTCTAATACAGAAGATAAAAAGAAGGTATTCAAGAAAATACGAGAGAATATTTTAAAATTAGCAAGGACTATGAAATCGTGGAATACAGATTATCCTTTGAAGTTTATACAGTTAGAAAAACTTCTTCGGGAGAAAAAGGAAGACATGCCAATCATTTCGTTTCAGCAAATTCTGGATCTTTCTACTGCTACACCAAACCCATTAACTGATGAAGAGCTTAATTTATTTTTGAAGTATCACCATGAAATCAGGGAGTTAGTGTTCTTTGATGATCTTCCTGATTATATTATTCTGGATACCCAGTGGTTGTCAGATGCCTTTAAATGTATAGTGACAGCAGATAAGTTTCAATGGAAAATGAGAAGCATAAAAAACAACGAGAAATGGAATGAACTAAACCAAAGAGGAATTTTACATGATGAGGTTTTGGAAGACATATTTAAAAAACAAACACCAATTTTGTCAAAACACAGAGATCACATTCTGAATGTTATGGAAAAATTTGACATCATTATACGGCCAATGCTATCTGAAAGAGATGTCACCAATGAAAAAACATGCTACTATGTACCTTGTATGGTAAAAGGAAAACCCGAAGGTGATATTTATGAAATGTTTAAGGTGATGGCAAATAAGTGTAAGAAATCCACATGGTTTTGTTTAAAGTTTACCTTTCTTCCACCACATCTAATGAATCATTTGATTGCTTCACTTTGTCGGGGATATGAAATTTCCAAATTTGCTGACACTATTCAAGATAAAAAGCTTATATCTCTTTTTAGAGGTACTGTCGTCATTGACCTAGAGAAGACAAGATTACAGAAATTACTCGTAACAACATCTCCAAATTTAATTCAGATTCAAGTTTTAGACTTCAAAACAAATGCAGTTATTAAAAGAGGTTCATACTCACACCTTGCTAATCTTGTTGAAGGAGAGATAATGAAGATAATTAGTACAAGATACAAAATGACAAATGTAAAATTTGAGAAAAAGTGGGAATGTGGCTGTGTAAAGCCAGAGTCTGTGAAAGGTTCGATTGACTTTACTGAAGAAAACAGTACTGAATATTTCTGTGAGACATGTACAGTTACGCACAAATTTATCGATGAATGGTCAAATAAACAAGTACGTTTGATTAAAGTATAAAAATAATACTAACAAACAAAAAAACCATCCGATTGCTATAAGTCCTATATAATTGAAAGTCCATTTACTAAAGTATGTCCTAAACTGGAAATTGAGTGTATTTGACTTAGATATTTCAATATTGCAAATCAAAATTAAGTTTGCGTCACGATTTTAAGGGAAAATAAGTGAGGGAACTGAACCACGGACTCAAAGACTTAAATATAAAATAGTTCACATGCAATGTAATGACTTCGTCGTAAATAAAACTTAAGCAGACATGGGAAAAAATTTCGTGGAATCTTCTTTTCTTACGAAAGAACGAAAAAAACTCTGAATTTTTAAATAATATATTTGAGAGAACGGTGACTATGAATAAGAATATTTTATAGGCAAATGATTCAGACACTGTTATGCTGTTCAGCATTTAATTTTATTCAAAACAAACTTAACATGGTACAGGGTACCCCTGATCAAAACGATTTTAAATAAAGTGAATATGAAACCATATCCAACTGGTTTGACTGTAATATTTTTCACGGTAGACGTTTAAAGCACCTTTCTGGTGAACATTAATTCTGAAAGAGATAATTTCATTTCTGTATGTACGCCAAAGTATTGCAGTATAGGCCTGATTGAGCTGTTCTTTTTAATAAATTGTTTTATTTGTAATTGAAAACAAAAGTGCTATGCGAGCGACCAGTTCTTTTTACATTGTTATTACAAGCGTTATTATAGGTAACTAGTAGCGATCAATTTAAAAAAAATGAAAATTTCAAAACCTTAAATAGTATTTGATTTCAACAGTTCCTAGTTCATTTCATTCAAGAAAATGACTTCTATCAAGTAAGAGTCCTGTAATTTAGAGCATTTGTTAATGAATAGAATTGAATTGAGCGCACTATTGAACATATAAATCATTCATGCATATGTACATTACAGAGCCAGAAAAGAGGTTCCAAAAGAAAGAAGGTGGATGGAAGTGGGTCTCCAAAGAAAAACAATACTTCAAGGAAAACACAGTATCAGGTAAATTATTCTAACTTCTTGACAATTTTGATATTTCACGATCTGTTCCTACTTCAAACACATCTGTTGAAAGGAGGATGAAGAATAATTTGTTATGAAATGTGTGAAGTCAAAATATTTGTATACTTATAATACATTAACAAAGGAATGCTGTCTCGGGTAACACTCACTACGTACCGATTGGTACGATCGAGTCGCTGAAATGGTTCACTTTTTTCGAGCGTCATAATATATTAGGTTAGTATCATTAGTATTTGAAACTACTTGTCATTTTGTGATTTTAACCATGGTCGTAAACGAATCTGATATTTGTTATACATTGTATCTGTTTCCATGAAATACCATAGAAAAACTAGGTTTCTTCCTTGCTAAAACAATATATTGATGTATTTTAGATATTCCAAAAACAAGTAGATGTCAAGGATGATACACAAGATATCTGAGCTGCGTATCCCTCAACAAAGGGATTTAAGCGACCCCCCCCCCCCCTCCCCCGTTTGGAGACTTCTTTATTTTTTCGACGCTTAGGTCAAAAAGAGCCAAATATGTAATGTGTTCATCTTCGATTACTTTACAGTAGTTGTTCAAGATTAGAGGAGACATTTCCCTATTTCAGTATATTTGAGATTTGTCCTCTTCCATATACACTTTAAAACCAGCAGCGTATGCCTGTATCAAGTCATGAACCTGCAGTTTAAAATTTGTAAAGTGATGATTTCAATTTCACCACTCGTAACTTTGGATTTAATAGCTTTCATATGAGCAGCAACCCTCTATCAAAGAAACCATGATGGGAAATCCAAGCCCGGAAAAAAAATTACAGGATGCAGGCGAAGCTGGAATGTTGCTAAATAAAAATTGGGTAAAACCAGACTGGAAAGCTGAATTTCTCTCTATTTTAATCTTTTTGAAGTATTTTGATATTCTAGCAACCAGTTGATTCCGCCGCTATCGGACTTTTATGCAAATATAATTAATGCATGTATCATTTTGTGCTACTCCGTCTGTAGTTACCTAAAAGGTGTATGTTGGACTTTTTGTCTTTTCGTTTTATTTTGTCATGGCGTTATGTTATTTTTTTTTTTCGTGTGTATATATTGAAAATTTCTATCAATGTTTAATTTTATAATTTTTCGATGATTTATTTAATTACATGAATATCTACTCTGGATTTTTTTTTAGTTGTCCCAGCAGTTTGGAGAAGCAAATTTAGACACTGCTTATAGCAAACCAACAGTTATTGCGGCAAAGGTACTACTGAAAAATATTTATTTTTCAGCACTTGTAGTAATATTATATTGGTTTTCTTTCCAAATGCAAAAAAATAAATCAAATGAGTAATTAAAAAAACAAGAAGTCATAGTTAAATAACTTTATCTACATTCAACCAGAACTATTCGGTTAAGATTTGATAGATTATCACGACAAAAAGTATAATTTTGTGGAATAATGTGTAATATAAAAATTGAAAATTAAAAACAAGAATGTGTTCAAAGTACATGGATGCCCCACTCGCACTATCATTTTCTATGTGTAGTGGACCATGACATTGGGGTATAAAATCTAATTTGGCATTTAAATAAGAAAGATCATATCAAAGGGAAGATGCATACTAAGTTTCAAGTTGATTGGACTTAAACTTCATCCAAAAATACCTTGACCAAAAACTTTAACCTGAAGTGGGACGAACGGACGGACGATCATACGGACGGACACACAGACCAGAAAACATAATGCCCCTCTACTATAGTAGGGGGGGTCTTAAAAATAAATCAGAAGAACACTTCTGAATTAGTCTTTATGAGGAATGGTAACGCCGATATACTAATAGTTGAAAGCCACTGGTGAATTAATACTTAAATAAGGCATGAGCTATATGACCCAAAAGAAAAATAAGAAAAATAGAAATCTCTTATGGGCAGCCTTGTCTAATGGAGTAAAATTTTCAAAGAAAAAAAATGAATTCGGTCAGTATTCAAGCAGTCTATATGCATAAGTATTGACTGTTAGCAAATAAGAACAGGAATTTATAAATGTTGTGTGTTTGAACCTCTATTCTGGATTTGCACGCACATTTTTCCACAGCAGTCATATACATTATATTTTATATTTTAGCTGCACTTTCCACCAGGAGCATTGAATGCATTATCTAGGAAAAACAGTTTGAGAGTGGTATGTTATGCAACAGTTATGGTTATTGACTAAAGCGCCAAATAATTTTCATTTTAGAACAACTGAACAACATATGCAGTTGTAAACAATTCTATCTGATATGAAGATGCATTCTTTATTTTGTCCAGACTGCTGTTTCAATAGAACAACTAGTCAAACTGGTTTTCGCGTATCCAATTAAATATATAAAAGTTTCTGAAACCTATCAGGAGTGGTTTTATTGATAATAGTTATATATTTATCAAAGGGGAGGATGGGGGCACTTTTAATTGAGATTTATTGAAAACATCTTGTATAGTACTGTATGATTCTCTTCAATCAGAGATCAGTAGAAATTAGATTTCCGTCGGTAAACAGCCGTTTAAAAAAAATTATTTGAATTATCTGTCCTTTAACTTATTTTCAAAGTACTGGTTTTAGTCTAATATTAAACTTATGGTTAATATTGCAGACATTTTATTTCCGTTCGACCAAGTCTGCTCTGGCCCGCAAGACAATTCCGTTTAGTGTTGTTGGTTTTTTTTTTTTTTTTTGGTTATTTTTACACGTACATATTTGGTGCTGATCTGACTGAAACCGATCAAATACTAGTATCTAAATTCAGAAACATCCCACAAAATGAAATTTAAGTTACATCAGTAGATATGCCTGTAAATTGTCCGAAAGACAGACGGCCTCATATCTTGTCTTAAATCTAGAAGTTGACAATGAAGTTGATTTTAAACTAAACTTAACGACACAAAAAATGATTTCATGTTCCCAATTGTGAACTTTTTTATGTAGCAACATTCCAGCAGCGTCTGCATACGGAGTATATGTCGCCCGATTTATACGATATTCCCGGGCTTGTATTTCCTAATTGATTGATCCTAGTTGATTTTTTTGATAGTGGGTTGCTGCTCACAAGGAATATATTAAACAAAAATAGTTCCAAATAATGACGTTGAAATCATCCATTCGTAAATTTTACGGACGTCATTACGAGTTAGTTGACCCTTATGGAATTACCGTTTCACAGATGATATCGGATATATTACTTATGTCGTAACTACAATATCGTTCCCTTTGTACGATTGTGACTTCCGGATTAGACTATAACCGGGTTTGTAATAACATGAGCAATACCACGTGCTTTTTTTTTTATTGCCAATGAGATAACTCTCCTCCAGAAGCTTTTTAAATAGATATTGCATCAACTTTGAAGCATTTATTTGAACCTTTAATAAATCTATTTTCATTTAAGCAGAAGACATGAATCTTATTCTCTTTTTATAACTGCTGGAACAATAATTTTATTTTAGAAATTTTCAGCCTAAGATTAAATTCTACTTGACTCAACTTCTTTGAGATCCTCTATTTCTCTGATGGCTGGTATTATTTCAGGAACTCTAAGGTAAACATATCAACAAAATATTCTTAATCTTTAGCTATAAATATTCCCCTTTTGATATTCTTAAATCCTTTTCAGTTTACCAAGGAGGAGTTCAATTATGCAAAGATGGTGATGATTGTGCAAAATATTCTTGCCGATGTTTTATTTGATCTGCTAAAACAAGATAGAGGAGGAAATGTTAAGCCTAGGAGTGAATGTGATGTTACTTACTTGTACGGAGAACATCGGAATCTGAATAAACACATTCCAAGTTATTCAGTTGGAAGACGCAATCCTTGGGGAGGAACATGGCAAGATCTACAGAATGCAGATATAGGTACTGGAGATGATATAGAGCGCATTCGGCTTACCAGAAATGAACTACAACACTCTAATGGATTTAAACTGGAAGATGCCCGTTATAAAGACATGTGTAATATTATAGATGATCTTTTAAAAAGGTTTGATCGACGAAACAACCCAACAAAGTTGTATGCAGAACAACTAAAGGACATTTTGTGTAGAACTCTTTCTGATGAGGAAGTCAATGGGGTTCAATCAGGTAAACTTACTTTTAAAAATCACAGTGTAGTAGTGTTAAAACCCTAATTTTCCCAAATTATTTGATAGTCAAATAGTCGAATAATACTTTTCAAGCCTACAATCATTAAATTATTCGAATTGTATTTGCAGATCAAAATAGGTTAACAATAATTCAGAAATTGCTGATCGGGAAAAATCTGAACACATTTAGATTATTAAATTATTTATGTTGACAAGTGTTCATATACTTCACAATATGTTCCGCACTTGTAACTATTGAATTGTTTGAGGGATTTTGGCTTATGTGACCAAACTAGGGAACTTAATCATTTTCTGGAGGGTTTACAAAGACGGTATATTTTTTTTGTGCAAACAACCACTGTGTCACAATATTCAAACAAGATTCGTAACACCTCCGACAGGTTCAAGCAGTTATCCGATATTATGGCATTGATTGGTTGATTTTTTCTCCATTTTTTTTTAAATTGGAAACTAACAATGTTTTCAACAGATTTACAAACGATTTTAACTTTTTGTAATCAACTCTTTTTTATATTTCTCAAACCAGATCCTTGGAAATCATTTTCGATTGTGACTTTTGAACTATGTTTTGCAAGTGTCTTTAATCTAAAAATGTAAACCCCAAAATTACATAAAAAGATCAGTAGAGGTACATATCTTTTTGATTTAAAAACTTCTTTTCTATCTGTCCATACAATTTCTTATTATATGTTTCTAGGAAAAACAAATTTCGGTAGAATTATCAAACATATAATGTACAGAATACGGCTTGATATAATTGTTCTATAACATGAAAAAATATTACTGCGATGAAATAGTATCTTTTCATATTGTTGATTAAGAAACCCAATAAAAACACAAAGGATATGGGAATCCCCATGACACAAATTCATTAAAAAAAACCAAATGAACAGCGCTTTAATTGCAGTTATTCATCTCAAAGACAAAGTGAGGACTCCAGATCATTATTAAAAACCACACAGTGAGAGCAAGCTGAAATGAATTGATTTACTGTTGTTTACATAATGTCAAGTGACAAAATTCTTATCTTATATTCAGAATTTACGAGTAGATTTTATTTTATTTGTTCATAGAAATAGGGATCGGAAATTTAGATTGTAGTTTTATATATATAATTTGTCTTGCTGGAGATTGCCGATGAAACCAGGAAAAAAGGATTGTAAAGCATGCAAAGCATAGACTTGATTTTATTTAAAAATGCGTGTACTGCTTTGTTAAATAATCCAGGTGTGGTTATCAACAAATCAAAGCAGAAATTACTATGTGGAAAACATTAGCATACTGCATATAAAATTAAATACATTCACAAAACACATTAATTTAAATAATGAAATGTTTTAATAATAAGGATATGATAAGATAATTTGAAAAATACGATCAATGATATATGAGCGGGACATATAAATTAGTAGGCCAGAAACATATTTCAACTCCTAGTTAAGTCTCCCAAACAAAGTTTGGAGACTTATTGTTTTTGCTCAGTTCTTATTATTTTTATTATGGCACCCTCAACGGAGTTGGGGTGACGTATTGTTATTCTACGTTTCTTTTTATTTTTTTTATTTTTATTTTTCTTCCACACATTTTTGTCCAGTCTGGAACTCTAATGTTAATGGACCCAAGAAGATGGAACTATACCATAATGTTAACCACCATGTGAAGATTTGCTTTTTGGAGTTGGCACTTTCAAGATGGCTGCTGTTACCACGGAAACGGAACAAATGGGAAAAAAATCAAGTTTTTGGTTTTGGTGAACTGTTTTGATATGCTTTAACTTAGAATCATTATATTTCAATACAAAGTAGGTGCCCACTATAAACAGGTGTTGGATGATTTTGGCAATCATTGGAACTACTATGTTGCCATGGAAACTACACCAAAAATTTAAAAAATAAATGAAAATGCTCCGAACTTCATGAAACTTCACAGTAACGATGAGCAACTTTGGAAGATGTGGTATTTGGAGTTGGAATTTCCAAAATATCTGTAGTTACCATGGAAACAATACTAAAAGGTCAAAAATTTCAAAAAAAAATTAAAATGCTGCAAACTGGATGAAACTTTATAGAAATGGTCACTGGCATGCGCAGAGTTGACTTTTGAAATCGGAATTTTCAAAATGGCCGCCGTAACCATGGAAACAGCAAAAATGTGAAAAATTACAAAATGCTCCCAACTTAATGAAACTTTACAAAAATGATAATTTGCATGTGTAGATGCACTCTTTGACTTTAGAATTTTCTAAATGGCTGCCGCTTGCCTGGCAATAGGGGAAGGGTGCCATCCGCTATTGCTTGCAATGGCAAATCTAGTTATTCTTCTTCTTCTTCCTCTTCTTCCTCTTCTTCCGCCACTTTAAAAAATGAACTTGTCCGCAGCGTTTCTCCAAAACCGCTTGTCAGATTGACTTAGAATTTCATAAAATGGTAGACTAATATGTCTAGGTGAGCCATCAATCTTTCGTTTGTGCATTGGGGTCTATTAAGGGGTATTTTGGGGGGTAGAAAGGAGGAAGGGGTTTACTATAGAACCCTATGGGATTTTATTTTTTAAAATTTTCAAATGAATATAACTTGAAAACTGTAAGTGATAGATACATGCAGTCTTCAGAATTGATTATAAGACAATAAAACAAATCACATGAAATATAGGGGGAGTCCCTGGGAGTTCATCCCCACCCCCTTCAATTTGAGAATATGCTTATATTTTGTAAACGGTCCAGATCCCCACCCCTAAACCATATATATTCTTGAATGGGACAATAAAACAAATCAAATGAAATTAATGGGAGGTCCCAGGGGGTCATCCCCACCCCAGTCAATTTGAGAATGTGCTATTATCTTGTAAATGGTCCAGATCCCCACCCCTAAACTATATATATTCTTGTAGGGGACAATAAAACAAATGAAATTAAATTAAAGGGAAGTCCCTAGGGGTCATCCCCACCCCCTCTTGTTTGAAAACTTGTAAACAGTCAACATCCCCACCCCTAAACCATATATATTCTTGTAGGGGACAATAAAACAAACGAAATGAAATTAAAGGGAAGTTCCTAGGGGGTCACCCCACCCCCTCTTATTTGAAAACTTGTAAACGGTCAACATCCCCACCCCTAAACCATATATATTCTTGTAGGGGACAATAAAACAAATGAAAGGAAATAAAAGGAAATTACGTAGGGGGTAACCCCACCCCCTCTTATTTGAAAACTTGTAAACGGTCAACATCCCCACCCCTAAACCATATATATTCTTGAAGGGGAAAATAAAACAAATGAAAGGAAATAAAAGAGAATTCCGTAGGGGGTAACCCCTACCCCTCTTGTTTGAAAACTTGTAAACGGTCAACATCCCCACCCCTAAACCATATATATTCTTGTAGGGGACAATACAACAAATGAAATGAAATAAGAGGGAAGTCCCTAGGGGGTCACCCTACCCCCTCTTGTTTGAAAACTTGTAAACGGTCAACATCCCCACCCCTAAACCATATATATTCTTGTATGGGACAATAAAGCTAATCAAATGAAATTAAAGGGAAGTTCCTGGGGGTTGCCTCACCCCATTCAATTTGAGAATGTGCTATTATCTTGTAAACGGTCCAGATCCCCACCCTTAAACCATATACATTCTTGTAGGGGACAATAAAACAAATGAAATGAAATGTAGGTAAATTCCCTGGGGGTCACCATCACCCCCTCCTGTTTGAATACTTGTAAATGGTGGAGATCCCTACTCGTAAGCCATATATATTCCTGTATGGGACAAAAATCAAATCAAATGAACATGGGACCATATGAATGGCGAGTTACGGGAGCTTTGTTTGGGAGACTTCGTAACAGCATCCTGTTACAATTACTTCTTGTTTCCATTTGTATTAGTTTTTTCCAATGGTGATAAAAGACGTTAATTGATATCTCATAGTGTAATCAATACAATGCTGGTATACTTTAATTTCAGAAATGGCTATAGAAATTGAAATTGAACACCAAATGAATATCCCACCATGAAAGATCGATGAACTCATCAAAGAAATTGTATCAATGTTTTATACTGCTATGTGTCTGTAAATGCCAAAAACTCATAAAATTCATAACTGCATTTTATTCTTCCTTCCTGTATAGTCTGCTCTAAAATGTTTGCTATATTTCTTGGAAAATGCGAAAAATAGTGCTACTATTTCAATATGATGCTTATTTCATCTGATGATTATGTAAAAATTATATGTGCTTATATTTTTTAGTTATGTTCGCTTACTTCTGTTTTGTGTAATCTTGTTTTACTGGGATGTTTTGTATATATATATATATATATGCTTAAGTCCGTTGTCAGAGTTTGTGTGCATGGTAAGCTCGTTAATTTGTCTTTCATTAGTATCTTATCTTTCTTAATACCACAACAGATGACAAAGATACAGCATGTTAAACATTAACAGTGTTATTTGTTGTCGCATTTATAACCAGCTATCCAGTCTCAATAACTGATAATCATAATATAATTTGTAGTAGTCTGATGTATGTACCGCTTTAAATTGAAGTTGCTATATTTATGCATCTGGTATGGTCAGAACTGATTAATCAGTAATATTTTCTCCAATCGATAAATATAAAAGGTGCATGTTAGGTATATGCCAAAAAGAGAGCAAGCTAAAACAAAACTAAGTCATAAAATGCATATCTATTATTAAATAACTTAAAGAAATCTTCCGGATTGATTTTTTAAATTTTGTAAGTTAAAAAGGTATGATTTTTATAAAAATAAGGAGATGTAATATGATTGTCAATGAGACAACTATTCACTAAAGTTCAAAATGAAGTGGATGTGAGCAGTTATAGCAAACCATAAGACCTTCAACAATGAGAAAACACCATACTATTTACAAGATGGCATGAAAGATATTCAATTGAGCTAAAAGTCGACTTTCTCAGCTGATTCTTTTATAGACAGCAACAGAAAAACATACAGATATTTGAATGGAATTAATAATGTATATTCTCGTAAATTTTGGAAGTTAGATAAATTAAAGTCACTGGTCTCAAAAGCTACTTTTAAATATTAAAACAATTATTGCTGAAAAGAAAATGTGCTCTGAATGCCATCGAGTCCTTAAATGATTTAAAAAAACTAGCCTTTTATTTGTTTTCTAAAATATTATTTGAACAGTAAATGCAAACAGACAACACAATATACCATTGGATAATATTAGTTTGTACAATTTGACTAATTCATTCGGTCAGGAATAGTCATATGCTTTAAAATTGGATTTTTAAAGATCGATTGAAAACGGCGGATAGAAATATGATATTACACGGCTATTTTTAGATTGACTAAAAACGATATACTTTGTGACGTCATCTAATGAATTTTATGACATTGTTAAAAGAATTTAAAAATTGTATATTAATAGTCGATTATTTGAAAAAAATCTTCAAAAACATACATAGTATTGAGCAATACACGAAAAACATAAAAAAAAAATGAAATGAAAAAAACTATATATTGTTTTTGTCAAAGAAACATCATGATATCTATTTAATTTCAACAAAATTAAAAGATCACAAAAAGAAATTACAATGCTATTCCGATTTTGATACAAATATGGTCGGAAATGAATAGTTGAACTGTATAACAATTATAGACTTTGTATGCGGTTAATACATGATATATAGATCCAAATAAGTACTAGTATATCGACTTCTTAATACGTCCTCAGATGATATCCTTCTTTCAGACCAATATATCCTCGTATCGACATCATACAAAGGCTATCATTGTAGAATATTGTCATTTGTATTTTGTTTTTATTTTTTAAATAGCTAAGAAATTGTCTGTACACAGTGACTCATAAGGCTGGATATTTGTCTTATGCTATTACTGTACAATGTATTTAATATAATTTGTATATAACTTTGTAGACAAATGTGTGCCAGTTTTTTAATTATAAATTATTAATGTAAATTGGTATACAAATATAAGAAGCAGGGCATGAGTGCCAATGAGGCAACTCTCCATCCAAGTCATCAAAGTCACAATGTGTAAAAAGTAAACAATCATAGGTCAAAGTACGGCCTACAATACGGAGCCTTGGCTCACATGAACAGCAACCTAGAAAGATGTTAGTTAATAAATATGAAAATCGATATCACGTGATTTTGTTCATATTTTGGATAGACGTATTACACATTTGGATTTTCCTTTAAAAAACGTCTTACTAAGGCAATCAATGTGAATTAAATTGACATGTTTAGTTTCCGCAATCTTTGAAAGGCTTTGAATTAAGGTAAGTGATGTTATTTTCAAAACTTACTTGCCTCTCACAATTATTGTACAGGCGAATTCCATTTTTTTGTGAGACTTCATGAACTTATAATGTGTATGGTTTCGGATCCCCCTGAGCGGCAGTATCAAGCCAACAAGAAAAAAATACTATACATACAACCATGACATTATAAGCTCGGAACAAAAATCCAATCCTTAGAAGTTCTGGAGCATCATAAAGAATAAAAGATTCGAAAATGGAGGAGTTGCGTCACTTAGAAACAAAGACGGGCTCACATATTCGGATAATCAAATGAAGACAAATATACCATCCAAGTGATATTTATATGTTGTTATGTTATCCTATTGTTTCAGAAGAAGGGAGAAGGTTTGGCACCATTAAAACTTTAATCCCGCTGCAAATGTTCGCACCAGTCCTAAGTCGGAAGTCTGATGTACAGTAGTTGTCGTTTGTTTAGGTAAATTATTCGTGTTTCTCGTTTCTCGTTTTTTATATAGACTAGACCGTTGGTTTTTCCGTTTGAATGGTTTTACACTAGTAATTTTGGGGCCCTTTATAGCTTGTTGTTCGGTGTGAGCCAAGGCTCCGTGTTGAAGGCCGTACAATGAACTATAATGGTTTACTTTTATAAATTGTTATTTGGATGGAGAGTTGTCTCATTGACACTCACACCACAACTTCCTATATCCAATTAATCTAACAATAAACATCAACAATAAATAGCAAATAAATCTTATTATCTAAGACTTTTCAAAGGCCTTGGGAAAAGTCTTACATAATGAGCGACTTCTGTTCAAGATCGGCCATTATGGCATCAGACGGTCAACAGTAAAACTTTTGAGAAACTTTCTGCTTGACAGACAGCAATTTGTACTCCTGGAAGAAGAATCGTCAAAAACCTTGCTAGTGCAGTCTATAGTCTAACAAGGTAGCATGCTTGGCCCGGTGATGTTTCTTATTTCTATTAAGGGGGCTCCTGGGTATAAATCAATTTTGTTTTCTCATATAGGATTTCGCTATATTTTTTTATAAATGAACTTTATCATATACTTAAAAGAAAAATGAAATAAAAAAATGGGGTCACCGTTCATTTACGCTCACAATCTATCCGAAAGAAGCATACATTTTTGTTAATGTCCTTTTTTTCTCTTGAACTAATAGGAGAAATAGAGGTAATATCAAAATAAAAAAATAACCAAATTACAGAAATCGTTTAAATTTTACAATTATTTAGTTGATGTACAGAGTATGTGTCATCATCAATTGTTAGGCTTTTAGCAGACGACTGCATTTTCTACCGCCAAATAAGAAACGAAAAAGATGTGAACGCCCTTCAAAACGACCTGAATGAACTACAGAGAGACAGACTTGCAGATGGAATTTCCCGAGATGCCAAATCCTAAAAGAAACAACAAAGTGAAACACTACTAAGGCAAACTTCAACATTCACTGTCATATCCTAGAAGAGGTTGTGTCTGCCAAATTTCTTGGCGTCTCCATGCACAAAACCTTGAATTTGAACAAACACATCGACAACATCGCATAGAAAGTAAACTTCAAAAACTGTCTCATTAAAACTAAAGCTTTATGTTATCAAACGCTTATGAGACCACTCATGGAATACTCTAGCACCATATGGTACCCAGCTACTAATTACAAAATAAACAAATTAGAAGCTATACACCGTCGATGCGTTCGATTTTTACTAAATGATTACAGAAAAAAAAGAGCAGCGTAACATCAATGCTACACGCTATAAATTGGAAGACACTACAGGAAAGGAGAGCTCAATTTAATGCCATCATGTTTGATAGAGTAGTGCACGAACTGATTGCCGTACCATCTAACAAAAAATACAGCCATCAACATCAGCAGTACGAGGACATAAAGAACAATTCCTCGATCCTTTTGTCAGGACTCAAGTATATCGATACTCGTATCTACCAGACACCATTAGAATCAGGAAGGGACTGACACATTTCCTAGTAAGCTGCACAACCCTTGAATCATTAAAAATGAGTGTGCAAGTGGTCCAGCTTCGAGAGATGTCCAAACTTGTTATTAACTTTATTAAAAAGAAGCACCGTTTTACTGTAGATAATTCGCACTTACCCATTCATTTTTTGTTCTCATATCGGACATGTACATAAAACAGTACGATAATACTACAATGGGAGGCCTGTACTACAAAGGAAGTAGAAGAACAACTTACGCTATACATCTCATTTACAATGATTGAATCTAGTTTATAACCATGTTCGGGTTTTTTTCTTTATTTAAGTTTACCAGGTGCTAGATAAGCTGTGTTGTATAGGTTGTTAATTTTAACATATGGCATTGAAAGGCAAATTGTCAGTTGTTTTAGATAGTGGTGGATTGTGCGAAGGACAATTTGGTTGAACACAATCAGTTGATCTGTCTTTACCTAGTCAGGCTACGGGACCATGAGCTGATCGTTGTTGTTTGTCTTAATTGATTTTGTAATGATCGGATGCACAGTACATGTATAGTTAAAGTCTGTGTTCATTATTTAGATATGGTATTGTCTATGTGGCGTATCGAGATCTGAAAAAGTCTATCAGGATAGTGAAGAATTTGCATTGTCAATTAGCTATATATAGTGTTCTACAAATCAAATCAAATCAAATAATGTTCCATTAATCTGACATAGACAACAATTCTCCAGTAAATCTGGCATGGTCTTAATCGAGGTTTGATGTCTTGTGTAGTTTCTGTCGGTTTTTAGGTCTGGATGGTGTTTATTTGTTGTTTGTGTCATTTATTGACTACTTATATATTAATAAGTTACATTAGTTGGTCATCATTTCACTGAAGACCAAACTTTTATTAATAAATATTTGTACAATAATACAAAACAAATGAAGATGCTAACGTACAACATTAAAGTTTACTTTACATTCACCGGAAAATATTTACTGAAAGGCATACTGATATACTGTTTAACTGTTTCTTAATATCGGAAAATGAACATTCATGAATTGAAATATGTCCATCGGAAACATTCTTTACAAAACAATTAGATATACGACGATACTGAATTCACTACGTTTGATTTTGGTCTGTTGATGTGAAACATTTTTAGCATTTCTTAATCGACGGGTCAGTTTTATAAAAATAGTGAGTATCTCCTTTTCAATTTCAAACTCAACAAGATGTAAATGATGAAATTAGAAATACATCCGATTAATATGCAAAGTTTGTTATATTCCATGACAAACATAAATCAATGCTCATATTATAAAGCGTGCCCTTAAATAGATCTGTATTTTGTGTCAGTAACCAGGCCATGGAATATTCATATCTCAAAATCAGCCAAAATCTCCATTCATCAGTATCGGGGAAATGACCAGCAATGTAATTCACATCAAACAATATGTTCACACATAATTTAGGTATTTCAGATATCAAAAATATGATCAAGACAAGAAAAATCATTATAACAGACTTTCTTTCTTGTCTTCTCCGTTCCGTCATCACCCGGCCTCGGAAATTGTTTGTGACTTATTTGTAGGTAATATAAATGGTTGACATCAGCATTACCAGGCACCAAATGAATAAAATCTGTCTGAATCAACAAGTAGTATATAGAAGAGTATTCTATTACGTCGACGCCATTAGTATAAATCATACAAACTTGTGATACATTTTTATAATACATTATATTTAGCGCAAAATTTCTAGGGAAGCGCTGAAAGTGATTGACAACAGGAAACAAATAACACAGCATAAAAATGACTTCAAATTGTCAAATGACATCGGGTCCAAATTGGGTACATGATAGCAATTACGCCATGCATATGTAACCCAAGACACGTTGTTATCATGTTAGACACGGCATGGAATGTTAGAGATAGGATCGACATGTGTATAGCAACAAAACATTAGGGGTATGCTAAACCGATAAAATAAAGATCTTCATCATAAACAAATTTATACCCCATTACTTAAACACGGGTTCCAATCAATACGATGATAACGCTGATAAACAATCAGCTACAGATAAACCTTAAGAGTATTGCTGTCGAGTACAAAGTTTAAATACATAAAACAGCAAACATTGCTATGTTGAATAATATTGACACATACGTTATGAAAGAACCGACAATGAAAATATCAAGTAATTGTTTGTCACGATCACACAAAAATCCAAGTTTGTACACCATTGCACTTTCTTGTGTTTGAGAATCACATATCCTTTTACCTTAACGTGTTTGATCAGTTCTTTGTTAGGTTTTCAATCTTCGTGTTATCTCATATTTACACGTTTTCATGTAGTGCTCTCGTGTTTTTATGTAATGCTCTATTGTCATTACGTCGTATGATCTTTTAATTACCGAACGGGACTTATTCCCGATTTTGACTGTCTTTCTGATTGTGAATTCGCATTGCTATAAGACGTGTCACGTGACTTTTCTATCCCAAATTCATAAATTTAGTGTTGGTGTTATATTTGTTATTCTCATCGGATTTTGTCAAATGTCTAAACGTTTGTAGTTGTAAATCTTTTTTTTTCAGTTTTATTCGTGTGTTATGGTAAAGATAATTAATCATACAGTTCATTTATTTGATTTTAGTTTGTATCAACGAAATTCATACGATATATTTGAATTACAGTTTGATTCAGAAGAAACACCGACATAGCTAGATAATACAATTAATTACCTAATTACTACCACAATTTGATATTAATTAGTATTGTAATTTTCATTGTTATTAATAAATGTTATATCAGTCTTACAAATCTAATCTTGAATTCTATCCTAATTCCATCTTATTTTTGGGAAATCTTTTGATGAAAATTCAAATGTGACGTCACTTTGTAAGTTGATGGCTTTGGCTAACTCGTCTGTGTATTTTTATGTGCCGGTTTAGGTTGATTTATGTAATGTATCCGGTTTTTTTCTGTAGAAAGTCACTACTTCGGTTTTATCATGTTTATCTATTATATAGTCACTTTATTTGCAAAAGTATGAATTATTCTAAATAATAACGTTCTAATCCCAGGCAGAAAACCCTAGTCGTATTGGACACAACTTTTTGGAACTTTTGGTTCTCAGTGCTCTTCAACTTTGTACTTGTTTTGGCTTTCGAACCTTTTTCATCTTAGCGTCACTGGTTTGTCTTGTGTGGACAAAACGCACGTCTGGCGTATTAAATTGTAAACTTGATACATTTTGTTATCTATTATTCGTATGTTTCTCTGTCCTATATGTTCTCCAATTTGTTTGTTTGTATTCCTGTCATGTAATGTTGTCATTTTAATGTAATATGTAACATTACCATAAAAGCGGGAGGTTTGACATGCCACAAAACCAGGTTCAACCCACTCTTTTTTCTTAAAAAGTCCTGTACCAAGTCAGGAAAATGGTCATTGTTATATTATAGTTAGTGTCTATGTGTGTTACATCTTAATGTTGTGTTTCTATTGTTTCGAAGTTCTCTTATTTTTTATTGCGTTTCCCTTAGTTTTAGTTTGAAACCCGGATTTGTTGTTTTCTCAATCGATATATGATTTTCGAACAGCGGTATACTACTGTTGCCTTTATTAGCGAAGAAGACGATTTATTAAATTTTATTGTATTTTTAATTATTTCAATAATCCATGCAAGACCCATGCAACGTAACATTTAGTCATGTAATTTGTGTTTTGTTTCCCATTTTTCATCGATTCGACTTTGACCATTAACATGTATGGGTAGAAGAATGCTTATGTTAATTTATAGATCCTGGTTCAAGTTTATTCTACTTGACTGGTTTAAATTATATATTGATAAAAAGGCTAATATGAAAGTTCTGAGAAATTAAAGTTAAAGCTTTCTGTAACCATATGAAAGATGTCAACACTAATTGGATTGGAATCAAATGTGCACAAACTTTAGTGCGGTTACAAATAAACAGAATATAAACAACTATCGAAGTCATGGGATTCGGTTCATCTTTGATAGAGGTATTTTGATTGAAAAAAATGTATACTTAGTTAATGTTATAAGAGAAACAATAATAGAATTTATACGATTTAATTTCTCCACAAAATAAATTTTCTTGCAAAAAGATGTTAATTCAGTTATCCAAATCAGTTTTTTGATACTCAGGAGGACTATGACAATAAAGGTGTTATACTATTTGAATCTCCTTATAAGTCTCTTTGTTGAGACAAAGTTTTGAAAGACTAAGGCTTTTCTACCTCAGGAATAGATAACCTTAGCTGTATATTATCTGTTTGTTTTGTTTACGCAAAGTTGTCAATATAATGGAATTTGATACGACTGTCATGATAGTGAGATGTTTAGCTAGCTATAAAACCAGGTTCAATCCACCATTTTTTATTTAAGAACATCCGTGTACCAAGTCAGGAATATGACGGTTATTATCCATTCGTTTGATGTGTTTGAGCTTTTGATTGATTTTACCATTTGATCAGGGACTTCCTTTTTGAAATTTACTCGGAGTTCAGTATTTTCTAGATTTTTCTTTTTAATGCAGAAAAGCTTTTCAAAATAGAAATTTTTGTATAATGCCTTATTATTCTATGGCAAAATAAAGCTTTTGTGTCAAGTATAAAAAATACACATCTTTATAAAAGAAACGTTTCACCTTGACAAGATATAGCTGTCTTATTGAAAATTAAACCACGTCTATGTTTAGGTAATCAGGCTAATGAACCATGCTTTATATTTACATCACTTGACATCCGTCGTCGTCGTCTGGCATAACTTCTTTTAAAAACTTTTCTCTTGAAAAGTTGACCAATTTCCAACAAACTCGATCTGTATGATCATTCAGGTATTTAGAAAAAAATGTGTTTCTCCGCCTTAACCAACTATGATGGACGGTGCTGTTGCTATAAGTAAAACATAATCACAAAAGACCAAGCGTTGCATAATATTTTGAAACCTATCATATATAGATAGAGACTATTTTACTTCAACAAAAGTCTCATACTGTCGAATTGCTCATAAAAAGGAGAAATTGTAAACAGCATTAAATCATTAAGAACAAATATATTGACAAATAGCTAAAGCTATTTGTTTATAATAGTCAATGCCTTTAATAATATTCCCAAAACTTTAGCAATTTTTTGCCTATTATCTGAAAAACTTTAATACTGTAAGACACTGTACATCATTGATAAGGAGTATAATATCTGCAATAATCACAAATGACTACAATTTCAAACTACTCCATTAACATTATTTTCGTTTAAAGGGAATTCAAGGAAATTGAGGATTCCCTTGGTCCAAAAGGAACGTGACAGATACTGTATATATGTCTCCTGCTATATACATACGAAGATGTGGTTTGCGTGCCAATGTACAATTTTCCATCCGCAAGTGACAGTGTATAAAAAAAGTTAACAATTAAATGTCAAAGTACGCCACACATCGAACAAAAAGCTATACAGGGCATAAAAATTACTAACGTAAAACAATTCAAACAGGAAAACCAGCGGTCTGATATATATTCAAAACGAGAAACACATATGAACCACATTCAATTGAACCACTGAACTACAGGCTCCTGACATTGGAAAGATTCATACAAATGCGTTTTGAAAAGGTGCAAACCTTCATCCTTATCTGAGACAGTATTGTAACATTACAACATAAAAAAACATAAATGCATCATCTGCCAGGCGATTCCCCCTTCAGTCATTTAGACACAGTTATAAAAAGGACACAATCGATAAATCAATTTTCTGGTATCTGAAAATAAAGGATTGCAAAAACTTGTCCGGTGTGAGTTTATGTGTTGTCGATTTCGGCTGTTGAAAGCTATAACAGATATAAAAAAAAAGTACTAACTTCAACTGATCAAAAAGTTCAAAAGTCATATCAATTGATCATTTTTAATAATTTGATAATATTTAGAAGAGAGGGACGAAAGATACCAAAAAGGACCGTCAAACTCATAAATCGAAAATAAACTGACAACGCCAAGGCTAAAAATGAAAAAGACAAACAAAAAATAGTACACACGACACAACATATTAAACTAAAGAATTAAAGGAATTACTTTTTTTATTGTCACAATATGATCTTACAGACATATGGAGAGATAGGTATCCAAAAGACAAACGGTATACGTTTCAGAGAGGAAATTCTAAGTCTAGAATCGACTATATCTTTTGTGACAAAAGTCTTTCAAATAAAGTTTACAATGTTGGTATCTCGAATTGTCCTTTTAGCGATCATGATCTTGTGTCGGTAAAATTAAAACTTGATGAAATACAAAGAGGCCCGGGTATATGGATAATGAATATAAATACAATAAAAAGTGAAAAATTTAAGAATGCATTCAAAATTTGGTGGGAAACCTGGAAAACTGGAAAAAAAAAGGTTCGAAAAAATACAAGATTGGTGGGATGTCACAAAATCAAAAATTAAAAAATTAACGATGGAAGTAAGTAAAACATTAAACAAAAATTCTCAAAAAAGTTATATTATTAACCTTGAGCAGAAATTAGAAAAACTAAAATTAAACAGTAATAACTCTGATGAGGTTGAAAATAAGATTTCAGAAATAGAAGCGCTAATTAAAAAATACTATGAGAACAAATCAGAGGCGTCAAAAATAAGAGCGCGTGCAAAATGGGCGGAAGAAGGTGAAAAATCGTCTAGCTACTTTTTCAGTCTTGAAAAGCAAAACGGTAAAAATAAATTATGGAGTCGAATAAAACCAGAAAATGGGCATTATAAACACAATATAGACGGAATACTTAATGAACAAGTTAAATTTTACTCAAATTTATTTAGTTCCGAGGGATGGCATTTGGAAAATGCTCAATATTTAACAAGCCATATCGAAAACAAACTAAATGAGGACGACAAACAACTACTAGACCGTGAAATTAATGCGGAGGAAATAATGAAAGTTCTAAAAATTATAAAAACAAATAAATCCCCAGGGGAGGACGGGATCATATCAGAATTTTATATATTATTTTGGAATACAATTCAAGAGGAATTTTTAACGTTATTGCAAGAAATATTTAATAAAAAAACAATGTCGGACTCACAATATAAAGGAGTTTTAACACTACTATTTAAGGGCGGGGAACGAGAAAACATACGGAACTGGCGCCCTCTTACATTACTGAATTGTGATTATAAAATTATAGCAAAAATACTAGCAGAAAGATTAAAAATAGTCCTTCCTAAGCTTATACATCCCGACCAAAAAGGGTTTGTAAAAGGCAGACATATAACGGAAGCAAATAGAATGATACAGGATATCATAGAATATATTGATAGTGAGGATGAAGAGGGTATAATTGTCTTTCTTGACCAACAAAAGGCTTTTGATAGGATGGAATGGGGATGGCTAGACTTCGTTATGAAGGAATTTAATTTTGGGGACAATTTTCGTGGTTGGGTTCAAATGCTATTAAAAAGTGCTAAGACATGTATAAAAACAAATGGTTACGTCTCTAAATATTTTTCAATTTCTAGATCAGCCAGGCAGGGGTGTCCTATAGCCCCTTTTTATATATATTACAAGCAGAGCCCCTGGCTTGTGCAATAAGGGCAGACAAAGACATTGCAGGTATTATGCTGCCCGGGGAAGAAAATGGGGAGCTAATAGAAACCAAATTGAATATGTTTGCTGATGACACGCAATTATTTAATAAAAATGAAAGTTCTGTTAGAAAATCTTTTGAAATATTAGACAAATATGAAAAGGCCTCGGGTTCAAAAATTAATTACGAAAAGACTAAGGGAATAAATATTGGCGCAAATAAACGCAAACGGCCTACTTTTAAAAAGATAAGCTGGACAACAGATAACATAAAAACACTAGGTATTCACCATGGTTATAACATTGATAACGACAAAATATGGAAATCAATATTGGAAAAAGTACAAAATTGTGTACACATCTGGAAAAGTAGAAAATTGACATACTCTGGAAAAGTCCTTATTGTTAAAAATTTAATTATTTCAGTGTGTGGTTATGAATTAGAAATAAGAGGTATACCTGAAAAACATAAAAAAGACTTAAATAAGATAATATGGGATTTTATTTGGGATGGTAAAGTGAATCAAGTAGACCGGAAGGTTTGTTGTTTAGACGGTAAAAAGGGGGGCATGGGGATGGTAAATTTGGATAGTTGGATAGAAAGTAAATATATCAAATCGATATATTCAATACTACACAAGCCATTATCAAGTTGGAATGCGATAGGTAAATTTTGGTTAAAAAAATATGATAAAAAATTTGCAGATAAACTTTTTCTGTGTAGATGTTCAGACCTTTCAGGTCTTGAGATAAAAAAACTACAACATTATTACAAAAACGCTTTACAATCGTGGTCAAAATTGACAAGGATCACACAGGGTATAATAACTAATAAAATGGAAGTACAAAAACAGCCTTTATTTGGAAACTCGAATATTTTATTTCAAAGAAAATCTATATTTTATTCTTCTTTTTCAAAAAGTCTAATAAAAACTATTGGTGACATATGGGATGATAATACCAATGAATTTAAATCGTGCAATAGAATATATCAACAACTTATAGATAAACGCAATTGTATTTCGGAATATTCACGAATTAAAAGTGCCGTACCGCAAACTTATATACAGGTTTTAAGAAATAACGATGTACAACGCACTATAAAAAACTACAAAATCAAAATTTCTGAAAACTTTGAATTTATAAATCCAGATAACAAAATCATTAAAATCAAAGATTTGACATTAAAATATCTTCAGTTAAACTTAAACATAACTGAGACCCCTAAATGTCAAACAAAATGGGAAAATTTGTATAGCGAGTACATAAATTGGGAAAAAAATTGGCTAAATCTCAGTAAACTGGATATTAATAGAAAAGTTAAAGAGTTTCAATGGAAATGTATACACAGGATTATATATACAGAAAACAGACTGCAAATTATGCGTATGTCAAATGGAAAATGTCACTTATGTGATGAAAACAATAACATTGAAACTCTTGAGCATTTATTTTACCAATGTAACAATGTTAAACCATTGATAGAAACAGTTATCAGAAATTTACAACTGTGTAACTTAATAAATAACGATGCACTCGTTGAAAAAGATATTCTATTAGGAATCTGTTTAGATAATTCGAATAATATAATTGTTAACGCGATAATACTTTATTTTAAATGGGCTATATGGAAAATACGTAATAAATGCAAATTCGAAAAAAATAAACTGAGTATGCAGTCTATACAGGCTTTGTTGAAATTGCATATGAAAAACGAATTAAAACTACTTTTACTACGGTCAGATATAAAATATATATGTAGATTAAAATTGAACTCTTTATCGGAAATATGTAGGTAAATATTTTTAGTTCAACTGCTCTAAACTGAAGGTGTGTTTGATTCCATATGTAATAATAAATTATACTATATCTTAGGAAGAACGTAGGGAACACTATGTTTGTTTGGTATTGTTTTGTTTTTTTTTTTACAGAAAGAAAGATTTGTACTGTAATTGATATTTGAATCTATGTCTGTGCATATTAATATGTTTATTAGTAAATTACACACATCACGTTTCTTATACATCAGTACTCACCACATGTGCTTTATACTTTTATAATCCATACGTCAGTCACAGAATCATTTCAACTTTTGTTCCTTCACATTAATTCAATAATTTCCAATTCTAACTATAACTATTATTATTTTTTCAATCAAATATATAGTTTTCACGTTTAAATCAACACATGTATAATGTAAGTCAGTGAACCGGATATACGTTAATTATTATGAATTACAGTGCCAGTGATGCGTAGCAGGTAAAATCAATTGTATTGGTTATTTTTAAATGTATACTTCTGTAAACTATGGGAAGTTTAAACTCATTTGACATTTTCCCTGGTCAAGTGAGGCTGTTAAAAAACAGGGGTCCCTAAGTATGCGACCTGGGCTACTTAGGTATTTATATAGCAGGAAATAATTGAATAAAAATATTTGTTATCGTTAAAAAAAAAAAAAAAAAAAAAAAAAAAAAAAACTAAAGAATAAGCAACACGAACCCCACCAAAAACTGGGGGTCATTTCAGGTGCTCCGGCAGATCCTGCTTCATATGTGGCACCCTTCGTGTTGCTCATGTTTTAACAAATCCTGTAAATAGTCTTATTCGGTAGATTACATTCATGAAAGGAAAAAGAGTTGTAGTTAAGACGTAAGGAACATATCCAATATCAGCTGGGAAACGGTTATTCCATTACGGTCAACCAACTCGTGATGGCGTCCGTAAAATTTACGTAGGGATGATTTTAACTTCACAATTTGGAACTGTTGGTTTAATGACTTCCTTGTGAGCAGCAGCCATCATATCTTAGCATTTGGGCCTTATTGTGAAAACAATAATACAAAGAATTCAATAAATAAACACAGCAGGAATATTCAGAAATACAAGGCCTATAAAAATTGATACCAATATAACTAAACTATCAATTAACTTCTTATATAGTTAACTGCCTTTGAGTGATCTTTTGTGACCCATTTCTGCCTTTTAACCTGACTGGTTAAATAAAAGGTATAGTCTTAAAATTCGGAATTTACATTCATGTTTTTTTTTATCAGACGACCATTGACCTTCATTGACAGACTCCTATCGAGTTGGCCGTTTCATTAGGTAAAAACCGGTATCATATTGATGAGAGATCTGAGTTTAGGTAAAGAAACAACACAAAATTTATTTGTCAGTTACGACGCCCTTCATATTCACAATCGCATTAATCAAATATAATAAAAATAAAACATTCAAATTGTCAGCATATTTCACAGAAAGTTATTGACTTAATTTATCAGAATATAACATACACATGTTGATATAAGCAAATGAAATACGTAATGATAGTAGATAAGAATATAAATGCAATGAATCCTTAATTGTTTATTTTCTTTTGGTCTGTCACTTCACAGTATAGACCATAAAGACTGTTCACATCCGTCTTGTGCATCTTTATAAATATGTCAATTCTACTCAATGATAGGTATGAACACACTTTTAAGTTTTGACCATTGTCCCATTTATTATGAATGTTTTATGATAACAGAAACTTGGATGAGTACTAGAAATCGGCTATGTTGTACTTCATTTCCTCTTGTAACCTGAAATGATATTAACGAGCATTAACACAAAAATATCGACATCCAGGGAAAATTCAATCGGAAAGTTCCTTATCAAAAGGAACTTTCATATGATTTGCATATTAGGAAATACGTTTATATCATTGGTCGATAATGCTTCTGATAAACGACGATGACCGAACTACTTTTTGTAACAAATGTAAACAAGATGGCGACAAATATAACACACTCTGACTCGACGTTTAACATGTTTATGTTCACTTCGCGTTAATCGTTTTAAAAGTAAGATTATAAGCATAACACATTCTTTTGAATGATAATAAGATCTGTTCGAAGTTTGTTTTTTTGTATCAAATAGCAAATGTCATTTTGGTGTTGGCAAAAAGTCTACATACACAACATAGATCATTAGACTGAGCAACACGAATCCAGCCGGACGTTCTTAACATAACATCATGTACTCCGGTAGGGTTTAAAGTGAATCCAGCGCCAACTATTTCACCACAAAAACATAGTATTTCCGGAAGTCGTGCAAAAAATCTTACAAGTGAGAGTGAAATAGAAAAACAATGTATAATCTGTTCGGTAATTTTGAACAGTAAGAGGGGTTCATAAGTTATTGACCTGAGCAATATCGATTTATAAATTAACTTCATATTTGTCTCGCTGTGTCATTGATTCGGTGTTTGGTTGACAATTAATCCACATCACCTTATTCTAAAATGTACCTACCGTTTTGATTTTTCACATATGCAGATGTTTCTGAAGGAGTATATTGTGTGGATAACAACAAAGATGGAGAAAAAAATTGCCACTATCGACGGAACAAACCATGCCATGTTGGAAGCATGTTTGAAGAAAGTGTAGTAAAATATTTTACTTTGCACAACAACTACTGATGGCACTTTTGTTGTAATAGGAATAAGTATCTTGACTAATGTTCTGTCCTGTTTACCACCAGTATCAACACAGAAGATTTTGAATGTTATAACCGATCCCTCTGAATAATCATTCAATGTATTGTTTAGTTTTATTGTACCATTATCAGATACTACAAATATACTAGCATTTAAATTGTCTTGTTTCACATGGTAAAAGAAAGTACCTGAAAAATAGAACTTTGATATTAATAATAAAATGAAAAGTTCAATAGTCATTTACTGTTTTAGATTTATTCATTAATTGTATGATATAGCTATTTTTCGGAGAAATGTATAAGGTTTGATCATTATAGATTACATTCATGAGTGTCAG
This sequence comes from Mytilus galloprovincialis, assembly GCA_037788925.1. Classification (NCBI taxonomy): domain Eukaryota; kingdom Metazoa; phylum Mollusca; class Bivalvia; order Mytilida; family Mytilidae; genus Mytilus; species Mytilus galloprovincialis. The sequence continues at coordinate 86,262,707 of CM075333.1, read as the reverse complement.
GTAAATTTGTAGTGGGATAGCAATAGGAATATGAAGTAAAGTTTGAAAATATTTCGTAGCTCATGTTTGGATTTGAATTCTGCGTAAATATGAAGTGACCTTACTTATGATTAGTGTGCTAAAAGGGTCGACACCACAGACTACATTGATTGTTTGTGTGTCATTTACCTTTCATATATAAGTTGAAGAACATTATAGTTATTTCAATGATGAACAACTGGTGTTTTATGTATAAACTGACAGCATTAACAATATGTTTAAGATACATGTATATATGTAGGACTCTAAAGTGGGATGGGGACTCTAAAGTGCGATGGCCACGCTAAAGTGCGATGGTGTACGCTAAAGTGCGATGTCCCCGTCGCGAAAGTGCGATGGTCTGCGAAAGTATAGATGAAAGCGACGTTATTTCCTTATGACGTTAACATATTTTTTACAAACAAAAATGGACATGCCTGAAAATTAATTAAGTATTTTTGACAATCTTGTTTTACCCGGCAAGGGTTACGATATTTAACAATAGGTACATTTTTAACCAAGAGAGGAACAACCGGCCCCAGCAGTCCATGACTTACTGAATTTTAAAACTGGCTGTGTTATACCGGCGGAACCAAATGTATTTCGTTTTGGGAACTTTCCTACAATCGACCAATTTACTTTACAGTAAAAATGAAGAATAGTAGAGTCTTGATAGGTGGTCGTTCAACTCTGTATTCTTCAATTTTTTTAGACACTTATCTCTATTCTTTATACATTTTGACCCATTATTCTCTATTCTGTAAACCTTATCCCCAACTTGTGTCCTGTTTCTGTTGCTGGCTAACGGGTACATTTATATATATAATACTGTTAAAGTCGTTCATCGTTTAAATTATGTTGATATAATTGAAAATCAAAGTCGTTAAAAAAAAAGACATACGTTCAAGCGAATAAAATTTAAAAAAAGATTTCGAAAATTATTAAAGTTATGTGTAGGCCCCCTATACTCGCCTTTTTTCTCCGTTTCTCAAAGTACAAATCATAGTTATATTTCCGACAGACTATGTACAAATCTTGTATATTTTTTTATGTACACAAAATGTTATTAATTTAGACTGTTGTTGAAGATTGTTAAAGGAAGGTATTTACTATACTGTTAGAAAGCTGTGTGAACGGCAAGATACATTAATTATCCAAATACTTTATTTAATACGCTCGAATTCGATTTAGAAACTTTTGTTTATATTTTTCAAACTCATGTCCTTTACTTGCATAAATAAGTCTACATATATACTGTAATTATTTTGTATTTACAAAATGGATCTCGTGTAAGACATGTATACATAGGGCTTACAATAGAAAAGAGTCTACCTAATACCAGGAAAAACGACTTAAGGAAATAAAGTCTAATTAACTAAAGCATAGTAGAAAAACTTTAATTTTAAAAGATCTCTTTCAAACATTACTGTGCTATACCCCACTAGCACACTAACTTCTGTATTGTGACCATTACAGTGTTTTTGGACGAACACTGTACTTTTCGTATTATTTCATTGAACTTTAGCCTCTGTTAAACAATCTTACGTAAGCCGTTGCGTCTTATACCATCGCACTTTAGCGTAAGACACCATCGTACTTTAGCGAAGACCATCGCACTTTAGCGTGAGACATCATCGTACTTTAGCGTAGACCATCACACTTTAGCGTGACCATCGCATTTTAGAGTACCATCGCACTTTAGAGTCCTATATATATATATACACAAAAATGGTTTATGCATAATATTTAATACAGTAATTAAATATCTAACACGTGACACTATTTAAGAAACCATTGTTAATATACACACTACCACACAGCACAATAAATAATTTCAGGTAAATTTGACCTGATTATTTTACCAGTATGTTTTTGTTTTCATTTTTTTTTTACCCTTTTAAATATGTGTATTTTTTATAGATTAAAATACCATTTTTATTAATTGAACAATAAAATGCCTTCATCGCATCAATAAATCATCGTATACTACAGAATGATGGGACAGAACCACCACAAAGTAGTAAAGAATCACTCTAAAATTGTTGAATTGATACCTTGACGTTGGGTATATTTCTCTTTTATTCAAACAGGTAGTATAGAAGACAATATGCTTATATATAGCCCTCCATATTATAAACTGATTCCAGTAATGATGCATCACTTGTCTAAATAAACTGGCTTTTTTCCAATAACACTAATCAACACCGCGACAACAGGGGTCCATAACTTAATTGAATCGATATGTATATATTAAGCATATATTTAATGTATTCGTTTTGTCATCTGATGAAATCACGCATTTAATTAGGTGGACAGTTCTCTATGCTAGCGAATGTTTTCTATCTTAATTTATTTCTTATTATTGAGGTTATACAGTTATAAGCTGGATGGGAGTCGAAGAAGGGAGAAATCGCTTATACTTCGAAGGAACCTTATTGTGTCAGACGAATTAACTTTACATACATTCCATACTATACTGTAGTTTTAAATTCATACTTGCAGTAAATGTCAAACAAAGATTTTTATCATGGTATAAATTATTCTAAGTTGCCTTCTTGATTTCACTTCTCAGAAAACATTTTGTTTTAAATTTTTGCAAATGCTAATTAATTGTTTTGTATGTCACTAACGTTATGATACAAACTATGGTTCAGTTAGCTATGCATAAACTGCGGATACGGAGAGTGGAACTCGTACTATCATATAAAATCTTATCTCGTACCATAGGGACCAATGTCCTTATCTGAAGCTTCAACTTGACCAACAAATGATCCATCACTTGCACTGCGCTGTACCAGAAATGTATATTCACTGTGGTAAAATGTAGGCGAGTTATCGTTGTCATCATGTATCGTTATATTCAGGAATGCATTGTCTGTAAACTCATTATCCGTAATGTTCACATCACATTGGAGGTGTTCAGGAGTACCAACTATGTCTATATCATGATCAGATGAATAGGAAACAAGGCCTGTTACTGAATCAATATCTAATTTGCCTGTATTAGATCCACAGTTCATAGAGAACTGCACAGTATCTCCATCATCATCAGAATACTGGTAAATCGGGTCCTGCAGTACAAACCCTGCCTGTAACGAAAACGACGTCATGTATGTCTGTTCATTTATATTTAAATCAATTCGGCTTCTTAAAGCATATGGTGATTTTTCAAAGCATAGTAAATAACGGTGAATGAATAACTGCGTGACGCACTAACTTAATTCGCTATCGTACATATTCCTTTGATATCTTTTAAGCATATGTTAAAAAATATTGTTCCACATATAATAAACATTTTGTTCGACTTCGTAGGCATTTCATTCCAACATTTGAAAATGTGTTTTGTTTATTACTTAAAGAGTAACATAAAAACTTTGAAAAACAGCTTGGAAGAAAGTAAAATAACAATATACCGAACTTCGAGGAAATTTGCATCGGAAAATCTCTAGCTTATCAAACGATTTGAGAACAACTGTCATATTCCTGACCTGGGTCGATGCCACTGCTGGTGGACGTTTCGTCCCCGATGGTATCACCAGCCCAGTAGTCAACATTTCGGTGTTGTCATGAATATCAATAATGTGGTCATTTTTACAAAACATAGAATTTTTCGAAAAACTAAGGATTTTCTTATCCCAGGCATAGATTACCTCAGCCGTATTTGGCACAACTTTTTGGAAATTTTGAACCCTAAATACCCTTCAACTTCATACTTGTTTGGTTTTATAAATATTTTGATAAAAGCGTCACTGATTAGTCTTATGTAGACGAAATGCGCGTCTGGCGAACTAAATTATAATCCTGGTACCTTTGATAATTATTGATACAGAATAAGACAAGTATTTACCAATTTGAATATTGGATTGATAAGAATGATAATCCAGCATCACATTATGTCAATTTTAACTGAATTACTATTTCTAAGAGTATAATAACCACATTTAAACCCAAAACGATTACGATCATATGCTTTAGCACGAATGTCGCTAAATAAAAGGTCATCATTACAAGATAATATGTTGTTGAAGGTAAGATGGTAATTTAAAAAATATTCAGGTGGTGTGATGTATAAATATACAGCTAGATGTTACGATTTTTTTACTTATTTGCATTTTCCCTGACTAATGAGACGGTTAAAATGTCATGGAATATAAGTTCCTTTTTAATAAACGTTCCAAAAGGAAAAAATATTCTAGAATATTATTTCCACAGGAATAAATATTGCAGTATATGTTCCTAACGGAATAAACAGTATAGAATATTTGTTCCAACAGGAATAGGTATTTTGACATTGTTTATAACAAAGTTTCCAGTGGAACTTCTGTTAGGCGGAACAAATTTACGTTAAAAAAAATAGGGGGTCCGTCCCCTTACTTGCTTTCCCCGACAACTTAGGGTTAAACAGGTGATAAAAATATGTACACATTTAAACAAATATTTAACATCAATGTAATAATTATGCCATTCATCATATCAAAAGTGTTCAATATCTTTGACTTGAAATTACATGAACCTTTTATTAAACTAGAGGAAATAATTACTTACTGTGTTTTCATATGCATCAATCGCGTAATATTTCTTCGAGAAATGTAGTGGTTCGTTCACATTAACAATGTTGATAGTAAGGTTTTCATTGCTTTCTGTAAGCGAGTCCTGTACACTAATCATCAACAAAAAGGTTTTGGGTGAGATCGTTTCATAATCAATTTCAGCTACTGTTGACACCTGTCTACCTATTAAACAGATTTGTAAAAAAAAAAAATACTATGATGAGTGAATTTACCTAGTAAAGTTGGATGTTAAAAGTTGTCAATAAGCTGAATTAATGAGTACTTATGCCGATGTTACATGATTGAGGCAATATCGCAAATGATAATAGAAGTTAAGAGCACAATCAGTATGCCAGAATTGGTCTGAATTGGTCTGAATTAATACGATGTCGGCACTTTTAGTGTTTCTGTTGTTTCGTTGCTTCCCTTGGTATTAGTTTGTAACCCGGATTTGTTTTCTCTCAATCGATTTATGACTTTCGAACAGTGGTATACTGCTGTTGCCTTTATTTGAATTTTAGACAGAATAATAGCCTCCTACTTACTGGTATCATTTACATGAAAATATATATCCCCGTCTTCTGGAATATACGACACAGATAATATATGAACATCAGAACTATCCAGGTCTTGTATCAATGGCTGAAATATTGTGGTCCCGACACTAATGCCTTCCAAAACATTTATTGTGGAGGGTAAGTTAACTATAGTAGGTATGCAATTAACATCTGAAAATATAAGAAAATAAACCGCTATTTGCTTAAATTTAATCCTAGAATTATTTCAGATTACAGTTAAAAACAATCTAACTTTTTACAATTCGTTTTGAGTGAACGATAATGATGAACGTTCCAAAATTAAACATTTTTTTCCAAAACATCATCCATAAATTGTCTGTATTATTTGTTTATGATTCACAAAACACACGCATTGCTCGCGGGTGCCAAATTTTTCTATAAAATAAAGCATAAATAAGGATGTTGGTTTAATCTTTTGAATTTTGTCCTTTATTAGTGGGGTCTGTTATGGCTTACTATACTTTGTCTCATTCCTAAGGAATCTTTATGTCAATCAGTCTATGTGCTGTTTGGCTTAAAGTGGGAATGACAATTAGATAGCATAAAACAAATAAAAGATCATAATAAACTACATAATTCTAAAACAAACCTGTTATCCGTACTGATAGAGTTTTAGGTCCCACCACATTCATGCTGTCTGTAATATTGATTTGTAACTCATATCCCGGTACTGTTTCAGTTTGTATTGGACGAGACAACGATACAGCACCAGCTGTGAAACAAGTAAATACTTTATAGTAGGTATATAAAGCAACAGTAGTAAAACGCTGTGCAATAGTCATACAGTGATTAAGCGAAAACAAATTCGTGAACAAACTAAAACTAAACACATCAACGTCTATCATTGCCTATACTATATAGGAATTATATAATACTATCAATATACTATACCATGTTATTATTATTATTATCATTATTTAGAGTGCTTTAATAGCGCTTATCTAAATAAAAATTTACTCTAAACGCTTTACAATGCATAAAAACACTCATTAAATGATATGTGTGGGACCCTCATTGAATAAACGCAATGGATTTAAATATTTTAACATTCTATTGAAATATTTTTTTTTCTTTCTTTATCAAGAAATTTGTCTTGCAATATAATCATTTCCTCGGACGTTGATAATAAACTCACTTAATGGGTTGATTTGAAACGGTTCATTTCCATTTGTAGACACCAAACTGAAAAGTAAGTGATCGTTTTCTGGATCAGTACCAAGTACAGTATATATAATCTGTCCAACTGTACCCTTTGATGAAATGTTTGTGTTAGCTGCAAAAATAAGGATCTAAAATATTCATTTAAAATTGAAACATTTATCTGTTGTTTGTTCATATCTATTTTTATATTGAATAATTTTTCATTTGATTCCCTTGTCATGCAGTTTAATGTTATGTTTAATTGCGCTCTCTTGCTTTTCTGCAAATGTAAAGACAATAACAGTAACTTCTGTATAATCATATGACATGTTGGGTAAACATCGACGAGACAGCAACCCAACGACACAAAACAAAACAATATAAAGACAGCTAATTGACCTACATTCTATTATAAGAACTTTAAATATAACTGCTAAATACCTATATTTGGGCATAGCACAACATAGTTTTTTGTGAAAGTTAAAGTCTATCTCTTTACTAAATTCAGTGAATATTGGAAGTGAATTGATTGATATTTTATGTATTGGGCATGATTTTTGTAATTACTTGACATTGATTTTGACCTAGTTTTTTAGTAATTGCATAGCAAAATTATAGCGGGAGTGGGGCATCCATGTACTATTGACACATTCTTGTTCATAGTTTGTTATTATCTGCGTGTTGTTACATTACTAGCCAATCTGAGGAGGAATGTTGAATGCTGGCAATCCCATTTAAATCTGTCAAATTTGAGTGTGTCTTTTATACGGATTAGTATTTGTATTTGTATTTTTTTTATAAAAAATGATTATTAAGTAAAATGTTTTCTCACGTGAATATTACTTGCCTTGAAGATTGATGAGAGACGGAGGCATATTGCGGATAAGGTAGATGAAGAAAATCGAAGAATCGTTCCTTCGCTGGTCAGCACATAAGATATCTAATTTGTATTGTCTTTGGGTGTCGTAATTAAGTACTTGATTTGGTCTAATATATATGTTGGTCTCTAAAAATAGAGAAATCGATACTGCGGTAATGCATTCAACATTCAACTGCATTATCATGTGAAACCTTAGACTTAAAAATGTCAGCATCAATAAATACAGTAAGACCTGTACATGTAAAACCAAATTATTGTAATTACTATTTCTCAAATGTTTGTGCTATTTGTATATTTCTTGATCGGTGCGAAATAAACGTTTCTCCTCACTTGTGAAATATCTGTTTTCGCAAAATGATTGGTCAAATTTTCATTATGATATCAATTTTTTCCTTAGTTTTAAATACATTTTCTTATTGTGTCAACATGAAAAAGACGACCATACATGATGACGTCTCATATAAAGAACACAACTTTCTACATACATAGAAACAGATTTCACAACTATAACTCGTGTATAACGATATTTTTCCACACTTAACAGTTAAATTTAAAAAGCTCGCCAAACCTAGCGCTTAAAAAAGGAGAATTAAACTGTCTCAAGTAGTGAAATATCGGAACATTCGTTGCAGTGGTGATATCTATATTTCACCAATCTTATGAACTTGAATTGCTGCTATTTCAGATGCAATAACGTCTGGTTTAAATTTACAACTATTTGGATAGAATGAGATAGTTTTGTATTAATTTGCCTCATATGAGTTAAACAACTAGTTGACCAGTGGTGGTGCACAATTAGTTCCAATTAAAATACTGACTGTTATTCGTTGATATGTCATTCCATATCTCTATTATCGCAAATGGTATAACCAGTTAACACATTGTGGTACCATCGCAGGTGACAATAACCATACTGTTCGACATTGATATCACGTATAGCTGGATAGGCATTTATAAGTCTTGTCTAATGTCATTTGAATCACTCCTATATCATTAGAACGGTGTCAACTTCCAATTAAAACGTGCATTTTGTAATGGTGCAAAGTATATGTTTTGGTGTTGAGAAGTGAAGTGTAAAAGTGTATGATGTGAAGTGTATAGATGTATTGTGTGTTGATAATAGTGAATTCTACATATTTTTGTTGATTTTTTATTTCCTGTTATCTTAACACATACCAAATGGTTCTATTCCAGGTTGAAGATAGAAAATTGCTGAAGATGAGGTATCATTACATATCACTGTATCGTTTGTTGGGTCGGTTACAGATATGGTATACAGTAATGACATCGCGGTGAGCGTTTCTGGTATTTCACAACTCATCGGTAAATTGGAAATGCTTGGTGCCTATTTCAATAAATAATAAATGCAGATTTAACAATGTCTAAATATACGAAAGGTTGTTAAATGCAATAAAAGTGCAGGTATATAAGAAAGTTGGTGTATATTTCTTTGTTGTCTTGGAAAAATAATAAATACACTAATATGACTATAACTACGGTGAAGAGAAATATACAAAGATAACAGTAAACAAGTAAAAATGCTGCAAAACATAAAAAATCAGAACATCTCTTCTATCTCTTTTTTGTTTTTTGTCATCAACCTCAAAATTTAAACATGCTCGTTAGTTTTTGTGATTTACGAACAGGTTACATTCTTTTGTAGCGTGATTCGTATTCCATACTTTTCTCAACTATAGATTCTGTCAACCGTCAAGATTACTAGTCTATATATATAATTCGTATACCATATACCTTACCGTATTTGGATTAATTATGTCAACAGTCAACACATCTGTAACATTTCTACGATGATCGCCACATTCTATAACTAATGCATAGCTCGGGGTAACATCAGAATTCAGTATTATGCCTGCTTTGAGGAAGACTCCATAATAATCTAAAATATGCAATATTAATAAATAATGGTATCATATTGAAATGTCTGAACTACAATTGTGAATTTGACATCACAAATAAAGTTGATCATGCTTACCTGATTCCACTAACCAAATATCATGAAAGTCGAATCCAAATTGACCAAATTGACCAAATGTACATTTAAACTCAAAAGTCAAAACTGAACTGACAACGGTAAGTGTAAGAGAGAAACAGATCAAAAGAACAGTACACAAATCTCCTTTTACAAATTCCATGAAAAGTCGACATCAATTTTAAAGGATGTAACTTATAATTCCGGCCGCCGACCATGACAATTAGATTCATTAAGTGTCATTTGTGATATAAATTAACAAAACACATATCAGTAATGCATAATGCAAAATGTTATAAGAGATGGCATCTTGTTTATGTGTTGTCAGGACCAAACTTTTCGCTATGAAAGCATTTTTCATTGATCCGTTGTAACATATTTTCAAAATTGCACTCAAAACCATATTTGATCCACCATTTACTACATAAGCAAATGCCTGTATCAATTCAGGAATATGACAGCTGATCTCCATTCGTTTGATATGTTTGAGCTTTTGATATTGTCATTTGCTTGAGGAATATTTGACACAAAATATTCACTGACTGGTTATTTAATATGTAGAAAAATTTGAAGTTTGAGTACAAAAATTAAACAACAGTTAGTGTTCACTGTATATTGAAATAAAATATATACGAACCTAACGTTGGAGGTAACTTTTCCAATGAAAATGTGTCAGTATGCGCGGTAAGTACACATGATATTGTGTCGTTAACATCTACATCTGTGATGTTTAATAAATGCAGAAATGTTTTTGTTATGACCTCTTCTGATATATTTGTGTTCGTCGGTAAACTGTTGAAAACTGGGGGCTACAAAAAAACGATTCGAAAATTATTTACAATATATACTTCTGTCTAAATTCAGAAATAGCTTCTCTTGGTGATTAAGGACAAAATGAAAATGGAAATAGGGACCAGGTAGCTTGCCTGTACCTGTTTAAGCAGAAAACAAATAAAATTAGCATAAAACATATTCAGTGTATATCTACTCTTAAACTGGATCCTACTTATTTTTCAATTCTAGCAAGCTAAGCGCTTCTTTATAAAACATATAATAAAACATCTTATTAAGATCTCAACATTCACTATTAGATTTATTCTAATAAGAAGAATCAAGAAATAGGCGTGGCATATTTTGAATTATGAAAAAGCCTTGAATTTAACAGAACATTTCTCCAGCCTTTAGTTAAGAACTACATCATGGATAGAGAAACACATTCTACATTTAAAAATGCCTGTAACAAGTCAGGAATATGACAGTTCTTGTCCATTCGTTTTTGTTGCGTTTTATTATTTGATTTTGCCATGTGATTATGGACTTTCCGAATTGATTTTCCTCTGAGTTCAGTATTTTTGTGATTTTACTTTTAAAATATATCATGTTGTAGTAAATGATTGATCCAAAAGTCATACGAATATTTTCACAGCACATGCGAGAAAACAATTTTACAGTAAAATAATAGAAGCTTTTCGTGAAAATTATATACACTATAATCAAATTGTACATTACCGTATTCCGAATAAGATTAATCGTAAAAACTCCAATATCATTTCGTCTCAGATCACTACATTGTACTGTCAATAGATAGGACGGTGTAGTATCATAATCTAGAGTTGTTCCCCCTTTCAGGTATATTCCATAGTCTATCAATCGAACAAAAATAAACAATCGTGTATTAAAAGGGGCACAAAAATTTCGGTAAAAAAAGTAAAATAACAACTCGAACATGTCAAAAGATAATTCAAATCAGAATGGTAAAATTAAAAAATCAAACACTTCCAACTATAAAATATTTCCTTTTTTTTTTGTTTCGAGTTCAAAACTATGTCTGCTAGTATTCTATTGATACATGGTAAATTAAGTTAAATTGAGAATAGAAACAACCAAAAACAGTACTTGTTTGAAACTCTTTCACAATTATTTATTCATAACACTGTAGGTTTACAGAAAAGCATACCGTTATAAGTGAGTGGAATTACTTGTATATCAAATAATAAACTGTTCGGATTAAGAGTACATGTTATATTGTCTCCCTCAGCATCTGTTACATTCAAGTTGTGTAACAGGATATTGTTGTTCACGTCCTCTAGAAAACTCACAGAATCTGGCAGATTATGAATGACTGGTGCCTAAAAACCAAACATCATATTAAAGCATATAAGATAACTTGTTTCTGATATCAAAAGAAGTTTTAATGAAAATGCATATCGCTTTTTCAAATATCAAGATTCTAGCATGACAATAAAAAATTGTCAAAGGTACCAGGATTATAATTTAGTTCGCCAGACGCGCGATTCGTCTACACAAGACTCATAAGTGACGCTCATATCAAAATAGTTAAAAAGCCAAACAAGTACAAAGTTAAAGAGCATTGAGGATCCAAAATTTCAAAAAGTTGTGCCAAATACGACTATGTTATTCATTCCTATAAGGACCCATCTTATCCGTGTTTTTTTTTTTTATTTTTTTTTTTCCATTTGAATACTTAGTCTTTTAAAAAGAATATAAAAAAAGTGTGTCATATTTGTAATTTTGGTCAAATCTTTAATTTAACAAAATGTTTCTACAGCCATATGAAAACGCACAAAACGTTACTTGGTGAAATAATTGAAGAAGTCAAAATTCATAAGAATGTTGGCGGAAGTCCTTTTTAAAAAAACAGTGTTACTGTTAAATAAGTTGTTGGTGAAAATAATATACAACATGATCATGTACACTAATAAATTGTCTATACCGAATTCCGTATAAGGTTAATCGTAAAAACTCCAGTATCATTTCGTCTTAGATCACTGCATTGTACTGTTAATGTATAGGAAGGTGTGGTATCATAATCTAGAGTTGTACCTCCTTTCAGGTATATTCCATAATCTATCAAACAAATAAAAACAAACAATCGTTCATTAAAAATTTCTATAAAAAAGTAAAATAACAATAAAATCAAACTCACACATGTCTTAGGGAAAATTCAAATCGGAAAGTCTCTTATCAAACTATAGTAAACTATGTCTGCTTTATGTTTACAGTTCAAAATGTTCTTTTATTCATAATGTATATTCTGGGATATCGGAAGACTACAAAAAATAGTACAAATGTAATCGGTAATTTATTTGACTAATTTATAGTATGGTTAAATCCAAAGTGTTGTTTAAAATTTTTACAATACTTTGAAAAAAAAACACATATCTAGGTCTGCTAGCATTCTATTGATACATGGTTAATGAAGTAAAATTGAGAATAGAAACAACCAAAGAACAATACTTATCTGAAAACGCTTAAACAACCATATATCACTAACACTGTACTTTTTGTATTTAGAATTGCATACCGTTATAGCTCGGTGGAATTACTTGCACATCAAATAATACACTGTTTGGATTAAGAGCACATGTTATATTGTCTCCATCAGCATCTGTTACATTCAAGTTGTGTAATAGGATATTGTTGTTCACGTCCTCTAGAAAACTCACAGAATCTGGCAGATTATGTATGACTGGTCCCTTAAAAAGAACGTCATATTAAAGCATCTGAATTAAAATCATTTGATTGTGATTTCAAAAAGGTGTCATCAAAAAATGCATATCGTAGTTTCAAATATCATGATGATTGCGTGAACATGTTATTCATTTCTATGAGAAAAAATCTTACCCGTATTTTTTCATTAGATACGTAGTCTTTTATATAGAATATAAAAAGGTTTCAACATGCAGACATCTTATACGTTCAGGTATTTCACATTCAATTTTTGTATGGTAATATTCTTTACAAGCACAAAAACGTCGGAATTCACCTATAAAGCTATCAAAATCTTTAAACAGACTTATTAAAAAGGAATATAGTTACGATACTGTTTTCATGTCATTAAAGATTTCATATTTTTGCAATAATATGGATTCACTTATAGTATCAGAATAAGCACATTTATTCTAAAATCAGTTGTTGGCATGGTACGGGTCACGTTCTTTTTATATATTTCATGATGGTATAATATTAAACCGCAAACGGGGTGGATTGTACATGATATTCTTATGATGAAGACATGATCTTTCTATCAATTTAGGTCTGGAGCTGGCATGTTAGTAACTGCTAGTATTTCTTTGTTGTTTATGTATCATTGTCATTTTGTTTAGTTTCTTTTGTTACCTATTCTGATATCGGACTCGAATTTGGTTTCACTGTGCGTATTGTTGTGTTTGTTAATCTTGTATGATTTCTAACTTTAGTTTCTTGTGTATATTTTGGATTTTAGTATGACGTCCATTATCACTGAACCAGAATACGTTTTTGTTCAATGACCAGGTGAAGCACGCCTCCGGACGCTGGAGTTACCCGATGCATTGATGCCTCATTGGTGGATTTTTACTGTTGCTCATTGGTAGAATTGTGGTCTCTTTGACACATTCCCCATTTCCATTCTCAATTTTATTAATCAACTAAGAATTTTAAGAATATATAATATCTTATCACTAAATACGTTAGTGACATCGCATCATTGTATCTTCATAACAGTGCAATTGAACTTGAAGAAATTTATGAAAAATATAAAGATCTCCTTCACTTTCACATGAAACGCAAATGTTCTTAATTAGAAATTGTTTCCTTGAAAGTTTAATAGACGCCTTTATAAAGTTTGAATTTTCGAATATATCTGTGTCATAATACTAATTACCACGGATATTTTCAATTTGTGTAAACACCAATTCTGTCATCCTTTCTGCATTAGTGACTTGTTATAGGATGCGGCTCATGATTTTTTGAGACTGGGATTTCAATGATTCAATAGGACTTTGCTACAATCCTGACCTGTTTTTGTCGATTGAGACATCACCCAATGAGACTTATCCATGAATATGAATGACTATGAACACTATCACGAGTATTACGTGTACAGGAAGATTGACCACCATTTCCGTAGTACCTGAATTTACGAAAGTTTTTTGTTGATAATCTATTGCTAAGACCGGAGTTTCCTAGCTGTGTGTGGAAGAATCACTTTCTTTTTTTTTGACATATATTAGTTTTGTCATGATGTTGTCGTTTAAGTTTGGATTTTGTATTTATCTATTTGGTAGACAATGCATTTTGACTGGAGAAACCCTTCAACGCAACGCAGATTTTAAATTTTGTATGCCAGGCGTATACTTCTTTTACATAAGATTCATCAATTGGCTCGAAACAAAAAAGTTAGAACACAAAATAAAGTAGGAATTTAAAGAATTTTGAAAACAGAATATTTCAAAACTTTTCATCAAGTCTGGCTAGGTCTATTTTTTGCTTTGAGTAGACAACATTGACATTTCTAATGGAAAAGGTAACGAAACGATCAAAGGTTGCAACTTTCGTTGGTTTTATTTTGTAAATGCGAACTTTATAAACTTTATCTTTAGATAAATTACCTCATTCGGATTGATTATGTAAACAGTCAATACATCAGTTACATTCCTACGATTATCCCCACATTCTACAACTACTAAATAGCTTGGGGTTATATCGTAATTAAGTAGTATTCCTCCTCGAAGATATATAGCATTATCAACTAAAATGAAAAGAAATGATAAGTTACTCAGTTGTTTTCTTTTATATGAAATAGTGTATGTTTATGCTTATATTTTAAATTTTTACCATATCCGTGTTAAACTTAAGTAAGTTTTTCAATATGAGTTTTTTAAAATTTGATTTAGACGCAAAAATTCGTTTTTGAAGTTTTATTCAATAGGCATATTCTGATTAGCAGTCAAAAACAAAATAAGGGAACATCCTCACGTTACTAAAATGTAAATTTAGACACATATATCTGTACCCAAAACGGGGAGATATTACGATACAATTGATAAACTAACCTGGTATCGGTATCAGATGTAAGTTTTTGGGAAACTGCAGACCTAAGATCGATTCGGTCGATTATCTATATTTGATTTTTTTTTTATACCCAGTGGTCATGCAGATAAAACAAAAGACAACTTAGTTAGAAAGTACAACACCATAATAAACACATTTCTATTTCAATATTCTTGTCATGGTTAGATATTTCATAAAGTAATAATTACAAACTCAATCTCCTCTTTTACATATTCTTTGTTTACTTGTCTATAAATAAAGCAAATATATATTTCTTTTTTAAGTTCCCTGTGAATATATAAATGGCACATGAAATACGTCACTTTTTGAGACGTTGATCCATTTAAGTGATGCACAATTGATATTTCATTTGTTGTGTCCTTGTTTGCTATCGTGAAGTCACGGGAGATGTCCGTTGATATTTTGCCCTTTTTTCATGTTGTATTAATCTATTATTTTTTAATGTATGTATTTCTCTGTGTAGAGTGTGCTTTCGTTAGTTTATACAGTATAACTGCCAGGTAGTGTTTACATTTTAACGGTATTTTAACAATTGCCATACATGCGAAAGTGTTTTAAAGATTCATTTATACAAGAGATCTTGCAAAATTATTACTTAAGTTATAAACCAATTATATTTGAGGTAAGGATATACAGATTCAATAAAATATAATTGCAACACATAAATAAGTACCAACCTAAAGACGGTAAAATTGTATCCAGTGTGAACTTGTCTGTGTGTGTTTTTAGAACACATGTCACATTATCATGTTCATCTGTTACATTCAATGTGTGCAAGAGAGTTTTAGAAACAGTTTCTTCGGATACGTTTGTACTGCTAGGTAAACTATTGAAAACTGGTGGCTGAAATTAAATAACTTGTCGTGATTATCAGTTGGATAACCTAAACCTATACTTTTCACAAGTGATTTAGAAAAAATAAAGGAAAATTTTTGAAAATTGTCATTATCTTGCGACATATTTTAGAAAACAAAAATGAAATCATACCAAAAGCGTGTTTTGATTTCGACTTCGAATGTTATTTCTCAATATATAAAAGGTTCCTAATGTATGTCTAAATGTCACCTACTGTATTTCGTATTAGATTCACTGTAAAACTCTGTGTATCATTTTGCCTAAGATCGTTACATTCAACTGGCAATATGTAGATAGAAGTTGTATCGTAATCTAGTATTGTCCCTCCTGTCAGGTAGATTCCATAATCTATAAACAACAAAGTTTGTACACTACTTTAGAATGCGAGATATATTAATGATATTTGCAATGTTTTTCTATTGCATGTACTCAATTCATTTCATATATCATACATGATTATATCCTTTGGTTCAGATTTACATATAGAAAAAAAGAAAACGAAGACGCGGTACGCTTGCTAATGAAGCAATTCCCGATCTTAACTACTGACATAGAAGTTAACAACTATTTGGTCACCGTATGGCATACAATAATGAGTTAAACTCATACCTCATAAAAGCCCAGAAATGACAATAAAATGACGGTAAAACTATTCAAACGAGAAAACTATCAGCTATATTTATGTTTAAAAAACAAAATGAAAAAAGAAATACTATCGAGAAAAAAACTACAATCAATAAATTATAGGCTCCAGACTTAAAACAGACAGATACCACAAGTACAAAATTTTGGACAGTGGAACTGGTACAATGGTATAATTGTCCTAGAGTTTCTTATTTCCAATTGTGTACGTATATGTAATTGCTGACCAATTTATAAACTTGGCTACTAGCCTTTCTCAGTATGATTTCCGAAATATCGATGAACGATTGACACACATGGTTTGAAGTCAACAATATCGATTGCTAAATCAGCGTTTAAAATAGTATCGGTTTTTGTTATTAGTCCAGTGTAATAATTGACAACGAAAATGAATCGCAAAATGTTCCTCAAACTTGTTAAATGTGTTTCAATTTCAAAAAGTATGTCGGGAACTAAACATAACACATTGCTATATTAACAGTTTTATACTAAATCTAGAAAATAAATACTTAGCATGTCTGTGCACTGTATTCGTGTTTTTAAGTGCATACAACAGTATTGGAATATCTGATTTTAAACTAAACCTGTATTGAAAGGTGGAATCAAGGACACAGCAAACAATGAACTGTTTGAGTTCAGCACACAGGTTATGTTGTCTCCCTCGGTGTCTGTCACATTCAATGTATGTAATAATGTATTTGTGTTCACGTCCTCTGATAAACTGATAGAATCTGGCAGATTGTAAATGACTGGTGCCTAAGAAATAGATAAAATAAACATTCATTGTTCAGTCAAACCAGTCGCGTTAAGGCAATTGAAATTTTATTGTAACAGTTCGGCAACAACAGTCTATTACAAAATAAATGTTTAATCATGTGTAGTATGTCGACCAGAAACATATTTGGGTTCATGTTGCTCAGTATTAAGTGGTGGTTCGAATTGGAATTCGAATTCCCTACTTCAACTTTGCAGATCCTGATTTTCTAATTATTCGAGTTCTGAATATGCATAAAATAGGTACCCATAATGCTAAGAAAACAACTATCAATATATTATTTTTTTCATTTTCGTGTTAACCAGATTATCAAAAGAACAACGCTTTATCAACTGAAAAACACTAATACTTGATAATATATAATATCTCATTTTATAACATTAACGTTATCCAAGTTCATAAGATGCACATTTCGACAAGTTATGTTTCATCGGTGATGCACTGGTCAAACATGAACTTACCATGTTTTTCACTAAATAAACGGTGAAATTTTCAGTGCTGTTTCTTCTTGAATCACTACACTGTGCAGTCAGCAAATATGAGGGGGTAATATCATAATTAAGAACTGTTCCACCTATGAGATATATTCCATATTCTGTAAATATATAAAAAAAAATGAATGACAATACATGAAGTGGATTTGAAATCAGAAAGTAAAATATTCTTATAATTACCATCCTTCATATGTTTTTAAGACATCAAACTATCAAAATATTAAAATTTTATTTTGCATTTTACATTGTTAGTGTGGTTCAATCTTAAATTCCTAAATAGTTCTGGTTGGAGATCTTGTCATTTCTATTGATATTGGTAAACAATTTATTTTAAGCTACACATGCATGTTAACGGAAAAGATATTCTTTCTTGAGATTTTTTACTTTGTTTATACTTAATCTACAAGAAGTGCCTCGGTCTATGAGATATAATAGCTTAGCTTATCCTTTTTTATTTACTTGCACTTCATGATTTTTGCGTAGGTTCATATTTTTGACATTTGTCTTTTGTCGTTTTGCATTTGCTTATGATACCGTTTGTTCTTCTGACAATGATTGTTGTTGTTAACTTCATTCTATTCTATCAGGAGTTATTTATTGCCTGGGTTTTGTTTTCATACTACCTACGAAATATCATTGATACCCGACGCATGGGATAAATATTTAGTTATCAAAGAAAATCTAACCTATATTTGTAGATGGAATCAATGACACTTCGAATATAGAACTGTTTGGGTTCAGGAAACATGTAATATTGTCTGCCTCCATATCCGTCACATTCAATGTGTGTAATAATGTATTCGTGTTCACGTCCTCAAGTAGAAGGGCAGAATCTGGCAAACTGTATATGACTGGTGCCTAAATCAAATGGTCAATGGCATAGATATAATAAGAACGAAACTGCAATGCAGTTTTTATTCAACTGTGTTTAATAAAAAAAAATTGCTTGTTTACGACAATTTTTTTTATATTCGTTTTATTTATATTTTTATAATTATATTTGTTTGGTTCTAAGTGCCATTTTTCTCCGCGCAGTCTAAACGATCAATGAGACGTGTATTCTTAACTTTGCTGCAACTGAAACCTTTCAAAGGGGTATGTCAAAGAACGTCTCGTCCATTCTCTAAAAAAGTTCATCGGAAGGTACCAAGACCTTGATGATAAATATTCCGTATCAACTTCACAAATAATAAGTGATGGTCTTGAGATATAGATTCTGCGTACTGATATTGTTTATCATCTTAACAACGTGTTATATTGTTCTCTCATTTGGCTTTGTTCTGTTATTAATATTACTTTTACTGTTGGATTGTTTTATGTGATATCCATTTAGCATGGCTCGGTACTTATACATCCCGTCAATGTGTTTGTATTATCTTTCATTTTTTCCTGATGTGTTTTGTATATGCGACTTTTTGTGTTTCTTTGGTTCTTTTAATGTGACTCTGTACTTTAAAAAGATCCCGTCAGTATGATATTGTTCTATTATATGTCATTATGATATATTTCTATTATGAATTAGAAAATACGTTGAACCACAAACGTCAAAATTATTCAGTATTATTGCGTAGTGGAATAAACTATTTCTGGGTCCTTATAAATTCTACATAACCTTTGGACTTTTACAAATCTCGGTCCATTTCTGAAATTAATACTTACATCCTTTTGATTTTAACCCTGTATGCAAACATTGCCCATGTGCAATTTTAAAATTGTTTGTATATACATTGAACGACAAATATATGTGACGTATAAAATTTTCTGACGTCAGACACGCGAATCAATGAATGTGTTTGTAGATGGATGTTTTTGTGTTAAATTGTTCCTTTTAAAATTGTTACACGATGATGACTGCTGTGCCCATATTTTGACTATTTTATTTATTATGTCTGTTTAGTTCACGCACCATTGTAAATGTAACGGGATTTGATGAGACTGTCATCAAAGTGAAAGGTTTAACGCTTTAAGACCAGAGTAGTTCCACCATTTTCTAAATTTGAAAATGCATGTACCAAGTCAGGAATATGACAGTTCTCGTCCACTCGTTTTTTGTGTGTTTTGTCATTTGATTTTGCCATGTGATTATGGACCTTCTGATTAGATTTTCCTCTGAGTTCAGTATTTTTGTGATTTTACTTTTTTCAACCTTATGAATAACACTAGGAAATTTTGTCAAGAAATGTTACTTAGATACAACTTCATGGATATAATATGACCACATTTTTCCATCAATACAAATTGTGTATTCTTTAATGTCACATAGAAGACTATAAATAGCATTTTTCGTCAATGATCAAAATTGCAAAGCTGAAATCGTTCATTTCAAGCTGTGCAAGCTTCATCGTGAATTGGCCTACCCTTCTGTCCAGAGACAGTTATTACATTGCATGGGCCTTAGATAATTTATAATTTCTCACAGTTCATAAGGCAAATATGTATTTTTATTTGGTTGCATTTTATTTAACTTGGATATGTTTAATACAGATCTTTAATTTTGGACTTCGCTACATGTTTTTTTTTATATCTTATGCAGAGGTAAACCTAATGTTCCACTTCCCTATGCAAAGTGTTTATATGCGCTGAGAAGATGACTCTAAGACTCACATGATCTCTTTCCGTGTTTTCTTTTAATTTGTTTAATTATCTATACATCTTAAAAACATAGTAATGAACATCATTGTATTACTTACAAATTGAATAATTTTAGATTACATAGACATAACTGTGTGTTAATTAAGATACGCATAACGTTGTGTAATGTTTCAGTTTGTCTTTGCTTTCAGTATACTTTTTTCACATTAAACATAATATTTGTGTTTACGTGATTTACTTCACACTTTATCTTACCTCATTTCTTACTATATTAAGTGTAAAATTTCCAGTGCTTTGACGTCTGAAATCACTGCATTGTACTGTCAGTGAATATGAAGGGGTTGAATCATAATCAAGGTGTGTTCCTCCTGTTAGATAAATGCCATACTCTACAAATAAAGAAAGCAACTGTTTTACAATGACAAACTTAATACATACATTTGAGAGCTGATCTAATGACAAAGAATATATGTAAAGCTTTGGTGCCACATGTAGAGCAGGATCAGCTTACCTTTCTAGTGCACTTGATATCAACCATAGTTTAAGTGGTTCTCGTTTATTTTTCTCTGTTGTTTTCTGTGTATTATTGATTGTTTGTTCGTTTTTTGGTTTTTTTTAACTCATGGCGTTGTCAGTTTATTTTCGAATTATGAGTTTTAAAGTCCCTCTGGTCAATCAAAAGAGCTATTCATGAGGGAGACACATTTTGTTAATTTAAAACAATTCTTTACATTCAATATTCATCAGCAGAAAAAAATAATGATTACATACAGTTATCATTATATCTTTAATAATAAAAGAAGAGACGTCACCATAATCAGCGTCATACAATGTAATAATGAAACAAAAATATCATAATATACGTTGTAAATCCTCTTACCTATGTTTGTTGGTTGAATCAAATTCACTTCAAATAATGAGCTGTTTTGGCTCAGAATACATGTTATGTTATCTACCTCGATATCCGTCACATTCAGTGTGTGTAATAATGTATTTGTGTTCACGTCCTCCAACAAACTTACAGAATCTGGTAGGCTATTGATAACTGGTGCCTGAAATAAGATCAAATGGGCATTAAATATTGGTAATCAAAAAGTAGAGATCGGAAGTAAGTATACCTACCTCTGTTTGCGATAAAACTTTAAGCAAAGCGTCGGTAAAAAAAACTCTAATTGATGCATTAAATTAAAAAGATATTAACCTATCGACTAAGAAAATTTTAAAACGCAGGTTCTGTAGTAATGCAAATTTCTACAAATAAATACATCATCTCTTAATAGCTATGCAAACTGCTATGATTAATTTGAGGAAAGAAAAAGCAACCTGTATTCATCATATAAAATCCGTTAAAGTGTATAGCCTTTGTAAAATATCTTCTGAAAAGCATGGTGTTGTTTTCATACTTTACTCAATGCAGCTAACAGACACATACCATGTTTCTAATCAACTGTACTGTCAAATTTCCCGTACCATTACGCCTTACATCGCTACACTCTACAACCATCTTGTATAACGGGATCGTGTCATAATCAAGATTTGTTCCACCTTTTAGATAGATCCCATATGCTACAAAATTGTAATCGAATTAATAGAGCTTGTATAGAATATCTATCATATAGTACTCATTCACATTATTGTGTAAATAAAAGTATTATTTTCCCTTATTACTTCATTTTGGACAGTCTCAAAATATAGTGTATTATCAAACTATAGGAATTGGGAATATAAATGTGTCATTGATGATAAAAAAACACTTTATAAATATAATGTTAGATAAAATGGATGATAATTATAACGGTATCATATCAGTACGACATGATTAATGCCCCTGCTTTTAACAGATCGGCAAATTAAAACTGCAAAGTTAAAGTGATAAAACAAGGAATTTCTGGCTTTGAAACATGTAGGCAACGGGACACATTTTTTATCCCAGACCAACAACTTATGCATTGTGCTTAACAGTAAAGCAAACAAAATACTTGGTTTATTATTATGAATAGATTCGAAAGGCATTACAACCCTACACATTACCAGACCAAGCATACTGCATTCAGAACTCTGTATTTACACTAGCGACTAAACTAGCAAAAATTAGCATTCTAGTTATGTATAGTCTGTGCAATTATAAAGTTTACAAAAAATTAATATCCGTCAAAGTGATATTTGTCAACGTCTAGTTCAGTTAGATTAGATTTCGCCTCTGCAATGTATCACAAATATAAGTGCTTTTGATTTTGAAAAAAGCAAATCCAGTTTGACGTATTAGAAATGATTAAACTGGTGAATTCTTCATGCTGATTGTTAGGTGCATCTAAACACATTGTCAATAAGTATTAAAAATATCATTGTTAAACAATACATAAAAGTACATCCTACCTATATTTGATGGTGGAATTAACGTAACTTCAAATATAGAGCTGTTTGAGGTTAGTACACATGTAATATTGTCTCCCTCAATATCCGTCACATTCAATGTATGTAATAATGTATTCGTGTTCACGTCCTCCAACAAATTAATAGAAACTGGTAGACTGTTGATAACAGGTGCCTGAAAAAGTTTAAATCAACAAAAAATATTGGAAATTAAAATGTATAGATCGAAAGAAAGTATATACCTACCTCTATTTGTGATAAAACGTCGTAAGATTTGAGTTCTTTAAATATTTTCTGTAGAACCTTCAAGTTTGATTTGTCACCTTTTTAAATACAGTTAACTATTCTAGGTGACTAATTGTATTAAATCAAATTAGAAAAATAATGACCGATCGAGCAAACAAATTTAAAACGCAACTTCTGTAGTAATTAGATATAAGAAGGTATGTTATGAGTGCTAATGAGACAACTCTCCATTCAAGTCACAATTTGTAGAAGTAAACCATTATAGGCCAAGGTAATGTATTTTTACAAATTGTTTTTTTAAACACCAAATAAAAACATCATCTCTTCAAAAAGAATTAAATATACAAACCGCCATGATGTGTGTGAGTAAAGAAAAAGCAATCTGTATGCATCAAAACAAATCCACTATGTATTTTTAGTGTGTCGCCCTTGTAAAATTGTCCAAAACGCAAGATGAATTTCTTCATTCTGTATTCAATACAGCTATCGGGAACATATAAAAAAAGAAAGTGTGGTATGATTGCCAATGAGACAACTCTCCACAAGAAACCAAATGACACAGAAATTAAAAACTATAGGTCACCGTACATACCATGTTTCTATTCAAATTTATTGTAAAAGTTCCCGTATCATTACGCCTCACATCGCTACACTCTACAGCCATCGTGTATAACGGGATCGTGTCATAATCTAGACTTGTTCCACCTTTTAGATATATCCCATAAGCTACAAAATTGTATTCGAAAGTATTGAACATGTAAATGTATAGACTATTTTTCCTTTAATACTCATTCACATTATTGTGTGAATAATAGTTTTTTATCCTTCATTTAGAAAGGTCTTGAATTGACCTATTAGAGTTGGAAAATAAAAGTGTTTTCCTACGACGTTAAGCACGATATTGCGTCTGAAATGGTAACGTCAAATTTTTACGTGTTATGGTGATTACCGATTATTTGGGATAAGTTTTGTATTTCGCTTGCAATTTTTTTTGTGCACATCAATATGCATATGGATACTTCTTATAATGTTTTGTTGTACTGAATATGCATGGAATATTTCCCTATGAAAGTAACGTAAGCAACAAACAACAAAATATATCGTATTTGGGTAATGCATAAGCTATATGAAATGAGAAGATTTTACGGTATGATGAGTGTCAATGAGACAAACATGACAACTCTCTACCAGAGACCAATTGACGTAAAGCGTAATAAAGTGCAATGTTTTCCCATCTAGATGCGAAAAGGAGGAGGGTATGTATTTGGCTTTAATATAAAAAGTTTGTCGGGAATTACAAGTTAAACGGGTCTTGCTTATAAAATTCACTATACTTTCTTTAATAGCGGTACAATTAGATTATGTAATGAAACGATTGTCAGAAAAAAACGGTTAATTATAATTCATCTCATATGTTTACAAGCTTTGTATGATGTGGAGAGGTATATAACCACGCTTTAGGCCCATTTTTTTCACTTTCAATTCTATACTCATGAATCTTATTGCAGAGAAATAAAAAATAAATCGCAGTCAGTTTACGCTTCCCAAATTTGAAAATTTGATAAGATGATTTGTTATCCTCTTGTGATACAAAACTTTTTCACAACTTAAGAACCTCATCTAAACGAACAAACCCAGTTATCGGATTTTTTTTAATACTTGTGGTCTTGTTGATAGTATCTGACTATCAAGAAAATTCTAGGCTGAGGAACTATCTTCCAAAATCTGACCATAATGAACACTATTTGTTTTTTCCAAAAAATAGCATTGGTCGTTACAGGAACGCATATGCAGTAATATTGTTATACTTTATATATAAAGTCTATCATTCATTCGAATTTTCGTGGATATAACACTATTTTGAAGAACACAAACACTACTGCTAAAGTGATAATGCGTATAGTCTGTTACGTCTGACACGCATATTTTTGACGTTTTGTCAATATGTTGTCCTTATTTTAGACTAAAGTAAAATATGATAAAACAATTTGTACTTTTTTCGGAATAGTATTTACCTGTCTAGTCTATATGGATATAAGTTTTATATAACTTAACTGTTATCATTTTATAGAAAAGCTGTGTATTAGTGTGGACTGGTTGATTACACGGTATTGACGCAATAACGTGCGTAACGTCTATGTCTTTAACGATAAATCACACTTTATACCGTTGGTACTTTGGTACCGTTAATTATATTACTACCACTGGGTCGTTGCCTCTGCTGATGGACTATTAGTCCCCGAGGGTATCACCAGCCCAGTTGCCAGTACTTCGGTACTGGCATGAAAATACGGATTTTTTTGTGTTATTCAAGTTTGCTGTTAAAAAATGATAGAAATTATTATAAATTAAGGAATGCATCTACCTCATGCAAAGCTCTGATTCCTTTCACGGATTTGGCTATACTTTTTGGACCTTTTGGATTATAGCTCTTTATATTTTATATAAGCTTTCGATTTCAAATATTATGGCCACGAGAATCACTGAAGGGACGTGTCTTGTCGAAATGCGCATCTGGTGCAAGAAAATTGGTACCGTTAATCATATTATAGATATAATGCAAGATAAAATGAATGATAGTTATAACGGGACCATATCAATACGATATTATTATTACATCTGCTTTTATAAAACCGACCACATGTAACTGCGATGTTTACAAGGAACTATCGGTTAGAAAACAGGTAGACAACTTTGACACATTTTCTTATCCCAGACCATCCACTCATGCATTGTGCTTTGCAGCAAAGCAATAAATACTATTTTGTTATAAAAGAAATCGACCAGCATAACATCACTTCCAACAACCTAACCAATCATACTTCATCGAGAACCATATATCGAGAGTACCAAATCGACTGACAAAGATAGCGTTAGAATCATATATTGTCTGCCCAAATATGAATTTATAAAAAAATGGATAGGAGTAAGAGTGACAACTGTCAGCACTTAGTTCAGTTAATAAAGTTTATTGCCCAAGCAATGCATCATAACTAAAAGAATTATAGTATTACAGTTGCTTATTAGTCGTCTTTCTTGTTTAAGTGCAATCAATAACAAAAAAAATGAGTGTTAAAGCACATAGAAGTATTATTTTTAAACCAAACATTAAAAGTAAATCCTACCTGTATTTGATGGTGAAATCAAAGTTACTTCAAACAATGAGCTGTTCGAGTTCAGTGCACATGATATATTGTCGAACTCACTATCCGTCACATTCAGTGTATGTAATAATGTTTTCGTGTTCACGTCCTCAAACAAACTTACAGAATGTGGTAGGTTATTGATAACAGGTGCCTGAAATTCGCGATCAAATAGCTATCATGAACGAAATTTTCCCACAAACTTTTTCAAATAATTTTAAATTAATAATGAATAAATTGTTCCACATAAACGATATATTTGTACATTATATTTCGTGGGATTTTTTTTTGGGGGGGGGGGGGAATTCCATCATTATCAAGATGTTGTTTTATAGTTTTCCTGATGAAGAGTGATCATTTATTTCATAACAAACGCATAACGTTAATATTTTTCAATAAAAGAATGTAAGCAAGAAGATAATTAAGTGTTTTCGTCTACTTGGGAAGCATAGACAATATTTAAAGATCACTAGTACTTGATAATTTAAAAAAAAAGCTGATAAAAGAATAAATCTCATTTTTTTTTTTTTTAAAGTTATCTTGCTCTTCATATCCATATAATATGCAGAAACTTACTGAATTTCTTATTAAGTTAATAGTAAAATGTCCAGTATCATTCCGCCTTGCATCGCTACATTCTATTGTCAGCGAGTATAATGGGGTCATGTCATAATCAAGATTTGTTCCGCCTTTTAGATAGATCCCATAATCTACAAAATTGTACACCAAGGTAATAAACATATTCATGTAGTATATATCTATCATAATCTCATCCACATGGAAAAGAATACTTTTCCTTGTTTCCTATCTTTAGCACGGTCTTCATTAAGTTATCATTTATCATACGATATGTATTGGGTACATAAAGTGTATTTCTATCTGCCATTGACCATAATGAACACTTTTATATGATGCACGAACACACGACTGTTTAATGCCAATCAGCAATCGTAACGTGATATTCTGAATGTAATTGAATTCATATGATAATGTGATCTGCTTTAAAACGACGGAAAACATAAAGCGGAAATTGATATCTTATATAAGGAAAAACACATGGTGAAAACATGAAAGCCATCGGGTTATATTTTTGTCTGATCCATAACTGACCAGTCTTCAACAGTCTCCAGGACAAGTTTGCAATTTCGCTGAGTGCAAAAGCTGTCACCTTAATTTTTGGGGGTAGGTTAAAATGAAGTTAATAACTTGTTTGGTATTGGATCCCTGATATTTGTCCTAAAAACTGGTCTCTAGCACCACTGTGAAAAAGTTATGCACCTTTTTCAACTGATTTCATCAGAGGAGTTTGCTCTTTTGTTCAATATGGTTAGTTAAAATCGACCGAAAATACACCATGGACTTAACCTAACAAGGTTATTGCATCGATAGACCAACACCAAGACTATCGAATTTGCTTACATAGAGAAAGTAGTATATGTTTATAGTCTGCTCATCAGGTATACAAAAACGTATTTGTTTCAATTTGCTTTTACTTTTTGACTTCATACCTATCATTCTGAGTAAAATGTTTCAACACTTAGTTCCGTAAGATTATTTTTCGCTTCTACAATGCACCAATAATATCGCTTTCTGTGATTTGAAAGAACAAATTAGATTTGATGTAATAAAAAGGATATCAAATGGTGAATTCTTCATGCTGATCTGTAGGTGCAAAGAAATAAAATGTCAATAAGCATAAAGCATGACCACAGTTTACCAGTGCTCTTCAACTGTGTACTTATCTTGGCTTTCGAACTTTTTGCATCTGTGCGTTACTAGTTATTCTAATGGATGTCTAATCCATTTTGCTTTAATTCAGCAAATAAAATATGTTTAAACTAAACTAGTTATTCTTGTGTGGACAAAACCTGGAACCTTTTGTTAGCTATTATTCGTGTGTTTCTCAGTCCTATGTGTTCTCCAATGTATGTGTATAATATTCTTGTCATGTATTGCTGTCATTTAAATGTTATATCTAACATTGTCATAAACGCGGGAGGTTTGGCACTCAAAAAACCGGGTTCAAACCAGCATTTTGTTTTAAAATGTCCTGTATCAAGTCAGGAAAATTGCCATTGTTAAATTATAGTTAGTTTCTTTGTGTATTATATTTTAATGTTGTGTTTCTATTGTGTCGTAGTTCTCCTCTTATATTTGATGCGTTTCGCTCAGTTTTAGTTTGTTACCCGAATTTGTTTTTTTTTTCTCAATCTTATTATGAATTTCGAATAGCAGTATACTACTGTTGTCTTTATTTAAACAAACAATAAAAAATGATCTCACCTATATTTGATGGTGGAATGAAGGACACTTCAAATAGTGAATTGTTCGGGTTCAGTGCACATGTTTTATTGTCTCCCTCTATATCCGTCACATTCAGTGTATGTAATAATGTATTCGTGTTCACATCCTCCAACAAACTTACAGACTCTGGTAGGTTATTGATAACAGGTGCCTGAAATAAGCGATCAAAAATATGTCAACAATCTAATTACCGAAATTGATTTGAGTACATTATCCAAAAATACCTGCCAAGAATTGTGCAAAGACGACATTATAGACAACTTTTTGAGGTTTCAAGTGACTTTCAAATCCTGTAAATATTAAGATATATTTTTGTTTTTTCAAAAAGGAAAAGAAAAGAACCTTTCCTATACAACATTGAGCATTTTTGGGGTTTGTCCCTGCTGTTGAGTTAACGCTTTTCTCATTAAGAGCAATCACATATTCAAACGAACGTAGCAAGTAGTTTTTGTATTTCTAATAAAGATTATGGGTAGCACCTACAGATCAACATGGTTTAACACTTTCGATCAGGCTGTATGTGAACATTTTTAATAATTGAAACAGAATGTACACTACAAAATATTTTAAAGATAACATCAATCTCTGTATTCATTAATAAGGTATAAACTTACTGAATTTCTTTTCAAATTAACTGTATAATTTCCTGTATCATTTCGTCTCCCGTCCCTACATTCTACTGTCATCGAGTATGAATTAATTATGTCATAATCAAGATTTGTTCCACCTTTTAAATAGATCCCATATTCTACAAAATGTTAAAAAGATATTGAACATGTTAACTTACTGTCGACATATTCTTCTATTTCTAGACAACTTTGAATATCCAGCGGTATCCACTCTTTTTTTACACTGCCGCACAATTATTACTGCGTGTGTAAGTTCACTTATAGAATTACAAATATAATATAATATAAGATAAATTGGACTTGTAACTTTGTAAGAATCGACAGACCACACAACCCAAGACCTTACCTTACCAAGGTCATTGCTACCAAATATGATCATATTAATTGTTTATAATCTGCACAATTATCCTGTATAAAACCTGCATATGTTTCAATTCGCTTTCATCTTTTTATTTCTTTAATCAATTTCTGTGGGAAATGATTCAGCGCCTAGTTCCATGAGATTACGTTCTCCGCGGAAACTAATCGATAATATCACATTATGTGATAGAAAAATTAAATAGGATTTGTTGTATTTATGTTCAATGTATGTGCAACATAACAAAATGTCAATAAGTGAAATATCAGTGTTTGACACTAAATTGAAAATCAATCTAACCTATATTTGATGGTGGAATTAAAATCACTTCGAATAATGAGCTGTTTTGGCTCAGTACACATGTTATATTGTCTCCCTCGATATCCGTCACATTCAGTGTATGTAATAATGTATTCGTATTCACGTCCTCCGACAAACTTAAAGAATCTGGTAGGCTATTGATAACAGGTGCCTGAAATTTGAGATTTTAAATATCAATCAGCAGTTTTATTTGAATAATAAAACATTACATTATATTTTTGGTTTTTTTTTTTTTTTTTTTTTTTTTTTTTTTTTTTTTTTTTGTCTTTCAATTGCACAGAGTTTGCACTTACGGCATAGTTCAAAGGCTTGTGTATCTTTTTGTGACTCAAATTTCCTGTTATTATTGAGAATAAGTATTTCAAATCATTTGTTATGCAGATTAAGATACATTTTTTTAATATGTTCTCTTTACTAAAAAGATTGAAACTAATTGATAAAACGTTAATCATTGTTAGTTTTTTTTCTAGTTATATCTTATTTTTATATAGTTCTGTATACATTGTCGTACCTGTTGGATTTAAGATATTTTCATGTAGTTCGATAAAATATTAGACAACGAAAGTAAGACGTTTACTGTTTATTTTGAGCAAAAAGTATATATGCAATTTCGAACTTGCACGTATTTTCCTAATGCTTGGGTAGTACATATATAGTATTGAAAAAATAATGTATGCCCCAAAATGTTATTTATACTCTTTAATCGTCAACTGCTTACAATACACGAAACTGTACAGAAAATATAACAGAACATAAATTGCAACTTTTTTTGTAACGTAATCTTGACTTTCAATTCATTTAATATTAACAGACTTACTGAATTTCTTATCAAATTAACTGTAAAATGTCCAGTATCATTTCGTCTTGCATCGCTACATTCTACTGTCATCGAGTATAATAGGGTCATATCATAATCAAGATTTGTTCCACCTTTTAGATAGATCCCATATTCTACAAAATTGTAGGCGTATATATTGAACACTATCATTTTTGAAATATATCCATATAAGTTGATAAACGCGTTGGCAATCATAAAATTAAAGAAATGTTCAACGTCTAGTAACACTTATAATAGTTATCAAAGGTACCAGGATTATAATTTAGTACGCCAGACGCGCGTTTCATCTACATAAGACTCATCAGTGACGCTCATATCAAAATATTCATAAAGCCAAACAAGTACATAGTTGAAGAGCATTGAGGATCCAAAATTCCAAAAAGTTGTGCCAAATACGGCTAAGGTAATCTATGCCTGGGATAAGAAAATCCTTAGTTTTTCGATAATTCAAAGTTTTGTAACAGGAAATTTATAAATGAGGGACGAAAGATACCAAAGGGACAGTCAAACTCATAAATCTAAAATAAACTGACAACGCCATGGCTAAAAATGAAAAAGACAAACAGACACACAATAGTACACATGACACAACATAGAAAACTAAAGAATAAACAACACGACCCCACCAAAAACTAGGGGTGACCTCATGTGCTCCAGAAGGGTAAGCAGATCTTGCTCCACATGTGGCATAATATGCTATATTAGAAAGATCATATAAATTGATGATATTCCTAGCAATCTTGAGGAATGCAAAAAGCATGGTTTAATCAACATTCACCTTTTTTTACTTGATTAAACTCATTCTTGTTGTCACTTTCCCTACTTCAATGCATCATTAGTATCACTTGTTCTGATTAGAAAGACAAATTAGATTTGATAAACAAGGAAGTATATAAAATAGCGAATTCTCAATGTTCGTTGGTAAAGTGCAACTTGAGAAAATGACAATGTACTAAAAGATTAACAAACAATAAAATTACATCTAACCTGTATTTGATGGTGGAATTAAAGTAACCTTAAATATAGTACTGTTTGGGTTCAGTTTACATGTTATGTTATCTCCATCCATATCCGTCACATTCAGTGTGTGTAATAATGTATTTGTGTTCACGTTCTCCAACAAACTTACAGAATCTGGCAGACTATTGAGAACTGGTGCCTGAAATTTCGTTTAAAATATATAATATAATATATTTTATCACCGACTTTAAATTGAATAAAAGCGTAATGTTAGATCTTTGCTAATGTTCCTCAACTGCACAGGGTCAACACTTAAGACATAGATCAACCGCTTGAGGATCTTTTTGTGACTCCATTGTTCTGTTATCTTTTAGGTTATTAATAATAAGTATTGGAAATAATTTTTGATGCATATCAAAATACATTTTTTTAACATTTTCTCTTTACAAAATAGGTTGAAGCTAATTAAGGTAGGGTGTCTTCCTCCATCTTGGATTTTGAAATGCAAGAAAACAACGGTGTAGATCTTTGGTAGAGTGTGAAAATTTTGAGAGTAGTAGGTAATACATGTGTAAGAATTTTCATTTCAATATAGAAAATGAGATGTATTTATGGTTCTATTTTACAAAAACACAGAAACTTTAGTTTGATTCAATTTTTTTCAAACTTTCCCACAAAAGGGGAGGCAACTCAAATACAAGAGCAGATAATTCAGATTCAGGTACTTTTACAATAAAATATGTTAGGAATGTCGCTATTTTATTATTTAGCATGAAAACGGGTCTGGTGACCTCATTTTTTCTTTTTCTTATCTGAAAGCATACTATTAAAGCTATCTTGTCATATTTTATCCAAAAATTCTATTGTTCAGTTTTCGTTTTATGGCCGAAAATTTGGTTTTCCACGCATAATCTATACAAAATCTGTCAATTTTGAACAACTTGTAGCATAAAAAGTCCGATGACCCATTCTTTTTATTCTTATTATTATTAATTTTTTTAAAAAGCATGAAATAAACTACATTTTGGCAAATTATTTAAAATTCTATGGATTATAATTTAGACACCCCATCTACTAAAATACGACGTTAGTGTGTGGGTTTTTTATTTCATGTAGTTTATATAGCTCATGTAGTTTGATCAAATATTACACAACGAACATAACACGTTTAATATTTATTTACAGCAAAATGGGTATTGGAAAATTTGAGCTTACACATATTCACCTCATGCTTCAGACTGAACAAAATTAATAACAGAAAATAAACTGCATATTTGTTTTGAAACGTCGTCGAGACCTTTAATTCATATATTATGTGTAAACTTACTAAATTTTTTATCAAATTAACTGAAAAATGTCCAGTATCGTTTCTTCTTGCATCGCTACATTCTACAGTCATCGAGTATGAAGGGGTCATATCATAATCAAGATTTGTTCCACCTTTTAGATAGATCCCATATTCTGCAAAATTGTACACATAGGTATTGAACTATGTCATGTTTTGTATGTACATCTAAATAAGTTAATTAAGGTATTTTCACCAAACCACTAGCCATAATCAGCCCTAAATAGGTACAGTCTAAAATTAAATGAATGTTGAACGTCCAACAGCATTCATAATGTGCTATATCAAGTTGTTGTTAGTCTAAACAATCTTTTAGATTACAACTATGCATGTTTCAATTAGCATCACCTTTTTGTACTTGATAAAACTTATTCTGTTCCGATAGATTAATTCATTAGTCTCCCTTTTTTATTAGAATGAACAAATTATATTTGATATAAAAGGAAGTATATAAAATGACGAATTCACCATGTTCGTTGTTAAAGTGCGACTTAAAGACACAAAAGACCAGTGAACGTAAAGAATCGTCACTGTTTCAAAAATAATTAAAAATTCATCTAACCTATATTTGATGGTGGAATCAAAGTTACTTCAAATAATGAACTGTTCGGGTTCAGTACACATGTTATGTTGTCTCCCTCTATATCCGTCACATTCAATGTATGTAATAATGTATTCGTGTTTATGTCCTCCAACAAACTTACAGAATCTGGTAGACTGTTGATAACAGGTGCCTGAAATTGCGATCACAATATAAATGGAATGATTATTTTAGCAACTTTATGGACGAATGAGAATTCAATTAACTGTCTAACAATAACAAACTTGGTGGATATAAAGTTGGAAGAACCACATTAAAGCCATTGAGACACATTATTCTAATCCAAAATCGACAATTCTTTGCTTTATCTCTGTATGCATCCAGCTTTATAGCGCATCAGCAAATTTCAATGTTAAACTGTGGGAGGTTCAGATAATTGTTTAACAATACTAAACCATAATTTTCTTCGGAACATTCTTGTACCATGTCAAAAAAGTGAAAGTTGTTTTCCATTCGTTTCGTTTGTTGATAAAATTTGATTTTGTAAGTTTTAAATTGATTTCTTTTTGGATTTACCTTGGAGTTCGGTATTTTTGTACTTGTTTAGTAATCAACATTTGTAGTCGAAGGCTCAAATTGAGATAATCTACCACCGATCTGGATTTTTTATTTTTATTTATTGACTTCCCGTTTTAGCTCATCTGACTTAGAGGGCAAAATGAGATTTTATTCATCAGTGTACGTCAGTTGTCCGTTGTTGTCGGTGTCTTTCGGCGTCCGTTAAGCTTTACAAAAATAGAATCTTCTGAAACTACAGTGCCAAATAGAATCAAACTTGACCAATATATTTTTTTTTATTTAAATAAGTTTAATTTAGTATAGAGTTTGTAAATTTTTGTTTTAACACAAACCGACTGTATTTTCCAGTTTTGTTTTTTGTGTGTTTCTGATTTATTTGCCAGCTATTGGTTTTTGGTTTTTGTTTTTTTATGCTTTTGGTTGTTTTTTGTTTTGTTCTTTGCTACTATGACGAAATGACGATTTTAGTTGCTAAAATATGATAAAGTCCCTTTTATAAGTGTAAAAGAAAATAATTTTTATTTTACCTGATTTTGAATTATATTGACTGTAAGTTCACCATAAACAATGTCATCTCCGTCATCGCACTGTATAGTTACATTATATGTAGATACATTGTCATAATCAAAGGGAATACTGGAATTCGCTGTGTATACACCATGATCTACAGAATACAGCACTATTTATTTATTTTTACTTTTTAAAAAATGTTGCCATACAAAGTAACAGTATCAGTTTGTCATGTTGAATCTGTTTTTGTGTGACATATGAGCTGTTGAATGTTACTATAGGATGAAACGCATTTTTAAAGGAATTTATTTGTGTATAAACCCGACCAATTCACTCACAAACATATAAAAGTCCTAAAAACTTTTATGATATGTTTGTGAGTGACTTAGTCCAGCTTAAACACCAATAAATTCCATTAAAATTTCGTTTAATCCTTATAATTCTTTAAAATTAGAGATAGGGAATATATTTTCCACACTCGTTACCTCTATCACACGCAAATTGTATGTCTATATCATTGAATAGGCCTGGTGCATGAATATATTTGTTGGTTAACGCAAAAATATGTAATGAAATTTGCTATCTGATAAAAAGTAAACTGCAAAAACTCTTATTATCATTCAAACAAATGTTTGTGTCTATTATTATATTTCACGATTAACGTGCAGTTAAAATAGATTTGGTAACGTCGGTTTTATTATCGCCATCATCTTGTTTACATTGGTTACGAAAGAAGTTCGGTCAACGTCGTCTATCGAACAATAACCATCGTCAAGATCAACTACCTGAAGATATCTCGACCAATCATATCAACGTATTCCCTAATATGCAAATCATATAAGAATTATTACATAATAACAATAGTTTCTTCTCAAATTGAGTATATATGCTACTAAAATAAAATTCATATACAGACAATTCCAAGAACAGTTTAATATTTAACTGAGCGTTATTAAATTGAAAATAGAAACGGCAGAATTATCCAATCAAAAATAACAATAAAAAATAAGTATTGTTTTAAAAGCCGAAAATGTAGTATCGTAATAATTGAAATTAAAAATTATAGTGAAATGGTTTAAAAGTAATCCATTGCAAATTGAATAAATATACTAATGAAGTGTTGCCAGAAAACCAGGTTCAACCCACAATTTTTTTTCTTAAGAAATGTCCTGTACCAAGTCAGGAATAGTTCGTTTCTGTGTGTGTTACATTTTAACGTTGTGTTTCCGTTGCGTCGTTTGTTTTCTCTTGTGTTTGAGTGTGAATTCACATTACTATAAGACGTGTCACGGTATTTTTCTATCCCAAATTCGTGTATTTGGTATTGATGTTATATTTGTTATTCTCATCGGATTTTGTCTAATGCTTAGTCCGTTTCTGTGTGTGTTACATTTTAATGTTGTGTCGTTGTTCTCCTCTTACATTTGATGCGTTTCCCTCAGTTTAAGTTTGTTAAGATTTTGTTTTTTGTCCTTGGATTTACGAGTTTTGAACAACGGTATACTATTGTTGCCTTTATTTACCTGTGGTCAAAACTATGGCTTTGACTTGAAATATAGATGAGTCTCCAATATGCATGGAACAGGTAAGAGAGTCATTATACGAGTCGGTGGCATTTATCGCGAATAAGAGAGTATTACTTGTAATATCTTCAGATACTGAAATGGTACTTGGGAGATTTGCAATAACAGGAAGCTGAAAATATAGAATGTCTGATTCATAAATTATCGTCTGAATTTTCATGATATTATGAAATGCAAAGAATAGAGGGTTTTGTAGGAAAATATAACCATGAATTGTATAAAACTCATTTCATTTAGTTAGAATGGTATTTTCAATGTTGCTGAAATTAGCTATGAAAAGTTCTAGGTCACATAAAAAAGTAAAATAACAAAAATACTGAACTCCGAGGAAAATTCAAAACGGGAAGTTCCTAATCAAATGGCAAAATCAAGAAAGTTTTACAATGTTGTGTTTTATAAATATGTTATTCCATTAAGTGAAGATCTCCTAATGGAAAAAAAATGTTCTGCTATGAAACTATTAACGAATGTGAAGTTTATAATTACTTGTGTTGTGAAATTTCGTTGTCAATTAAAAATCAATACTAAACTCAAGAAAAAGAACTACATATGAAGCATACATGATCCCTTTATAATTCTTTAACTCAAAAACTCGTAAGTAATTAGTCAAGAGAGATGAAATAACCAAATGTTATTTTGAATGCGACTATGACATCACTTCTTTAGCACAAAGTAAATTAAATTATATGCAATTCAGAAATTCGGAGAATCAAAAAGGTAACATTTAAATATATTTCAAATCGACGAAATTGAACGCTTATAATCAACGCGGATTTATAGACTATATTTAAAGGAGGTTCTACTGATGAATATAATGTATTACATGACTGTTGATTCGTTCGTTGTAAGTTCATAATCAAAATAGAATTTGATTCATGATATGAAAATTATTTTAGGGACTTGAATTACTTACCCGATTTTTTATTATAATTGTCTGTGTTCCAATGTTAGACAAAGAGCAAGGGTCCTTCACTTCTATGTCAAGGTTGTACGTGTTTATAGGAGGTATACTTTTAACTCGAATTGCACCTACAACGTAAACGTGGTGAAAAAAATATCAAATTAACAACATGTTAGGTTGAAATATTTCAGTGTGGTTGATATATTTCAGTGAGGTTGATACATGCTTTAATAAAATAACTCTTATTTGTTTACTTGTTAATGAAATGTGGAAATGAAATATATAACACTTTTCCACCATACTTTCTAAGTCATAAATTAAACTTCAATATGAGTTGTATAGACACAACATGTGTTTTATAATATACCCTTGACCAGGAACTCTCAAGATCAACTGTTTTACAGCAAAAACTAAAGCGTGTTGAGACCATAAAAGAAAAAGGATCTCAACAACATGAACTTTATAAGGTAAAATTTGAAAGTACTATTTTAAATGTTAGCATCACTTTCCCCGGAAATTTACGGACAAATATATCATACAATGGTGTATTTACCGAAGTAAAAGATGATACCAAGGGGCATTGATTTTACTTAACATTATTTGTGTTTGCTCAAATGAATACTCTGGATGGTTTATTGGAAGGGAAATTAAATCAAAAGACACTCATTTACAGTCTGACTGTCTCTCTGGTATCATTCGCCTCTCTTTAATTTGAAATAAGTCTAAGGACTGTCGTGAACTTAAGAGTATTTTGCATCCGATCAAAATTCCCATTTTGATTTAAAGATAAAAATGAATCATGAAAATAATCTTTTCCTTTGATTCTGGCTTGTGAAGGTTGTTTTGAGATTTTGGGACATGAATTAGATATGTCGTAATCGTTTCTTAACCATTACCTGTAGACGAATGTATCTCGAAGTAATTCTGTCCATTGTTGTCTGTTGAATTCATAGTTAACGTAAGATTGTTTACGTCTTCCAGATCATTATCAGATGTTGTGATGGTGTTCACTGTATCCCCTACTGATATTTCGTCATTGTATAAGGTGATATTTGTAAAACCAGTTATCACTGGTGCATCACCTAGAAAATAAGAAGTTTTATTTTTTATTTTGCTAAAATCACTTCGCTGCTCAAAATTTCTGCAATTGCGGAAGATAATATACTTTTCACAAAAGAAAACGCTTTTGTATTAAAATTCGTGTGAAACGACATTTAAAACAAATGTTCCTTCAATGATCTTTTTAGTAGTTTTAAGGTAGCCCAATCAGACAACTTTAAACTGATGTAATTCATTTCATCCTTCTGTATATTTTATAAATGAGGTACCAAAAGAAAGAAGAAAGATTAATCTTTCCAATTGTGATAATTTCATTATGACATAATTATTGCATAATTAATTATTATGTAATTAGTCGCTATATTGTGATGTCCACACTTGAATGAATTTCGCGTCTTTGTTCTTCATAGCATCCCAAAATATTTTATAGATTCTTGTACAACACAGCTTGACCTCCAAAACCATGTCTCAGATTTCCAAAAACATCAATAGAACAAATTTTATACCCAATTGAATTTAGTGGTCTCTAATGAATTGATGTTGCAAACTTCATTGAAGATTTATGAGAGAATGAAATACAGTAGGAAAAATCTGAGACACAGTTTTGAAGGTCAAACTGTGTTGTGCAAGAATCTATAAAAAAATTTAGGATGCTATGAAGAACAAAGAAGCTAAATTCATTCAAGTATGGACATAACAGAATGGCAACTAATTACATAACAATTAATTATGTAATAATTATGTCATAATGAAATTATCACAATTTGAAAGATTAAACCTTCTTCTTTTTTTTTGGTACCTCATTTATAAAATTTAAAGAAAGATAAGTGGAATTACATCAGTTTACAGATGTCTGATTGGGGATGAAAAATCTTTGTATTGTGCTACCTTAAATTCTGGTCAGTATAAGAGGATAGTCAGATATCATTAGATAGCGGAGGTTGTCTCAATGTTGAAAAATACAAAACATCTAAGACTTTGACACATCATGCTATATTTTGGTAGAGTTTGTCATTTGAATAAACATGTGCTGTATGATTTACTCAAATAAACAAGTCAGTGAATAAATGTTTTGCAAATTCCTAATTGTGTCATCAAAAAGATAAGCTCAGTCAATTAGTAACATGTACGTACTTGGTGTCAACCAAGACTTCATTGCATAGGATCCATTGCCCGTACTTGCAGATGACCAGTCAGTTGGTGTGGTCATTGTCGTTATAATGCCCGATAGTTTCAGAAAATTCCCAGTGGCATTTACATGTGGAATGATATTGGTATCAATGCTATGGCTATAAAAGAAAAATATGAAAATATTTAAACTGTAATGGTCGATTCAAATTCTCGTAGAAGCTAATGCCAATAATTCGTAATAGGTCAAAAGTTACATACAGAAAGTGTGAGAAGGTTACTAGTACATTAAATTAGTCGGAAGTAAGAATGAGAATAAACCAAAAAGAATATTTCAGATAAACACAATCCTCAACAGTTTTACACAATATATTTTTAATTATTTTTTAATAGTTTTTGAGAACTTTAACTTGTCAGTGATAAAGCTATGAAAAGTCAATAGAGAATATTTTCCCGTCAAAATTTCAATTACTAATATCTCGAAAACAAGCACATTGCCCTGTATATTTTGTTTGCTCTTTTGATTCCTTTATTAGTCCCCTATCAATATAATTAGTGTTTTGAAAAGTAAATTATTTTGAAACTGAGAAGCGAACTCTCTTAAATCACATAAAGGTAACCGTTCGAACTTCAACCATTAACAAATCATATACCGCAGAGTTCCATTTCTGGGAATAAAGTATTACTCCTGAACATATGTGTGAGATAGAATCATTTTTTTTTTGGACAAAACACTAACAATAAAATGGTACCTACAATCCAATAAAGTCGGCATAATTCGTTCTGATTCTTTCTCCGTTTGATATTATTTCATCTTCGTTATAACCGGGGTCTGTTTGATAAAAAGGTAATTCAAATTGTATTACAGTTTATTTGTACTATTGTCTTTAGAAGCTAATGGATATATGTGTGTTCTAGCTGAATTGATTTTATGTCTTTCAGTCAATTCGTGTATCTGGTTTAAGACTCTAACAAATATCTTTACGTTTTATCTGAAATTATTAATAGTCTCAAAATACAATTGCGTACTCAATTCAATAAAATAATTGACTCTCATCTATAGCAGCTAATCTCTGAATATTGCGTTAATCCATTCGTTTGATGTGTTTCAGCTTTTGATGTTAGCATTTAATTAATTAGGGACTTTCCGTTTTGTATTTTCCTCGGATTTAGGTTTTTTTTTTTTTATTTTAATTTGATAATGATGGAAAAGATATATTAAGTTAAGTTACTCACTTAATGCATTCAGTGTGTTTGATCCGACTAAGGTATATACGTCTCCAGAATCATGACGCCATACTTGCGCAGTCAAGTTTCCAGTTCTATTGGCAATAAATGTCCATTTATATACAAATCCACAACAGTCAAACTTGTACTGATTTTGATTTAATAAAACAGCAACACCTGAGGAAAAAATAAAAAAAGTATTTTTTTTTT
This sequence comes from Mytilus galloprovincialis, assembly GCA_037788925.1. Lineage (NCBI taxonomy): Eukaryota > Metazoa > Mollusca > Bivalvia > Mytilida > Mytilidae > Mytilus > Mytilus galloprovincialis. Next base: position 86,222,082 of record CM075333.1, on the reverse strand, counting down.
ATTGTAAGATGGTTTAAATAGATTTTGATACATAATAATAATAATAATAATAATAATAATAATAATAATAATAATAATAATAATAATAATAATAATAATAATAATAATAATAATAATAATAGTTTTGAGCACTGTCAAAGTTTGTGCGCTTTAATTTGATCTTGTTTACTTAGTTTCAATGGCGTTTATCGTAGTTTCAAGGATTTTAAGAATTTCTAAATGAATAAGAGGTTTAATAAAAGAAAATATTAAAAAGAAGATGTGGTATGATGGCCAATGAGACAACTCTCTACAAGAGACCAAATGACGCAGAAATTAACAACTATAGCTCACTGTACGGCCTTCAACAGTGAACAAAGCATATACCGCATAGTCAGCTATAAAAGGCTCCGAAATTACAATTGAAACGAGAAAACTATACAGTTAACCTGAACCAATACATTTAGTCATCTAAAGCTGCTATCTGATTATCGACATGAGACATACGCTAACTTCTTTCAATAACTTTTATTTCTTCGTATAATGGAATACATTCTTGATGCGTCGATTTTTCAGAATGAGCATATTGCGATGGTTTGCACGTTGTTATTCTGCGTCTTTTGTTTTCCCCGGATAGGTGGGGCAAAACTTATTTACGAATAAAATGTTGTAAAGTAATACTTGGTTTAGAAATTTCCAAACATTGAAATTACAAAAAAAAGTTTAGATTAATCCATCGTCTATTTTTTCTATATTTAACATAGCAAAACAAAAATTTTAATTTTATTATCAAAAAGACTATACTAAGAAAACTGTGAGGTATGGATTTTGCTTATGTTGAAGACCAAACAGTAACCTATTGTTGTTCAGCTCTATGTCATTTGGTTTCTCATTGGAAATCATTTCACATTGTCTTTACTGTACTTAAAATTATGAAATACTGAAATATTATATGCAGTGTAAATAAGACCACATATATTATATCATTTTATTAAAAGAGGACCTGTTAATGACAAAATTGGTACAATGATTAGAATATATTAATAACAATTACTACCTGTTTCATTACCCATATTGTTTTCCAAACTCGAAGGATCTGATTTTCCATACGTGTTGTTTGAGATGCATGTATTGGTAGTAAGAATATCTACAACAAGATAGAACATTTTAAACCATGTTAACTTGCATAAGCATCATTACGGGAGCATGAACTAATGACTTTCCCAGAGCAGAAAGTTCTCCGCGATTTCGGTTGGGTTCATGTTGCTTTCTCTTATAGAAATCCACAGGTACAACAAGCTTATGTATGACTGATTGATTTTTTGTCATTTTTTTTTAAGTGATACAATCATTTATGCTTGCTCCGAATGAGAACAAATTGACAATAAATCCATTAGATATGTTCTGCAAAGTTTATCAACCGGAAAGAAGCCGGAATTTCGACTGCAATTCTGTCTTCAACCAAGCCTCCTGCAGTCTTGCGAGGTGTTGTTGAAACGGTTCTTTAACATATAGGAAGCATGACATTCTTTCAACACGAAATACGGACGCCTTGCGTCAGCATTTAATTTAACTGTCGCGTTGGGGATTTTAACAGATGACTATATTTCTTGATATATGTAAATTATTCAACAAGAACTAGAAATGGAAAAAACAGTTCAAAACTCAAAACAAATTTAAAAGCAACACTCGAAAAAAAAATCTGGTTAAAGCAATACAGACAAAAGAAAGTCAAAGGATACCGGGTTGCTAGTATGATTTCTGAAATAAACAATCAATATTCTATTTTAAGGGGGGGGAGAAGTTAAAAATTAACAAAGTATTTGACGTTTGATTGCTGAAGGAATTTACAGGAAAGTGTGAGATTTTTATTGACTGGCGGATTTATATCTAATGAAAATTTGAATGAGAAAAAATGGAAAAATAAAGTAAGTAGCATTTGCCAACTTGGAATACCGGGATGATGTGCAAGAAAATCCCAACTGTTACTTAAAAAAGATGTAATGATAAATTAGAGAAAACAAATTTGCTTCGACAAACCACAGGAGAATTTTTGCAAGTGCATTTGTTTTATTGTACCGGGCGATATCCGAATAGATTTCTGGTCAAGGACCAGTAATACGTTCAGTAACTTAAAAAAGGATTTCAAACGGAAATCGAAAAAGAATATTATTACCATGAATAATTGACTTGCTTTTTTAAATAATTGAACAAGATTTCAAACAATATGTGAAAAAGCCAGTCGGATGGAATGTATATATTGCCAAAAAAATCACTCCTCCAAAATTAACTATAATTCAATTAATGAAAAATAATAATGCTGTATTGCAAATACAAATCTAGGAATTTGAGTTATTGGATATTTTCTGACGTTCCAATCTCGAACAGATACAGTAGCAAGGGAACATAATAATGTATCCAAATATTTGAGATAATACGGAAATAGCTGTTTGCCTCTACAGGGCAAGTATAATCGGCTATGCATGAATCACGTCACATGAAAATCACTGCCAAACTCATTGAAAATATCACAATAAGGATATGATACAATCGGTGCATTTACAGATCTGACGATTCTGGTAGGCACAAATCAAGAATGGTTAATAAGGTTTTCAATCGGGGCCTTCTATAGCATTCAGTTCAAATGAGCATGTTTCCAAAGATAATTCATCAATAATTTGGAAAATCCATGAAATACTTCTTAATTATTTAAGTAAATGTAAGCATGTCAAATTTTGTAACACCATCTTATGAATCTATTTTTTTTACAATCTGCAACTAATGTTTCTCTGTCGGAGACATGATGCAACGTATTTCCAAACTGCATCCCGTATAATAAAATTAACGTATACTATTATGTATGTATTTTGTCGAAATTATTTGAGGTTATGGAGAGGTTTGCATATCAAAGAAAATCAACATAGCTTACCTGCTATTCGTACAAAAAATAATGTCAAATGTAGAAATGTAAGAGCCATGTTAGAGTTATGATGGAATGGCGTTAAATGCACAATATAATTTATGTCGATACTATTTTGTTTTTCTTCTTTAAATCACAGTTCAGAACAATAAAAAAAGTATACAAATAAAATCAATCGGTGCTTCTGTACTTGTGAATAAAAGAAAGCTGACATTGTTTGTTTATCATAGATAATAAAGTCAGCTTTCTATACCCTTGTCAAATAGTAAGTATTTCCTTTGTTGAGATTTATGTCAACTACGTCAACATTCAGCATTGTTCCCATAAAGTTTACACATTTTAAGGTCAATAGTGCTGTGTAAAGCATGCGGCATTTTTGGTGTGCTGTTATTTAAACATGACTTATATTTGATATTGTAATGCAGGCTATAGTATACCAACAAGTATCTAATGATTGATCTGAGCGTCACTGATGAGTCTTATGGAGACGAAACGCGCGCATCTGCACGATCATTTTCTATGTTCAGTGGACCGTGAAAATGGGGTAAAATCTCTAATTTGGCAGTTTCATGTTGAAAGGACTTCAACTTCATCAAAAACTACCTAGACCAAAAACTTTAACCTGAAGCGGGACAGACGTGAAGGACGAACGAATGAACGGACGGACGAATGGACGGACGGACGAACAGATGGACGGACAGACCAGAAAACATAAAATAAAGTAGATTATAAAAAACTGCGTTGGTTAATGTCTAGTGGCTAATAGGTACATTTTTACTTCATGTATAACCAGGCTCATAGCATCTCTACACATTAAAACATTAAGAAGGTTCTGTAAGTAAGATCGACTGAATTGAAGGCAGAGAAATCTAAAATAATGTATGTTTTGTTTTGATAAATTCTATAAATAGTTATCAAAGGTACCATGCTTATAATTTAATACGCAAGATGGGGCATCCGTGTACTTGGGTCACATTATTGTTTTTTTTTTATATGTGAGGTTGTGTCTGTATCTATTGAGTAATCATATATTTTAATCATTTATCTTTCTATGTATTGTTTGTTTCTGATACCAATACTTTATGTCAGTTTATTCAGGGGCCATAACATGTTTTGTTTTTTCCATGTAAATTAATGCAAGACGCAGAATGGTCTAACGGTTATTAAATAATAAATAAGGTATAAAAGGTAGAATATGCGGTATGTGATTAAACCATCTGAAAATGACAATTCAAACAAAGTTAAAAACAAAAGTTATTAATTATAAATGGTTATCTGCACCCAATAAAAAAGACACGAATACTTTGGTACATGCAGTAGTTGCAGTGAATCGTATCACAACTAAAAATTAAACGACAATAATATTAAGGATGTTCGTCCTTCGGTGTCTTCAGTGTAAACGATTTTTGAATCATGCTACCATTTGTCCAATGTTTGACGTCAGAATTGACCTTGATAATGTAGTACATTTTGGTGGTTCATACTGAATATTGAATATTCTCATTTTTCTTTGGGTAGATGTTGACGTAAATATTATCATTGTTCGTTCTCGCTTTATTAGGAACGGGTTATTTAATGTGTACAAACATCCCCATGGTTTAGTTAAATAGATTTGATTGATAGACCTTTAACTGTATTCGGGGTTTATTTTTCTCTTGTTTAAAAAACATATAGTGGAGTTATGTATCATAAACTTTATTTTAGAAAACAATAGAGTATAGGGAAATTTTACTGGTGAATGGTAGGAAAGGTTATGCGTATTCTTTCATTTTATTGAAAATTGGTCATAATTTTTTAAACTTATTTAGTTTCAACAACCTTTTTTTTACTCTTATCTTTTTGCTACGATAGTTTATATTTGTTTTCTACGTACATATGTACGATCATTTGACTGGTTAATTCTAATGAAACTTCAACAGGCCGTGAATACGATTTCAAAACTTGTGTATATCAAGGAAAGACGATAATGATTAAATGTCAATGAGACAAATATCCATGATAGAACTAAGGACAAACAATCATTGGTCACCCAATATAACCAATACCGATATCAAATAGGAGATTCTATAAAAGAAAGAGGAGATGAGGTTATATAAATGAGTACAAAAGCCTATAAGGGTCACACAACAAAATATGTATCTCGTAACTACGAGATAATATCTCGTAATTACGAGAAAAAAACTATCGCGAAATTACTATCGCATAATTACGAGATAACCATCGTGTAATTACGAGAAAAACTATCACATAATTACGAGATAAGATTTTTATCTCGTAATTACGAGATAATCATCGCATAATTACGAGATACGAAGGTTTTTTATCGCGTAATTAGTAGATAATCATCGCGTTATTACGAGATAATCATCGCGTAATTACGAGATAATCATCGCGTAATTACGAAAAACTATCATGTAATTACGAGATAAGAAGTTTTTTTATCTCGTAATTACGGGGTAATCATCGCGTAATTACGGGGTAATCATCACGTAATTACGAGAAAATTATCGCGTAATTATGCTATAATCATTGTTTTATCTCGTAATTACGAGAAAGTTTTCTCGTGATTACGCGATAATTATCTCGTAAGTACGAGATATTCATCGCGTAATTACGAAAAACTATCATGTTATTACGAGATAAGAAGTTTTTTTATCTCGTAATTACGGGGTAATCATCGCGTAATTACGAGAAAATTATCGCGTAATTGTGCGAGATGTACGAGATGATAAACTTCTGATCTCGTAATTACGAGATAGGTTTCTCGTAAGTACGCGATAATTATCTCGAAATAACGAGATAAAAGAATGATTATCTCGTAATTACACTATAGTTTTTTCGTAATTACGCGATAGTTTTCCTGAAATTATGAGATAAATTATTCAATTCTTTATTACTTTGAGCAAATGATGCTTATCAGTACAAATATAATATATATGCAAATACAAATACATAAATAAATACATACATAAAACATACATAACTGATAAATGAATACATCCGAGAAGAATAATAATCTATATTAAGTATTGGTTATAACATGTCTGTTCTACGTTTAAATGCATGGAAAAGAAATTTACAAAGGTTACATATGTCTTTTACATTTTCTGTGCTCAACAACTGTAAAAGCTTAAATGACGATGGACGCTTATAATAATATGGCTTAATATACTGTCTCCTAATTGCATTATAACAATCACACTGTAAAATGAAATGAAACTCGTCTTCTATTGTATTTAAAGTACAGAGAGTGCATTTTCTTTCAGATCTATTAACACCGTGATATCGTCCTGTTTCAACAAATAAGTTATGTGAAGACAATCTTATTCTCGTTAGATACACTCTAAAATTCACATGTTTAGTAAGGTAAAATTGTAAACGAACATTATTTATACAGTATTTACATAAAAAACACTTTGGCGAGCCATCCAATAATTGATTCAAATGTTGATTAGCTTGATCAAATATTCTAGTTTTGACAAAATACTTAAGAGTGTCATTTACAACTAAATTATCTTGGCTATACCAGAAGTCATTCAGACTCAAATTAAACAATAAATACTTCAGTTGATAAATCCAACTATTTCTGTTATTACATTGATTCCGTACCTGCTCTTTGTAACAATTTTCAAAAATACAATTATTCGTTGATAAAAGTTTAAACCAGTATCTTATAATATTATACAATCTAGAATATATCAAAGGATATCTTCCAAGCTCATAATACACCATTACATTTGTTGTACATTGTTTGACACCTAAAATATTTTTGCAAAAATCAAACTGAACTTTGTCAATATTAGGAGCTTTATGAAAGCCCCATATCTCACTGCCATAGCATAAAATACTACTTATATATGTATCAAACAAATTAAGGTATGTAAAAACATTCAAATATAAGGATGTCACTTTTGATTTCAAGGCAAATACAGCTTTCCTGCCTTGCTCAGCTAATTGTTTTTGAGTTTTTAAAAATTTTCCGTTATAATTCAACAGAATACCTAAATAACAAAATTCATCAACAATGTCAATAACACTACCATCAAAATACCACTTTTCTTCAACCTTCACATTACCACCATTTCTAAATACCATTATTTTTGTTTTAGCATTGTTCACAGTTAAACCCCATTTTTGAGTATACAATACAAGTGTGTCTAACATATCTTGTAAACCTTTTACAGAATCAGAAAATAGTATCATATCATCGGCGTACATAAGCAAAAATAGAGACAATTCCTGTACTTCATACGGTACATTACCGTTATTTAAAAATTCCATTTCAAAATCGTTTACGTACAATGAAAAAAGGATTGGAGAGAGTACTTCCCCTTGCATTAAGCCAACTGTACTCGTGAACTGCTCTGAATAAAAACTATCAATTCGTACACATGATTTCATATTTGGATACATTGATTTGAGTATTGATAAAAGTTTCCCTGTTATACCAACTTTTGACAATTTCAACCATAAATTCAGTCTACATATTGTATCAAACGCCTGTTTGTAGTCTACAAAACAGCAATACAAACGATTCTTACTGGAGAGTGTTTTTGAATGACAGTTAATAAACTAAACATCGCATCAACTGTACTGCTGCCCGGCCGAAGTCCAAACTGTGCATCAGTTATAATGTCATAGGTATCGGACCAAAGTAATAATCTCATATTAATAATGGACGTGAACAATTTGGCTAAATTACTAACCAAACTTATGCCGCGATAGTTTACAGGATCAGACGGATCGCCCTTTTTAAAAACTGGAACAAGTATCGCAACTGTCCATGTTGTCGGAAAGTAACCAGAAGACAATACCCTGTTGAACATTTCCTCAAAGAACGGAATCAGCACATCCTTATATTCAATTAACATTTCGTTCAGAATCCCGTCAATTCCATGACTTTTCCCACGTTTCAATTTGGAAATACATTTCAAAATTTCGTCCTGCGTGATAACACGGTCAAGTTCTTCGTATGTAGTGTCTTGTATACTCTGTGTGTCATTGACTATTGGAATGTTACTTGATAACTCTTTAAAATGTTCAGAAAATGACGAAAGGGGGACTTCTGTATTATTAGCGCGCTTCTTTTGGAACATTCTATAAAACTTTTTAGGGTCGCTTTTACGTAGATGCTCCAGCATGTCACCTTCTTGACGTTTATACTGCCGTTTTAACTTATTTTCGAACACTTTGTATTGTCTCTTCGTAGAGATTAGTCTCTGATGATTTTCTGCTATTTTATTCTTATTAAACATATTTAACGCACTTAAATAAACATGGCGAAGCCTTCTACACTCACAATTGAACCATGGCTTATCAGTAGTTTTACATACACATTTTCGGCTAGTACGTTGAGCTCGAGAGTCAATTGATTTATTACTGGAAATTCTAAAAAATGGAGCAACAATATCCGTTAACTGAGTAGTAAAAGTTTCAATATAATTGTCAATACCATCTTGTGATTTTTTAGCATCACAAAAAACTATTTGGCTGAGTAACCCACTATTCAAAATTAAGGATTCGTAACACTGTTCTTTTAAGTCATCGTTCCACCGAAAACTGTCAAATGTACTTGAAGATACATTACGGTTCTGTTGTTCATGTGTATACGACAGCGTTTTGCATTGTAGACGTATGTGAAGAGGCGCATGATCACTGAACGAAGTAAAGTTACTAACTATAAACTGTTCAACAATGTGAAAATAGTCAAACGGTACTATCAGGTAATCAACGACACTCATACCACGCGAACCACAAAAAGTAAAATCGTTTGCCGTTCCATCTTTGTGTCGACCATTCACAATTCGAAGTCCAGTACTTCTACACAAATTTAACAGTTTTGTTCCGTACTTGTTAGTACCTTGATCAGGGTTCCTTCGGACAGGTAGATTATTGTCACTCATATAGTTAAAAATGTGATTGAAATCGTCAAAAATTGATCCATACAAACTATCATGTTTAATAAAATCATTACCTATTGCAGTTCTAGCATTCATATCACCTAATAAAAATACCTTAGAAGACTCAGTTGAATATTTTTCAACACAATTAATCAGTTCATAAAATATATCACATTCATACATTTTATAATAATTTGAGCTAACTGGTGGTAAATAGACACAACCAACATAATAATCTTGACCACAAATTGTCACATCTTTTGATACTTGTAACCATATAATTGTATCATGGAGAACTTTAACAACTTTAATAAAGTTAGTAAAACAGTTTTTAATCATGAGGAAAATACCTCCTCCCTGTTTATATTTACTTTTTAATAAAGGAACGGCTTTACATGAATAACCATCTATAACATTATCATATGCATTATCAATCCAACACTCAGATAAAATAATTACATCATAAGAACAAATATAATTTAAAAAGTTAGGCTCAGACAGTTTGTCATGTAGACCCCCATTAATATTCCAATACAAAAATGACAACGATGAAATACTTCTCGATGTTTCCTAATCAGATTCAGTATGCATTTCGGCTAATATTTCAAACCGGGACCCATTTTGAGAACTAGAACTAGCTTTCGGACTACTAATCTTGGAAGGAATTCTGGACTTGGTTGCCTTCTTCTTGGTCCCTGAATATCCTGGAGCTGACTGAGCACCTGTTGTCGAATTATCTGACTTGTGAGTGTTTTTTGTAGACCTACTCGATTTTATATGACTGTTTATGCGTATGGTTTGGTTTATTTGTTCATCTGTATTCACAATTAAATTCCCTTCTATATACAATTTATCCCTTGTAAGAAATGCTGATTTTCCTTCAAGTTTTGCTTTTTTATACATTGGAATCAAAGTTTTACGTTTTTCATGCACAGACTTTTGAAAATGTTCTGAGATTGAAATGTTTGTATCCTTTAGCTTAGGAGAATTCTTTCGCACTTTGTCCCTCTGTTGACGTATCATAAATTTAGCAACAATCGGTCGTGACTTGGTAGTTTGAGTGTTATCAGAATTTGTTTTACCAACACCTTTTTTTCCCATCCTATAAGCAGCAGAAATTTCCACTGGTTCAGAAATAGACAAACTTGTTGAACAAATATTTTTAATAATTTCAACACATTCTTCACCTTCCCCCTCCTCAACACCAAAAAACAGTAAATTGTCCCTTAAATTTTCACAACGAAGGGTTTCAAGTTGGTCTGAAATTTCCTTGTTTATGGATCTAAGCTCGACCATTTCAGTAGCAATACTTTCAACATCGGATTTATTTTTCTCAAAACTCTGAGAAATAAATTGCTGACTTCCCTCCATGTCACCCACACGCCGAACGAGACAGTCGACATCAGATTTCATTTGCGACAATTTGGAGTCAATGCTATTCACAGAAGATTTTATATCATCTACCGAGTTCATTTTTGTGCCTAGGTCGTCTACCTTTTTTATAAGTTCGGCCATCCACGGTGGCGGGCTTGAATATGAATATGACGACGGAGGAGGGGGGAACATGTTTATACCAGGTGATGTAGACTGCTGAAATTGATAATGGTGAGGTTGCTGTGATACCACACTGAATGGGTTAGGGATTTGCGAAGGTAATGTTGCTGAAAAATTACACGACCCAGAACTTGAACTTGTTGTTTGGGACATACTCAAAATGGCGGACGAATCCAACGCACCTTTGGAACTTTTACTTTGTACTCGTTTCCTTTTTGCTGGTGGTTTAGTTGGTCTAGTTTTTTGTTCCATCCGTACTCAGAATAACAAAACACTAAAAAGTTCATAAGTGATACTCATATTTCCATCACTTGTAAGTCAACATAACCCAAAATACTCGGGCAGACCAACAACACGTCCATACAGTCCAGGGGACGCAACTCAACTAAAAAAATAAAAAAAATGTGACCCTAATAGGATTTCGTAAATGAGTCAACTATCCAAATGACGTGAAAAACAAGTCAAAATGCCGAGACCTGACACATCTATATGCACGACTATATCAACCAACGGAATGAATGACAAAACAACTGCCATACATATGACTTGGAACAGGTATATTTCAAAGAAAATGTAGGTCATCATACGGCCTTCAATAACGAACAAAACACATAAAGTATAGTGAACTATGTGTAATACAGTTTTATCTTTAAAGGATAATCACACGTTTAAAGTATTTTCAGCAATTACCAAATAGTTATCAAAGGTACCAGGATTATGATTTAATACGCCAGACGCGCGATTTGTTATAATTATCAACCTGATTTCTGTCTGAAAAATAAAGTAATACTTTATTAAGGGGAAAAGTTAAGCACTCAGAAGCATGTTAAACCCAGACACATTCTTTATGTGTCCGTTTTAGACCAATCTAAAGGTTCTGGTTGGTTTCTGGCAAACACCATATTTTGTAGCTTAAATCAAGGTAGCTGTTTTTCTCTTTGTAATTATTTCACATTTTGGCGCACCGTTTCCTATTATAGCTTACTATAAATTATTGGTATTATTCATTATTGAAGGATAAACGATGACCTCTATTTGTACGAGTTTAGAAATTGGAATTCCTCGCATAAACTTCAGCTGTCAACTCTTCTATCAACGAGCATAGACAATTCAAAATTAGATGAATAGATCCAGATTTCTGAACAAGTTGCAGTTTTGTTCTAACTATTTGTAAGGTCGTCTAAACTATATTTTTCCGTAACACTTATTTACTTTTACCATTTACATTAACCTTGAATTTTAGAACAGCAAGAGCAAATATGTTCTTTTTGTTATGATTTTTTTTTGTAAGGTCGTTTAAACTATATATTTCCGTACCACTTTTTCACTTAATACTAACCTTGAAGTTTAAGACAAGAAGAGCAAACATTTCTTATAAATTATATACAGATTTATTTGTTTATTTGGTTTTGAATTGTGTGTGCGCGTAGTTAGAACAAGAAAGTCTATTGTGATTGTAATACAGAACAAATGTCTGTTTGGAATTGACGAACCAAACTTAAGTGCATTTTTATTGTTCCTTTATGGTTTACAGGTTGACGTAAATGCTGATATTCTTTTTGATTACGTTTTTTGTATTGTATACTGGTTATCAATACCATTATTGCCATATTCCCGAATATGACTGTAATATACCGAGTGTGAATTTGTATTGCTATATATAGATACGACGTGTCTGGTATTTTGTACATCCAACATTCATAATTATTTATGTTCGATGTTCTGTTTCGGTTGGATAATCTAGTATGTCTTCTTGCTGTTTGTTTGTCTGATGTAAAGTATACACCTGTCCAAATAATCATATAATTGCTTTTCCATAACATCATTATCGTGAAAATTCTTTGCACCAGTATTGTGAATATAATTGTAAAAAGTTGGATATTGCATGTTGATAACGTTAGCGCGTCACTGGTTTTTTTTTTTTTATATCCTAGAATGTTTGTCGTTGATGGAATATGTTCATTGTTCTTCTGCAGTTTGTATGTTGTGTCGACTATTATATTATTTGTTTGTGCGTTTCTCTGTGATGAATGCTCTTATGTGTGTTTGTGCTGTATTTCTGTCACATAGTATTCATTTCAGCGATATTTTTAATCTTTGTCATAAAGCGGGAGGTTTCGATATCCATTAAATGAGTTTCAACCAATCATTTTTCTGAATGTCCTGTTCAAAGTCAGATATATTGCAGTTGTTATCAAATATTTCGTTTCTATGTATGTTAGCGTTTGTTTTTGTTGCACTTCAGTCTTCCTGTTGTTCCTTTGTTTTTCTATCTCATATAGTTGATGTGTTTCCCTCGGTTTTAGTTTATAACCCAGATTTGTTGTCTTTCAATCGATTTATCACTTTTGAACACCAGTATACTAATGTTGCCTTTATTTATTTGTCTAAAATCATCACATGTCATTGTTTAATGTTTATATAGGTATAGTTAATTACTTACCGCTTCCCATGACAGGTACAGTACTTTTTTGTAAAAGCAAAACTGTTCTGTATCGTATACTATTTCATTCTTACTTCTTAGACAAATTTTGACTTTTTATTTAAGATAATCAGTCTGATCTGGTTCATGTGCAAAAAAATATGTATTGGCCCTGTTCGAAAAGCAATATTAACTCTTTATTTATATCGAAGTGGAACGTTTTCAGTATTGCATATGCTGATTTATCCGTATTAGGGCTGATTTGCTCATATCATTTAATAATAATTGATACGAAAGGTGGTATGTGAATACAGCATGGGATTGCAGCCCATTAACACTAACCAAACAAATCAGAATGGTCCCTCAACAGCATACAAAAATCCATACCGTATGCTAAGTCCTATATTCTATAACAACCTAAGACTTAACATTGTAAAGTTGTACTGTCTTCTTTTCCGAGAAATGTCTAATAAACAAGTAAGCAATCCACTTAAGAGAAGAATTGACTAAATTCATATAACGTTGATAAAAGTGATTAATTTAATTAATTAATTGATTGATTGATTAATTGATTGAATGATTAATTGATTGAATGGTTAATTGATTTAATGATTAATTGATTGGATGATTAATTGATTGAATGATTAATTGATATAATGATTAATTGATTGAATGGTTAATTTATTTAATGATTAATTGATTCAATGATTAATTGTTGGTGTTTAATACCGCTTTCAGCACAATTGACTTTATCGAGGTGATCAGTTTTTATTGGTGAAGGGAGCTAAAACCCAATTGGTCCGGATAGAATTACTAATAGTCGATTAAAATTTGAACCTGCCAGGGTTCGAACTCCAACAAAACATCAGTGTTGTCAGCTTTGATTTGTAGTAGATTAAATATTAAACATATATTTTTGGGTGAAAATATTAGTTGTTTGTATGGTTTTGTGATATAAAAGGGATACTAAATTATGGTTGTAGAAATTCTAATAAATGCAATTAACATCAGATTCGAACTTGTAGTCTTAAAGTCATACGAAACGAGTGACCGGTAAAAAACAATGTAAATCCAATTCTTGAACCAAAGCATTCATATATCATTAACTTAGTCATCTGTGCACGATTTTATCAACTTTTTTCGCATAAATTTAAATTTCGTATAATTGCCAAAAACATTCAATCGGTCAGTGTTGTTGTGAAAATATGGCAGCTAATTAATGGTCGTGTTTTGAAGCCGAAGTTGAACGACTGTCACCCGACTGTAAACAGTCAACAAAGAAGCATGAATATTCAGGTAAGTAGGTGTATAACAGGTATAATGAGATATAGTTTATCATGATGACGAAGCGATGTTTACGTTTGGTTTTCTATTCGCATTTTCGTATTGCGATCACCGGGTTTTCACGCTGCATACGAAAAATATGTCGGCGAATTGTTTGCTAGAAGCAACCAATTAAAAAAGTAAACTTCTTTTAAATTTGGACAAATGATAGATTTTTCTTGAGAAAAAAGTATATGTTCATAAGTTTTATTATAAAAACTAGCCATTTAGTTATAAAAAACAAATGCATATTTTTTTTTAATTTGAAGTTTCAAATTGACTAATTTATTTTAATGCATATGTCCTTATAACTTTGTACTACTGGTCCTGAATTGAATGAGGTTTTTTTGTATGTGATTTATGATAATGTTGACTTTTTAATATACTGATAAATATTCCGATTTTGGTTTTATACTTTAAACAATGGAAAAATATCATTACAATGTCAAGACTTGCATCAATATTTACAAACAAATAGTAAAATTCTAATGAATGCTAGTAAAATCAACTGATAAAATGTACCGATAACACGACAAGTTAAACAAAAAGTTTTTTTAATATAAAATTGACTCGTTTTTCTTATTCAGATGTCTTCAGAACTTTGTACTTTTAGTCCTTAAATGAGTAAGTCTTTGTGTATAAGATATTATCATGTAGTACTTTTCAATGTACTGATAAAAATTCTGACTTTTGCTTTTGTTCTTTTCACAATGGACAAAAACCTTTAAAGTGCTTAGACTAGCGTCAATATTTACAAATATGTAATGTACTATGATACTAAAGCAACTATTATAGAATATAATTTATACACTATAAATTGATAGAACTTAATTTCAAAGAAGATGATCTACCATGTACATGATATTTATCTTTGATAAAATTTGACATGAAATTACAAACTGACATTGTCAATATACAATTTTATACATCTATTGTCAATATACAATTCTATACATCTATTGCCAATATACAATTCAATACATCTATTGTCAATATACAATTCTATACATCTAGTATAATAACATACTTACACAAACCAAAAAGACATTTATTTGGGTTTTATCATGTTTTACCTGCGAGGGGGTCCAATTATAAGGGGACCAAGTATTTTTTCTGTAAGTTGAAAAGGGGTTAAAATTTTGGTTAGAAATTATAAATGGGGGTCAATATGATGAAACATTTGTAAACTTTAGAATTTTAAAGTATATACTGATGAACTGTATTGTTCAAAGTAATAAAGAATTGAAGTATATCCTACCTATCATGTGTTTCAAAGGTAAGTGTTTTGCATCATGTTTAAAAGTTTGGCTTGTATATTTGAGGAGGATCACATATATTGTTTTAAATGGTTTAAAGGGGATACAATAAAAACAGTGATTATGGGGAATTAAGAACATTTCATGTTTTGTTTCAAAATGAACAGTCCCCCCTTTCCCAGATAAAAAATTATAAATCCATAAATAATAACAAATAAAATAATTACAAATGAACTGCTGTGTATACAAAATTAAAAGTGATAGTTTAATTAATTCTTTAAATAGCAAATATAATAAGAAACACGACGGAAAATCTAAAACATTAATGCAATGAAAGACAGAAAATATCATTTATTCACACACAAAACATTTAATTTTCAAATACTACCGTATTTTGATGTTTGAAAGATAAGAAACTTATTCTAGGACGAAGAACTTAGAGTGCATTTCTTTCTAACAACAAACAAAACAAAGGGTTCAGCGAGCACTTGTTTAGTTCATTTGTTTCTAACATACGCTTGCATAGTTTGCATAAACTTTGACAAACTATGCACTCTCTAAAAATGGGTCTACAGTTTGTAGTTTGTCGTTTGTTAGTACACACGCTACATTTCTTTCCATCTTTAACATTGAATTAATTCATCTATTCATCTATTCATATGTTCCCCAAACAAAGAATGATTCTGATGAAAGAAAAAGCGGTATAATCCTGAATGTCAGAACTCAAAACAACGATCGACAATGTTTAAAATTAAGGTATATTAGGTATACGCCCTCCTTTCTTTCAGTGAGCTATTTTAGATTCATCTGAAAAGGACGAAAAATTGGCAATAAAATTATAAATGCACAGAAGTCCTGTGTGCCTTAAATTTTTTCTACAGAAGCTACTTTCCCGTGTAATGAGTTTGCTTACATTTTTGACTGTTCAAACAGGGTCAGTAAACACTGATTAAACGAAACATTTGTTTCTACTTTTGTAACATGTAATAAACTATAACAAACGGCACACACCGTTTACAAAACTTTGGTTAGAAAGAAATGCACTACATGTTTATCACAAACGATAGAAACAAACAAACAAATATAATAAAATTGTACACATGGTTAAAATTCATTACGTGTAAAATTGACAAATTTAATCTCCGATGTTTGTGAGTGCTGAAGACGCAATTAAGTTCAAAATATCGTGAAAGGACCGATTCGATGCGTTTCTGTCTGAATGGTGTGTGTGAATACAGAATATACCTCATAATCTTTTTATTTCCAAGTTCAAATTTCAACAACATAATCTGCATTTCACGGTGCCGTCTTTCTTGTAAATAATTCACCCGCCTTATTGTGCCAATTTTGTCTTTCATCAACGAACATAGACAATTCAAAATTCGATGAATAGATCCAGATTTCTGGACAAGTTGCAGTTATGTTCTAATTTTTTGTAAGGTCGTTTAAACTCAGTAACATTTTTTACTTTTACCATTTACATTAACCTTGAATTTTAAACAACAAGAGCAAATATGTTCTTTTTGTTATAATGTTTCTGTAAGGTCGTTTAAACTCTATATTTCCGTAACACTTTTTCATTTAATACTATTTTGATTAACCTTGAAGTTTAAGACAGGAAGAGCAAACATGTCCTTATAAATTATATACAGAATTTATTTGCTTGTTTGATTTTGAATTGCATGTGCGTGTACATGTACCTAGAATAAGAAAATCTATTGTGATTGAAATACAGAACAAATGTCAGTTTGAAATTGACTCAAACATTAGTGCATTTTTATTGTTCCTTTATGGTTTACAGGCTGACGTAAATGCTAATATTCTTTTTGATTAAGTTTTTTGTATTGTATACTGGTCAATATACAATTCTGTACATCTAGTGTCAATATACAATTCTATACATCTAGTATAATAACATAATTAACCATAAAGACATTTATTTGGGATTGATCATGTTTTACCTGAAAGGATGTCCAATTAAAGAGGGACCAAGTATTTTTCTGTAAGTTGAAAAGGGGTTCATATTTTTGTTATATCTTATAAGTGGGGGTCAATTATAATAAAACATTTGTAAACTTTAGAATCTTAAAGTATATACTGATGAACTGTATTATTCAAAATAATAAAGAATTGAAGTATATCCTACCTATCATGTGTTTCAAAGGTAAGTGTTTTGCATCATGTTTAAAAGTTTGGCTTGTATATTTGAGGAGGATCACATATATTGTTTTAAATGGTTTAAAGGGGATACAATAAAAACAGTGATTATGGGGAATTAAGAAAATTTCATGTTTTGTTTCAATAGAACAGTCCCCTCTTTCCCAGATAAAAAATGATAAATCCATCAATAATAACAAATAAAATAATAACAAATGAACTGCTGTGTATACAAAATTAAAAGTGATAGTTTACTTAATTCTTTAAATAGCAAATATAATAAGAAACACGACGGAAAATCTAAAACATTAATGCAATGAAAGACAGAAAATATCATTTATTCACACACAAAACATTTAATTTAGAAAATATCATTTATTCACACACAAAACATTTAATTTTCAAATACTACCGTATTTTGATGTTTCAAAGATAAGAAACTTATTCTAGGACGAAGAACTTAGAGTGCGTTTCTTTCTAACAACAAACGAAACAAAGGGTTCAGCGAGCACTTGTTTAGTTCATTTGTTTCTAACATACGCTTGCATAGCTTGCATAAACTTTGACGAACTATGTACTCTCTAAAAATGGGTCTACAGTTTGTAGTTTGTCGTTTGTTAGTACACACGCTACATTTCTTTCCATCTTTAACATTGAATTAATTCATCTATTCATCTATTCATATGTTCCCCAAACAAAGAATGATTCTGATGAAAGAAAAAGCGGTATAATCCTGAATGTCAGAACTCAAAACAACGATCGACAATGTTTAAAATTAAGGTATATTAGGTATACGCCCTCCTTTCTTTCAGTGAGCTATTTTAGATTCATCTGAAAAGGACGAAAAATTGGCAATAAAATTATAAATGCACAGAAGTCCTGTGTGCCTTAAATTTTTTCTACAGAAGCTACTTTCCCGTGTAATGAGTTTGCTTACATTTTTGACTGTTCAAACAGGGTCAGTAAACACTGATTAAACGAAACATTTGTTTCTACTTTTGTAACATGTAATAAACTATAAGAAACGGCACACACCGTTTACAAAACTTTGGTTAGAAAGAAATGCACTACATGTTTATCACAAACGATAGAAACAAACAAACAAATACAATAAAATTGTACACATGGTTAAAATTCATTACGTGTAAAATTGACAAATTTAATCCCCGATGTTTGTGAGTGCTGAAGACGCAATTAAGTTCAAAATATCGTGAAAGGACCGATTCGATGCGTTTCTGTCTGAATGGTGTGTGTGAATACAGAATATACCTCATAATCTTTTTATTTCCAAGTTCAAATTTCAACAACATAATCTGCATTTCACGGTGCCGTCTTTCTTGTAAATAATTCACCCGCCTTATTGTGCCAATTTTGTCTTTCATCAACGAACATAGACAATTCAAAATTCGATGAATAGATCCAGATTTCTGGACAAGTTGCAGTTATGTTCTATTTTTTTGTAAGGTCGTTTAAACTCAGTAACATTTTTTTACTTTTACCATTTACATTAACTTGAATTTTAAAACAACAAGAGCAAATAAGTTCTTTTTGTTATAATGTTTTTGTAAGGTCGTTTAAACTCTATATTTCCGTAACACTTTTTCATTTAATACTATTTTGATTAACCTTGAAGTTTAAGACAGGAAGAGCAAACATGTCCTTATAAATTATATACAGAATTTATTTGCTTGTTTGATTTTGAATTGTATGTGCGTGTACATGTACCTAGAATAAGAAAATATATTGTGATTGAAATACAGAACAAATGTCAGTTTGAAATTGACTCAAACATAAGTGCATTTTTATTGTTCCTTTATGGTTTACAGGCTGACGTAAATGCTGATATTCTTTTTGATTAAGTTTTTTGTATTGTATACTGGTCAATATACAATTCTGTACATCTAGTGTCAATATACAATTTTATACATCTAGTATAATAACACAATTAACCATAAAGACATTTATTTGGGATTTATCATGTTTTACCTGCGAGGGTGTCCAATTAAAGAGGGACCAAGTATTTTTTTCTGTAAGTTGAAAAGGGGTTCATATTTTTGTTATATCTTATAAGTGGGGGTCAATTATAATAAAACATTTGTAAACTTTAGAATCTTAAAGTATATACTGATGAACTGTATTATTCAAAGTAATAAAGAATTGAAGTATATCCTACCTATCATGTGTGTCAAAGGTCAGTGTTTAGCATCATGTTTAAAATTTTGGCTTGTATATTTGAGGAGGATCACATATTTTGTTTTAAATGGTTTAAAGGGGATACAATGAAAATAGTGATTATGGGGGATTAAGAAAATGTTATGTTTTGTTTCAAAATGAACAGTCCTCCCTTTCCCCCCTTTCCCAGATAAAAAATGATAAAAAAATAAATAATAACAAATAAAATGAATAATTACTAATGAACTATTGTGTATACAAAATTAAATGTGATAGTTTAATTAATTCTTTAAATAGGAAATATAAGATGAAACACGACGGAAAATCTAAAACATTAATGCAATGAAAGACAGAAAATATCATTTATTCACACACAAAACATTTAATTTTCAAATACTACCGTATTTTGATGTTTGAAAGATAAGAAACTTATTCTAGGACGAAGAACTTAGAGTGCATTTCTTTCTAACAACAAACGAAACAAACGGTTCAGCGAGCAAATGTTTAGATCATTTGTTTCTAACATACGCTTGCATAGTTTGCATAAACTTTGACAAGCTATACACTCGCTAAAAATGGGTCTACAGTTTGTCGTTCGTCATTTGTTAGTACACACGCTACATTTATTTCCATCTTTAACATAGAATCAATTCATCTATTCATATGTTCCCCAAACAAAGAATGATTCTGATGAAAGGAAAAGCGGTACAATCAACGATCGACAATTACTCAAATTTAGGTATATTATGTATACGCCCTCCTTTCTATCAGTCAGCTTTTTTATATTCTTCTGAAAAGGACGAAAAACTGGCAATAAAGTTATAAATGCACAGAAGTCCTGTGCGTCTTAATTTTTTTTCTACGGAAGCTATTTCCCGTGTAATGAGTTTATTTACATTTTTGACTGTTCAAACAGGGTTAGTAAACACTGATTAAACGAAACATTTGTTTCTACTTTTGTAACATGTAATAAACTATAACAAACGGCACACAACGTTTACAAAACTTTGGTTAGAAAGAAATGCACTACAAGTTTATCACAAACGATAGAAACAACAAACAAATATAATAAAATTTACACGTGGTTAAAATTCATCACGTGTAAAATTGACAGATTTAATCCCCGATGTTTGTGAGTGATGAAGACGCAATTAAGTTAAAATATCGTGAAAGGTCCAATTCGATGCGTTTCTGTCTGAGTGGTGTGTGTAATACAGAATATACGTCATAATCTTTTTATTTCCAAGTTTAAATTTCAACAACATAAGCTGCATTTCACGGTGCCGTCTTTCTTGTAAATAATTCACCCGCCTTATCGGAAACTTTGACACAAACATTAGACATGTATTCAACATTTCGTCTCTCTCGAAAGAATATATCGTTGTGAGAATTGTTGTGGGTTTATTGTCATCTATATATGTATAAATACATAAAAAAAAACGTTTATCTATATGTACAACAAACCAATACCATATAAAATAAGGTTTATGCCATATCAAACTGTAATACATTTGAATGCATAATGTTGTTCATTTCTTGTTCGAAGTCTTTATAGTTTGTGTATGTGTCTGGAAGCTCGACCATGTAACTACACGTATGGAAGACGGGTCTTCTTTGAACCCCACCTAGTTCAGAAAATTCCACTTGAATTGTTCTTTTTGGCACACAGCTCTGTCCAGTTATCAGCTGAAGTAGTAACTGTAAATCTTCATCCCCTAACTTTTCAATAAATTCTTGAAAGAATTCGTAAACCCTTCGTCGCCGCCTTGTTAAATCTCCAAATGGAATTGCTGGTTTCAGACAGTTCAGGATTTTATCAGCGGAAGGTTTAAGTCTAGCATGCAAAAGATCAATATGATCAATCGTTAGGCGGCACCAAAATCGGTCAAAATGGTTTTCCGGTATTCCTTGTCTCATTTTCTCGCACAATGCTCTTGGTTTTACGCAGAGTTCATTACGAGCTATTTTGAGAAGCTGACTTCTAAAAGAATCAGGCCTGAGCATGGAACCCATTTCATATCGAATAAACAATTCTTGCAAATCTCTTACTTGGTTTTCAGAAAGTGTAGAAAAATCATCAATGGCTTCTTTAACCAACTTTCGGTCTTTTGTGTCGAGGTACAACAGGAAGTCTTCCACTAAAGCGTGTTCTTCTATTTCTGTGGTGTTATAAACCATTACCATAAGGACGCTAGTACTTATTTGAATCGGAAGGAAGCCAAGAATGGCTGTACTGTGTGTTAAAATTCTACCCAGCAGAAGAAATTTGTTTTCATTCTCCATGTTAACAAGAGGAAGGTATGGAACATGAACAGAATCACCTTGAAAAAAAGCAGACGAAGCTGCGTTCCAAAATGTTGTAAATACGTCACGACTTACTCCTCCCCAATCTGATCCGCCTTCTCCTATCAATTTTACATGTAACCGGGAACGCAATACATTAGTATCTGTGTAGATATTAAGCATGTCCTCAATAATATGTGATCTACGAACTTGTACTTGGTTCTCAGTGGTACTTACTAATTTACCCAAGTGTTTAAGACCTAAAAGAAAGGACAACATTTCAATGAAATTATTTGGTCTTAAAAAGACAGTATTATTTCCATACATTTATGCAATCCTAACCAATGTTTTCATTACGTATATGTAAGTAGATCTTTTTACAGTATGAATGTTTACTATATGTTTGAAGATTCACATATATGCTGTTTAATATTTCGCCATGATAGAAAATGTAATGGGTTGTTGATCATTTCTGTTATACAATCTTCAATGTTTCCAATCGATACACTTACATGTTTCAAGTTCTATGACTAAGGCTGGTTGATTTACTCCACTAGCAGAATTAGTCGGTATAGATTCATTTAGAATGATTTCATTTGTTCCTGTTGCACCAGATAAAATATCTGAAAAAATAATGATATTCTATCAATCAAATTATCTCCTTATAAGGATATGGATAACAGTCCTTAATTTATTTAGCCTATTTTTCTACCATTTTTTTATTTCTTTTTTTATTTTCATCATTAAATAGCTTTTCTTTAGGAAAACACATGTTTCTCATTTCTTTATATTTGTTTGCTTTTTTTTTTTTTATCTTTTCATTTTTTATGAGTACTTTTTGCTTCATTACCAACATCATTTGTAACCGTTCCCTGGTTATCTGCAGAAAATGTCACCCTTCTCTGTTGTTGTGGGGTCACTGTGGGTGTGTCTTGGACATTGTAGAGGTTAAGGATATTCTGTAAATCGTCTTCAGTTGTACGTCTTGTTCTTCGTACTCTGCCATTTATTTCTAAATCAATGGGTTCGTCGTCGTCGCTGTCTTCAATAAAATAACATAAAGAAATCTTACAAACTAACAAATTTAGATATTTTTTCCTAAAAAAAACTAATCATGTCATGGTATGCAGTAATTAAATTGGTATGGAGATGTTCGATTTCGTCGTTTCCTCTTTTATTTGGGTCAGTTCATTCTTAAGTAGTGAAATACGCAATGATTTTCATTCAATTTGATATCAAATCTGATAGTTTATACATATATCAATTCTTTGAATTTAGGAATCCTTGCATGTCATTTCTTTTCGTAAACTTTAGGGAATTTTTGGTATGACAAAACTTCATAAAGTCGTTACCAACATTCGGCAAATAGAAAATCATAAGATATAAACATTTTTATTATAAAAAGAAATAAAACGAGATGTGAGATTACCTTTCTTGCACCTTGTACAACATTTATCTTGGCAACTCTCATGACAACTCTCCGTAATTTCTTCACAACATTCTAGTAAAACATCACATTTGTCACAACAACAGCTTCGTAAAATATAACATCTGAAATTTAATAATACTTCTTAAAATGAATAATTCAATATTGATTCAACATTAATCTTGGCAACTCTCATGACAACTCTCCGTAATTGCTTCACAACATTCTAGTAAAACATCAATCTTGTCACAACAACAGCTTCGTAAAATATAACATCTGAAATTTAATTCTACTGCTTAAAATGAGTAATTCAATATTGAATTTTGATAAAAGGAGAATAGTATTTTTTAGCTTGATTAGATTCTAATTTGAAATAAAATAGAAAGATGAAGTACATTTCATTACAGTATATTCATATATATTTATGAATGTTCACAAATGATCTCGCTCCATTCGAATTGAGGCTTGAGAGAAACATGAATTCTCGATGGATGAATATATTAACATGAGGGTAGAAAGGGATTCAATTTATAAAAAAAGAAAGACGATAAAAACAAAACAATGAATATAGTATATAACTCACGTGCTCTGTCCATGGTATCTTCCTTGTCGGTATATCCTGTAAAACAATTCATTTGTCAATGTCCTTGGTATAGAAAACAATCCTGTCTTATTCTCCTCTACTAAGCCATCATCGAATGCGACGATTTTTTTTTGATCGGAATTGCATTGTCAAACACAACACAGTATAAATGTTGTAAATGCTGAAGTAAGAACGACATACCCTTCCGAAGCATCATTGTTCATTCCATTTTTTCAGTGAGTTAATCTTTTGACATCGTTAATCTTTTTCTCAAATGCTTTTATCTCATTCTTCTTTTAACAATGTAGTCGTCTATCCTCCTTCGACATTTATATTTTCATTGATCCTTTGGTTAACAAATATTTTTTTTGTAATAACAAACAAATATGACTGAATGGACAATGCATGTGCCAATTTACATTAAAAAATTGGGGTTTTTTTTCTTCATTTTTTAACTCTTTGTATATAATATTGTTGATTTTTTTTTTTTTTTCTAAATCAAAACAAGCTGTCCATGGAATATTTTTTATAAATACTGTTTATTAGGTAATAACATGCATTGTTTGGTGGGTTTAAAGGCATTGTTGAAAGGTCGCTTAAGCTCTTCAATAATGAGCAAAATCCATACCAAATAGTATGTTATAAGAGGCCCACACATGAAAAATATGAAAAAATTCAAACGACGAATTCTGAAAATCTACCGTGATCTTTAAAACGAATAACAAATATAAGCTACCAACAACAACAACAACTAAATACATGACTAATATAAAAAAAAAATATGTGGAATGATTGTCAATGAGACAACTGTCCACAAGAGACCAAAATGACACAGACATTAACAACTGTAGGTCACCGTACGGCCTTCAACAATGAGCAAAGCCCATACCACATAGTCAGCTATAAAAGACCCCGATAAGACAATGTAAAACAATTCAAACGAGAAAACTAACGGCCTTATTTATATAAAAAAAATGAACAAAAAAACAAATATGTAACACATAAAACAAACGACAACCACTGAATTACTGGCTTATTTGTTCTATATGAATGTGCTTGGTCTTCCAGCTGTCTACATACGGTCTTCAATAACAGAAAAGTCCCGAGTCTACACAAGATTCCATTACTTGAAAAGAAACTATCAAAGGTATGCCTTTTACAAGTTTTATGATTAATATTTATCAAGTTAACACTTAAACATTAAGACTGGAAAGAAATAAGGTGTGTATAGATCATACCTGTCAACCTGTGCTGATGAAAATGCAGGTTATGACCTGCATTGGAGAATGAAATCTCAGGTCATAACACGTACGAACTTTTTCGAGCTGAAATTCAGTATAAAGGGGACATTTTTTTTTAATTAAACTCAAAGTTTCCAAAACATGTTCACTTGATTAAGTAATTTAAAATTCTATTGATCATGTTTTCATTGCTCTTTGAAAAGCCTTTGATAATTTTGTGTGACACTACCTTATGGCCTTTGGTTATTGCACTTAATGCTATGTATTTCACCCTCAAGGTGTGAGTGGCTATTTATCATTACTGCTCTTTATGCTAAGAATTTCACCCTCAAGCTATGATGTGTGTGGTTATATAGCCTTTGCTCAAACTCTGTTTTAAGTAAAATAAAGTTAAACAGTTAATTTTTTTCTATCTTTAAATATTTCTTTATTTGCAAAACAGACAAAAACCAATTTTGGTTATGGCAAATAGTTTTCAACTTTTTTTTTATAATTGTATTAAGGTAAGAATTTAATGAAATGTTATATTTCAATATGTGTTTGAATTATAATTGTTGTAGATTTAATCTTTTTACCCCCCCCCCCCCCCAAAAAAAAAAAACACGTAAATGTAAGGAACAATTTTGAATGGTGACAAAAAAGGGGAAGTAACTCAAGTGGAAAAATGTTTGTTTAAAGAACAGTGAAATTTATTTACGACCTAAAGCTATGGTAATTGGTGTTAATTAATAGTGTGTTTGACACCAAAACTGTGAAGTGAAGCCATGCCGTTATAAATGGGTCACTTAATTTGACAGTGTACATAGCTAGCTGTACTTCCGTTGATGGAAGAATTACGAATTTGCCGGTATTTCAAAGGAAAATCAATCTCAAGGCTTAGAAATCCAGGTGAAAACGGGTCATTTTCCGAATTCCCGGGTTATTCAGTGGCCCGGCGGGTGTCCCAGGTGATCCCTCAGAATTGTGAAATTCTCGGGTCATTTGACAGGTATGACAGATTTGATGTGACTTAAAAGCTTACCATGTGATTAAGTCGACTGTTCTATATATTTAACATCTATTTTTTTCCAGTTTTCATTTCGTAATCATGTCATTTCTTTAATGGTGTCAATTAAACGAAATAGAATGAGAATTGTGTTTTCTTTATTAATTCTTAAATAATATCAGTATACTCACTTGAAATAAATGTAGTAGCCAAGAATACAGAGAAAAATACCTAAAACAAATAATAAGTTTCAAAACCAATGGTACATTTATTGAGCATTTTCGAAAGGCTTAGTCCTTTCCCATTACAAATTTATATTTGAACAGCTTGAATACATCTGTACAAACTGATCAACGGGTAAAATTTTTTAGCTCATGTCACATGTGTGATTTATGTCAATGGTTAATTGGTGTTTAATACCTCTTTCAGCATTATGTACTATTTTGTAGTAGTCGGTTTTTATTGGTTGAGTGAGAAAATAATGCTTGTAGAGAACCAAGATCCAAGATAGTAAAACTGACAAGCTAGCTAAGTCAATTAAGATTGTAGTCAAACTGAAAGGCTAAGTGTGTGCTTCGAAATTCACAACCTTTGTGTTGACAGGATAGTGATAGAGAAGTTATTTACTTAAGACCATTCAGCCACTGAAACCAATTGCAATGAAATAGTAACACAACAATGTGGCATAGAAAAACATACAGTCTTTATTTATAACACAAGTTAAATAAAAAAAAGTGCTGAGTTTCCGTTTTCTTACTTTAGTTTGCCTCAAACAAATGTTATAAAACGAATAGGTACACAATGTTTATTACCACAAAATACAGATCATGTCGTCACTTTTGACTTATGTTCCTTTATAAATGAAGCAATTACTTAATCTGTTGGTTTAATTCTCTTCCTCTTGTTTGCTTCAACTAAATGTTATAATTATGAAATTTATACACAATGCTTATAATTACAAAAGGGCTTTAATGAAATTAATCCTGCATCTGCAGATCTATATGCGGAAGTTAACTGGTGCATAGTGTTACAGGCAAGTAATTGGCGGCCCCAAATCATATTCTCAATTTAATTAAACCATGCTCATTTACAAGAATAGCTTAGTATAGAAAAACCTCCTGTCTGAAATCGCATTCAATATATTTTTTTAAATCAACTTTTAATTAATTTGAACAATTAACTAAATTGAAGAAAGCGAGGGTGTTATGTTTACAATGTATACTGATCCCCAATTAAAAAAAAAAACTATTCTCAATGCTCAGATTTTTTTCTTTTTTTTTCCATTTCCATTACAATAAGGTAGTGTTATAAAATAAAAATAAAAAATAATCCGATAAATCGTGTCAAAAAACTAAATAAATTTGTTTGTGCTTTGCACGTACAATATTTTTGACTAAGAAAAAAAAAACCAGAATTTATATGCCCCACTAACGATAGTAGAAGGGTATTATGTTTTCTGGTCTGTTGGTCCATTTGTAAGATTGTCCGTCTATCCGTTTTTGGTCAAGGTTAAAAATGTTGTTTTTGATGAAATTGAAGTACAATCAATTTGAAATATAGTTCACATGTTCCCTATGATATGATCTTTCTAATTTTAATGCCAGATTAGATGTTTGATCCCAATTTCACAGTGTGAGTGAGGCATCCATGTACTTATCGGTACATTCTTGTTAGATTTTTATTGTTTAGTTGCTTCATTACTGATGTATTATATCATTTAACCCATTATTGATTATTTTTTTATATTGTTATTTTTATTGCCCGTCCTTTTTGTGACCTGTATATGAGAACACACACAATCATGCAAATAAAAAAAACTCATATACATTTTTGAAAGTCATTTGATACATATGAACTAATTCAATTGAGTATTTTATTTATTTTTGAAGTAGAATGGAGAATTGTCCTTGCCTAGTTGACTAAGCTCTACTGATATGATAGATATGCCGATTCTAACTTGGAGATCTTGATAAGGTTGGGAAATGTATCAAGTAGGTGGTTATTCATGAAACAAATATGTTATAGAGAAAACCATGAAATTAGTCATATGTTGTCGAGACAGCAACCAAATAATTGAACATGATCATATAATCAAATTTAAAAACAATTTAATAGTAATATTTAAATAAATAACGTTAAATGGCCTTAACAATTACTAAGTAGATGTATTCATGTTTAATATTAGTTACATAGTGTGCTAGTGACCTAATACGGTACATATGGGGTCAGTAAATTCCATATGGGGTGAGAGCGAAGCTCGAATCCCCATATGGAATTTACTGACCCCCATATATACCATATTACGTCACTAGCACACAATGGATCATTATGTAACGAATTTATCTTACCGACTATCTTAACGTGTAAAATTTAGACCAGTGACCTATCAAAATGAGCAATTAGCATTAACATGATTAAGAAACTACTCCATTGATCCTACAAAAACAGATGCCAACAATGACAACTTGTTAGATTTAAATGTGTTTTATGAATTTATCTCAATCTTAATCATCAATTTCTTCGTCTGTTGAAACCTTTAAGATTTTTTTTCAGTACTGTTTTTTTTAAAGGGACGTAACTCCACTACTAACCGTGTATGAAATAAGCCCCGTCTCCCTACTAACCTAATATCAACTATACACAGTTTCCACGAGGACGCTTTTAACCAGTCACATTCCTAGAAATGTATAGGAGGTAAGATAATGTTGTTGAATTATGCTGAAAGTATTTACTACATTGTAGTTCATTTGGATGGGAAAAAACTGATCAATATTTCAGGTTTTACAAAACAGACTAGACAAATTGCAAGATAGCAATTATGGAAGAGTCACAGTTGAAAAAACATAAAAAATCTATAAAAACAGCTAACAGCTACTCATAACATTTTTATTAATCCATTTGATATTTGTTGTCTTGATTTTAAACTACCAGTAAGCTTCAAGCCTCGGTCACACCTTACCGGATAGCACGAACGGACGCCTAACGGATGAAAATTAAAGTTGTCCGTTGACAAAATTGTTATCCGTTGGGAGTCCGTTGATGTACTGACCGAATAAAACGGACGTGTAACGAATGCATAACGGACACACACCAGATATGCAACGTACTAGAAACGGAAACGTACCGGACAGAACGGGCGTCGAACGTACATCCAACGGACGAGTACCGCATAAAACGGACACCTAACGGCAGCGTATCGGATAAAACGGATGAACAAGATATACAGAAAAATCAAAGGCGACAATAATAATACATGTAAATCGCATAAATATTCAAAATGTTTTTGTGTAACTAGTTTTGGTTTGTTCTTCAAAATGCCGCCAAAGGGCAGTGTCTGGTCTGAATAACTTGAGAGCTGCTTGATTGTGAAGACGTGCCTATACTCTAAGATCGTTATAAATAATAAGAATTCATGAACCTTAAGAAATCTGTCATACCAATAATTGGCATTTATCCGTTTCAGATCCGTTCATCATCCGTTTTATTCGTTACACGTCCGGTAGAAGTCCGTTTCTCATCCATTCAACATCCGTTTTATCCGTTAAACGTCCGGTAGAAGTACATTGGTGAATTTATCTTCCAGACCTCCAACGGATGTATAACGGACACGTAACGGATACAAAACGGAAACGAAACGGACGAGTACCGTACAAAACGGACGCCTAACGGACGTTCAACGGACATTTAATGATCCGTTGGACGTCCGTTCAAAGTTTTGAACATGCTCAAAATTTTCCACCGGACAGAACGGACGTGGACGGATAAAACGTATGCTAAACGGACATGCAACGGATATGGACGGACGTCTAACGGATAAGAACGGACGTCTAACGGACATGAACGGATTGAAAAAAAAAGTTATCCGTTAGGCGTCCGTTCGAGCTATCTGGTAAGGTGTGACTGAGGCTTTAGATATTTAAATATAGAAACAACCGAACAGCACACACTAATTTCAACAATTTTGTTTTTGGTATTATGTGGTTTTTTTTTCAGATGTAGAAGTAGAAGAAACGACAGTCAAAAAAAATGAGAGTCATCATTTTAATAAACATTTAGCTTGAAATTGAAATAGATCTAATTTTTCTTTATTATATATTTCAAATATGAGCATTGGGATAAACTTTAACGAGACAGCAAGCTAGCAGCATAATCCCAATAGCTATTTGGAGGTCTACTCAAACTTCGTGCAAAAATGTGGGTTTTCAATATACTTAAATTGAAAGTTAGCAACTCTTTGAGGCTTTGGTGCAACTTGCACGGTTTCAGATTTATAGCTTCAGAACTTGTTTATGAATGATTTATTTATTCCACATTTGAAGATGGATATATCAGTATACAAAGAAGGAGATGTGGTATAATTGCCAATATGACAACTGATTTTATATGTTTTGAAATCTCTTCTACTCTTGTCTCGTTATGTCTTTCATCCCACTTCATATTGCCTTCTCTCTGTGTAATTATATTGGTTTCGGTGGTGACTGAGTGATATTATATTATGTAAGTCATTTTTTTCTTTAATTTCTTGTTACTTTGTATGTTTTTATTAAATATTATTCTTATAAAGAGTCATTGCATTTAAAATGATATGCATTGCTCAAAAGTTTCCTTGGTATGAAATATTGTTATTTTCTTAACTTCAGTTTTTGCTGATATATGATGTTGGGCTACTGCCACAACCTTGTTCATGCTTTTTACTGTCCTGAAACAATCTAATAATTATTCGACAGTGATTCGTTATATGTATTAGAAATTACTTAGGTATATTAAAAGGGCAATATGCCAATTATTTAGTCTTATTGTCATATGACCGAAAAGAGTAGATTCCTCCAGAGAAGACAACGCGTTAAAGGTGGAGATAATGCCCTTAAAAAAATCTGCCGTACCGATGACAAATAATAATGTCATTTCTTTACCAGGCAATAAGTATGCTTCAAATTGGTGTACACAAATAATCATCTTCTGTTAGATTAGCGAAAGCTGCAGAGTCACTACTCATGGCCTAGCGAAAGGTTGTCAGTATGAAGTGTAACGGAATAAAAAGATTTATTACACGGCAGTGAATAACAAGTCCGTTTGATGATATATATGCGCAGTTATATACCATGGATATTGCACCTAAACACATTTTTTTTTAATAATTTCAATGGGTAACGTATCATGCAATGATGATCTTTCTTTTGATACTCCTTTTAATTGTTACAATATTTATAACGTCAGCGATTATCGGTTCCCCATCAATTTATTGATAAGATTATGTATGTTACAGATAACCACGGATACGTTTCATTCATCGTATCCCCGCTTCTGCCCCTCTTTCTGCAGTTTTGTCATCTCAGACTGTGACAGTTTGCCAAATTATTACTTGTGGTAGACATATCGTTGTTAAACTAATGGCGCCTTTGGAAACGGCCCACTTTTTGTGGAGTTCCTATTGGTCAATCTTACATTTTATATGTTGTGTTTGTCAGGTGATGTTTTTATCGACTGTTTCTTTCGGTGATGATGTTCTCGGTCTTTCATCGACTTATGCTTTTTGATTGCTAAATGGTATTTTACTATCATAGTATACCACGACGTAAAAGTAGTCAGTTTCTTTGATGCAAATGCTTCTAATCGATTTACATATTTTTATTAATTGTTCTGCTTACAGCTAACAATTTGAAAAACACGTAATCTGGTGACGTCACACATTTTTTCAGATGATAGTTTTAGACTAAAACTAAAAATATCAAATACCTCGAAAGGAGAAGTATAACATATCACTTAATGTAGTGGATATAAACATTACAATAAATGCAACACATTTGCTATATGATATGCATACATACTAGAAGATATTCCAGCTATCACATATCCTGCAGTCTGAGCGCTTTTGTCGGTTTTAGAATCCTGTTGTGTAACCACATTTGGTCTGGAAACACCTGTGACATATTAAGGCAACTAATATTATTTAGAATTTGTTTAAAATTTCAGCTACTCACTTCAAATGTGTCGGTGCAACTGATATTGACCTGCTTTACCCAGAGTAGGTACTATCTATGTAGAAAACGTTCTTTCAGGTTTCGCATGTTCATGAGAAAAGTTACATTTGGACTTGATATTCAGATGATTTGATTATACATGATCATACATATATTCAGTGTATTGGATTACACATGCTTTTGGTTTACATGATTAAACATGCCTTCCGTCTATTTAAGTTAAACGTTTTTTCGGCATTCTTGATTAAAACTGTTGTCAGTGTATATTGTATATGACTAAAACGGCAGTCACTGTACCGTATTAAACTTTCTTCTGTGTATCTGATTTAAAAGAGGGGCGAAAGATACCAGAGGGATAGTCAAGCTCATAGATCGAAAATAAACTGACAACGCCATGGCTAAAAACAACTAAATAGACAAATTATAGTAAACAATCATACCACATCTTCTTTTTTATAAGACATAACATAGAAAACTAATGACTAAGCAACACGAACCTCACCAAATCTGGGTTTGATCTCAGGTGCTCCGGAAGGGATTTAATTTGTCTTCAGTTTACTTGATTAAAAATGTTTTCGGTGTACCTCATTAAACATGTTTCAGTGTACCATATTAAACATGTCTTCGGTGTACCTGATAAAACATGTCTTCGGTGCACCGGATAACACTTGTATACAGTGTACCTAATTATATATGTCTGCAATGTAACCGATTAAAATTGTATTTGAAGTGTACCTGATTAAACATGACTCCGATGTACCTGGTTAAACTTGTATTCAGTGTCACCTTTTATCTACATTTTACTTATCTAAAAAATCCTTTTTAAGAATATTAAGTGTTTGCTATAGATAATAAGATATGTTATTGTATAATGTTTGTTGTAATTATAATCAAACTTACATTGCTTATGAGGATATGTGAATGCAGATGGAGTCCAATCTCCGGGACTTTCTTTCAGTGCACAGAAAACAGGTCTTGAATATTTTAAATTGCAATCAAAATCCTTAATAATTAGAAAATGCCCATCTGGAATGACTTTGTAACCTGCTGTTGTAGAATACAACCATGATATGTTAAACTGAGGAACATAATATGGTGGTCCAGCAGATAGACTGTTTGTCTGACAGGTAAGGTTGAGTGTCATTATATGTCCAGAAAATTCTGTCGTCAGAGCTAGTATTGATGGTCTTAAAGGTGGTTCTGAAATTTGTTAATAATGATTAGGAATTTATGATGTTGCTATCCCCTGCCACTTACAGTCTGATTGTTACATATAGATGTTTGCGTTAATCTGGTGTTTTCATTATTTTCCTTGTGATTCTCGAAAAAAAATATTATTGGGCTGTCAGAGAGACGTGTATGGTCTTCAGACAATAACTGATTTCATAGCTAAAAATCCGTTTCGTGATGGAAAATTTTAATTATTCTGGACCACAAAGCGAGAATAATTTATTGTCAAGATCTATCAAAGATCATCAACGTATCAAGTTATATTTCTGTATCCAATATTTTTCAATTCTTTACTATGTAATTAAAAGACTGTAGATACGAAACTTGTTTTTATTAAAAGCAAACGGGTAAAATTGATGAATTATCCTTTAAAAAATTAACCGACTATGTTGCCAGTGGGTACCATTAGCCGATATTTTTTACATACCTACGACAACCAGTGTTATAGCATCTCGCATTTTGTTTTGGTCTGATACACAAATATATGTACCATTAGCCTTTTCTGATATATTGAACAAAGTGACACTGACTGTTGTAATGTTACTTTCTATTGAATGTTTTAATTCAGATGTGTTCAGTAATTGTCCATCAGGCATGTAGATCTTGTAGTCTCTGAGACGGATCATCCATGTCAATGTAGTGTTATCATGTAGTTTGGCGAAATGATTGCCACTGTTTCTTGTCACAACTGGAAAGGAAAAAAATGTAAATTTCGAATAGTCCGCTATTTTAACGAAATTATCACCGGTAACACCTCGCGTATAATTTGATACGCAAGATGCACGTTTCGTCAACAAAAGTCTCTTCAGTGACACTCAAATCATGACACTTGTTAGACCCCAGTGTATCAAATAATTCAAAATCTTATAAACAGTATCTTATAAATAATAAATTTACAGCAAAACAAACAAATCAGTATATATTCGTGTCAATACAAAAGTGCTTACTACTGGGCTGATGATAGCCTTCACCATTAGAGGCATCAACTCAGTGGTTGTAAATGATACGAGGCGAAAAGCGCATCTAGCGAACCAAAATGATAATTTGTGTCAAAAACAAGTGCAGAGTTCTGGCAGGTGGTACCTTCGAGAACGAAATGTTGCCCAGCAGGCATCGACCTATTGGTTGTAAATCAATTTCACGGGTGAATATGTCTTACAGTATTGGTTTATGAAATGATTTAAAGGCATTTATTATTAAAATGTTAAAAATCTATAAAATCTTTATAAAATTTAGACTAAAACGGTCTGAGAATTCTAAAATTGAATTTGCGATTTTATCATCATTGTGGTAATGCGAGAGATGTTAAAATATAAAAACTGACATTTTTTTTTTTTTTTTGGTAGCATTATTTGTATTTAGTTTTTCCTGAAATATCAATAATTATTATTGCATTAGTGTCTACTGGATAGCAGTTGTAATAATACATGAACACAATAACTTCTGAATTTACAGTATATGTATAAAAGAGGAACGAAAGATACCAGAGGGACAGTCAAGCTCATAAATCGAAAGTAAACTGGCAAACAATAGTACACATGACACAACATAGAAAATCAAAGAATAAGCAACACGAACCCCTCCAAAAAATGAGGGTGATCTCAGGTGCTCCAGAAGGGTAAGCAGATCCAGCTCTACATGTGGCACCCGTCGTGTTGCTAATGCTATAACAAATCCGGTAAATACTAGTAGTCTAATTCGGTAGGTTACATTCATGAAAGGGAAGGAGTTTGTAGTTATGACGTAAGGAACATATCCGATATCATCTGTGAAACGGTTATTTCATAACGGTCAACCAACTCGTGATGGCGTCCGTAAAATTTACGAAGGGATGATTTCAACTTCACCATTTGGAACTCTTAGTTTAACAGTTTCCTTGTGAACAGCAACCTTCTATCAAGAAAAATCATGATAGGAAATACAAGCACGGGAATAGTAAGTAAGTAAGTAAGTAAATTTTATTTAGAGTCGGCATATATATACATAATAACAAAGCAAAACATTAGCTCTGGTGAGCTCTTTAACCGACTATAGCCGGGAATATATCAATTGGGAGATGTATACCCCGTATGCAGGTGCTGCTGGAATGTTGCTACTTAGAAATGGAAAGTTCGCAATTGGAAAGCTGAAATCATCTCTTTTGTCTTAAAGTTTTGTTTTCAACCGACCCTCATTGTCAATTTCTAGATGTAAGTCAAGATATGTCAAGATATGAGGCCGACTAAACTGTATCTGTTGTGTCCTTTATCTCTAGTTCGATTGGATAGATGCATTCAACATAGTCACCAGATTTTGTACTATTTAGTGAGAGAACATCATCTATAAAGCGGAAAGTAAAGTTAAAGGATATTGCTAACTTCTTATCTTTCTTCCTAAGAAGTTCCTGTATGAAGTCGGCCTCATAATAATAAAGAAATAAGTCGGCAGGAAGAGGGGCACAACTGGTTCCCATTTGAATACCGACAGTCTGTTGGAAAACACGTCCCCCGAACGTAACAAATATGTTGTCAGTCAAGAAATCAAGCATCTTGGTAATGTCAGATTCAGAGAATTTTTTGTTTGAATCAGGGTGATCCGTTACAAAGTAGGATTTATCCCTCCCTAAGACAATATACTTGTATCTACGTTGGCCATTCTTTTTTATGAAACAAAGCAATACCAACTCTTTCATTTGGAATGTGGAATACTTGTGTAAAGTGTAGAAAAGTCAAATGTTTTAATACTATTGCAAGATGAAAGAGAGTTAGATTGTATGTACTCTAAAAGATCTTTGGAATTTTTTAGTATCCACATCTGATTTATGCCACCTCTAGAATAGGCAGTTTCACAATAACTTTGAAGCCCTGCTTTCATAAAAGTTATGAAACTAAAAAAAATAGTTTGATAAGCGCGATTATTCTATTCAAATTATTTACTTTTGTTTTCTGTAAGATTAAATGAAGATCTTCCACCATAATATTCACATCCCCACAATCCAGTTGAATGACTTGTATTTCTTGTTGTGTTTATCCTGAAGGTTCGAATATGCCCGGATGTTTGACAGTTCCAGCTAATCAATCCTCGACCAGTTGTGACATAACAAGGGTGGTCTATTTTAGCGATGATATTATCCGTCGTATTTTGGAAGAAGAAAACAGAAGAAGTGTAGATATTCTCCGTTTTACAGCATATTGAAAAAAGTTTGTCGGCCACTGGTACTTCACATGGATATACTGATATTTTCGGAATATCGGACAAACCTGGCAGAGAACATAAAATATGTTAATGTTAGACGCCATAATTTTATCAAAATGTTACAAAGTTGTTATATAAAATTTACATACACATTTCTTAATTCAGATAGTAATACTAGTGATCACTTTGTATTTCAATGTACAGTGCACAATGCTTGAAATGTGTAAATTTTCATCTGTATACTAGTACATATATGATTTCAAAACTGTATGATACTAGGTTGATTATAACATGAATGATGATTTTAAGTTTGATATCTCGTACCTTTAGATAGATATAAGAAGATGTGGTATGAGTGCCAATGATCGAGACCATTCTCCATACAAGTCACAATATGTAAAAAGTAAGACATTATAAGTCAAAATACGGCCTTGGCTCGTACCTTTGTTTGTTTGTTCAATATCTCCTGCTATTTTTTCTAGTTCGATATCTTTATCTTGTTTGTGTTTGTTCAGTTTAGTTATTTATCTTTCTTTCTTTTTGTTCATCTCTTACTAGTTTCAGTTTTTACTTACTTTTGCACCCAGTAAAAATAGTAATTACTAACAAACTGAGTGAGGTTAAGAACATCATTCTGGTTCAAAAATGTTCACATCTGTAATTAAACATTTTTATTAATTAAGTTAATGCTCGGTATTAAGATGCTCTGCATCTAGATATTGGCAAATATAATGCTTACCCATATCAAAATGAGTATAGATAATGGCATGAATGAATTAATTCTTAATTATATTCTGTGTTACTGCTCTACGTTTTGGTTGACTATGAATTATATCGTAAGCATTGTAGAAAATACGTTTTATATTGCCATTAAAAATAAAAGGAGACTGGTTAAGTCTGTAGCACAATCGAATGATTGTATTATTTATTTTACACTTTCAAATATCTTTATGTCTAGTAATGAACTACATTAATAAGGGTCTTAATTTATTTATTTTCCTGAATAAAACCAAAGATTTGTGGGCAAGTTACTTTTATATATATATATATATTAATTAATGTAAATACATGCCCTTTGTCAGTAATATTCAGCCATATTGATTTAATAATACTCCAACTAACCCTTTTTGGAATAACCGAGTGCTTTCGGTTTAGATATGTGTTAAACATTTTAATCTATATATAGATGTATAATTTTAAATGTAAATTTCCAACCTAAGTGATAAAGGGCAATCACAGCGTGACAAAAAGATTGTCTTCTTACGTTCCACTAGATATATGATAAGTTGTGTGTCCTTTCATTGAAAAGTAAGATACCGTTATAGCACTGCGTCATTCTTTGAATTAATATGCATGGTTTCCCCAGAAGTTTGCTCTAACTAATAGTTTGATAAAAAAAAAAACCACAAATGAACTATTATAAATTGCATAGATATAGTTTCAATGCTGACCAAGTTGGGTTATTGATATATTTTTTTAAATTTGTCAACAGATTCATTACAGCTACAAACTAAATGTATTTGTCTTGTATTGTTAAGATGTCGCAATGAATAGACTAACTACCTTATGCTCTGTATAGAATTTCATATTTTGACAATAAAATTGCAAATAGAAACCGGGAATGGGGCTAAGAGACAACAACCCGACAAAAGAGCAGTTACCAGCCCAAGGCCGCCACAAACACCGCGAACAAGTCCTTCGTCTATATGCCTTTATATGTTTCTTTGTTTCATATTTGTTTGTTTTATAGTAATTAAGATTATAACACAATGTTCTCTATTTTGATATTTTGACCTATTATGTCTGTTTGTTTTGTTCACACATCGGTTCACACATCGTTGTCCATATAACGGAAATGGATGCGACTGTTCTACAAGTGAGAGATTTAGCTAGCCATAAAACCAAGTTTAATCCA
The DNA here is from genome assembly GCA_037788925.1 of Mytilus galloprovincialis. Taxonomy (NCBI): domain Eukaryota; kingdom Metazoa; phylum Mollusca; class Bivalvia; order Mytilida; family Mytilidae; genus Mytilus; species Mytilus galloprovincialis. The sequence goes on along the minus strand of CM075333.1, from coordinate 86,183,581 downwards.
CCATTTTCTACATTAGAAAATACCTGAACCAAGTCAGAAATATGACAGTTGTTGTCCATTCCTTGGATGTGTTTGAGCTTATGAGTTTGCTATTTGATTGATCTGATGTGAATTTTCTTCCGAGTTGAAGTTCAATATTTTTGTGATTCTACTAAATTAAGTTTTCTGTGTGTTTTTTGATTGCTGGTGTTAGTATTTTTCTGTTTTTAGGCCATAGTGAGGTATATCCTTCTTCGGCTTCGGATTGTGAACCATGTTATTTTGTAACAAATTGAATATGAAAAATGAAACTTTTGAAATAGTTGTTTTTGTGTGTATTGTTGAGTTGCTACATCTGACATATCCTTTTTCAGAAGAACAAAATAAAGCGAACCAAAGCAACATGCTTGTGGTTCCAATTGGTTTCTGTTTGCCATATTTGTTTTAAAAGAATATTTAAATTCGATCGTTGGTTTCTCCGTGTAAATTGTTTCACATTTGATCGTGCATGGGCATTTACGCCATTTACGTGTTGTCACGTGTACTATTATATTGTTCGTTTGTGCTATATTCCGCAGGCCTGTGACGTAGTGTTGTCATTGTAGCGATATATTTTAGCATTGCCATATAAGCGGGAGGTTTGGACATGAAACAAGGTTCAACCAACCAATTTGTCTTAAAATATCATGTACCAAGTCAGGAATATGCAGTTGCTATCACATAGTCCGTTTCTATGTATGATGGCGTTTGTTTTATGCACTTCAGTGTTTCTGTTTTTCTGTTGTTTTTTTCTCTTATAGTTGATGTGTTTCCCTCGGTTTTAGTTTGTTACCCTGATTTTTGTTTTCTTTCAATCGATTTATGTCTTTTGAACAGCGATATACTACTGTTGCCTTCATTTTTCTGTAACTACGTGTACTATTATGGCGACAATGTGTGTCTTTTGTCTTTTTGTTAGTTGTTTTGTTGTGCTTCGTGTCTGCCTTTTCCAATTACTAGTATATATATAGTGTGAATTTGTCTCCTTTACAATTTTATGACATCTCCGTATTAAGTTTACCGTGTAATAGATTTCCTGTCCTACGTTCAGTTTTAATTCCTATGTAGTTATCTATTTGTTAACTCTTGATCTTTTTATAGGAAATGAATCAAGTACAGGAAGTAATTGTGGTTTATCATTTGCACGATTTTCAAGGGCGCTTTGACTTGGTATGCGGATCACTTTTTATTGTCTTAATGATTGTATTTCCTGTTTGATATACGATGTTTAATTTTAAATATGTTCACCACAGTCAACTGCAATAAGCAAACATTATTAAATGTAACGGCTGAGCTACTTTGAATATGTGTAGCTGATCTTGTCAGTGAAATTGTAAACGAAGTAATAGTCGTAGCAGCATGATTTGTTTTAATAGTTGTTATTGGCTTTGAATAGCTGTCAGTAAAGTTTGCAAGTACTCTCAGAACTGTACTTAGTGTATTAAATTATCTGTGGGTATGTATTAGTACCCTGTCAGGTCTGGTCTGTGTTAGTTCTGCTTTGTGTCGAAATATAATGAGAAAGCCCTATTAAACTGATTTTCATATAGTTCGTTCTTTTGTTGTACTGTTACAGTACTGTCCAGTTAAGCATGTTAAAGGGGAGGGTTGAAGTCTCCAAACTTTTTTTATAACTCCGCTACATTTTGGAAGTGCTTGTCCCAAGTCATGGGCCTGTATTCAGGCAGAGGTTGTTGCTAAATATCATATTTGATAAGGTAATTCGGAGAATTCTCTGGTACAAGTTATTACAAAGTGGAGTCAGTGGGAAATTTATAACAATTATTAAAGCAGTATATGAAACCGTGCGTCTACGAATTAGAACGAAAGACGGCTTATCTGATGCGTTTGTAAATTTTCTTGGAGTGAAACAAGGGGAACCACTCTCTCCTCTCTTGTTCCTATTTTTCATTAACGATATAATCAGTGATATACAAGTTGATAACAATGGTGACATATTCGAACTTAATGGTTACCTCATATATTTGATATTATTTGACGATACAGTTCTGCTAGCAAAGTCTCCCGATGCATTGCAAATTTTATTAGATAAACTTTCATTCTACTGTAGGAGATAGAATATAACTGTAAATACGGACAAAACAAAAATTGTCGTATTTCGAAATGGTTGGAAGCCCGTAACTGACCATTTTTATTTCGAAGGCCAAGAACTTGAAATCGTCAAATCATATATATATCTTGGTATGCTGCTACATTTCAATGGTAAATTTGTTCAAACTCAAAAAAGAATGGCACAACAAGGAGCTAGAGCTCTATCATCTTTTATCAACTCGATGAAAAGAGTATTCATTGGTCCAAGTCAACAGTGTTTTTTATTGGGGAAGACGGCTTCAAGCCGTCAATCCCCAATGGGGTTGACCAGAGTGACATTCCCTCACATCATTCATTTTGTTTTTATAGTGTGGAAAACCCCCCAACAAATCTTACTGAGAATGATGAGATGGGGAGGCACAAATGAATAAATTGACTTTAAACACTTTTTTACACATTTCCCTTCTGTTTCTCTCGAAATTATCGTATATTGAGCTCTCCTTTACACTATTTACGTTTCTTTTACAATCCGGAAAAATCAGTATGACGAGATATTCTAAATATATCCAACCTACATTATATTTTATAGTGACGTCATTGTTGGAATGCCACACTACGCATAAGCAGGGATATCCTTCACTGGTTATTTAAATCATTCTCAAAGATTGTGCACTTATTAAAAAATAGTATTTGTTAAATTTAAACATAATGATGTTTGCTGTAGATGATTCAAACATCAACATGCAATACTTTAATTTGTATGTCAACAACTTTCAAAGTAAACAGGAAGTCCGAGGGGCTACATGAGATCGGGGAGAGAAACGATCTTTTTCATTTTTTTCTGTAAAACTCTGTTTTAAGAATCTTCCTCCAATTCAGGAGCACCTCAATTTATGAGCTAATTATCCACTAAAATAAACACTTAAAATGTGACATTTAGTATATGATAAGTAGTCTTCCATTAAAACTAAATTTTGTGTACCAACATAATCATTGTAATAGTTACAAAAAAAGTTACAAATGTTGCATTTTGTAGTTTAAACCTATTTATTCATGAAATTTTACAAATATTTCAAAATGTAGGATTTGGAAACAAGCTTCACACAGTTTACATCAATCTATTGTTATTTTTATTAGTACCTGTATCCCTGTGATGAGAGATGTAACTGGGAACTTTATCAATGGAAATTTAAAACTGAATATATTTTTCAGTCCTAACTTTCTTAAGAAAAAAATTAAAAATCTTAAGAGTACTGTCACAAAAAATGGAAAATGACCCTAGCCTGCAGTTCAGTCGTACACTATTAAGATTTCAAAAATAATTGTAGTTGTTGTTAAATGACAGAGTTCAACTAGTTGAATTTTAGATAATTAACTATCAACTTTAATTGAATGTTTAGATTTAGAAGATGCAGATCTCTTCCACTGGTCTAAATTGAATCCTAAACAAAAGAAACGAAATTACATTAAACAACAATTGATTCCAATAGTGTCAACCTTACACATGTTCTAGCTGTTCCTTTTTTTCATTCTTTATATGAAGACTATCAAAAGATACCCCCCCCCCCACCCACCCCCAAAAAAATGAAATAGAAACAAGGGCCGTCTTTCCCCTCGGAGCTATTCAGCTCTTTGATTCAATAGTATGGTTGGATCCGTTCTGAACTATGCGTCCGAGGTGTGGGGATTTCATCGGGCCAACGTAGTAGAATATGTTCATAATCGTTTTTGTCGATATATACTCAACTTGGGTAAAACTACCAATTTTGTTTTTATGTGGTGAACTCGGACACTTTCCGATGTGTATTTCAAGAAAATATAGAATTGTTAAATATTGGTTGCATTTAATTAAAAACCAACCAAATATTGTCTATGATGTATATAAAGTTTTATGCATTGATGCTATTAATGGCAAAACAAATTGGGCATCCAATGTAAGAGACCTTTTGTTTAGTTTAGGTTTGAATTATATATGGATTAACCAGGATCACATAAATGTGTCATTTGACCTTATTAAATCACGTATCAACGATCAATATTATCAAAGCTGGTATGCTAATATTAATTGTAACGGAGGGGGTCGGTGACGACACCTCCCGGGACGTGTAGTGGCCAGTACTTCGCCCCTATTCGACCATCGGGATACCTGATATCAGATTATGGCTGAATAACAGACAATAAATCAAATGAAAACTATATTTTATTCACAAATGTACAGTAATTGCATGAATTTAAACAAAGTCGGATATAAACAGGAGTCAGAAAACTTTCTAAACTGAAGTTCAGAAATAAAGTAATTTGAAATGTAAAAATGAAAATGAAGTGTTCCCAGAGTTAGTCTTTTAAGTAAAATAAAGTAAATTTGCTTCGCGTTGTGTTTTAAAGTAGTAAAATTGCACCAAAAAGGGGTGGCTAACTCTAGACTCGAGTGGTACTAATTTTAGTTCCGGCGAGTATTTGGAGGCCTGTGCAAGGCCGACTCCGACTGAATATCAAATGATATCCTAAACTTGTCATTAAACAGGCGAACTTTAACATAAAAGGTACTGAAGAAAAGTTAAATAAATGAATATTCTTAAAACATTATAAAAACATCAAAAGTTAAATACTAAAACAGTTAAATTAACATTCTTTACTTTTATCCTACTATATTTAAATCAAATCAAACCTAAAATAAACATTTAAATACTAAATAATTAATCTGTCCAAATTAAGGGGAATTAACCTAGGCATATCAAGGCACATCTATTACATAATGCTTGTGAAAAACTGTCTATCTATAAATGTTTCAAACTAGTTTTTTGCTTGGAGAATAATTTACAATATGATTTTAATACCAATATATTTAGAAAACTACGTAGTGGAAGCTTGAAATTATATTTAGAAACAGGTCGCTATGACAATATTCCTAGAGACCATCGTATTTGTAGATGTTGTAAAATGAATAATATTGAAGATGAATATCATTTTGTGTTGATTTGTCCTGCATATAGAGCACTTAGATGTAATTTTTTGCCAAAGTATTATTGTTCCATGGCCAAATTAACAGAAATTCAATTAGGGATGCTGTTTATATTATCAGTAGTAATAACTGGAAAAGAAGCATTCAACTATGAAAAAAATAACTTGGTAATAGTAGAAGCCAGAAGTCCATTATTATATATTGACGGACTTTAGCAACGCTACACACATTTCGGTGATTTATTTCACCAAATCATGATTGGTCCTCATAGAATTACTATTCGTGATTACTATACTTCATTTTGGTTAGAAAAATTCAATACCTGACTTACCTGAGGTTATTGAAGTCGCACCAATTTCTTAAAGCGAAAATTTGAAACCCATAAATAGTTTTTTAAGGATTTTTTTCGTGAAACTTTTTTTTCAATTCATACTGCCAACACTTGAATCATGAAATAAAATGTTACATCTCCATATTGTCGAGACTAAGCAATAAGAAACTGAATCAGCTCATAAGAATATTGCAGGCAGGATTTTGGATTTGAATTTGCATTTTTTCAGACAATTTTAAGTAAGAAACTTGTTTTACGGTCCTCACAATGTTCAACGGTAATTACAGGCAGATGAGATGTGTTACTGACCATCAATGAACAGATCAATATGAAGTGACAACGCAACGTCAATAAAATTTGAATAATGCAACGTCATTTGAGAGATATTTTTCCGGCCAATAAGTCAACTGTTAATGGAGTCGACAAATGCCATAGCAGACAGATTTATGACAAAAATGTTTCCCATATACTGGAATGCCAAACTGCATAAAAACATTTGAAGCACTAAAATGTAAACCACTAAATTGCTAAACTTTTTTTCCAAACAATTAAGAAATGAATTAAATTTATCTCTAATATACATTAATGTTACAAAAAATGCCTATTTGAAAATTGGAATTTACCTGAACAGAATAATCTAGTGTTGCGTTTTTAAAATCATCAGTCATAGTAAATATTTCGTTCCCCCCTCCCCCCATGTGTTATTGTAAACATGCGAAAAGTTGTCATGAGGTGCTGGCATGCATGAGGAATTCAAGTTATTCGGACTAGGGACTTTCTATACTATACTTAGTATAAAAAGTCCCTGTTCGGACTGACAAAAAGCATTTGATTTTAGAATGCCTTCTGATTCCTTTAGTATGTATGATAAAAAAAAAAACCTATGGGTTCTTAGGAAATATGACTAGGGACTTTCTTTTCTCTACTTAGTATAAAAAGTCCCTGTTCGGACTGACAAAAAGCATTTGATTTTAGAATGCCTTCTGATTGCTTTTAGTCTGTATGATAAAAAAAACCCTATGGGTTCTTAGGAAATATGACTAGGGACTTTCTATACTATACTTAGTATAAAAAGTCCCTGTTCGGACTGACAAAAAGCATTTGATTTTAGAATGCCTTCTGATTGCTTTTAGTCTGTATGATAAAAAAAAAACATATGGGTTCTTAGGAAATATGTAAAAATTTAATGACAAAAAATACAGAAATTCGAGGAAAATTCTAAACGGAAGGCATATGGCAAAATCAAAAGCTCAAACGAATGAATAACAACTTTTAAAAGACAGACTTAAAGAGCTTACGCACTTTGATTTTATGTCACCGTCACATGATTTTTTAGAAATCTATTTTTAGAATAATAGCAATGCAACGTATAAGAAAACTTTTGTTTTTAACAATATAGAGATTTAATCTATAGTGTACACAGTTTATGATAAAATTTTCGATCATCACAGTTCTCAGTGTTTGTGCTCCTTGTTGCAGGGGAAGAATACGCAACACTGGGTTTTGCCGGGAAGGGAGATAACTCATATGAGTATAAACAAAAAAATGGCAGATCATGTACACAAACTTTTTATCAGTTTATGTTTACTTGTGATATACAAACAATTTTGTGTTGACAGTTTAAGATATGGACTTAAAGCAAACACTCTTCACATTCCAGTGCAGAAATTGGAAGATCAGTTTGGTGAAAGGACCAGAATTATTGAAGCTGATCTTTCAAAAATTTTGACTAAAAAAGAAAGTTCAACATGGAACCATCGTTTATTTCGACGGTCAACAACTAAGCATACAATTGCAGCAAATTTCAGTACAGTTGTAGGTTTTCTTTTATATTTTATTTCTTTATTAGTAGACTTGACGTATCTTAAGGTGATTTGAATGGTGTTAAACTAATTACATAATTAACAATTTTACACAATGTGCCTTGTACATGTTGTATAATCTTGGACAATACTTCCATGGCATCAAATTTGCCTCTTGTAAATCAATACAGATAACTTATCCTTAAAACAGAAGGTTACTTTAAAGGCATAACTTCAGGGGCCGTAATGGTCTTAATTAGGTATAGGCCAATTTTCGAATCATGTCTACAGGCACTTGTTTCTGTCAATATGGGTTTACTATCCATACCCGTACGAAAGCTTGTGTCCTTACTTTTTTTTTACCCCACCTACGATAGTAGAGGGGCATTATGTTTTCCGGTCCGTTTGTCCGTCTGTCTGTTCATCTGTACCTCCGTTCGTCCAGCTTCAGGTTAAAGTTTTTGGTCAAGGTAGTTTTTGATGAAGTTGAAGTTCAATCAACTTGAAACTTAATACACAAACATGTTCCTTATGATATGATCTTTCAAATTTTAATGCCAAATAAGTGTTTTGACCCCAATTTCACGGTCCACTGAACATAGAAAAAATAGTGCGAGTGGGGCATCCGTGTACTAGGGACACATTCTTGTTTTTTAAGTTTTAAGCACTTTCAAAATCCTCATTCCCCAGGATAACTAGTCAAGAAATAATTTATTTTCCGTAAGTTCATTTGTTTGTACATGTTTTATTGAATCCAATAACACTTAAACAGGTTGGGAACAAACCCTCTATATGGTGATTATATAAAATTATCCCTCTATCATGTCTATAGAGGGGTATTTTTGTTTAGACTGGATTTAAATCAAAATAGGGCAGAATGGCATTTTCTACTTATTAAACCTGTTAAAGGATGGTGACTATCTTATTTGATTTTGATCTTTTGTAATATTTTGTGCATTATAAGATTGAAGTGTTTTTACCCATTCCCTCAACATGTGTTGGAAGTCAGGGAAGTGGCGATGTAAGTCACATGATAGATTCAACTACATCTGTAACTACCTATCCTGGAACTGGTCTATTACTCAACAGGCCAAATAATGAATAATTTGGCACAAAATTATAGTAGTTATTTGGGGATAACATGTACAGAAGTCCCAATGGAAACTCTTATAAACAATGTCTAACATGCCTAAAGGAAATTCTTTTTCCAAGATCTCATTACAACTGCACATTGCTACTAACATGAGTAAACATGGAAAAAGTCATTATACAAGTAGATAAGTAATGCAGAAAAATGTATTTTAATTACAATGATTACATTTCTTTTTATCTTTACATGTATCTGTGGATTAATATAAAAAGTAAAAACACAAAAATACTGAACTCCGAGGAAAATTCAAAAAGGAAAATCCAAAATCAAAAGGCAAAATCAAATGTCCAAGCACATCAAACGAATGGATAACAACTGTCATATTCCTGACTTGGTACAGGCATTTTCTAATGTAGAAAATGGTGGATTGAACCTGGTTTTATAGCTAGCTAAACCTCTCACTTGTATGACAGTCGCATCAAATTCCATTACATTGTCAACGATGCATGAACAAAACAAACATACTCAAAGAGTAAAAATGTCAAAAATAGGGGTACAACAGTCAATATTGTGTTATCATCTTAATATCACTACATAAACAACAAATGTAACAAAGTACAAAATGTAGCACAAAAAGGCATACATCAAATTCAACATTCTCATTTTGCTTTTCCTATACGGCTGAATTTATCTATGTAAAGTCTACCCATAAATGAAAGAAGGTTTTCATTACTGGTGTAAAATTGCGCGTTTGAAATTCGCACAGGTAGACATAAAAATAATTTTGTCGTATGACGGCATACATAAATGCAGACTCACGTAAAGTAGATATAACAAAAAACAGACTTACAGTAAAAATAATAAATAAAATAATGGTGTGGTTCAAAGTATGACGGGATACATAAGTACAGTTTCACGTCAAATACGGCTGAATTTATCTATGTAAAGTCTACCCATAAATGATAGACATGGTAGAAGGTTTTCATTACTGGTGTAAAATTGCGCGTTTGAAAATCGCACAGGTAGACAAAAAAATAATTTTGTCGTATGACGGCATACATAAATGCAGACTCACGTAAAGTAGATATAACAAAAACCAGATTTAACAGTAAAAGTAATAATAATAAATAAAACATTGGTGTGGTTCAAAGTATGACGGGATACATAAGTACAGTTTCACGTCAAATGTATATCATAAAAAACAGACTAAACAGAAAAAGTAGTCTTATTGAATAAAATAGTTTTGTCATTCATAGTATGTCAAGATCCTTAAGTAAAAGTAATATCAATAAATGAAATAATTTTGCCGTTCAAAGTATGTGGTTTTACATAACCACAGAGTCACTTCAAATGAATATCTAAAAAAGACATATAAAAGAATACTATAATACGTAATTAAGGTGATAACAAACGTCAGTACGCAAAATCTATACTTCAAGACCATCTTGTATTATTTGTGAACTACAGCTTGTGTAATGGCTTCTTTGTTAATTTTTTTAAATTCTAAAACATCAAAAACTTTATGAGGATGGTTAATACAAGTTGGTTATTACAGACCAATTAACATAATGCCCCTATGTGGGGCAAAATAATTACAAGCCATTTATTAAGATGGTTTCAAAATGATGATACAATGTGTACATGTATGTACTGTATAATTCAAGATTCTTACATATGATTAAGAAGGTGTGGACAGTGATACAATGTGTGAGTGCCAATGAAACAACTCTCCATCTAAGTAATTTAGCAATGTGTAGAAAGTAACAATTACAGGTCAAACTAGGAATTCAACACAGAGTATTGGCTCACACCAAAAAGCAAGTTAGAGACTTAGTATGACAATTGGTATTCTTTTGCTGCAATCATTATGCTGAACAATGATTATCCCACACATGTACACTGCATTGACTTCCTGAAATTGGGTAAACTTCTTAGTTTGTGAAAAAGGAATAACATATTAATAAGTAAACAAGCAAATAACAAAATTCAAATTTGAGGTAATCAAACATGTCAAAGAGTTTCTTAAATTATCCAGAATTTAAACAATTGGTTGAGGTTTACCAGATATATTTTTCATAAATATTTGAAATTGAAGTGTTCATATACTGATATAAATGTATGCATGTACATTTTTTGTACTTGTATTCAAGTTAAATACAAAACATATATATATCCAAATAATTATTTCCTTACTGTGGAGGATGAAACTATAATATATTTTGTTTATTTAATTGTCAAGAAGGCCTCCTTATTATTTAAAATTTCTCAATATTTATGATATCTACACCCAAGTCTGAAGTATATTTAACGTTTTATAATAAACAAGGAAGTTAAAAAAAAGAATTTCCAAGTAAAGATGTCATACTTTATCATTGTACAGTACTTATTGCACTGTATAAATAAAAAACGTAAAAAATATCATGAATAAAGTTTATTATAGGATTTAAACAAATTTTTCTAGAGGTTACTTATGTGTGAATCAAGCCGATTAACTCTCAAACTGAATAAAAGTTTGAACTTTATGTAATGTTTGTAAGTAAGAGCCCCATTTTAATAAATTTTTAAACTTTTGTATATATACAAGTTTTCCATTGTATTGTCATGATTGTAATTCAAATGAAATACAACTATCATGCCTATGCTTCGTATTGACTACATTTTACATTGAGAGCCTGTTGTTTAATTTTGCATTAAATTTCTTAGGAATCTTTGATGAAGAGTGATACAACATTTTCTTTCTAAGATGTTATAATAAACATGATAAATAAATATATTTCAATAAATTTTGGTCACCAATATCTACATTTGTACTTGCAAGCTTGTTAGCTATTTAGTTACTTCATATGTACATAGTTTCGCGTGTAAGTGTATATTTCAGAAGGTAATCAGGAATACCAATGCTCTACGAGAAAAAATCACAATGTTTTGTCACCATGATCTATATTTCATGCTTGCATTGAGTGAAAGTACATGTATAACAAACAGTGTATATACTTTTTTTTTTTTTAAAGAAAAGGATCAACAAGACCTGGATCTTTTCATTCACATCCCATTGGTTAAACATTTCACATCTTAGTTTACTTATATATATGTAGAAGTACATTTTCATTAGTAAAAAATAACCATGTCAAATAGTGGAAAGTCATCCCATTGGTAATCATCATGATCATACCACATCTTCTTATTTTTCAATCAACTACAATCATGACAATCTATCTGAAGCATTGAGTAAGAAGATCTATTTTGTTTAATGACATAATATCATATTGATGGAAAGGATAGTTGAATGTATCTATAATATATTCACCTAAAACATGCTAAAGAGGTCATTTCCATATCATTTCGCCTCTAACTAAATTATATTGAACGTTAACTTGTTTTGTTACAATGCCGATAACATTTACTTTTTCACTTACTAACATGACTAACAAATGGATGGTTAGAACTTAGCGTATTAAATTTATCATTTTTTCACCATAAATATGAAATGAGTTCTTGTTAACTTTATAAAAGGTCTTGCGCAACACAATGTATTAGTTTCAGAATTTAAATTGAAATATTTCAACCAGGATGTTTACAAGTGATATCTCCGTGTAATCAACCTTTTTATTTGTACAAAAAATATCTAGTTATTTAAAATTCATGTACTTTATATAAAAGTCCTTCATAAGTTGTTGAAGCATATCAAAACATTCTGATAATGTTTAAAACATTACATTTTATGAACTTTGGTGAGGTTAAAAGGTATTAAATATCAGGTATAATATTTTGAATCACTGATACTTTTCTGTGTGTGTTTGGAAAAGGGGGTGGGGGAACTTGTTGAAGCAGAACCCTAGACTTTTATATAAAGCATTTTCCAGGGTACTGCTAGTTTGGTGTATTGTCGTGTTTAAACTGACTTAAAAAATTGAATGTGTGATGATAATTGTGTAATTGATTTGAAATAAACAGAAACCTGTAAATATAAAATTCTTTCTATAATTTAATTTTTAGTACGAAGTGCACTTTTGCTTTGTGAACTTGAACCCTACAATACGTTTGATCAGTCAATATATTATTTAAATGTAGTATATTTCTATGAATTTTTACACCACCTGTTACATTTACTGGTTATATCCTTGAAATATGAATAAAGTGTTTGATAGATTTTTTAAACAACAGTCTAATAGAGAATGATGTTTTAATCATATATTACATACTTTGGAAGAGTCTAGATCTTCTTGCAAATAATTCTAAACTTGCTTGAAATATTTGCCACTGGATGTTAAGCAACCAACAATCGATCAGTTTGCAAATTGTTGGAAAGCTGTTGATTTCTGTAAAATACCAGAAATAAACATAATATTTTAGGGAAATATGCACTGATTATTTTGTTTCAAGGTTGAAAGTCATGGACACAGCAGCAATAAACAGACTAAAAATAACTTAAAAATGTCCACTGCAGTGAAGAAATTATGGATTTTGTGGTCACTTGGTGGAAGGTCATGATCACAATGGCTATAAACAATGATGAATATATTAAGCAAACATTTTAATATTTTTGGGGAAGTAAAGATAATAAAAAGGGCTTTCTTACCCCTTTGGTCACTGACTTGTTAGCTTTGATCATACCATCTCCTCTCCCTGTGCTCTTTTGTACACACAACATAATGCAATTAGGTAAACATTCTTTAGATCCTATCCATTCGCAACAAGCACAAGTCTGGCAATTATTCCTGTACTCTCAGATATTCAATTTAAAAAAATTGTGTGTGAATGTTAGAATGCTCACAAGGACTTTGATTTGAATTTATACCAGATTCTAAGCATGCTAAGTGTTTTAAAGTAAATTTGTTAGATTTTGTTCATTTTGATGTCTTATAGTTGCAGGTTAACGTGTCCTCACGATTGTTCTTTCCACATTGCAGTGGTACATGCATGTAGTCGTGATGAAGGCAAGACATTTCATAGCTTATTGAATCAGCCATGTGTGAATGATGGGCTGCTGTCAAACTTTGCTTGCTTTCCTTTAGAAACCCATTACCGATAGCAGCTTACAAATTATTTTATTTGTGAAAGATACATTGTGGTTTATTTTATACTTTTAAAATTATTTTTTCAGACACAACTAAATGACAGCCACACACAGATGATAGTGCATTGGGCAGGCCTTGGAAGTGATGTCATAATCGCCCTGTCACGTGATCCTCGAAGCAATTCCAAAAGTAGCAGTAACTTGTTTGTATCAAATGATTACGGGAAAAGCTTTGTAAATGTGACGGGACATTTAGTAATACCAACTGGAGAGAAAGTTATAATAGATCATTATTTCAACAGTAAAACCCTCAATTCTCATGTAAGTTTTGTACCAGAAGAATATTCGCTCTAGTATATGTATGTTTGCTTTATTTTTGTTAACGAGTTATAAGAGACATATATACAAGAATTGGCAGCTTGGAGAAATTTTGGATAACAGGCTATCCTTGAGATTTCAAAAAAATATACACATGTATTAAGTACAAACATGACAAATAAAAATCTTAATATATTGTAGCTCAAAAATGAAATACATGTCCCTTAAATCTTAAAAACACATGATACACCATCAAGAAATCATTTTATCCCACTTGAACTGAACTTCATGTATCACAATGAGAAAATTACAAAACAAAAGTATTATGTTTGCATGGTATGAAGGTAATTTGAAAATAACAAGAGAGTCCTGGGCTATTTCGATATCTATATATAGATACTGTCTTCATCATTAAATGAAGTTGTCTAGATCTTTGTTTGGTATTATATATATTGTGTCCCTGTTTTTTCGTACATTGTTTAAGTATCTTTTAATTTGAGCAAAAAGCTCAACAAAATTATTGTCTTCTACCTGTGTGTTTTTGATTTAAAAAGAAATTAGTGAATTTTACTCCATATTTTGGCTGTAAAGTTGACCTAATGAAACAAAATAAATACTGGACTTAAGGGTTCATACTTTGTATTTCAGGAACTAAGGGTATTTATTTTGCATGTGTATGAAATTGAAAAATTGACATTTAAAATTCCTGAAATATAATCAGAATAAGAACAGACATAGAGGCAGATAGTAGCATTTACTGATGTGGAAAAGTACAAAGAAAGTTTTGGTGCCTTTATTGTCCTGTTCTTGGTTCATGTTTGTCATTGAAAATAATTCCATTTTCAATAATGAGTACTGATAAGAAACAATATGAAACAGATGACATTTATTTGGTACAGAAAAAGCATTGTGAATTGATTTGACCATATACTCATTAATTTTTTGTTAAATTAAGTTGGTGACATTTTAATGTTAACAGATGTTCAATACATTAACATATTAGCTAAAAGACAGTATTGATTGTCATTCTCACTCAAAATGTTTTGTTGGGATAGTTTCATGTTCACATGGATAATAAAAACAGGATGTAATTTTCTGTATCATTAATAAATTAATGGATTGGAAAATCAATAGGTATAAAATCCATGCTGCATGTCTAGGTGCAATAAGTCAAAGCAAACCATTTATAGAATTGGTTAACTTTACCACAGCCATTGCAAAAGTTTGCATTTTTCTTCTCAGATAATATTGTGTTTCTGTATCAAATCTTGTGGCCAATGTTATTGGTAATACAATGGCTAATATTACAAGTTTTGCAAGGGATACGTTCAGTATTAGTAGATTTGAGTACTTCAAGTTAGCTTTCAGTAATTGTGAGCGTTCTATGATATAGTACTATTAAGTATTCTACATGTAATGCAGACCTTATGTAACAATCTTTTTTGATTGGCTAAAATTTACTGCCAAATTCACAAATGACATGTCTTTAGCTGTCAAATTGAATTTCTGGAATCCACAAATCATGCAAATGTTGATTAATACAATACATTGATATAGGAAGATGTGGCGTGAGTGCCAATGAGACAACTCTCCATCCAAATAACAATTTATAAAAGTAAACCATTATAGGTCAATGTACGGCCTTCAACACTGAGCCTTGGCTCACATGTACACTGAACAACAAGCTATAAATTGTATATATGTAATTAAAGATATAATAATACCTTTCTCAAAAACACTGTTACTAATTCACTTTCAGATTGAAAATTTTCATTTGGTGAATAACATTTGTATTATATCGTAAAGTGAATATGGGAATTTTCATTATATATCTGAAATACATGGATGGAGAATTGTCTCATTGACACTCATGTATACTGCTTCTTATATCTAGATATAGTTATATGTGTTTTTCTTTTTCAGTACATATTTACAGATATAATCAACAATTATACATTCACAACAAAAGACTATGGGAAAACCTTCAGAACATTGTCTGTTCCCTTCAGACCTAAGACAATACAGATACACCCCTCTAATCCTAATGTTGTCCTGGGAATGGATGAAGAAGAACCTAGGAAAAGGGTAGGTAACTCTGTATTGATTGTCAGATACTGCAGATTCAAATATTTTTGTTGGTACATGTACCAATTTTCGTGAAATTGTTTTTTTGTTTTGGGATACGATTGCTTTCAAGCAATCTGTATGTAGACTTATACCAGTGGCTCAGGGCAATGCCCTCACTTCAACCGTTTTATTCTAAACCTTAAGGAACATCACAGATTTTTATGATTGTCTTGCTTTAAAAGGTAAAAACAAACAAAGGGATTTCTATAATGTTCTTTTCATAATCTTCATGTTTGATAATTCCCTTGACTTATATGCGTGTTTTTAACAACACGGAAAATCAGAATTAAGCAGTATTTATATTTAGTGTTTTTATAAATTTAGAAACACGTCAGAGGGAATTCCCCAGTTTTGATAAAAATGCGAGAGTTCTCTGAATTCCGATAAATCTATTTCTGGCATATAAGAACTGAAGTGGAGTTTTTCCTATATGTTACTGTTATGAAACTGATATTTGAGATTGTACTTCCATAAAGAAATAGAGAACCATCCAGGTCGTTTAATAAACATTTAATATAGTTCTTGCTCCAGGGTTTGTTTTGGTAATTATGCGCATGCATATAGTGTTCTTGACTTCAAGGGGTATTAGATTGAATGGTTGCTCCAGATTCCCCACTCAATTAATTAATTTATTACTCATGGGATCTTTTCTATGTATGTCTGCTATTGAGGGTTATTGTTGTTGCATAATTTTAAATCATATGAATCATTTAAATTAAAATAAATGTAGTCCACAGCATAAAAGTAACTACAACACCCCTTCAGGCGAAATGGAGTCTTCCATATTATCGTTTCGAGTTGTCTCCCTTCCGGAAGTTACTTCCGTGAATTTTGAATCAAAACAACACGTCGAGTATTAGCTTGTTCTGTCGATCAACGTCGTATTGTATTAAACACGATCGCAATTTAAACCGAGGAATGTGTACGGAAAGGAGTCATGATCACTGACCCAAAGGAAATTAAATATTTAAAGAGTTAGGAATGGGGTTCCTCCTAGAACTAACGTAGGAAAATAGGTGATAAGATACGGAGTGAAATACCTTCTCTCACTCTGAGTCTCAGTGACTGCTGTGGAAAGTAAACTTGGAATTGATAGTACAAAAATAAAACACAATAGCCCTAAGTACATTGTTCATGCACTTTTATCCCGGATTGGCTATTTTGTAACTATTCAGAATACGTAAGTTACATTTTACATGTGCAGTTGAATTAGTTTTGAAAATAATATTATCCAGCTACATGTATACATGAGTCAATGAAACAGTGGCAATCGTATCCCTCAGAGCAATCTGCTCTTTGATTCTCATGCTTGTTTTTGTTGGTTTTCAAAGAATATTATATCAATAGATAAAGAAGCATACAATACCTGTCATGCTAATAGGAAATTGGTATTTCTTTGAGAATTTTTTTTACTGAAGATACAATAGGGATATTCCATGTTTTCAAACTCATAAGTCCATGACAAACTGACCATGCTGACAGCACCATGTAAAAAAAAAAAAAAAAATCAAAAAAACAATCAAAAAAACTAAAGAAAACTAAAGTCCTAGCAACATTGACCCAACTGAAAACCTGAAATGTTTATTTGTTCAATAATTTCAAAATCTATAAGTTTATGAGAAAGACCTTTCAAAAAGCTTTCAAATATTTGATACTGTCGTGTGAATTAATGTTATATATTATTATAAAGAAACATTGGGTATATCTCAAACAGACAGCAACCCAACAACACAAAATTCATCTATAAGTAGATTTTTTATAGGGAAAACACTAGAATTAATTCATGTAATTAGAATAATGTTTGGAGTAGATTTTGGTTTTATTTATCAAATTAAAGCCACAGGCACCACCAAGCCACCAGCTGCAGCTCTAAGGTTCACCACAGAATAAGTTTTAAACTATTATTTTTTGAAACAACTGAATTTAACACATTTGTAGCTAGAAAAGAGACCAAAATGATGTAGAAGTTAGCAACTATTTGCCAGTATTATAACTATCAATGTTTTTCAGCTGTACGTGTCAACAAATTTTGGCTATAATTGGAGGATGATGCAGGAAGGAGTCCAAGCTTTCCATTGGTAATTTTTCCAACAATAATATGCTTCAGAGTTTTTGTCAACTTTTGTAAATTTCTTACAAAAGACAGTCATGTTTAACATGTTAAAAAAGAATTCTTGTGTCATATTGTTATTCCTGAAAAAAACATTTGATTATACATCTGTATTGAGCATGCCAAGACTAGATTTTAAAATGTTCTTATCCAGAAATGGAGAATTTTAGACGACATATAGGAAAAGACCATTTTAGAATTTGATTTCAATACAAATGAGCCTGACATTTACAAATATATTCCATTATGACTGCAGTTTATTGAACAAATTATCTCCTTGGTTTAGTTTTTAAGTGTTGTAGATCTGAATATTGAATGATCATTCACAGCTAATGTAACGTTATACCCTCTTGCAATATAATGGTGTGATTAGTAATGTCAAAGTACTCATATACAAGTCAAAATGGACTGATGACCAAAAAATATATATATACATGTATCTCAATCATGGAACTTTGCAATTTTTAAAAGCAATAATGTTTTGTCTTAGAAAAGAAAACTCAAGTATTATTTCATGAAAGTACATAATTCATGAAAACAACATCAAAGTGTTATTTTTTAGTGAAGGCTGTTATACCACCAAAATTGATCCTAAACATCTAAACATTAATTTGATTGAACGTATGTTATGAAACAACGAAACATTATTTTTTAAAATGCAAAATATGTAATGTACCTTTCCAAAGACACATTCACAACCTACAGATTCCTATCAGAATTTCCACTAATGTTTTACTTTTTGGCCTTGATAGACTTACAGTAGATCAAAATACACTTTTATTCAAAGCTGTGGAAAACTTTATTATTTAGTAGCAATAGATGTATATCATCATTTAAATTATTCTATTTATTCACTCCTTCCCTATATAAAGAAATTAATAACACTCTCCTTTTTCTAAAACACCAATCAACACCTTCCTTTGCTATTTTGAGGTAAAGATTGCATAAAAAGCAATCAAAACCTTATGGGACTGACTTGATATCTTAATGTTCCAAGGCTTATCACTGCCTTTTTTGATACACAAAATATGGTGCATTGATCATTACATTCTATACATCCTATCCATGAACATTTCCAGAAATGTATCGATGCACAAAATGATGTTTCACTTGTCAAGTAAATTACATAACTTTTGCAAGGTGCAGGAATCTGATATCTGTTCTATAAATAGAATGATGTCATTGTTAAAATCATCTTAAAAAAATTGGAGTTGTCTTCCTTTGTCTAGAATTGCTGTTAAATCAACTACAACCAATGCAATATATTAAATTCTACCTAAAAGTGATTAATTGCAGCAATGTTTACCGTTCAGTGCTTTCAACACTTTGATTTCTCTATGTTATTGTTACATACATATGCCTTTGCTATTCAGCACGTAATCATAGCTTGTAATTTTGAATTTAGGGAAAAAGACAATAAGGCTGTATTAAACCATTTAGATATGATATATCTGCCATGGATAGTACTACTGATCTCTTTATCAAAAGTAGATTATTTTAATGGTAATATTTAAATTATTTTAAAGATTGTTAAGATACATGACATTATGTATTTTTCAGGGGTAATAAAGATTATGACAAACCAAATGATATCTATGTTGAGAGAGTACAGATGGATGGAGGAAGCTCGATCGTTAAAAGTTCTGATTTCTTCGTCCAAGATGCTCAGCCTTTGATGATGGATGTTGAAGATTTCCAAATGATAGGACAATACATGTTTGCTGTAAAGAAAGTTGTAAGTTTCAATAGTTAATGGCTTATTATATATTTTTTTTATTATGAAGATAAACTATATTATGCATGTTAACATAGTCACTTTAAGCTGTTGTAAGTTTTTTAAGCAGTTATTATTGTTAGTCTTAAAATGAGAATTGAAATGGGGAATGTGTCAAAAAGACGACAACCGTACTAAAGAGTAGAAAACAGCATAAGGCCACTACTTTGTCTGCAATGCAGTGAGAAAATCTTAACCCATAGGTAGGCTTCATCTGGCCCATAAACAATGATGATTACAAGTTCAGCAAAATCCTCAGAACTCCAAAAAATACAAATGAACCACAATTCCTGTTTATAGTTGTTACCATTATAAACATTAACAAATTAAGCAGTTACCATTATAAACATTAACAATTTAAGCAGTTATCAGTGTTAATTTTGTCTGTTTCATTTTCCAGAGATTATTAGGAGGTACAGGTAACACCCTACAGTTGTGGGTATCCTACAAAAGAGGAAAATTTGTCAATGCACAGTTTGGTAACAGATATGCAAGACTGGTCAGTATATTGTATTGTTATTCTTAATGTCATCTGTGTATTTTGTACTGTTGTTTATTTTGAGATATAATTGTGTTATTCTAATTCATGTTTTTTCTTTATTTTGTGAATTTAGAACCTTCTGTAAACATCTTCCTATCTGGAATAATTTTCTTCATGAACATTTAGGTGATATCATAATAAGAATGAAATAGTATGTTAAATGAATCATTCATGATTAATTAAAAGACCAATTGAAACATTAAAGTCAACCAGAATGAAAGTATTACTGTAGATTGAATGAATCAGGTGTGTCAGATAGACCTAATGCGAGTACATGTATACATATACATGTATAAGACTTTTGATTGATTTTGGGACATTAGATGAAAATAAAGATACATGTTGGTCTTTTTTGTAGGGTACTTATATCAATTAATTTTCAAACAGTTACCAACTTAACTTATACCCAAAATAGGTTAATGTATGCATTGATTTCTATCCATAGCAGCTCAAATGATGATTTAACATCAATTTAACAAGAAAAAAGATTTAAAAATACTGTAAATTCAGAAATTGTTGCATGCATTTATCATGTTTATTGTTGCGATTTTGGCATTTTAGACTAAAATGTGATTTTTGGGATACGATTGCTTTCAAGCAATCTGTAGACTTATACCAGTGGCTCAGGACAATTCCCTCACGTCAACCGTTTTATTCTAAACATTAAGGACCATCTATATCTCAGATTCTTATGATTGTCTTGGTTTAAACGGTAAAAACAAACAAAGGGATTGAACTTAAACAACTTTCCTATAATGTTCTTTTCATAATTTTTATGTTTGATATTTCCCTTGCCTTATATGCATGTTTTTAACAACATGGAAAATCAGAATCAAGTCGTATTTATATTTAGTGTTTTTATAAATTTAGAAACACGTCAGAGGGAATTCCCCAGTTGTGATAAAAATGTGAGAGTTCTCTGCATTCCGATAAATCTATTTCTGTCATATAAGAACTGAAGTGGAGTTTTACTCATATGTCACTGTTTTTAAACTGATAATTGATATTGTACTTCCATTAAAAATAGAGAACCATTTAGGTTTAATATATACGTTCTTACTACAGGGTTTGTTTAGGTAATTATGCGCATGCGTATAGTTTTCTTGACTTCAAGGGGTACTAGGTTAAATGGTTGCTCTGGATTCCCCACTCGATTGATTTATTTATAACTCATGGGATCCTTTCTATGTATGTCTGCTATTGAGGGTTATTGTTGTTGCATAATTTTAAATTATATGCATCATTTAAATTAAAATGAATTAGTCCACATCGTTCAGGTTTATTTTCAACACCCCTTCAGGCGAAATGGAGTCGTTTCGAGTTGTCTCCCTTCCGGAAGTCACTTCCGTGAATTCTGCATCAAAACATTACGTTGAGAAAAATTAACTCATTCTGTCGATAAATGTCGTTTTATATTAAAAGGATCGCAATTTAAACCGAGGAATGTGTACGGAAAGGAGTCATGATCACTGACCCAAAGGAAATTAAATATTTAAAGAGATAGGAATGGGGTTCCTCCTAGAATTAACGTAGGAAAATTGATGATAAGATACGAAGTGAAATACTTCTCTCACTCTGAGTCTCAGTGACTGCTGTGGAAAGTAAACTTGGAATTGACAGTACAAAAATAAAACACAATAGGCCTAAGTACATTGTCACACACTTTTAACTGGGCTTTGGCTATTTTGTAACTATTCAGATAACGTAAATTACATTTTACATGTGCAGTTGAATTAGTTTTGAAAATTATATTATCCAGCTATATAGCTACATGTATACATGTGTCAATGAAAACAATGGCAATCGTATCCCTCAGAGCAATCTGCTCTTTAATTAAAAAAATCCTGTTTAATTCATATAGAAAATTACAAAATGTGAGTTTATATTATTGCAATTATATCCCTGTCACATTTTTCACAAAAATAAAACATTGCAATCATTTCTAGATTTACAGTATACAAGATTGATTTCTATCTGTCTCAAAAAAAGATTAACTATACTTTTTAATTAACATGTGTTATATTTGTAGGATTATTTTGTTGCTGATGCCACTGAGGATCAAGTGTTCCTGTGTGTACAACACAACCAGACCAGTACAAACCTGTATATATCTGATGTAACAGGCTCTAAATATTCATTATCACTGGAAAATATCATTTACTATAACCCTAAAGGAGCAAACAAGGGTTCTTGGCTCAGGTTTGTATGCTAAAAGTTCTTCAAAAGTTGCGAAATTAAGAAACTCTATTTTATTGTATGAATTCAGTGGAAACTTGTATATAAGATAATATGCTTTAACAAATTCATTTCTGGTGTGAAGAGTAGAATGTTTAAAATATAATGGGACTGGGGAAAGGATGAAATTACAATAAAAATTAACTTTTATATAAAATAAAATGATAAAAATCTGTCTATGCAAAAACCAACGAAATTTAAAAAAAAGTTATTATGTATATCTATTTCTAGTTTTTTGTGAAAATGTTAAAATAATAAACTAGTGGAACATTTTGATCAACATCCTTCTAAGCTAGGACTGTAAGACAATTATTATGTAGATATATATATAATTTTCCAAATTAATTGAATGTGTCAAACACTATATATTTGTCACAAGTATTGAAATGGCTGAAAAAATACATAAAAAAATCATAGCACTCATGTTTTAACCAAACATGATACTTACATGGATCTTATATAAAACTTGAACTTTATTTTGTAGATATTTTGCTAAAGACCCATTTGTTGATTTGACTAAGGTATCCGCCTTGAGAGGAGTTTACATTGCTAACGTTCAGACAAATACCTCTGTACTTACTATTGAGGGTCAAAAGTCATTGATAACCTTCGATAAAGGTGGAACTTGGGTTCCTCTGACACCACCCTTAGAAGATGCCCAAGGTCATCCTTCTAATTGTTCAAAGGTAAATGTATACAACACATTATTATATATTGATTACATAAGTAAAGGTCTGTCTTTCAAAAATATACATTTTCACTCAGGTTTATTTGAAATTTGTTCAAGGAAAGACAACTGTTTTTCTGTTTTTCTTTTAAGGATGGGTTTGTTGAGAGATATGAGATTATATCAGAATTTAATCATTTTTTAGTAATTTTAGAATTTTAATTGGAATTTAGACAAGATAGAAAAAATTTTTTGTTAAGAAACTCATTCAATTAAATTTAAATCTGTATGTTTTAGCAAAATAAAAACAAAAAGATGTACAAGGTAATGCTAGGTTTTCATCAGACCCATTAGTATGTTTTATCTCCAGTGTGTCTGTCTGTATATGTCATGTATGTTTGTTCATGCAGTCCTTTGTACATGTATATGTTTATAATCTCATAGCATGTTTTATTGGGTAGATAATTATTTACATATTAATAAATTTCAATGAAACTTAATATTTTCCCCAAGAACTATTGTAACTATTTAATTTACATAATTATTAATTGTATGAATGAACATTGTATTAATTATACTAAATGCAAGGCATATTGTTCTGTAAGATCGTTATAATGTGTAAAATTTCATCAACAAAAGTTCTGGCTGGATCATCATATGAAAAAAATATCATTTCAATTTTAGACCCAAAATGCACCTTATCACTAGTTGTCCACCATTGATGGGCACGACAAAAGTTCCCATGAAATTTTTTGACGTCTCAGTTGAAAAATATATTGTTGCATGACCTAATAATTTAAGTGTTGCAGATACTGTAATAGGGATAATGTTTATACTAGCTCTCTGTTTCTGGTACTACTAGACATTTAAAGGATTTTTTTTACACACTACAAATTCATATGTGTCTGTTATCAATTTCAAGTAAACATTTTAATGTGAAAAGTTTCATGTTAATAATTGCATAAGAATTTGATGTCTGCTGTATGAAATAATGCAATTGAACAGCATTTGATTTACAATTAGAAATAAGTCTTCATGTAACCATGGCTACAGAATGGTTTTAATGTGTAAATGTTGGTTGTGTTTAATATAAATAAGCATGATATTAAATATTTTGCCATATTAGTATGTCATTTAACCATGGCTACAGAATGGTTTTAATGTGTAAATGTTGGTTGTGTTTAATAAGCATGATATTAAATATTTTGCCATATTAGTATGTCATTTAACCATGGCTACAGAATGGTTTTAATGTGTAAATGTTGGTTGTGTTTAATAAGCATGATATTAAATGTTTTGCCATATTAGTATGTCATGTATGTGATTTATTGTACAATCAGTGCATGTATAAAATTCTGTATGCTATAGCATGCAATTACTATAGTAACAATATTTGTTTGTCGAAACAGCATATGTTACAATGGATAGGACTAAAGTAATATGATCCTGAGTTTTGCATAAATTGTGTTGATTTGAGTCTATATGTAAAAACTGTTGACTTGGTAAAACTTAGCAACATCATGGCAAAAAATTTTTTTTTTTTAATTTTCCTTTAACATTTTAAAGGAGCATGATTCCTGAATTGTATAATTTGTATAAGATAACACCAAAATGGTGTTTGATTTTCCTCAAATGTGTATATCTGATTGTTGAGCATACAGTTATGACCAAAAACTTTGCAAAATCCACGTGTAAAAAAATAAAACCTTTTGGAGCTGATCAGTTAGCCCCTGCCTCATATATTAAAAAAAGAATTCAATATTTCAATTAACTGTAGTTTAGAAATAACTAATGTGTCCATCAGTAGTTTTACTGTTCCAAATTGAGTTTAACTGGAAACAAGAGTTTTTTTGTCTGTATAATTTTTTGTTTTTGCTATTTAGTTTCAGAACTGTTCGCTCCATCTGACTCAGGAATTCAGTCGACTATATCCAGGAAGTCGTGCCTCTAACATCATGTCCAAAACATCAGCGCCAGGCCTTGTCGTTGGTATGGGGGTTACTGGTACTAACCTCAAGCATGATCCTGATATGTTTTTATCTTCCAATGCTGGGTACACTTGGCGACAGGTCAGTTTAAAACAAGGCTTTTTTACCACTTTATAGTCACACCTGTTATTAAGGGAAATCCTTTCGAATCATTGTTTGCTTGTCATGCTATGGTAATATTTATGCATTTTGAATCTCAGTAAAAATATCACTTCTCTAATATAGTAACTCAACGTTGACTTTATATGCGGGTTTGACTTTACTTGAATAGAATGTGGTTCGTATCATGCTATTTCAAAAAATATATAAAAAGTTCATAGCATCAAGTTACATCTCTCTCAAAATTCTTTTTTGCAGAATTCATTAAAGAATATTCATGAGATATGTTATAAAAAGAAAGAATTTTAAAGATATAAATTTGAATAATAATTTTGGGTATATAGCTTTAATGTAATACTTTAAGTTAATAAAAAAAATAAATCAATGTCAGTGCTCTTGTTATCTCTCTAAATAAAAGACTTATTCATTTCTATGCTCAAGTTTGCACATTTGTGTAAAAATTATACTATTTGGCTTGATATCCAAAATTACTGTCAAAATTTGATGCATTTTCTCCCTCTTTTAGATAAATGTTATGTAAATGTTTATATTATATTATAGGTTTTAGAAGGTAACCAGTATTATGCTATGGGTGATCATGGAGGACTCATCATATCTGTTCCACAGTTCAGAACCACAGACGAGTTGTTGTAAGTATAACACAGCAGATCTCTGATCCATGTACACAGCAAGAATTCTAGAATAATTTTACTTTTCGATAAACAAGTATATATTGATGGTTTCTGTTTTTGTCTCAGGGAATATGTATAAAAAAGAAGATGTGGTATAATTGCCAATTAGACAACTCTCTACAAGAGACCAAATGACACAAAAATTAACAACTATAGGTCACTGTAAGGCCTTCAACAATGAGCAAAGCTCATACCGTATAGTCAGCTATAAAAGGCCTGAAATTACAAATGTAAAACAATTATAAGGAGAAATGTAAGGGCTCATTTATGTACAAAAAATGAACAAAAAAAAAATATGTAACACATAAATAAACAAAAACCACTGAATTACTGAAGACCTATATGATTAAGTTGGTTCAAAAATTTTATTTTAAAAAATTGTGGTATCTTTAATACAAATTTTAAGCAGGTAATTTTGGGCCCCTTTATATAGCTTGTTGTTTGGTGTGAGCCAAGGCTCTGTGTTGAAGGCCATACATTGACCTATAATGGTTAACTTTTTTAAATTGTTGTTTGGATGGAGAGTTGTCTCATTGGCACTCACACCACATCTTCCTATATCTATCATAGAATGCACTTTAATCATTAATATTAGGTATTTCAGATGCAAAGCACATGCACTCACATGAAAACAAGACAATATTATGCTTCAAATATATGTGTGTAAGCATGCTACTTCTACAGATAAGTAATTTGTGTATATATTATCTATTTTAATATTACAGTTACTCTTGGAATGAAGGAGAAACGTGGGTAACCTATAAGTTCCACACAGAGAAGATTCGTGTGTATGGTATCCTCACAGAACCTGGAGAGATGACATCTGTCTTTACATTATTTGGTTCACATCTAGAGAGACATCGCTGGCTGATCATACAGATAGACTTACGTACAATATTCCGTATGTATGGTTTCTTTTTCTACTGAATATTCCTTTTTTACTCCTGTGGCTACTATATATCAATTCATGATAAAAACCAGTTATCCTTCAGTTGCATAAAGTGTAATAAATGGTTTTTTACACCTCAAGAGTTAAGCTATGGGATTAAAGGGTTTAAGTGTCTGGGTCGCTGTCTCAATAACACACCCACATCTCCTTTCAATCCAATTATAAAATATCTTATATAGAAAAGTGGTATCTGTCTACCTGTCATGAAAATTTTTCATGAGCAAATATGTGAATGTAGTTTTCAAGTTTTTATGATGGTTTGAGGAAAAATCATATTTCTTGACCTTCAAATTTGTAAACAGTCATTGATTGAGAAACACTTTTTCCTTTCAGTAAATTCAAGTACTTTGTGTTTCTCAAGCATACCTGCCAACTTTCACGATTTAGGCGTGTATTACACGATTTTGACCCTTTGTCACGATTGCACGATCGTGATCGTGAAAAACCCTCTAAAACACGATTTTGTGAAAATGTACACGAAAAATATGATGGTTCCCGATTTTGAACTGTGTCCAAGGAAGATATTCGTATTCAGCCAATCAAATTCTATGTTTCTCATGTTCAAATTAATCAGCCAATCAAAAACGTTTTCTCTCAAGATAATTCTAACATCCTAGATTTTGAACTTTGTGTTGATTTCCTCTGTTTTTTTAAAATCGTGAACATGGCAAATGGTTTTTCACCTGCAAGAAGGTTCTTACACAGAATAAGAATAAAAGCATGGCTGATTGACAAACTTCAATGATGCAGTACTACCATAAAGATAACAAATAGTAGTTTATTCACTAATTTATTGATATTACACTTGCTGTAATAAATGATATGTATTTAATTAAAATACCAAATCATTTACTGTACTATTCTTTATTTTTCACATGGACAAAACAAAAAACCCACATGAGGAATCCCTTAAATCAGGGACTTCCCTTAGTCAACTTGGTCAAGGGGTCATTTTACTTCTGTGAAAAATAAAAAGGAAAAAATGTAGATTTTTATTTAACTTAAAAATTGGGAATTCTGACATTATATATAGAACTACTTTTCTAAATGCAGGGTTCAATTATTTTGAAAAATAAAGAAGATATCCATGATATATTAGGCCAAGAACATACCAAAATTCTTGGACATGTGTTGACCATATTATACCAGATAGATCATATGATGTATATTTCTTTGGGAAAAGTTTCTTCAAATAATATGAATATCAGAATATGTGCTCATTTTTACTTAAAAAGTGGTTTTTAATGTCCTTACATTGAGGGGATACCCCTAGGTGTTGTTCCCAACCTGATAAAGGTCTATCTTTGTGCATAATTTTAAATTGGAAAAGTCAACAATTATTTAAAATCCTTACACATGAAATTAATTCCTGGTCTTGCAGCTACATGTTCATCTTTTCTACTGATATATGATAACTAGAATCATGCAAATAAACTTTAGAAAAAGGCATGTAAGCTCATCTTACAAATATGACACTTTTTCTAGTCCACAAAACAGCACACGCAAAATAGTCGTCGCAAAGAATTGTAACCTTTGAAATTGTTGTCGCGCACTAAAACCCCCATGGGCACTTTCAAAACTTGGCAGGTATGCTCAAGGAAAAGAAATAGTTTCAAAGTAATTTTAATATATACTTTTTTCATATTTGACTTTACCTTAAGCTTATAACATAAATATGCTAAGAATCAGTTTTGAACTTTTTCAGCCTTTCAATGTAAAGAAGATGATTACAAGATGTGGTCTTTCCCTGATCAGAAGCCATATTTTGGTTGCATTCTGGGTAAAAAGACAGTTTATGAAAGACGTATATCTCATGCAGATTGTTACAATGGAAGAGATTATGACCGAGAAGTGGTAGAAAAGAATTGTTCCTGTTCAAGGGAAGATTACGAATGGTAAGACATTTTATCTCTGACACAGATATTTAAAAACTATTTCTATTTCATTTGTATATCATCATTTTCATTTTTGGGATACGATTGCTTTTAAGCAATCTGTAGACTTATACCATTGACTCAGGGCCATGCCCTCACGTCAACCGTTTTATTCTAAACATCAAGGAACATCTCAGATTCTTGAGATTGTCTTGTTTTAAATGGTATAAAAACAAAAGGATTGAATTTAAGCAACTGTCCTGTAATGTTCTTCTCATAATCTTCATATTTCGATATTTCCTTTGACTTGTATGCGTGTTTTTAACAACAGGGAAAATCAGAATTAAGCAGTATTTATATTTAGTGTTTTTATAAATTTAGAAACACGTCAGAGGGAATTCCCCAATTTTTATAACATGCGAGAAATCTCTGAATTCCCATTGATAAACCTGTCATAATTATAAGAACTGAAGTGGAATGTTCCTATATGTCACCGTTATGAAACTAATATTTGATACTGTAATTCCATATAGATATGGAGGTCATTTAATTAACATTTAATATACGTCCTTGCTACAAATCACAAGTTTTTTATTATTTATGCTTTATGTCTAGGGTTTGTTTACATAAATTATGCGCATGCGTAGTTTTCTTGACTTGAAGGGGTATCAGATTGAATGGTTGCTCTAGATTCCCAACTCCATTGATTAATCTAAAACTCATGAGATCCTTTCTATGTCTGTCTGCTATTGAGGGTTATTGTTGTTGTATACTTTTAAATCATATGCATCATTGAAATGAAAATAAATGTAGTCCACAACCTAAAGGTGTAACTAGAACACCCTTTTACCCAAATGGAGACTTCCATATTATCGCTTGGAGTTGCCTCCCTTCTGTAAGTAACT
The DNA here is from genome assembly GCA_037788925.1 of Mytilus galloprovincialis. NCBI lineage: Eukaryota > Metazoa > Mollusca > Bivalvia > Mytilida > Mytilidae > Mytilus > Mytilus galloprovincialis. The sequence goes on along the minus strand of CM075333.1, from coordinate 86,154,030 downwards.
TAGGTCAATCGACGACATGTCGAGAAAAAAATAACTCGTTCTGTCGATAGACGTCGTATTATATTAAAACTGATCACAATTTAAATAGAGGAATGTGTACGGAAAGGAGTCATGTCCACTGACCCAAAAGAAATTAAATATTTAAAGAGTTAGGAATGGGGTTCGACCTAGAATTCACGTAGGAAAAAAGGTGATAAGGTAGGAAGTGAAATACCTTCTCTCACGCGCAGTGACTGCAGGAATTAATAGTACAAAAGTAAAACACAATAAGTACATTGTTCATACACATGTATCGAGGATTGGCTATTTTTAAAGTTGAATAACAATTCAGGTTATGTAAATTACATTTTACGAGCAATTTACACATGCAGTTGAATTATTTTTGAAAATAATAAATACATGTATCTGCTCTATGGTCGGGTTGTTGTCGCTTTGACGCATTCCCCATTTCCGTTCCGAATTTTATCAATGAAAACAATGGCAATCGTATCCATCAGAGCAATATGCTCTTTGATTGTAAAATAGGTTTGCCTTAATTGTTTCTATTGAGAAAATAAATTATGGTGAAGAACATGTACATGATTTACACATGTATAAATTATGATGGGGGAACATGTACATGATTTACACATGTATAAATTATGATGGGGGAACATGTACATGATTTACACATGTATAAATTATGATGGGGGAACATGTACATGATTTATACATGTATAAATTATGATGGGGGGAAACATGTAGACATTTTACAAAATGAATTTAAATGAGCTACTTGTATATGACTGTAGACATACTTAAAAAAAAATATGATCTAGTTTACTTTAAGGTTTAATTTTCTAAAATTGACAAAGCATTATCAAACTTTGAAATTGTCTTTTTTTTCAGTGATGTTGGCTTTGCGTTAACTGAGAGTTCATGGGGTATAACTGAAACTTGTGAAGAAGATCGTAACAGTACTATAGATCTACACCATCCTCCTGTTCCCTGCCCTGAAGGCACCTTTTATCCTTACAGTAGAGGGTAGGTTTAGTTTTAACATATTTTATTTGCTCAATTAAAGCAAAATGGATTAGACACAAGTAAATCATACTTTTGAAGTCTTCTCCATTAGAAGGTAGGTATAAACATATGAACAAAAACAGTCTATCTTGCAGAATTGTTATATAATGTTCTATCTTTATATAAACCCTTCAGGAAAAAGAGGTTTATGTTTTTAAATTCTATATTTACTGGAAAATTGATTAATTTTTGAAATCAAAATTACACTTTTGCACTGACAGCAGCAATTGCTGTTGAGACACAGGGTTAATCAGAACCCCATACAATTTTTAGTTGCAAAGTCAGATAGTAGGCTAATTTGGCTTACCTGCTTGCTACAAACATACTGGTTTAGCCAACTCTACAAGAGAAATACTGTCCTCTGTGAGTTTAAAATCTGTCTTTTTAAAAGAGGTTATTTTAATGGTAAGAAATTATCACCATAGTCTCAAATAAAAGCTCTTGCTAATAGACCAAGGTAAACAAATTAATTTCACTGAAAACAGCACTGACAGTTTTTTTTTTGTCACTTTTCACCAATATGAAGGTTTCTCTCCAAATATTTATTAAAGAAATATACATCATATATCATCCCTACTGCACATGACCATTAAAATGAAACTTACATTGCTCATAATTTAATTGTAGTTTTATGTCTATATAATAGATTCATATTTACGGATATCGTAAGATCTCTGGCGATACCTGTCATGGTGGACTAGAGTATAGATATGACTTTATAATAGATTAATATTACATGATATTTACAGATACCGTAAGATCTCTGTCGATACCTGTCATGGTGGACTAGAGTATAGATATGACTTTATTATAGATTTATATTACATGATATTTACAGATACCGTAAGATCTCTGGCGATACCTGTCATGGTGGACTAGAGTATAGATATGACTTTATAATAGATTAATATTACATGATATTTACAGGTACCGTAAGATCTCTGGCGATACCTGTCATGGTGGACTAGAGTATAGATATGACTTTATAATAGATTAATATTACATGATATTTACAGATACCGTAAGATCTCTGGCGATACCTGTCATGGTGGACTAGAGTATAGATATGACTTTATAATAGATTAATATTACATGATATTTACAGATACCGTAAGATCTCTGGCGATACCTGTCATGGTGGACTAGAGTATAGATATGACCCCTACATGCTGTCATGTCCTGTAGCAGGTAATTAACAAAGTGTCATCCTTTCTCACTTTACCAAAAATATTTATATATATGCAACAAAACCAAAGAGGAGTAATGATAAAAAATTGAGAGTTATTCCAATTCAAAGTATTTTCTTATTGGTAGGTTTACTTTGAAAGCATTGTTTTTATATGACCGCAAAAATTTTAATTTTTCGTCAGATATTGCTATCACGTTGGCGTCGTCATCGTCGTCTTGCGTCGTCGTCTTGCGTCGTCGTCGTCTGAATACTTTTAGTTTTCGCACTCTAACTTTAGTAAAAATGAATAAAAATTGATGAAATTTTGACACAAGTTTTATGACCACAAAAGGAAGGTTGGGATTGATTTTGGGAGTTTTGGTCCCAACATTTTAGGAATTAGGGGCCAAAAAGGGCCCAAATAAGCATTTTCTTGGTTTTCGCACTATAACTTTAGTTTAAGTGAATAGAAATCTATGAAATTTTGACATAAGGTTTATGACCACAAAAGGAAGGTTGGGATTGATTTTGGGAGTTTTGGTTCCAACACTTTAGGAATTAGGGGCCAAAAAAGGGCCCAAATAAGCATTATTCTTGGTTTTCACACATAACTTTAGTATAAGTAAATAGATTTCAGTCAAATTTAAACACAAGGTTTATGACCACAAAAGGAAGGTTGGGATTGATTTTGGGAGTTGAGGTCCCAACAGTTTATGAATTAGGGGCCAAAAAGGGACCCAAATAAGCATTATTCTTGGTTTTCGCACCATAACTTAAGTATAAGTAAATAGAAATCTGTGAAATTTAAACACAAGGTTTATGACCATAAAAGGAAGGTTGGGTTTGATTTTGGGAGTTTTGGTCCCAACAGTTTAGGAATAAGGGGCCCAAAGGGTCCAAAATTGAACTTTGTTTGATTTCATCAAAAATTGAATAATTGGGGTTCTTTGATATGCTAAATCTAACTGTGTATGTAGATTCTTAATTTTTGGTCCCGTTTTCAAATTGGTCTACATTAAGGTCCAAAGGGTCCAAAATTAAACTTAGTTTGATTTTAACAAAAATTGAATCCTTGGGGTTCTTTAATATGTTGAATCTAAAAATAAACTTAGATTTTGATTATTGGCCCAGTTTTCAAGTTGGTCCAAATCGGGGTCCAAAATTAAACTTTGTTTGATTTCATCAAAAATTGAATAATTGGGTTTCTTTGATATGCCAAATCTAACTGTGTATGTAGATTCTTAATTTTTGGTCCCGTTTTCAAATTGGTCTACATTAAAGTCCAAAGGGTCCAAAATTAAACTAAATTTGATTTTAACAAAAAATGAATTCTTGGTCTTTTTTGATATGCTGAATCTAAACATGTACTTAGATTTTTGTTTATGGGCCCAGTTTTCAAGTTGGTTCAAATCAGGATCCAAAATTATTATATTAAGTATTGTGCAATAGCAAGAAATTTTCAATTGCACAGTATTCAGCAATAGCAAGAAATCTTCAATTGCACAGTATTGTGCAATAGCAAGAAATTTTCAATTGCTCAGTATTGCGCAATAGCAAGAAATCTTCAATTGCACAGTATTGTGCAATAGCAAATATTTTCAATTGCACAGTATTGCGCAATAGCCAGAAATATCTAATTGCACAATATTGTGCAATAGCAAGAAATTTTCAATTGATTGGAGTTATCTTTCTTTGTCCAGAATAGTAGTTGAGTCAACTTAAATCATTGTTTTATACAATATACAATGTATATTCACTTTTACTACCAACTGATAAATTAAAACAATCTTTACCATTCAGTGATAACAAGCACCTTTTGTTACATTTTAATATTTTATGATGTATTTAAATGAGTAGTTATTGTTGCAAACTCCATTAGAAATTTGAATTGAGATCAGTTTTGGTAAAAGGGAAAGGGGGATGTGAAAAAAAAATGGGGGTGGGTTAAATTTTTCTCATTTTAGATTTCATGAATAAAAAGAAAATTTCTTCAAACATTTTTTTGAGAGGATTAATATTCAACAGCATAGTGAATTGCTCAAAGGCAAAAAAAATTTTTTAAGTTCATTAGACCACTTAGATTTTTGTTTATGGGCCCAGTTTTCAAGTTGGCACATTCATTCTGTGTCAGAAACCTATGCTGTGTCAACTATTTAATCACAATCCAAATTTAGAGCTGTATCCAGCTTGAATCTTGTGTCCATACTTGCCCTAACCGTTCAGGTTTCAACCTCTGCGGTCGTATAAAGCTGTGCCCTGCGGAGCATCTGGTTAATCACTTAAGATATTTATTGGAACCAGTGTTAAAAAGTTTATTTATGAAAAGTTGAAATAATTTCTTAGTTCAATTGGTTGAAAGTTTGTTGAATCATAAATTTCTTATTTAGATATGACTTTTATACCATATTGATTTTGAAATATCATCATAATAAACTACATAAAAAACTATTGAATCAAGCAATATAGAATTGTTCTGACATTTGATATTAAAAGATACATTATGTTTTAGAGTGATCACCGACTAAGTAATTTATTTCATTAAACTTTTATAAATTACTATTTAAGGATAGAAATTAAAAAAAAATAATTCAGTATTGAAGGTAACAGAATTGTTTTAAATGTAATTTCAGAATCCAAAGAATTTCTGTTGTATTCATCCCAACACTTTATAAAGAGATATGTTTTTGGACAAGACCGAGATGAGACTATTATGGATGTAAACAAAATTGGTTTAAGAGGGAACATCTATGCCATAGCCTTTAATTATGGAGAAAATATTGTTTACTGGTCAGAGGGACAACCTAATAAAATAATGGTATGTTTATAGTCTTATTAGCCGTCAGAGGGTCGACCGTATGATATTATGGTAGATAAACAGGGTAAGGTCAATGCTTTCTTCACGAGGACTATTCTGTAACTGTGACCCCTCCATTCTCCTATTTATGGGAGGTTTGTCCGTGATTAGATAAAGTTTCAATATTGATGACATTGTATAGATATCAATATGCACCTTTTACTATGTGTCTCAGCAAACACAGTATCAACAATATCAGCATCTGGATAAGTCTTAGACATGTATGTACTTTTAGCTACATACTATATCAGTCCTTCCAGTCAATGCTTACACTAATGTTAGATATCTAAAATATTTTAAAGATGAACAAGTAAAATTATTCTCTATAAGAAGGTAGAATTGGATAAGATATAAGATTGTGAGAGTACAGGAAAAGTAGCAATCTTTCTGTAAGAATGAAAGATGAAATTTTAAAAGAAAGGCAAACTTACAGGATAGAAAAAGTGTGAAGTTGATAGCAGGGAATTTGGAAAGCGTGTCTTTCTTCATCACTTCTGTAAAAGCTAATTTGATTTCCCATATATCTTTTCAGAAAATGAGCTTAAGTGGTACTGGTAACATGTCTGTAGTTGCTAGTGGGCGTGGCATGTCAACAGTAGAGTCCTTGCAATTTGATTGGACTGGTGGCAATCTGTACTGGATTGATTCAGTAAATAAATCCATTGAAGTGGCCAGGAAGAATGGGCAGTTTAGACGAAGACTTGTAGATCACACACATCTTGACAGACCAAGAGGTCTAGTTCTTGACCCACATTTTGGGTATGGTTTTTTTTAATACAAATAATTCTTCAGGGTTCACACACAAGTTTAAAAATTGAAAAAGGATATCTTTACAATAAAGAAATTGTGTTTACAGGAACAAAAGCCGAAAAAAGAAAATTTACACCAGAGAAAGACATTCATATCTGTATTAAAACTTAGACATTTGAAATATAAAGAATTGTGGTATGAATGTCAATAAGATTACTTTCTCTAATTGTCTCCCTTTGAAGGAATCAAAAAACGAGACATAGGTATGCTGTTTCCAGTTTGGAGGCGGCTGCAGCGTCAACAATGTATTAGTTTGTGGTTAGTTCTAGTTTATGGTGAACCACAAGTGGTAGGTCAATCATATTTGGTGTGCAGTTGTATAAGCATTGGCACATCTCCTTTCCATGGAGATTATATGGCCCTGCCCCCTCAGTCATGGTCTATTGACTTTGAAACTTTTGCTTATTTTACATGTATTAGTTTGTGATTAGGTCAGTTTATGGGAAACGACAAGTGGTAGGTCAATGATATTTGGTATGCATTTGTGTATGCATCCACATACCTAATTTCCATGGAGATAATTTTGCTCCGCCCCCTTAATCATGGTCTATTGATTTTGAAACTTTTGCTTATTTTACATGTATTGGTTTGTGATTAGGTCAGTTTATGGAGAACAACAAGTGGTAAATCAATGATATTTGGTATGTAGTTGTGTAAGCATCGGCATATCTCATTTCCATGGAGATAATTTGGCTCCATCCCCTTAGTCATGGTCTATTGACTTTGAAAATTTTTCTGAGTTGTCATGTATTAGTTTGTGATTAGGTCAATTCAAGGGGAACCATTAGTGGTAGGCCAGTGTTAATTGGTATTCAGTTGTATAAGCATTGGCACATCTCATTTCCATGGAGATTATTTGGCCTCACCCCTCAGTCACAGTCTAATGACTTTGAAACTTATCTTAGTTTACATGTAATAGTTTGTGATTAGATCAGTTAAAGATGAACTGCTCATGTAATAGTCAATTCAAGGGGAACCATTAGTGGTAGGCCAATGTTAATTGGTATTCAGTTGCATAAGCATTGGCACATCTCATTTCCATGGAGAATATTTGGCCTCACCCCTCAGTCACAGTCTCAGTTAAGTCAATGATATTTGTTATGCAAATTTATTGGCATTTGCAAGTATTGTTTCCATGGAGATTATATAGCCCCACCCCCTCTTATTGACTTTGAAACTTTTCTATAGTTTACTAGTTAATGTTTGTATTTAGATTTTGGAACAACTTATGATAATTCAATGGTCATGATGGTATTTGGTATGCAGTTGTATAAGCATTGGCACATCTGATTCACATGGAGATTGTTTAGCCATGTAACTCAGTCATGGTTCATTGACTTTGAATATTTTCATAACTTGTGTAAGATGTTAAAGTATTGCTATTGTGATTTTAACATTTGCATAATCAAAATTACAAAAAGACCAGATACATCTCTGTGATAACAGTTTATTTTTATGTTATTTTCACATTTTTGATCGGTGTGAGAAAATATTTCTTCTCACTAGTGATCTCGGCAAATGAGTAGTCAGAATTTAATTATGAAGTTAAATTTTCTTTGTTTCTTCTGAATTTTCCTATTGTGACGTCATGACAAAAGGCTACCATGCTTGATGACGTCACATAAAAAGTACACAACTTTCTTCAAATCTTTGAAAAGGAAGGATAAAATTATTCAAAAAACAGATTCCACCATATATAACTTGTATATTTTGATATTTCTCCACTCTAAACAGTTAAATTTTAATTATTTAAAAAGTTCGGCTAGCCTCACACTAAAAATATTAAAATTTAACTGGCTCAAGTGGAGAAATATCGTAACACACTTGTTGCAGTTGTGGAATCTATATTTCCACCATAAAACAAAGGACAAGGATGTAAATATCTGTATGCAGCTTCAACATTGAGAAAACCCATGAAGTAGAGTAAGCTTTAAAATTTCATAGAATAACGTGTAACGTGACGGTACCCAAATTGCACCTATTTTGACAGTTTTTTCAACTAAGTTTTTTTATGATCAAGACAAAAATTTCCATTTTGTGTTTATTTTGTAGCCGTATCCTTCTTTATTATAAAGGTACACCAATTTGATTTTCAATCCATAAGGAATCATAGAAAAATTGGTCTGAACTTACCTCCAAACCATCCCAGATTCTGTAATGAGGAGTACCCAAATTGCATCCATGCTTAAATTCGCATCGTCAAAAGTCGAATAACAGAGCTTTTGTTTATTTTTTTCAAATATTTTGAACAATTGGATATTTGTCCATGCTTACTCTTCATTTTTGTCGAGCCTTCGACTTTAGTCGAAAAAGCGAGACTAAGCTATCCTACATTCCGTCGTCGTCGGCGTCGTCGGCGTCGGCGGCGTCCACAAATATTCACTCTGTGGTTAAAGTTTTTGAAATTTTAATAACTTTCTTAAACTATACTGAATTTCTACCAAACTTGGATAGAAGCTTGTTTATGATCATAAGAAAGTATCCAGAAGTAAATTTTGTAAAAATAAAATTCCATTTTTTTCCGTAATTTACTTATAAATGGACTTAGTTTTTCTGCGAGGAAACATTACATTCACTCTGCAGTTAAAGTTTTTTAAATTTTAATAACTTTCATAAACTATCCTTGATTTGTACCAGACTTGGACAAAAGCTTGTTTATGATCATAAGATAGTATCAAGAAGAAAATTTTGTAAAAATAAATTTCCACTTTTCCGTATTTTACTTATAAATGGACTTAGTTTTTCTGCGAGGAAACATTACATTCACTCTGTGGTTAAAGTTTTTAAAATTTTAATAACTTTGATAAACTATCCTTGATTTGTACCAGACTTGGACAAAAGCTTGTTTATGATCATAAGATAGTATCAAGAAGAAAATTTTGTAAAAATAAATTTCAACTTTTCCGTATTTTACTTATAAATGGACTTAGTTTTTTTGCCAGAAACAAAACATTCACTCTGTGGTTTAAGTTTTTAAAATTTTTATAATGTTCTTAAACTATCCTGGATTTCTACCAAACTTAGACAAAAGCTTGTTTCTGATCATAAGATATTATTTAGAAGTAAATTTTGTGAAAAAAATATTCACTTTTTCCGTATTTTACTTATAAATGGACTTAATTTTTCTTCCAGTTAACATTACATACAGTCTGCAGTTAAAGTTTATAAAACATTTATTAGATTCATAAACTATCCTGGATTTTTTTTACCAAACTTGGAAGCTTCTTTTAATCAAAAGACAGTATCGAGAGGGAAATTTTTATTGATGTTTTTCCTCATTTTTGTTGAGTCTGCGATTAACAGCAAAAGTAGGCGAGACACTGGGTTCCGTGGAACCCTTACGAATTTTTTTAAGAAATGGATACTTGAAACGTATTGTATTTGTTAATTTTAAAAAGATGACGTTTTGATGACGTCGCATGGCGACGTTTCAGTACATTTTGCTTTTTCAGTAAACACTTCATCTGTTGATAAATATTGTGAACGTTTTGTGTATATCTAAATATTTTTACCTATGTTGAAAGACGTGCATAGTATCAAATCATAAAAATACCATTTTTTTAGTCTCTAGGAAATCTTGTTAGATTTTCGCTGCTATTTTTGATAAATAGGTGCAATTTGGGTACTCGGTGCAATTTGGGTACCGTTACGTTAAGCATGAATTAGTATAAGAGATAAAATTCAAAATTTGTACTGTTCAATACATATGAATGGACCATGAACTTAGAAGCATACTTGAGCATTAATATAATCTCTGAAAACCTCCATCAGTTTTGGTGAAAGCATAAATTTTGTGAAGCCAAATAAGCGAAATTTATTTTAAAAGCCATGCAAAAAAGGGTCTAAAAGAATAACACAGACATACATGCCTGTTGCAGTCAGATTCAACTTTAGTTATCGAGCCATTAAATGATTTATTGACAGAAAATTGGCAGTCAAAAATCAGTATCTGAACTGTATGGTCAGTAATTAAACTTTCCGGAGGGTACCTTTTACAGTGATAATTAGAAGGGCTAACTAAAACTGTAGATAACATTAAACATTTATATTGCAGCTGGATGTATTGGACAGACTGGTCTCGAGAAAATCCAAGGATCATGAAGGCTTCCATGGATGGAAACAAAACTACAATAAAGGCCATCGTTACTGGCAGATCCAATGTTTTTTGGCCAAATGGTATTACTATAGATCACAGAGAGATGAAGATTTACTGGACCGATGCCCATCTCGACAGAATTTCATCGGCTAACTTGGATGGCAGTGAAATTAAATGGTTGGTTCATGGGACTTCTTTAGTACCACACCCATATGCCATTGGTATTTATAAAGTAAGTTTTATGTTGTATGCTTTACTGTGGATTGATTATTATTCCTTGGAAACCAATTTTTCATGGATTTTGTTATTACCTAGGAATTGAATTCCAATGTACAACGAATTTCTATTAAAATGTACGCAGACCTTGGAAAAACCACAAAATCATATATCCACATAAATGCAAGTTCTTCTCAAACCTTGAAAAATTGGTATCCACGAAAATAAATGAATCCATTGTATGATTTAATGTCTGTGTAGATAGATTCCAAAAGATTTAAAAATCTTGTGGTTGATATCAGATAAGGATGGCTTCAATTTTTGTTAAAATTAAATTAAAGATTTAATGCAAAATCTTATTAAATTTCTGTTTATATAAAAATAGACATATTTTCAAGGCTTGACAATATTTGTAACATCATGTACATATACCATTTCATCAGTAATTTGTAAATACTGTAGAAACCTTAATTTTCGTGGGGTTAAAATTTTGTGTTTTTGTCTGTATGTAAGATTTCATGGGGATTTACTTTCGTGGTTTCCAGTAAATGGTACTGATATTATATGTAGGTTAAATTTTCTTTGGGATTTTAATTTCTTGGATATAATCTTTCCACGATATATAAAGAATTTAAATCCTCCACGAAAATTCATGCTTTTACAGTATTCCATTAGTTTGTACTCACTCATAATCTCAGTGTTAGAAGACTGGTTGTTAGGATAAATATTATTGGGTTAGTTAACTTAGTTCTCAATTAACATGTGTGAGGTGTGGGAGATTTGGATATGGGAAAATTTGAACATAAAATTTACAAAAAAAATATAAACTAGACTAATTTGTGTTATCTGCAGTATTTTTGATAGACCACCTTATATTATTCCAATGTTAGTTTTCATTTGTTAGCTTGAATGTTTAATTGTCCATAGCTGTTCAAAGATGTCTGCCTTTTTCTGTTTCTTGGGAAGGATTTGTTCATCCTGTTCAGCCACTATGAAGCGTTAAAATTCAAATTTTTGAATGCAACACATACATAGTAATTTAAAGGGTACTGCCATTGCATGTGATTGCATGTGACAAGATAAAACAAAACATTTAAAATTTTCAACACATTCGATATTCTTTGTGGTACTATTCTACAAAAATAAATAGGAGTGCATTTGATGTTTTGTACATATGTTTATTATACTGTAAAAATATAAGTGAACAAACACCAGAAGTGGTGATTAGGCAGTAGGGTAAAAATGTTTATTATAATGTAAACTAACAACCACCTTTTATTTTTAGGACAAGATATACTGGAGTGATTGGTTGAAGAAAGCTATATATTCTGCTAACAAGCTGACTGGACGTGGTATTATGGCAGTCAAGATCAATATTGACGATGTGATGGACCTGAAAATATTAGATTATTTGTCACAGCATGGTTTGTATTCTAAAGAAATTCACCAAGCACTTGTACATGTTGTAGTTGTCACTCCACTTGGGTTCATTGGTTAATTGATTAAATAATGAGGTTCATATTTATTTGTAATTATTCAGACAACTATATATATTATTCCTATTAAAAAGAAAAGTAGTAAAATATATTCTTTCTATCACATATACATATCCATAATGCAAGTTTTCTTCAATCCAGGAAAATTACGAAAATAATTGAATCCACAAATGTTTAATTATACGTTTTAGATTCAACTGCATGCAGTAAATCAAATGGTGGATGTTCACAATTATGTCTGCCAAAGCCAGGACTGAAAAATAATAATAATAGGACATGTAAATGTGATGAGCTGATGCCAAAACTTATCATCTCTCCTGATGGCAGCGATGAGAAATGTACCTGTCCTCCAGGTGAAGAGTTACAGAATAACACCTGTATACACTGTAAGTAATAAGGTTAGAGAAATGTACCTGTTCTCCAGTGAAAAATTAGAGACTAGCACTTGTATACACTGTAAGTAATAAGGTTAGAGAAATGTACCTGTTCTCCAGGTGAAGAGTTAGAGAATAGCACCTGTATACACTGTAAGTAATAAGGTAAGAGAAATGTACCTGTTCTCCAGGTGAAGAATTAGAGAATAGCACCTGTATACACTGTAAGTAGTAAGGTTAGAGAAATGTACCTGTCCTCCAGGTGAAGAATTAGAGAATAGCACCTGTATACACTAAGTAATAAGGTAAGAGAAATGTACCTGTTCTCCAGGTGAAGAGTTAGAGAATAGCACCTGTATACACTGTAAGTAGTAAGGTAAGAGAAATGTACCTGTTCTCCAGGTGAAGAGTTAGAGAATAGCACCTGTATACACTGTAAGTAATAAGGTAAGAGAAATGTACCTATTCTCCAGGTGAAGAGTTAGAGAATAGCACCTGTATACACTGTAAGTAATAAGGTTAGAGAAATGTACCTATTCTCCAGGTGAAGAGTTAGAGAATAGCACTTGTATACACTGTAAGTAATAAGGTTAGAGAAATGTACCTATTCTCCAGGTGAAGAGTTAGAGAATAGCACCTGTATACACTGTAAGTAATAAGGTTAGAGAAATATACCTGTTCTCCAGGTGAAGAGTTAGAGAATAGCACCTGTATACACTGTAAGTAATAAGGTTAGAGAAATGTACCTGTTCTCCAGGTGGAGAGTTAGAGAATAGCACTTGTATACACTGTAAGTAATAAGGTTAGAGAAATGCACCTGTTCTCCAGGTGAAGAGTTAGAGAATAGCACCTGTATACACTGTAAGTAGTAAGGTAAGAGAAATGTACCTGTTCTCCAGGTGAAGAGTTAGAGAATAGCACCTATATACACTGTAAGTAATAAGGTTAGAGAAATGTATCTGTTCTCCAGGTGAAGAGTTAGAGAATAGCACTTGTATACACTGTAAGTAATAAGGTTAGAGAAATGTACCTGTTCTCCAGGTGAAGAGTTAGAGAATAGCACCTGTATACACTGTAAGTAGTAAGGTAAGAGAAATGTACCTGTTCTCCAGGTGAAGAGTTAGAGAATAGCACTTGTATACACTGTAAGTAATAAGGTTAGAGAAATGTACCTGTTCTCCAGGTGAAGAGTTAGAGAATAGCACCTGTATACACTGTAAGTAATAAGGTAAGAGACATGTACCTGTTCTCCAGGTGAAGAGTTAGAGAATAGCACCTGTATACACTAAGTAATAAGGTTAGAGAAATGTACCTGTTCTCCAGGTGAAGAGTTAGAGAATAGCACCTGTATACACTGTAAGTAGTAAGGTTAGAAAAGTGTACCTGTTCTCCAGGTGAAGAGTTAGAGAATAGCACTTGTATACACTGTAAGTAATAAGGTTAGAGAAATGTACCTATTCTCCAGGTGAAGAGTTAGAGAATAGCACCTGTATACACTGTAAGTAATAAGGTTAGAGAAATATACCTGTTCTCCAGGTGAAGAGTTAGAGAATAGCACCTGTATACACTGTAAGTAGTAAGGTAAGAGAAATGTACCTGTTCTCCAGGTGAAGAGTTAGAGAATAGCACCTGTATACACTGTAAGTAATAAGGTTAGAGAAATGTACCTGTTCTGCAGGTGAAGAGTTAGAGAATAGCACTTGTATACACTAAGTAATAAGGTTAGAGAAATGTACCTGTTCTCCAGGTGAAAAGTTAGAGAATAGCACCTGTATACACTGTAAGTAATAAGGTAAGAGAAATGTACCTATTCTCCAGGTGAAGAGTTAGAGAATAGCACCTGTATACACTGTAAGTAGTAAGGTAAGAGAAATGTACCTGTTCTCCAGGTGAAGAGTTAGAGAATAGCACTTGTATACACTGTAAGTAATAAGGTTAGAGAAATGTACCTGTTCTCCAGGTGAAAAGTTAGAGAATAGCACCTGTATACACTGTAAGTAATAAGGTAAGAGAAATGTACCTGTTCTCCAGGTGAGGAGTTATGAGAATAGCACCTGTATACACTGTAAGTAATAAGGTTAGAGAAATGTACCTGTTCTCCAGGTGAAGAGTTAGAGAATAGCACCTGTATACACTAAGTAATAAGGTAAGAGAAATGTACCTGTTCTCCAGGTGAGGAGTTATGAGAATAGCACCTGTATACACTGTAAGTAGTAAGGTAAGAGAAATATACCTGTTCTCCAGGTGAGGAGTTATGAGAATAGCACCTGTATACACTGTAAGTAGTAAGGTTAGAGAAATGTACCTGTTCTCCAGGTGAAGAGTTAGAGAATAGCACTTGTATACACTGTAAGTAATAAGGTTAGAGAAATGTACCTGTTCTCCAGGTGAAGAGTTAGAGAATAGCACTTGTATACACTGTAAGTAATAAGGTTAGAGAAATGTACCTGTTCTCCAGGTGAAGAATTAGAGAATAGCACCTGTATACACTGTAAGTAATAAGGTTAGAGAAATGTACCTGTTCTCCAGGTGAAGAGTTAGAGAATAGCACCTGTATACACTGTAAGTAATAAGGTAAGAGAAATGTACCTGTTCTCCAGGTGAAGAGTTAGAGAATAGCACCTGTGTACGTGTTCTCCAGGTGAAGAGTTAGAGAATAGCACCTGTATACACTGTAAGTAATGAGGTTAGAGAAATGTACCTGTTCTCCAGGTGAAGAATTAGAGAATAGCACCTATATACACTGTAAGTAATAAGGTTAGAGAAATGTATCTGTTCTCCAGGTGAAGAATTAGAGAATAGCACCTATATACACTGTAAGTAGTAAGGTTAGAGAAATGTACCTGTTCTGCAGGTGAAGAGTTAGAGAATAGCACCTGTATACAGTGTAAGTAGTAAGGTAAGAGAAATGTACCTGTTCTCCAGGTGAAGAGTTAGAGAATAGCACCTGTATACACTGTAAGTAATAAGGTTAGAGAAATGTACCTGTCCTCCAGGTGAAGAATTAGAGAATAGCACCTGTATACACTAAGTAATAAGGTTAGAGAAATGTACCTGTCCTCCAGGTGAAGAATTAAAGAATAGCACCTGTATACACTGTAAGTAGTAAGGTAAGAGAAATGTACCTGTTCTCCAGGTGAAGAGTTAGAGAATAGCACCTGTATACACTGTAAGTAGTAAGGTTAGAAAAGTGTACCTGTTCTCCAGGTGAAGAGTTAGAGAATAGCACTTGTATACACTGTAAGTAATAAGGTTAGAGAAATGTACCTATTCTCCAGGTGAAGAGTTAGAGAATAGCACCTGTATACACTGTAAGTAATAAGGTTAGAGAAATATACCTGTTCTCCAGGTGAAGAGTTAGAGAATAGCACCTGTATACACTGTAAGAAGTAAGGTAAGAGAAATGTACCTGTTCTCCAGGTGAAGAGTTAGAGAATAGCACCTGTATACACTGTAAGTAGTAAGGTTAGAGAAATATACCTGTTCTCCAGGTGAAGAGTTAGAGAATAGCACCTGTATACACTGTAAGTAGTAAGGTAAGAGAAATGTACCTGTTCTCCAGGTGGAGAGTTAGAGAATAGCACTTGTATACACTGTAAGTAATAAGGTTAGAGAAATGCACCTATTCTCCAGGTGAAGAGTTAGAGAATAGCACCTGTATACACTGTAAGTAATAAGGTAAGAGAAATGTACCTGTTCTCCAGGTGAAGAGTTAGAGAATAGCACCTGTATACACTGTAAGTAATAAGGTTAGAGAAATGTACCTGTTCTCCAGGTGAAGAGTTAGAGAATAGCACTTGTATACACTGTAAGTAATAAGGTTAGAGAAATGTACCTGTTCTCCAGGTGAAGAGTTAGAGAATAGCACCTGTATACACTGTAAGTAGTAAGGTAAGAGAAATGTACCTGTTCTCCAGGTGAAGAGTTATAGAATAGCACCTGTATACACTGTAAGTAATAAGGTTAGAGAAATGTACCTGTTCTCCAGGTGAAGAGTTAGAGAATAGCACCTGTATACACTGTAAGTAATAAGGTAAGAGAAATATACCTGTTCTCCAGGTGAAGAGTTAGAGAATAGCACCTGTATACACTGTAAGTAGTAAGGTAAGAGAAATCTACCTGTTCTCCAGGTGAGGAGTTATGAGAATAGCACCTGTATACACTGTAAGTAGTAAGGTTAGAGAAATGTACCTGTTCTCCAGGTGAAGAGTTAGAGAATAGCACCTGTATACACTGTAAGTAATAAGGTTAGAAAAATGTACCTGTTCTCCAGGTGAAGAGTTAGAGAATAGCACCTGTATACACTGTAAGTAATAAGGTTAGAGAAATGTACCTGTCCTCCAGGTGAAGAATTAGAGAATAGCACCTTTATACACTGTAAGTAACATTAAAGGTTACATGAATGTTATTTTTCACTATTTAAGTAAAAATGTTAATTTTAAATTTGTCTGTTATATTGAACGAATGTAGACAGAGTTCTAAATTTCTTCCTCCTAAACCTAAAAAATTTAGGGGAACAGTGGCCAAGAGTTGAAGACTCATGAAGAATTTGTAACAGTCCCTATCTAATCAAGTAACATAGTGCGTGTTACTGACATGTTACTTATATGCTGTATTGAAAGTAAACAAGAGATATGCAATGTTATTTGGTACTTATAAAAAAGAAGATGTGGTATGATTGCAAATGAGACAACTCTCCACAGGAGATCAAAATAACACGCAAATTGACTACTATAGGTCACTGTACGGCCTTAACAATGAAATACTGAAAATGTTGGACAGGTTCATTTTACAAAAAGATGAAATATCTATTTGTGTAACATAGTTTGACAAAGGTTCCTGGTTCGATTTCCGTTCCGGATGAAAATTTCAGGGACTGAATTTTCGGCTCTCCCTTGACACCATTTGCGAGTATGGTCTTGAGGAAACGATGATAGTCCGTCGGAAGGGGACGATAAATGGCTGACCTCTGTTAAGAGAGAGCCATATCTCTTGCACATTAAAGACACCCTTGTAGATTTCGAAAAAGAGCAGGCTAATGTCTCTACAAGGCAGCACTCGCACCCGCAAAGTGGAAAGGGATTAATAAAAGTTGTAAAACATGTTTCCCAATCCACTATAAATAAGTATGTTTAAATTAAAGTTAAATTAAATTAACATAGTTTGAATCATAAAATGCATCTTTCAGCTGGTAAAACTAATTGTACAGCGGGAAGGTTCCAGTGCAAAAATGGAGACTGTATCCCTTCCACCTGGTTCTGTGACCGTGACAACGACTGTTCTGATGGTAGCGATGAAATGGATTGTCGTAAGTATTTGCACTTCAGTTGCAGATTCAGTAGATAATGACCAAAAACTGAAAGTCTTTTATAAAATGGCAAAATCAAAAGCTAAAAAACATCAAACAAATGGAGAAGAACTGTCTTAATGATGATAATCATGACTTGTTTTTAAAATAGAAATAGGAGGCAAAACTTATAATTGGAGTTATCTCACTTTATCATTAATTGTAATTAGAGAATTTCAATTCAAAATATTGCTTAGACAATGCAATGTTCAATTATGAGTACACACTGCTTTACCCTTCAGTGCTTGCAAAAAGGAGAAACAGCTATGAAAGTAACATATATACAGACATGACATTTTTAGGAAAACAGTCCTGTAATTTTACCTCCCTTAGTTGGGGATTTGACAGTCACAAATCCAGTTTTACTAGCGCTGGTGAAATAGTACTGTTCTTCCTATAGTTATACAATACTCTTAAAATGCAAAAAAAATATCATTTTGAATTTGTTGAGACTTGACTTGACTGCAAAATAGATGAGCATCATCCAATCTTGTTGTTGTTACATGACATATTGGATTAAATAAATTATGAATGCATGTTTAATAGTAACCCTTATATACATGATTAATTTGATCATATTTATAACAGTACCATTTTATGTTTATTTTAGCTTATAAAACGTGTACTGCTGGAAACTTTCAGTGTAGCACTGGCCACTGTATACCATTAAGGTGGCATTGTGATTTTGACAATGATTGTGGTGATATGTCTGATGAAGATGGCTGTGGTATGTAAAATCTTGTCTCCCTCAGCACTAAAAAAGTGGTGCTTCAAGTTACTGATCTCTATTACTTATGTACTGATTGAAAATTATTTGTAAAAATATTTCAGATGAGTGTTTATGATTGATAGAAAATAAAACTCTTTTAACGAGGCATTAGCTAATGAAATATAATAAAAATTAAACAAATTTAATTTTTTTTTTGGTTCAATCATTAGTGAAGTGAAATAGCGAAGTGATGACTCACTTTTAGTAGACAGTTTGGTTCAATTTTGTCAAATTAAGCTCAAAAACATTGCTTATTAGTTATTCGCTTGCAAGTGAATAATTCGACCTCATTGAATCCATATTCATGTGACCTTAAATTCAACCTCTTAGCTTTATAAGATAGGTTACCCATAAACAAGGCATGTTCAGCTAATAAAAGGAAAAGAATGTCAATTTTGAAATTGGTACAAGGGTGAACCATTTGGTTGACTGTTGTTTCAATCCACAAAAACTCAGTGTTTTATACAGGTAAAAAAAAATGATTAATATATTCTTTAACTTTTGATAATTTTGATTTCAGTTTACAGTAATTGTACAGCAGATCAGTTTCATTGTGATAATGGGAGATGTATCAGCAGTAATTGGACATGTGACTTTGACGATGACTGTCGAGATGGTTCAGATGAAAGGGACTGTCAAATTACCGGTCAGTTAACATGATGTCATCTGTGTTAAACAGGCAGAAAATCCAGCTATTTTAAAAGGGTGGTTCCTGAAACACTGTGAAACATTCACATTTTAACAAAAAATTGCTGAAAAAGGGTGTGGGTTTCAAACTCCTTGACCCATCTGCCTCATTTTTACAGTGGCACGTTGAAGGAAAACAAACAAGAACTCTGTATAACTGGAATGTTTTATTGTTTCATCAGAAAACCTTATACTTTGTTTTTAACATCAATAGCAGTCCAAAAAATATGTTGTGTTTAACATCAATAGCAGTCCAAAAAATATGTTGTGTTTAACATCAATAGCAGTCCAAAAAATATGTTGTGTTTAACATCAATAGCAGTCCAAAAAATATGTTGTGTTTAACATCAATAGCTGTCCAAAAAATATGTTGTGTTTAACATCAATAGCAGTCCAAAAAATATGTTGTGTTTAACATCAATAGCAGTCCAAAAAATATGTTGTGTTTAACATCAATAGCAGTCCAAAAAATATGTTGTGTTTAACATCAATAGCAGTCCAAAAAATATGTTGTGTTTAACATCAATAGCTGTCCAAAAAATATGTTGTGTTTGACATCAATGGCAGTCCAAAAAAATATGTTGTGTTTAACATCAATGGCAGTCCAAAAAAATATGTTGTGTTTGACATCAATAGCAGTCCAAAAAATATGTTGTGTTTAACATCAATAGCAGTCCAAAAAATATGTTGTAAATAGTATTTTTGATTACAGATGAAATGTGTGAAATAAATAGGTCATTCTTTAATCATGATTCTCCAGCCTATTTCAATCTGTTATTCACAGCTTTATGATATATTTTAGATCCCTGTACTGATGATGAGTTTCATTGTTTGGCACACCAGCCTAAGTGTATCCCCTGGGCCCAGAGATGTGATGGACACAATGACTGTACAGACAGGTCAGATGAAGGTAATTGTACGTCCACCACTTGTACACCATACCAGTTCAGATGTGACGATGGCAAGTGTATATATTCTACATGGCAGTGTGATGGTGGTAGAGATTGCCATAATGGTGAAGATGAAAGGGACTGTAATTCAACTACAGGTAATGGTGTTTTGGTGTTGTATAAACAAAATTATTGTAACTTTGTAGACGCACAGAAATAAAAAAAAAGTTATAACATAGATATTATCTAGCACCAAATTTTTTTTCATGAACAATTTGTTTATGCATTGCTAGTTCAGATAGAGAAACATGATTTTTTGTGATTGTCCCTTTGTCCATTGATTTTATGTTATCAATTTGAAGTTTCAGTTTAAGCCATTACGGTATCCTGGAATACCATTTTTTTGTGGATTTTGTAGGAAAGGTGGAACCATGAATTTGACAGTTCAATGAATTACAAATTATCTATAGGCTTGCATGTAGAATTTTGCAAAACAACAAATTCAAATATCCTAAAAAATATGAGATTTACTGAATCCACGAAAATTGGTACCCATGAAAATAAATAGATCCACAGTAGTATGCCATGAAGCTGAAATCCCCTTGAAACTTTATACACCCCTAGATTTATGACAAGGTGATGGGGCATGGTGTTGATTTGACCCAAATTTATGACAAGGTGAATAGGGAATGGTGTTGTTATGACAAATGTTCTGGCTTTTATTATATTTTTACTTTGATACAAGAATATTCAACTAGAAGACATTTAAACTATTTTAGTACATTGTATTTATAGAAAATAGATATTGAACTTACTTATTTGATGAAGTAAGTTATCATTGACTTATAATTTTTTTACCCTGTAGCTCCAACTACGACATCAACAACACCACGAACTCCAGGTTCCCGGTGTCATTTCTGGCAGTTTGAATGTAACAACCGTAATTGTGTATGGTGGTCCAATAGGTGTGACCATGTTAATGATTGTGGTGATCATAGTGATGAACTCAACTGTGGATTCAGTAAGTACCTGGGGGAGGGGTGTAGTGAAATAGGTCGTGTGACCATGTTAATGACTGTGGAGATCATAGTGATGAACTCAACTGTGGATTCAGTAAGTACCTGGGGGAGGGGTGTAGTGAAATAGGTCATGTGATCATGTTAATGACAGTGGAGATCACAGTGACGAACTTAACTGTGGATTCAGTAAGTACCTGGGGGAGGGGTGTGGTAAAACAGGTCATGTTATCTTGTCAATATCCTTAGAGATATTAAGGGTGTATAGAAAACCTAAGGGAGTAAACTCTTTAATTATTAGCTGAACGTTTTGACCACATACTATTAGTAACGAGAAATCCCGTTTCTCAATCATAAATTTTAGTTTTTGTCAATTTGTGTTATTATTCAATAAAATTATTCATGTTAAGTATGTGGGGGGGGGGGGGGTAGTGTAGTGGTCATTTTTATGAATGTAAAGACAAAAGCCATGTACTTGTATGTCAACTTAGTAAGTATTTTAATGAGGGAATTGATATAGTAAGTACTTTATCATGGGAGAGTGTATATGGACTTGATGACATTATCATTCTTATCTTATACAATTCCCTTGAAGTCTGGAATGCATATATTTGACCTAATTCTATAATTTAAGGTACTACTGCTTCCCCATTATGTGCTAGTTACCAGTTTAGATGTAATAGTGGCCAATGTATACAGAAACATCAAAAGTGTAATGGTTATGCTGACTGTTTTGACTCAAGTGACGAAATTAATTGTCGTAAGTAGAAATATGTATCATACTTGTTAAAAAAAAACTCTGATTAAGGAAATTCACTGAAACTGACATCATCAAGACTCTTGATATATTTTTATGACAAACTTTACCCATTTTCCTGTATTTGAGGGGACGTTCATAGTGTGAAACTGGAAAACTTAAAAACAAGCAAGAGAAGATCTACAAACAGTGATCTGGAAGGTTTTTTTCACTATGGGCCCAGGGCCCCTCAAAAATAAATTCAATCGGCCATTTTAAAAGATAATGGGCCATGTTGTCAAATGAGTGGGCCATTTGAATTGACTTCTGTAAAAAAATAAAAAGTGTCAGTATATTTTGGCAAAGAGATGTTGGTACTAATACCTTTATGATTTCAAATAATATCATGGATATTGCTCCTGTGATTTTGTAATTTCAATTTCAATGAATATACAATAACTTTTTCCAAACCGAACAACATTTAAGTTAAACCTTTATTTACAATGTTTACACTGGTACTGTTGCCTTGTTCATGTTCATGTTTTTTTTGTACATTAAATTTGGGTCTTTGTAGATACCATACTTATTCCAGACGTTCCGTATTAGAGGACATTTCAGGCATTTCCTCTGCACTTCTTGTATTATTATAACTTTATCATGGTGACAAGAATAACAGTAGAGAGTACCATTAATTCAAAGAACAAAACAACAATTCGCTGAAGTCATGTTTACAAAATGTCAAAACGAGCCAAAGACCAAAAAATGATGAGGACAGTTAAGCGTCTTTTATGGAGACAAAAACTGTATTCATAAAAAGGCTTTGGAGTTTTTCAATCGAAATAAAAGCAAATTAAACTAAATGAGATTATTATTAGAGTTAAATCTCGTCGGTACTAGCCAAATTTCACAAATTTTAAAGTTGTTTATAAAAAATTATATCATGAATGATGGTTAATTACGTTTTTTGGGTTATCAGTTAGACCGCATGGTTCTATTATTACCATATGAAAACACCCCAGACGTTAAACCGCATGGTTCTATTATCATAGGAAAACACCCAACACGTCCCAAAAATATATAGGTGCTCCTATTATTGGAGAAACATTACACAGTTGTGTACACACACATGGCGGCACGGAACACGATCGGAAATCCATTTGACGATATATTTATATGAACGTATCGAAACGAAGTGAAAAATATCGTGCGCCATGTGGGCGCTTACATTTGTCACTGTATGCGCCATTTCTTGTCAATATGCGCTACAGGCGCAGGGCGCATGTCCTTCCCGATCACTGTACAAATGAGTCATAAATGAACAAAATTGTATGTCAACATTCATGAAATTGTTAGTGAACTTGCTATAGATAAAGAAAGGCAACAGTAGTATACAGCTGTTCGAAATTCATAAATCGATAGAGAAAAAACAAATCTGGGTTATATATCCCCAATAACAGTAGAAAAATCAATAAAAAAAATTTTTTTTTTAAAAATCGGGGAGTTTTCCCGAAAATTTCATTGTACTAATGAACTCAAAATCGTTCAAACTTTTTGATGTCATGTTTTGAATTCCCGCATCTGCGCAGAAATCTACAATGTACTTCCTTTTTCCGGTCATGTTTGTATGAAACTTTGAGTAAAATATATATTTATCACATAAAAAATATATATAATATATAAAATAGGAAGGAACGCAATACCAATTTCATTTTTAATAATTCCTTGATGTGAAAAAACGTTACCTGATGATAGCGTTTCGTTGTTTACATTGCATATGAGGTCATAACTTAAATAACGTCACAACTAAAATCCCTGACAACAGAACCAAAATCAGAAACATTATGGTATTTTCGTTTCTTTTTTTTAACAAATATTTTTAAAATTACAAAAAAATAATTCATACAGACTTTGTCCCCACTTACAGGTAATGCCTGCTTCATATTAATTCCGGGTTGTTATAGGAGTTTTTGCCTATAAAAGATGATTTTAACTTGTTTTTTGTTTTTTTTATAAACTATGGTAGATACTACACAAATTATCATTTATAGGACAAAATCTTCAAATAAGTTATTACATGTCAGAAATTGTCATTTGGCTACTTAAAGTTGATGACCTTGAAAAAAAACCTTTTACCCATGTTTTTTGGATAAATCACTAGTAGATAAAAAGAAAATGGGTAAAATGTAAACAGCAAATACATTGTACTCTTTTTTTGAGTAATTGAATTTTACCAGTTTGTTGTGTTTTTGTTAGACTGTTAGTAGATATCAGAAAGCATCAATTTGTTCAAAAATGCAATGCGAGTGAAACTGGCTCTTTGGAACCACTAGTCCTTATAAGAAGCTTCTCAGTAAAAGGAAAAGAAGCTGGCATTATACTTTGACTTAACACTTTTTATATAGTAATACAGTTTGCCCATTAAACATTTTTAATTAATGTCAGAAATCAGTATATAGTAAAAAAAGTATTTCTGGTAATGTGTATGATAAGAATCAAACGTATTAAGGATCAAGTATTTATAATTAATGTTGACCAGTCACAAAAATATACTTACTCTCTTATGTTTTTGATAGGAACTCGTGCCAATGACTTTGTTATATTTAATTTTGTTGGTTGTTTAATTATAGGTACTTGTAGTGAATCTCAGTTTCAGTGTAAAGATAATTCGTGTATTGAATCTAAAGATATATGTGATGATTACCCCGACTGTGAGGGTGGAGAAGATGAACTCAATTGTACAGGTAACCACTTAAATTTATTTCTATGGGGGACTGAATCAATTTTACAGGTAAACAGTAACATTTGTTTCTATTGGGGACTGAATCAATTTTACAGGTAATCAATAATATTTGTTTCTATGGGGGACTGAATCAATTTTACAGGTAATCAATAATATTTGTTTCTACATGACTGAATTAATTTTACAGGTAATCAGTAATATTTGTTTCTACAGGGGACTGACTCAATTTTACAGGTAATCAAAAATATTTGTTTCTACAGGGACTGAATCAATTTTGCAGGTAATCAATAATATTTGTTTCTACGGGGGACTGAATCAATTTTACATGTAATCAATAATATTTGTTTCTACGGGGACTGAATCAATTTTACAGGTAATCAATAATATTTGTTTCTACGGGGGACTGAATCAATTTTACAGGTAATCAATAATATTTGTTTATAAAGGAATTAAATCAAATGTACAGGTAACCAGTTACTTTATAATTAGTTACCAGTTACTTTATAATTGATAAAGAGAAAATGCTATTTAACCCCTTGCAAAATTAAAATTCAAAATAAGTAGCAACTAAAATATTCTGATGACATAAACTATTGTGAAAATAAGTATCTAGATTCTTTATAAGTTGTCTTTATATTGTTATTTACTACTGAAACAAGTCTTATTGTTATTTTCCATTTTGGCATTTTGTCAATTCTAGTTTGTATTCAAATAAAGTATTGTAGTAAAATAAAAAATAATACTTTATTTGAATACAATCTATTTGATAATACCATGGTATAGCAAGAATTTTTTTTTATTCAGAACTTCATTTAAAGGTCAGTATTAGTATGATTTGAATTATTTGTTTTAGGTTTCGTGTTGTATAATTACTGTATTCATTCTATTTATATAGAACAAATATTTCAATCATAAAACTAACTTCTTAACCTCTTGGTTTACCAGTAAAACCTTTCCTGTGTATGGTGGCTTACACAAGGCATATTCAGTTACATCACTCAGTAGATATACACTAAAAAGTCAAATCTGTATTCCTCATTTTGTCCTTAGGAAATGCAACATGCAGCAATAACCAGTTAAAATGTTTCTTTTTTTAGGGCATGCAACATGCTCCAGTTTCCAGTTCAGATGTTCAAATGGGGAATGTATTGACAACAAGCTGTTATGTAATGGAGAGAATGATTGTATTGACCACAGTGATGAACAGGTTTTAGAGTGTTCACATGACTCAGGTAAATATACAGGTCAGGTGAATCTGTCTAAGAAGAATTACAGATACTTAAGATTCATTATTATTCTTTGAATACCGATTTTTGTGGGTTTTGTGGGTACAGGTGAACCACGAATTCAAATGTTCATCAAATAAAATATATTGAATAGGCTTTTTATACAGAGATTGGTAAAACCATGTATATGCAAGTTTTCAGCAATTCATAATACATCGATACTGATTAAATAAAAGAATCCACTGTAGTTGAATTAGGTAAATACGGAGGTCAGGTATTCCTGTCTAAGATGAATTGACAGGTAGTTGATACCATTACTTTTGAGGTGATTTACCTATGTACCCTATCTAAGGTACAAAAAAACAGATTATGTACACTTTCATTAAGATAATTAAAAAAAGAAACAGTCACACCTAAATATACCTTAGAATGATATTGAAATCACGTTTCTGAAAATAAATTACTGGACAATGTATGAAATATATGGGTAAATGTACACAAAGCAAAATGCATGAAATAATGCAGAACAATCCGGGCTTTTACTCATTCCTAAAGTTACTTGCAGGTTCTGTAATACAGAAGGTTTTGGTAACCATCAGATATAACTACTTGCTCATGGAATATAATCAATTGATGATTTGTTCTTATTGAAAGTTGATTTTGTTTTTCATTTAAGAATTGAATGCTTCTTTTTGTAATTAAATTGGGGTGTAAAATTGTTGACCGGAGCACATTTTGTCTGTGCTTCTTTCTAAAAAATGTGTGCACGATCAACACCTTCACACCCAAAAAAAAAGTTAAGAACAGAAGATTCTTTTTTTTACATTTTTATCCTAAAAAGATCATGAAAAAAATTATTATCAAGTTTTTCTGTTATTTACCTGTGCGCTTCTTTTTGTAAAAGCAAGTGTTATCATGAATGCAACATTTCATTTTGCCAACATACTGTAAACTTTCACAATGAGAGCTCAAAGTTCAGGAAATTTTATAATATAATGTATTTTCAGGCAACACGACAACAGCCTGTGACCCAGTTAAATACTACCAGTGTAAATACAGCAGTACCTGTGTTCATTGGCTGAATGTATGTGATGGGTCATACAATTGTCCAAACAATGATGATGAATACCACTGTGGAAATTGTAAGTCATTAGCTATACCTCAAAGCTATCTAGTTTAAATGGTCCCAAAATATGCTTATCCCTGCAGAAAAAAACCTGAGTATTCCTTCACCCTGAATAATACATCCCCTAGTGTGTCGAATAACACAGGTTACACTGTATATGAAGATATTGGCAGTTATAAATTATATCCATATTATAATGAATACAGAGCATGACGTGAAAGAATTGTTTCAATTCTACTGGGAAAAGCTATCTTCTTTTAATTTCAAAGAAGACCTTCGATTAAATTCAAAACAATATTGATAGTCAGTTCAAATATTTAAAATACAAACATAAACTGGTGAGAGACATTTTATGAAAATATAAATAAATATTTTTTCTCTGTAAATACAAATATTTTAAGAAGGGACAGAAATTATTTTATATGTGTGCATGAATCACATTTATACAAATTAATTAAATAAAAAGTAATTATACCCCCGCTTTAAAAAAAGGGGGGTATACTGTTTTACCTCTGTCTGTCAGTCCGTCCGTCAGTCCGTCCATCAGTCCGTCCGTCAGTCAGTCCGTCCCATGAAACTTTCGTCACATTTTTCTCAGGAACTACAATACAAGGATTTCTGAAATTTGGTTTCAGGGTTTATCTAAGTCAGCTATACCGTGTGATGCGTTTTCAGATTCATCACTTGACAACTTCCTGTTTACCGAACACTTGCATATTTTTACACTATTAATATTATCCACTTGCGGCGGGGGTATCATCAGTGAGCAGTAGCTCACAGTTTCACTTGTTAATTTTATCTAATGTGTTTAATTTTATCTAATGTGTTGATTTTCAGGGTCCATTGCACCACAGGTTAGATTGATACTGGCCACAGGACATAATTTGACTATAAGCTGGGCTGCAGACAAGACAAGACCTGGATCCACTTATATTGTATCTTATATGTAAGTTCAAAACATTACCAATTGTCATCACTTTTCAACCTATCTGAAACCAGAATTTTATGAAAATTTGTAGATTATAAGGACATACTATGTAATATTTGTCGCTGAAATCCAATAATAAGGACATACTATGTAATATTTGCCACTAAACTGCAACACATCATCATCCCCTATATATATCTGATATTTTGCTGTGGTTGAAACTATATAATAGATAATGATATTTACTGATCTTTAAAATAGCTCTTATTCGAAACCTCTTTCTGAAAAAACCAAGAATATTTTTAAGCCTTTAGTTCAATGGTTCATCGCTGGTTCCTATCTATCAGATTTGTTTGTTGTGAATTGTTTTGTTTTTGTAGATAGTTACTGACTGAGTTTTCATGTCAGGGCTTTTATAGCCAATTAAATTTTATGTGTTTTTTGCATTGTTGAAGGCCTTATGGTTGCAGATACATATATCCACTTCATTTGAAATTGAGTTGATAGTTTTCTTATTGGCAATCAAACCACATCTCCTTATTTTTATATTAACAAGCAAGCAGTCAATAAAATTATGTGAAAAAAGGAAAAGACTTTATAACTGCTAACAATTTCATTTGTTGAGGGTGAGAAACATTTAAAATTAACATGTCCTCTATTTTTAGGGATCCAAGTGCTTCAACATCAACAAATGTGACAAAATGTGCAAATGGGAATATTTGTAACATAACAGGCTTGAAACCTATGACCAAATATTTTGTTACAGTGTTTGTGGTTAGTGATAAAACCATACAGAGACCACATAAAATATCAAAGTTTTCTACAACTCAAGCAGGTAGGACAAAAAAACAAAAAAAGTATTTGTTATATATTATGGGACTTTACAGGTATTTCAAAAGAAAAGAAATAATATGGGATATTGGTCCATTACACAAAATCAATACATGCACAGCAAAAAAAAAACAACAACAAATGCAAAGGAAACATGCTTTTCTTGCTGCTCTTCATCTCAAATGAACATTAAGGTAGATTCATGGGATACTGCCATCTTGGATTGTACAATCACAGTACAAAATTGGTCTAGTTATTTGCCAAAATCAGCAAATCTGGAAACAGATTTGCAATTTAATGGTTAGACTGTTTATTTATATAAGATTAACTTGCTAATTTATTGTATTATTCAAAATATTTTAACAAATATATCAAACTTTTGGGTTTTGAAAATCATTTTTTTGAAATGAGCCATTTAAGGGGAGATAACTCTTTTAGTACAAAATTTATACTGGACTAATATGGAAATTTTTTATTTTTACCTGTGGCAATAAAACAAGTTCTTTGACACCATGTTTCCTTTTTATTTTCTTAAAACATATTATTAAACCTATCTTCTCACAATTTATTTCAAAATTCTATCTCATAGAAATTTTTTTATGCACTCTTATGTGTTTTTTCATGAACAAACTAACCAAATTTAGGCAATTTTCAACGACTCATAGCTTGAAAAATAGCACAGTGACCCATACTTATTATATTTTTGAAAAAAAGCATATTAAGATCTTCATTTTGGCAAATTATAAGAAAATTCTGTCTCAAAAAACATTTACTTATGATCTACCTTAAAAATGTGCAGTAATTTTTTTTGGAAGAACTACATACTGAACCAATGATACCATCATTTCTGAGACTTTCCTTCTGACAAAAAAAACAACATGTTAATGGGAACTAAAAATTTTTCCTCTAATAGAAAACTATGCATTTTTTTTTCTAATTTTAAACAGCATTTTTTTGTCGAGCCTGCAACTTTTGTTGCAGAAAGCTCGACATAGGGATAGTGATCCGGCGGCGGCTACGGCGGCGGCGGCGGCTACGGCGGCGGCGTTAGCTAACTTCTTAAAAGGTTTATATTTTAGAAGGTGAAAGACCTGGATGCTTCATACTTTGTATATAGATGCCTCATGTTACGAAGTTTCCGTCAGTCACATGTCCAATGTCCTTGACCTCATTTTCATGGTTCAGTGACCACTTGAAAAAAAAGTTCAGAATTTTTGTAATGTTGAATTCTCTCTTATTATAAGTAATAGGATAACTATATTTGGTATGTGCGTACCTTGCAAGGTCCTCATGCCCGTCAGACAGTTTTCACTTGACCTCGACCTCATTTCATGGATCAGTGAACAAGGTTAAGTTTTGGTGGTCAAGTCCATATCTCAGATACTATAAGCAATAGGGCTAGTATATTTGGTGTATGGAAGGACTGGAAGGTGTACATGTCCAACTGGCAGGTGTCATCTGACCTTGACCTCATTTTCATGGTTCAGTGGTTATAGTTAAGTTTTTGTGTTTTGGTCTGTTTTTCTCATACTTTATGCAATAGGTCTACTATATTTGTTGTATGGAATGATTGTAAGGTGTACATGTCTAGCGGGCAGATGTCATCTGACCTTGACCTCATTTTCATGGTTCAGTGGTCAAAGTTAAGTTTTTAAGTTTTGGTCTTTTTATGTAATTTTATATGCCAAAGGTCAGCTATATTTGGTGTATGGAAATATATTATGATCTATATGTCAGTCCCGCAGATTTATTTGACCATGACCTCAATTGCACGGTTCATTGCACAGTGTTAAGTTTTTGTGTTTTGGTCTATTTTTCTTAAACTATAATAAGTAATAGGTCAACTATATTTGTTGTATGGAAGCTTTGTTAGCTGTACATGTCTGCCTGGCATGGTTCATCTGACCTTGACCTCATTTTCATGGTTCATTGGTCTTCGTTTAGCTACTTGGTTAATGTTAAGTTTATGTGACAGTTGTAATAAAGCTTTATACTTAGGACTATCAACATAATATCAATGATTAGTAAAGAAGGCGAGACATTTCAGTGTGTGCACTCTTGTTTATTCAGACTTATTATATATGCTAGCTGATTTGTTTTATTTTCAATAAGTATTATAATAATAAATAATAAATAAATAAGCTTTATTTAGAATCGGCAAGGTATACAAACATAGACAAACATAAGCTCTAATGAGCTTTTAACCGACATATGTTATACCAATGTTATTCCATCTGTCCTTGTGTCAACACGTGGTACAATGAATCAAATTCACTTTTACCAATTCTCACATACATTTGACACGACATTAGAATTGACAGAAGACAGCTCCTTTCTTTTTTTTAAATCATATTTTTGCTTTTACATTCCAGAGTGTCATGACCTTTAACCTTAGAGTAATGGCAATTTTTACTAAATCACCCACCACCTCCAGTAATCCAAAATCGATTCTTTTAACCTTAACATTATTGTTTCGGATAGATGAAAGGAATCTCCCTTTTTTTAATTTTTAAATATTCCAGTTTGCTACAATGGTTACAAGGCTTTATTTAATTTCAGTACCAGACCCACCATCACATGTTAAAGCCTTTATAGACAGTGAAGACACAACAGATATTAACAGTCCTATCAGTGTTAATTGGACAGCTCCAAGTAATAGAAGTGGTACAATACTTGATTATATAGTAAGTTTTTTTATTTTGTTTTATTTGTATGTTTCAAAGTTGAGTGTGGTGGCCATTTCGTTAAACAATTTATGAAGAAGATGTGGTATGAGTGCCAAGTATACATTTTTGTTTATTGGCCAGCTGAAGCTGGCCTCCATCACAGGGGGGAGGTCTCTTCTTATATGAAAGTATAAGCATATATACCGCTGGAATGGCTTCCTTTTTAACCGGATTTTTGTGACAAAAATGTCGGTTATTGATTTGGGGATGTACGGCGGGCGGGCGGGCGGCCGGGCGGGCGGCGGGGCGGTCGGGCAGGCGGGCGGGCGGCAATCAAATGTTGTCCGTGCATTAACTCATGAACCGTTCAACCAAAGCTTTTAAAATTTTAATATGTTATTACTGACAACTATACGAAGGTCAAGTTCAATAATGGCGATTTTGACTTTTACCGTTCATGAGTTATGGTTCTTGAAAGATTGAAAAATGGAGTTGTCCGTGCATTTACGCATGAACTGTTCTACCAAAGCTTCCCAAATTTTAATATGTTGTTACTAATGACAGAATGGAGGTCAAGTTCAATAATGACGAATTTGACTTTTACCGTTCAGGAGTTATGGTTCTTGAAAGATTGAAAAATGGAGTTTCCAGTCGTGTCCGTGCATTTATGCATGAACTGTTCTACCAAAGCTTCCGAAATTTTAATATGCTGTTACTGATGACAAAATGGAGGTCAAGTTCAATAATGACGATTTTGACTTTTACCGTTCAGGAGTTATGGTTCTTGAAAGATTGAAAAATGGTGTTTCCCGTCGTGTCCGTGCATTTTCTCATGAACCATTCAACCAAAGCTTTTGTAATTTTAATATGTTGTTACTGATGACAAAATAGAGGTCAAGTTCAATAATGACGATTTTGACTTTTACCGTTCAGGAGTTATGGTTCTTGAAAGATCGTAAAATGGTGTTTCCATTCACGTTGTTGCATTTACTCATGAACCATTCAATCTAAGCTTTTCAAATTTTAATATGTTGATACTGATGACAAAATGGAGGTCAAATTTGATATTGACGATTTTCACTTTCACCATTCATCTGTAATGGTTCTTGTGATATTGCCAGGACACAAATAAATGTTAATAAATCCGGTTTGCTGTCGTTGTGACAGCCTCTTGTTTGATACATCAAATATATCAATGGGGTTCAATTTTACTGAGGAAGTATAGCAATAGGTAGTAATTGACCAATTGTGATATATCAATGGGTCATAATTTTTCATATTCACTGAATTTCCCAAACTTTGTCATTAAACTTTCCACATCTTCTGAAATTTATTGACACAAGTTTTGTTATTGATCAAATTTTATTACACTGTCACAATTAATAATCTTTTTCCACTAGAGTATAAATATATGAATGGGTTATGATTTCGCTGTGAAATATATGTATAGGTAGAGATTTCAAAATAATTCAATATATGAATGGGGGGTGTTTTTAAATCCCAGCTGCACAACTGTACCCAAAATCCCATGTTGAGACCCCCCTCAGCCTCCCCCTTCCCCTTTGGCCTCCATGTGGTTGATTAATGGGCGTGGGCTGTATTCTGCTCTTTGTTAGGTTATTGTCTCTTTGACCCATTCCAATTTTAATTCTCCATTCTTTACATAATTCAATGAATGTAAATGGTAGATACTTATCCATTCAAGGCATTTATTAATCCTGAAAATAGATATGCAGACAAAAATGAATATGCAAGTGATATGTTAAATATGAACCCAATCAGTGGAATTGAAAAAAAATAATTCTATGACAACATTTAAAGGGGCACTAGCTGTCAAATTCATGTTCACCGATTTTAATGGAATTCTCATATTTGATTTATAACAATGTAAAACATTTATCCAAACTAAAAAAGTCTAAAATAAACAATTAACAGGACACGGGGATGAAAATATGTAGCTTTGTTTTGCGTGTAATTTAGTGTAGACGCCATCTAATTAACTATTAAGTTGACCTCTAAAGTCATTTGATTACCATATAAGAATTGTAAACACAAAATATAGATATAAATAGATTAAGCAAACTGGTGCTGTAGATGAAAAATAAATGTTTATCATCGTTTTTACCTGTATAAAGAATGATATTTGTGGATCGAATCAGTCAATCAAATAATTTACCTTTGTTTCACTTTCAATGTCCGACATTCTTTTCCTTTAAATAATTTTACACATACAATTCACGTGTTATCCATTTCAAGCTTAGGGTTTTAATTGAAGTTCACATGAAAACAGATTCAATGAGGTCGAAATTATTCACTTGCATCAATGTTTTTTAGCTTATTTTGACAAAATTGAACCATACTGGCTGCGAAGAGCGAATGTTTATTTCAGTATTTTCATTTCATTAATGATTGAGCCAAAAAAATGATATATTAGATTTTTTAAATATTGTAGCTAGTGCCCCTTTCATATCCAGACAGTCCCAATTTTTGTAGAAAACTCATGATATTTTTTATTGATACAATTTTATTAATGAGTTGTCCCTTAAAAAAAGGTTATTGATGTTGGTTACAGTGTCCTGGCAGGCAGCTCCATACCATTTTTGTGTAATACATTTTTGTATTGTAATAATCCATTGACAGTTTGACATATCCTATGACTATTTCCAGCTTTTATGTTCAGGATGTTTGCTCCTCTTGTTTTAGAATTTTTGTCAGGAATTCGAACTCCTCATCGTTTTTGAAGCAAAAAAAAAGGTGCCAATGTTAAATGTATGAAAAATCATTAGAGAATTATTTCCTGCCAAATTTCAATGGCTAATATCTCGAAAACAAGCACATTGATGATTGACCCTACATTTTTGTCTGCTTTTTTAGTTTCTTTATTTATATACTACCAATTTACAATCTTTTATAATTCTTGTTATTTTGAAACAGGATCGCACTTGCCTATGATTTTTTTATGTTGATACTTATACTGTTTAGTGTGTTAAATGTTAAAGTTTGTGATTAGGTCGCTATATATTAATAGAATCACTAATAATATTGTGGAATCAGTATTACACCCCACAGAAAAAGTTCTGGAGGGTAATATGTTTTTGACCCGTGCATCTGTCTGTCCTTCATTCCGTTCATTATGTCCTAAATCAGAAACCTCATCAGTTCTACCTTAAATAATAGTGTTCTGAACCAGTTGTCAGTTCAAACCACCTGACCTGAATAGTCATTAGGGGTAAACAGTTA
The DNA here is from genome assembly GCA_037788925.1 of Mytilus galloprovincialis. Taxonomy (NCBI): domain Eukaryota; kingdom Metazoa; phylum Mollusca; class Bivalvia; order Mytilida; family Mytilidae; genus Mytilus; species Mytilus galloprovincialis. Next base: position 86,119,752 of record CM075333.1, on the reverse strand, counting down.
CATTTACAAATTATCCCAATTCCCCCCTCTTCTCCTATGCCTTGATATTAATTTTATTTGAATTCTATTATTTTACAGATTTATTGTCAGGATACAATAACAAAAGCAATAACCAAGAGACCTGTAATTTTTACCACAGGATATATTTCACCATTAAATGTTGTATATGGACACACATATCATGTTTGGGTAAGTTTACATTTGTAATAATTCTAATAAAAACCGATTAATAATTGGCAAAAAGTATTTTCTATTAACACAAATTTCATTTTCAGGGATGCAGGACATGCAGAGCGTCCGTCCGTTTGTCCCGCTTCAGGTTATTTTTTGGTCGAGGTTGTTTCTGATGAATTTGAATTCTAATCCACTTGAAACTTAGAACACATGTTCCCTCACGGTCCACTGAACATAGAAAATGATAGTGAAGAAATTATACCTTGAAAAGTGTGTACATAATTCAAGTTTGCTTTAGTCCATTGATTACATTCAATTTTAACGACCATAAAAAAACTGTCATTACAATATGTTTTATATTTTTTTAAGGTGACTGCCGCCACTGTTGTTGGAGAAAGTCCGCCATCTAATATCACTGATGTTACATACCACTCAGACAGAATAAAAAAACGTGTGACAAACTTTGCTGTAAAATACAACAACATCTCTTGTGTTAGCTTAAGTTGGAGTTTGCTGCCTAAGGAAAACAAAGTGAAGAATTATATTGTAACATTTAAAGACAGCTGGGGACAAGACCAGATTATTACTACAGAAGATAAGGCCCAAACTTGTCAAGGTAGGTGTATACACAGTAGGCTGGACAAATCTTGTTACGAAAAATACTTACATAAATTTACATAAATTAGGCTGTTAACTTTCTCGTTTGAATTGTTTTACATTGTCATTTCGAGGCCTCTCATAGCTATCTGTGCATTTGCTCATTGTTGAAGGCCGTACAGTGACCTATAGTTAATTTCTGTGTCATTTTGGTTTCTTGTGGAGAGTTGTCTCATTGGCAATCATACCACATCTTCTTTTTTTATATTAATATTGAAAAGAGATATCTGTTTCACCAAATTCAAATAATTATGTCCAAAGGTATCTGACTAAGTATATTGTGTACCTGATTTCCTCCATTTTTTACGACTATGATATAGAATATGATTTTCAAATCTAATAATAACTAGAAAAATTCTAGCCATATACTTGATGTTGATGTATTAGATACCAGAACTGTCTAAAACTTTTAAAAAAGTAAAACAACTAGATTAAATATAACAAAGAAAGATGTAAGAACTCTAATAAAACAATTTACAACTACATACCTAGCAGTAATCTATTACAAACAACCAACAACAAATTTCTTAAGAACAAGGCACAACAATGTTCCCAAATTTCTGAAGATAAGTGGAATTTCAACAGAAATCTAAAATGCAAATATTTTAGGCAAGCAACTTTCTTTAATTTACCAAAAATTGTTAATTGTAAGTAAGACTAGGTTAGAAGATAGATTAACATTAATATTACGTTTGTTTCTCAAATCTATTATGTTATCATTCGTTCCTCAACCGGAAATGAAATATTTAATCCTTTTAACACATCACTTAGACTTCTACATAAAACAAAACACCATACCATTATGGGATCAACTGACAAGTTGTGCAGCTAAATTTATTAAACTTAGTATTAAGAAACATACATATAAAATAATCAATCAAAAAGATATCTGCACTGGCTGCTGCAGTGTTGCAATATCTACAAAGATAAAACCATAAAAGTCAGTATACAAATAAATGAAAAACATATACATTCTCTATTTAAATAGATGGATGGAAGGTTTAGTTGTAATGAAAACTGAGCTTATAATACTGTTGTTTGATAAATAAAGAAAACTATTCCCACTTTGATGAAATTCACGCAATATAACTTAAAATTCAAAATGTTAAAGTTTCAATTTAGACCAATGGTCAATGTTAATTAGAGAAAAATTATAAGAGAAAATAAACAATCACATGTGAATGTACACTAGATATATATAAAGCAATATATAGCTACATGTATTAGATAACTGAATTAAATGCATTTTTGTTAATGTGTAAAGTATGTATATTTTATGTAATAAAATATTGTTTATGCTATAAATGTTTTTTATCAATATTTCAGTTTGTAATCTATGTCCATCAGAGACCTACTTTTTCTTGATAAGTGCCAGTAACAATCTTGGTGAAGGACCAACAACCAGTGCAGTATATGTTCCATCTAAAAGTAAGTCAATGTAGTTTACATTCCTACTACTAGTAAGGCATTAGTTTTATGTCGTTAATCATGTCCATTCATTGAATATTTTCGTTGGTATGAATTTTCATTGATTGAAGAAAACAATAACTTGATATCATGGTTTTGCCAAAGTGTGGATACAAAACTACAAAAAATCTTTACTTTGTTGAACGATTTATATATGATGAAAAACAGTGGGCTACCGGTAGTTGAAAACAAATGACACTCTTACATGTTACAAAACAATAACTAATTATTACTTCATGTTCTACAGTATCAAATCCTTAATAAGGCATGAGATTTATCATTTCACATTAAGTTTAAGATAATTATTGTCCTGATTTTTTGCATATTGATGTGATTCTATTATATTCATTGTAGACAAACTATCATTTAGAACTTTTTATTTTGGATTTCCAGGAACATTTTCTTACCTGCCCTCATGGAATGAAGCAATTTTCCAGTCATTGGATAGTGGTGTTTATCAAATAAAATGGAACCCACCAAACCATCCTGATAATAAAATAAAACTGGTAAGTGAGTAGTTATGTAACGTTGAAAGGAGAAAAATTGAAGAATAACAAATTGATTTGTCTATGCTGACATTAACTTGTCAATAAAACCCCATTAAGGTGTAGATGACCATAAGGTTAACCCTGTCAGTACATCTGTAGCTAATGGGTACATCAGTACATCCCAAAATTAGTTTTTGTTCTCTAACCAAATGTCATGAAACTTATACACAATGAATTTTGGTTGTGTCAATTTTACCATTCTTGAGATATGTCCCTTTATAACATTATAGATCATTATATGAAAAAAGGGGTGGGGGAATCATCTATGACCTGTAAACAGATTTTCCATTTATTTTGAAAAGTAGTAGCAAAATTTGTATACCAGTTACAAAAAGTTCTTACTTTGTTTGGAAGAAATTATTTAAAGATGTTTCAATCATAGCAAAAATGTAAGACCAGTGAAACATAACCCTGTAAGCCTCATGTTTCTTAAAGTGCTTACTTGTAAACAAGGGGAGATAAATTGTACTTAGTGGCGAATCCAGAAATTTTCATAAGTGGTGTCTTACGGACTGCCTAAGATGGGGCCCGCTCCAGTCATGCTTCAGTAATTCCGTATACAATCGACCTATTTTTTCCACAAAAAGAGGGGTTCAGGCCTTAGTCCCCCCTTCATCTGCCTCTAGTACTTTACTGCGTTGCTAGAAAATCTTTGATATTTATTTTACAGACCTATACACTGTTCTATGACTACAATCCACAAGATATGGATGGGGACAATTACGTTACAAAGGCTTTGAGTAAAACTGTAACTGGTCAGGCTTATACAGTCGTACACAATCTACGGGCATGTGAATCTTATTCATTCCTAGTGGCTGTCTCCAAACCTGGACGTTGTCCACCATCCAGACAACGAAAAACAATGCAGACAGGAGAAGGTAAAGTAACAAATATTCTTCTCATAGAAAACTGTATTTATTTATATCAATGCTGTTTAGAAATATCTCAATGTTTGCAATGTCATTTGAAAAAGGCTAACATTTTTAGATGTATTACATCTGATTTGAAAATAGTTCTATTAAGTTATATAATTACAATGTAATGCACTTCAAGTTTGCTTTCATCATATTTTGAATTAATAACATTTTCATAAGTGATTTATATATATATATGCAATCGTTGTGTAGTAAAATGAATTCAGAAATTATTGGGAGCATTTATTATTTTTATTTCGACATGACCAACAAAAAGTTTAGATTATTGATTTATGTAGAAACTGCATACAGTTATATATTTACAGATCAGATATGAGAATGTGAGTTTTAATTATTGTGATGCTCACCCGGTTATATTATTCTCACTGATAAAAACATGATTTTCAGATTTACTGTGTTTGAAAGTGTTTGTTTTTTCTCTCAGATGATACCGCACAACCAGAGAATATAGATCCCGTATTTGACAAGGACAACCCAACGTCATTAGAAATTTCATGGAATGCTGGGTGCTATGATCCTGGTGCACCATTGGTAAGTAGTGATTGATGTGATGGCTGGATTGGATTTTAATAGATATAAGAAGATGTGGTATGAGTGTCAAGGAGACAACTTTGCATCAAAGTCACAATTTGTAAAAGTAAACCATTATAGGTCAAAGTACGGTATTCACAATGTTTTAATAGGTACCAACCTTCACCCTCACCTGAAGCAATAGTGTAACATCACAACATAGTACATTAATATATTCACAAGTTTTAATTTACAAAAAAATGCTGTCAGTACTGCATACTCTATCAGGACAGTTAAAATCAATAACAGTTTTTTTTATAGGGTTTATCTTGGTGAAATGTTTAATTATGTTTTTATCTGTGAGATGTATTTAATAAAAACATCCATAATACAGTTTATACAGTGTTGATATTATATGATGAACTGTCAGAATATTCTTGTGTGAACAAATCTTCATGTCTCAGGCACGAGAAATAAGTATATAGTATTACTTGTTTATTTGATAAAAATATATTGTTTTGTTTTGACTTGTAGACTTTCTCATGACTATACATTTTTTTTTACTTTTACATTTCAATGACTGGTTTTTTTTTCAGGGTTATATTGTTAACTTGACAGAAGTCAAAACAGGACGTAGTAGTATAAAGCAAACCCTTCCCACTAAAAACAGTACAGTGTATTACAGCTTTAAATCTGGCCTAATGAGAGGAGCTACTTATATACTTAGTATCAAGAACGATTTGTCCAAAGCCCGCTGGTCAGAACCACTCACTATAACAGTGTGTAAGTAACATTCATATAAAATTGAACACTAGTGACAACTCAATATAATAGTATGTTAGTAATACATGTATCCTTAAAAGAAATTTGGAAATAGAAAATAGCACACTGGTCAGACCTCTATTCACTATTATCTCACCTCAGGTAAGTTAGGGAAATTTTGATTGGTTTAATGTGTCACATGGTGACCCCCTATTGATTGGTATGGTATTAGTATATTTCATGTGGGGTTCATGACGAAACACCAAATCTAGTATTTGATTCATAATCATACACAAATATTTCTAATATTTCTAATTGCAAGGCCTAGAAATTATTCAATTATTGAAAATGATAGTTATATATAAACATAAAATAGGAATATATGGTATGATTGCCTATGAGACACTATACTCAAGAGACCAAACGACAGATGTATGCCACAATGTATATCAGGTATTGGTCATCTGATTTAGTAGGAGATGACTGCATTATCACACAAATTCCTTTACAAAAAACCAATCACCATAATTCTGTAAACTGATTTTTCATTTTAACAGTGAGATGAATAGATTGGTAGTTAAGAAAAATTAACTTGAATATTCTGGATTTAGACAACAGAAGGTGACCATTGTCCAAATCCCATTAATTGATAAAGAGGAAAAATCTTGGTGATGAAGGTGATTCTAGGGAGACCTGATTCATTCATAATTATATTGTTTTTGAGGAACCAATGGCTACCTCAATAACTGTAATGAGACAATCAATTTTATTATGCTTCACGTAAAAAATGTCATTTCAGACTTAAATGCTATATTGAGAAAAATCCTATTTAATTCATACAAAAAATTTCAAAATCTGAGTATTAATTATTGTGATTATAACCCTGTCACACTTTTCGCAATAATAAAAACATCACAATAATTTCTGAATTTACAGTTATAGTTTGCCCTATAACCCTCTTAGCAATATACATGTGTTATTTATATAGTGTTGTTCATATTGAATCACTTTCATTGTTTGATTGATAGTGCCTTATGGAGCCCCTGAGGAGTTTAAGGAAATACTACAAGAGGACGACAAGATTAAACTAATCTGGAATCCTCCAAGTGGAGCAGTAGGACATATTCAGGTCTGTATGACTCCAAACTCTGGTAAATAGATATACAAATGTAAGAAGATGTGGTATGATTTCCAATGAGATAACTCTCTCATCCAAGTCACAATTTGTAAAAGAAAAACCATTATAATAGATCAAAGTATGGTCTTCAACATTGAGCCTTAGTTCACACAAAACAACAAGCTATAAAGGGCCCCAAAAATGACTATTGTAAAATCATTAAAATGATAGTCTGAAGGAAAAGAAATGATAATTGTAGTCAGAAATTTTAAGAGGCTAAGATCTGTAAAGAATACCTGCCACTTTGAATTGTTTCTGTTATATTTAGAAATATGAGTTAAATCTGAAGAGACTGAGATATGTTAGAATTTTATTGCCCCACCTACGATAGTAAAGGGACATTATGTTTTCTGGTCTTTGTGTCTGTCTGTTTGTCTGTTCATTTGTCTGTCCTGCTTCAGGTTAAAGTTTTTGGTCAAGGTAGTTTTTGATATAGTTGAAGTCCAATCAACTTGAAACTTAATACACATATTCCCTATGATATGATCTTTCTAATTTTTCTGCCAAATTAGATTTTTGACCCCACTTTCATGGTCCACTGAACATAGAAAATGATAGTGCAAGTTTTAGGATAAAGTCTTTGGTCAAGGTAGTTTTTGATGAAGTTGAAACTTGGTACACATGTTCCCAATTTCAAGGATCGCTGAACATGGAAAATGATAGTGCAAGAGGGGCATCCATGTACTTTGGACACATTCTTGTTTCACTTTGTTTTTCCGCTGTTCATTTTTTAGATAAATGAGGTTAAGTTAAGAACATGAAATTTGTAAGAATACCTGGCACTTTTAAAGTTTTTATGGCCCCACAACGAAGTTGTTGGTGCCCTATAGTTTTACCCTCGTCTGAAATTCCAAAATCCGTAATTCCGATATTCCGTAATTCTGATATTCCGAAATTCTTTAATTCTGTCATTCTGTTATTTCACAACAAACCATTATACAGAGTTTTTTTCTAAACGCCTTCAGATATTTGGCTGATTTTTGGTATGTGATTTAACCATGATGAGTTACAGATCAAGTTTTAGTTTTGTTCGGCTCCACTAATTTTTGCCGAAATTACAGACTTTGGACTTTGAGAAATTGTTGAAAATCACAGTTATACAGACTTTTTTTCTAAACCCCTTCAGATATTGGGCTGATTTTTGATATGTGAGTTAACCATGATGAGTTACAGATCAAGTATAAGTTTTGTTCCGCTTCGCTAATTTCATACTTGCCAACCTCTGACAATAGGATATCATGTCATGACATGACATGACATGTCAAAAAGCGTGTGAAAACGTGTGACGTAGATGCAGACTTTTTAATATGAATGTGGTAATGTTCATTATTTCACATTATACAAAAGTGTTATTATAAAAGAATAATATGTATTCTTCTGTAAACTTTTATTGTATCCTACAGTGGTCTGTTATGTTGCTTTTAAAGCAACACCACTAGCTATATATAGGCACATATTGAAAACAACTGTCAGTTTCAAGTTCAGTTAAATTTATTTGATACATTTTAACAGCACACAATACAAATGTAACATTGTCAAGTTCTGATCAGAATTAGGTGTGAATTTCTTTATAATTGAAAGTGCTCTCTCTCCGTAAGAATTGATATTTGGCTCAACTCAACTAGCTTTATCAAGCTTTGGAAGAATGTCATAATGTTGTTTTTTTTGGCAATGTAAAATATCATCTATTGTCTCTGCCATTGCCTGGTCAAAACTGAGTAGTTCATCAGAAGATAGCTGGTACTAAGAGAACTGATCCAACAGTTCTGTGATATTTTCATCCCATGGCCCATGGAAATCTTTTGGCTAGATTTGAAACTGAAATTGAAAAAGAAAAATGTTTTATAACTTGATTTCCATTTAATAAACATGTTGAATGCTTATTCAAATAGCTAAATTGTATTTCCCCTCTCACGTGTATTGTTTATATCATTGCAACATAGAATGCACAATTTGTCACTCGATCATTTAAACTCGAACTCCAAAATATGATTTATAAATCTTGAATCTTGGTACATACACATCGTTTTGGCTTAACAATCAGTAGTTTAGACGACAGTACAGACCCTGAAAGCGACCTATTTCTGTTTACATTTCCCAAATAATGTGAATTTGAAAGAAAGTCACAAAATCGTAAAAAATAATCACAAACTACTTACCTTTTGCTGTTCGTTCATATAGAAAAACAAACAATGGCAGCCAAACAATTATTTCGAAATTTTTGGTATTTATCTCCTAATTTTTGCTGAAATTACAGGGTTTGGACTTTCATAAATTATTGAAAATCATAGTTGTACAGATTTTTTTTCTATACCCCTCCAGATTTTGAGCTAATTTTTGATATGTGAGACTACCATCATGTTTGTGTCCACATGTGTTATTGAAATTGCAGATTTTCCAACTTTTTGGGACGGGACCATTCATGTCGCTTTGACACATCTAGTTTCTGTTAGTTTGTAGAAATGTGAGTTATATTGGAAAATACTGAGATATATTAAATTTTTTCATTTTGGTTTTTCCCTGTTTATTTATAGATATATGAGATAAAGTGAAGAACATGAAATTTGTAAGAATACCCGTCACTTTTTTCTGTTAGTTTGTAGAAATATGAGTTTATTGGAAAGACCTAGATATGTTTATAATACCTGTCACTTTTTTCTCTGTTTATTTATAGAAGTATTAGTTATATTGGAAAAGACTTAGATATGTTAAGAGTACCTGTCACTGTGTATTTTCTCTTTTTTTTATAGAAATATGAGTTATATTGGAAGAAACTGGGATCTGTTAAGGATGACAATAAATTTGTATTCTATAAAGATATTAGTAAAGACCAGGGATGGTACGAAGTTGATACAGTCCAAGGAGTTGAATACTCCTTCAAACTTCGTATAATAGATGACAATGGCTATCCAGGAGAATTTGCAGAGGAGCCTTTCATAGACGCAAACGGTAAGATATTAAATGAATAACTATTTGAAATTTAAGTTAGATCAAATTAAAAAAAAAACATACAGCATAGTCAGCAATAAAAGGCCCAGAAATGACAAATGTAACACAAGCAACCATGAGAGGGCTGTATAGCCTGTCAAGGTGGTTAAATCATTGTGTAACACAATTCAAACAAGAAAACTAAATGCCTGATTTATTTACCAAGTAATAAATGAAAGACAAATATGATATACAGCAACAAAAGACAACCACTGGATTGCATGTTTATTGTTCATTAGCTATGTATGCTTACACACATGTGTTATAATTTTAGTACCTGATGCACACGCCCAGACAGACATCAAGATATCCAGGACCAGAATGATTGCCATCATTGTTTCTGTGACTGGAGTTGTTATAACATTGGTGCTTGTCTTGGGTTTCTTCATTATCAGACACAGAAGACTTCAAAGGAGTTTCCTGGCATTTGCCAACAGTCATTATGATACAAGATCTGGGACTACAACATTTGAAAGTAATGAATTGGGTTAGTATTTTACAAGTTTTTCAGATGTTATGGCATTGTAAAACATTGAACTTATTTGTAGAGCTTTATCATAATTAGCCTTCTCAAAGTATGATTTATGGTAAATATTTTCAAGAAGAAAAATACAAAGTAATCAATATGTTAAGGTGAATGAAACCTGCGTAACACCCAAAATGCATTGAATAAACAATTTTAAGTTTGATAAGTAATTCTCAGTTTTCAAAGGTCTATTACAATCAGGGATGGGGTCGATTACAATAAAATGAAATCGATTAAATTACAATTACTTTGCTAATAAAATGTAATCGATTACATTACAATTACACCCTTTTTCATATGTAATCGATTCCATTAGATTACTTTTCTTTAAAGTAATCAGGATTACTTTAGATTACTTATGATTACATTGTATATTGCAATATCAAAGTTTTTTTTATAATTTTTTATCCTCACAAAAAAGCTAATTTTGGTGATTTTTTAAAAAGCCTTAAATTATTCATCTTAATTAAAAGAATTTATAGACAAGTACAGTGTAACATGTGTAATTTGATAAAATAGCTATTGCAGACAAGTGCATGTCCTTTCTTTATGTAAAAGATATAACTTTATTTTTTTTTACAAATTTTAACCAACTGCCTAATTAACAAAAAACCTGAACAAATAAGGAAAAAATAATTAAATATAGTTTTATTGTCTGTTGGGACATAATTGACACATCCATTAATGTTTTTACAGGTGTTAATCACCACTTCCATTTTTTTTAACAAACAATAGGTGAGCTTGGGTATTAAAATTTTATCGTCTTAATAACAATATCAATAAAGTTAAAAGTGGTTGATTGTCATTATTTTGTTTGAAATTTTTTTAATACTTGATCTAATTAATAATTATTGTCAGGTGAAAACACAAAACAGCTTTGTAACTTAGGAAAGTATATACATTTCTCTTTAAATTAAGAAACAGTTTATTTTAATAAAATATATTTTGTACTAATGAAACTTCTGACGTCACCTGTTGTTTACTATGCATATTGTTTGTAATATTATGCCATATGTATACACTGTACATGTACTTGTTTGTACTGATGAGCCGTAAGGCTCAAAGTTAATAAAAAATAAAAATTAGAAAGTACATATTATACACGAATTTATGGAAAACAAAATTTATTCAATTTGTCAATAAATGAAATCTGTTTTTAACTTCCATTTTGAATTAAGTGAGCTCATATATTCATGTCGATAATCAAAGTAAAATTGGATGTATTTGAATTTCCATGTAGTTATGTATAAATATTGGTTAAACTTAAATTATATGAAATTGGAGTTAATATCAGAAGTTTTCAATCAAGGAAAAAAATGCCTTCAAGGCATATTCTCGTATCATAAGAGCTCAATCTCACAACAAAAAATTGGAGAGGCAATTTCTTCTAGTAAACTGTTAACAAAATAAAACACTTGGTTATACAAATTTGTATAGATGATACAATTTATCACATTAAACAAGGTCCCATCATTGTGAATACCAGTTTCATGATTTTTCATTCAAGCTTTACATTTTCTTATTTTCATATTGTCTATCAAAAACTATTTTCATATATATACAAGATTTGTAATCAGCAAGTAATCATATGAATGTAATCTAAAAGTAATCATGATTACACCTGTTTTTTTCAATGTAATCGATTACATTATGATTACTTGTAATCAGAAATGGCATGATTACTGATTACATAGGATTACACTGCAAAATGTAATCGATTACAGCTGATTACGATTACTGATTATGATTACCCCATGCCTGATTACAATACACATTCAGAGTTGGGTCTTAAGAAATTTCTCAGTTTCAAGTGTTGGCAGGGTGTGATTTAGGCAGTAAAAATTACATATGCTAATGGGAAATGCAACAAACTTTGACATAAGTTGGGTTTAGCTTGAAATTTGTTTTTTAGGGCTTGACTTTTCACTGTAGGTTCATACAAATTTATGCACTAGATGAAAATTATCTTGTCTCAAAATCAAATTTATGCACTCTATCTAGGGGGAAAATATGATATATTAAACAACCGTGGAAGAATTTTGAAGTTACAAACTGGTGTAAACTTATTTAATAACCATTGAATCGATGATTTCACATGGAAGTAACATTTAATTTTGACTATTTCAGGTGAAGATGAAGATTCTCCAATGATCCAAGGATTTTCTGATGATGAACCTCTTGTTATTGCTTGAAACTTTGTTGTTATGGAAACATAAAATCCATTATTTGTGTTAACATATACATCATATCATGATTTTATTTTTGCATAATACTAATTGACATACTTGTCACTAAATGTGATAAAGCTATTCTGTATGAAGATTTATGACAATGTAATAGAAGTTATGACAATGTCAAAGATATTATGACAATGTCAAAGATGTTATGACAATTTCAAAAATGTTATGACAATGTCAATGATGTTATGACAATGTAATATATATGTATCAATGACAGTATCTGCGTTTTCATCATTTGCATATATAATTTATTGATATATTGTTAGTGGTTGTGAGTTTATCAGTCAGTATAACATTTTATTTATACAATGCTGTTGGTCACTGTCAGAACTTCGTATCATATTTGGTCTGCCACATAACTAGATTGAACCTGATGGAAAATTCTAACCTAGATTTTTTGGGGGAAGCATAAGAATTAAAAATATATTGAACCAATTTTGCATCAAAAATATTTTTTTCCTGATGTTTTATATATATTACCTTGAATTTGAAGTTGATGCATGATGTTTGGTCAAATAAAAGGAAATGTGTATTAATTTTAAAATGAATCTTTATACAGAATAGCTAATTGTTATACTATAATATTCCATTAATGTAACCAAAGATCTTTCAATGTTTGATTTGTGTTGTATCTTTGGATAGCTGGGGTCATACAAGATCTGATTAAGAACTAAATTCTATAGTTTTCAGTTTCTTTTTCTTTGAAAATGGGGTGCATGAGGCAGATATTAAGTTATATTTTTTCAACTGATTTCTTTTAGTCTTTTGCTTCAGCATTTATTGTCACTTTAGTAATAGAATCTCCAGATTATTTTTTTTTAAGAAGAATTTACCCCTTAGTACTAGAAATTTTGAAAAAAAATCTCAGACGAAAATCTCAGTAAGAATTTAATTGAAAATCTTGTCTCTGTTTATAAGCTGCCCAGAAATGTAAGCATACAGTTATGTGCTAAGCTGGTTACATTAATATCAATTTTCTGTTTATTATTTTCTGTACTATTGTATATTGTGCTTCTAAATTTATTATTTTATGCCCTAATTTTATTGACACATATTTGTGGTTTTTGAATTGTTTTGTATATTATTGATGATAAGATATTTATATACTTTGTTTACACTGATACTAATTTGTTTTAATCTCACTGACATACTGATAAATGGAATCCTCATGAGTATACAGCTGATTGTATTTTTGTATATATATACACTTATCTTTCAAAATGATGATCTGAATATGATAACTAAGGGACCAAATATTTTGACAGATGGTTAAGCGCCTCCTCATGGGGTTTTTGATTTTATGATTACTTCATCATTTTTAAGGTGATTATTTGACTACCAGACCTAATATGTCAAGAATATTTGAAAATCTAGGACTGTTTTTTTTTTATTATTTGATTAATCCTGTTTAATAAAATAATTAATGATTAATGTGATTATATTGGCCAACTATTTATGATTATATGATTACTGGATACCCCATGAGGAGCAGTGATTAGGTTAAAACTTACCACATTAAGAAGGTGCTTTGAACTTGGGACAGGAAACTAAAACAGTTTCATCCTTAAGATTTGTCATCTCTCTGTTGATGATTGCTGTCTACTGGAGCAATTATATATTAAATTGAAGAAATGTCTTATATCTGATGTGTATGTATTGACTTTACAATAATCCATTCCAGTACCCAGTGTATCATACGATTAAATAAATTCCTTTGTATATGTGGTTTGTATTCAAAATGTATTTTCCCTATAGAGCAATAATTATGTTCATGAGAATTGCTGACAATACAGGTTTTAGATTTGTTATGGATAGAGACAGATTTGTTACAGAAATGTACAGTAGATTTTGTTTATGTGACATAAATGTGTATTGAAACACCTTTCTTCCAGATTTAAATTCTGGTCATCTGAACTGCTTTTTGTGGGAAAGTTGGATATAAGGAAATTTTATTTGATGTAAATATTTTAAAAGAGTTGTGTATATATTGTTATATGAAGAACTTAATTTGTTTTTATATGTAGAGGTATACATTTTTTTGTCATGAAGAAATTCCAGAATTTGACTTCATTTTGTATATATTTGGACACATTTGAACTTCTTGGATGAAATTGTTAAGTGCTGGTAACTCAACATCAAAGATAATAACTGTTGAACAGATATTCTCATGTTTATCAAATGCAAAAAAGAAAAAAAGAAGAAAATATTATGCTGTCAAAAATAAATAATAATAACTCCACACATGTTTATTTGTTTTAATCTGATTGACACGATTTTGGTATTTTTTTCAAATTATAATTCTATTTAAGTGGAAAAGCTTTAATGGTCCTAGTGCAAGTTATATTATAAAATTTATCTTTGTTATACTGCAGATGGTTGTGTTTTGTGAATACTCCATAACTATTTATCTATATAACAGCTGTAAATAGAAACATTGTTAAAAAATTGTATAATCAACCAACATAATCAGAAATTTTACACCTTAGTGAAATGATTCAAATGAACCTACAACTGATTATTTGAAACAAATATTCACATATTTAGATAATTGGTATTTATACATTATAAAACTATGCCAGGAAAAAAAATTAAAACAAACAAGAATATGTACGTGACATATAATATAATGATATTGAAATGCTTTATACAAAATGAAACTAAGAAATCATACATTTTTCTGGATATTAAATTACTTCTTAGCTGTACATGATCAAATGGTAAACCTTATATGGCTGTCTCTTTGTTAAAGCAGGGAATGTGGTGATAAATATTTATACTTATTTTAATTCGACAAATCTCTGCTTCAGATGAATAATCAAGTGAACAATAGATCTGTTTAATTATCTTCCACTGTGCTGAATCATACTGTCCTTGAATAAATGTTTGAATAACATGTTCTTTGTTTATTTGAAGCCATAAACGTCATGTTACAATAATATATTTTAGTGTTTCATATTCTTCTGGTGCTGTGAAATATTCACATGATATCTCCATAATACTGAAAATCAAATTAGTTAACAGTCCTTGTTCTAAAACAACAAGTAGAGTTGAAATACCAAATATTTCAATGTCATGTGGTGCAAGCATTTCAGAAGACAATCAACTATTCAAACGACACAAGTCCTTTTATATCTCATGCTTTCCTTCAACTTTTGTACACTGATTTTTATCTTCCATGTTAGGGATTTAAACATCTGTAAACTACTTTTATTTATTGGTAAACTAAAAAATTCCCAAGTAAAAAATCCCAGCTTCCTCATGCAAAGTTGACATAAGCTGAATGATGTGGCAATTCTTTAAGGAATTTATTTTATATTACTTCTCACATTTTAAGCATTATTTCTAAGGTTAAAACATCTTAATTCCTCCCCTGAATGCATGCTTTATTGCAATGGTAAAATGGAGCTTTCTAGAGCACCAAAGGTTTTTGTCTCCGTTGGATCTGAATTGTCCCTCATCTTATAAATTATTAAAGATCTTCAAAATGTCAGATTTTATGGCTATGCTTACTTACGGATTTGGCTATACTTTTTGGAACTTTTGGATTATAGCTCTACATCTTTTATATAAGCTTTGGATTTTACATATTTTGGCTACGAGCATCACTGAAGAGACATTATTTGTAGAAATGCGCATCTGGTGCAGAAAAATTGGTATCGTTAATGTTATTACAGTTCGGACAAAAAATTATCATCTTGTCTAAGTTGTTATTCCAATTTTCTGGACAGCAGTTGCATGATATGAATCCACAGATAATACGTCAACGACAAAAAAAAATGTCTTGCTCTAAAGTGTTGCAATTTGTGGCTGAATGTGTCAACACTCCTTTTCAATTGGACATGTAGTGTCAGGTGAAGGGATTTTTGTTTGAACTATAGTATCTATACTGGTCCGAGTACACAGTTATCGTCCCTTGATTTTCGTTGTCCACGAATATAGTCCCTAGTGTGGACAGTGTGTTACTTGTCAATTTTTTTTATACCCCTTCCAAATTTATTTATTTATGTTTTATGCCTCAAGTAGCAAGAAGGGGGATAAAATTACACTGTAAAATAATTTGATTCATGAATTATAATGTAAAGTAGTGATTTGGTCCAGTTGAAAAAGGTCAAAAATTAGCATTTCGGAAGCTGTCAAAAGATTTCAAGCCCCCCTTCACATAAAATTGTCCATATTTTGAGTTAGAGCTGATGAAGTTTTCTATAATTTTGATATAATTTGTCCCAAAAGTAGTACAACACACTGTAAAAATATTATGGAGAAAGCGCAGGTGGGATTTTTTTAAATTTCCATTTATTGTCTAAAGGAAATGCACTACGAAATAACTGTGTACTCGGACCTAAGTACATTCCTTTTGATAAGCAACATCCAGTCTCGTAAAATGTAGGAAGCGCTGAGGAATGTTCCTGAAGATGTCTTCCTTTGAATTATCATCACTCAAAGAACTGATGAAGTCAATACTGTCGTATACACAATTGTCAACTTCTTCAGACTCCAACTCGTCTTTCTGAATTAGAAACAATTGAATTAGTAACGAATTTTTAAAAAAAAATATGCGTTATGCCTCTTAAAGATGTGTTATCTCTTCCACTATCGATTTGAATTGTTTATTGTTCTCATCATCTTAATGCACTGATCGCACAAACTAGATCCCAGAC
Source organism: Mytilus galloprovincialis (assembly GCA_037788925.1). Classification (NCBI taxonomy): domain Eukaryota; kingdom Metazoa; phylum Mollusca; class Bivalvia; order Mytilida; family Mytilidae; genus Mytilus; species Mytilus galloprovincialis. Next base: position 86,103,110 of record CM075333.1, on the reverse strand, counting down.
TAAATTATAACTGAGTATGGATTCAGATTCGCATGATGGTTGATGCATGTATCATTTAATGTGTTTCAAGGACTGAATTTTCGGCTCTCTTTTGACATCATTTGCTTGTATGAGAAACGATGATAGTCCGTCGGACGGGGACGATAAATAGATTACCTGTGTTAAGAGAGAGTCATATCTCTTGCACGTAAAAGACACCTTTGCAGATTTCAAAAAAGAGCAGGCTAATGCCACTACAAGGCAGAACTCGCACCCGCAAAGTGGAAAGGATTAATATAATTTGCAATAACTTGTTTCCCAATTCAATATAAATAAATATGTTTAAACAAAGCGTACCTATTGTTACTCACTCGGTCACCCTCATTTTGAACTCTTGCAATGTACCTTAATTTTGTGTTTGTTACCGTGCCTTCTTAATCGACCTTTGAACATCGTTCAACTACTTTGGCTTAATCTAAGAGTATGAAATACTTTTAACTCAAACTCTTCGTCTTAGGTAAGAGCAGTTTCCAATTAGATGTGATATTGTTTAGAGGAAGTAGTATCTATTTGTTTATTCAATAGTTTAGTATTTGAGTTTTGTTTGATAAAAAATTGGGCTTTTTCCCTGTCCCTATTTTAACTTTGAAATTTGTGGACACGAAATGCGTATGATGGGCTAATGCTACGCAATTCCTATTTATGACTTAAACTTTTCTGTTAGAAACTTCTGAGTTGGAATTTACGGTTAAGGGATGAAATATACTAAAAAAAAAAGACATTTGATTGGTTGAATTGACGTCATCGCTTCTACATGTTCAGGGTCACCATTATAACTTAATTGAACAGTACGAAATTACTTTGTCACAATTGACCGTGAATAATACATAACTGTTGTAGTTTAAATCCCGCTTTTATTTGTTTTTGTTCATGACTCAACTTAGTTATAAGGACAATCACGATGACTAGTCTGCATCAAGCAAAAACCGATTATATTTCTGGAGTAATTAACTTTATCTACGATTATGACGGAGTTTGTGTTCATTAATATTTATACTTGTCTGCATAATGCTTTCTGTCAGTACTCTTTAATCTTTAATAAGAAGATATTTCCTTTGTATATTTAATTGTTTGTGGGGTCTAGAATAAAAACTAAGAAATAAACCGTCTAGCTAAGTTGTATATACTAACTTACGTGTCGGATTGTTCTTAGTGTTGTTCAGTATCCCTTTAGTCTTCTTAACACTGCTAAAATGATAGTGGTGGCAGCAAATCCCAATATAACTGTTACTTTAGTCTTATTTATCGTATCTGAAGCATCTATAGAAATAGATAGATATACTCATCATAGATACCAGGATTAAAATTTTATATTTACGCCAGACGCGCGTTTCGTTTACAAAAGACTCATCAGTGACGCTCGAATCAAAAAATGTTTGAAAGGCCAAATAGAGTACGAATTTGAAGAGCATTGAAGACACAAATTCCTAAACGTTTTGCCAAATACAGCTTAGGTAATCTATTCCTGGGATAGAAATAAACTCATCATAGATACCAGGACTAAATTTAGTATAAACGCCAGACGCGCGTTTCGTCTACAAAAAACCTTTCAGTGACGCTCGAATCCAAAAAAGTTGAAAAGGCCAAATAAAGTACGAAGTTGAAGCTAAGGTAATATATGCCTGAAGTAGAAAAGCCTTAGTATTTCAAAAAACTCAAAAATTTGTAAGTAGTAAATTTATATAGATATATCGTACCTTGGGTAATTGTAGAAATTGAAAAAATGTTGTTTTGTCTGTTTCGTTAAATCAGTGATATATGTTGTTGCAATCTCTAATGGTGTCTGCTTGTGTTGCTTCTCTGTTGTAATTACCGAGTATCGTTTAGGAGTGTCAGCCTTTGGATGCTGCGGAAGAGTTTGCATGGTTAAATGTGGGGTATTCAAAGATGCATGAAATGTCAGTGTGTCTTCTATAAATAAAATAACGTGAACCACTCAGTAAATTATGGTAATACCAGAAATAAAATATACTCTGACTATTTTTTTCAAACGGCTGTAATTTTGATATTGATATATATCGTACCTTGAAAAAGTTGTTTTGTCTGTGCTTTCACATCAGTGGTATACATTGTAGATATCTCTGGTGTTGTCTGTTTACGTTTCGTCCCTGTTGACTTAATTGAGTCCTGTTTAATGATGTCTGTCGTTAGATGGTGCTTTAAAGTTTGCATTGTTTGATACAGGGTATTTTCTGATGTTTTGAATGCTATTCTTGCTCCTATCGTAAAAATTACTTTGACATATATTGATTACATTAATACTAGGAACAGTATAATAAATATTCTTGACTATTCTTTTTTAAGCATTTGCTAATATTAATATATCTGTATCTTACTTTAGGATATTGTAGAAATTGCAAAACGTTGTTTCGTCTGTGCTTGTAAATTAGATGTATACATTGTTGATTTCTCTTATGTTCTCTGTTTACGTTGCGTCTCCGTTGACTTAATTGAGTATTGTTTAATGATGTCTGTCTTTGTCTTTGTCTCTAGAGTTTGCATTGTTAGATGTGAGGCCTTTTCTGATGTTTCGAAATTCATTCTGGCTTCTAAAATAGAAAAAAACACGTTGACAAATATATTAATTAATTTAATACCAGGAACAATATAAGTTGTTGAAAAATATAAAACCAAATTCAGAATACTTTTCAACAATTGGGCGTATGAATTTATTCTATCTATTTTTATAGTCCATATAGTTTTTTCTAGATGTCTTGCGATTAATTTTGTCTTTTGTTTGATGTCTAATTGTCGTACAATGTATACCCATATGTATTCATTTATATGAAAAAGAATATTTCTGTATGCTACTTCACAGAAAGGCAAAACGACTATCGTATAGAAAATATAAACAAAGATCAATTTAAAAATAAATTATTTTAGAGGGCTAATAGTTACCAAAGGTACCTGACTTTTAATTCAATACGCCATACGCGCGTTTCCTCTTCATAACTACTCATAAGACTCATCAGCTAAAATATTAATCACTGATTTGAGAACGTCTTTTCGAGTAACAGACATCGAATTGAGGAATGGACGTCAATTGGAGACCAGACTTCGATCAAATTCTAACATATTTACCTTGGGATATTGTTGAAATAGGTGTCAAATCAGTGGTATACATTGTCGAGATCTCTGATGGCGTCTGTTTTCTCTGCTTCTCAGTTGAGTTAACTGAATACGTGTTAATGCTTTCTGTCGTTGGATGCTGCTCTATAGTTGGCATTGTTGATGTGTGAAAACTTGCTTTTGCTTTCATTAACTCACTAGTTTGGTACCTAGAAGTTGATTCTGACGTTTGATTAGTAAATTGATTTGTTCTTGTTGTTTCTTGACATATTCATATTTGTTCGGATACCTCCGTTGATGCACTGTGAAAGAGGGACGAAAGATACCAAAGGGACAGTCAAACTCATAAATCTAAAACAAACTGACAACGCCATGGCTAAAAATGAAAAAGACAAACAAACAACAGCACACACGACACAACATAGAAAACTAAAGAATAAACAACACGAACCCCACCAAAAACTAGGGGTGATCTCAGGTGCTCCGGAAGGGTAAGCAGATCCTGCTCCACATGCGGTACCCGTCGTGTTGCTTATGTGATAACAAATCCGGTAAATAGTCTAATTCGGTAGGTCACTTCATGAAAGGGAAGGGGATTGTAGTTACGACGTAAGGAACATATCCGATATCATTTGTGAAACGGTTATTCCATAACGGTCAACCAACTCGTGATGGCGTCCGTAAAATTTACGAAGGGATGATTTCAACTTCACCATTTGGAACTCTTGGTTTAATAGCTTCCTTGTGAGCAGCAACCCTCTATTCTATCGTCTGCAAAAAGAAATTCTATAAGTAATCTCGATTACTGGAGGAAAGAGTATAATTGTACTCTTGAATAGAGCTGATGTCAGAATTTGATCAAAATAAAAAAAAATACATATTCAATGTAGAGTTAACGTGACATATAATACACTGATCTTAAATGCTAATCCATAAGAGAGTAACAGGTCTTAATGCTTACCATTCCAGAGCACCTGAGATCACCCTGGTTTCAGGTGGGGTTCCTGTCGCTCAGTTATTGGTTTTCTAAGTTGTGTTTCATGTACATTTGCTTGTCTTTTTGTTATTCATTGTTCCTTTATGCCATGGCATTGTCAGTTTGTTTTCTATTTATGAGTGTGAATATTTCATTAACATCCTTTGCCACGTTTTTTCATTTTAAACTTTATTAAAGCGTTAACTTCATAATTACTCACCCGAAGGATCAAAAACGAAAATGAAAACTTGGAATAAACATTTATACATAAACATCTGCATCATTCAACATATAAAAAATTGTGGAAACTAATATAATTGTCCTTATAAAAGTACAGTAAAACGATAAAAATATTTCTGTTTTTTATTGGATACTTAGAAAACACATAATAAATGAATTAATTATTCAAACTCGGAACATCATGTGTTGAGTTTGGTAGATTAATGTATTTCAAAACCGGGTCTGTATTCCAATATGTACTATTTACACACTATTTTTAGTTAATCATTCTTAGTATTGTCCATTTGACTTCTATATATTTGCAGAAAATAATTCTTTAAAAATCATTTTTATAAATTAATAATTTTTTCCTCGATGTATGTTAATATAGTAACTCTGACTATCAATTTCATAATTTTTGGTCAATAATTAAAAAAAGTTTCCCATTAGGTCTCTATGTTAATTTTATTTTTTGAAGTGTTGATTACCTGATGGAGTAAGTATAAGTAGTGTAACGGCCTTCCAACCAAAACAAAAACAAAATACATGTGCTTTTAATGTTTGTTTATTGGTACAATGTGACTTTGTATATTTGCATATTAAGATGACCTCTACTGACCATCAACCAAACTTAGATTTCATGTCATGTTATTGTAATAATTGTTATATATATATGAGATAGGAAACTGCAATTTCCATTTTCTGTTTAAAAAAACATTAGATATAGTATAAACTATTATAAAATAGTACTTTATAGGCAAAGGATATGAAAATGAATATTGTTTTATATGTTAACGTTACTTTCATATTGTTATGTTAGTGGACATGAGTTATGACAGAATTTACCAACTATAAAAACTTTTTTTTTATCTTCCTAAATTGTTTGCTTCCAAGATGTGCATTTTGCACATTAATTAATAACTGAATGTATATTAACTTTAGTCTGTTTTTTTAATTAACTTTTCAGAGCCTCTTTGTATTGTTATACAACTCACCATGCTAAAAGCATGAAAAGCTAATGTATAGTAAGTTAACTTGTATAATGATATAAAATCAATAATAAAAACTATAAAGTGATGATCATTTTCATTGATGTCCTTTAGTATTCAAATCGGTATAGTCACATGATACAAATAAACATTAAAAGCACATGTATGTTGTTTTTGTTTTGGTTGGAAGGCCGTTACACTACTTATACTTACTCCATCAGGTAATCAACACTTCAAAAAATAAAATTAACATAGAGACCTAATGGGAAAATTTGTTAATTATTGACCAAAAATTATGAAATTAATAGTCAGAGTTCGTATATATAATATGTTAACATACATGAAGAAAAAAATATTAATTTATAGAAATGAATTTTTAAGAATTATTTTCTGCTAATATATAGAAGTCAAATGGACAATACCACATCTCATATATTCCAATGAATTTGACATACTTATAGAAAGGGCTGTCACAACACAACATTTTACTTAAAATCGGCATAGACGAACGACTCCATCATATAATCTATGCCAAGCGTAATGTTTTTATCATTGTCATGCTCAAATTTCTCAGCTAAAACTTCCTTTTGTTTTATCATTTGGCGTTTAAATATTCACAAAGATACAGAACATTCGTTCATGTTTCACACGAAACAGACTTCAGGAACAGAAACGTGTTCATATAACCAAACTTCCTACAACAGGTTTATAGAAAAAAATTACTAAAATCATACTAAGCAAGTTTAACAATCACAATCCCCATGATGCTGAATTGGTTGACCGATACGACGATATTTGGCTCACCCTAATTCGAGTATAAAAGACGCATGCTCAATTCTCGATAAACCGTGTTCGCTCCGTTTAGAATAACGTGATTTACTCAGTTTTTGTTAATTTGAGATCAAAATGGATTAACGAGTTAAGGACATCGGGCTGCCGTTTCATAAAACGATCGTTAGCGTACGTTTAAACGTTAACCAAACGTAACGCTAAAATTCCGTTTCATTTTTTTAATGAGGATTTCTTGAACTAAGACTTTTACTCTCCGTCGTAAACTTACTAGCATATTTTTCTCCAACGATAGATAGTGCGATATCCTGGGATTCCCGTTCTAAAAATAAATAACGATTGTCTAGCGATCGAAAAATCTAACGATTCGTCGACGTATGCTTTATGAAACGCACGTACACGTAATCGTTATGTAGTCTTTAGTAACACTCTAAAATCTATGTTAGTCGTTATTAGCGATTGCTTTATGAAACGGCAGCCGGAAATTAATTTTGATATGAAACTAAGGAAATGCTGTATGATTTTTAACTACCCACCTGAAGTGAAGTGGATGTTCGCAATTATAGGTTACTGTTCTTCTTTTAACCATGACGAAACTCATATCCTAAAGTCGATTATATAAGGCTTCGACATGAAAACAAAGTAAACAATCCAATAAAGAAAACGGACGGACTAATTTATAACAAAACAAAATATGACTGACATATACAAACGACAACGACTGAATGTTTGTATCTGTTATCAATAATTAGAATTCCTTTTAAATCTAATTTACACAAAGACATTTACCGTCACAAGGAACTGATATTTTATCAGAAGGCACATTGGAACGATCATGAGGTTTCCATCACATCGTTCTTCCTTTTCTTTATTCAATTCCATATATAAAAGGATATGCATTTGCAATCGAAACAGACATCTCAAAATCTTCCATAAAAAGAAATAACGTGACATTAACGCATACAACATGTACAAGTAAAAAGATATTCTAAATATCGGTAAAACTTTTTTCCAACTTTTTAATTACAGAAAAAAACTGTAGATTCTTTTATAAATGTATGACAGCATTGATAATGTGGTGATAATGGTATCAAGCTTTATTGATAATATTATTGTATGTTGAATCTGGTATTTATTTCATTTATGCATTGCTGGTAATTTATGCAACAGTAATTCTCCAATGCATAAATCGAGTAAGATAACAAATCAGGGTCACACACAAAAACAAGATATATTACTCGACCTCTAATTTTATTACACTCTACTTACATCTGTAAACTCCAAAGGTTATTATTATCAAATAGATCAGCAGAAATGTCAAAAATTGGATTTCTGTCAAAATTCCTGTGAATGAAGGATACACATTAACTAGTATGCATATAAATGGAAGTGTGAAAAAAGGTTAAAAGGTTGATTAAATCAAGCTCTTAGAACAACGATTTGACATGTTGTGATATACTTTACACATCCTTTCATCTTCTAACATCTTCTAATTTAAATTAGAAATAAGGAGGTGCCGTATCATGTATAATACACGTATATTTCATGTTGACTACATAATCGTTTGAAAAAAGTCATTACAACAAATGTTGGGATTAACTTTCATTCAGGAGATCTATATCCAAATATTTGGAAGTAAAGAATGTAAAAGAACCAAAAACTGAAACAGTTGAAGAGCAATATGACCAAAAGGGGCATATAAATAAAAGAAAAAGCCATATAAGGTCACCTTTGCCTGAGGGAATTGAAAGCTTCGTTTCTTAATACTTTCTAAATTTTAATAAAAATATTAAAAGGATTTGTTATAAATCATGTCCGTACCTAATTACTCACTACTGAGCACATTGGGATTGGCACTCCACCAATAGCAGTAGTGACCCATTTCTGTATAAGAGGGACAAAAGATACGAAAGTGGAATTGAAAGTCATAAATCGAAAAAAAAAAAAAAAAAAAATAAAACAACACTTTGTAAATTTCATGCTTCTGTTGTGCTTTTCTTGATTTACCTTCATCAGACACTCTCAAAGCGGAGTATTGTTTATATAACTTTGGTAAATATAATAGAAATGGAAGTCAATGATCACTAAATATAACTAGTAACCTGGAACGCTCATCTTGGGAAAGAAAAATGTCATTAGGTTGCTTTCTAGACAATGGCCCCTAAATAAACACATAGATACAAGGATTAAAATTGTGTATGCCAGACGCGCGTTTCATATTCAAAAGACTCATTAGCGACACTCAAATCAAAAACGTTTTAAAAAAGGCCAAATAAAGTACGAAATTGAAAAGCATTGAGGAGGATAATTGGGTTTTATTATTAAAACCGTTACTAGACAACCACCCTTTCACCGGACCATTCAAACAATCTTTGTTTTCTCAAGCTTTCACACAAATGCTATCAATGATAAGAATTTAAACTTTGGGATTGGGCCAAAACACCCCTTGTCATATCTTGCAAAAGTTTTGCTAAATGTAGCTAGGGTAATCGATTTGTGTGTTAGAAAATCCTAAGTATTTTGAAAAGTTATAAATTTTATAAACAGTCAAATTACAATTGATACCATATCAATTATAATTCATTTTAACACACAAGTTATCACTACCACTGTTACCGATTACAAAATGAAAGTCAATTCTTATATTTTCACTTTCATCGTTCAGGAGTAATGGTTCTTGAGAAATTGAAAAATGGTCTTTCCAGTTGTGTTCGTGTTTTAACCGTTCAGGAGTTATGATCCTTGTGATATTGAAAAATACCAGGGCAAAACTAAATGTTAAACAATCCGTTTTTCTGTCGCTTTGACAGTTTTATAATATACTATCTACACTACTGTGATTGGTTGCAAGTCATTGGTTTGAATTGAAAAAAAAAATTGTTACACAATCCAAACGTGATAACTTACAGTCTATAAAACAGTTAACAAACGCAAATATGATAGACAAGAACCAACGGCAACCACTGAACTACAAGTTCCTGTCTTGGGTCACTAACATAAAGTATGTGATGGGCTTTACATGTTTGTATGTACTCAACCCTCTCCTAACCTAAGACAGTTGTGTACCGCTGTTTTCGACATTTTTACCTATTATGTCTGTTTGATTTGCTAACATTTGTGTTGTCAATGTAATGGAATTATAGCGATTATCTTACAAGTGAGAGGTTTAGCTAGCTATAAAACCAGGTTTAAACCCTCATTTACTGCATTATTAAAAACCTGTACCATGTTTTTTTATTTGTTTGATGTGTTTGAGCTTTTCATTTTTCTATTTGAAGAGGAACTTTCCGTTTAGGATTTTACTTTGAGCTCAGAATTTTTGTTATTTTAACTTTTTGTAAATAGGATTATCTTCATATATAAACATGTGTTAGTTTCTTTTTCTATCCGATCGAATAATCTGTTTTAATAGAATAGTAGTACATGTATTCACGGATAATCAAGATCTTGAACGTGTTAATGAAAATTGTTATTTCAGAAGACTTCTTAAGATATTGAGAACTTGATAAACAATTTATAACAGATTAAAAAAAAAAAGAAAAACGTAACAAACTTTATCAGGTTAATGTTCAAAACAATTTTTAACAGTTCTGTCAAGCCAACGTTATTAACAAATAGATTGGTAGGCAAAATCGTCAAATTGTTCAAACCAAGATTTCTGAATGTGGTAAAATGATTAAGTATATATAAGAAACGTAGAACACAAAATCTATAATGTTTTTTGAAAATCTTATTCATTGCCTATAAGTTTTCATGTACATTTGGAATAAAATAACTGAAATTCATCCTCATATTCAGAAATGAAATTATACAAATACATGCTTCAATCGCTCCCAAAACTATGTATTTTTCATGGTGATGTGAATCAAATTTTCTTTCTTATAACATACGTAAGCTTTTATTTAGTGTTTTTAACTTTTAAACGTCTTCTTCTCATTCCCATAATATCAGACAGTAGTATATTTTTCAATTAAATAGTTATGTTTTTAAGAGTGATTGAATACACGAGTCTGATACTTTACATGATACATGAGAGGCATCATCAAGATGATTTGCCTTTTAATTGATAGCATATTTCCCGCATGTGATGAATACAAATGCTACCGATTTAAATGTGCTAGACAGGTGGCTGAAAACCATTTCTGGTATTTTTTTCAGAGCGTCAAAGGATGTCTTTTGCAACAGAAAACAGACATCTTCTTTGAAATCCAACCGATATTGCAAAAAGACTGTATGATTTCCTTTATAAATAATAAATTATAAATATGACCTGAAAACTTCAGAACCGATGTCAAAACTATAATGTCGATGTCCTGCTCACAAAATGACGTTTTTTACTTGTATGTCCATAAGTATCGAGAAAAAAATTTCTTATAAATTACCATTATCGACTCGATTCTGTCATTCTCTCTTTTGTTGCTTACTATTTTGCCGAATATAAAACAATTTCTTTACAACGGCTTTTATGCGTGCAATAACACGGGAAGCATCGTTAGCAATATATCCCTCTCTACATTACAGCAAATTATACACAAATGGAACATGTCAGTTCAGAATTAAGAAAAGCGTTTCTATATTTCTTGTTTCTTTCGGCAATGGTTTAAGCTACAAATCTAAATTAACAATTACACTCGTGAATAATTTCTATACGGACTTTTCTATATATGCATTTGAATATTAACATTCAATTTTCTAACTTATTTCAACACCAAAAAAAAGTGAATATATGCAATTCCCACAGGTTACGATATTTTTACATTTGCATATGCTAAATGGATTTACGAGGTTTTGACTTTAGTAAACTTTAGAGGCCTTGCGGTGACTTAAAATTGTAAATTTCTGTGTCATTTGGAATCTTGTTGAGATGCTCATTGGCAATCATACCACATCTTCTTTTTTTATATTCAGTCTCCTCAATTTTCGATGACCAACAAATAAAACGAAATTCGCCGTTCATCTTAAAACTACTAGCCACATATATTTTAGTTCCCTGTGCTGTGTGTTGTTGTGTCGTTAATGCCACATGGCGTAGCATTAGAAAACATGAATTGCGGAATAGATATCCGTACTAGTTTGTCATCCTAGGTCTATGTACAACAATAAGATATTGAATCATGTGTTTTTTGTTCTTCTTCAACAATTTAATTTAATATACTTACAGGGTTCTCAGTGCAATGTTTTTTGAAAACACATCGCTTGGTAAAAAAGTCAAAGAATTTAACTCTGAATTTCTGAAATAGAATAACCTAGTATATTTAAATTATTTATTACAGAGGCCTATGAATACATTTCTAGTTATGTTAAATCCAGAATAGCGCTTCCTGCGCATGGAATTAATCACGTGTTGTTTTCTTTGTTTTAATTACACTGTCAGGTGAACCGTAAAACAAAATTAGATATCCTCGGGTCGCCCCCTTGAATAAGATGTTTACTTTATCAAATGTAAAAAAAAAAATAAAAAAATTCAAACATCAAACGTTTTTTCGACAAATCGATGTTTTGTAACAGGAAATTTATTAAAATGACCATATAATATGCTGACTACTGGTTACCTTGATAATACGCTGACTTCATTCTGTTTAGAGCATATGTAGAACTTTAAGTTATTTTACAGTTTTTATTTGTGATAGAGCTGTCCACTGTTAGTTTCTATTATTGAATTTATTCTACATCGACTTCATTTGAACTTTGGTCGATAATTGTCTCATTGATAATCATACTCATTTGTTTCCATATTGTTACAACTATACAGTTGCAGGTTAAATTGACAAACTATAAAGTAAGGTTTGTCAAGCCATCAAATAAACATGTGTTTAAAAGACTGAATCATATGTTCATAGAACTGAATAATATGTTCAAAGATTGAATCATATGTTCAAAGCATCGAACTCCTCTTCAAACAGTGAAGACATGTAACAATTCTATAACTGTAACAAAGATGTTTATTCTGTCTGCCTATTTAATATGATCTTTCCTCTAATTTTTAAAGAAACCAATTAAAAGATTTTAAAAAAATCGAAGAAACTTAAAACGAACTCGTTTTTAAATTGTTGACAATTGTTGCTTTTCTTTTTTGTCGAGCCTTCTACATTTGTCGAAAAAGCGAGACATAGCGATCCTAAATTCTGTCGTCGGCGTAGGCGTCATCGGCGGGGTTTACAAACATTCACTCTGTGGTTAAAGTTTTTGAAATTTTAATAACTTTTTTAAACTATCTTGAATGTCTACCAAACTTGGACAGAAGCTTGTTTATGATCATAAGATAGTATTTAGAAATACATTTTGTAAAAATATATTTCCTGCTTTCCGTAGATTACTTTTGTATGGACTTAGTTTTTCTTCCAGTTAACATTACATACAGTCTGTTGTTAAAACCCTTAAAAAAAATTCTACATTCATAAAGTAGGCGAGACACTGTGTTCCGCAGAACCCTTACAATTTGATTTCTTACATGATACTTTTCAAAAGAACCAAGTGTTTAAAATAACAAGACATCTTAAGGTTTTATTTAACATTAATTATTAATAACAGATCTGTCTTAATTACGTCCTAGCAAACCAAGAAGGTAAAAACGCACATATGCTTTATTTATGATTCTAAATACATATTTATAATGCTTGCAGAAATTGCAATGCAGTGATCTTTGTAAAAAACATTACTTGGTAAACTTCTTAATCCATTCCTTCTTAGATCTCTGAAATCAAATATATGGCATACTAGAATGGATTCAAAGGAGACACACATATCCATGATCAACAGTACTAAGCTGTTATTGCCTCAAACTTTAGGGTGATTGTATCGTTTGTTTGCCTTCGCAATTATCAAGCCTATTGCGCTAATTTATTGATTTATAAAAAAGACCAAAACGGATATTGGGTATACAACTACGACACAAAATCGGTATATGCAGATAAAAAAAAACCACAAAAAGCAAAGGCACATCACATCTATTGCTCTTCTTTATTTCAAAGTCATAGTGAGGCCATAGAGCAAGTTGTATGTATCAAAACTATTGTGTGTTTGACGCGTAGTCAATACTGATAAAATTGAGAATGGAAATGGGGAATGTGCCAAAGAGACAACAACCCGACCATTGAAAAAAAACAACAGCAGAAGGTCACCAACAAGTCTTCAATGTAACGAGAAATTCCCGCACCCAGAGGCGTCCTTCAGCTGGCCCCTAAACAAATATATACTAGTTCAGTGATAATGAACGCCATACTAATTTCCAAATTGTACACAAGAAACTAAAATTAAAATAATACAAGACTAACAAAGGCCAGAGGCTCCTGACTTGGGACAGGCGCAAAAATGCGGCGGGGTTAAACATGTTTGTCAGATCTCAACCCTCCCCCTATACCTCTAGCCAATGTAGAAAAGTAAACGCATAACAATACGCACATTAAAATTCAGTCCAAGAGAAGTCTGAGTCTGATGTCAGAAGATGTAACCAAATAAAATAAACAAAATGACAATAATACATAAATAACAACAGACTACTAGCAGTTAACTAACATGCCAGCTCCAGACTTCAATTAAACTGACTGAAAGATTATGATTTCATCATATGAACATCAGGCACAATCCCTCCCGTTAGGGGTTTAGTACCATACCATCATAAAATATATGAGAAGAACATAATCCGTGTCATTCCAACAACTGGTTTTTGAATAAATGTGTTTAGTTCCGATGCAAAGACCCTATAAGTGAATTTTAAATATTAACGCCAAAATATGCAATCTTTAATGACCTGACAACAGTATCGTAACTATATCCTTTCTTAATAAGTCTATTCAAAGGTTTTGTTAGTTTTTGAGGTGAATACTGACACCTTTGTGCTTTATAAAGACTATTTCCATAAAAAAATGGATGTGAAATACCTGAACGTATAAGAAGTCTACATGTTTACGTCCAAATGAAGAAGTTCTTTCTTTTTTTTCGCTTAATGCGTACCGGATGAGGTAAATAAATTAGAGTGTTTCGGACGAACAAAATCAATACATCAACATCTTCATCTAATCTTTTGCTGTGAAAGTTTGATCTAATACAAAAAAAATCGATTTTTAAGGTAAGTTAAGTTAAAGACAGTAACATTTTTTCTTCTTAAGCGCAGCTCAAATTACGGATAGTTATGATGGAAATTGCTATACAAAACTGGTGCTGTTATAAACTCACTTTTTAAACATTTTGGACCACATGTTTGAAAAGTTTTTAAATATGTGTTAGTTGAACTAAACGAAATACTCCGTATGCTAAAAGTTTTCTGTCTGCAGACATTAAATACTGTTTTTTAATCCGTTGTGGTTTAAAGCACTCTACAGTAATTTTTCCTCTCTAAACTTTAATTCTATACGCGTATATGTGAACACAAAACATTCTATATCATGCATAGAGGGAAAATACGTTTTTTACATTTTATTTATCCAGTTATGACCCTCGGTAAACTACTGTTGCCTTAATTTACCAAGAAAAAACTTAAATATACATCATGTTCCGTCGTAAACCATTTTAAAAATGTCTTACTGTTGTGCATTTATTTTCGTGGGTACCAATTTTCGTGGATTGAGGAAAAACTTGAATTTTTGTTGATCTTTAATTTCGTGGTTTTGTCAAAGTCTGCATATTTTCCTTCGGAAAATTTGTCTTCGTTGAGCATTTAGGTTCGTGTTTTTTCTGTACCCACTAAATCCACTAAAATTGGTAATCAACGAATATTAATGATTCCACTGTAACAGCACAAAAAAGCAATCTACGTAGGTATACTGTTCACTTCTTTGGACAATTTTATTATATACTTACAAATTTCAGTAATTCCAAATACATTTATGGACCCATTTCCCATGTTATAACAGGAGATCTTAACCTCGTTCAAGATCGAGAGTTGAAATCATTCCTCAGTAAAGGACCTAAATATCGCCTCCCTTCAACTATTAATTGGAATGAGTGTCGTGATATCATCCACGACTCACTCCGTACTTACTGTTTGAAATGGAAAAAACGGGAAAAAGCTGAAAAAAAATCTTTGGACTCTTTTTTTTAATTCAGTAATAAACATTGTTGATATACGTATCCAACATTTTAAAGAACATTTTTACTCTTAACAATAACCACAATAAACCTATTTCTCGTATCAAACATAAACTAAAAGAACTAGCCAAGGAATTTGTTTTTGTCCCGGCCGATAAAGCTGCTAATAATATTATTATTGTTTGACGTAAATTTTACATTGAGGTTCTACAAAAACAAATCACCAATTCACCAACATTCCAACTGACTCCATTTTCAGAAAACGACATCTGTAACAAACATAAACTTTTAGCTACCGCTTTACAAGCAGAACCAAAAATAATGAAAGTCCCAACTATGTATTGGCTTCCGAAACTACACAAATCCCCTTACAAATATAGATTTATTTCGTCTTCAAGCCATTGTTCCACTACTAAATTATCTATTCTTCTTACCAGTACACTTGGTACAATCAAAAACCTGATAATAAATTGTTCAAATAAGGCATTCGAAAATAGTGGAATTAATTACTTTTGGAGTGTCAAAAACTCGTTGGAAGTACTTGATAAATTGCATGCTTATATTGGTGATTTTGAATCTGTTCAAAGTTTTGATTTTTCTACCCTATATACCACATTGCCTCACATTCTCATTAAGAAAAAATTCGCACACCTAATTAAATGGGCATTTAAAAAGTCAGAATGTGAATATGTATGTTCAAACTCTTTTAGGTCATTTTTTAGTAGCAATAAACAAAAAAACTATGTCAATTGGACATGCTTTTATACTATATCTGCCCTTGAATTTTTACTAGATAACATTTTTGTTCGCTTTGGAGATTCCGTATATCGTCAGGTTATCGGAATTCCATTGGAGACTAACTGTGCACCACTTATTGCGGACCTGTTTTTGTATTGCTATGAGTTACAATTTATGACAAAAATCAGCAAAGACCCATCGAAACAACATCTGATACACAAATTTGATAATACTTTTAGATATTTGGATGATATTTTAGCTCTCAATAATGACGACTTCATTATGCATACTAACGAAATTTATCCTGTTCAACTTACTTTACAAAAAGCTAATACTAACAATGACTACTGCCCTTTCCTCGATCTTGATATATATATCATTAACGGAAAGCTTAATACTAAAATTTATGATAAAAGAGAGGATTTCTCATTTCCTATCGTTAATTATCCATTTTTAGATGGTGACGTTCCCTTGTCACCATCTTACGGTGTTTATATATCTCAACTTGTACGATTCGCTCGTGTATGTAACAATGTTTTAGATTTTAACGAGAGAAATTTATGTATTACTGAAAAATTATTACACCAGGGTTTTCGATATCACAAACTAGTCAAAACATTTACTAAATTTTATCATCGGTATAAGGACATCATTCGTAAATATAGCCCAACATGCAGACTTCTTATAAGTTCAGGTATTTCACATCCAATATTTCATGGAAATATTCTTTATAAAGCACAAAAATGTCAGTATTCACCTCAGAAGCTAACAAAACCTTTAAATAGACTTATTAAGAAGGGATATAGTTATGATACTATTGTCAGGTCATTAAAGATTGCATATTTTGGCGTTAATATTGATTTACTTATAGGGTCTTTGCATCGGAACTAAACACATTTATTATTAATAAACAAGTTGTTGGCATGACACGGGTTATGTTCTTCTCATATATTTTATGATGGTATGATACTAAACTCCTCACGGGGAGGATTGTGCCTGATATTCATATGATGAAGACATAATTTTCAATCAGTTTAATTGAAGTCCGGCATGTCAGTTAACTGCTAGTAGTCTGATGTTATTTAATATGCATTATTGTCATTTTGTTTATTTTCTTTGGTTACATCTTCTGACATCAGACTCGGACTTCTCTTGGACTGAATTTTAATGTGCGTATTGTTATGCGTTTACCTTTCTGCATTGCCTAGAGGTATAGGGGGAGGGTTGAGATCTCATAAACATGTTTAACCCCGCCGCATTTTTGCGCCTGTCCCAAGTCAGGAGCCTCTGGCCTTTGTTAGTCTTTTATTATTTAACGTTTAGTTTCTTGTGTACAATTTGGAGTTTAGTATGGTGTTCATTATCACTGAACCAGTATATATTTGTTAAGGGGCCAGCTGAAGGACGCCTCCGGGTGCGAGAATTTCTCGTTGCATTGAAGACCTGTTGGTGACCTTCTGCTGTTGTCTCCTCTATGGTCGGATTGTTGTTTCTTTGGCACATTCCCCATTTCCATTCTCAATTTTATTCATAATTGAAGATAATTATCAAAAGTATCATTGTTCAACCAAGTTATATCATTTTCAAGCAGTTGTCTAAAAACAAACATTGTAACTTATTGTTATAAAATTATAAATCATTTAAACCATAGAATAATTTGTAATATATAATAAAAACATCTATCTGAATTACATCTTTGATGTTATCTTATATATAAACTAGATTGATATATATTACAGTTAGTTTTTTCATGTTAGTTATGACACAGTATATGGCATATGCCTTCTTCAGACTGTATCAGTCACTCTTCTTAATAGTCTAACTACTGTATAACTAGGCTGTCATCAATAAGGTTGTGAGATCCAATCTGGCACGTGACAGGTGTGTTCGACTCCAATTTTGATTGATAAGGATTGTAAATTTTGTCAATCAGAGCGTTCTCCATATCATGGTGTTTAGATCGCAAGAACCACAACTATTATACCTCCTAAGAGAGGACGATTATTTTACGCGTTATATCTACATGTAAACTACGATTATGCTACTTTAATATATAGATCCTCTCTGTATCCTGTCTACTGTTTTCTATTAAATGTTTACTATTTAAGGGGTCATACAAGTTGCCTATATATTGAAATAAGTAAAACATGTGGAAACAAGAATGTGTCCATAGTACACAGATGCCACCTCGGCACTATATTTACTAAGTTTCGAGTTGATTTGACTTCAACTTCATCAAAAACTACCTCGACCAAAAACTTTAACCAGAAGCGGGACAGACGGACGGACGTCACGAACGAACGAACGCACTCACGGATGTACAGACTAGAAAACATAATTCACAGGAATGGGGCATAAAAATTTATTGTTGAAAGTGAAAGTAGTGATTTGGCAAAAATGAAGGTAGGGTAGAGACTAGAGGGAGGCAGGACCTTTTTCGGGACTTCGGGATCGGGTGTTTTTAAGCTCGGGATCTAGGGATTGATCAATACGGGATCCGGGAATATATTTTTCGATTTCGGTATTTCGGGATATGAATTTCTTTAAATTTTGCATCTCGGGATTTCATATTTTTAAGACCGAGATTTCGGGATCAGGACCCCTCCGACCACCCCTCAAATTAGCCTTAGTCGGTCTTAGTCATTTATACAAGATTCTTATCCTACTATTTGCATGATAATGAGGCTCTCAAAAGAAAAAGCACTGATGGATCCGATTGTCCTAGAAGCATATTTTATTAGACTAATAATGGTCTATATATAAGTAGTTACATTTATTTCATATGTGAAGCGGTGCAAATTTTTTATTTAATTTGACTTTTACCAAAAGATGAATTGTAGCAAAGGAAAAGAATAATTGTGGTCTGAGGACAGAAACACGAAAATAGTTGAATTTGACAGAAAGGAAACAAATATCGAACTTTGGAAAAAGGGAGAAGTCTTTTGATACCTTTTCTGTAATTCTCCTTGATACATAATTATCTTTTACAAACATCATACTACAACAGTTCACAAGCTGTATATGCCCGCGATTTCGCGTGTGTGTTCTAGTTATTTTGATATGAAAACTAATGAAGAAGAAAATTGGGAATTATTAATTTCATTTCTTCAAACTTCCTGACTTATGTCTTTTTGCATGTCGGGAGTGAAATTAATCTCATTGAAGTCTTGTTCGTTAATCATCTAATAACGCGATTTAAAGCGCATCGACGACTGTTGGTGTAGCTATTAACCAACTAAGAATAAGTGATAGCCATGCAACTTTTAAAACTAGATTTTAGGATTTATGTGTAGATTTTTTATACGAATTTCATTAATAATACGTTTTATGATTTTTTCGACAAATACCTTACACAAACATATGAAACTGACATGATCGATAGCATATTTAAAATACATGTTTGTATTCTGACCTTTTTGCTTCAGTCCAGCAAACATGTTCTGCTATACAATGTGTATTGTTATGTGACAGGCCTACTTCGATTCGTCCAACTCGGGTTAGTAGAGTCTACCGAGTTTACTCGACTGACAACCGTACCCCCCGAGTTTGACCTTTTGAACCTACCCGAGTTAACTCGACATCAACCCTGGGTCGGGGCAGGTTTAGTCGAGTTTCAAGATATCGTCAAGTAGTTGCAACAAATAAAAGTGATACAAATAAACTGGTATTTGACAAAAAAACAGCCGAAGAATAAAGCTGACAAGGGGAATTTATTATTGCCTGTATTTTGGAATCAGCCAATATTGTTCATGTGTATATTTGGTCCTCAAATCTCTTCACTGACTTCGTACTTTATTTGACCTTTTATAACATTTTTGTTTCGAGCGTTACTGATGAGTCTTTTGTAGACGAAACGCGCGTCTGGCGTAAATATTAAATTTTATTCCTGGTATCTATAATGAGTTAATAATCAGCTGTCGGTTGTGGTTAGAAATAAAATAGAAATTAATTGTTTTTCGTTGAACGATTTTTTTTCAATTTTTTTTAACTCACTAACAATCTTTTTTTCATAAGCAAACAGGATCAGGACTTTTCTTTGTGAAACACTATGTAATATTTTTTTTTTTATTTTAATGTTCAGCAAAAAACAATTTTTTCACCTCCATTTTAATAGTCAACTCGATGGAAGAGTTTTGACTTGATTCGGAACGGTTGCGCACATGCGCATTAGCACTGACCTTTCAACTAGAGTTAACCCGAGTTGGACGAATCGAAGTAGGCCTTAGAGAATGTTGAATGCGTGGTTAACCTCAAGGTAACTAAAAGATTA
Organism: Mytilus galloprovincialis; assembly: GCA_037788925.1. NCBI lineage: Eukaryota > Metazoa > Mollusca > Bivalvia > Mytilida > Mytilidae > Mytilus > Mytilus galloprovincialis. The sequence goes on along the minus strand of CM075333.1, from coordinate 86,082,994 downwards.
GCATAATGTAATTCTAATCTTTTGATCTCCATTCAGTGAATTCTAGCCGTCACGGTTCATCGTTCAAGGTATGAACAACATTTCGTATGAATGGTAAACGAGAGTGATAGTTTTAGACACAGAAAATGTAAAAAATAATTGATTGAAATTAATTTACGTGAGTAATAAGGTCGCTCAATAACTCGATAGCCGTTGTATATTTTTATATTTTGCATGAACTCCCTTTTAAATGAATTATGACTTCTGATTACTTTTGTAACAATGAAATACTGAATTAATTTATTTGAATAAATTCATAAATAATAATAGACTTCTAAACACGATTGTATGAACTAAAATTTGAACTATCTTAAATTAGAATCGGTAACCTTTAATATTTGAAACAGATCATTACCTATTGCAATAATAATGTAGTCCATCCAAAGCGATCTTTTTATACATATTCAGGAATTAATGTTCTCATCAAAATATTTTGAATCTCACAACGCATAAATACTACAGCCATTTGAAGAAAAAAACATGTTTAAAAAAATGACTGGAAATTTAAGGATCTTCTTGGAATTGAGTCAAAAAATTACGAGCATATGTTTTTTTCAAGTGTGAATAAACATCATCAAAATTTATACATAATCGGGAATGTCCTTATTAAAAAAGTCTTCGTCTCACAACGTATAATACTTTAGCTACTTGACCAACTATGTTTAAAAAAAGACAGAACGAATTTAATGTCATCTTTCCCTTTCATTTGAATGAAATTTTAAGTCTGATTTAACTGGCAAGAATATCCCTAAAGCGGACAAGCAGTTTATTCTTTAAATTTCTGTTATTGAATATCAAGAAAAAAAAATAATCCCGAAATTGATTTGAAACTTTGATACTCAATAGTTTTCCTGGAAAATATTCACCTCCCTTGGGGAATATTAGTGTACGTCCAGTTGCATATATATTACATGCATGTCGGAACAATTGTGATGATGACGAATCTCTTCCTTTATTCGAGAACAATCTAATAGAAATAGAAATACTATATCCATAACTTCGATGAACCAATGCAAGTTATAAATCGACCTGTATTTTAATCAAATTGGTCTTCTTCTTCTTCTTCTTCTTCTTCTTCTTCTTCTTCTTTTGGTATACTATAGTGTATCGACATGGTCGACAACTGCATACATTTTTTTAAATCAATATTTCTGGTATGTTCCAATCGGTCTTTCACTATTGACAACGAGTATATACTTACATTTTCCAAAATTTACCCTTAGAAAAAATATGTAAATAGATTTTTATTTTATCAAAATATCTTTTTTTGTGGTTTTATTTAGATTTTAATAAATAATATTTTATTATACACCTGATAGTTAAAATGGAAAGTTACAAGTTATCGGCCGTGTACACTGATCAATACCCTCAGAAGTGAAACGATGCATGAACTTGCGAGCCCGACAAGAAATCGCTTGAATACCTGGACGTGTCACCTCATAATACCTTTGGGAGTAATACCTTTAGACATGCTGGTGATCAGATGAAGGAAGGTCCGAACTTATTTAAATTAAGTTTATTACATAACAGAATTATGAACAAATTAGATTTTCGAAAACAATTTTCACGGAACACTTATTTATGATTTGAACTTTGACTTTTTAACAAATTCCAATATAAACAGTTTAAAAATGACAGACCATGGTTATTTAAAAAATTGATAACATTTTCCGTATCAAGTTATTTAGTTGGATAAAACAACCGTACGATTGACAAGATATCGACACACAATTACGACTACATCAGCCTACTGTAGTTTTGGTTTTTTGTGGTTTATAGACATATCGTTGTTTCAAAAGGGAAAAGATGACAAAATGGCCGAACGCACAGAATTGACACTCTAAATTTAAAATCGATGGGGATCTCTTATCTAGCTGAATAAAACTTTTATATCTATGAATTTGAGCATTTTTATACAGAATGGACATAATATCAATTTTTGATATTTTATGAAGTTTCCCTTTAACCAAGCGTAAATAAATAGCATTTTAAAATTACAGGTTCAGCTAGCAATACATTCAGTTTGATCCACCATTTCGGACATAAGAAAAGGCCTGTACAAAGTCAGGAATATGACACTTGTTATCCATTCGTTTAATGTGTTTGAGATTTTTGTTTTGCCAGTTGATTAGTTACTTTTCGTTTTTAATTTTCCTCTGAGTTCGGTATTTTTGTGAAAGACAATATATATAAAGTACTTATAGGTGCAACTAATTCGTTACTCGACAACTTTATACGAATCAAAATCCAGGACTAGTGAAATTTATTATTCATTGATCATGTATCAAATCAGAAAAAGGAAACTTGACAACACTTTACGAATAAAAATCATGGACTGGCAAAATTATTATTTATTCATTTTTTATATATTAAATCAGAATAATGCAGTGTCATATCCCATAAAATTTTATTTTAAAGCACCCACCAAACACACGGCTATATTCTATATCATTAGAAAGAAAATCATCTTTCTTTCTGTTTTGAAAAATGACACTCGCCTTGGTGACCATTGTTTTCTGATATGCTTGTTGTAAAGTGATATGACATCGGTCAACAACAAAAAGAAATTGTTTTTGATAGAATTTAAAGCAAATCTCGTTGAACTAAGATAAAATGACAATGAACGTATTATTTTTAATTTTAGTGTGGCTAGAAAAAAAATAGATTGAAATTAATTCTATAATAAACTTATATCATCAATAATAAACATAAAAAAAGTAAAAATAAAAACAAAAACAATAATTTTGTAAATTTTATTCGTAAAATGTGAGCTTTTAAATCATGACATTAAGCTTCACGGCTTTTGAAACGAATTTAAAAGATGTGTGTTAGGGCCCTCTGGTTACATTTACAAATATCATATGTATATATTTGAATAGTAAAGCACAATGAATGTCCTACAATGTGAATGTTTGGTATATTGTAATATTTGCTCCATCGTATGACGCTTGAAATGATTTAACAGACTGCAGTTTTTGTTTTCATAGACAAGTGCCTGTGTAATATGTGTATGGCTCTTTGGTTTAAGAACATAAAATTGAGCTGATTATATTCATATTTATATATGATTATCAAAATTACTGTGTCAATTATCTTAATCGTAATAAATTGCTTTGCTCTTCAAGTGCCCCTTAATTGGAATACAAACATATTATCTTATGGCGTTTACATACCACAAATGATACGTTACCCGTTTGCTGACGTTTTTTGATGGCATGGTAGCATACGCTATACATTTGTTACTTTGGGATACCATACGGCATATTTTCGTAATAGTGAACAAAAAGGTAAAACATACTACAAAGAGGAACAAGTGATCAGTATGCTGAAGTTTCTTATTGAAAACTTTTCTGATTGGATTCCATTAATTAGATTGTTAATTTATTCACCTTAACTAAAAATTAAATAAACAACAGACACGGCTTCCTCTGCCTCATTTTTTAAATTATACCTCGAATTTGACCTACATGGTCATCTAGGTACTAGAGTTTATGACAAACGAGACGATTTTAATTTTGAAATGATGAATTTTCTCCACCTTAGTACCAACTTCATCTGCATATGGGATATACATTTTCCACCTTATTCGGTATTCGAGAGCTTGTAGCTCCTACTCAGAGTTTGTAAAACGTCACCAGTGTCTGCGCAGAAAGTTTATATACCAGGGGTTTCGTCTTGTCCTTTTTCTAAAAAGTTCATTGGAGGGTACCAAGACCTTGTTAATAAATATTCCGTATCAACATAACAAATAACACACGATGGTCTTGAAGTATATATTGTATGTCCTGACTTTGTTTATCATCTTTATAATATTCTTTCATTTGTCTTTATGAATTTTATTTTTACTGTTTATAGATATAGGAAGATGTGGTGTGAGTGCCAATGAGACAACTCTCCATACAAATAACAATTTAAAAAGTAAACCATTATAGGTTAAAGTACGGCCTTCAACACGGAGCCTTGGCTCACACCGAACAACAAGCTATAAAGGGCCCCAAAATTACTAGTGTAAAACCATTCAAACGGGAAAACCAACGGTCTAATCTATATAAACAAAACGAAAAACGAGAAACACGTATATATGTTTAGTCTTGTTTTGGTGATGTCCATTTGAATTTGCTCTGTAGTTGTACATCCGGTCATTGTGTTATTGCTCTATGATATTTTTTGTATTCTTGTCTTTCAACTTTTTCTAATACGCTTTTTCTGTTTTCCTTTTTGTGTTTCTTTGTTACATATGACATGGCTCTATACTTATACATCCTGTTATTGTGTTATTGTTCCATAGTAAATTTGTGTATTCTTCTTTTAGTTTTGTTAATGTGCTTAGTCTATATAACAAAGAAGATGTGGTATGACTTGCCAATGAGACAACTCTACACAAGTGACCAAATGACAAAGACATTGACGATCCATGGTCACCGTACGGCCTTCAACAATGAGCAAAGCCAATTCAGATCTAAAAGTCTCCGAAAAGACATATGTAAAACAATTCAAACGAGAAAACTGACAGCCTATTTAATGTACAAAAAAATAAAGAAACACAAATATGTAACACATCAACAAACGAAAACCACTGAATAAAAGGCTCCTGGTTTGGGATTGGCACATATATACAGAATGTGGTGGGGTTGAACATGTTTAGGTTATCCCAACCCTACCCTAATTTATGATAGGGATGTAACAGTAAAACATAAGAACGAACTATAAAAATCAGTCACAAAGGCTTAACTCATCAGATTGATACAAATAGAAATACATCTAACAAAAACAGAGTGGACATGGCCGGGTACTTGTATATCCCAACAACAAAAAGACACTAAGTACTGATTTGTGAGTACTGATAGTAATAAAGATATTATGTATCTAAGTCTAAATTATCAATCAGTACACACCTAACATCCAAAGGATTTAGTGTAAAGACGATCCATGAATGTGTATCCGTATATGTATATAACAATAATATTTATACTGCTATTAATTTACTGATAACACAATCAATATTCCATGCTTTTTTTTGTGCTTCTTTGCTACACATTTGTTTGTTTTATAGTGATTAAGATTACACAATGTTGACTATTCTTGATACTTTTACCTGTTACGTCTGTTTGTTTTCTTCACTCATCATTGTCAATATGGAATGTTATGCAGCTGCCATGCAAGTGGGAAGCTTAGTTAGGTTAAATTCACCATTTTCTACATGAAAAATGCAAGTACCAAGTCAGAAATATAACAGTTGTTGTCCATTCGTTTGATGTGTTGGAGCTTTTGATTTTGACTTCACTTCAATAAATTGGGGTATATATCTCACAATTGATACGATATTCCCGTGCTTTCATTTCCTATCATGATTTTCTTGATAGAGGGTTGCTGCTCACAGGAAAGCTATTAAACCAAGAGTTCCAAATGAAGTTGAAATCATCCCTTCGTAAATTTTACGGACGCCATCACGAGTTGGTTGACCGTTATAGAATAACCGTTTCACAAATGATATCGGATATGTCCTCTTCCCTTTTATGAATGTGACCTACCGAATAGACTATTTACTGGATTTGTTATCACATAAGCAACACAACGGGTGTCACATGTGGGGCAATAACTGCATACCCTTCCGGAGCACCTGCGATCACCCCTAGTTTTTGGTGGGGTTCGTGTTGCTTGTTCTTTGGTTTTCTATGTTGTGTCATGCGTGTCATGTGTGTTATTGTTTGTCTGTTTGTCTATTCATTTTTGGCCATGGCGTTGTCAGTTTGTTTTCGATTTGTGAGTTTGACTGTTCCTCTGGTATCTTTCGTCCCTTTTTTAAGTTAGAGAAAGGAAATGAAAAAAAAACAAATCAGCATTGTGTTTCCAAAAGTAAAGGACCATACCACTAGAACAGTAAAAGTGAAGCCACCAAAATTCAAAATTGATATTTATAAAGTGGTTATAAGCATTTGGTAATAGTGTCATAACTTGTGGTTGGGGTAATTTAAGTTGGAGAACGTAAACTAAAAATTGAGCAATTTTTCCAACTGTAATCGGGTATTACTTTAAAACGGTGAATCAAACTAAAGTAAGAGATCGAAACCAACTATGGGATGTACGCACGGACTTTAAAAGAAGGCTGTCAATATACCAAATAATTGACAAGATGTGAAAATAATTATAAATAATATATAATTCAGCCAAACAAAGTACGAAGTTGAAGAGCATTTGGGACACAAAATTCCAAAGAATATACAAATACAAGATACAGCTTATTACCAGTCTACAGATGAAATACAAGATACAGCTTATTACCAGTCTACTAATGAACTACAAAGCTTTGATAAAAACAAATTACAAATAACTTAAGTTCACATAGTGTGATATCAACGGCTTAAAGTCGATAATCTTTGATCACAGAATATGTCAACATTCATTTTCAATTGTAAATCTAGTGTCAGATGAAGGGTTGTTTGTTTGAACTATAGTATCAATACTAAATCCCTTGTGACAATCAACTTTCAATTTCATGATGCGTTGATAGCGCGGAGGAATATTCCTGAATATTCCAACGGAATTCTCACCATTCAAAGAATTGATGAACTCTATACTGTCGATTTCACAATCGTAAACCTCCTCAGGCACTTCGTCCCCCTGAATTAGAAACAAGAAACAATTGAATATAAAATTTAATTTTACCATAAAAGTATTCTTTATACCATTTTAATATATTTTGTAAACTTTGCCACTACAGCTTTGATTTTTTTATGTTTATGACCATCTAAATGCATTGATATACACACTTTATCCCGACCTACTTATTATATGTTTGTCATACTTTCATAGAGTGCAAATTCACATAGCGGTTGGTGCATGCATAACAGGATACATGTACCCTATCTAGGCACTCGGTGTACCTACTTTTGGAGTTCATACAATTCTCTACTTTTTTGGTTGATAAAAAACCTTGATTTGAAATCTAAATCAACTTATGAGATTTGAAAATCGGTAAACTACGTTAACCTTTATCTAAGAGTATGACATACGTTTAGAATTAAACTCTTTGTCTTCGTTTAGAATAGTTTCAAACTGTATGCGATACTGTTGAGTCGTAGTTTAGAATAGTTTCAAACTGTATGCGATACTGTTGAGTCGTAGTGTTGGTTCTTCGTTTGGAATTTGAGATTTGTTTGCTCAAAATATTTTTCTTTTCATTAAACAACATATTCTAACTTTGAAAATTGATGACACTCGTCAGTCGATACGAAATACTTATGCTTATTCTTATTGACCAGCATTTACACCATAATTCCTCTATATAGTTTAAATATTTCCAAGGTGATAACAAAACTTCCAACTTGTAATTTACTATCAAAGAATGGAAGATACTGAGCAAATATATTTTATTCATTTAATCATTTAAGTTATTGCTTCTACAGTTTCAGTTTTGCCAAAAGTTCGTTGATCTTCACTAAATTACTTGGATATTACCCGCTTCTTATAGTATTTTTTGGTTCATGAATTATCACCTGATTTTCAATGATAAGCACGATGGCTAGCATATATATAGCAGAAACATTATGTTTCTGGAGCACTTAACTTTATCTACCATTCTGATTGAATTCGTGTTGATTCATGCTTATATTTGTTGGCGTAACCTTTTCTCTTTGTATGATTTTTGGTTACCCTCTTTATATTTTCAAACGTGTGACGGGCCTCTAATACAGACCAAACAAATAAATCGCCGAGCTACTCTATATAAATAAACTTACGTGCCGGATTTTTCTTACTGCAGTGAAGCATCCCTTTAGTCTTGTTAACACTGCTATAATGATAATGGGGGAAACAACTCCCAGCAAAACTTTAAATATAGTCGTATATATCGGATCTGAAATATTTCATTTTATGTAAGTAAGCGTGTAAATAGATACATTTTAGTGTTGAGACAAATGTATCAAGCAGGTAAAGTTAGCCCGAACGACGCACATAATATATTTATAAAATAGCATTATAAACAACTTACCACGACTGTCAGCTTCAAACGACGTACTCTCTGGTGTATTGAAATTAGATGTATACATTGTTGAAGTCTCTGATGTTGTCTGTTTACGTTGTTTTTCTGTTGATTTAACTGAATACGCCTTTACAATTTCTGTCTTTGGATGTTGCTCTAAAGTGTGCATTGTTTGATGATGGGTACTCTTTGATCTATCAAATGTCATTGTGGTTTCTATAATAAAAAAAACAACGTTGACAAATATATTAATTATGGTAGTACCAGCATTAGTATATACTTTGGCTATTTTTTTTCAGGCAGTTGCATTTCTTTTAAAATTATATGACCGTACCTTCGAAAACTGTAGAAATTGCAAAAAGATCTTTCTTCTGTGCTATGACGTCAGTGGTATACATTGTTGAAGTCTCTGATGACGTCTGTTCATTTTGCTTCTCTGTTGAGTTAACTGAATTTGTTTTTAGATGCTGCTCTTCAGTTTGTATTGTTGATGTGTGCAAATTATTTTCTGTTTCCATTAACTCACTTGTTTGGTATCTTAAAGGTGATTCTGACGTTTGACTTGTAAATTGATTTGTACTTGTAGTTTCCTGACAAAGACATTGTTGCATGGCTACATCCGTTGATGCGCTGTGAAGTGTTATTCTGTCGTCGTCTAAAACAAATATACAAACTTATTAGTATTCTGGAATGTAGGATGAAAGAGTATAATTATAAACTTAAATAGAGCTGATGCCCGAGTTTGATCAAAATATCAATTGACATATTCAAAGTTAAATTAACTTGACGATGAGAGAGTAGTAAGTCTCAACTGTTATTATGCCTACCCTTCCGGGGCACATGAGATTACCCCTGGTTTTATTGGTGGGGTTCTTGTTACTCGGTCATTTTTTTTCTATGTTGTGTTTGTGTACTGTTGTTTTTCTTTTCTCCGTTATTCGTAAGATGTGAATAGACAAGACACAATTATTACTCTCCCGAATATATAAAGTGTTTATCCTATCTTCCTGAAGTTATTTCTGTTGTTACACGTCTTAAGTTAAACATAAATTTTCAATCAAAAATTCACACATAATATAAACATAATGTGGTATGATTGTCAATGAGACAACTATCAAGAGTTTAAATGACGAAAATAAAAGCATGTTTACGACACCTTACGAGTTTAACAATGACAACCCGTACCACAGAGCCGACTATAAAAGGCACTGGCATGAAAAATTAAAAGACTCCGAAAAATACACAGGATACCTGCTCTGCGATAGGACATCTTGGTACTCGGTCGGGCAAGACCAATCAAAAGAAGTTAAATCAAACATATAATCGACGCATTTTGGGGGAAAGTTTACTGTTTGTTGATGATTTTGTTGATTGTGGAATACATCAACCAGTTAATTTTAACACAGATGTGTACCGAATGCAATATTGATTTTACTTGTATAAGTAGCTCTTACGCTATAAATCCAGGTTCAATCCACCATTTTCTACCTTTGAAAATGCCTGTAGCAAGTCAAGAATATGACAGTTGTTGTCTATTCGTTTGATGTGTTTTATCATTTGATTAGGGACTTTTTCTTCTGAATTTTCCTCGGAGTTCAGTATTTTTGTGATTTATTTTCACCTGACCAAGTACCAGGATGTCCCAGAGAATATGTAACCTGACGAAAAATATTAACTGCGGATTCAAAAGTCGGTTATTTGAAGGAAAAAAAAAGTCTTTTCAAAAGGGAAAAATAACGGCCTGATTTATAAAATACAATTTACGAAAAACAAATATACATAACATGAACCAACATCAAGCACTGAATTATTTGCTTCTTACTAGGTAAAGGCACTTACAGAATGCAATGGGGTCAAGTTAGGCATATTGAATGCTTGAAAATGTTGCAATACCACAATTAAGCAATTGTCTCTAAAACTAAATGATTTATCTACACAATGCTGTATTAACGGTATTATTCAAAGCAAGCCTCCCCTAGTATTTCAAACGTAAGTATTTCGTCAATATCAACCGATTGGATATATTAGACTCGCAGTAAACGATTTTTTTTTCAGACAGTGCCTGTGAGAATTACTTATATATAGATTCTTTTTTGTTTTATAAATTAATCTTCAAATTATCAATTGAAAAATGTTAATGCTAATTGATTCGCATGTACTTCATACTTATATGTAAAATACTTCATATGCAATATAAGCTAGGTGTTTATGGAGTGGACTGGAGAAAAAAAAAACATAATCTTATGATACAGACTGCTATTTAGTGTTTTATAAGACATCGTATAACTCTTCGATTATTTTGCTTTTGTGAAAGTATGTAAGATTATGTCACACTGCAGAAACACATGACCTCAATATGTTTAGTGTGTATTCGATTCCAAATGTTTTACAACAATTAAATAACTAAAACTTGTATAGCTGCTCTTTACATTTTGACAGGAAACTTATTTAAATTCCCCATTTATGAATGAAGAAATTATAAAGAAAATTAGATCCCAACTCTCTAAGGCAAAAGAAATTAGTTTTCATTTTTTTTTATCCTTGCTTTTTAGCTCACCTGGCCCGAAGGGTCAAGTGAGCTTTTCTCATCACTTGGCGTCCGGCGTCCGGCGTCCGTCGTCGTCCGTCGTCGTTAACTTTTACAAAAATCTTCTCCTCTGAAACTGCTGGGCCAAATTTAACCAAACATGGCCAACATCATTATTAGGGTATCTAGTTTGAAAATTGTGTCCGGTGACCCGGCCAACCAACCACGATGGCCACCATGGCTAAAAATAGAACATAGGGGTAAAAGTTTTTAGCTTATAACTCAAAAACCAAAGCATTTACAGCAAATCTGACGGGATAAAATTGTTAATCAGGTCAAGATCTATCTGCCCTACAATTTTGAGATGAATTGGACAACCCGTTGTTGGGTTGCTGCCCCTAAATTGGTAATTTTAAGGAAATTTTGCTGTTTTTAGTTATTATTTTGAATATTATCATAGATAGAGATAAACTGTAAACAGCAAAAATGTTCAATAAAATAAGATCTACAAATAAGTCAACAGGACCAAAATGGTCTGTTGACCCCTTTAGGAGTTATTGCCCTTTATAGTCAATTTTTAACCATTTTTCGTAAATCTTAGTCATCTTTTACAAAAATCTTCTCCTCTGAAACGACGGCGCAAAATTAAACCAAACTTAACCACAATCATCATTGGGGTATCTAGTTTAAAAATTGTGTCCGGTGACGCGGCCAACCAACCAAGATGGCCGCCATGGCTAAAAATAGAACATAGGGGTAAAATGCAGTTTTTGGCTAATAACTCTGAAACCGCAGCCTTTAGAGCAAATCTGACATCAGGTAAAATTGTTTATCAGGTCAAGATCTATCTGCCCTGAAATTTTGAGATGAATCTGACAACCCGTTGTTGGGTTGCTGCCCCTGAATTGGTAATTTAAAGGAAATTTTGCTGTTTTTGGTTATTATCTTGAATATTATTATATATATAGAGATAAACTGTAAACACCAATAATGTTAAGCAAAGTAAGATTTACAAATAAGTCAACATGACGGAAATGGTCAATTGACCCCTAAGGAGATATTGTCCTTTATAGTCAATTTTTAACAATTTTCATAAAATTTGTAAATTTTAACTAACATTTTCCACTGAACTACTGGGCCAAGTTCATTATAGATAGAGATAATTGTAAGCAGCAAGAATGTTCAGTAAAGTAAGATGTACAAACACATCACCATCACCAAAACACAATTTTGTCATGAATTCATCTGCTTCTTTTGTTTAATATTCACATAGACCAAGGTGAGCGACACAGGCTCTTTAGAGCTTCTAGTTTATATTTCCTAACGTTGCAGCACTTTTTACACATCCATACCGTCTAATTTTTCAGGTTTGACAGTTCGTGATGTAGGTTAATCATTAAAAGCGCTTTTTGTGTGACTAAAATCTATAAAGAGTTTATCTCATATCTTGAAAAAAAAAATGAAAATAAGGGAACCCGACATTAACATTTGGAACATTCAGCTTCAAAAACAATATTATAGAATCTCACATACCAGTCCTTCATGGTATTAACATAAAGGAAAATTGATGGCCCGTGACACATGAAGGTTATTCTATAAATTCTGCCCTTTTCCTAAGCAGTAAATGATGGCCTTTATAAACGTTTTAATATGATCTTAATAACCAGCATTTCAATAAGATGTCAAAAAATGACCAGAACTTGGTACTTTATGTGTTGAGTTTGGAAGATTGGTGTATTTCAACAAAGGGTCAAAATGTCAATGGAAACATCATTGCTGGCCGATTATTAACATATAAAATATTATGAAAAGATCAGATACGTTCGTTCATGTTTTAGGAGGTTTTAATATAGAAGCCATTTAAATGTACTTCATTAGCAGGGATGGGCTTCTATATTTAAACGTCCTCTAACAGGGCTTTGAGAAAGAACAACTGAAAGCATACTAAATAAGATTGACAGTCACAATTCATGTTCTGCCGAATTGGTTGACCATTACAATGTATCTGTGTCCCAACTGACATAAGACATGTGTTTGCGATTTTACATCACAAGACACTAATATATTTGTATGATCTGTAAATTCACCAATTGAGTTCTATTAATATCTTTATTTTCACCTTAGCATGGATTCGCATATAAAAGACACATGCATGCACACTTTTTGACGAATCATGTTTTGCTCCTTTTATAGTTTACGAGATTTACTTAAGTTTTGTCCTTCACTGTTATTTTCAAAATTGCTTTACGAGTTTTAAACTTCAGGTATACTACTGTATATATAAAAAGGAGACATAGATGAATGCCTATGAGGCAACTATCCACCCAAAGTTCAAATGAAAGTGCAATCATAGGCAACTGTTTGGCTTTCAAAAACCCATACTGTTTATTCGGCTATAGAAGACTACGACATGACAAATGTGAAACTATTTAGTATGCAACTGAGAAAACTGACGGCCTACTTTATGAAAAAAAGTTACGAAAAACGAATATGACAGATATGAAACAATGACAACAAATGAACGCTGTTATCAATACAAATAAATTCCTTTTAAATCTTATTTCTTATTTCAACAATACTCATTTACCTTCACAAGTAACTGCTATTTTATCAGAAGGCAGAATGGACCTATCAACGCAGGAAAATGAGGCAAACAATAAATCGTTCTTTTTTTTCTTTATCCAATTCCATACAGAGACGGATATGCATTTGCAATTGAAACATTGAAAGCAAAATCTACAAGAAAAAAAAAACCCGTTATATTTACGTATAAATGTAAAAGATTATCTAACTGTATACTGATAACTTTATGTGTTAGCTAAAATCAAAATGAATAAAGAACTACTATGTTGAAATCGTATGGTATTTGTTGTTTTTCATCGTAGTGCAGTGTAATTGAATCAGTTTAAAAATCTTATTTCATAGTTAGTTGAAAATTTGATTAGTTAGACTGGTTTGAAAACACGTGCCATTGAAAAATTTCTTGTATTTGTTTAGGCAACAAAATTTCAACTAAATTACTTTGAAACTTTGACTTTATGACACCATTTATAATGTAATAATACAAGAATTTGGTTTTATTAGGGAAAATGAATGCAATAGTAGTTTTTTATCATTAGACGAAGAAGATAAATCAAGGTCACAAAGAGAAACCTAGGGGAATCGTATGAATCCTTAAATGAGTGCGACAGGGGCATTGAAAGGATACGCATCTCGTATTTGAAAATAGAAAAGATTTTGTTGTTAACTAGCTTGGAAAACTCGTCTTATCTGCTATTTACCGATTCAGTGCGTTTCCTCATTGGGACGTTTTGACTTAGTTTGATTCGCAAGGCGAGGGATTCATGCAGAGTATAAGAGAGGCAAACGTTACCAAAGGTACATTAAACCTTGAAAGTTGAAAATAAACTGACAACACCACGAAAAAAAATCAGAAAAGACAAACAAAAGTATACAAACCAGATTCTAGAAAACAAAAGAATCAGCAACACAAACACGTCGTTTTGCTAATGTTAGCGCAAATCTGATGATAATTCTTATTCGGCAGGTCAGATGAGGAAACAGAAGACGGGATTGTGGAACTCTTGGTTTAATATCTTCCTTATGAGCAGCACCCCTGTTTCTAAGAAGTAATGACAGTTAATGCTAGCCCTGCAATACCGTATGAACTGGGATATAATTACTCCGTATGCAGGCGCTGCAGGAATGTGGGTACATAGAAATTGAGCTGAAACAATCTCTTTTGTCCTGAATTTTGTTTTTAACATATCCTTATTGTCAATTTGTCGATGTAAGTGAATATATAAGGCAGACTGAACTGTTTGTGTTGTATCTTAATTAAATCTCAACTTCGATGAGATAGATGCGCTCAACATAGTCACTTAACTTTGAATTATTTAGTGAGAAAAACATAATCTATATAGCAGAAAGTAAGAGGCCAAGAAGCTCAATATGATGTCAGTCCCCCACCTAAGTAGCACTATACCAACTTCACCTACATATGGGATATATATTTCCCAACTTTTTACGATAATCAAGAGCTTGTAGCTCCTACTCAGACTTTGTAAAACGTCATCAGTGTCTTAGTAGAAAGTTGATGAACCAGGGGTATGTCAAAGAACGTCTCGTCCTTTTTCTAAAAACGTTCATCGGAAGGTACCAAGACCTTGTTGATAAATATTCCGTATCAATTTCACAAATAATACACGATGGTCTTGATGTATAGATTGTGCGTACTGATGTTGTTTATCATCTTAACAACGTGTTTTATAGTTCTTTCATTTGTCTTTGTTCTATTATTAATATTACTTTTACTGTTGAATGGTTTTATGTAATATCCACTGACGTGGCTCGGCACTTATACATCTCGTCGATGTGTTTGCATTGTCTTTCATGTTTTGGTAATGTGTTTTGTATATGCGACTTTTTGTATTTCTTTGGTTCTTATAACGTGACTCTGTACTTTAAAAGATCCCGTCAGTATGATATTGTTCTATTTTATGTCATTATGATATATTTCTATTATGAATTACAATATACGTTGAACCACAAACGTCAAAATCATTCAATCGCGTAGTGGAATTAACTATTTGTGGATTCTTATAAATTCTATATATAACTTTTGGAATAGTTTAAATCTCGGTCTATTTCTGAAATTTATTCTTACATACTTTTGATTTTTTAACCCTGTATGCTCACATTGCCTAGGTAAATTTTAAAATTGTTTGTATGCACATTGAACGACAAATCTATGTGACGTATAAAATTTTCTGATGTCAGATACACAAATCAATGAATGTGTTTGTAAATAGATGTTTTTGTGTTCTGTTAAATTATTCCTTTTGAAATTGTTATACGATGATGACTGATGTACCTATATTCTGACTATTTTATTTATTGTGTCTGTTTAGTTAACGCATCGATGTAAATATAACAGAATTGGATGAGACTGCCATCAAAGTGAGAGGGTTCGCGCTATAAAACCAGGTTTAAATCACCATTTTCTACATTTGAAAATGCCTGTACCAAGTCAGGAATATGACAGTTCTTGTCCATTCATTTTTATGCGTTTTGTTATTTGATTTTGCCATGTGATTATGGACTTTCTGAATTGATTTTCCTCTAAGTTCAGTATTTTTGTGATTTTACTTTTTTCTCATAAATGAACAAATCGACAAGAAGAGGAGAACAATTGAATCCCATGGGAATGCCGATTGTTTTTGAAAAATATGTCATCCAAACGTAATGCATATGTTCTCAATTAAGAAATCAATTATATTGATAATACCAGTTTCAGAAATGTTTTTGTTTGAATCAGAGGAATTCTTTACAAAGTACGATTTATAACTTCCTAAGGCCCGTAATTTGTATTGTTGGCCGTTCTCTTTTTATGAATAAAAGCAGAACATTCTCTTTTAATTTGTCTTTTGTGAGTTTCCTCAGGATTACTTGTGTACAGTATAGAAAAGTCAAATGTTTTGATAATATTACAAGATAAATGAAGGCAACAGTAGCATACCGCTGTTTAAAAATAAAAAATGGATTGAGCGAAAACTAATCCAAATGAAACACATTAACCATAAAATGAAAACAGCAGAACAACAGAAACACTTAACTGCAACAGCAGGAAAATGCGTTAACGTTCATAGAAAGGTGTCTTAGAATGTATAGACTCTATAAGATCTTTGGGATATTAAAGTAACCCTATAAAATTCACTAATTTTCTAGAAAAGGTTGTTCTTCAAAAACTTTTAAGCTCCGTTTTCATTGCTGTTTTAATTGATGTAATAATTTAGAAAGAGGACGTGGAACACTTGGAATATTTAGCAGGAGACGCTCAAGTTGTCGACGTAACTGGTTCATGTGTTTTCATCGGTTTATGTCTGTTGCCTTAATGTGTCCCCTAAATCACTCTACTTACAATGTTAAAGCCCCAACGTTCTTGTTATTATCAAATAGATCAGCAGAAATGTAGACAATTGGATTACCCTGAAAATTCCTGTAAGTGAAGAAAACAATTAAGAAGTACAAATATGGAAACTTATATCTACAAACATCCAGTAAAAAGATAAAAGCCAAAATAAAAAACAAAACTGCTGCAATCCTATTTTTTGCACAAAAGGACTGAGACATGGTGTCTTTCTTCAATTCACGCACACCCGCCAAGCAAATTACGTCTAAATGTTAAAATCATAAATAGGACACAATAAGCAAATTTACAGATCAGAAAATATTACAATACTGTGGCTTAATAGATATATCTTGACATTTTGAAATAATCGACTCAATGGTGCCAAATGCTCCATATCCTCAAAACCGTTGCAAGCAAAATATAGTGCATCAAACAAGACGTTAAAGGTTAAACAAAATGAACATCTTCCCATGTGATATGATACATAAAGGAAGGGGTGTTGTCCACATTATCGCCATAGTATGAGATACGGAATTTGAATACCGTAACTTGGGTTATTTTGGGTGAAGTTTTATTTTGGTTTAGTTGGTGCATCCAATGAAAGTGCCAAAATTAAACACACAGAAATAAAGCTCATTTCTATATTTGTCCTACAATTCTATACATAAACAAATCTGCAAATGAATACCTGGTAAAATTTGACAACACTATATAATATTTACTTAATTGTCAATTTTCCTAAATTGTAAAGAAAACACAACATAAAATATTGTTCACACAAGTCATGAATATGCCAGGCAATTACTGATTAGACGCCGTTATTGATAATTAGAACATCAACCCGTCTTTTAATCATTTATCTTTAATTATAAATTGCCAGATGCTTATGGATTAAAATTTATAAATGACTTTTGTAAAAAATAATCTAATCAATAAGTTATTTTAATGTTCAAAATTTAATTTCATATTTCTATTTCAATTTTAAACCACGATATACGGATATGCCTGCAACGTCGAAATTGATGGTTTTCATAGGACATTCGAATATTTTTCAAATCCAAAATATTCATGCATTATTTCAAAGTTCTTTTTTTTTTAATTTATGTTTTTTACGTGTCCTCGCTTATTTTTTTGTAAAAGAAAAACGGGAAAGTTTGCATAAAAAATGCATCGCAAGTTTCAAAAAACGTGTCATTGCACACTTGAGAATTATTGCAGGTAGCTCTATTTACGTATAAAAAAAATAATTATAGTTTATTAGACAAATCGAATTTCTGGTTAAGTTTGTCAGATCCAGTATTCAAGTTCAAAGCACCACCTTGAAAAAATAATTCTGCTTTTTATAGTTTACATGTCATAAAAACCCACACAAAAAAGTTTTTTTGGGGGTAGGACTATTTCTAATGTGTCATTAGCTGGCTCTTTACATGTAAAGATTCAATATCTTTATATAATTTAGTGATCAGTCACTCGATACAAGGTATACGGTAGCAGTCGTTCATGTATCAATACTTAAAATAAAATTAAATATGTTGAAAATGTATTTACAAGTAGGCTTATATTATAAGTATTTATAATTATATTTTTTTGCCAGAACGATGTATTCTTTTTTCTTCTCACACTTTATTGTTTTTAGCTATTAATGTTCAAATAATTTATATTGCAAAAACAAAGCACTGTTAATTCAAAAATCAATGTGTGCATTCAGCTAACTCCTTCTATTCCTGTTACTGAAAACTTTGACTTTTTCATTTAAAAGTGTGTTTGAATGTAGTGAATTTCGAGTTGACTTCAGTGTCTATACACATAGTCCGTGAACTATATTTCAGCACTCTGCAAAACGACTCTATATCTGAGCTTTATCAACCAGTGTATGGCCTTTTACGGTGGTGATACACTTTTTTCCTAGGCGTTAAATGGGAAAAGTTCATAAGTTAATTGACACCTTGCGTTTTCAATTTGACTATACATTTCTTACTCCATCGAGGTGAAGCCTATAATTATTTGCCTGATACTTTTAAAATACTAATGAGACCCCAACGGCATCCTTTAATTAAACAAATACCCGTTAAAATCAGACGATGTATATCACTAGAACAGAATATAAGATTCGAAAAGAATACACAGGTCGTGCTTGAGATTTCGAAATCAATAATTTATTCTATGAATAAGTTTCTTAATTTCATAATTAGATTTAATACTTAATCATAACTTATAAATAAATGTGATAACATAAATGGTAGCATTTTTTCTGGACCAGATGGCTTCATGCGAATGCGTCATACTTGATTTTTTCCTTGAGCAGTATGATAAATAAGTCCACAATAAAATCTCTACATTTTTTTGATAAAAGTTTATAAAAGTTTCCGTCACTTAATAGTCAAGTTGCAATCATTCCTTCGTAAATTATTCAGACGCCATCACGAGTTAATTGACCATTACGGTGTATCCGTTTCACAGATGATATCGGATATCTTCCTAATGTCGTAACTAATCCCGTTCCCTTTCCATGAATTTCAAATTGACCTGCCGAATTAAGACTATTTACCTGGTTTGTAAAAACACGAGCAACACGAGTGCCACATGTGGAGCAGGATCTGATCATCCTTTCTGAGCACCTGGGATCACCCAAGCTTGTGGTGGGGTATGTGTTGCTTAGTCTTTAGTTTTCTTTGTTGTGTACAGTTTTATTTGTCCGTTTGTCTTTTTTTTCTTTTTTTAGTCATGGCGTTGTCAGTTTATTTTCGATCTTTCACCCCTCCAGTTTAATCAAAGATTTGTATAGTATATAACGCAAATTTTTGGTTGAATTCGACCGTAAGTCGGACACAATTTACATTGCACACTCCATTACTTCCTTGGAGAATACAATATGTACCTTGTTAAGTTCTAAATTTAACTAACTAACATCAATGACAGTATTGACCCTTAACTTTCGTAACTAGTCGAAGTTAGTGTTTTATCCCAATTTTATGGTCAACCGGTAGAAATGGATAGAGCGAGGAGGACATCCGTGTACTTTGAACACATTCTTTTTTTTTTTATTAAATAAACAAGAATAAGTTGTCAATAAGAAATACGAAAACTTTGCAAAGAAAGTTAGAAACTTTAGTATCATACCTGTTTATTTCTAAAATTTTAAAAAGATTTTAATGAAATATAAAAGATCAAAGTATTTAAAAATAAATATTTTATTTTATAATGGCACAATTTTCACTAATTCAACATCGGTGTATCTATTGCGGTATGTCGTTGGACTTTTTCTGTAATGAAAAACGCCGATTAACGGGGCGTGACCGGCCATCTTGATTATGCTGTCAGAACATTGTGACGTCATCGCCTTTGTGATGCCGTTAACGATATAGAGAAAAAAAAAACAAAGGCGATATATCGGCTCTCGGCACTTACGGAGGAAACTCTAAAAGCCGATATATCGGCTCTCGGCACTTACGGAGGAAACTTCTGGCATAGTAAGGGTTAACAGTGTGCAACACATTTTTTTATGTTATTTCGAATAGACTGACAAAATATTACAGTTATTTCTTAGAATTTAATTTAGAATTCCATTTTAAACCGGCGTAAATCATGAAAAAACGTTGATGACGTCATGATCTCATGACAAAATTGTGTATATGATATGATAAACAAAACGACCACAGCCAATCAGAAGACGCGTTACATCCAAAATTGGATTATTGAGTGTTAAAAAAGAATTTCAACATGTGTGTCAAACACTAACAGACATCTACTTGGGACATACATATATTGACTATGAATCTAAATATACATACACTCTGGATAAGTCACGATTGTTTCTAAAAACGTCACTTGGTAAACTGCTGATCAAATTATTATCCAAACTTCTGAAAATAAGTAAATAAAATTAGTTTTATGTTATTGAATATTCAGAGTGTAACAAAAAATAAACTCTAATGTGAAAATGTCATGGTGTCATTAAGATCACTGGTACTTTTTATTGTTTATTAGATAAAATATTAGGATATGTATAAAAGTGACACAAGTATTGAAAGATTTTTCATGTTGTCTAGCACTTATTTTGAGACGGTTAATATGTTGACTCATTTGAAACTCTTGCTGTTGAAACGAATGTTGCCTAACGTGAACATATGACATCAAAGTAATTAGTGATAAAAATGACTGACGTAACGTTATATGCTATTGTTATAGTTCAAAGTAACGGTGTTAGGTTTGTTTATATTATAAAAGAAAAGGAAGAGTGGTATGATTGACAATGAGACAACTATCCACAAGAGTGAACAGGGAGTGGATGTAGGCAATTTAAGGCCATCGTATTGTCTTCAACAATGAGAAGAAAACTCATACCGTATAGTCGGCTATGGCTATAAAACGCCCAGACACGAACAATGTGAATCAATCCAAAAGTGAAAATTAACGGCTTAATTTATAACAAAACAGTTTCCGAAAAAAAAATTTGACAGCCATAAACCAACGACAACCACTAAACTACAGGCTCCTGAATTAGAATAAGCACACAAAGAATGTGACGGGAAAACATGTTTAAGAGTGTTCAACCCTCCCCTAACTTAGTGAATAGTGGTGTAACAGCACATCGTCTTTTAGTAACATTGTTTATCTTAAAGACCTTGTAAAATATATTTTTCTTGTTATTCGTGATTCGAGTAGTCAAACTCATATGCGTATATGAAAAGTGTAATGTATGAGAATATTCTTAATAAAATTACATGTGTAATTCAGTTACTTACAGCTCAGTTAGGGCTGTGTTTTTTACAAAGAGATTGGTAGGCAAAATCGTCAATTTATTCCAACCAAGTTTTCTAGATGTGGTAAAATGATTATATAAATATAAATGATATAGAACACAAAACCTATAATGGTATTTGATTTTTCATGAACACTTGTAATATAACTTCAATTCGTCATGATTTTGATACAAAAGTGATACATATATATGCTTCAATCATTCCCTAGTAGAGTGTAAATAATACGATATGCTTTCTTACAATATTTGTATGATCTTTTACAATGAATACAACATAATTTCTTCTTCTCATTCCAACAAATCAACGATTATTAGACTTTTCAATTAAATACTGAATATACGAGTCAAACTTTTAAAAAGCAGTCTGATACTTTACATGTTCCTTTAACAGGCATCAACTAGTTGATTTGTATTTTTATTGATAACATATTTCCAGCTTGCGATGAATACACATAATACAGATGGGTTTTTTCAACAGAGAAAAGACATTTCTCTGGAAGTCAACTAATACTTTAAAGATAGTGCGGTTTTTTTCTGTTATGATTTCCTTTATCTATAATAAAGATCACTAGGAGACGTAGGATCTGCGATCCTTTACGACAAGATTAATGTCCTGTCATCGATTTAATTTTACTTGGTTACAAATGAATAAATGAATAACCCAAAATCTGTCTCGCAAATTACCCTTAGATACATTTCATAATCGACGCCATTCGATCATTCTCTCTCTTTTTTGCCGACCTCTTTGCTAAAGATAAATAAAATAGCGATACAAAAACTATTATATGTGTTAATTTGTTGAAAGCATTCGGAGCAATATTTTCCTCTGAATGAAATGAACATAATCATACTCATTGAGGATTCACAATTTGTCACGTTTTTATATGTTAACTTGCCTTGTTTTTTCTTTATCTATTTCCTGGAATTTTAATTCGCTAAACTGTTGATTACTTAATCAGGTCTCACGTTCTTCTAAATGTGCTTTGTGACTGTCTACTATATGTTTTCTTGGGGTTTTTTTTATCATAACAAATCAAAATACATCATCACAAGATTGCCGAGAACAAGCATATCATTAAACTAGCTTTAACGCTTAAATATGTCTGGGTAAACCTTGTGCTTGAGTACTTCACTCTTTGTTTTACAGAGGAAATAAAACAAAACTTCTATCTCATACAATGTTCAAAAGCCTTACCGTATGGCTAGCTATAAATGACAAAATGTGAGTAATAACTATCGACCATATGTCTATACTATTAAATTTGTAGACCAAATGTTTTAGCCGGTTTGTCTACGAGCCGACGATCATGTGAAGTATTATATAAAGATAAATAGTAAGTGTTTGTATTGTACTTATCTTCATATAGTACTTGTTTTAATTTTGTCTTAAATAATTAAACCCCAAATAAAGTTCTGTATCTGGTTCCGTATCGTCCCAATGTGTCTTGCATTTATGACAACTCGGTCAAAGGCCTCCTCGCACCACCCGAACACTCTCACTAGTTATTACAACTTCCATCACTTTATCAAACTCGCACCACTAAAAAAATATAACAAACTCGAAGGCGGCGGAATTGTGTTTAATCATTAGATTGTTTCCTTCTTCTATCAGAAAATTCCTTTTTTTCTCGAAGCATCCATGTCACACAGAGACAGAACTCGAACCACTTGGAAAAAAGTACTACATTTTAGAACCACTTAAGAAATGTTTTAAATCATCAGAGAGTCCTAGATTGTCTTCTCTTAATTATTTCCTCCGTTCATGGAGCACCCGTATCACACAGAGACATAAAATACAATGCAGCACCACTGAGAAATATTTTAATCATCAGTGTTCTAGGTTGTCTTCTTCTTTGTGTGATTTCCTCCGTTCAAGGAGCATCTGTGCAACACCAAAACAGAAGCTACTAACTGGACATTTAAAATCCAATGAAAGTAGAACTGACATACTAATCAAAACTATCAAAATAATGCATCAGTGCATAAAAAGTTTTAAGAAACACGAACCCAAGCTGTATATCATCATACACATTTAAAGTAGTCCTCAAGCCGCGCTCGCGTTGTTTTATTTTCTAGTATACTACTATATGAATGGGAAAATATATTTGTTATGACTTACTTTATTGAAATCTTAATTAACAGAACGATTATTATGGTATATTTCTTCATTTTAAAGGTCTTACCTTTAAATAAACTCATCATAGATACCAGGACTAAATTTTGTATACAAGCCAGACGCGCGTTTCGTCTACAAAAGACTCATCAGTGACGCTCGAATCCAAAAAAGTTAAAAAGGCCAAATACGATACGAAGTTGAAGAGCATTAAGGACCAAAATTCCTAAAAGTTATACCAAATACAGCTAAGGTAATTTATACCTGAGGTAGAAAAGCCTTAGTTTTTTCAAATATTCAAAATTTTGTAAACAGTTAATTTATAAATATAACCATATAAATGATAATTCATGTCAGCACAAAAAGTGCTGACTACTGGGCTGGTGATACCCTCGGGGAAATAAATCTCCACTAGCAGTGTCATCGACCAAGTGGTTGTAAATAAACTCATCATAGTTACGAGGACTAAATTTTGTATACACGCCAGAAGCGCGTTTCGTCTACAAAAGACTCATCAGTGACGCTCGAATCGCAAAAAGTTAATAAAAAAAAAACAAAAACAAAACAAATGAAGTACGAAATTGAAGAGCATTGTGATCCAAAATTCCTAAAAGTGTTGCCAAATACAGCTAAGGTAATCTATGCCTGAGGTAGGAACCTCATTCTCCAAAAACCATCCAAGACATCAGCCAAGTTAAATACACCATCAAAACAGAAGGCTACTCAACACCGAAATCTACTAAGAGTCGGCAAAAAAGAGAGAGGATGACCAAATGGCGTCGATTATGAAATGTATCTAAGGGTAATTTGCGAGACAGATTTTCGGTTATTCATTTGTAACCAAGTAAAATTAAATCGATGACAGGACATTAATCTTGTCGTAAAGGATCGCAGATCCTACGTCTCCTAGTGATCTTTATTATAGATAAAGGAAATCATAACAGAAAAAAAAACCCGCACTATCTTTAAAGTATTAGTTGATTTCCAGAGAAATGTCTTCTCTCTGTTGAAAAACCCATCTGTATTATGTGTATTCATCGCAAGCTGGGAATATGTTAGAAAATAGATTGTAAATCGTTTAACTGTTTACAAAATTTTGAATTTTTGAAAAACTAAGGCTTTTCTACCTCAGGCATAGATTACCTAAGCTGTATTTGGTATAACTTTTAGGAATTTTGGTTCTTAATGCTCTTCAAATTCAAAATTTTGTAAACAGTTAAACGATTTACAATCTATTTTCTAACTGATTTTAGCACAAAATTTTAAATAAATGCCATTTTTTTGTATATTCTAAATGAATTTTCGAGATTTTAACATTAGTAAACTGTTGTTGCCTCATTTTTTAGTGAAAAATCAACTGAACATATTAAAAATACCAAGTATAACAAAATCAGCCATATGTATTGTTGTCAACTGTCTTGGTTGGTGTTGTATCGTTGAGCCCGCACGTCGAAGCACGCATTTGAAAACACGAATTGCATTATAGATTTCAAAACCTAACTTGTCTTTCTATAACTATGTAAAATGTTAAGTTATCAAAAATGAAAAAGAAAAGGGTTTCATTCATCGTATTATAGCATGATACTCACAGTTTTTTCAATGCAATATTTTTTGAGAACACATCAATTGGTAAATTGGTTAATGTATTGTACTCTAAATTTCTGAAATAAAATGAATTAGCATATTCTAGTTATTTATAACAGAGGTTAGGTCTATACATACTTTTAACTACATTGACAGGGTTACACTAAAAATCAAACATAACATCGTCGGGTCGCCCTCTGGAATATGGTGTTTTCAAATGTAAAATAATTCTTTAATTGTGTTAAAAAAACCCATTATTTTCCATTTTATACTTACAAATATTTCAAAACTAAGTTGTTCGAAAAGACATCTTGTGGTAACTCGATTAGATTGTTGTCATATATATTTCTGAAAGTAGTAAATACGTCTGATTCAAATAAAAAGATATCTGTTCAATGTGTATTTGTACCTATGTATCAACCGAACATAGAAGGGATTGAAAATTAACATCACAATTACTATGACGTTTGACTGTTTGACGCTGGTGGGTCAATTCACAATATGTTTTTATGTTGAATTTGGCCATGCCTGAATATTAAAGCAATTCAATCATCTTATGATTTTCTTTTCTAAAAGTGTATGGATGAAGGCGATATAAGAAAGTTATAACACTAATGTCTCTTACTCAAGGTTTCCACAATAAAAGAACCTTAGTGAGCGCGCTCACATACCTCACGTCCCCACATTGTCATTTGAGAAATTAAATAAGTGTAAGAAAAGACAATTGTATAAGAAAAAAAAATTGAATCATAATTTCCTGTCAATATGCACATCTACATAGTATATCCTTATTATCTAAAAAGGTTTCGAGAAATTCGGTTGTGTGGTTTGAAAGGAGTTGCGATGACAAGAAACAGGAATGAAGGACGTTCTGACGGACTGACGGCCAGACGGACGGACGGACGGGTCAAAAATATTATACTCTCCGCAAGCCGTTGCGTGGGGTATAATTAACATAAAAAGAACAAAAATCAAATTAAACATTAACATAAAAATAATAGCAGGAATTACAAAAATTCTAATACAGCAGGCTACCATAACAAAATCCTTTGGAACTGTATGTTTTCCTGATATAAAATGTATGATTCATTGTAAAATAGGGGTCAAAGATACCAGAGAGACAGTCAAACTCATAAAGCGAAAATAAATTTACAACGCCATGGCTAAAAAAAAAAAAAAAAGACAAACAGACAAAAAGACAAATAATAGAACCCCACCAAAAAATTGGGGTGATCTCAGGTGTTACAGAAGGGTAGACAGATCCTGCTCCACATGTGGCACCCGTCATGTTGTAAAATATAGCAGTTTATGATTGGAATAGTTACAACTATACAGTTACATGGAGTTACGGCAAACTATAATGAAAAGACTTCCGCCATCGAATTAACACATATGTTCAAATAAAGGGAACAGTAGTATACCGCTGTTCAAAACTCGTAAAACAAAAAAACAAAATCGGGGTAACAAACTAAAACTTAGGGAAACGCATTAAATATAAGAGGAGAACAACGACACAACATTAAAATGAAACACACACAGGAACGGACTAAGCATTAGACAAAATCCTATGAGAATAACAACTATAACAGCAAAACCAAATACATGAATTTGGGATAGATAAGTACCGTGACACGTCTTATAGAAATGTGAATTCACACTCAAATATAAGAGAAAACAAACGACACAACGGAAACACAACGTTAAAATGTAACACACACAAAAACGAATCATAATATAACAATGGCCATATTCCTGACTTGGTACAGGACATTTTTAAAGGAAAAAATGGTGGGTTGAACCTGGTTTTGTGGCATGCCAAACCTCCATCTTTTATGGCCATGTGAAATATAACATTAAAATGACAACACAACATTACAGGACTATAATATAACTAAATAGAAAAACACAATTGACAAAGAAACACACAATTATTAATAGCTAACAAAAGGCAACAAGTTTAAAATTTTAATACGCCAGAAGTGCATTTTGTCCACACAAGACTTTCTAGTGACGCCCAGATACAAAAGTTTGAAAGCCGAAACAAGTACAAAGTTGAACAGCATCGAGGACCAAAAGTTCAAAAAAGTTGTGCCAAAAACGGCCAGGGTTTTCTGTTAGGTACCAGAACATCCATACTAGAATAATTCATACTTTTGCAAACAGTAAATTTTATAAAATGACTATACAAAAGATATACATGAAAAAACTGAAGTATTAACTAAGTACAGGAAACAACCGAAATACATTACATAACCCGACTAAAAGCAACATAAAAAATAAACACATCCGAATAAGTCAAAACCTTAACGCCAAGTGACGTCATATTTGAAATTGTAAAAAATGACAAAAAAATGACGTCACATTTAAATTAGTAAAACAGATCATCAAAAAATGACGACACATTTGAATGAATAAGATAGAATTAGGATTGATTTAATATATTATTTGTACTAAATACTGATATTATACTAAATAACAATGAAAATTTCAATACTGAGGTAGCAATTAGACAATTACCTATATTCTATGTACGGTTAATTCAGAATCAAACTGCAACCGTAATGCATCGTACAAATTACGTTAAACCAAATCAGATCTAATAAATGAAGGCGGTGATTAATTTTCTTTAACATAACACATGAATATAACCAAAAAGACGTCAAGACATTTGACATAATCCGATGAGAATAACAATTATAACATCAAAACTAAATACATGAATTTGGGAGAGACAAGTACCGTAACACGTCGTATAGCAATGCGAATTCACACTCAGCAAAACAGTCACAATCGGGACCAAGTCACGTTTGGTAATTAAAAGATAAGACGACGTAATGACAAACTACAATTACAAAACACTGAATCAAAAGTTCAAAGTTTGACCTTTTCTGCAAATCAGTCACCAATGATGA
The DNA here is from genome assembly GCA_037788925.1 of Mytilus galloprovincialis. Taxonomy (NCBI): domain Eukaryota; kingdom Metazoa; phylum Mollusca; class Bivalvia; order Mytilida; family Mytilidae; genus Mytilus; species Mytilus galloprovincialis. The sequence goes on along the minus strand of CM075333.1, from coordinate 86,055,165 downwards.
AATTTAACAATTCTAGCAATTTGACCGATATATTTTTCTGTCTGCATGTTTGATAGGGCATTTTCTTATGAATAGAGATACCAATTGAAGGATTTCTAAAGCAAAAGAAAATAAAAGAAATTAAAAATGTTTAGGTGTTTTATTATGAAAAGATGTGTTTTTTTCCTACACGATATACCTCAAAGGCGGCAAATGTCAAAAATAACAGGATACCGTAGACATTTTCAAACAGTAATCATTAAGAACAGATTTGTTTAAAATACCTCCTTGCAAAAAATAAGGTTTAAAATGCAAGTAAGACTCATTTATTATTCTTATAACTGCGAACCACATTTGTATAATACTTGCAGATATTCCAATGCAGTGTTCTTTGAAAACACATCATCTGGTAAATGTGTTAATCTATTTTCGCTTAGATCTCTGAAATTAGATGTATGGCATACCTGAATGGATTTATAAGAAAAACAAATGTCCATGTTACAAAGTAGAAGAAAATCAGAATATAAATCTGATCAATAGATGTACCAATTCTCCTATCGTGATATTTTTAATGTGTTAAAATATTTCAAGGTATGTGATGCATTCAGAAAATGGGAGGCTTACGCTGTCGACTCATACAAAATTGTTCCGTTTTGATTTCGTGCGATTCTCTTGGTTTTTTCCTAAATATTGTACTCGAAAATACGTTTCGGCATATACACCTCAGTAGTTCTAGACTTTTTCCACAAAATCAATACTACAGTTTAAAAAAACAGATTTTGTATATGGATTGATATTTTTTTTCAATGCGTCTGTGCTGATCTAAAGGAGCTACTCCGTGCAGCAAAGTTGTCTGTAGACAAATCGACTGCTGTTTAAATGGTTTTACACAAGTCATTTTAGAGCACTTAATAGCTTGCTGTTCGGTGTGAGCTAAGGCTCCGTGTTGGCGTAATATGATATATAAGTGTTTACTTTTTACATATTGCGACTTGGATGGAGAGTTGTACCATTGGCACTCATACCACATCTTCTTAGTTTTAAGTTCTTTTAAAGCCGGTGTGATTTCATTTTATTAAAAGTTGCATATTACTGCTCCCAAAAAGTTTCGTTCTAGATCGTACCTGTTAAAGATTTTTCAGTATATATGTTTTGATGCACAGTTATAAAATATGTTTTTTTCACATTTCATTTACGGTGTTTTAACATCTGTAAACTACTGTCGCCTTAATTAACTAGAAAAAAATAACTTAAAAGCAAATCCCATTCCGACGTCACCAATTAAGCGTCATACAAGCACATGCAATTAACGTAGGTTTAATATTTCTAGATACTAAGAAACATTTATAGTGCGTCGATTCTTTGGCAAATGCAATTATGTACTTACAAATAAAATAATTGAAAATAATCATCAAAAGTATCATTGTTTAACCAGCTTATACGATTGGCTAGTAGTATTCTGAAAACATAAAATCAAACTATTTTCATTCTGAGAATAATTTGTAATGTATGACAAAAACATCTTACACACACATCTATGTTGTTTTTATATATAAACTAGCTTGTTATAGAATATACAGTTTATTACAAAAGCCATCTCTAGATTCAATTTCACTCTCTTTTATTCGTTGAAATGGCCTCGGTGGTCGAGTGATCTAAGTCGATATTTACTGTATCTCTAGCCTGTCAACAATGAGGTTTTGAAATCAAATGAGGCAGGTGTGTTGACTCCAATCCTCATTGACAAAGAATGTCATTTTTTCTACCGAAGGTATGTGGTTCTCTCCGGTAACCCGGCGTCATCAACTAATATAAAATAGACCGGCACGAAATAGCGCAATAGGGCTGAAAGTGGGGTTAAAACCAGTCAATCGATATTTATCTGTCGGATAATGTGCATATTTTTTATAATGTCGGCAATAAAAATTGAAGGTCTAAATGTATCTTTAAATTTACGCCTTATCCTAAAACTAACTGCTGGGTTGATGTTACCAACATGAGCTTAAAAAAACTCTACCGACACAATGGTAGAATAAGAGAAAAAGTGAATCCATTTATTAGTAAAATACAGAATTTACAAAAAATCAATATTTTCTTTAGACGCTCCTTCTTGGTCTTGAAAATTGGCTTCTGTCAAGGTTTTATAACAATCCATGAAGGTTAAAAAATTCATCATATCAAAAGAGTTTAATTCCGGATTGCCTGTCAATAATGAGTGTAAAACAAAGTCGATCTATCAAAAAAAAAAAGAATGCAAAAAACATTTTGGTTTGCTTCAGATATTATCTCTTAATCGTTAAAAATTTTCTTCCAAAGTTTCATAAAACTCAATGTTGGTTTAACGAACAATTGATGTGTAAAATACTTCAACCCCAGACTGTATCTCCTTGTTAACTGTTAAAAATTTAAGTCCATACATCAGTAAAATTAGGGGAAATGAAAGTTAAGGTTTGATGAAGTTATTGATGATTTTTTTAAATTCAGTCTTATCTGAGTGTAAACTGTAAATAAATTGAAGTCCATTTATCGGTCAAATAAGGAAAATTGAAAATAACTATTTTCAAAATATTTGTCTGGATATTGTCTTTTGGTCATGAACAATCTTGTGTCCACATTTCATCAAATTCCATTTAAGTTTCAGAAAATGATATTGATGTCTTAAACAAATATTAACCACACACTGAACGCTGATGCCGATGCCGACGCCGACGACGGAATCTATGATTGCTTTCGCAGGCTCGCCAAAAACCAAAGATGAAAAACCAATGTCTACATGCATGATTTTACCAATAAGCAATGAAAACGAGCTACATTCATTTGATCCCTGCAAGACACGTACATCTTAATTGTATGAATATAATATGAATGGTCATTTACTCATAGCAACTAAAAAATTGATACAATGAACAGTAGCATGATGTTTTACCCTACACACTTGAATATGGTACCCACTCAAAATTTAATTATCATAGAATTAACAGTTAACATACAATTCAAAAGTCTCTACGTGGAAATTGTTCGGAACCTCTGTTAAAAATGCACTTTCGCAATCATAATATTTTCCACGACCACCAACACTGCATTCGCAATCAGAATGTACACATGCATCAACATGTCTCCAAAGCGTCCATACACTAAGTATCCATGCAAAAAACATGTTAAAAATCTGAAATAATCAGAAATGCAGTTTGGTAATGTTGGTGAGAAAAGTATTCATATAATGATTTTGAGGTAAACAGTTTTTAGGGCTGATTATTTTGATTAGTTCGATAGAATTTTAGTTCAGTCTATATCATCATACGAAATGGGGAAAAAATCATATAAGAACATCTGAAATATACTTAGTTAACAATCTTGAATTACATATTGTTTTACTTCTTTTAATGTGATGTCTAATATATGTATTAATTATTTCAATGTGATGTTTCACGTATGCATTAGTTAAATTTATTAAGGCGAAAGTAGTGTATCGATGTTCCAGTCTCGTAAATCGATAAACACTAGACAATACAAGCAACAAAAAAAGCGAATCCAGTTGCATCGATAGGATAAAAAGTAAAACAAAAGCAACACCGAACTCCAAGGAAAATTTAAAACGGAAAGTCCTTTATCAAATGGCAAAAGTTCAAACATGTCAAATGATTGGAAAATAACTGTCATATTCCTGGCTTGGTAAAGGCATTTCTTTTGATAGAAAATGGCGGATTAACGTTTCCTGCTAACCAAGCATAGATAAGTAACATTTTTGGATTATAGCTCCATCTTTTATAAAAGCTTTGGATTTCAAATATTTTGGCCACGAGCTTCACTGAAGAGACATATATTGTCGAAATGCGCATTTGGTGCAAGAACATTGGTACCGTTAATTTTATTACTACCACTGGGTCGATGCCTCTGCTGGTGGACTATTAGTCCCCGAGGGTATCACCAGCCCAGTAGCCAGTACTTCGGTACCGGCATGAAAATACGGATTTTTTTGTGTTATTAAAATTTGCTGTTACAAAATGATAGAAATTATTATAAATTAAGGAATGTATCTCTCTCATGCAAAGCTCTGATTCCTTTCACGGATTTGGCTTTTTTTTTTTTGGACCTTTTGGGTTATAGCTCTTCATCTTTTATATAAGCTTTGGATTTCAAATATTTTGGCCACGAGCATCACTGAAGAGACATGTATTGTCGAAATGTGCATCTGGTGCAAGAAAATTGGTACCGTTAATTTTATTAAAGAAGGACAAGTGCTATATAAATTGCAATTTTCATGGAGACAGTCACAAGCTTTAAAATACTTACAGCATATAACAGAATAAAACAATTCAAAGGTACTGCAACTAAATCATAACTTGACACTTTATACGAATGAAAGTTCTGGACAAACAAAAGTTTCAGTTAGTCATTGATTATGTATCAAATCATAATGGTGGAAATTGACTATAATCATGGACAGGCGAAACTATTATTTATTCATTTGTTATGTATCATATTAAAATAGTTGAGTGTCATATCCCATAAAATATAATTTTTAAAGCACCCACCCATAACACACAGCTATATTCTATATCATTAGAAAGAAAATCATCTTTCTTTCTGTTTTGAAAATATGACACTCGCCTTGGTGACCATCGTTTTCTCTTATGTTTTTGTAAAGTGATATTACATAGGTCAACAACAAAAGAAATTCTTGTTATTAGAATTAAAAGCAAATCTCGTTGAACTAAGATAAAATAACAATGAATGTAGTATTTGTAATGTTCGTGCGGCAAGAAAAAATAGTAGGACATTGATTTTAAAGGACAACCATCAATACAATGCAATAATATATATAAAAAGTAAATAAATAAAGAAACAAACAAAAAAAAAACAAAAAAAAAAAAACATCAACCTTTGTTTCGTACACACCGCTTGATCTAGACCACGAAATTAGACTCCACTACTTTTGGTATAAAGTTACCAATTGTATTTTCTGACCTTCTAGTAAATCAAGACTACAGTGACAACCATGCTGACATCATATATAGATAAAAAAAATGAATGGTGATTGTTTAAACACTTTGCTTAAAACTTAAGAACAGTGTTTTTGCGTTAAACACTTGAGATAAAATGTTTTAAATACTTAAGATATTCAAACTAAAAAAAAGTTAATTAAATCCTCTTGAAACAAAAATTGAAAACTATTCTCTTCATACGCTCTGTCCCATGGAAGGGAGTTTTCATATAGTGTTCACACTATACGGACTTCATTAACAGGTATATGCTCCTGACACAAAAGTGTTCCACAGAGTTATTTAGAGCAGCTACTGAAATCGATACTACATTAGTTTTGTGGTCACTGTCACCAATACTGACCGATACGATGTGTCTGTGTTTAAACGCATTAGCGACGTGTTTTACGGTCGAAAAACCGTTATACAGAAATTGAATGCGGATTTGCATTGCGGGTGATGCATGCATGGTATGAAAAGCTTTCTTGTCGAAAATGAGAATATCATTACATTTCAGATTTCATTCCTTTTTTTTAAATTTTAATTTGGTAGTTCGCAAAGTCAAATTGGGTTAAACTTTACTAAAATTTATTACAGCAGAATGTTTGTGCAACGAGCAAACAATCAATGCAGTCTTAATCCTTTCCGTATGTTTCAATAATAAGATGATATATGTTCAGACAGGTTGGTTAGGTTAGGTAGTTTAATGTTATGTCGAAAAGAAATACATCATAAACCGTTAAAAGTGTTTTCACATGAATAAAAAGAATAAAACCTGCCTCAAGCTACTATGGAATTAAATGATTTTCACTATAGAAAAAATCCAAAATTGCTCAGTCGGAGCAATGAACATTTTTTATGAAAACATCAATCTGTAATTTTATTTTATTTGCATGGTCTGTTGAATGAGCGTGTGCCATTTGTTTTGTGCGAGGCGTTACATCTCTTATTTTTTATGTTTGTTTTTGAAAGTCCACTGTGAGAGATTAAAACAACTATAGGTCACTGTATGGTCTTCAACAATGAGCAAATACCATACCGCATAGTCATCTATAAAAGGCCCCAAAATAACAATGTAAAATAATTCAAACGAGAAAAGTAACGGCCTAATTTATGTACAAAAAATGAAGGAAAAAACAAATAAGTCACACCTTAACAAACGACAACCACTGAATTGCAGACTCTTGACTTAGGACAGGCACATACATACAGAATGGGGCGGGGTTAAACATGTAAGCGGGATCCAAACCCTCTCCTTACCTGGGACAGTGGTGTAACATAAGAATCTATTTCTATATTAGATTCATACGCCATGCTTTACTTTACTGTAATTTTTAATAAATAACAAGTATGTTAATTCAAATACACATCATATTGTTACGTAACTTAAATATATCAGTATAACATAGCATTAATAAATTGTATGACATTGACTGGGTAAAATATACAGAATGGTGACTTTACTGCAGTATTTTTGTTTGAACTATCAAAATTAGTGATAAATCTTAAAAGATAAAGATTAAAGTCAGTGTCATAAGGGTTTTGATTGCTTTCATGTTATTTTTACCCAAAAAAGGATATACTAGTATTCGGAAACATCTCACTTGCTTTAAGGGTGCATACGATACAGTTATTTTCCCATAATGAAATTTTGATGAAAATTTACATATAGGCTATTTTTTACCTGATTTAATCAAATATGTAATAAAAATATAACTTCATGTGCTTTTTTTTCAGTAAATTGAGGTCGAAATTTCAAATATTTGCTCCAAATTCGGATTTTGACAGAAATGCAAAGCTGTTTTGTTTCAAATGATAAACACAAACTGTTAAATTATTTGTAAATTTTTGTTAAATTCTGTTTATATAAATGTCCTATAAATTTGTGCGGCTTATTTGTACACTGTACAAATATCTCATATCTATCAAATGTTCATGAATGTAGAAAAAACGTCATTATTTGCTGTATATTTCTCAATTTAACAAAAAGTGCATTATTAACTTTTTCATGAAAATTGATACACATAATATTCATAAGTAATCAAACCAAATGTCATTATAAAACAGAATTGTCCATGAACTCGTTTTCAAATTAAATCAGTTTGAATGATAAAAATCAGTCGAAAAATGCATCTTTTCCCGATATGTCACAGTTTGACGTCGCGAAAATAACATTTTACGTTAGCAACGTCATTATCTCCCCTGTAACTGTATCGTATGCCCATAAGTGAATAGTAATCTTCGGTTGCTTAAGATGTGCATGTCACGCCACTACAAAAACGCAAAAAAACCGACGAAGGATGCATATTTGTATCGATAACTATGCAATTTAAAACAAAAATGAATATTTTAAAATTGCGATAACAATTGAAGGCCAAACTTCCTTGAGACGTTTGCATGCTCAGTTTCTAAGATCATTATAACATGTTTTTCACCTATTATGTCCGTTTGTTTTGTTCAAACAAATAAAAGTGAGAAGTTTTGCTAGCTATAAAACCAGGTTTAATTCATTTGCTACATAAAAAATGTATGTACTAGGTCCGGAATATTACAGTTGTTTTCAATTTGTTTGAAGCGTTAAAGCTTTTGATTTTGCCATTTGATAAACGACTTTCCGTTTAGAATTTTCTTTTGGAGTTCGTTACTTATGTTACTTTACTTTTTACCATCATTAGAAAAGGTCAAACATAAACCTTTGAAAGTCAGAGATCCATAAAAACGCTGCAACGTTAGGAGCTATATGGTTAAAAAAAAAAAGGAACGCAAACAGAATAGCCAAATCCATCTCAGGTCAAATTAGCCTGAGGGAATTGAAACCTAATTATCTTGATAATATCTTTATAAACGGGAAATTTTTAATAAGTATATGTAATAAATCCTGTCAATACCGAAAAATAAACTTATCATAGATACCAGGACTAAATTTTGTATATACGCCAGACTCGCGTTTCGTCTACAAAAGACTCATCAGTGACGCTCAAATCCAAAAAAGTTAAAAGGAAAAATAAAGAACGAAGTTGAAGAGCATAGACGGCCAAAATTCCTAAATGGTATGCCAAATACAGCTGAGGTAATCTATTCCTGAGGAAGAAAAGCCTTATTATTTCAAAAAATTCAAAATTTTGTAAACAGTTAATTTATAGATATAACCATATCAATGATTATTCATGTCAGCACAAAAAGTGCTGACTACTGGGCTTGTGATACTGACTACTCATTACTCATACTCCAGGGTCTGGCAATCCACCAGCAACGACCAAGTGCTATAAAATGAAGAAAATCAAAGAGCTGAAAGCTCTGAAGAAAAATGACGCCACTGCCTCTAATATTGGGATATTTTTTTATGCAAGTCTTAATTTTCACATACCGTAATAAGTTGAACATTGCAGCATGTCTCGTAAGCATATAATTGATATTCGTATATGAGTGTGTAAAGTGAAGATGACAACTGACTGGTTTTTTTTTAATAACAATGAATATGTCAAGAGTCAAGACTACCTAAATGATCTACAGTATCCAATGACTACTGGCATGTTTTTTTTTTGTACAAATAAATAGGTCAAGACTACCTGAATGATCTACAGTATCCAAGGACTATGTTTTTTTGTACAGATAAATAGGTCAAGAATACTGGAATGATATACAATATCCAATGTTTACTAGCTGTTCTTTTGTACTAATAAATAGGTCAAGACTATTCATATGATCTACAATATCCAATGACTACTTGCTGTTCTTTTGTACGTACTAAATAAAGACTACCTGAATGATCTAAAGTATTCTAATTAATGTGTATTTTTTTTCTTGCAATTACATTTTTCTAATTCAAGAATACAGACTACAAGTATCCTTTCAAACCAAATGATTATGAAGAGCCTGTTGTAATAAGCTCTTATACCCCACTAGTCCTATAAACATATAACTTCACATTCTTATTAAATTTTTAACGTTTTTATACTGATATTTTCATTTTTTTTTTTTATTTTTGAATGCAAAGTGTGACACATTGATAGTAAAAAAAAAATATCAGAACAGTTAATAGAAATAGTAAACAATGCTCCTGAGGTCATATGTTATAGGACTAATTACCCACATACTCATTAAATAAGTTACTAGTGACATACACAAATGTAGTTATTTCTGTTACTTGAAGCAAATTCTATTTCTTTAGATTTACACAATATTGTTATACTTGTTTTATTTCACATTGAAGATTAGACAAATAGGGATACTCCTTTGATTTTTTTATTTCATGTCAGTCAGGTCCCTTTATATGAAACTTGAAACCACTTCTCTGCCATATTGATATTTTATAACAACTCTGCCCATGACCCATATAATTTCATATTAATTCTTTAACCATATATTATAGTAAGCTAGTTTTTTTTTTTTTTTTTTACACTAATCCACAATCTTTCATGTTAAATTTTGTCTCCATTTAAGTTTATGCCATTGAACCATCATGGTATTAAACACAATCCCAAGTAATTATGCTGTTATAGTGGGTCACCATATATTCAACTTGGGTGGCATTCCAGTTATTGAAATTTGGATAATGAACTAGACCTTTAGGAATTGATCTCATAATTTAATATGGAGCCATCGTATGCGACCCCTACCCGGTAACAAAAATAAACATGTCAAGCGGCAATATTTATCACCAGAGATTACAAGTCAAAAAAGGATGGATAAGTCTCCAAAATGCTTGCCAAACTGGAACTACAACAAGATCTCCAGACAAGGACGAACAAAACGTTCAAGAAAAAGTTAGAAAATACCTCCTTATTTCAAAGACCAGTCTGTACCAATAATTTCTTATACCTATACCAAACCTATTGCAACTAAAATTTTCAATTACAAACGCGTTTTGCAGGATCTCGATATTGACGACTTCAAGTCTAAACCTCCTGATTGCACTTGTGCTAGTTCCAAATTCATATATAATCCTGCTGGCCACGTTATTACCGGTGACCTTAACATTGTTAATAACACTTCTCTACGAAATGTGTTATCGAAAGGTCCCAAATATCGTGAGCCTAAATCCATCAATTGGAAATACAACTTTAAAATTTTGATGGATTCAGTCGAGGATTATGCCAGGCAATGGGCTAAGCGCGAGAAGGAAGACGTAGACACTCTTTCCGAATGGATTAAGGCAGTGAGGTCGTTGATACGAATCAGAATTAAGAAACTGAATGGGTCCATCAATGCCCATGCTACGTCAATCTTTAAAGACCCAAATGTTGCAAAACACCTATCCGACCTCCATGACAAATATGTTGTTGTCCCCGCAGATAAAGCCCCAAATAACATCGTTTTTGTGTGTAAAAGTCACTACATCAACTGCTTGATAAACGAATTAGGTACTGACAATTCACTTGGAAACTCAACATATACCCTCACGACACTTACCAAACAGGAAATCCTGGATAATCATAGGTCTGTTCTATGTTCCTTTGGAATTTCAACCAAAGATGAAGAACTGGATCTTCCATCACTGTTTTGGATACCTAAACTACATAAGTGTCCTTACAAACAACGGTATATTGCTGGGTCTTCCAAGTGCTCCACGAAACCTCTTTCTAAATTATTAACATCTATTTTATCAGCAATCAAAGACGGGCTTCAAAGTTATTGTGAAACTGCCTATTCTAGAGGTGGCGTGAATCAGATGTGGATACTTAAAAATTCAAAAGATCTTTTAGAGTACATACAATCTAACTCTCTTTCATCTTGTAACAGTATTAAAACATTTGACTTTTCTACTCTGTACACAAGTATTCCACATTCCAAACTAAAAGACAAATTGAAAGAGTTGGTATTACTTTGCTTCATAAAAAAGAATGGCCAACGTAGATACAAGTATCTTGTCTTAGGGAGGGATAAATCCTACTTTGTAAAGAATCACTCTGATTCAAACAAAAAATTCTCTGAAACTGATATTATCAAGATGCTTGATTTCTTGATTGACAACATATTTGTTACGTTCGGAGGACGTGTTTTTCAACAGACTGTCGGCATTCCAATGGGAACAAACTGTGCCCCTCTACTCGCCGACTTGTTTCTTTATTATTATGAGGCTGACTTCATGCAGGAACTTCTTAGGAAGAAAGATAAGAAGTTAGCAATATCCATTAACTCTACTTTCCGCTATATAGATGATGTTCTTTCACTAAACAATTCAAAATTTGGTGACTATGTGGAACGCATCTACCCAATCGAACTAGAGATAAAGGATACTACAGATACAGTTAAGTCGGCTTCATATCTTGACTTACATCTAGAAATTGACAATGAGGGTCGGTTGAAAACAAAACTTTACGACAAAAGAGATGATTTCAGCTTTCCAATTGTGAACTTTCCATTTCTAAGTAGCAACATTCCAGCAGCACCTGCATACGGGGTATATATCTCCCAATTCATATGATATTCCCGTGCTTGCATTTCCTATCATGATTTTCTTGATAGAGGTTTGCTGCTCACAAGGAAGCTATTAAACCAAGAGTCCAAAATGGTGAAGTTGAAATCATCCCTTCGTAAATTTTACGGACGCCATCACGAGTTGGTTGACCGTTATGGAATAACCGTTTCACAAATGATATCGGATATGTTCCTTACGTCGTAACTACAATCCCCTTCCCTTTCATGAATATGACCTACCGAATTAGATTATTTACCGGATTTGTAATCACATAAGCAACACGACGGGTGCCACATGTGGAGCAGGATCTGCTTACCCTTCCAGAGCACCTGAGATCACCCCTAGTTTTTGGTGGGGTTCGTGTTGTTTATTCTTTAGTTTTCTATGTTGTGTCGTGTGTACTATTGTTTTTCTGTTTGTCTTTTTCATTTTTAGCCATGGCGTTGTCAGTTTGTTTTAGATTTATGAGTTTGACTGTCCCTTTGGTATCTTTCGTCCCTCTTTTAGTATTTATGTACAAAGAAGTTGGGGGGCTGATTCACGCTATTGAACCAGACGAATTCCCCTTAAAAGCATGTCCGAAGAGAACCATAACTGCCGAGAAATTCAAAGAATCCCACGAAACAATTATTGTGGAAAAGCAAGTAAAGAATAACTCTTACTGTGAGTGTATTGACATTCCGCCAAGTAAAACACCGTACAATATTCAAACTCACTTTAGGGCCTTAATAATATGGTACAAGTCAAATCGGCACCTGGTTAAATCGACATCAAATCGGCACCTATTTAAAGTCAATTAGGCATCCAATAATAAATATAAATAATTCAACCTTTAAAAATGTAAATAAACATGATAAAATTAGGTTAATATTTCTGGACAATCCCTTCCTTATCTACCTTTTCTTGGGTAAATACTGTAAAATTTCTGGACAACCAATTCCTTATTTTTACTATTTTTGCTTAAAATACTGTTAAAATATATATTAAACAAATCTAACATGGGTGCCGAATTGACTATATCAAGTGCCGATTTAACCAGGTGCCAATTTGACTAGATGCCGATTTGACTATACCGGGTGCCGATTTAACCAAGTGCCGATTTGACTAGAATTCCGTAAGACAGTGATCGCGCCGATCAGGGCGAACGATCCCACCCCACCAATAAAACCGTTGTATTAAAGCCAGCATCGATATCGACAATTTATGCACATTTCAATGCACATGTCATACAGATACAGTCTGTTACAGACTGTTGTAACTTTGTAAACAAAGATTGAGTCGGATGTCCGGTACTTCGATCCGTCTTATAACCAATAGAAAGTGTACCAACACGGACACATTATATTTTCTTATAAAAAAGGCAGTGGTTTGTAAAAAGAAAAGACTATCAAGTTTTCCCCGATTAATTATAGATTTTTAATGTTTTAACAATGTTTTAGTTTTACTTCACATAATCAATAAAGTTATAAAAATAGATTTATGAGTATCTTAACAACATTGGTTGTTACACTTCGATCTTTTTGGTAATAAGAAGGACCGGAGGTATGTAGACTGGTTCCCGGTTGATTACTACACAGAAATCATAATAAAAGCAAATTCCAGTTTAAATTAAAATAGTAAATACGAAACCAACAGCGGTAGACGGAGAAATGTAATGGAAAGTAAATACGAACCAAGCGCGGTAGGCAGAGAAATGTAATGGAAGTTCAGTTCACTAGTATAGAAACATGCCGCTGAAAGCGTCATTTTTCAAAAACTGTATAAATTTAGTGCATACGATTCGCTTATTTCAATGTAGTTTGTCCTGATAGAATAAACTCATCATGGATACCAGGATTGTAATTTTATATTTACGCCAGACGCGCGTTCCATCTATAAAAGACTCATCAGTGACGCTCGAATCCAAAAAAGTTTTTTTTTTAAAAAAGGGCAGACAAAGTATAAAGTACGAAGTTAAGGTTGAAGAGCATTGAAGACCAAATTCCTAAAGGTTTTGCAAAATACAGCTAAGGTAAACTATTCCTGAGGTAGTAAATCCTTAGTTTTTAAAAAATTTAAGTTTTGAAAAACAGTTAATTTATAAAAATGACCATATCAATGATAATTCATGTCAGCACAGAAGTGCTGACTATTGGGCTGGTGATACCCTCGGGGAAATGATTTTCTCCACCAGAAGTGGCATCGACCCAGTGGTTGTAAATAAACTCATCATAGATACCAGGATTGAAATATATTGGCTTTTTGCCATTTTCAACTTATCAACATTTTGTAATTGCCTTCTAAGAATATGTATGCATGATTTGCTTTCATTTCTTTTATGTTAACAAAAACCTGAATGAAAATAGCGTTTTAATGTTAATGTTGACTTTTGTTTGCGACCTTTCTTTAAAAGTAACAACAATTGTTACATAGGATTATCCCAGTCAAGTTCGTAATAATTGTTTAATTGGTTTCTAAAAGTATATCAATGGAACCCAATTCTGGTCCCTCGGACTTTTCATGAGGATCAAAGTTGCAATGTTTGGTAGGTGCCTTCTTAAGAATAGTTTTACCGGGATTTTCCAATCCCCTTATCTGTTCTTGGTAAGAGAAGCAAAATACAACTTGCAATAAGGTTCGTTGTATGTTGCCATTGTCGTTTGTCATTAGTTGCATTTTAGTGATTCTGTTATTTACCTCTTATAGTTGATGTGTTTCCCTCGGTTTTGTTTTAGTTTGTAACAAGAATTTGTTTTCTCTCAATCTATTTATAACATTTGAACAGCAGTATACTACTGTTGGCTTTATTTAAGCCAATCAGAAACTAGAAAAGGTCACAAGACACGTCTGTTGAAGAATCGGCACAATCAATGGATCATTTAGAAAGAACCTAGTAAGGAATATCTCTGTTAAGGTCCGTTAAATTCTGTTTACTGGTTTGGTCAGAGGCTAGACACCAACTGATTGCAATAGATAGCCTGGCCTTCTGCTAATTGAGTCTAAATAATAAAGCATATACAGTAATTCATGACAGCTCCTAGTTTCAAAAACATAAAGCAAAAGACCAGGGCTTTTAATTCGTGTTTGTCTTCATTCTAAGTGAGTGAGGTCTTCAACATGGGACCAAAAGCTCACATAAACAAAGGCAACAGTAGTATACCGCTGTTCGAAATTCATAAAACATTGAGAAAAAAACAAATCCGGGTTACAAACTAAAACTGAGGGAAACGCATCAAATATAAGAGGAGAACTACAACACAACATTCAAACACTTTTTTCATACCAGACCTGATTCTTCAAGTTTTAATTCACTAGAGCATGACCAAGAGTTCAAGGCCTAATATACTGCATAATTAAAGTGTTTCAAATTCAAAAATGACCAAGACGGGTAAGGAAGGACCAAATATGCTCAGCAGAAGTCAGATGTGCTAATGTTTATAAAACTACATTCCTATTAACATCAACAACCACAAATGCTTCCCTTTAAACAGACCTAATCAAAAACTAATGCATGTCAACTAAGCAAAAGTTTCAAGGTAAATAGACAATGACAAAGGGGACCTGACCAATTAATCTCCTTGAAATGAGATGTACCAATGCAAATACTACTGTATAACAAATACCATTGACCTACCATCATCATGACTATTGGTACACCATAAACTAGACCTAATCATAAACTAATACATTGATGACACCAACGCCGAAACAGTATACCTTTGTGAACAGATGCACATATGCTAGACAAGTGTTTATCAAATAAGCTGTTGATTAAACTCTTATGACAGGAAAGTGATGTTTGACTTTGTAATATTTGTTATGTAACATGCGAAACTAAAACTACAGCAATTAAGACAAGAAATTCCTATTTTTGAATTCACCAAATAAGGACACATACGTAACTTTATGGGACCAAATGATGGAAGGTTATCACGACTGGCTAAATATTATGAATAATCAATTTCATGTGTTCTGAACAATTCAAGGTCCTTAAAACTAACTCATTATTACAATACTGAATTACTTTTTAACTGTGATGGTTTCTGAACAATTTTGATTAATTCCAATATAACATATGTCAGTTATAGAAGAAGCAGAGATTATTTTCAAGAAACTATTAGCAAAAGATTTGAAAATGCTTGAAACCCTAGATCTTAATATCCTCTGCATTATTTCAAATGAATGAAATACAGTTGTTTGAAATACACCAGTTCACAAATCTCTCAAAAGAGTGTGTGATGAATAGAATGATAGATAGAGGGAACACTATCCTCACCATTGGAGCAGATATGTAACCACAATCAACTTCTGTTGAATAAAAGACAGATTTAAATGTCAGCAAATTTATTCATTATGATAACTTGTATCAAACTTCTCTAACAACATCTGTTTTTATCATATAATTTAACAATTATCCTTCCTATCACAATGTGTTACACACCATACACACTTCATATATTCACATGGTGACCTTGAGAAGGTCATATCAATATACTTTTCACATATGAAAATTAAGTTTATATTAATCTTTTTCATAAAATTACAATATTATTGACATAATTAAATTTGTTGTATGTCACATGTTCTGAATGGAAAGTTTGGAACTGCAAAATGCATTTCTGGATTGTTCAGCCCTGAGAATCAAATAAGTACACACAACAGTCTGGGTTTTTCCCTGATACTAAAGATAGATTTTAGCTACCAATTTTCTATAATAGAATCCCTATCACAGTATGTTTATGAATGCATTTCATTTTCAGATATTGACAGCTTGTGAAAGTTCAGAAGAGACCATGCACAAATGTTTGAAAGGTTACATACACAACATACATCTAAAAGCTTCTAAAATTAATGACCAGCTATTCTTGTAAATTGTGTACAAAATTAATTTGTTAATGTTACAAAGCTCAAGCATTCTTATAAAATATGACAAACAAATATTTAGAACACAACAGTTTGAAATAAAAAAAAAAAAAACATTTAAAATGTAGCCAATTTTTCGCCCATTCCAATGTTTTCATATTTTAGGCAAGTACAGCCCCTTTTTCTATTTACAGGAGAATACATGTATAATCTGAATAAGTGTCAAAGGTTGCTGTCTGAATGTAGAAATGAATCAGAAAAAAAACTACATGTGTATTAAAAATACTATAACTTAAATCTTGTAATAAAACCTGGTTATCAACTTTCACCATTGATTTCCAAAGCAATATCTTCATAAAGCACAAAAGTTGTATGTAGAAAAGAAAACACCTTTTCATAATATTCATTAACATGACAAATCCAAAAAAATGAAAATTTCAAGTAATTTATCATCAAAATGTAATTTAGATATGATTACTAATACGGTAAGAGATTTCTACAAAATGAGATTGAGAGTAAAGAAGTTTAGATGGTGCAGCAGAATACCACTACACAATTAAAACTCTAGAGATCAGTTTAATCTACTTAGGAGCAAAGTCAGTTACTTGATGAGCTGTTTTATTACTACATGTATAGATCAAGAGTGAATATCCCTTATCAAAAACAACTACTCGTTCACAAAAGTATCAAAAGATTTTAAAATAACAAGTGACCAGATTTGACAGAAAATGACAAAGAGTGACCTGGGAGTCATCAATTCAAAATCTATAACAAGTTACAGTAGGAATGTTGGCAAAGAGAACATTAAAGATAAGTGTGAACATAGTTATGTGTCTGACAATAAGACATTGGATACAGTAATGTCATGATACTGTTATAAACATAGTTTCCTAATAGCTTAAAATCACAAATTTTAAAACAAATTTGTTCACAAAAATAAAGCTAGAATTTTTTGGGTGGAAACTTATCAAACCTGAACTAAACCTGAACTAAAAAAGGGTTGCTTCTTTGGGATGTAGTCAACCTTTTTTTTAATACAAGAAACTAGTACTGATCAGATCAAGTGAAAACACATGCAGAAAATTTTAAAGACATTTCAATAAAATCCTAATAAAATGTCACATCCCTATTAAAAAGTTATTTTTATTAGACAAAAGCAATGTTCTCATCAGAATGAATCTAAATCTCTATTGTTTAAAGTTATCAGATGAAATTGGCTACAGATCACTAATGACAAAAATTAAGACCATACCATGGAACCACAAGAATTTCTATCTTTTTGTGTAAGAAAAGTTCAAACTCTGGCATTGATCTAAAACATATCTTTAAATTAAATAAACTGCTTACTCATTATACATTTAGAGAATGTAAAATAGTTATATTTTTTATTCTAAGAATGCCACTTAATTTCGTGCCAAGTTACAAAATTATAAATTGGATACAAATTTTGATAGAAACAATTATTTTTACATGGTATTGTTTACAAATTAAGCATATACCAGGTTGAAATGGAAAGTTTTGTACTCTTGTAAATATTATTTAAAAGAAAAAAAAACATTAAGATTGATTCATCTAAATTTCAGTTGTTTCTGCTAAATAACATATTAAGTACTGTATAAATTCTTACAATCTTTGAAATAATCCTATTTTTACAGAGAATAATAACTGAATTCACTATTTTTACATACACAAATGGCACAAATAAGAAATGCACTATAATCTTATAAGTCAAACTCATACACATATATAACACACAGTCTTCAGTGCACTATGAAGACCTGAGGTTTATCCCCTTAGCCATGACTGTAATGTTTTGAATAATTAACAAAAGTTATTTGCCAGAAGTATTAAATCCATAATTTTTACAAAACAATTTTACTAACATACAATAAAACAGCACTAAATAGGTAAACATTAAGTAATTGGCTGTACAAAACCTAAATGAATTGCTTGAATTAAAGCTATAACATGATTGAAAATAAACATAAAAAAACACTTATAACCTCTCTTACTTAAATCACATTGCACAATAGCAGCAGATTTACACATTACTGAGATCTTGTTTGACAATACAGGAACTGGCAGATCATACTGAAAGGATTTTTTTGCAGAATGAACAAGATACCCCCTTATACAGAATAGCTTTTCTATAGAGTAAAGTAGTTTTATATCACTCTGGTCAGTTTTACCTATTATTTGTGTAATTAAATTCATTTCTTAAGCAAAAATTTTAAACAATAATCTTAGCAATTATTTCAAAGATTTCGATGTTTTGGGAAAATCACTTTTGGTCTTGTTTCACAGGAAAAATGAGGTAACTTTACAGTAAATCCTATATTTCTTGTAATTCCGAAATCTGCATGTGTGAAAGCAGTATTACATCATTCTACAATTTAACCATTTAAAACATTTCCACCCAGCCTTACCTTAATTCTGAAGTTTCAATTCATACAAGTAACTGTTAAATCTATATATATATATATATCTACTACATAAACTCTGTAAAATTGTCACCCTCAACAGAACATGGTCTTCCATTTACAAATCATTTCAAAAACAATTTACATTCACAGAGGAATCTTTTATTAAATTCACAATAAATCTTCTGACAGTGAAAATAGATAATTGAACACTTTACATCAACAGTATCATCCAATCATATACCGACTTTCCGTTGAGGAGTGCTAGACTGAATTCCAGAATATGTACTCCTGCATTTCTAGCACTTCTCTGTAAGGCACCATCACCTGTTGCTTTTTGGCCTGCCAATACTCTGGTTCCTGGTCGGACCACTGATGCATTCTTTAACATTAGCTGCCTGAACTTACATATCAGTTTATAATGGTATGCACTATTATTGTCATTTTAGAAATGTTTTATACAAAATGTCTGATCTAACCAAAGTTCGTTCTTCCTCCATTAAAAACAACAGATCCCTGAGAGTCACACGTTTTATTCTTGGCCGTGACAGTGTCTAAAAAATAATATATTTTCTTTGAAACAAATGAGTTAATTAAGATCCTAGAATTCAATTATTTTTAACAAAATTTCTACAGATATTTTTAACAGTTTGAATATATACTTAACCATGTATAAATTTGAAAATCATTGGCCTTCTGAAGTTTTAGTAAATGTAAAACTAGCAACTCCAATCAATTGGCAGCAAATTCATAGCAATTATGTCAAATTCAGAAAATTCACAAATGTTTCGGGACATTTTCATTATGACAAAAAATATAACAGGATTATCTTCTCTTTTGTAAATTCTCTTCCATTTATGTTTTTTTCACAATATTACAAGAAATCCATATAATTAAATCTGAAATGTTTTTAAAAAAAATACAGCTGATGGACTAATAGTACAGAACAGTATCATGTGAGAAGTAGACATTTAGGCCACTGGTCTGATCATTTTTATCATTTGATAAATTTAGCTAATAGTTTTTTATAATTTTTCCAAACTATAAATTTGCAACTTTCTTTAAAAACAAAAAGTAACATAACTTTTGAAAGTTTTGGATGCTAAAACAAAGAGCCTTTAAAATAAGAGACCCTTATATTTCACACATGGTTATTTTTTAAAAATACTACATAAACTCTGTAAAATTGTCACCCTCAACAGAACATGGTCTTCCATTTACAAATCATTTCAAAAACAATTTACATTCACAGAGGAATCTTTTATTAAATTCACAATAAATCTTCTGACAGTGAAAATAGATAATTGAACACTTTACATCAACAGTATCATCCAATCATATACCGACTTTCCGTTGAGGAGTGCTAGACTGAATTCCAGAATATGTACTCCTGCATTTCTAGCACTTCTCTGTAAGGCACCATCACCTGTTGCTTTTTGGCCTGCCAATACTCTGGTTCCTGGTCGGACCACTGATGCATTCTTTAACATTAGCTGCCTGAACTTACATATCAGTTTATAATGGTATGCACTATTCTTTTGAAAGTTTTGGATGCTAAAACAAAGAGCCTTTAAAATAAGAGACCCTTATATTTCACACATGGTTATTTTTTAAAAATACTTTCTTTCTGTTTAAAAATTAGGAGCAGCAGATAGCATGTTTTACTACAATTTCTATAGGACACTTTAAACACTTTGTTTATAACTTACTTGTCTGGATGATGATGACTGTGGACCATTGTGGAGATTCATACTACCAGCTGCAGACTGAAAACAACACAATTAGCATATATAATGTATTTTTTATAAGTATTTACTGCACAAACTAAGATATTTAACATTACATATCAGTGTCCATTAAGGTAGCTCTGTGTCTTCCACCAATTTGGATTGTACAATAGCAGATATTAATTGTCTAGATCTTATATGAAATTAAGAAGAGTGTAATCAATTTATTAAAACTTTTCATCTAAACAAAGACAATTATGTGTCTTATATTTTTTTGTGACATTTTTTACAAATACTGATTTTTTTGTTGTTGTTTTAATCAATTTTTAAACTTTTCCATATAAGGGGAGATAGCCCAGATTAAGTTATACTTGAATAATGACCGAGTTGAAAACACCCATATGCTGTAAATAAAATACCTTAAGAAACAATGACGATCTATCCCTCTTTTTACATGTTTTAATAACACACAGTTGATGAAGGCTTCTTGTTATGATCTTAGTTATTTGTTTACAACATACCTGTGCCTCCATGGCATCTGTTTTCCGTTTCTTTCGGGGCCCAATAGCTGCTAATGCTGTTAAATTGGCTTCTTTTTGTCGCATTCTGTCATTTTCTGCTTGTTGTAACTTTGTAATACAAATAAGTCCGTGTTAAAATTGGTACACAATAAAATCTTTATTTCTTTCTGCTTAATTTTAGACTAGAATTAGTGTATCTGATAACAAAATTTGAATACAGAAAAAAATTCTTAAAAATAAATATGAGTCAACAGGGTATCCATATTCTATAGATACTTGGCTGAATGACAAGTAAAATGCTATTTCAATTCTATACATATATTATATATATCTATATGTTTTAAACTTGTTCCTGTGCTTCCTTAAAGTCAAGTGGATGTAGGAATTTTGTTTTTCGAAGAATACATTACATCCTTTTCCTGTTCTTTTAAATAAATAACCTTCCCAATCAGCCCTACACAACATGCAATGACTATTCACATTCTATGCTGTAGGATACACTATAAATAAACCAACAAATAAACATTTGCAAAACAATCATCTAAGGGAAATATTTTGAAAATTTACTAAAATACAATTTATTGTTCATCTGTTCTTGCTGATTTGAGAGTCCTATATAATTTTCACAGGTGTTTGTCTTAGCACATGTTTAAAAAATCCTCAAAACAATTATAAACATAAACATCATTATAAAAAGGCACCATAGGATAAATATCTGAGATTTCACATTTGAAACAGTGTTTCGTTCCAGAGGTGTTAAAAATATTAGTCAAAAATTCATACAGAAAATTATAATACAACAAACCTCTCTGGCTTTTTGTTTTATTTTTTGCTGCTCAGGATCTTCATTCTTTGAACGACTCTATAAATAGAAACAATATACAGAACTCTAGACAGAATACAAGAATGTTAAAGTACATGTTTTTATCTCTTAATAAAAGACTGTTTCTTGGGTTTTTTTTAAATGAAAATTGTTTAATCTCGTAGTTGCTGATTGACATGTAAACATAATAAAAATTCCTAGGCTTAACTTCCCCTTTCTTCCTATCTAAGTAAAAAAGGACTATTGTTGTTTTTTTAGATTGACACAAAACTTTGAAATGCACAACTGCATAAGTCATGACACAATCATATATTATTCAATTCCAAAGTATGTGTAAATAGTAAAATAAAATTGGAAATCAGTCAAATAATCATGAGCATTACTTTTGCTGCCTTCATAATTTTCTCCCATTCTTGTTCTTCATGTCTCTTTTTCTCTATTTTATCTAATTCTTCTATAAATTTTAACTGTGATTTTACATCAGAACTTGGTTCAAATTTTTCATTCATCTGAAAAAAGACAAAGCATTCATGAATAATATATTAAATGGAGAATATGTCCATGGGACACAGATGATGCCCCCTAATTGCATATAACTTCATCAAGTGATGTAACTAGAGAACTGTAAAAGTGACGTCCCCCAAATTTAAATTTGAACTGTTTTTTATGGAATTATAGTAATAAGCATTGTGTGTAAGCTTCACAACATTTGGTTGGGGCAAACTGAAGTCAAGAGAAGGAAAACCAAAATTCAGCATTTTTTCATTTATAAAGCACAACACAGGAATGATAAAAGTGACACCACCAAAATGGGAACTTGATCTGTGTTTTATGGTAATCAGCTTTGTTTATAAGTTTCACATCATTTAGTCAAAAGAAAGTAAAGTTCAAGAACAGATTCTAAACATATTTAATTTGAAAGGTAGATAATCGAACTGAATATTACTGGAACTTCTATATTTTTGTAGAAAAACGATAATTAAGAATGTGTATCCCTATTTTTCTTATTATTCAATAAAAGCAGTTGATTTAATTGATGTCCGTCTAAAAAATATTTGGCCAAAAATTAGTTTCCAAATGAAAATCTCTACAAAATTGGGAAACAAATATTCGTAGAAAATAAGTCTATGACAATATTTCTTTCATTGAATTTTGAATCTATATACATAGCTTTTTATCCAGAAAAGGAGTAGGTCCGGTAAGGGTCGATTTTGGCCTCAAATTTCAGGTTCATCGAACGAAAGATTTTGGACTCTTTTTAAACACTTAAATATCTATTTAAATTGATTCGATTAGTTAAAGTAAAAGATTTCAACTGATTTAGTCATTAAAAACGCTCCGATTCAAGCTTAAATATATAAAATCTATCAAATGTGCCAAAAACATCACTTTTCAGATGGTTTTTGTCAAAAATGAAAGTGGCCGCATCCGTGTTTATCCTCAACCTTTATATATGTTATATTATCATCAAATACAACTTACATTTCAATATTATGAATGAACATGAATGCGGCCACTTTCATTTTAGACGGAAACCGTCTAAAATTTAACTAAAATGCTCAAATTGTGAAGATTTCAGTAATTTAGCATGACTGAATGATGCTAGTACCCGATATATGTGCATTGTATTGTCAAAAACAGCCCATATTCATGTAGCAGAAGCATTCTACTTTCCAGTAAATGGCTAAAAGATTACATTGTCATACTTTTGTAAAACTGCTATATTTTGGGGCCAAAAAGGGGTCTTACTGAACCTACTCCTTTACGTTTTTTTCTTTTCAACTTGATGCATTTTGTGTTTAATCGGTTTTAAGAAATGTTAGTAATCTAATGAATTTAATTTACAAGATATTCACAATATATAACAACATGTCCCTTACACAAAACTGTGATGAACTGGTTTTGTACTAGAATTGTTCCATTTGGAAAAAAAAACCAAGCAAACAAGGAATGAAATATGCAATTATAAATATGGGTTGCTGCCAAAATCTAAAGTTCAAATAACAACAAAAAACAAAACATGTCAACATTCCCTTCTTTGAGTGGAAACCCACTAAACAGCTAACCCATGATGTTTTGCTTAAAAAGGAGAGTCTGTATAAAAATACCTTCACATGACAATTTGTTTAAAACAAAAGTGTGCACTTACTTTATAAATTTCTATTCTATGTTCTGCTATTGTTGCTAATTTTTCTACTAAGTCACGTAATCGTTCTTGTGTAGCATGAGATACAAGGTTAAGAACATCATTAGTTATATCTAAACCATGCTTCCTCGCTGAAAAATATAATACATAAAATTGTTGAATAAATATTTTTAAGGTGGTACCTAACACCTGAACTAAAATTAATTTGGCTCGTTTAATTTTATTAAAATTTTGACAATGTATTTACTTTGACTCTTTGACAAAAAAATAAAAAAATAAAAAAAATTTAACCAACTGTTTAATCAGAAAAATTACACAGGTTATATAGCAGTTTGACAAACACTCATTTTGATCATTGAGAAGCTTAATATTCCCTTAAGAACACAACGTCATTAAAACGTTCTGCTGATTTTACAGAGTTATCTCACTGCAGTGTTAGGTACCACCTTAAGTAATAAATAGTTGATTTAAAAGTGTTATTTCATTTTAACTGAAAAGGGTCTTATTTTATTAGTAATCCTTACAAATAGTTGTTGGCAATGATTATATCCCATATTGTTCGTCAATCAAATAACTTTATTTCTTAAAAATCATCACAAAAACAAGATTGAGGTAAGTACAAAAAATTAACATATCTTGTAGAAATGCTGTCAGATAATTTGTCCTATTTTACATAATTGATGAAAAGCATGTTGAAAACTAACTGACACCTGCAGCAAAGACGCATTGCAATAATTACTATACCTATACAAGAAACTCTCTTCTGTAAAGCTGAGTGGTGTAAAAAGGCTTCATCAGAACAGGACCTGATGTGTGTACCAATAAACTCTGAATTGCTGGCTAATATATTCCTACTCTCCTCTGTCAAGTTCACACCACCCATAGTAGCTACATCATTTATATCGTCATCATCTCTGGAAATAATTATCATTTATCTTTTATAGCTACATTATTGATAACATCTCGGGGTTCTCGTTAAGGATTTTTGAAGGCGAGTCCAGGGACTCGTCATTTTTGGCCATGGCGAGTCCAACAGCAACATGAGCAAGGAGAAGATATTTTATTGCAATATAATGTAATATTTAAGTCTCCAGACTCTCTGCTAACAGAGCAATGAAATGACATTAAGGTGGTATGGGTGTCTTTCGCCATCTTGGATTGTAAAAAACAGAGAATCTAAGGTCCAGATTTTTTATCAAGTTAGCAAAATTGGATGCAGGAATGCAGATTTTTAATGTGAATTTTCATGTAAAAGAACCAATTTATAAGAATATAAGTTTTAAATTAGTGATATTTCTACAAGTGTAGATTATTTTTTGTTGCTTTTAAATATCTTGAAATCTGCATTTTAAGGGGAGGTAACTCTAAAACAGTACATTTTCTGAAGGAATCTACATGGAATTTTCCTATTTTGTATTTTAGCCGGAAAAAACGTAAGGTGACCCTATATTTTCTGTTGATATTCTCAAAGCATTGTATGAAAGCTATCTTTTCCTAATTTATTTTACAATTCTATCATTTTGTTTAGTTTCTAATCACAAAATTGTGTTTTTTCCTTTATAATCCATACAAAATGTGTCATTTTGTCACAACCTGTAGCTTGAAAAAATGTGCGGTGACCTATCATTTTTATAGAATTTTTTAACATATATCAATAGATACTACGTTTTGGCAAAGTATGAAAAAATTCTATCATTTTTATTTTAGACTCCCATACCACCTTAAATTCAGATTACTTTTAAAACTTTTGCTATAAAATGATGATATTGTGTTTAACTGTGTTTAGTTTATACAAAATATTTCTATCTTGATGCATCTGTGGACTCACTAGTTTTGAAAATGATGAGTCCAGGACTCATGGACTCGCCTTAGTGAGAACCCTGCATCTTCATTTCATCTTCTATGATTTTTTTTAATTTTTTTTTTTTATTTTTGATTGCTTTGGTTTGATTAGTATGTATAGCATGTAGAAAACCAACAGGTTACAAATGAAATGGATGTCAGCTATTATATATGGCCTTCAACAATTAATTAACCCATACTGTCTAGTCAACAATAAAAGGAATGCATGTATTGGGATTCGGGAAGACAAGGAGGAAAACATTTTATGTAGTTGTTGATGACTAGAAAGATGTGGGGTATAAGTCAACAGCAACACAATGAAAAAGAAGTCAACTAGAGAGCATCAATCAGTGTTTTCAATGATATAATATATTCATATCCTACCTATATTACAATTTAATAAATTAAAAAGACAAAAAAAACTTGATATAATTAAAACCTGACATTTTCCATATACAAAATTAAGTAAAAAATCTCTAAAACATTCATTTTGAACACTATACAGCAAATTTTCTAAGAAAAACTCCTAACAAGGGACAATACTCACTTCAATGATTCATATTTAGGTTTAGCACTATGGGGTCTACTGGCTGACGGACTTGCCACCGGGTGTCCTGCCGTCATTACTGTCTTTGGAATAACTGGTCTCTGTTGCATTCTAACTTGGTTAGGTCTTATATGTTGTAATCCATCCATTGGCTGCTAAAAAGAGGCAAATATCTGAATACATTGATTTATAATAATGATATTCAGACGTACATAGTGTGGATTTAAGGGTAACTGTCTCACTCTCCCCATTCATTTAAGATTTTGAATGTAATTTCGTTTTAAGATAACCCAAGAAAACCGCAACCTTGCTCAACTGGTCCTTAAAATATCAGCAAACATTTAACTACATTTAAGATAATTGGTTTACAAAGAAATGATATGGCAACAGGAACTTCCACTCTTACCAAGATAACCAAATACACTTTCCAGGCAGCTAAGAAATTTACAAAAAATGTGTCCAAATTATGAATTTGAAAATTCTAACTACATTTTCAGTTTGCTTTTGAAACTATTGTGCAATAACTTGTTGATCTTATATACCACAAAAGTCTCACTGCTATAAAAAGTGGCCTGAGAAGTTAAAATTCGTTTTTGTATGGTCTCTTCTCTAATTCCAGAATGTATCCATATAATTACCTGCTGCAACCTTATGTGGCTTGGGTGTGGTTGTATATTTGAACTACCGAATGCTGTGCCTTTCATAACCTCTATTGGAGGTGCTTTTACTCCTTCTATATGCATCTTATTTTCTAGCAAGGACTGCCGTAAATGTGGTAGACTTTTCTGAAATTATATCAATGTATGAGTTCACCTACTATTATATTTCTAAACAAGAAAATGAGCAACGTATGGATTATGTAGAAAAAATATAGAGAACATAGAATGCAACTTAAAACTATAAAGAAATGCAAGTTTAATGTTGTTTATGTTTATTAAATAAAAAGATAGAATAAAGCTAGTTAAAACTTCATTTTGTAGAAACATTGAAACTGATTAAATTAATCTGAAATTAAGGGAAACATTTAATTTAAAAGGTGTATATATAAGTCACTCCTATAAAGGCTATAGTTACCTTGAGAAATGGCACTAAATATGGTTGAGGTGATGATTTAAGTTCTTTCTGTAACCTTTCAGTAAATTGTTCTGGTTCAACTTTATTGTCCTGTAATAAATATTTAATATATGAGTATATATCGGAAATTACAAAAATATGCATGGTCTAAAACATTGATAAATGTGTGAGCACTGTGGTAAAACATAGCATACTATATGAACTGTAGTAAACATGTTTCTTCACACAATTTTATCTCGTTATATTACGAAGTAGGAAAAGATGTTTATTTGAAAAAAAAAATTCTGTGAATAAAATCATCATGGATACCAGGCTTTAAATTTTGTACCCCAGATTTGTGGTTTTTTTTCTAGAAAAGACTCATCAGTCATTCAGTGATGCTCGAATTAAAAACGTGAAAAAGGCCAAATAAAGTATGAAGTTGACTAGCATTAATATGATTAAGAACCCAAACTTTTACTCAAAGTTTAGTAAAATGGGCTAGTGATATATATATAGATTTTAGATAAATAATAGCAATAAAATGTCATTAA
The DNA here is from genome assembly GCA_037788925.1 of Mytilus galloprovincialis. Classification (NCBI taxonomy): domain Eukaryota; kingdom Metazoa; phylum Mollusca; class Bivalvia; order Mytilida; family Mytilidae; genus Mytilus; species Mytilus galloprovincialis. The sequence goes on along the minus strand of CM075333.1, from coordinate 86,027,308 downwards.
CAAAATGTCAAAAAGTTTGTAATCCTCTGTAAAAACCTCTCCAATAAATATGCAATCCTTGCAGAATCAATTTTTAGAAAAAAAATCCAGTATCAAATATACTTACTATTAGTCCTTGGATAAGTTCTCTGACATTCTTCACAGTTTGTTCTGGTTGACTTGCTGCTAGTTTGATCAAAGTTGACAAGAAATTTTTACATTTTTTCACATTATCTAATGGTTGTTGATGATGACCTGGTAATGAACCTGTAAACATAAATTCAGAAATGATGATAGAAAAACAATAATTATTTCTATTCATCATCTAATAAAATGCTTAGTTTAAGAATATCAAAATCTACCTGGTTTATCATTATATTATTGGTGCATTATTGTCCCTGAATATCAACCTATCTGGTTCAGAACTGAAAAAGGTGTGACAACTTTATTTATCATGTCTATAATATCATTTCCCTTTATTTGGTATGAAAATAAAACTGTAAAAGTTAAAACTTCGAAATTGGGAATAGGGTTTATTTTTGCTGAAAATCATGCATAGGAAAGAGACTGCTTATTGTATCATAGTTCCTGGAAACAAAGTCTGTTATATTACTGTCATTGAGTTATTGTGAAAAGAATTGGTTTTAAATTATATTTTTGTTTGATCTGAACTTTTCTTTTTAACAAGTATTGAAATAAAATTTTTAAGACAATTTTGAGTTATCTACCTTGACTTGCAGATGGTGGTTGAGATACAACTGTAGGAACTGATGATGTCACTGATGGTTGAGTATTTGGTCTGACTACCCTCGGAGGTTGTGTTTGTTGTGGTTGAATAGTCACAATTTGTGAATTTGGAGGGCGCTGCTGATGTGAACTTACAGGTGGCTACAAAGATAATGTATGTACATGTAAATTGAAATACATTAGAATTCAAGGTATCAAGTTGCATATGTACATGTTGTATGTTGGCCTATCATGCCTATTGTCTAGATATGTCAAATTAAATTGTTACCAACATGTAACATATAAAATTAAGGACTACATAAAACACAGCAGGATATAAACTACACCATGCAGAAAATCTGGAAGAAAATGTGATATTGGAATGATTTAATAAGATAGTATATTGGGGAGGAGAATGAGGCAATTGACCCCTTGTTAATTCATAGCTCCATCTGATGTAATCAGCTTGAATTACCTGCTTGCTTGAACTAATTAAAGTTCATTCAATGTATAATTATTAATTTCCAATAACTTTTGATAATACTCTAAAGTCTGACTGGCAGACAATCAATACATACCCTGACATACTGTATTCTTTGACCTTGTGTAGTAGGTTGCTGAGATGCATGTAAAGCAGGGACAAACATCAGCTGACCTTGTTCATTTCTCATCAGTACTGTCCCAGGAGGAATTTGCACACCAGGCGGTAATGTAATTGTATTCTAAAAAAGTAAACAGGAAATGTTAGTCTTTTAGTATATGGTTGAATGAGATATATTGAGACATTTAAACAACAAAATCAAATAAAAGGAAAACGGATATAATTCATATAAATATTGCAATTGTCAAATGTCAGCAGGGTTTCTATGAATGCACTAAAAATGTATATTCTTTGAACTAAAACAACATTGCTCTACACAGAACTTTATTTAAAACAACTCACAAAGGTTTGATTTTTTTGTTTAAATATTTGAGATTAATCATATCTTGCAATATATTTATTGTGATATTTAGAAGATACATGTATGTATAGTAAACTTTAAGAATTATATAAATTACACATTTTTAAGAAAAATTATCAGACAATTAGTATAAACCAATTTTAATAATTAAATCAAAACATACACTTGCTTCTTTTTATTTCTTAAAAGAAAACGAAATACTAGGATGCAAAAACAGACATTCCTGAGCAGGGTTGACTGAGGGGCAAGTAATTATAATTAATCTTTTTTGAATGGCCTTAGAAAAGTGTACATGTGTTGTCTCCCTTTGATATGGATAGCTGTACAGTTTTTGATCATACTTTTTTTATTTTCTGTGATAATGTTACAATCTTATATACAGTATATTCATTTGTACAGGTGGGTAGTAAACAATTGAACTTTTTTTTAGTAAATTTGTCAAGTTTATACACATGATACATGTAGTTATCATGATTATGATATGATACATTGTACATGCATGTAGCTATGATCATGATGATAGTACATATATACTGTCTGGCCACATCATTTTATGTGTATTTAAAATTGTAAAGTGTATAATTATGTCGAAGTCATTGCCAAAGAAAAATTACAAACTGAAGCATGATAATCTAGATTAATTAAAGTCTAAAAGAGATTTCCCCTTTTGATGACAAACTATAGAAATTGTGCTAGTACAGTGTAGATTGTTTCATGTGCATGTTAACTGTAAATATATATATATATATAAGCACACTTTACATGTTAAAAGGTAAAAAACAGTTGCTTACTTTAAAACACATCATATATACGGGTGACTGGAGCACAAATTGCTTGTGGCTGTGCCCCTAAACATGTTTAAATATATGAAATCAAGGCAATATAACATTACACTAAACATTAATAATGGGCTTATTGTCTCTTTCATAGCTGTTTCATACACTAACATACATGTACATCTCCCTAAGATACAATGTACATACATGTAATCTTTACATTTTCTTTCAAAATTTTGTTACTCTTCTACATGCCCATATCAGATTAAAGTGAGCTAGTCTAGAAAAAATAAACAAAGTAGCAAGTGGTATACAACTTACAGGAGCACCACCAGGTCTTGGAGCAATGTTTATTTGAGAGTGACGAGCTGGTGTAGCTATACGGACTGGTTGGTGTTTTCCATGAGGCACCTGTACTATTCCAGGTGGTCTATTTGAATGAGCACTAACATTAACAACTTGCATTTGTCCTGAATTTTGTACAATTTGTGGTCGCATTACTACATGTTGCGGACCTGTTTTCACCGTAATAACACCTGACTGGCCTTTGATTGGAGCATTTACAATATGAACATTGGTTGCATGTGTAATATGATTTCCTGATGTATATACACTATTTTGAAGTCCTGTCACTGCTTGTATAGCTGCTGTCCTTGGTTCATTTTTCACACTTGATACAGGCATATTTTCGGTTTTGACAATATACTGTGAGCTTATTGCTGGTTCTTGTTTAACACACACATTTTGTCCACCTGGAATTTGTTGACTAGATGATACTTGAATACAGTTTCCTTGTGACATTAAAGGTTTATGATCTCCTAATATTGCAACATTTTGAATAATAGCACTATTGTCTGGTTTGATTGCATGCTGCGAACTTGCGGAAATGGCTGGATTTGAATTTGGCGATGGAACTGGTGAATTCCTTGCATTCTGAAAACCTGGAGAGTTTGATACTGTTCTTATTATGTGAGGGGACTGAATACGATTTGATTCTGGTATTGGAGAACTTCTATTCACTGTCAATGAGTTCACATGTGTACTAACAATATTGCTTGTTTGTGATGAGTTCATAGGATTTAATATTGAATTGATTCCAATCAACTGTGAGTCTGTTTTTGAGGAGGGAGACTGAACATTTAAATTATGAGAATTTGTGAAGTTTTTGTGAGCTGATACAGCTTGTCCATTGGCACCTACTCCAGTAGCCGTGTTGAACACTGAACCACTATTTTGTGGTGTTGAAGACCTTGTTGTGCCAATGTGATTGTTATTGACTGAGGCATCTGATAAAGAATTAGACACATCCTTATTGGATGGGGAAGCTAGACGTGCTTCTAAATTGCCAACTAAGGCATTAATTGCCAGTTCATCTACAGAACTATTAAGAATATCATCTAGAGGGTTGACAGCCGCCATTTCCCTAGCAGTAAATTTTTAGACTGAAGTACGCAGGCGCAAATCACAGATTTGTGGGACACTTTTTTCAAAAGTACGCCCTCTCGTGACAGAATCAAAACATCCGCCATCTTATATTCTGCTGATACAATATTTTGGATGAAGCAGATAAATCCGTTGGCATCTTCCTTTGTTTGAAAGTTTAGAGATTCCTTGCCATCATGAGTGGGGGGATTCCATATCTTGGTAGCAAAATAAGTCTTATTTCTAAAGCAGGAATTAGATATGAGGGTATTTTATATACCATTGATCCGAATGAATCGACAGTTGCATTAGCGAAAGGTAATATAGATAGCATTCCAGAAAATGAAATATATGCATGTTGTGAAATAATATCTGCAACAAAAAAATAAATGCGTTTGACGTTAAAAGCGACAGCATTCGTTGACCTACTCAAAAGTTTGGTGCCATGAATTAACCGAAAAGTTTATGACAAAAGCGATAGGTTTTGCACGACAAATTATAGCTTTGCATTAAATTTACAAACGACAATGAGTAAACCCAGCGCTTCCACTTTGGGAGTAAACACGGTAACGTTTGAGCTTTTGACATTATCATGCAAGTAAACATACTCGACCCTGACATTAAAAAACGAATTTATGTTGTGAAAGATACCAGGCTTGTGTCATGATTTATTATGCCCTACACTGGTTTTGTCTAAAACTAAGAAGATGCATCAGTGACACTTGATACATTATGGTTATAATGGATATCAGGTCCGTTCGCACTAATATCGTGCTCAACCTGGGTCTGTTCGCCTAGAGTTCCTTCGCCCTAAGTTCCTTCGCCCTACTAAAAAATATTAATGTTCTTGGCATTGAAGTTAAACTTATTCAGATATTTCTATGGTATAAATTCTTGAAATTTATGGAATTCGAAACATGGAAATATTTAAAAGTTTATGGCTTGCAGGGTTTCCCCTGGGTCAATTATTTTTTCGCCACCTCTTTCGCCAAAACAAGATATTTTTCGCCACTTTATTATTTTTTTCGCCAAGTAACATAACTATATTTTTCGTTTAAAATTTATCTTTTTTTCTACTCCTCCCCGCCTTTAAATAAGATGATTTTGCCCTATTGTGTCTATAGTTATTCTCTCAAACTTATTTTAGAGTCTACATTTTAATGAATAGACACTAAACATTTACTTTAAAACAACCGATTTTTTTTAACTTAAAAGGGAAAAATATTCATTGTATTTTAAACAACTTTTCTAAATGAGGGGGCCACTTAGTCAAAATAATTATGACGTCTGGCAAGGAAGGCGTCCCAGAAGTAAAAAAAAAATAGCCTTCCCAGACGTCATAATTATTTGGACTAGGGTCCACTATACTTTTAATGATAAAGAAGATGTGGAATATGACAACATTAGTGGATATGTTTTGATTATATAATACCAGTATAGTTCGTAGGGAAAGTTTCTTTAAAAGAAAAATACTGATGGGCCCTTTTGTACTAAGAAGTGGTTTTTTACAACAAAACAAAAGCTTTTATCACATGAAATTGATTCCTTATTTCATGTGTAGTCATTACATTGAAGGGTTACTCTCATTCGAGGGGTTGTTCCCAACCTTTTGGATAGATTTTTTCATAACAACAGTTTTCTTTTCTTGACCATCGTAAATGAAAAAGTTGAGTCGTAAAACTATGTTTGAAACACGTTTGTCACTCAAACGACTTTAAAGTAGTCTCCCTAGATTTTTCTTGCTTTTGAACATTTTTCGTCACAACAACAGCTTTCTTTTCTAAACTTACTTTAAAAGGAGAGGAGACGTCAAAAGTTTGCTTCAAACACGTGCGCAAAGTGGTAAATAAATTCTGTATGTGACATTTAGCGGAAGCCATTTAACCATATCATTTTGTCAAACAATTCAATCAACACCTTTATTAATTAGTCCTTTGTTGTCGATAGCTATAAAATGCAATCAGCTGATTATTGATTTTCTGTCCAAATCTTAATGAGGTCAAGGTGAATTCCGAGTATTGTCTGATCGGGTAAAGTCTGAGAAACTCGAAAAAAAGTAAATAAACAAGATGGAAGAAAAGAAATCGTTACATATATTTCTTTCGCAAATGACGAATTTTTATCGCCACAATTATTGTTTTTTCGCAAATTGCGAAAATGGCGACCGCCAGCGGAAACCCTGGCTTGTTTAGGATTAATAATTGTTCAATGACAAAATAATGCTCACTAATTATTGTGATACTTGTCTTTTGATGTATTCTGATGGATTAATAATAAAAACAAACAATTTGTTTTGATAAAATATTCAGCTTGAAATTAATAGAAACAATGATGTACAAACTGTAAATCATGAAACGGATTTACAGGTTCATTTATTCTTGTACTCTTAGACTAGTCTCAGTTATACTGCATACATTTGTCATGGGAATCACTATTCCCGAGTTCTCTGATTTTAAAGAATCAAACCGTTAAAGTTGCAATGATGATTTATTTGACATTCTACAAATGGAACATTTGTAATACACTTTAATTAAAGCATACAAGTTTATGGGAGTGCATGGTGGTGCCTTAAATAGCTTGAATATGCTTAGCTGGTTACCTTATAAACTAAATGTTTATATTGTTGCTTCTGTAATAGTTTTCACTGGTGTATCGTCTGCTACCGGGTTTCGGAACTGCCGGTCACTGGGATCGGAGTACTTATATTAAACCCTAAAATGTCCCAGCCGGGCCACAGGAAGTGGACCGGCGAATCCCTAATAAAAATGGCTGCGCCCATGGGAAACTATATAAATACAATAAAGATGAATAGATATGCGTAGAATGATATTATATGAATAAAGAAGACCACCATTACACATCGATTCGTGATTGACTGAATACAATTATTTTGTAAACAAATATCAATAAAGATAAATACATTGTTTTCCAGTATTCTACTCTGCAAATCAAAGGGAAAATTATAAATTGGTTGTGGCAATATAAATAATGTCAAATTTTAACATATTTTGTTCAAATATTTAAAATTATGCGACTAGACAACAATTAGAAAAAAATAAAAATCAGGGTGAATGGACCCTGGGCGAACAGGTATCGGGGTGTACAAACAATTAGATTTATACCCATAGGCCATTAAGAGTCTAACAAGGTGAATTAAGGAAATAGCCACTTCAATTTTTCCACAAAATGCAATCATTGCTGAAAGACTTGAGTGACTATCAATTGATTGGACTTTTGTATTTGCATGGGCTTTGTTTAGGTTGTTCTCATAGAGGTCTGCATTGTTATATATTTATAGTCTTGCTAGCAATGTTACAAAGATGAATTAGGAACAAGATATATAAAATGATTTATACATGTGTAATGTAATGATAATCATGTGTGCATTTTCAGGGATCTCAATGACCTGTTTTGTGGTGGTGAACAGATATCTTTTGAATATCTTCTGCACTGTCGAATGAATATAAAAAAGAAGATGTGGTATGAATGCCAATGAGACAACTAACGTCACCACAAGAGACCAAATGGCACAGAAATTAACAATTGTTCACTGCACTGTCTTCAACAATGAGCAAAGCCCATACTGCATACTAGTCAGCTATAAATAGCCCTGTAATGACAAATTTAAAACAAATCAAATGAGAAAACTAACTGCCTAATTTATGTCTTAAAACCCTGCCATTTTCATGACCCTTAGGCTTTTTATATAATTATCCAAAGGATCCTCCTGATTTATTGACTTTTAATTCCATGAGTCAAACTTGTGATTTTATAATGACGTACGCAACCAGCATCCCCCTTTTTAAACAAGTACCAAAGAAGACATAACACGGATCAGAGATTAATGCCAAATCACATAATTACAGCAATTATCAATTAATATTGAACAACATTACAAATATAAAAAAAAACGAATATATTAATATAAAATGATCATGAATAATCTGACAAAATTCTTATGTTGTACCGTAATTCTGAATTCATTTCAAAGTTTACAATCAATTGATGCATCTGGTTTTCCAGTTTACATTCAGTATAAAGTAATGCATGTTGCTTAGTACAAATGTATATTTGTATAACTTTTCCTAGTTAGTCATTAACATGATTAAAACTTTTTAATTTGTTAATGTTAATCTTTCTTCAAGTTCAGTGCTTTACTATTACGAAACTTCTTGTTGTTGATTCTGCAAATCAGCAATACCGATTCATGACTCCTGAATTTCTCAATGAAATATTTAAGTCTTAAACCATTACCTAAATAGCAAGAAAAGGACATGGGAACCTTGAGGACAGCATCTGTTTACCGTTCCTTAATTGGAAATAGAGGAATGAAATACTTTGGCTTACTAAGTAAACGCCAAGTTTTGTCATGTTGAAAGTTCCTCCATCATTAAATTTTCATCCATGGAGATCCCTCCCTTTGCAAAAGAAGAATTCTACATATACTGTTTGTCACATTTCAAGACTTTGTAAAAGTCAAGCCAACTCTAAATTTCGATTAATAAAAAAAAAAATATCATATAGGTTGGCCTGTTATTTTGTGTTTGTAGGTGTTTTAATGCTGTAAGAACACTTACTAAATTGTGTTTTGCCCTTGAACTGGAAATTGGCAAACCATTATCATAACTCATTTGCTGTAAGAATACACAATGAGTTAAGGTAAGATATATAAATTTTGGCAAGTAGCCATGATATTTTATGTAGTTTGAATAATAATTATTCTTTCTTTTTCTATTTTCAGTTCGTTCATTTGGAACTGAAGATCGACCAACTGATCGTCCTGTAGCACCTAGAGATGAGATATTTGAATATATAATATTTCGAGGCAGTGATATCAAAGATTTACATGTGTGTGAGCCACCTAAACCACAACCTCTGCAGACAACCTTACCACAAGATCCTGCTATTGTCAAAGTTTGTATCCCATTAATGTTTTAAACAATTTATATAGAGAATAGAATAGACAAGTAATTATCAAGGAGGTTGCACTTATATTGTCTTTTTAAGAATATTAATCGAGAGTAAAATCCAACTTTAGTCAAAGAATCTTGCTTCAAAATTTAAATCAATGAAAAATTGAAATTTATTTTAAACAGTTCTAAGCAAGAAAATATGTTATGTCGAAATTTTTAACCACTTCACCAAGTTGAGGTATTAAAAAAAAGCCAATATAAAGTGCTTTAAGCCTTCTGGTGAAGGTCTGTAATCTTCTTTCAGTCTTCTCAATCATCTTTCCAACAGCAAGCGGCAGCAAGTAACAACTATGGGAATAACTCATCATATCAACCATTTGGTGGTCAAAATATGTATAATCAGTATGGTACTTCAGCACCGCAATCTTTTGGTGGCCATCAGCAACAACAATCAGGTAAGTCCAAATAAATATATTCTGAGTAATTAACTGCAACTCAAGGGATGTCTTTTGTCAGCATAAACAGAAAGAATCTACTGTAAATTCAGAAATTATGGTGTGCATTTATTATTGTGATTTTGTCATTTAAGATCAACATTTGAGTTTTAGTTATTGATATGATAACCCTGTCACATTTTTGGCAATAATAAAAACATTTCAAAATTTTCTGAATTTACAGCATACAAATACAGTTCAAAAATGTTTGTTTAGTGTACCATCTAAAATTGATAATTAACAAATACACAAATTGGGTGATGTAAAATGTAAACTTAAATTTCCCAAACTAAATGATAATATATCACATTAAGATATACAAATTATTGATTGAAATAGACATTTTAGTACATGGTTAAGTAATTTTTAGCTCACCTTGTTACATGTATTGGTGACCATCTATGCCAACTTTATTTTGAAAAATACTGGACCAAATGCAACTGATGTTACATTTAAAATAGGTGGCCCATGACCTTGCCAACCAACCAACATGGCAAAAAATAGAATAGATAGGTTAAATGTAAGCCACTTCCTGTTTGCATATACCTTGAAATTTACTCATCATACAAGATAAATTTTTGTCAGACTGTTTATTGCCTTTACCAAAGGGAAGGATTATATATTTGGCTGAGAAATTAGTAGATAGTATGGTCTATGGAAGTGTAAACCAAGGGGGGAAGTTCTAATGGACCAATCACATTCAAATAACACTCAAAGTTAAACATTTGTAAATGCTACAAGAACTACTGGTATTATGATTTCAAGACCGAATTTGTCCCTAACAGTCAAGGATTACAGTTTTCTGATTTTTTTTCTCCAGACTGTGATCATATACTCCATGGCCTTAGCAAGACCCCCAAAAAAGTTGTTGGGCCTTACAGCAATTTTTAGGCTCTATATTTAGTCTATTCTGTATTGATATAAACTTATTATAACCTTGTTAGTGATAACAGTGTTAAATTTAAGATTATATAGTTTTATGTATTATAAGTGTCAATTATGTACAAATGTATTAACATTTAATAAAATTCTTTATACTACAGGCATGATAGATGTAACACTTTTCATTATAATTTATCCAAATCCAATATATTTATAGTTTAAACCATAATTCTCAACCTGATATATATTTTGTTTGTGTGTTTCCTGTAAGTTCACAAAGGTCCATAGAAGATTATTGCAGTATTGTGTATTTTTGTTAGGTTCACGTGGGCCCTCTCCTACATTTAACCGTATATCACCCACTATGGATCAGGGTATACAAGTTGGGATGAGAGGAGCGCCTCCGGCCAGAAGACCCAGTGGTGGGTACTAATCATCATTCCATAAACCAACATCTTCACTAATATCCATCAAACAATTGTCATTTTACAGCCGATTCCATTGAGTGTGTAGCCAAAGGGAATATCTTTGGTTAGCTTGCTTGTTAGCTGAACCTTAGGTTAGGTAAACTACCCTACTTTAATAGACTAGTCCGGCAGAAAACCAATCGATCTGCCTGTTGGACTATGCTACTTCGAAAGGAGGGTAGTATACCTGATTAATAATGACTTCACGGTTCAGCTAACAAGCAAGCTAACCAAAGATATTAACTTTCGCTACTCACTCAATGGAATGCGCTGTAAACATAACAACTATAGATACTGCTTTGGAAAATTATAAATTGTTAAAACATCAAATTAGCATATAGATTTTTTTATTTTAAAAAATTACATACCGGTACATATATTATTAAACATTGAATTGTCATTGGTGCTATAGACAATACAATTAATGAGCAGTATTAATAGTTGTTAACCTAAGTGACTGTCATCATTTACACTGCCAGCATGGCCTTCATCCATAACCCTAACCTACAGAATTCTCAAGTTGTTTACCTGCATGGGGCAGTCTTCGTTGTATAACAGAGCTTTATCATCATGGACATAGTATAAAAGTATACAAATCTGCTAGTGCTTGCTGAATAATACACAAATGATTCAAAACATCAAGCCGTTTTCAGTTTTTATACGACCGCAAAAATTGAAAATTTTTTGGTCGTATATTGGTATGACGTTGCCGTCGTCCGAAGACATTTGGTTTTCGTACTATAACTTTAGTATAAGTAAATAGCAATCTATGAAATTTAAACATAAGGTTTATGACCACAAAAGGAAGGTTGGGATTGATTTTGGGAGTTTTGGTCCCAACAGTTTAGGAATTGGGGGCCAAAAAAAGGTCCCAAATAAGCATTTTTCTTTGTTTTGCACAATAACTTTAGTATGAGTAAATAGAAATCTATGAAATTTTAACACAAGGTTTATGAACACGAAAGGAAGGTTGGGATTGATTTTGGGAGTTTTGGTCCCAACAGTTAAGAATTAGGGTCCAAAATTAAACTTTGTTTGATTTCATCAAAAAATGAATTATTGGGGTTCTTTGATATGCCAAATCTAACCATGTATTTAGATACTTAATTTTTAGTCCTGTTTTCAACTTGGTCTACATTAAGGTCCAAAGGGTCCAAAATTAAACTTGGTTTGATTTTAACAAAAAAGAATTTTTGGGGTTCTTTGATATGCTGAATCTAAACATGTACATGTACTTAGATTTTTGATTATGGGCCCAGTTTTCAAGTTGGTCCTAATCAGGGTCCAAAATTAAACTTTGTTTGATTTCAACAAAAATTGAATATATGAGGTTCTTCAATATGCTGAATCTAACCATGTATTTATATTTTTAATATTTGGGCGGGTTATCAAATTGGTTCACATTGAGGTCTAAAGGGTCTAAAATTGATTCAAATTTGTTTATTTTAATAGAATTCTTGGGGTTCTATGATATGCTGAATCTCACCATGTATTTAGATTTTGGATATTGTACCATAATAGGTAAATGTCCAATTTAAAATTTTTAAGTTTTTAAGTTTAAGTTCTTACACCACATTCATTCTGTGTCAGAAACCTATGTTGTGTCAACTATTTAATCACAATCCATATTCAGAGCTGTATCAAGCTTAAATGTTGTGTCCATACTTGCCCCAACTGTTCAGGGTTTGACCTCTGTTGTCGTATAAAGCTGTACCCTGCGGAGCATCTGGTTTGATGTCATATATTAATACTCTTCTTTGCAGCTCTCAACCTTGCACTGCATATTTCACTGATTTGTTCTCTAAAAACCTAATTATAAAACATAAGTCCAAATAAAGATATCTGTGTGGTTCAGGTTTTCAGACAGACATTACATTTAACCTTAGACACTTGCACTTTATCCCCTCTCTGATTAAAAAAAATAGTTCAAAATAGCTAATATCAGGATTGCCTAAAAATATTTGAGCCTGCCGGACATTTTTGTCTTATCCTGATTTTAACCTCTTTTAAAAGACTTAAATAGTAACAAAAGGCAACCATAGTAATCATTTACATACATGTGATTCTTCCGGTGGGAGTTAAAATCTCCCGCTTTTCAGACCCTCTTCCGTCCCTCCCGTTAAAATTTGAAATCTTCCGCTTTTTGAAAATGTCAATCTCGAAAAATTTTCAGTAGACATTTCTGTTTACAAAATAGATACAGACAGGGAAAAAGTCTGAGAAACTTTAAATTGATATGGGAAAAGTCCGAGAAAATCGGAAGTTTCCTGTAATGGATTTGTGTCAAAAAGGTAAATAGGAAAATTGCCTCCAGTAATCAATGAAGGTGTTAAGGATTAGACTGTATATACAACAATAAAAGATGATTGGCATTTACCTAGTAATCAACTAGCTAGTTAAATAAACATGTCTGGATGATTAAAAGTGATACTGACAATGGAACAGTTGTATAAACATCGACTTTAATAAATTTTGATGCTGTTGAAAGCATGGAACAGACTTAGTTTATAATGAACCTCAAAGACAATAAAATCAACTCAAATATGATATGTCTTCTATCTGGTCCAATGGAAAACCTAAATAAGTGTGTTTGTCTTATAATTTGACAAAATGCAAACTGTATGTTATCACCAAATACTTGTACCCCAGCATCAAATTAAAGAAGACAATATCACTATAGCCAAATTAAAAAATGGTGCAAGTCCAGTGACAAGGGTCAAGACCATGCTTACTACACTTCATGCAAAGCTGACTATGGTGGCCCTAATTACTTGACCAAAAATATGGAGACAGCTACCCACCAGAAAGCCCACAACTTTATCAATTCAACACCTTCTGTTACAAACATGTTCAGTAGTGGTACAAAAGTTGACAATGTGGCTAAAGCAGATGTAATTTTTGCCAACTATGTATGATGGCTGATCACTGTATCTTGAACTATATAAAATTATGATGAATAAATATTTGAAACCCCCCCCCCCCCCCCTTATCTTCTATTTTATTAGGTAAAAATGGCTATGTAGGTGCTTGAAGGTATGGAATCATTGTTGTATTTTAACAAAAAAGGAAGATATGCAGTTTAAACACACACGAAAAAATCTTGCATATGTCGATAAAAAATCTTGCTTATGTCGATAAAAAGGTTGATAAAAAATCTCCAGTTATGAGGCCCAAACTCCAGCTGAAAATTTCCAAATCTCCAGTTGTGGCTTGACAACTCTGTCACATGTATGCATTTAGGCATCATATGAAATAATTTATGATTGACACAAAAACAGTATTTGTCTCGATTTTTTATATAAATTTGATGGTGTGACGCAAACTGTTAAATTTATATGACATTTATGAATAGATATTACTATCTCAATACCTGGGGAAAGAGTAAAACAAGTATCATCTAGAATCATACACTTGGATATGTTATAAGTTAATACCATACTGTTCAACAACAAAATCCCTTCTTCCATACCCTATTTTTATTTGAATGAAAATGGAACCACATATTTACTTTAATTTGGTCTTAAGATAAACAAAGTTGCTGTTTTTTTTTGCAGTATCCAGTATCTGTGACGTGTACATCAATTGTTAAAGTTACTGATTATATGTTAATTTATGTAGCTTGTATGGGCAAGGCATTAATCTGAGTTGACAGTTTTTAAATATTTTGTAAAGAATGAAATGAATTCGTTTGTTAATGATTGAAATTTATTTCAGAAATGTTCATGTACTCTTCTTTGGTGTTGTTTTGTTTTAAATTATTTTTCTTTATTAAATTTGGCAGAAGATGTGTATATGATTTATTTAATGTTTCATTTTTTCACCGAAAAGCAGCAGTCTTGTTGAATGTTCAGGCTTAAAGATCAGTATACTTTTTGGATAAAAAATTATGTGTTATTAGAGTCCTATTTACAAGTTACAACAAATTCTGATCAGAATAACTTAAGCTTCATTGAATTCTACAGGGTCACGAGGTCCTACACCGCCACAGCAGCCAAATAGGAAGTCCCCAACATCAGACACAGGAACACAGATGAGTCCAGAGAAACAATTACAGTCCGGCCAACAATCTCATAATAGACCTGATTTTAGGCGACCTCCACCACAGAGACCTCAACAACAGCATCAACAACATCAACAACAACAACAGTCATACTCAAGGGGTCGTGGAAGCAGTCGAGGGAGAGGTGGATTTGAAAGTAGAGGAGGATATGAAAGAGGAGGTATGATCATAGAAACAAAAATATTAAAAAATTACAAACTATCTATGTCAGTATTATGAAAATAAACTCATCATAGAATATTAGATGCCAGAATTATATTTTCAAATGCCATAAAGTAGTTTTATCTTCAAAAGACTCATCATTGAAGCTCAAATCAAAAAAAAAATTAAAGACCAAACAAAGTAGAAAGTTTAAGAGCATTGAAGAAATCTTTTAATATATTGAGGAAGTTCAAGATCAGTTGTTCTTGCTTATGAATTTGTATCATTAAAGATAATCTATTCAGTTATTTTTCCTTTTGATTTTAAGCTTAGAAAGAAACGTTTGTGACATCTATTATCAGTACAAATATTCAGCTAAACTACATTCAACTATGTTAATGTTTTAGGAGGACATAGAGGAGCTCCCAGGGGAGGACCTAGAGGAGGTAGTGCTAGAGGTGGTGCACCAAGGGGTAGAGGAGGAAGGCATGGAGATCCACTTAAGTTTGAAGAAGAATTTGATTTTGAAACTGCTAATGCACAGTTTGACAAAGAAGAAATAGAAAGAGAATTAAAAGAAAAACTTGTGATAGGTATGTGATTTCCTATGATGTTTATTTTGCACGTAAGTTTTGTTCTTTCAGACAATTGTCCCAAATAAGTTGACTTAGGGTATTTAGTTGAGTATGCTGTCAAACATTTGTTATAACCAAAGTTATTAAACCATCTCAGTGGTAGTGTGCACACATCAATTGCGTGAGCTCATAGAATTGATCTTTAGCAGAGGGTTTTCACTTTAAGATAAGAGGTGCAGAAAAATGAACTGAAATAAGGTCCCATGCTTTATTTGTTTAATCTTTTATGAAACTTAATCGTGTTTATAACTTTTTTCTATGTTCATTAGCATTGTGTACAAGTTTCATAACATTTGGTTGGAAACTTATGCCCCTTTCAACTAGCGACAGGAGCATTTTAAGAAATTAAAGTGCCTATCCAAATAACCTTTCCAATCAATTGCGTTAGCTCATGGGATTTAAAATAAGAGTTAAAGACATGCAGAAAAATGAATTGAAATAAGATTCCATGCTTGATTTGTTTAATCTTTTATAACACTCTATCATGTTGATAACTTTGTGAGTCTGAAGCCCTTTTTCTGATTTAACATTATCAGGTCATGTTTATTGTCAAATGATTGTTAAGACATATTTAAATTTTTTTTGAAGTTAATGAACCATTCAGTCCATAAATCAGTATAATGTTAATTCAGAGATTATTGTGTGCATTTTTATAGCAATCTTTGAACAATAAACAATAATTTGAGATTAACTATTGCAATCCCAGGAAAATTGGCATTTAGATACTGTAAATTCAGAAATTATTGCGATTTTATCATTTTAGACCTAAATGCCATTTTAATTTTTATGATTTTGAAAAAAATCCTGTTTAATTAAGTCTCCCAAACAAAGTTTGGAGACTTATTGTTTTTGCTCAGTTCTTATTATTTTTATTATTCTTCTTCTTTTTCTTTTTCTTTTTCTTCCGCCACTTTAAAAAAAATGAACTTGTCCGCAGCGTTTCTCAAAAACCACTTGTCAGATTTACTTAGGGTTTCATAAAATGTTAGACTAATATGTCTAGGGGAGCCATCAGTCGTTCGTTTGTGCATTGGGGTCTATTAAGGGGTATTTTGGGGGGCCGAAAGAAGGGAGGGGTTTACTATAGAACCCTATGGGATTTTATTTTCGAAAATTTTCAAATGAATATAACTTGAAAACTTTAAGTGATAAACACACACAGTCTTCAGAAATGATCATAGGACAATAAAACAAATCACATGAAATAAAGGGAGAATCCCTGGGGGGGTCATCCCACCCCCTTAAATTTGAGAATATACTATTATCTGGTAAATGGTCCAAATCCCCACCCCTAAACCATATATATTCTTGAATGGGACGATAAAACAAATTTAATGTTGTAAAAGGGAAGTCCCTGGGGGTCACCCCCACCCCGTTCAATTTGAGAATGTGCTATTATCTTGTAAACGTTCCAGATCCCCACCCCAAAACCATATAAATTCTTGTAGGGGACAATAAAACAAATCAAATGAAATTTAAGGGAAGTCCCTGGGGGTCACCCCACCCCATTAAATTTGAGAATGTGCTATTTACTTGTAAACTGTCCAGATCCCAACTCCTAAACCATATATATTCTTGTAGGGGATAATAAAACAAATTAAATGGAAAAAAAGGAAGTCCTTAGGGGGTCACCCCACCCCCTCTTGTTTGAAAACTTGTAAACGGTCAAGATCCCCACCCCTTAACCATATTTATTCTTGTATTGGACAATTAAACAAATCAAATGAATATGGGAGCTTTGTTTGGGAGACTTCGTAACAGCATCCTGTTACAATTACTTCTTGTTGAAAATGAAATATTTCAAAATGCGAGTTTAAATTATTGCGTTTACAACTCTGTCGCATTTTTCGCAATAATAAAAACCTCGCAATAATTTCTGAATTTACAGTATATAAGTATCAAATATAAGAATGTGAGTTTTTATTACAGCTATACTCATCCAGTCACATTGTTCCCAATAGTAAGAACCTCACAATAATTTCTGAATTAACAGGAATAGAAATATTGTAAATATTTATTGTAGGTGATAAAACAGTGAATGGTGATAAAGATAGCATTGAGAATGGAGGCGATGAAACGGAGGAAGACCCAGAAATAACATATGATAAAAACAAATCATTCTTTGATAATATTAGTTGTGAAGCAACAGAAAGAGCCAAAGGGTAAACATGTTTAAACTAGCCACTTCTATAGCATTTTATTTTGATTAATTGATTGCTGCAAAAGAGGGATGAAAGATACCAGAGTGACATTCAAACTCGTAGGACGAAAATTATCTGACAAAAACTGCAAAACATACAGCTGTAATTATAACATTTCATTATTGCCTAGCCTTCAATAGAAGGCTATACATTAAGATGGTAATATTGGGGCAACTGTGTAATATTTTTTATTGTGCTCTGTTTCAGGATGTATGTATACATTATATACAGTTGCCTTATGTTACAAAATTTCTGTCTTGCATATGACCATTTACTATGACCATTTTTTATAGTATAACTAATTGCCGTATTTGAATATCAAAAATAAGACAACGCGTGACCGAACGACGCATGGATTAAACGAGTGCGCAGCACGAGTTTAATCCATAGCGGCGTTCGGTCACAAGTTGTCTTATTTTTGATATTCAAATACGGCGATTAGTTATTCTTATTACATTGGCAAATGGCTTTTTTTTATGAAATTAATGTAGAAAATGTAAGGAACTATATGTTTTTCCTACGCATTGACAATTTGTTTTGATCCGACGTTATCGACGTCTTGACAACGCCTATTGTTGTATGACGTCAGAGAGTGAAATAACCACGTTTATTTCACATGTGAAATTATCGGTTTTTATCTACTAGGAAATCAATGTAATTCATTGCAACCAATGTAATAACATGGTTTATCAACTGCTGAAAAATCTCATAATCACACAAACATCTAATTCAAGGGTAGGAAAATTTATTCAGAACACCTGGAAGTAGATATTTTAATGTTGGCATATTTTTTATTGACAGTAATTCGTACATTTACAAGTTACTATATTCTAGCCAGAAACTTTGGCACAGTGTTATTTTATTTTATAACTTTGCATTTTGATGACTTGACTGGTACTTAGAATGGTACTTCTACAGCAGTTGGTTAACATTTCTGATCAGCTAAACCGTTTAAATAGATTTAACAAGTTCTAAGTGTCAAACTTTAGTTACAAGGATTCTAAATGACCAACTTTTGTTTACATATTTGACAATCATGTGGGCAGACTTCAATATCAAACAGTATATAAGTATAAATGTAGTAATACCTTTAATAAGAAAATCTCCTTAAATGAATGTTGTCTAATTGACATAACTTTTTTTTAGAAGAACAACAAGAACAAGTTGGAAGGAAGAGCGGAAGTTAAATACGGAGACATTTGGAATGCAGGACCGAAGAAACTTTGCTAGTAGGGGTTATGGGGGTTACCGTGGTTATAACAGAGGATACAACCGAGGAGGTTATTATAATGACCGGGGCTCACGAGGATATTCAAGAGGAGGTGCAGGAGGAGGGGGATTCAGAGGTAAAAACAATGGAATGT
Organism: Mytilus galloprovincialis; assembly: GCA_037788925.1. Lineage (NCBI taxonomy): Eukaryota > Metazoa > Mollusca > Bivalvia > Mytilida > Mytilidae > Mytilus > Mytilus galloprovincialis. Next base: position 86,008,286 of record CM075333.1, on the reverse strand, counting down.
AAAATTACTTTTGTTTTCACTTTTTATGTCACGAAAAAAGCAGACTGCAAATATGTTCAACTGTTTATTCAAAGGAGTAAAATTGTAATAAAAGAAAATTGTGGAAAAGTTTATTGGGTTAGGCACTTTAATTTATTACTTATTATACCCTTGCGGCTAGTAGAGAGCACTGGGATAGGCTAGGATTTTGAGGGCTTAAGTCACTGTTGTGCCATATTGAAATCAATTTTATTTTGTATACAACATTTTGTGTAACAACAAGAAACCAAGGATGTATATTACTAGCTACATCTTTGTCAGACTTTAAATTAAGGACCTAGGCATGCTTGACAGTTATTGTATGATTTGACTAGTTTGGCCCTTATTAGAAAAAGATTCTTTCTTGGGATCCAGAAAATTTAGTTCACAATTTCTCTTCAGTTTGTTCAATGTTGGGATCATTTTTTTTAACATGGAATCACAACAGAAAATAACTTGTAACAAATATTTCACTGCATAATCATTCCCTTCTAAAATGTTTAAATCGATATTTGGAAATCATTTCTATTAAGTTTGAACTGTATAAAAATCCTTTTTGAAACGATAATAATGACGTGGTAAACAAATCAAGAATATATCAAGATTACTACTTTCGGTTTTAAAATGAAATGAAAACAGGAAGTGACACGTGGGTAATAAATTCAAAACAAGTCTGGATTCATCTATGGATTGGTTTGTGATTTATAAAAGCAGGAATTTTTTATTTTTCAATTTAAATATCTTTAGTAAGAGATATATATTTGTCTCTCTCATGTAATTGATACTAAATGATTTAGTATTTTACGTTTTAAGTGTCTATAAATTCAAAGGAATACTTCCATGCATGCGTAGTGTACACTGCAGGAAGCTCCTGTTTGACTCGTGAAAACATTTCCCAAAGTTTTGAATAAAGTTCTATCTTTTATATGGAAATTGTAGAAAGTTTAAGATAAAAATTGATATCAAATATGATGAAAATGTGTTCAAATGACAAATCTACAACATACAAACCTAAAATTTTGATCGATTGAGAAATATTAAATTCAAATGCAAACTATCCAGGGGAAAACAATTTTGATCAAATGACGAAACTATACTCCTGGTTGTTAAAATGCTGACTGACTGATTTTCTCGAGAAAATAATTATGAGGTTTATAAATGATTTTCTCGAGAAAATAATTATGAGGTTTATAAATGATTAACGGATTAGTGACCCATTTGATGGGGAGAATTGGATTAATTCTAATCACAACTTTTTACACCTGTTTTACATGTTAATTACCTGGGGTCATAAACTTGTCAAGATTTATAGTATTTTCATGCGGAAATATTTTTACACTTTCAAAATTTAAGTGAGAAAATTGATATGGAAAATTTTCGTCATTTTGAAAACTGTTTCGTAGAATTGGAAAATTATTAGCGCTATCAAAATCACTGGAATGGGGCATAACTCCATTTGTAGTTATGTAGTCCAAAAACTGGTTTCCAACCGAATGTTATGAAATTTATACACAATGCTTATAAGCATAAAACAAAAATCCAGTTCAAATTTGGGTAGGTTCACTATTTCCAATGGACACTTTTCAATTTATTAGTTTCGAAGGACAGTTGCTACCTAAAAACACCAAAGAATTGATATTTTTAGAAATAATATTTGTATAATTTTTAGGACAGAGCCGTCCACCACGGGGAGGCGGTTATGGTGGTGGAAACAGAAATCGTAGTCAAGGATGGGTGGATTATAATTATGATTATGAAGCGGCAGGATTAGACAAACGCCAGGGCTCAGCTAATAGAGTGAGTAACAGTTGAAATGATTCTCTCTTCACAAATGGTCTCCACAAAATAAAACTTCCCGAAAATACACAAGTTTCTTCCAGTTTCCTTTTAAGCAATCTAATCAACTTCTATTACCATTAAAAATCATATCTGAAGCACAGAACTTAGCTTATATCAAATCAAATTTGATTTAAAATACCAAAACACAGTAAATTACCTGTCATGTCCAATTTGTTTAATTTCAACAGAATTTTCTATTCAGTAGTAAAAACACCTTTCTTTTTTTTAACCTATTGGCATTCAGAAAAATATAAATATATAGACAACCTCAGGTATTACTTTATACTAAAAATAAACCATTAGATTAAAATATAATGTTTTCTTCAAGAGGATATGGAAATATTTATGATTTTAATTTTTTCAGCAAAGACAGACAACAACAGCAGAATCGTAGAAATAGTGGAATACGTTTGTGATAAGATGTATGCAAGATGATGGAGTCTGGCAGCTTTTTCGTTATAAACTCCTTAAGATGCATGCGCCATCACCAATTAACTGACTTCATTTCACACTCTGAAGAAGCTACTTTAGTAAGAGTAGTGAAAGATGTCGATGGATTTTAATTGTTTTACAATTGTGTATTTATGGAACAGAAGTTCAGCAGAAATGAACATAAGATGAATTCTCAGTAACCAGTGAGACAATCAGATGCTGAATAAAACCTTGGAAATTATCTTCTTTTTTAAATTAAGAAAAATGCCATTTTATGCTCTACTAAAGAGATAGCATAAAACTGAAGAAAATGAACTATGGGCAACACATTTTTCTCTAAGTATGAAAACAATAGTAAAACAAAACCTTGAAACAATAAAATATTTATGACACTATCTTTAAATTATTCATTTTTTGTTCAATTTTCATTTAAAAGAAACTTGTGTCCTATTTACCAAAGCAAGCATTAAACTAACATGTATTTCTGTGCAAGTTATATATTAGTAAATATTTTATATTTTAAGAAATTCTTAATAATCATAATCAAATAAAGTAATTTTTTTCATAAATGAGCTTTTTCATCTTTTTCACAACTGAGCTTTATAGATGATTGGGGATATTCTATTAAGGTCTCTTTTGTAATAAATACTTATTTTGCTTTTCAAATTTTCTTGTGTACTTTTGATTAACATCACAGTAAGCACACAGAAGCAGTTACTCCTTTGTGTATGGCTTGATCTATGTGTTAGTTGCAATTGCTTTTGTAAATGGGCCACTACCTATTAGTAATTTTTGTTTAGATTTGATAAAACATTGTAGTTATTTTCAAGGAATAGTGCTAGATTTGACAAAATGTGCTGTACAAAATCTCTACCGGTTTCAGTTTATTTATCCACTTTGAGCAGGGCAGTCAGTGTATACAAAATTTTGGAGACTAATCCATTAATCTGAAAGAGCACCTAAAATACTTGTAGTTTCTTTTTTATAAAATTTTCTAAATATTAATTCAAATTGTATTTCCAAGAGATTTCAAACTAATATAGGATAAAAGCTAATCACAGACTTGCAGTTAATTTAAAACTTGTTATCTGTACCAATTATTCTATATTCTTACAACAAAACAAAAAAATTGCTAGTTCAATTTTGAGTTACTTTTTTGTCAAAATCTGTTAAAAAATATCTTGAATTTTTATTAATTTACCTGTATGCCCCTAAAGCATATGTATGTCTACAGTCATCCTACATAACCTTTATTATCAGATCCCTTAATATATTTTCTTTTTGGGACTATTTTCACTGATGTAACTGTTAACACACATTTATTGTTGTTGTTGGCCTTGTGATAAGTGGAATCCAGATTCATTTTCAAGATAACTTTCTTGGTTGTAAAAAAGTTCAACTCTTGTCAATTTGGTTGTATGAAATAGTCTTGATTATGAAAACTGAATTGAGCACCCTGTGGTTCAAGTTTACTCACATGTACCACGGGTTGAGCTTCTATTGTTTGTTTTTGCTCTGTAATTCCTTATTTTGATATCTACTTGACAGTTTTCTGTTTGTACTAGTATTTCACAGATTTGTGTATTTTATACATATATTTATTTGAATTGTACACTACTAATGAATTTACGGAGTACAAATTCTGTATGTTATTTTTATATATGTTAATTTTTTCAGTAGGAAGGTCAATATAGGTGTGCTAAAAAATAGTTTTTGGATAAAAGAATTGTGGTAAATATTTTTATTGTAAGAAAAGTTGACAGAATTATCTCACAGCCACAAAGTATTTTCATGGTTTTAAATTATTTTACAATATTTCTGGCTATCTTTTTTTTATAATTGGCACCTGTATGTTTCCTGAAAATGAGTCATCTATAAAAAAAAATTGTAAATGTGGATTATGTCGGTTATTCTAGAAGAAACATGTATTTGATCTTTTCTTGGCATGGAAAATATTTATAACTCTTAAATTTTTTTTAACCTTAAGGTGATATTTTAAAAAGGATATATTAATATGGTTGGTGTTATAAAATTATTTTTGCATAGATTCAGATATCTTTTGCAAGTTTCATCATTTATGAAAATATTTTGAAGTTTTCACAGTTCCCAGGCCATTGAGCTCTATTTTTACATGGCTATCATTGTTAACCAAAATACTAAGTTATAAATATTCTTTTTTTGTCTTGTCTGAGTGAGTTCTGTGAATCTTCAAAAAACAAATTATTAAAAGAGTACCTGCCTATTTTGTATACCAAATGATAATTTATCTTGAGTGAGTGTTGAAGTTTTATAGAAGTAAAATGGTCTTAATGCATGCACATTTGTTAAAGGAAAGATTAGAATTTCAAATAATTTGCAAGTTCAAATTTTCAGTTGAAAAATCATTTTTAAAATAAGATTGACAGGTTTGAGTACTACATGACTCAAATCAAAGAAATAAAGAGATAAAAAAAACCTAGACAATTTTAACAGTTATTCTTGGAATCCTTGACTGTAAATAATATAACTTCTTAACTTTAAAATTATATTTGTCATAATGTTCTAATTATTGAGAATGATACATCTAATAATTTATTTATGTGTTCATTTTGTCACTGTAACTGAAAACATTCACCTAGGACCCCATTATGTAGAATGTTTGGATCCTATTATACAAATAAAATGCACTCATTTCAGTGTAAACAGAATGGATATGTTGAAAGTGTATTGAATATACAATGGAAGTAATATCTGCTTTGCTCATTACTTAATTTAGATATATAGATCAAAGATTCTCAACTTTTAGATTCACGGAAAAGGGGAAAATGGATACTTCTTGGTTGCATTACTAAAATACAAATTTCAATAAAGAATTCATGGTTGTATACTTTAGTCAATTGTACTTTCAACACATTCAACCATCAATATATTCTAAATGAACATTATTTCTACTCAAGTTGTATTTAAATTTTATTATTTTAGATCTCGACTGACATACAAATATTTGTCATATAATATGCGCAATGTATAAATACCAAAAAACACATCTGATAGGGTAAATTCACGGAAGTGGGATCAACATTTATACCTTAATTTAAGAAGGAGCTCATAATGAATTTCACCAGATAACTTTTGAGAGATCCTTTCACTTTACACTTGAGATTATCATTTTTCTTTAGAAACCCAGTTTTGCTTCAAATGAATTTCTATTAAAAATCAAGGCTGACATAACTAAAGTCTTCTCTATAGCACTACATTTGTTATTAATAAAAAATTTCATGACCTCTTTTCTTGTACTGATGAGGTAGTTTTGCTAGACTCATTTCTGTTAATCATAGCCAATAGAGATTCTAGTCAAAAAGTTACTGCCAGTTGAAATGTGTGGCAGCTATTATAGACTACGCCAAATCACATGTACAGCTATATCTTAAGTAATCAAAATAAGTCTTAAAGTGAGCACTGCTTTGTCTCATTATTTAAGTATTTTCAAATAAGATATAGAAATTAAAAATGTGCAGTACAAAAAAAACTTTCCAAAAATTTATTCATTGTAATCTTTTATAACGAGTAAAAACTGATTAGTTGAATATATTGAAAGTGTGATCTCAAGAGGTTATGAAAATTGATGACATGAGTTATGATAACAGTTAGTGGATGGGTTAAAAAATTTGTATAGAATTTTTGACCTTCGTAAATGTATGAAATTAAAGAAAAAACACAAACATTTTGAATAAAAAGTGCTATAAAATTATATGGTGTTATTAATGGTTATGGACTATCTGATATACAAGTGTTAATATCCAATTTAAAGTTAACTGTTACTGTTTGGCATCAAATGAGAAAATGCATGATCATTGTTGGGCTATGACATTAAAAGAACTCAAAAGTCAGCAATCCACTCCAAAATACAAAAGCTCTGCCAAATGTATTTTTCTAGAAGTCTGTATTTCCTCAGCATATAAATAAGGCCATTCATTCAATTACACATGCTATTGATCACCAGTTCTGCTTTTACTTGCTGGCCTTGATTGGAGGTCATGGGTTGATTTTCAAACAAGGTCGGATGTAAATTAAGATTTATAATTATGTACAACCAAGATTCAACTAGAGCTATTCCCATATAGGGACTTGAACCTTGTATATGAATTTTAGTTGTTACAGGGAAATTCTTATTTGAGGCATACCTTTTGAGATTTTTGTTTTTTTTTTAGCAATTCCTTTATATATGAGCGGCATCAAATAGATATTGATCTTAAGCAAATGTATTTCAATACATCGGTTCATTTCAAGTTGAAAAATCTCTGCAGAAAGATTGTTTGAAAAGTAAGTTGTTATAAGAACCCTGTGATACAGACAAAACTAGATGTGTCAAAGCGACACGAATGGCCCCCTCTCAAAAAGTTGAAAAATCTGCAATTTCAATAACACGTGGACACAAACATGATGGTAGTCTTGCATATCAAAATTCAGCTGAAAATCTAAAGGTGTATAGAAAAAAAGTCTGTATAACTGTGAATTTCAACAATGCTCAAAGTTGTAAACTCTTAATTTTGGCAAAAATTAGCGAAACGAAACTTAAACTTGATCTGTAACTCATGGGTAACTCGCATACCAAAAATCGGCCCAAAACTGAAAGCATTTAGAAAAAAGGTACTTTTAACTGATTTTCAACAATTTATCAGAGTCCAAAGCCCGTAATTTCGGCAAAAAATACCCGAGCGGAATGAAACTAAAACTTGATCTGCAACTCATCATGGTTAATTCGCATACTAAAAATCATCCCAATACCTGAAGGTGTTTAGAAAAAAACTGTATAATGGTTTGCGGAATTACAGACAAGGTTAAACTATATGGCACCAACATTTCATTGCGGGCCATAAAAATGTACATATATACATGCACTTGCATATGATCGATTTTTCATTTAGACATGGCTCATACATTATCATTACCTCTGTGTTTGATTGCTGCATGGTTAGTGATTGGTTAGTCTGAAAGAATTATACTGACAAGAAACAGTCTAAGGTTCTGCACTATATGTCTTATACTCGGATTCAGACAGTTAGGTCAGTATGATGAATATGCATAAAAAGTTATGTCAATCTAAATGTTACAGTACAAAACTTGTGCTCCAAACAGATCAGACAATGTTTCCTATTGGTCAAATTCCAGTGACCTAACTGACATATTGGCAAACTAACTCGGACCAGGTTTAACTATCATAGGAGTTAAAGTTTATATCCACTGACCTGTATATGACACCCAAGCCTATGATGCAACTGAATACCAAGTTTGGTTAACCTTAGTTTTAAGTATGAAAGGTCGACATAAATTGGATAAGGTTTTACTATCATAGGTGCAAAGGTCAAGGGTGACCTGGCCTGGGATATTACAATCCTATATTGCAACTACATTCCAAGTTTTGTTTACCTATATTTTGAAATACAAAATAAATTAGCCGGACAGAATTTGATAAGATTTTAGTATCTCAGAACATAGGGTATACTAGAAAACGTTTCATTTAAAAAAAAAATATACCCTTAAGGTAGCACAATACAAAGATTTTTTCACTCCCAATCAGACAACTTTAAACTGATGTAATTCATTTCATCCTTCTTTATATTTTATAAATGAGGTACCAAAAGAAAGAAGAAAGACTAATCTTTCAAATTGTGATAATTTCATTATGACGTAATTATTATGTAATTAGTTGCTATATTGTGATGTCCACACTTGAATGAATTTAACGTCTTTGTTCTTAATAGCATCCCAAAATATTTTATAGATTCTTGTACAACACAGCTTGACCTCCAAAACTTTGTCTCAGATTTTCAAAAACATCAATAGAACAAATTTCATACCCAATTGAATTCAGTGGTCTCTTATGAATTGATGTTGCAAACTTCATTGAAGATTTATGAGAGAATGAAGTACAATAGGAAAAATCTGAGAGACGGTTTTGGAGGTCACACTGTGTTGTGTAAGAATCTATAAAATATTTTCGGATGCTATGAATAACAAAGAAGCTAAATTCATTCAAGTATGGACATCACAATATGGCAACTAATTACATAACAATTAATTATGTAATAATTTTGTCATAATGAAATTATCACAATTTGAAAGATTAATCCTTCTTTCTGTTGGTACCTCATTTATAAAATTTAAAGAAAGATAAGTGGAATTACAACAGTTTGAAGATGTCTGATTGGGAGTGAAAAATCTTTATATTGTGCTACCTTAAGTGACAACAAATGAATTAAGTGCAAGGAACAACGTTGTAGCTGATCTTTTACATCGACTTCATGGGGCGCCTGGAGGAAATGTTCTCTTTATTCTGATTGACTCGTAAAATTAACCCGAGGGAAAAACTTTTGATTGAGTTTATTACTCAGCTTCCAGAACACCTGGATGGTTACAATTCTCACAGGGGTTGACTGACGGAAGCAAGCTGTTCCATTGACAAAAAAAAAAGGATAACTGAAGTTAATTGCTAAAGGTAGGGATGAACAGTGACATATCTCATCCAAGCTTTAATGTTGTGTCCATACTTGCCCCGACTTTTCATGCTTCGACCTCTGCGGTCGTATGAAGCTGCACCCTGCGGAACATCTGGTTGTCTGTTCATCAAGGACCATCCGTGACGCTCGACTCGAAAGGTTACAAGCCTATATAAAGTATGTGTTTGAAGAGCAGTGAGGAACTAAAATTCAAAAAGGTAAGTCAAATACAGCTAAGGAAATCTATTCATGTGGTATAGAATCCTAGGAATTACAAGAATTGAAAGTTTTATAAACCGGCTATTTATCATTATGATCATATCAATGATTATTCATGGCAATACAGAAGTGCTGACTTACGATCTGGCGATAACATGGAGGAAAAAACTCGACCCGCATTCACACCATCCAAGGGGTTGTAAATAAACTCATAGATACCAGGATTAAAATTGTGCACTCGAGATTAGAATACTGAAACAAGAACACAATTTATTTCGTCAGTACTTAAAAATCAAACGTGTTAACATTATTAGAAGTAGCCAACTCTAAATTTCGCATATTGCTAATAAATTTCATCGTTATAACAGGATGGTATTGTGGATCTCAATACTCTTCAACTTTGTACTTTATTTGACTTTTTTAACTTTTTTGGATTCGAGCATCACTGATGAGTCTTTTGTAGACAAAACGCGTGTCTGGTGTATATACAAAATTTAGTCCTGGTATCTATGATGAGTTTATTGTAATGCAGTCAACATGTTCTCCATATAATCTGGTTACCCACGGATGTCAAGTTGGTTCACTATCCAACATTCAACATTCAAATGTTTGTTGTTAAACATTCGTTTTCCGACATTAGATGTCAATATTCAACATTAAATATTCGACATTCGTTTTGCAACATTTGATTTTAACATTCAGCATTCAAAGGGAGACGAAAGATACCAGAGGGACAGTCAAACTCATAAATCGAAAACAAACTGACAACGCCATGGATAAAAAATAAAAAAAACTAACAAAAGTACACATGCCACAACATAGAAAACTAAAGAATAAACAACACGACACCCCCCCCCCCCCCCCCCCAAAAAAAAAAAAACAAAAAAAAAAAACCCTAGGGGTGATCTCAGGTGCTCCGGAAGGGAAAGCAGATCCTGCTCCACATGTGGCACTCGTCGTGTTGCTTATGTAATTACAAATCCGGTAAAAAGTTTAATTCGGTAGGTAACTTTCACGAAAGGGAAGGGCATTGTAGTTACGACGTAAGGAACATATCCGATATAATTTGTGAAACGGTTATTCAATTATCATTGATATGGTTATATTTATAAATTTACTGTTTACAAAATTTTAAATTTTTGAAATACTAAGGCTTTTCTACCTCAGGAATAGATTACCTAAGCTGGATTTGGCAAAACTTTTAGAAATTTTGGTCCTCAATGCTCTTCAACTTCGTACTTCATTTGGCCTTTTAACTTTTTTGGATTCGAGCGTCACTGATGAGTCTTTTGTAGATGAAACGCACGTCTGGCGTATGTACGAAATTTAGTCCTGGTATCTATGATAAGTTTACTTACAACCACTGGGTCGATGCCACTGCTGGAGGAGATTTATTTCCCCGAGGATATCACCAGCCCAGTAGTCACCACTTTTGTGCTGACATGAATTATCATTGATTCGGTTATATTTATAAATTAATTGTTTACAAAATTTTAAATTTTTGAAATACTAAGGCTTTTCTACCTCAGGAATAGATTACCTTAGCTGGATTTGGCAAAACTTTTAGGAATTTTGGTCCTCAATGCTCTTCAACTTCGTACTTTATTTGGCCTTTTTAACTTTTTTGGATTCGAGCGTCACTGATGAGTCTTTTGTAGACGAAACGCGCGTCTGGCGTATCTACAAAATTTAGTCCTGGTATCTATGATGAGTTTATCCATAACGGTCAACCAACTCGTGATGGCGTCCGTAAAATATACGAAGGGATGATATCAATTTCACCATTTGGAACTCTTAGTTTAATAGCTTTCTTGTGAGCAGCAACCCTCTATCAAGAAAAATCATGATAGGAAATGTAAGCACGGGAATATCGTATCAATTGGGAGATATATACACCGTATGCAGGTGCTGCTGGAATGTTGCTACTTAGAAATGGAAAGTTCACAATTGGAAAACTGAAATCGTCTCTTTTTTCGTAAAGTTTTGTTTTCAACCGGCCCTCATTGTCATTTTCTAGATGTAAGTCAAGATATGAGGCAGACATAACTGTATCTGTTGTATCCTTTATCTCTAGTTCGATGGGATAGATGCGTTCAACAGTCACCAAATTTTGAATTATTTAGTGAAAGAACATCATCTATATAGCGGATAGTAGAGTTAAAGCATTTTTCTAACTTCTTATCTTTCTTCCTACGAATCTCCTGTATGAAGCCAGCCTCATAATAAGAAAGAAACCAGTCGGCAAGAAGAGGGGCACAATTTGTTCCCATTGGAATGCTGACAGTCTGTTGAAAAACACGTCGTCCGAACGTAACAAATATGTTGTCAATAAAGAAATCAAGCATCTTGATAATGTCAGTTTCAGAGAATTTTTTATTTGAATCAGAGTGATTCTTTACAAAGTAGGATTTATCCCTCCCTAAGACCAGATATACTTGTATCTACGTTGGCCATTCTTTTTTATGAAACAAAGCAATACCAACTCTTTCAATTTGTCTTTTAGTTTGGAATGTGGAATACTTGTGTAAAGTGTAGAAAGTCAAATGTGTTAATATAACAAGATGAAAGAGTGTTAGATTGTATGCACTCTAAAAGATCTTTGGAATTTTTAAGTATCCACATCTGATTCACTCCACCTCTAGAATAGGCAGTTTCACGATAACTTTGAAGCCCGTCTTTGATTGCTGATAAAATAGATGTTAATAATTTAGAAAGAGGTTTCATGGAGCACTTGCCCAGCAATATACCGTTTTTTTCTAACGACACTTATGTAGTTTAGATATCCAATACAGTGATGGAAGATCCAGTTCTTCATCCGTGGTTGAAATTCCAAAGGAACATAGAACAGACCTATGATTATCCCGGATTTCCTCTTTGGTGAGTGTTGTGAGGTATATGTTGAGTTTCCAAGTGAATTGTCAATACCTAATTCGTTTATCAGGCAGTTAATGTAATGAGTTTTACACACAAAAACGATGTTGTTTGGGGCTTTATCTGCGGGGACAACAACATATTTGTCATGAAGGTAGGATAAGTGTTTTGCAACATTTGGGTCTTTAGAGATTGACGTAGCATGGGCATTGATAGACTAATCCATTTGGAAAGAGTTTTTACGTCTTCCTTCTCGCGCTTAGCCCATTGCCTGGCATAATCCTCGACTGAATCTATTAAAATTTCGTTTTTTAAAGTTGTATTTTCAATTGATGGATTTAGGCTCACGACATTTCGGACCTTTCGATAACATATTTCGTAGGGAAGTGTTATTAACAATGTTAAGGTCACCGGTAATAACTTGGCAAGCCTGATTATGTGTGAATTGGGAACTAGCACAAGTGCAATCAGGATGTTTAGATTTGAAGTCATCAATATTTAGATCCTGCAAAACGTGTTTGTAATTGAAAATTTTAGTTGCAATAGGTTTGGTATAAGAAATGATTGGTACAGACTGGTCTTTGAAATAAGGAGGTATTTTTGATTGAACTAATTTGTGATGAAGGATATTGCCTAAGTTGGCGCCATCGAGACCTTTGTTGGCAAAGGAAAGATTAAGGAAAGATCTTTTCACTTTTTCATCTTTTCCAATGCGGACTGGCTTGAAAAGTCTGTGACTTGCAATATGCCGAAATTATAGATGTAAGTTTGTATTGGTTTAAATGAGGGTTTGTAACAGTGGTTTCCAAACATAAATTGAACAGAGAATGAAGTTTTGAAAGGGGTAATGAATAACATTCGTTTTCAGCATTTAACATTCAATTTCAACATTCGACATTCGATTTCAACATTCGACATTCGTTTTGAAACATTCGATTTCAACATTCAAAATTCGACATGCTTTTTGTAACATTCGATCGATTTCAACATTTAACATTCGATTTCAACATTGATTGTTTTACATATATCCATATGGGTCAATCAATTTTTCCAAAATTAAGTTAAGAGTGGTGTGGTGGGAAGGGGGGTCAGTGAAAAAACTATGTGAATTAAATTTTTTTTATCCTTCATTGAACTTCTGATGTCGTCCCTAAAAAAGAATTTCTTTTTTGCATCGATTTCAACAAAATTCGTTTTCAAAATTTAACATTCGTTTTCAACATTCGATTTTATCATTCAAAATATAGGCCACACCAATTTAATTTCTTGTTCTACGGATTTTTGGACTCCAAAATTTGGGGCGAGCGAGCGATTTGAAAATTTTAATTAAAAAATATTTAATTTGCAAATTTTTGGGGCGAAGCTTGAAAAGTAAAGGCGAGCGATTATAATTTTTTTTTGTAAACATAAAATAGTAGGTTTTGACAATATTAAAACTTGATTTATCACTTGTACTTTGACATTTCTTTAATTTCTGAAGTATTTTTTCCCTGTTCACCAAGAAATAATTAAATCTGGTCTATGTATGTGTGACTGACAATGAGACAATTCTCCATCCAAGTCATAATCAGTTTGGGGGCAACCCCTTAATGTTATAAATATCCCTTTTACATGTTTTATGAGGGATCAATATAAGTTTTAATATATTTGTTTGTACAAAAGGGCTCATATTTTCTCAAAGAACTATATATCTATCTGGTATTAAATGTTCAAAACATGTCCAAGAATTTTGTAATATTCCTGGACTTTAACCATGTTAAATTAACACATTTACTTTAACAGTTTAATATTATTCAAAATAAATGGACCCCTCTTTTAGAAAAAGTTGTTTAAAATACTGTGGATTCATTTATTTTCGTGGGTATCAATTTTCGTGGATAGAGAAAAAAAGACGTTTCGTGGTATACGCAAATTCGTGGATCGCTGATTACAACAACAAAAAATAGATACGTAATTCGTGGATTTCTTTTTGATTTAGGAGATCATATAACCTCCTTGGTGACGTAACTCTCCTCTTTTTGAGTACAAAATTCCAAGTTTTCAAAGGTTTTGTATAAAAGAACTATACAAATCCTTGGTATTTCTATTTTCTTTTCTACATCAGTAAAAGGACCCCTTGTCTGAGGGAGGGTTGTTCTCAACCTGACAATAACAAACACAGGTCAAAGTACGGCCTTTAACACAGGGCTTTGATACAGACCAAACAGCAAGCTATAAAGGACCCCACAATTATTAGCGTACACAATTCGAACCACAGGGACTCGGTTAGTAGATTACAATTTTGTAAATCAATGTTTTTAATTAATTTTTTATTATTTCCTGCATTACTTTATTAACGTATTTAACGTTGCCATCACTATTTCTTTCTTTTCTTGCAATGTGCAGTTTACTATCCATATCCATATACTGAAAAATCCTAAAGGGATCTAAGTCGCCATCTTGAATTGCCTTCCCTACTTTAGATAAGAAATAATTAAAAATATTAATAAATTACTATATACCTTACACATGTTACAACAGCCCTCATTTTCTTCCGAAATTATTCTTCTATCACATGCATATTTTGATTTGTGGATTAACAGAACCCTTACGCAGCTTCAGTTGCATTCGTGTCAGAATATTCAAATTTCCCGGCGAAAGCAACGTAACTGGCAAACATGTCGTTTTCAATATGATAGACGAAATGGGAGATAACTCTTGTCATTCGGAAACCTCCGGGTTGATGCGTTTACCACAACGATAACTCTTCATAAACAGACGAGTGCTGTCCCCTGATTTATTATTACATATGGTTACAAGAGCGCAATTATTCGTAATGCATTTTCCATAGGGTACCACTAGTGTTCCGTATTTTTTTTTTTTTTTTTTCTCGAAGACTACACAAACTAGGGAAAAACGGGTAGCAGTTCCTGTTACTGAAAATGCCAGTGTTGCATTACAACTACAAAAAATATAGGGTCATGCGGCTCAAATTGACTTCAAATGCAGTCGAAAAAGATCGCCTAATTTTTTCGCCTAATGAAAAAGGCATATTTTTATGGGTCCGACGTACATAAATGGAAGATATTTTCTATACTTCGTAAAATGTGAATATGATTTTCGGCAATTTTTAAACCTAATTGGATAAGCTTTCGATTAGATATAATTCCAATCCTGTATCAACCAATTAGAAGCCGTATAGGATTCTATTCTGAGTACCATCTTGGGGTAAAATGTAAACAAATAATTGCGCTCTTGTAACCATATCGAGCGCAAAATTATTAACAATGTTAACGATCCTCAATGCTCTTCAACTTTTTACTTGTTTGGCTTAATAAATATTTTGATATGAGCGTCACTGATGAGTCTTATGTAGACGAAACGCGCGTCTGGCGTACTAAATTATAATCCTGGTACCTTTGATAACTATTAACGAATACAACCTTTCTTCAAACGGGGTAACATAAATCATTGACTTTTTCGTAGACACGTCAATAAAATGAAGAAGTTACTTAAAATATTGACACATTCAATGAGATTTATAAGGTTTACTAACAGTACCAGCATTTTTAAAAAAAGGGGGAGGGCCGGTTGGTAGGTCAACTTGGATTGATACTTTGAAAAAGTCTATTAATGTATCATACATGAATGTATGAAGTTCAATCAGAAGGCTCCTTTTCCCCATAAATACGCCTCTGATTATATAAGTGTTGTACTGCATAAATCCATGATTTGAAAAAAATATCAGGACGATGTCAGAAAGCAGAGACATATAATACAAGTATTATATGTCTCTGCAGAAAGTCACAAACCCGATAGTTTGGGGACAATCATTTGATATTTTCAATGGGAGGAAGGATAGGAGGATAATCTGATATTGAAACACTGACTGTTCAAAGACATTTGTGTTTGATATTTAATTTAGATGAAGGATATCTTGGTGTGGCGTAGGTATCAAGTAAGGGGACAGCACTCGTCTGTTTATAATGAGTTATCGTTGTAGAAAACGCATCAACCCGGAAGTTTCCGAATGACAAGAGTTATCTCCTATTTCGTCTATCATATTGAAAACGACAAGTTTGCCAGTTACGTTGCTTTCGCCGGGAAATTTAAATATTCTGACACTCATGCAACTGAAGCTGAGTAAGGGTTCTGTTAATCCACAAATCAAATTTTGCATGTGATAGAATAATAATTTCGGAAGAAAATGAGGGCTGTTGTAAGGTATATAGTAATTTATTAATATTTTTAATTATTTTTTATCTAAAGTAGGGAAGGCAATTCAAGATGGCGACTTAGATCCCTTTAGGATTTTTCAGTATACGGATATGGATAGTAAACTGCACATTGCCAGAAAGGAAAGAAATAGTGATGGCAACGTTAAATACGTTAATAAAGTAATGCAAATAGACAGGAAATAATAAAAAATAAATTAAAAACATTGATTTACAAAATTTTAATCTGCTAACCGAGTCCCTGTGTATCGGAGCACTCCTACTTTAGATAAATAGGTTTCATGCTGAAACACATATTCTCACAGATATTTACACAGTGTGGTGGGGTGCTTTTATGTTTAAAACCGTTATATACAGGTTAGACTGTGATTTTAAAAACAAATGTTGATATCTTTTTATAATATTTACAAAAAAAGCGGTGCGGGAAATGGACATGATTACATTTCCGGATGCGGGAAGCGGGAATATAAAAAAATAAAAAAATTCTGTTTTGAAAAAAATAGATGCGGGCGGGTCCGTTGAACAAGGAATCAAATTGGTGTGGCCATATTTTCTTATTATTTTTTTTTTTCATTTTTTTTTTTTTTTTTTTGGTATGACATTTAATCATTCAATTTTCTTTTTCAACATTCCAAAATTCGTTTTCAACATTAAACATTTGTTTATTTCAGCATTCGATTTCAATATTCGATTTCAAAATTCAACTATCGTTTTGCAACATTCGATTTCAACACTCAAAATTTGGTTTCAACATTCGTATTCAACTTTCAACATTCGATTTCAATATTCAACATATAAAATTAGAAAAAGTAAATAATCTCCACTCTTTTTTAACATTCGATTTAAACATTTAAATTTCATTTAAATAATATATATATTTTTTTTTAAACATTCGATTTTAACATTCAACCTTCGTTTTCAACTTTTAGCATTCGTTTTCACTCCTGGTATCTATGGTGAGTTTATTTACAACCATTGGGGTTTGTTTCCCCAGGGTACCACCAGCCCAGAAGTCTGTGTTGACATGAATTATCATTGATATGGTCATAATTATGAATTAACTGTTTAAAAAAACTTTTTTTTTAAATACCATGAAATTTCTACCTCAGGAATAGATTACTGTATTTTGCAAAGTTTTAAAGATTTTTTGATCCTCAATGCACTTCAACTTTGTACTTTACTTGGCCTTTTCAACTTTTTGTGTTTTTGGATTAGAGCGTCACTGATGAGTTTAATGTAGACGAAACGCGGCGCTGGCGCAAATACAAAAGTTCAATCCTGGTATCTGTGATGAGTTTATTTTCAACATTCAGCATTCGTTTTCAACAATCTGCATTCGTTTTTCAACATTCGATTTCAACATTCAACATTTGATTTCATTACTAGACATTTGTTTTCGACATTCAGCATTCGTTTTCAACTTTCAACTTCGATTTCAACATTCAACATTCAAATTAAAAAAAAACAACCTGTCAACTTTTTTTAAACATTCGATTTTAACATTCAACCTTCGTTTTCCGCATCCAGCATTCGTTTGCATAAGAAATATATTAGTTGGTAGAATATACATATAACATAACATTACCCAGTGTGTTCAGTATTAACCAGTACGTGTATTCTCATCAATATAGTTTATTTGAAACAAAATTGTCTGTAGCTTTTAGTAATTATTTGCAAGCTTTTATCATTCAGTACAGACCAAATTAAATTACCATATAATATTGACATGTATGTGTAAGTATTATCTATTGCCCTTATATAATGTGTTATTATTCCATTTTAGAACGCGTATTTGTTATGGTACAGCCAAATTAACAGTTGAATGATTATTTTTTCAAGGAGTAATTTGAAATTCAAATGAACTCCGAACGGAGGCTAATGGTATTGTATTTATACAACGAGACAATACACTTAACAACAATTTAAATTTACATTAAAATCCAAACGATTCTAAAGAAAGTTTTGATTTTCTTCACAATTATAATTTCTCAATAGAAAAAAAAACTGGCACTTTATGCCACTCACTATACTTATTCGTCTTAACGTTTACACCAAACTTAATTTCATCATAACAGGGCAGATGGTGGGCGCCAAAAAGATAAATTGTATACTACAAATCCTAGCTGTTTAATTCATAGAACATCTACAAGTCCAAAATAGCCACAGCAAAACTATCACCTTCCTGTAGGAAATCTTCTCAATGAATGGAAGTGTAAGGTTTCTGAAGCTCAATAAGAAGCTTTTATGATTTCAGAAACTGATGCTTCATTGAACAGGCCATAATGCCCATTGATGCAGACAATTTTCAGGCAACACGAGCTCTCTTTTGTAGAACAGAAACAACTCATAGTCTTTCTGTATATTAGATCTGCGAAACTATTCATCTGCACGAAGTATATTTTTAGACAGCTTTACACAAATAAAGAAGAATAACAAAACAACCGAATTCCGAGGAAAATTCAAAACGAAAAGTCCTCGATCAAATGTCAAAATCAAAAAGCTCAAATTCCCCTTTTTTAATTAAAAAACACAGAAATAATTCTCATACTCATAGTAGTTAATAACGATTTTCCGTTTGAGAATGAGAATTGATTTATTTTCTGCACATTTCATTTCCACATAAATTAAGATGTTTTCTATTTGAATTGGGCTTGTGATACCATCCATCATGCAGCAGAGACATCGACTCAGTGATCATCAAAGATATCGATACAAAGGCTAACATATAAAATACCACACCCGATTGGCTGTTTCAAAGTAAAGTAACAAAAATACCGATCTAAAAGACAAATTCAAAACGGAAAGTCCTTTATATAAATGGCAAAATCAAAAGCTCAAACATATCGCACGAATTGAAAAGAACTGTCATATCCTGACATGGTACAGAAATATCTTTATGTAGAAAATGGCGGATTAAACCTGATTTTCATACCGATGCCTCTTTTATTATGATTGATAGGATAAATATTTTCTTGCAAGGCCTACATGTCAGTCAGACAGGGTATACCGTCCTTGACGCAATTTCATTGATATTGACCAATGTAAAAAGTAAAATACAATGTAACAAAAATTTCGAACTCCGAGGAAACTTCGAAACAAAAGTCCCTCAGAAAATTGCAAAACCATAAGCTCAAACAATGCAATTGAATGGATAACAACTGCATTATTCCAGACTTTATACAGACATTTCCTTATGTTATGTAGAAAATGGTGGATTAAAACTGGTTTTATAGCTAGCTAAGCCTCCTCACTTGTATGACAGTCGCATAAAATTTCATTATATTTTTTTTTAATCTGGC
The DNA here is from genome assembly GCA_037788925.1 of Mytilus galloprovincialis. NCBI lineage: Eukaryota > Metazoa > Mollusca > Bivalvia > Mytilida > Mytilidae > Mytilus > Mytilus galloprovincialis. Next base: position 85,988,915 of record CM075333.1, on the reverse strand, counting down.
ACCCTATCAGGACTTAGCCTTGAAATATTTGCCTTTTGTATCACTTTTGTGGACAAAAATCGACCTGACTATGCCCTATTTAGAAACTGATACGTTATGCCATGTCCGGATGCAGAAATTTTTCGTACTTTCTAAAATCAGTTCTTACAGCACCTAGAACCAAATGCAAGGAGATGTTTACTAGTACCAGACTCTACATTGTTATCTTTTTTGTCAAGTAGATTGCTCTGACGGAGCATTTTCTTTCTAAAAAAACTAGGTCTCTTAAGTAACATGCATTTTTTACTGATATCCGAGGAAAGTTCTAAACGGTAGTGGATTTAACCAGGTTGTATACCTACTTTTACCTCTCACTTGTATGACAGTCGCATAAAATTCCAGTTATTATATCTAAAACGTGTGCAAAACACCTGCAAAAGCAAAATCAATACTTTCGGAACACTGCAAATTTATCAAAATTGTGAAGAAAGGGTTTCATGATCCTGGCTGACATCTCTCTCATATATCGGTCATTTTTAAAAAATGTCGAAATTTTCAGTACACCCATGCTAAAGTTTTTATTTCTAATGGGAATTTCAGTTGTAATGGTTTAAATGAAAGCTTGTTGGATTTATGATTAAGAACATTAATAATAAATACGATTTACATCTATTTTAATAAGATTAAAATGTATTTAAGACCGATTTTGGGGGTATTTGTGTTCGTACAGTTTCAGAAAAACACATTTCAAATGATATTTTTTTCCGATTTTCTGATCGCCTTGATTTGTGCAAAAGGGACTTTTTAAGAACGTTAATAATTACTCTAACGATTTTTTCGTAGATTCTTAATCATTATATGTAACATATTATCTACAAACTAAATTCAATCAGCGAACAGGAAGTTCATGTCCATCCTGTTACCGCTACTTAAATCAGTCTTTAAAATTTTTCTCCCTATGAATATTGAATCAGTCAGTGTTGATTTCAAAACTGCAAAGTTACCTTTACATTTAAAACACCACGTTTCTTGAATAACAGTGTAGAGAAAAGAAATTTCAAGACATTTAGTGAAAAAATATATAGGGTACTTTTTTCATGTTTATGCTGTTACCAACAATTTTGATTAATTACACCAACAGTATACTTGTAAAAAGTGCAATAACGTGTTGGAAACCAAATTCACAACAGAAAACCATATTGAATTCACCAAAGGGAGTAGTTATTTTACAACAGCATTCAAAAATGAAGAAATTTGTCTATCCTGTTACTATGGTTGCTATGGTTACAGTAACAGGATAGACAATTGTAGACAGAAACGTCATTAAATTTATTATCTTAACATAAAGTTGCAAAACGAATGAAATATTTCGTTGTTTGAACTCATCTTAAGGTTATAACATCTTAATCTTCACAATTAAGCATTTGCAGATGCAATACTGATATCGGTAACAGGATAGACTTTTATATAGATATATATTTTAAACATACGTTCCTGTTACCAATGAAATAAAGAGAAATGTAAACTAACTTATGAGGGATTTACTTGATGTTGGGTTTATTTGAAAGAGAGAAAAAATGCTGAACAAAATGAATTGCTATCTAAGACTAGCATTACTGGTGGTAAATTTTACAACCTTTGAAAACCAATTTTTAGAGGCATTTTTCAGTACAACCTGGAAAATTGACAAAAAATCTATTATTTTACAGAATGAATATATATAGAAGTTTATTCTCTTGAAAACCATCTAATTGGCTACGTAAAACGAACTGAATTTTAATGTTTGATTGTTATGCGTTTACTTTTCTATATTGGTTGGAGGTATAGGGGCAGCGTTGAGATCTCATAAACATGTTTAACCCTGCCGCATTTTTGCACCTGTCCCAAGTCAGGAGCCTCTGGCCTTTGTTAGTCTTGTATTATTTTTAATTTTAGTTTCTTGTGTACAATTTGGAGTTTAGTATGGCGTTCATCATCACTGAACTAGTATATATATTTGTTTGTGGGCCAGCTGAAGGACGACTCAGGGTGTGGGAATTTCTCGCTGCATTGAAGACCTGTTGGTGACCTTCTGCTGTTGTTTGTTCTATGGTCGGGTTGTTGTCCCTTGGACATATTCCCCATTTCCATTCTCAATTTTGATTAAAATTTAATCTTAACCTTTTCTTCATAACCCAAAATTTCTTTTGAAAATGGTAACAGGAGAGAAAATATATTGTACCACCTATCAAAAAATGTTTCAAGATATTCTTGTATGAGATTATTTAGATTGCATCTTTTAATATGTTGTTCTATAAGTACTGTTTGTTTTGATTTGTTTATGTATAGAGGGTTGTTTCAATAATTAACTTTTAGTAAATTTTTGAATTTCAAAATTCAACATTTTTTGAAAATGACCCATATGTTGATTTGTTACTAATATTATTTGTTCTCTGTACTGTTCCACTGTAAATGGCATATTGAGAAATAAGATAACATCTGCCGTTAACCAAAACACTTTCAAGACAACTCTAAATGCCTTTTTTTATCTCAGACTATTAGTAGTATACTAATATACCTATACAATAGTGCTATGTTTTATCATCATCATTACACCCCCCTTTCCCCAAAAAAGAAAGAGACTTGTCCTTACAACACTCTTGCTTTAGTGTCAATTTTTTAAATCTTTGAATTAGGTTAAATTAGTGACTATTCTTTAATTCAACCAAAATATAATCAGAATCTTAAAAATATGGAAGCAGCTTAAATGACAGATTATCAATACTAAAGTAGATAAGAGATTAGGCTTCTGTATAAATCAGGTCAGAAATTCAATAAGAGAAATAAAATTCATCAATTTTTTTATTTTCTTATAAAAATGACATATGAATATGTGCTTATGATTCATTTTACTAATATTATAAAATATATAAACACAGATCTAAATCTAAGGGATTTCATCCTATAAATGTAGTCATATAAACACAGATCTAAATCTAAGGGATTTCATCCTATAAATGTAGTCATATAAACACAGATCTAAATCTAAGGGATTTCATCCTATAAATGTAGTCATAACACAATATAACAATAACAATATAGATTAACAACACAAGTTTATTGTATGGATGATAACTGTCTAGTTCAATGGAGTATAATGAGGAATCTTTAGAAATGGAACAGTGTACTCATGTTAAATAAGGTATAAACTTTATAAGTCCTTTCCTCAAAATATCACAACAAAGTATTTGACATTACAATAATACAAGAATGATTACTTCCCTTTGCTAAAAAGTAGGCTTTTTTGCAGGACTACAAAAGGGATCAAAAGAAAGAACTCACTTTTTTTTAATTACAGGGAACAAGTCCAACTTCTTAAAAATGGAAACAACTTACTTTGAATTTATATTTTTAGTTGAAGGAATGCTATATTGGTAATAAATTACAATAAAAAAATATCTTAGTTCTTTCCCCTTATGCAACTAGTTTTTATTGGTGGAGGAAGCCACGGAACCCCGCAAACCTTCAGCAGGCAAACTGGCTATGTTAGTTTACAAAGATCACCTTGACAAAAATTGGGTTGGCACTCACATACTTTCTGATATTCAAACTACAGGCTACTAAACACCTAGGAAATCTGACAGATGAGACAGTGTTGCCTATTCTACTTGAAGCAGAAATGCACCTATACTAAAGCAGCTGCATATCAACAGTCTAGCACAAGTAAATTTTTCAAATACAATTTTGATCTGATCAATAGCTAATTTTGAGAAAAAACTTAACTACAAACTGTTTAGTGCAAAATTCTTCATGATAATCAAGAGGGGTAGATTTTACATTCATTAAACAATCAAAACTGTTAAGAATTTATTCAGACTTTTTCAAATTACATAATCTTAGATCTTAGCTAATATTGTCTCATTAAATAATAGTGACCTCAATTCTTGATGTTCAGAATCTATTTATTGTATGTCAAAGACTTATTGCAGCAACAGTTTGACCTCATCCTCATATTATACCTTATTTGTACATATACATATAGAATTCCTCCAGAAAACGTTTTACACACAATGAGAATAAAACAATAGTAGAAATACAGACAATGAACACATATGGGTACATTTTATATCAACTTCAGTAGAAATACAGACAATGAACACATATGGGTACATTTTATATCAACTTCAAATCTCAATTATTTGTTTTTCAACTTTCAAATTTAACAAACAAGGAATACACAAGAAACTGCTTATTTTTCAGATTGCCAATCGATTGCTAAATGGCTATAAGCTTACTCTTTAGTTCATAATTGTATCATGATTCTATGGTAACCATGATTTAGTTTTATATGTCTTTGTAATTCTTCATCAACCTGACTAATACAATCTTTTGGCCTTTATAGTCAGTTGTCATGGTAACCAATAGTTTACAACATCTAAGAAGCTGTATCCATGGAAACAAGATTTGTTCTGAATATCAAACAGCTATGGCTGCTTTTGCATCAGCTGTAAAGAGAAAAATAAAAATACTTGCAAACTAATTGAATAGGTATACATATGTACATGAACACAGACTTTCCATTAAGAATATTTTTTGAGGAGTTAAAAGAAGAATAAACAGCTGCGCAATGAGCGCATGATCCCCCCGACGTCTTATGTGGAAATTTTATGCAATAATCATAAATAGTTTCTGAGAAAGTTTTAAGCAATAACCATTTATTGTTTTTGGGACATGTGAAACCCCCCACCCTGTTTTTTTTTTAACAAAAAACTAAATATCATTAAAATAAAATTTTGAATCAAACCAAAAAGTATACAGATCTTTAGATTAATAAAACAAAGAAGTGTGTAAAGTTTCAAGCAATAATCATTAATTGTTTTTGAGATACGGCGTGACATGTAAAAACCCCCTCCCCCTTTTTTACAAAATACTCAATAACTCAAAAATGAAATTTTGAATCATCACCAAAAAGTATACAGATCTTTAGATTAATATAACAAAGAAGTGTGTAAAGTTTTAAGCAATAATCATAAATCATTTTTGAGATACAGCGCGACATGTAAAAAAAACCTCCCCCCTTTTTTACAAAATACTCAATTACTCAAAAATGAAATTTTGAATCATCACCAAAAAGTATACAGATATTGAGATTAATATAACAAAGAAGTGTGTAAAGTTTTAAGCAATAATCAAGAATTGTTTTTGAGATACGGTGCGACATGTGAAAAAAAAACAAAACACTGTTTTAGTTACAAATTGCCATAACTCAAAAAGTTTAAATCTTATTTTCACCAAAAAGTATACAGATCATTTGACCATCATAAGAAACAGCTATATTAAGTTTCATGAAATTTGGATAAGTCGTTCTCAAGTTACGGTGCGACATGTTTACGCCGGACAGACAGACGGACAGACAGACAGACGGACGGACACTGGACATTTGTATACCATAATACGTCCCGTCAAAATTTTGACGGGCGTATAAAAAGAAAACTGGACAAATTCATTTGAATTCCTTTGAAAATAAGCTACCATGTCTTTCTTTAGCACAATCAAATCAGGTCTTTCAACATTTTTTACTTTATAGAACTTTTGCTTTATCACACCACTATAATTTGTAGAATGAATAGTTATTAAAGCCATTACCTAATTAGTTGTTCAATATATCATTTGCAAATGTTATATGAAGTTGAGGATATGAAAATATTTTAATTTAACTGAAAAATATATTTATCTTAATAATGCTGATCCATTTTGTCAGATATTCATATTTAAATACATTTATATATTCTATCAAAAACTATCTTTCAAGGTTCTAAGTTCCTCAGTCAAATATTTGTATTTGAATTGCATTTGAATTAAATAAGTTTTTACAACAAATATTAGAAGTTGTATGACTATATATATTTATAAAAGGCCATATTCTACATATTTCTAAGTGAGCTATTTTACAATGCAACACCTACTGATTTTTTCAATCATGAAAATTAAGCTTTTATTCTTCAAAAATATCATCTAAAGGGTCATTAGCAAATACCAGCTGGGCAGGTAAATGTAAATGTAAATGTGTAGACAAGGGTGGTTTTTAACAATTCTGGCTATCCATGAAGGTCTTGCATGGTCCACACTGGCATGCATCTTTTTGGCATTCAAATAATTTTGAGTGCAAAAAAACATGTGTATGTGTGTTTTAGCTTGTAGATCCTGATCAGCCTCCTTATCACCGGTACATATAATACATACTTATGAACTCTGACACTGGGTCACTCCCGTCATCCATTCTAATTGATCCTGTTATATCTTTGTTCTCTATTAATGGCAGAAATAATTGGGCAAAATCAGCAGTGAACGGAGGTGCTATCACATCTAATACCTATAATTAATAATAATATCAATTGTGAGATATATAGCACTTATGAAACATACAAACTAGTTAAGGATTCCAAAGAACTCTGTGTCTCACCTGTGAATGATGCAATCAGTGTAAAAGTATTCTGTTGATAACCAAAAACTAAATCCAGTTATCAGAAAAATTCAAGATAAATATTAAAAAATTCTTCAGATGCCATTTCTTAATCTTGAAGACACTTATTCCAAGTTTTATTCAATGGAGGTTTATCAAAAAAATTAAAAAAACAATTTGAGACTGTATGTTAATATCAATTACAAAGAAAAACATAATCTATTTATCTTTGTAACATGGAAAAACAGAAAATATTATTTCAAAATGTGGATTCTAACAAATCTTTTAATCATAAAAAGTTTCATAAAGGCTAAACAGTTATTGATGACTAAAAATTTTTAACCCAAGGCTGCCTCTGAATCAGTGTTCCCGCCTGCCCTAAATAGAAGGGCGCCCCGCCCTTGGTGCCCTTACCCCCGCCCTTCTGCCCTCCAAAGCCAAAGAATGCCCCCCTCTGCCTTTTCAAAAGATACATTTTACAAATTTCATGCCTTCTGGCGTTTCCGGTAAAATTGTTACCTGAGTGATTGTGTAACACTAATTAACTGACAATAGGATTAAGTTAAATACCTAATGCCTTTGGCAGTTTTATCACCTCTGCTAATGATTGTTCACTGCTAATTAGTGGATTTAAGATAATTGAACAAATACTAGATATTTAATACAGAATGAAAATGCTGACATGTTAGCCATTTGTAATGTTTAACGTGACGGTACCCAAATTGCACCTATTTTGATGGTTTTTTCAACTACGTTTTTTTATGATTAAGACAAAATTTTCCATTTTGTGTTTATTTTGTAGCCTTGTCCTTCTTTATTATTTAGGTACATCAATTTGATTTTCAATCCATATGGAATCATAGAAAAATTGGTCTGAACTAACCTCCAAACCATCAATAATTCTGAAAGGAGGAGTACCCAAATTGCATCCATGCTTAAATTCGCATCGTCAAAAGTCGAATAACAGAGCTTTTGTTTATTTTTTTCAAATATTTTGAACAATTGAATATTTGTCCATACTTACTCTTCATTTTTTAAGAAATGGATACTTGAAACATATTGAATTTGCTAATTTTAAAAAGATGACGTTTTGATGACGTCGCATGGTGACGTTTAGGTACATTTTGCTTTTTCAGTAAACACTTCATCTGTTGATAAATACTGTGAACGTTTTGTGTATATCTAAATATTTTTACCTATGTTGAAAGACGTACATAGTATCAAATAATAAAAATACAAATTGTTTAGTCTCTAGGAAATGTTGTAAGATTTCCGCTGCTATTTTTGCTAAATAGGTGCAATTTGGGTACTCGGTGCAATTTGGGTACCGTTACGTTACGTATCATAGCATATGTACACATAAAAAAAAATATTTTTAAAGAAAATTTAAAACAATTTAAAAGGCAGACTAAGTTTTGAGTAAATTGGTAAAAACGTTTTGTTTTTATAACCACGAGTATGAAATTAAAAGAAGAACCAAAGAAATTTGTATTTGAACATAACAAGATTGCACCACTTCCTGTTTTATTTCTTGTATTATAATCCTCCTTACATAGGAGCACTTAACAAATGCTTTTATTTTTTAACCATAATGGAGTTTATACCTTCTGTAATATATGCAATGTATTATTGCATCATTATAATATAATCATCTCTTGTATCACCTGTTATATTTATAAAACTCCCTACTTAGGAGCACTTTGGTGTGCACTTCTTAATACTTTTTTGTAACAATTTACAAGTTAGGTAACTTTCAATAACACAAATACTATATGTCTAAACAAGTAGTTTTAATGTAAATAATTTAATTACATAACAAATTCAATTTTGTTTAGCTCCATCTTTCAGAACTACTTGTTTATTTTTATAGACTTGTATAATTAAGTTATATAAATTATAAAATAAAAAAAAAGATTTTTCTAAGGATTTTTTTCCTGATCAAAATGCACAGTTTGCATAAATTTACATCAATTAAAATGATATGCTTTGTGTCATGGTATGATAATTTGATAATAAAAAAATCTTACTGGAACCAACACTTGGAACACATTAATTTCTGAATAAGGTTAAAATACAAGTAATGTTCTGCAGCTGAGCCTAGCAATATATAATACATATATTCAAGGTTATTAATACACTGCCAAACAGTGCCCTTACAATTTGGGTTATTGCGCTAAAGTGCCCTTTCAGACAAGTAGCACCCTTCTGCCCTGAGGTTCAAGCTGGAACACTGTAATGTTTAATGGTAAGTCTGGCATTTATTAAAAATTTCCAGTATCAGAAAGATGATTTTTGTTTTATCACAATGATATGTGGGAAACGCTATGTCTCACTTCAGTGACAAAATATTGAAGGTTCAACAAAAAAAAAATAACTAAAAAGTCAGAAATTATTGTGATGTTTTTATTAGTGCAAAAAACACAACAGGGTTATAATCACAATAATTTAAACTAGCATTTTGAAATTTTTTATGTGAATCAAACAAGATTTTTCTGAATATTGCAAAAATTAAAATTGAATTTTTGTCCAAAATGACAAAATCGCAATAATAAAAGCATGCAATAATTTCTGAATATACAGTAGTAAATTAGTAAAACTATGTTCAACTTAAACTGAATCTATTAATTATAACTACAACAACAGCTAAACTTTGATAAGTCAAAGTGAGATTAACTTGATATAACTATTGAGCTTATTTTGAGGTAATCGAAGGTTTACCTAATATGTGAACAAGGTGTGCTATTGTCAATTTTATTTGAAATTTTCTTTTTTTTTATGCAGATCAATATGACAAAATTAATTATTGTTTGTTGATATATATTAACAGTTAAACAGGAGAAACAACTTCAAAAAGACAGATTGTTGGCTCCAGTAAAGACCATATTATGGGACTCCATTAGAGTACCTGTTATAGGGCTCTAACCTTGTAATGGGGCTTTAGTAGAGTATCTATTACGGGGCTCCATTGGAGTACCTACCTCTGTAACAAAATGTCTGATTAAAGAGATATCAGTGTCTTGCTTGTCCCAACATTTACATATATATGACACAACTGGCAAGACAAATCCTTTACTAAAGAGATGAACCATTCTGTCTAGTAATGTCTTCTTCAACTCAAGCTGCACAATTATAATAACACAATTAATACATTTCTTATCAATTTAATCAACTTTTAATTACTTAAAACATTTTTTTTTTTAATTTAATTCTTTAAGACTCTTTATTCTATTTTCTAAATGTGTTGATAAACCATCAACCCCATCCTTTTCCATACATTTCATTATCTATATCAAGTCTATGTGATAATACTTTATGGCACAATAGAAAAAATTGAAAACTTTATTCAAACTTAAATGCATATACCATTGCTATATACACTTTTACTAAATAGAAATGTATTTGTTCCCAGACATTACAACTAATCATTTCATACATACATGCATGAAAACTTTTAATATATAAACTGACTTACTCTGACTAAAACATCTAGTTCTTCAAATGTTGATTCAAACAACCTGACCAGGAGATCTAATGCTTTTTGATGTAACAAAACATGATTGGTAACTATCTGTAATACAGAGAACAGAAATCAAGTGGAATTATTCTCTCCTTTCATATTATACATTTTTCCTTTCGAGCTATTACTTGATTTATTTCACTTGACTGGGTGGGGTTTAACTGGTTGGCTTATTTAATCTATAGATAGGTATTTCAGGATAAACTCATCAATAAAGTGTCCAGTTATTCGTCCTATATCATACACTCAGTTCATTTATATATCTGTTTGGTGACACTGATAGGTGATTAAAAATCAGTTATAATTATAACGGCCATCATCCTTATCACAAACATCTTCAAATAGACTGTCCTTACACTAATTAAAGAGTAAGCTCTGTCTGATCAGTTGAAATAACATTGGTAATACAAAGACAAGCAGGAAATCAGGTAAAATAACAATTCAGAAACACAAGTTTAACTAATCTATGAGTATTTAACCAACATTACAATCTTAAAACACAAATTATTTCAACATCTTTATGTCTCAAACTAAAATGGCTTTAGAAAGACATTCAGTATGCATGCTACTGCAAATAATGATACACAAAGTATAAGTTATCTCCCCTCATAAATCTTGCTTGCTGAAATTTAAGTGGAAAATATTTCATGAATATTCATTTTAAATCATAGTGCGACTGTAAACCAAAATAATAGTGTGACTGTAAACCAAAATAATACATCAAATTATTTTGAATGTAACTACTGGTATATGTTTTGAAATCAATCAAGTTAATCACATTATAAGGTATAAACTGTTCACCAAGGCCTAATTCTACGACAAAAGGTACTAGACAATTTGAGACTCTAAAACTGTATCTACCTCATCTATAAGGACTAAGTGTAATGGAGTATGGTCTGTATTTAATTTGAAGTAGTTGGTATCTGAAACTGTATAGTCCACCCATTTCAAAACACCATAGGCTATCACCGGAAACCTGTAAAATATCATTTCTATACAGTTAACTTAAAAATAAGAACAGTTATAACAGAGTCACTTAATTTCCTTTATTTTACAAGTCTTTACATTGATAAGTGTTTTGTTGATAGTCTTTACATAATTTTATCATAGACCTGACATGCAACATATTATAAATGTGAAAAAGTAAGGAGTTTATCACGAAATATCTTGAAATTGATTTTTGAATTGGAATTTTTTTTGCTTACATCTAAGTTTTCACAAAATGTTCTAATGTAATTTGAAGTTGTAAGCTGATGAAAACTGCAACTTATATGAAATTCTTACTTTAAATTCAGAAATAATACATTAACATCTGCAATAAGTTCAGAAGAGTTCTTGTTCTCAGCACACAATGACTGAACTTTCTCTAGGGCTTGTGTTGTTGGTTTTAATTCATCTTTAACAATTGATTTTCTTTGTCCCTAAAAAAAATAATTTATTGCATTATTTTGAATGAGATTTACTGTCATGGATGTATATATTGTCTTAAACACTAGTAATTTTATACACACATAATATATACAAATATGTTATATTTTCAATAAATTTGAACACAAGTACAGGAAGTTGAAGATAACAATTCTATGGGTGGTCAGAATACAAACATCTGACACATAGTGATAGCAACTCCTTTTGTAAAAGAGGGACGAAAGATACCAGAGGGACAGTCAAATTCATAAATCGAAAATAAACTGACAACGCCATGGCTAAAAATGAAAAGAACAAACAGACAAACAATAGTACACATGACACAACATAGAAAACTAATGAATAAACAACACATACTGAAAAATAAATGCAAATGATATAAAGATATGGTAATTTACAAAAAATCACTTATAGATGTTCAAATAAATATATCCAAATTTTGAAATGGAAGAATTTAAATTTGTATATATTTTCAATAGTAACACATAAAAACTTCAACAAAGAATACAATATGGAGTGCATATAGACAAAAATCAAATTTTCAAAGTAATTCTGATTATCTGGAGTTGTCTTCCCATTGTTTCTCATTACAAACCTTTAGGCTCACTCTACATAATAATTTTAGGGGTTCCATCAGGAAAACTTCTGATTCCCTTCATATTCTGCTTGGGAAATGTCAAGGAAATGTCAAACATACATTACCTTTCCAATTCAGACATGCAAAGTTATCAAATAAATGTGTATGTACAAGCATTTTCAGTACCTTTTTATAAGTTTCTGTGACACTTGCAGCATATGACAAAACATATATATATTTAGCTTTATGTTCAGGGTTCACTTTTGATACTGGTTTGAACATGGCATCTATCAGTAAATCTGAAATTAAACATACACTGTTGAAGTTCTAAACTATTTATTACTAAACCAGATGTATTTTCCCTTGAATTGAGTGTAGACATTATAACACAATGAATGAAATCAAAGTGCTTATTTCAAAACACTGAAGAGGAAAAATTGATTTTCATTAACAATGTGAACTTCAAATTATTTATTGAATTGTATCTTACAATTCAATCCTTTATTTCCATCATGCAGAGTTTTCAACTTCAGAAGAAGTGCAAAATTAAGCTTTACTAGTTTGGATCAACCCATTATGTGTTATTGAAAAAAAAAATAATAATAGATTAGACAAGATGATTCAAAATAAAAAAAACTGATGCAAATATAGCTGAAATCTAACAGATTTTTGAGTAAAAGCATAAAAGCGAGGGATCCTGCCTCAATTTTTTTAATTCAAGTAAATATATCTGCATTCCATCAAATGAATCTTACCAAGGAATGCTGGTACTCTGATCAAATCAACTGGTGGAGGGTTCATGTCGGTGTACATTTTGTATAACTGAAAAAGAAATCATAGTAGAATTAAAAAGATATCTTAAACAGCCAGTGAACAAAAATGAAATAATTGTTTCAAAAAAGAATGAAAAAGTCAAGAAATAGTCATTACAGGTGCATTTTAAGGAAATAAACAGAATATTTTTGCAAAACCATAATGAATCATGTGTAAATAGATATCCCTATGAGTTGTCTTTAAATTTTGCAACTTCCACGCCTTAATAACTAAATACAATCTAAAATTTTATGTTTTCCTTTTTTCAATATTTTTCTTTGACTTTATATACACCTTTTCCCTATTCATTACAATACAGATAAGTTCTGAAATTACACAACTTGCTCATCTAGTTGAAGCTATCTGGGGGTCCTGTTTTAACAATGTACAGCGTATAAAACTTTCCAAAGTTACATGTTTAAACCATTGTAAATACGTCAAACAAAGCAGTATTTTATTCTAATTTGTGTTTTACAAAAGTAGATCATGAACTATCAAAGTTTCAAAATGTTCTCTTTCTAAACTTTTTCCTCCCTCAGCTCCTTACTGATGACCTTTGTGTTTCAGACGTTTAATGATACATACAATGGTAATATCTGCTGGATTTAAAGCATTCCTTGACAGCATAGATGATAAAGCTTGACAAGCCCTGGGGTAGGCTGCTGCACCACTCAAAGCTAGCGTTATAGGGGTTACATCCAATCCTCTGTAATCACAATTATATATATGTAATTTAATTTTGGATGTAACGGGTCTTCTGATTGGCTGACATTATTTTGTTATGAGCCCATAGACATAATTTAGTCATTTGACCGTGACGTCATCAACGTTTTTCATGGTTTTCTACAGTTTAAAATGGACTGTTAAATAACCCGCTACACGCGTTATTCAGTGTGCACCAAATTTTTTATGTTATTTCTTCATAGACAGAAAAAATATTACAGTCATTCCTTAAATATATTAAGTAGTAGTGTAATAAATACAAATACATTATCAATGAAAATCTTAGTGAGCAAAAGAAAATATTTATTAAGGCAGCTTGTACCAATACAACAACAACAAAAACAACATATATGATTCATTGCAAGGACTTTGGATATAATTCATTATGATTTTTGTTGCTTGAACATGTTGAATGGAAAAAAGAGAAATCAATTCAATTCTCCATAGTTAACTTTCCACTAAAAATTTATGTGTAACAAATGTGCACAAAATCAATTTAATGATAAGGTAAGTCTTAAATCATCACTTATGGAAAAAACAATAGTTTCAAATGTATTTTCTTCTGGTTTTATCTTAAAGTACTCAAAACATTAATTGTTATTGTTGCTTACCTTTCATTAGCAGATTTTTGTAATTCCTGGCACAACCTTCTGATATTAGATCCACCTTTTGGTTCCTGTGACAATATCTGCATTAACACTTGACTGTATAGGTAGGTATGTTCTCCATGACAAACCATTTTCTAAAACAAATACAAAACACAATTCACCATATCAGTTATTTTGTAATTGTCATCAGGCAAGTAATTTGTTACAGATAAATGTGAGAAGGGACAAATCAAGAAACAGTGCTCCTCTGGTAAGGAAAACAAATGTTCAAGGCAAAGGATAATACTGTCACAAACTCTGACAAAATTTTTGCCACATATTCTATTATTTAAAGAGTTAGAGTTTGATCATTTTTTAAAAATAGAAGTACAGTTCAGAAAATGTAATAAATAACAAATAATTGTTTTTTTTTCTTTCTTAATAACAATTATAATTCTTACTGTAAATTCTGGGAGATTTTTTTCTAACAATTCTTCTCCTCCATTTAGAAGACTAGAAATAGTGGTCCGTAAAACTCTGGAGAATACTTCTATCTGATGGCAGGCTGTGGAGACAGAGGTTATCTCCCCTTGGAATCCTGCATCTGAGATAAGCTGTAACAGAAATTAAAATAGTATATACAACAGAAAGAGTGCAGTGGTACATTCAATGAAAAGTAGTACAGACAAAGGTTATCTCTACTTTAAATCCTGCATCTGAGATAAGCTGGAACAGAAATTAAAGTGTAAACCACAGACAAGATACAGTGGTCTATTTAATGACATGCTGTAGAGACAGAGGTCATCTCCACCTAAAAATATTGCATCTGAGGTACTGGTACACTGTTACAGATATTTTAGCATCAGAAATAGAGAAAACAAAAGGCATGGTTAAATTTTAAAACATTTTTTGTATTTGCTATGGATTTCATTTACCGTCAGTAAATAATTTGATTGTATGTTATTATTAGATATTTTTACTTGAAAAGAAGACATTTTGTTTTTATGTAATACATATTTTGCCTACCTTTATATGTTATAGATATTTTGCTTACCTTTATATGTTATAGATATTTTGCCTACCTTAACAGTGAAGTTCAACATTAAACAATCTGGATATTCCTCTGCTAATTTGTAAAATAATCCTCTCCATGTGGGGTATTCAATCATCTCAGCCAACCAAGAGGGAGTCTACAAAATACAAACAATTACAATGAACTCATGTTATCTACAAAATATAAAGTCACTTCAGGTTGTTTTAATTAAAAAATGTCTTGTTTTGTCATATACTGGTACATGTACATGTTTATAATGTAAACTATCTAGAGTCACACTAGGAATGGTAAAGTGATTATAATTATACTAATCATTTGGATATATGCTTAGTGCATGATATTAATTCTTTAAGATCAATTTTAAGAAAATGGGTTAATTCGTCTACAAGTACTTTCTATATACATCTCTATAAATTGTCTATGTGAGAAACATATTCATGATTATCCTTAATAACAAATTAAAGTGTTTCTGATCTGGTTAAAGTCTTCATGTAAGACAGGTATATTTGGTATAATTAATAACATGGATATACATGCATGACATGTATGTGTAATACATTTAATTTTCAAGCAAGAGAAGAATAATTGACATTGGTCTATTTGATAACTTAGATTTATATATACCTCTCCTTCATCTGTAAATATAGAATCTGCTTTCTTTGGGTCGAAATGTTTTATAATCATTGTCTTTAAGTGGTTCTCCACCATTTCTTGTACAACTTTTATATCTACACCTAAAAACAAGAAAATCATCTGTTATAATACCTAAAAGGGTGTGATAAGAGAGAAACAATAATGAGAATTGCATGATTATTTTTTTTTTTTCAAGTATTTTTCCGAAAGTTGGAGATTGATAAATTGAACAGAGGTTGTTTCAATAAATTAAATTACTCTGGGAGTAAATTTCAGAAAATTGGACTTGTTTTAAAGAGAATCATATGTTTGATGAATAGATGATCGTATTGTTGGGATTTTACATTCATAACAGTATAACTACAATTTATTTTGTAAATGTTCAACATTAGAAATGAAATGCAGAATTTACAAATTGAATACAACTGTCATGACTGTTTAATCAGGTTGAAAGACATTTAAAAAAATATAACTAGATTTTAATAATTAGTCTATATCACTCACTCTATCTCCTAATTGAGTGAGATCTAACAAGCATATATCAGCAACAATGTCAATCACAATTTTTCAAAAAATAATATGAATATATGTGCCAGGTATGATAGCAAATTACCAAAAAGACAACTTCCCAGCAATTACCAAATGATGCAAATATAGGTCACAGTTCTAGTCTGTATGTTATGATAAGGAACAATTAATAGTTTCACTAACCAGCCTGAATGAGCCATTCTGCTAACAAATTCACAGTCTGTGCAACGGCTTTGTAGTTTTCAGATAGTAACTCTACGACTTTCTCTGGTGAACCTCCAGCTTGTAAAAATCTGTTTAAAATGAAAAGTATAGACAATTACAACGGTTTGCAAAATTATTACGATTGACATACTTTGGTAGGATTGCTACGGATGATTCCGACAACAAATGTAGGCATGTTATACACCATTGTAAAGATAAATCAATTTAGATTTACGATATAACAAGTTTTAGCGGGGTTGACAGCCTATAAAGCGGCATATAACGGAACTTCGTCACCACCTGACATTTTTCTAAAATGCAAGTTAAGTACCTTGTGTTATAATAAGGTATATAGGAAATTTTTTTCTGAGACAAGTGCCTGTGAGATAAGAACAGCATGTGAAGACCAAAAACAGATCTGTAAATTTGTAGCGTAAATGTTTATATGTAGATAAAGAAATAGAAAATAATAACAGATAAATAGTGTTTTAAAATTTTTAAAAGCCAATCAAGTAAAAACAAGGATCTATCAAGACACTGTCACTGCATCCAATTGCAATGATATCATTGGATATGTTTATGGTAAATTAACAGATGATATTTACGTTTTAAGCATGTTAAAGACTCCTGGTTCCATAATGAAATCACTGGCGGAGAATATTTGCAGACATCCATCTTGTATGGCTTGGTTCTCTTCTTCATCTTCACCATCCATATCATGGTCAGACATCTACAAAACATACATTCTAGTCAAAAGATATCAAAGAGATATTCAAACTTATTAGTAAAAAAAACCCAAACGTGTTCTTTAATTAAGCCATTAGTTTTCTTGTTTTCATTGTTTTAATTTCATCATTTCATGGCCTTTCATAGCTGGCTTTACGGTTACCATACATGTATGTTCTTTGCTCATTGTTGAAGGCTGTACAGTGACATATGTTTGTTAATTTCTGTCTCAGTTGGTCTCTTGTGAAGAGTTGTCTCATTTGGCAATTAATACAACATATTCTTTTATTATAATAACAATACATAGAAAATCAAACAGTCAAAGACTGAGTGCTCAACAGGAATCCCACCAAAAATCTGGGATAATCTTATGATTTTTAAGTGCTATTGAAGGGTAAGCAGATCCTACTTTACATGTCATGCATCTTGTTTCTCATTTAAATCTGTCAGTTATATTATATAAAGATGACTGTAACGAATTATAGTTAACCCGTACCAATGTAAACTCGTACCAACGTCAACTCGTACCACTAAAAAATAACTCGTACCAATGTAAACTCGTACCACTGCTAACTCGTACCAACTTATTTAAATGGTGGTGTTTAATTATGAATATAAACTGTTATTTTTCTCAATACCTCTTAAGTCTGTAAAATGTATATAATTTGAAAGTAAAATGACCAATCTGTAGCTAATGTTCCATGTGTATTAGATATGGACAATACCTTGGCAGATTTGATTTGTTGTCTCCCTTGAATCATTCTTTTTTCAACTTACTTATACTGATAACCATTGGATTTAATTTTTAATCATTCCAAATCCGTTACATTGAATAGATTTGGGTACTTTTCTTTTGTTTCTCGAAGGAATTTTATTCACTGAAAGAATTAATTTAGTGTGTTTTAAAGGTTGTAAATTGTTTATGACCAACATGTTAAAAGTATGAATTTTTTTAAATATAATATTTTGCACAAGATAATGATTACCGACCAAGCAAGGGTTGCATAGCCAGTGAAGGTTGTTTTTATGTAGTTGTAATGATAAACCAACCAGGTAAGGGCAAAATAGCCAGTCACGGTCGTTAAGTACTTCTATGTATTGTTATCAAAATATGACAACTTCTTTTAAGATTTTAAGTAATGTCATGTTCATTTGATGTGTGAGATATACATTGCTTATAAAAAGAGTAGTGACACCTTCAGAGGAAAGTAAATGAGACCTGAAATCATCCTCAGATTAGTCTTTCGTTTGCTATGTTGTCACGGTCTTATAATATTATATTTAATTCCAAGCTGTGAAAGTATATAACAACAATCAAAATGTAATAATATGATTAAACAAGTTGATTAGTTAATTATCAACCAATAATCACACAATCAAAGGAATGTATTAATTTGATCACACAATCAAAGGAATATCATATATTAATTAGCAGGGTATTAAGGTAATTAAGACCATTTATATTAGTATCTTAATTAAAAAAACGTATTTTGTCCAAGTTTTCATTAAAATCCAGTATAAAATTACAGTAATTCAACTTTTTTTTTATTAATTTTAGAAAGAAAAAAACACCACAAAACATTCGTAATTTTAATATATTTTTAATGGTACGACTTCCCAGTGGTACGACTTTAAGTTGGTACGAGTTCACTTTTTTGGTACGAGTTAACATGGTACGAGTTTCCGTTGGTACGAGTTAACTTGCTTCCACTGTAACAAACTTAGTTTTATGAATGAGCTGTCCTGGTTAACATGGGGTTATTTAGCATGTTTAGGGAAATACAATTATGATTGTTACAAAATGAAAAAATAATTAAAATCAAAGTGCTGGATAGCACCTCTGGAAAGTTTGCAACTGTATATGTGTATTATTTCAAATAGGTTATAGACGTGTATATTTTCAAATATATGTATTTAATCACAGTTTGGATTTTTCAAACTAAACCATTGTCTCGGCAGCAATTTCCAAAAATCACTTTTAATACCCCATTTATGGACATTATGTTTTCTGGTCTTTGCGTCCGTTCGTCCGTTCTTCCTTCCGTTCGTCTGTCTGTCCCATTCAGGTTAAAGTTTTTGGTTTTGGTCGAGGTAGTTTTTGATGATGTTGAAGTCCAATCAATTGATCCGTGTATATAGTAAATTTACGAAAATACACCGTTTGGTGGTGCGCCTGTCAGATGAGAAACGTACAGATAAGGTAATAGGTAACAGATAAATATACTGTTGGTATTGGTATCGGATTCGACCCTGAACTTGTTAATTATTGGCAATATTAATTATGTGGAAAACAAAAGGGTCTGGAGTGGTGTAATTTTTAATCAACACCATTGTCCTATATTGGATATATATAAAATTGAATTCTTTGATTTGTCGTTTTTACCCCATGACAGCTGACAAATTGGACCTTGTTATTTTAGTATTATACAGATAGATGTTCCCTATGATATAATCTTTCTAATTTAAATGCCAAATTAGAGTTTTTACTCCATTTTCACGGTCCACTAAACATAGAAAATGATAGTGCAGATGGGGCATGCGTGTACTATGGACACATTCTTGTTTTATATATCTATACTTCTGAATCTAAAGACCGTTTTTATGTTCACCTGATAAATGTATAACCGAAGAAAGCTATAAGTCAAACTTATATATAAAGGTATATATACTTGATAGGGTATCCTGAAAATTGCACCCCTTAAAAGTGACGCCAACCAAATTAAAACTTGACTTGTGTTTTGTGGTTGTAAGCATTGAGTATAAGTTTCATAAAATTTGGTTCAGGCAAACTAAAGTAAGAGAACAGAAATCAATTTTGGGATGTATGGACGTAGTCATACAAGTAAGGGACGTACATGCTTACAGAAAAAAACAAGGATAAAACTCAATATAGTGGGGGCATAACAATAGTAGTATGACATCAGGAATAACAAGAATGTGTCCCAAGTACACGGATGCCCCACTCGCACTATCATTTTCAATGTTCAGTGGACCGTGAAATTAGGGTCAAAACTTTAATTTGGAATTAAAATTAGAAAGATCATATCATAGGGAACATGTGTACTAAGTTTCAAGTTGATTAGACTTCAACTTCTTCAAAAACTAACTTGACCAAAAACTTTTACCTGAAGCGAACGGACGCACAGACGGACGGACGAACAGACGGACGGGCGAACGGAGGCACAGACCAGAAAACATAATTCCCCTCTACTATCGTAGTAGGTGGGACATAAAAAGTTTATATACACAAGATTCATACAATGTTGATCTGAGGTGCGTATTACCCTGTAACACATTTTAGTTGCTGTTGTGTAATTACTATTGAGGCAATGACATTTTAGATTTTTGTTTTAAGCCATTTATTTGATATACTAATAATCATTGCCTCTGCACATGTGCTAGGACCACGTGGCTAGGACGACACATTGTTAATTATAGGTCAATCTTAAAGAATCATACTGCCCCAGGAATAAAGTGTGAGGATAAAAGTTCTGGATCCGCCATTGCAATGTTAAGCACTAAGAAAGTAATTTTGCTAGTACATGGACAAATGTTATTAAAGCATTTTAATAATTTCTACAGCACTTGTCTTTAGCTTGATCTTGGTCTTGATACACTGAACTATAATATTCTAAGAAGTAGATGATGACTCGTTTGCTTTTAAATTATACGGATGCTATGCTACTAATTGTCATTAAGACAATGTTTTTCTGTTGTCAGTTTGATCCACTTGAGCATGCTGAACGAGTGAAGGTCCTTATATCCACATTGGAAAGTGAAACAGCTTGTATTTAAATAACGGAATTAAAAGTTTTCAAATGATTTTAGGCATCAAAACTTTCAGATCGATGTCAGTTTGACAAAAACAATGCACTTTTCTATAAAAGCCGGCATTAACCTTTACCCGTCTTTGGCGTGTGACATAAGCCATATAATTATCGATTATTATATTTTCTATCACCTGTGTATTGTTAAAATAAATCAAACCATTATCACTTGTCAATTATCCGACTTGGTCAAATTTCAACTTGTTCTCGCATACCGGACTCTTTCGATACACTCTGCCTTTACTTATTCAATAATAAACAGTTGTAAATATCGTACATAGTAAAAAAAATAGTGCGGGAAAATGTTCATTCATGAAATATTCATGAATGAAACGCTATCTCGCGTAGATTTCTTTTGATTTTCTCTTCAGCCAATGGCCGATCCGCAAAGTAGTGTTTGTGATACTTATTTCAAAATGAAGTTTAATTCATCTGAATTGTCGGTGAACATTAATTCCTTTTTTATTCAAGCTGTAATCTTTTCAAAAGAGTAGTAACACAAAATATCCGAGAATCAGAATTCGAACACTAGTACTACATTATCTTGGAGCAGAACATTGCGATAGTCTGTCTCACCGGAGGTTTAGGCGGACGCCTATGGAAAGTAGCTATAGCAAGCTATAGCAAACTTTCCAAAAACGTAGGCTCTCATATGCTCTTGAGAATACATCACAAATCTATTCACAGCTAGGGTACAATAAACATTATAAATATAGACTATAGAGGCATACACAAATATTGAAATCAACAAATTTACAGATCAGTCACCTCTCCGCCTATTTCCTCAGGATCCCACACCATGTCTTCATCATCCAACTCTGACATTATAAACTTAAATGCGTTTTTAATAAACTGTCAACAAATATATTATAAATCTACAAAAATAAAAAACACCAAAGTTTGAAGACAAAAATCTACACTGAAGTGTTAATTTTCCTGTTAATTAATTGTGGAATATGTAATTCTTTTTAACATAAATTTGAATTTTATGAAAATAATAAACACTAAATCATTTTTTTTATAAATAATAATAAAGAATGATGGCTGATATTGATGCATTTGATCCTTAACATAACAAAAGATAGAAATGTAACATAGAATGAACTCTTTATAGTTACTTTCCCAAAATTATGGGTACACCCGAATTAATGAAATAAATCTGATATCAACATTGTAAATTTGTGTTTTTTTCAAAGTTTTCCACTTAGTTATTTTGCGACAATATTTTATAAAATTTAAAAGAATGTTTGAATACATGTTGTTTAATTAACAATTTAATGTTTCTTTCAATTGTGTAACTGAGAATGATTTTATGTTCTTTTCAATGGGACCTTTCCAGGATCGACAGACGTAATTTGTAATAATCGTCTAAAAGAACTTTTCAGTTATTTTTTTACAAGTTTGTATGATATCAATATGCTATTTTATATCTTTTTCCATAAATGACAAGTTGTCAAATAATTAGAAATCTCAATATTTGTTCAGAATGCAGAAAATCTTTTTCTCTTTCAGTGAAAAAAATCTCCCAGTATCTCAAAAATTGACAAAATTTATGGGTTACATGTTACATTTTGTAGTTACTTGTTGATAAATGTGTTTTAGTACCATCATGCTCATAAACCATCCTTGACTTATCTGACATGTCGGCTCCCTTGTCCAGTATATAAAATGCTTCGAAAAGAAATCAATGATATATATACATGATATATATTATACATAATTACAGTTTATTGTCTTAATTTTGTATCCTACCATAGTCTAAAATCGGTCATCTTGTCAGTTCGTTAGGTATTTGTGTTTGAACTTAACACACGGGGAAACTACGCATTGACGTCACTACGCTACTTCTGGCGTAGAAAAACAGTGCAGAATACGTTTTTTCCGCACTTTTGAATAAAAAAACATTTCTAAAGGTAAGTTTTCATTGTTCTCAATTATTGCTGAAAAATGCCAATTTTCTAATGCCTGTTTCAATCGTGACTTCTGAATGTCTAAAAACATTCTAGAACTTTACAAAATCCCACTTCCGACCTCCATTGCTTTGTGTACATTCCATTCAGCGTCATCAGTCTTGTGGCAGGCAAAACAGGTCAAGCACATCGTATTTTTAGGAATTTTAAAATGACATGTTCCTTATTTCGCGATTTTCCCGCGAAAAAAGCCCAACCAAAATGAAAGGAAAACTATATGAAAAAACGATGTCCATGCCATAATTTTGTACATGAATATAGAGAAGGTTAATAAAAAACAATTTACATTTATTTTTTATAGATTTTTTTTTTATTCATTATAAAAAGATCGATATTCTGACCATCATGACTGAAAGTAAATATTCATACAAAATTCCATTGATGTCGAAAGGGATGGCAAAAAATGAGGTTTCCTGTTGAATAAAACCCAAAATTATTACAAACTATTTTAAAGCAATATCCCACAAAGAAATAACGTAATTGCCGTAGACTGAAAAATCCCCTAATTGACAGTAGAGCAATTTGATTGGGTAGAACGAATTAACATCACATGATTTTGACGCCATTGAAATTTTATTGTAAACAAACAAGGTCAGAAGGTTCCGTATGGGACAGCATCATACATTGAGTTACTAAGAAACAATTATGAGTTACCAAGCTTGACAATGCATGGTAATAAAAAATGAAAGCTAAGTCTACAGAAAAAATAAGAAAAAAATAGCCTTAGGATAACGACTTATCAACACACCTGGATATGCCATAACCATTTAATGTAAATGTGTTTGTGCTAATAAATAATGTCTTTTGTCTATAATATTCTACCGTAGTCTAAAATCGGTCATCTTGTTAGTTCGTTCGGTATTTGTATTTGAACTTATCAAACGGGGAATCTATGCATTGTCGTCACTTCGCTTCTACCATCGTACAAAATTAGTGCAGAATACGTTGTTTCTACTCTTTCAAATAAAAAAACATTTCTAAAGATATGTTTTCATTGTCAATTTTCTAAATTATTGCTAAAAAATGCCAATTTTCTAATGGATGATTCCGACAACAAAAGTAGGCATGTTATACACTATTGTGTAGAAAAATCAATTCAGATTTACGACATAACAATTTTTAGTGAGGTTGGTAACTGAGAAATTGGCATATTACGTAATTTCGCGACCGGGTGACATTTTTCAAAATGTGTAGTTAAGTACACCTTGTGTTATATTAAGGTATATAGGGAGAAAAAAAATTCTGAGACAAGTGCCTGCATAAGAACCCTATAAAATTAAACAGACTTAACTTCATACATCATCATTTCAAATTTGAAAGATCCAAAATCAATCAAAGTCACATGCACATATAAGTGGACTAACTTGCATAACATTGATTTCTATCCGACACAGTGCATATGTTTAATTAAAAAAAGATAACAGGAACTTTCAGGCGCTGATTAATGATATTGCTCTGCTCTATGACATGTACAATGGTTATATCAACATGAATTCTAGAGTTTGGTTAGCGCTCTCATTAGATGAGAAAGTCAGTCATCAGGCTGATTAACTATATATATTTAGAAAAAGATTAATCACAATTTAATAATAAATGAAAATTAAATGCATATTCATTATAAAATCATCATCATCATCATTAAATTGTGATTAATCTATTTCTAGATATTGTGAATTCAGGATTTAGATATTTTAAGTTCCGGCCCTTGCAACATGAAAGAAGGAGTGATCAATTATGGTTGGGACTGAATTATTCTAGTAAGCATAAAGAAAGATAAATTTAATTGAAAACCACATGAAATCAGTGTTATATCAAATTTGCTTTTGACTCTGAGTGATACATGTATATATATATATATATATACTAGCTAGCTAGCCTGAGGTATTCCATTATAGATTTTTTTTCACTTACGTCACATATATTTATCTCTGTTACAGGAAACTGAGGCAATGGTGGAATTATCACAGCTGATGAATCTTAAGAGATTTAACTTTAATTATGTCATATTTATAGTACTGTGTGCGATAATAGCCTATGTTTTCCGAGCTGGTGACACTTACATAATGAAACCTGTATGGAGAAAAAGAGTAGAGCCTCATTACTATAGTAACAGGGACTATCCAACATTAGAGGACAGGTTACCATCACCAATTATTACTGATTTAGAAGGTGATGGTGTAAATGAAATCATTCTAATATCTAATGACTATAAATTGACATCTCTAGCTCTTCCAGATAAAACGGAGGATGAAGATGATCTTACATTACCTCATGTTGTTGTTAAAAATAAAATACAGTTACCAATAGCAACCAAAGAAGATGGTGGAACAAGTAGACCTGTTGTCATGTCTACAGGATTTACTGTGTCTTATCAATCCATGATTCAGATTAGGAAACAGGTACATTGGATTTGTATTTGCAATTGGGGATAATGTAGAAATATGGGGAGAAATTGCTATAAATTCCTAGTAGAGTATTTATCTTTTGTAACATTCATGATATTATTGATATTATTAGGGTATCATTTGAGCTGAAATATATGATGTGTTCCATGTTTTATCTGTAACCATGGTAACATTTAGATTCATTAAAACAGAAAATTAAGAAAAAGTTGTTGATAGCCACATGATTTCTAACCAATTTCAATAGATCTACGGGAATAACTTATAGAATATAGTGTGCTATATAATCAGCATTTTCATCAACTTTTTTGTGTATTCAAACTTAATTTGTTGATGCAATACACATACATTACAAAATCATTGCAAATATGATGTCATGGATGTTTCAAGGAAATAAACATGAAAGAAGAAAATCTCAATATAATAAATGCTCAAAATAAAAAGAAAACTCTTAAAGACATGCAATGAAAGATGTCCTATAAACATACATTTTACCTGCATGAAAACATATTGCTAATACCTGCCTGACATTAAACATGTTAAAGAAACATTTACAAACATTTCTATGGGTTACAAGATGATAAATACTGTATAACAAATGAACTAAAATCCATATTCAGGATGATTACAACTAAATGCCACATGAACACACCCTGTATATTTTATGATACTGTTTTGTAAATATTTTTTTTATTATTTTTGCAGATCATAGTGATAGCAACTGATGACTGGCAGGTTTTCTGTTACTCACATGACTTTCAGTTACTATGGAAACAAAGACTGATGAACATCGCCCATGTACGATTGACCTACAAGATCAAAGCTATGGATGTTATGATCACATCACATAATGTCAGGAAAAATGATGAAGGACTGGTCATTATTGGTGGAAGTTTCTCACACACAGTACATGATACCAACACAACTAAAGTTTCAAAGTAATCAATTGTTTGAGGATTTTATGGTTCTGAGTATTGTCCAAGGTTATCATGTGTTCTGTGTATTGTTCTAGGATAAAATGAGTTCTGATTATTGTTCAAGGTTATCATGTGTTCTGAGTATTGTTCAAGGATATTATGTGTTCTGAGTATTGTTCTAGGGTATCATGCATTCTGGCTATTGTTCAAGGATATCATGTGTTCTCGTTCAATGACATCATGTGTTCTGAGTATCTTTCAAGGATTTCATGTGTTCTGAGTATTGTTCAGGGATATCATGTGTTCTGAGTAATGTTCCAGAATATCATGTGTTCTGATTATTGTTCAAGAATATCATGTGTTCTCGTTCAATGACATCATGTGTTCTGAGTATCATTCAAGGATATGATCTGTTCTGAGTATTGTTCAGGGATATTATGTGTTCTTAAAAACAGCATGCAAAGAAATAATTTAGTAATTGTCTTTTGTTATATATCGAAGCAGTTCTGTCAATTTAAAAATTTGATGTTGATGTTAGTTCTATGGTAATCTTTGTAAAACTTATTCACATCTTACATTATCTTAGAGTGATATGTAGTTTGTCATGTTGTATAGACTTATGGTTGAAGCCCCATGTTAATCTCAAGTTGTTTGTTATGTTCAGTGTTTGCCATCTCAATGCACAGCATCTTTTATTTATTGTAATACAATTGTATTAGAGTAGACGATCCATTACTTAAAAGTTTTTATAGTATGTAAAGAATTTCCTGTACTTTATAAAAATAAGAAGATGATGTTTGATTGCCAGTGAGACAACTCTTCACCAGGGAATTGATATATATTTTTTTATTTTATATTTTTATAGTGACACAACACTAGAGAATGCTACCAAGGAGGATAACTCTTTGACACATTTCTCGTCTTTTGCAATAAGTGCAAAAGATGGATCCACCAGGTGGCACCACTTACCAGGAGATTTTGGAGAGATAGATACATCAGTGAAGGTATTTTGTATTGCAGAGAAAGGGATAACTAATTCAAGGCTCTTTTGTTTACGGTAAATTCAGAAATTATTGTGATGGTTTTATTTATGTCAATAATGTGACTGGACGAGTATTGCAATTGTAAGGATATGATAATTAATACACATATCTTATGCAGATTTTCCTGAATATGTCAATCTCTAGTATGGCGTCCATTATCACTGAACTAGTACACATTTTTGCCTAGGGGCCAGCTGAAACACAACTCAGGGAAGGTGATTTTCTCATCATATTTTCTGAATTTACCAAAACGAAAAATTATGCTAGTTTTTCTTACCGGTAATTTTGATGTACTGATGTACAAATGTATAAGACTTATATACAATCAACAAAATTATCAGCAATCCAAGTATGTTAGAATCATGTTTGTTTTACAATGATTATGTACATTTTGGTTAATTGTTGGAATGAATAACAAATGTAGGTCAAGTCACTTTGATCATGATGGAATGTATCCCACAAAAATGATATTATTGGCACTGACAGACATAAAAGATAGACTTCCAATAATGGAAAAACCTAGGAGAGACTTATGCTGTCTTCCATTTAAAAAGGCCTTGACTGATGGCTTTTAAGCCTCGGTCACACCTTACCGGATAGCACGAACGGACGCCTAACGGATGAAAATAAAAGTTGTCCGTTGACAAAATTGTTATCCGTTGGGAGTCCGTTGATGTACTGACTGAATAAAACGGACCTGTAACGGATGCATAACGGACACACACCGGATATGCAACGTACGAGAAACGGAAACGTACCGGACAGAACGGATGTCGAACGTACATCCAACGGACACCTAACGGAAGCGTACCGGATAAAACGGATGAACAAGATATACGGAAAAATCAAAGGCGACAATAATAATACATGTAAATCAAATAAATATTCAAAATGTGTCTGTGTAACTGGTTTTGGTTTGTTCTTCAAAATTCCGCGAATGGGCAGTGTCTGGCCTGAATAAGAACTGCTTGATTGTGAAGACGTGCCTATACTCTAAGATCGATTATGAATAATAAGAATTCATGAACCTTAAGAAATCTGACACACCAATAATTGGCATTTCTGACGTAAAATTTTCAATTGGCATTTATCCGTTTCAGATCCGTTCATTATCCGTTTTATCCGTTATACGTCCGGTAGAAGTCTGTTTCTCATCCGTTCAACATCCGTTTTATCCGTTAAACGTCCGGTAGAGGTCCGCTGGTGAATTTATCTTCCAAACCTCCAACGGATGTATAACGGACACGTAACGGATACAAAACGGAAACAAAACGGACGAGTACCGTACAAAACGGAGGCCTAACGGACGTTCAACGGACATTTTATCCATTGGACGTTTGTTCAAAGTTTTGAACATGCTCAAAATTTTCCACCGGACAGAACGGACGTCGACGGATAAAACGTACGCTTAACGGACATGCAACGGATATGGACGGACGTCTAACGGATAAGAACGGACGTCCAACGGACATGAACGGATTGAAAAAAAGTTATCCGTTAGGCGTCCGTTCGAGCTATCCGGTAAGGTGTGATCGAGGCTTTACACAATACTTACTTAAGATTTACTGTGGATTGGTTTTTGTTTTTGTGTTCCCAATTTTCTTGGATTTTATTATTGAACCAATGTGAACCAATAATAAGGTGTTCAACTAAGTTTAAACTAAAAGTGAACCAATAATAAGGTGTTCAACTAAGTTTAAAGTAAATGTGAACCAATAATAAGGTGTTCAACTAAGTTTAAAGTAAATGTGAATCAATAATAAGGTGTTCAACTAAGTTTAAAGTAAATGTGAATCAATAATAAGGTGTTCAACTAAGTTTAAAGTAAATGTGAACCAATAATAAGGTGTTCAACTAAGTTTAAAGTAAATGTGAATCAATAATAAGGTGTTCAACTAAGTTTAAAGTAAATGTGAATCAATAATAAGGTGTTCAACTAAGTTTAAAGTAAATGTGAACCAATAATAAGGTGTTCAACTAAGTTTAAAGTAAATGTGAACCAATAATAAGGTGTTCAACTAAGTTTAAAGTAAATGTGAACCAATAGTAAGGTGTTCAACTAAGTTTAAATGCTCACTGTGGCAAAACCACAAAATCAAATACATGTATCTAACTTTTCCTAGATCAACACAATTTGGTAACCATAGAAATTAATAATTCCACATGTACAATTAGATTATAAATTGTAACCTGTGTTTTTCGTTATGAATTAGGATATACATGGTGACCATCATTGGAAGTTAGCCCTGAAGAGACACAGGCTCCATGTAGGAGAAAGTCCATGGAATCTTTATAAACAAGAAATCTGGAAATATCTGGTAAGGTAGAAAATTATATTTGAATATGATTTTGTATCTATTCATGATCCACGAAACAACTATATGGCATGTTAGTAAAGATTTTTTATAAACACTACCTTGAGCACTGTATTGACTTGAAATTGTTATTCTGAATTAATAAGTCAGGTATTATTTAAATAGCCATTGACATCAGATGATTGAAAAAAATAACAAAAACACAAATACAAAAAAAAAAAATGAAAATAGATAAAGAAACGCATGTATCTTGATAGACAATGAAAATGGGTTTAAAATGTTAAAGAATGTTCACATTTGCTGAAAACAAGCGTGAAATACTATCCTGCTCATATAACATCATGCTTACCTACACTATAATGTTGGTGGCTGTCCTTTCCAGTGTACATTCTTTACAGCAGCCTCATACATATGTAAAAATTCATGTTTCTGCCACAGATGATTTTAATCACAAAATTGTACTTGTAGCCCCATTTCTGGAACAATCTAGAAGATACAAAGATAAAATTAGGTAGGTTTCAAAAACAAGATGAGGCTATTATGGACAATCAACAACAACAACAGAAATCTGCTCTCAGACCAGAACATATTATGGGATATGCTTATGGTGGTCAGCGTCCACACACAGACGATGAACATATAGTAAATCCTAATGTAGTGGTCATCCACAATCATAATGGACTTGAGGTACTAAATCTACTGACCGGACAGCCAGTGACACAGTTTCCTTTAGCGTCTGATGGGGCCATCTACCTTGATATAGATTACGATGGTTATGTTGACAGAGTTTCCTGGGGAGCAGAAGAAGGACGTAGTCCCTGTTATGTTGATATCTGGAGATTACAACCTGTAAAGGAGAAAATGGAAGGACTAGCTGTCTGTAAACTTTTCCGTGTCTTTTTCTCCTCATCGTGGGCTTATGATGAGGATATTCTTAAGAAGTTACCACCCATTATCATTAAAAGGTAAACATGCTTATTCAGAAGGTTTTTCTGGAATACTTGAAAAAAAATCACAAAATAGTAAAACTTTAAAAATGTTAAAAAAAAAAGGAGTATTGCATGTATTGGTTTTAAATTGTTAAAATTATTTTCAGATGAAGACTCATAACAGCCAATTTATGATGTCGCATATTTTCTCATATTTAAATAGAAAAATAAATCGTAGATCAGCAGACAGTTTAAGATGTCATTTCTTTTTTGTGTCTATGTTTTTTTTTTTAAACTTTCATATTGACATAAAACCTACACCTTGTTATATTCTTATTCATTACTCTTAGAGTGACAAATCTTTATCATTTATATATAGGGGCCTGGGTGGCCGAGTGGTCTAAGAAGTTACTTTTGTAATCACTAGACAGTCAACACTGAGGTTGTGAGTTCAAACCCTGCTCGTGCAGGTACACTCAACTCCAATCTTAACTGACTAGGATTGTCAGTTTTCCTATCGAAGGTCGGAGGTTTTCTACGGCACTCAGGCTTCCTCCACCAATAAAAACTGGCGGCCACGGAAATGCAGTGCTCAAAAGTGGTGTTAAAACACTAAAAATCAATCAATCATTTAGATATAGACTTAAAAATTGAGAATATAAATGGGGAAGGGTTAAATAGACAACAACTCAACTAAAGAGCAACAGCTGAAGGCCA
Source organism: Mytilus galloprovincialis (assembly GCA_037788925.1). Lineage (NCBI taxonomy): Eukaryota > Metazoa > Mollusca > Bivalvia > Mytilida > Mytilidae > Mytilus > Mytilus galloprovincialis. The sequence continues at coordinate 85,957,584 of CM075333.1, read as the reverse complement.
TCAATGGGTCTTCAAAACAGTGAGAAAATCTCTCACCTGGAGTCGAGCTTCAGCTGGTCACTTAACAAAAATGTGTACTCTAAACTCTAAAACATACAAATGAACTAGAGGCCATCTTAAACTTGCAGTGAGGTGAGAGTTTTTTTGCTCTGTGTTGAATAACTTACTGTGACTTTGAGATGAAGAGCAGCAATAAAAGTGCTGTTTCTTTTGCTTTTGTGAGTTTTTTTGTTGTTGTGCATGTCCTGATTTTGTGTCGAACATAAATGTCCCATATCCTTTGTTTTTATATTCAAATTAAAAATCACTCTAGACTCTTTGTTTACAGTATATCAAGAAAGACTGGTATTCTGAGACATTTACTGGGACATCATTTACCAACCAGTAAACAACCCTATGACATCATCACGATGGGTAGTTATGGTAGAGTATCATCATATGACAAAGAAGGAAATGTAAACTGGCAGGTACGGATTATTAAAACTATATTGATCATTTGTTCATGAATTGGCAGGACTTCATAACACTTAATAGCTCATAAAAATTTGTTTACCAAAATTTAAGCAGATTCTTTATTTTCTTTTTTTTGATTTGAGACCCAAATAATACCAATGCAAATATAAGGTCAGAGTCATCTTTGTCCTGCCATATTTTAAAAATCAAATATCTCGAAAAGGAGCTCCATGACCTATCAATATTTTTAGCTTATTTTGATCTTTACTAAATGCTTTTCCATCTTATAGTATCAATTTTAAATTCTTGATTTATTTAATTTCACCTAAGTACATCCTTAAGGGTCTAGATCCAAGCTAGATGAATGATATGTTGTTAAGATAATCTTCTTGTTAAGTTACAAAGATTCTTACAAATAACAGTGAAAACTAGATATGTCAACCATTTGTTTTTGCAACACAATTTTAAAGTTTTTCATTATTAAATTATTAAATTTGTTTGTATGTTTTTAGGTAGGAACACCAGCCAGCTGGTCTGTAGAATCACAAGATAGAAAGAGAGAAGTAGAAAGTGAGCCAGAGAAGTTACAACAATATATGGACAGTTTTTATCCCAGTAGACAACTTATGTCACTGCAGGTTTATGGTCACAAGGTATACACTTCTTTTTTTCTTTCCTGACTTATTTCTGTTTTTCTGTTTAATGAGAAGGAGTATACAAATTCCTACCTCATTTAACCATTATCAAAAAATTGTATTTCATGTATTTGATTCATTAATCATTGATGAAAGACTATGAAATATGATCTCAACAATCAAAATGTTTTATCAATTTTTTTTATGTTTTACTTTGATAGTTATTAATCCAGATAATGTACTCCGTATAATTGATATGTTTGGGTTTTTTTTAGAGAAAGTTTCTATTTTTTTTGTGGCATGTCATGCCAAATAAGTTACAGACTACTTGATAACATGAAATCCAATATAAAACTTTCTAACCTTTACATTTGGTTTAACTTGAAATCAAAAATGGTACAAACTCTTTGTCAAGAAATTGAAAAGAACTAGTGAAATTGCATGCAGAAATGGACCTCTATGAAGCCTTCATAAATTTTATAAACAAACTCACGCAGATAAGAGGAATCACTAGGTAGTTATCTTTTGTTTGTATTTTCACTGTTATTTAGACATATAATGAACCATGTAATTTATTGATTATTATTCTGACAGTCTTTCTTTCTAATTAAAAATATAAAAAATAGATAAATTTAAATATTTGAATTTAGTTTTGTATATGTATAACAGTTGTTTTGTATTGCAGGATGCCATGGTGATGTCAGGCTGGTCAAATATAGCTATTGTTGACCTTAAAGAAGGAAACCTGCTAGCCTCTCATTCATTACCTTGTCAACCCAGTAGTCCTCTTGTTGTAGGAGACTTTGATAACGATGGATTAAATGATGTTATAGTAACATGTAAATTAGGGTGAGCTATTTAAAGTATGGTGAGGTTATAATAATAGTCATGCCTCTCGGTGAGGCATTTTCTCGATGTGTTGACAAGACCCATTGGTTGCCTTGGCCTGTTTTCTGCTCTTTGGTTGGGTTGTTGTCTCTTTGGTACATTGCCCATTCCCTTTCTTCATTTAAATTCTGTATTCAGAGTATAAAACTGATTGTACCAAATTAACTGTCATTAGACCGCTTTTGTATTTTTTGTAATCTTTAACTGTGGATTAATGGAAATTTGCTGGATACCAATTTTTGTGGATTTTAAAGGTGTAGGTGAAACACAAATTAAAAAGTTCAAAGAAGGGAAAATTTATATTTTATGCAGACTTTAGCAAAATCAGAAAATCAAATATCCATAAAAATAAAACTTTCCTCAATCAATGACCCACAGAAATAAATGAATTCACAGCAAATATTTTTTAGACTGATGACTTTAATTTCATATTACAGAAAATGTAAATACTAAAGTAAACTGTTTGATTTTATTGCCTTGAATGATTAAAAAATGTATGATATAGGATGTCAAACGTGAATATCTATGTAAATATTTAACTAGGTCTTTACTGTATATCGTAAATTTGAAAACTTTTGTATGCATTTATTATATAACAATGGAAAAAAATGCAAGATTCATTTATGAGATTTTATAAAGTGTTCCATACGAAGTATTCCATACAAATAATAATTTCAAAATTTTATTTAGAGCCACAAATCAGTGTCAATCATCAAACTCTCAAAGAAATTGCATTTTTTTTTATAAGTGGTCATGTACTTATTTTAACAAGGTTGTTCAAATTGATGAGACAGAAATAATTCCCCTTGTAACATAACAATCTTGTAAATATTGTATTTTTTTATATATTTTTAGGTATCTTGGTTTTTCATTACATCATCATACAAACCATATCTACACCATGTTGTATGCTGGGATGGTATTTGGTGCTATTTTAATCCTGTCCTGGTTGTGTTCACCTGCCACATACTACAGTAATGAGAAAGAGGAAGACAGTGATAGTGAGGAGGACAGAATGGATGATTACTGAGACTGGGATACAGTAATGTTTTATAATGAACCCAATTGACAAGACAATGCTTGAGTTATTCAGGAACAAATCATGGTTGTGAAGTCTAGCTTTGGAAGTAGTGTAAGGAGAGAGATTAGTAAAGAAAGTATGTGTATGGATGAAGTGGAAATAAAATGGCCATTTCACGATGAATAAAAAAAAAACTGATATCCTGGATGTTGCTTTTTTACCAATTTACATGAAACACGGTGAATAGTGAGCTTCTAGCATGAAAAACAGGTGAACTGAAGATTGCAAACATGTTGCATAATAATAATCCTCTACCACCCTCTGTCAAGAAGGCAATCATTGTGAAAAGAGTTTTTTTAATTTATATTGAAAATAATGTGGAAATTACAGAAAGTCTATCATGCTATACTTAAATTCATTGAAAGTACACAAAAGTAAATGATATGGAAAATTGCCAAGGCATTCTGTGGACAGTAAAATTGTGTGTCTTTGCTTTATTCAGTACATAGCATTGCCATAAAATTTAAAGCTCATAATTCCAATCTAGCAGTGTAGCTATATTATGATTGCATGATGAAAAGGCCTTATACTGCCATTTGTAAGATTTTAATTGTTGTTTTTATACAAGAATGAAGATTTTTAATATTGTAGAAATTTTAACTGAGGATTTTACATGGTATTGTAAAAATTGAAATTGTTAAGTTTTGTCAGAACTGAGGTTTGATAAATCCTCCATTTTCTGCATAAGAACCTCTATTTTCTGCATAAGAAAATGCCTATACCAAATCAGGAACATGACAATGTTTTATATTGGTAAGATGTGTTGAGCTTTTGATTTTGCCATTTTATAAAGGACTTTTTGTTTTGAATTTCCCTGGCAGTTCAACGTTATTGTTATTTTACTTTTTGATATTTTGTTGATTTATTTTGTATTCTGATTACACAACTTGCAATTGAACTTTACCTTATGTTCAACTGTTAATGGTGAATTGGTGTTTATCTTTCATTATTTCATATATCTATTTGGAACACTTACTTTCTAATTAATTATATTACTAGCAAACTATAAGATAATTATATTGTGTACAACTGCTTTGATATTTTATCAAGAACACTTTTATTGTTTCTCATAATCATTACCTTATCTAGCTAAGGGATGTTAGTCAAACTATCAAGCTAAGGGATGTTAGTCAAACTATCAGATTGTTTTTTTTATCAAGAACAATTTTGTTGTTTCTCATAATCACAACCTTATCAAGTTATTTGATATTAGTCAAACTATCAGATCATTGTATTGTACATGTATATCTAATTTAATTTTGTTCTAACACATAATTTTGTTGTTCCCCGTAAACAAGAATAACACTTAGACTGAAGTTAGGCACATTATGATCTCAATTTTGTTTTTATATAAAACTGAAAGAATAAAAGAATTTAACCTATTGACTTGGTTATGTATTTTATGTGTGGAAAATATTTTGCATTAATCAAATCGATTCATAATTCTAGTTTGGTTGGTTGATTCAACATTTAAACTAGAATTAAAAGGCCAGTTCATTCCAGTAGAATAATGGGAATGTTTCATATAATTAACATTCTCTAAAATTAATGATACTATTGTTATTATGATATTGACATAATATAAAAAAGAAGATGTATGTATGATTGCCAATGAGACAACTCTCCACAAAGTCAAATGACACAGAAATTAACAGCCATAGGTTACTGTATGGCCTTTAACAATGAGCAAAGCCCATACTGCAGTAAGCTTTAAAAGCTGCAAATACATACAGAATGTGGTAGGTTAAACTTGTTAGCGGAATCACAACCCTCCCCTAACCTAGGACAGTGGCATAACAGTACATCATCAGAATGGAATCAGAATGAACTAAACAAATCAGTTGAATCAGGCTTAACTCATCAGATGGATACAAATAGAAACACATAACAAAATCATGTGGATTTAACTGGGTATTTGTACATCCCCAAAACAAAAGGACTCTTAACTCTTAAGTACAGATCTGAGAGTACTCACAGATACTGACAGCTAGTTCAAAGCCAATAACAACTAATTTAAAAAAAAAAATGCATCTAAGACTAAATAATTTACGAGTTTGACTGTCCCTCTGGTATCTTGCGTCCCTCTTTTTTAAAACCATTTATTTGATGTATTAAGACTGTACTTTAGCTGTTATATTTTAAGCTTGATATATCTTAAACATAGGTTTAGTTTTCCCACCAAAGTGTAATAGAGAAATACTAGTAGACAGAAACCAGAAAGCTTAAAATGCAATACTGATTTTGCCATTGTAATTTAAGATAAGCAAGACTTTCAGCTGTTGTATTATTTCGAGGTAATTTTTACTTAGAATAATTAAGCTTAACAATCTATCTGGTTCCTATCACTTTACATTTGTCATATGTTGCCTTCTTTCTTCTTTAATATAAGACTCTTCTTCTGAAAAACTTGGGCAATAAAAATCTCTAAATTTAGGATTGTTCCACATTTTCCTGAAAGCTTAGGTAAATTGACAAAATTGTAAACAGCTAAAATATAAGTCCAGCAATTTGGCAAGAAGTTTAAAAATAAACCCATCTGCATTCCAATTGGAACAACTGTACATGTACCCATCTTCTAGCTAATTTGTTCCTTAATTGATACGAGACTGAACAAAACATAGAATTCTGTGGAAGAATGAAAAAAAGCATGTATTAGCCTATCACATCAGGTTCCTCTATATAGATGCTGTCATTAAAATTAAAAGTTTAGTGAATATATTTAACAACGGTTGAGAACAAAATTTTACAACAAAAGAGTGAACATTCCATTTTTATGAAGCAACATTCCAGCAAAACCTGCATACGGATTATATCTCTCAGTTGATACGATAGTCCAGAGTTTACATTTTCTACAAGGTTTTCATTGATAGAAGGTTGCTGCTTACAATGAAGCTATAGAACTACGAGTTTTTATAAATGAACAAAAGTTGTTTAAAAATAATTTCCTTTACATGTAATTGTTAATGACTGGTAATTAGTAGTTATATATTTAAAAAAAAAAACCCAAAAAAACAAAAAAAAAAACAAGTGAATAAATTTAGTTTTATGCAGTTTACCGGTGTTCAACAGTCATAAATCGATTGAGACGGAAAACAAATCCGAGTAACAAGCCAAAACCTAGGGACATACAGGTGGGTTGCACTTACGACAGGACGATTGCCCGGATAGCCTTACCTTACCTCTGTATCTTTAACCCCCTTTGTAGAGGAACCATACGCTAGTATGTATAACTTGTGGTCTTTCTTATATACAGTGATGCCTCCACCAAAGTAACAGTACGATTGCCCGGATAGTGACAGGACGATTGCCCGAATGAAATGTGAATAGTCATAACTTTTTCTTTAGTCGGTAAATATTTTTATTTAAGAGATATTAAACTATATTTTATGAAAATAAAACAAAATAAATGAAAAGAAATATTTTTGAGCAAAACAAGTTGACCGGACGACGACGGATTTCACACTCGCCGATACACGCTATACATATATTTTAAAACTGGTCGAAAACAAGTGTTAATATCTCTTTTGTTTTACAATATTTGTCGACGGAATTAAGGAATCTGTGAGAATAATAAATATATAATACGAAAATATCAACTTTATAGTAAACAAAAATGTTTTTCTGCAAAAAAGTTGACCGGACGGTATAGACATTCGCCGATGTACGCTTTGATTAGATTGAACTGATCGACAAAAAAGTATTTATATTTTTGTTGTTTTACAATATTTTTTCATGAAATTAAGGAATCATGGAGATCAATAAATATGATATGAAAATATAAACTTTATAGTTTTCTTAAAAAAAAGTTGACCGGACGGATTTCACTTTCGGCCGATATATGCTTTAATATATTGAACTAATCGACACAAGTGTTAAGATCTCTTCTTTTTTACAATATTTTTAATAAATATATTATTATTTATTATATGAAAATATAAACTTTAAACTAAATAGTTTATATTACTATAGAACAAATGGAATTGTATATTTGTTCAAATGGTAAAAATTGCGGCAACAAATTATTAGCCAACCCCTTTCGTCTGTCCGAATTATTCTGCCCCCTGCTCACCAACAAGGAGGCGGAAGTGGGAATTTCGAGCAGGATATATCTTTTATTTAAAAATTACATCGTTATTACAAAAAAAATAAGTGTGATTCATTCACAAAGTTCATACAGGAAATACATGCAGCACTATCACAAATAAAAAAGCACAAACAAAACATAAAACTGTTTACATTTGAATTCAATAAAACACTTTTAAACACATATTTAATTCAGTTCAACAAAACAAATTAGACAGTTGAACGGTGTTCATCACAGAGCCAGTCCCCTAAAGACATTTGAACAATTCTGGTGAACCCACTTGCTGCAAGTGACACGGTCTCGTTTGCCTTCACATCCAAACACATTTAAGGAATAACACAGTGAGTACTGTAGTTGAAGAGTTGCCCCCGTCAATTGTAGATTTGGCAGTCGCAAATGCAGTTTTAATGGCGACGCGTAGCGGAGACAGTAAAACGGAGATTTGCGACCGTCAAATCAAAATTGACGGTGGCAACTCTTCAAGACTGATTTAGGCACAAAGACGTCATGGGGTCATTCACTGATTGAAATGAAGTGACCCAGTGGGATATGCCAGTATAATGTATTTGTACAGTTGGGCGTCATCCCTTTTGTGAAAAGCTACCAAATTTTTTTGACCAAGACTTAGTTTCATCATCAAAGACGGGTGAAAGTCCTGTTGGCTGACATCCAGATACGTTCGGATATTGTCTTGAAATAATTGTGCACTTGAAAGACATTAATTATTTCTGAACATAGCCATTCATTGTTTTCTAGAATTTGAATTGAGACCATTAATCCATGCAATTGGGATAGGCTTGTTCACAATAAGTTTTGCTTTCTTTACTGGAGGTGGATTTATCAGTAACAAGTATCTGATGATCTTGACCCTCATCATTATCAGCAAACCTCAATCTCTTAGTAGATTTCGGTGTTGAGTAGCCTCAGCAAACCTCAATCTCTTAGTAGATTTCGGTGTTGAGTAGCCTTCTGTTTTGATGGTGTATTTAACTTGGCTGATGTCTAGGATGGTTTTTGGAGAATGAGGTTCCAGAAGACACTCAATTAAGTGTGTCTCCTCAGAATCTGGAGCTGGTATTATCTCTATATCGCCATCATTGGATCTTTTTTTTTTCTTTCTACCAGACTTTTTATCATTTTTCTTTTTAAAGTTTTGTTTCGACAGTATTCAAAGGTTGATTTTTCTAGGTTTCGTTTCTGCTGTATCCCCAATTTATTGTTTGGCAGCAAGAATAAGGTAGCATTGAGAACTTGCTGGACACTGGCAAGTTTCTTTAGGAAGGATGGTTACAGTATAAACCTTTCCTTGCATGCCTGTGACCATAAATGTCTTGTGTTGTTCAATAAACGACACTTGGCCATTATCAACAGTCAACTTGGCCAGCGATTTTTGGAACAAGTTTTAATCTGATTTTTTAATGGACATAGTGGAGCTTACTGACCCATCTGAAATATCAGATACTAATGGCAATATATGTGTCCCCTCTATTTGGGAAGGGTGTTCCTAAACGGCGGAAACGGAAAACGGAACGGAAACGGAAACGGAAAGATATTTTCATAGTGTACGGAATTTCAGGGGGAAATGGAAAGAACTACAAATTTCAATAACAAGTGAAATAACAAAATCACACAACAATTATGTTGACAATAGGATAGCACCCAGATATCAAAGAAAATAGCAAACAGTTAAGAAAATATAACAGCTATATAAAAAAAAGAGGCTATAAAGAGCACGTGTCATTCCACTTAGTATATGTGCATCATTAATAATGGGAACTCTCCAATATTATACACTTGAATAGTTCATGAGAAAAATCTCACTATTTTCTTTAGTTTTTACCCAAAACACAAGAGAGGATGAGAGGATAAAATAAGTCGTCATTTAAGGGCAATCTTTATCTTAAAAAGTCTACTTAATATAACAGAAATTTGTTTGTAGATCTCGTCTCGCTGATCATTTCTGTTATAAAAGTTTTTAGCTATCGCTTATAGTTTTCAAGATGATTGGCAGAAATACCAAAGAGCAAAAACTTCACTGATAAGTCGACTTACTATTACGACCATTGTAAGTTCTTTGTAGATCTTATATTGTTTGTTATTTTTGCTTTTAAAAATTTCCATCTATTTATTATATATTTCAATATAATAGGCTAACATGGTGAGTGGTGAAATTCGTCATATAAGGGTGATAACTCATATATATAAGAAATCATTTGACCATTTTGACGTGAAAAGACATTAGGTAAAGCTTAGCATTATAAACATGTTTTTCACATCACGTTTTCGCTATTCATAATGGTTTTCAGTAGACAACACTTGCATTTCATCCCTATGTTTAAATTTTAGCCATTACGGCTATCTTGGATGGCATGTGTTCGGTAACATTTGGCCCAGTAGTTTCAGAGGACAGCATTTTTGTAAAAGAATACAAAGGTGAAGACTGACGACGTACATGCACATAAAAAGTCATCTTGGTATGGCAAAGTCAGATAAAAAAATCTCTCAAAGTATACCATCACTAAATATTAAGACCCCGTTTACACCACCAAATAATTGAATCAATCTTAAAAAGACCAGTTTGCGTTTACATTGCTCACGCAAGATCGATCGCGATCGATCTTATTTAATCCAGTGCGTTTACACTACAACATAAAAAGAACCGGTCTGACCTTTATTTTTGTATCTAAATATAACATTCACCCGAAAAAAGATAGATCGCGATCGACCTAAGCGTTTACACCAAAAAAAAAAAAAAAGATCGATTCAAATAAGATCGATCTTTTTAAAACCCCCTCTAGAGGTAGTCTTTAAAGTCCGATTGAAGATCGATCTTACCCGTTTACACTGGACCAAAGATCGATCTTTTTTTGTCAGTGTAAACGGGTTCTAAGGCAGGTCTACAGGCTGAAAACGATCATTACAGTACAGTCACATTGAAAGAACAATTCACTATAATTGTATCTACTAAGAAGAACCCACTAAATATGTACCACTAAAGAAACCGTTATATACCCCAAATCGAAAGACATTATAACTTACCTTGACCTATAACAGTTTATTTTTATAAATTGTGACTTGAATGGAGAGTTGTCTCATCGGCACTAATACCACATCTTCCTATATCCAATTGAGAAGGGGCGAGAGAAAAAAATACGGACCAGAAAAAAAGAGAATACGGACTCAATACAACAAAAGTATGAGGGCCAGAAGAAATAAGTCATAGAATATCTATCTAAAGAAAAATATATAATGAATCAGCAGACATTTGTGCATTTGTGCTTAGCATCTCAAACATGCATTCTCTGCAAGATGGTCTAATATATAGTATGCTCCAACATAATGCGTAACCTAGATTATTATAATATCATCAATACTTTTGGTAAATAACACTGTTGCAACTATATGTACTGTCCTCAATGATTGCACCCAAAACATAAAAAAGGACACGTTACAGATATATCCAGCCATTTTCAAAAAAAAGGGGGGGGGGGGGGGGGGGAGGTCCCAGCTAAGGAGAAAATGGTGAATAGGAGTCCAACTTATGTCCCAATTCAAATGCATTGGTCCTCAGAAAAAAAGGGTTCCAACCCCCGGAACTCTCCCCTGGATCCGCCACTGTTTGTATCACATTTTTAAAAGCCCTATATAAACTACTTTAATCGAATTTAAACAGTTACAGGAAACCAGGTTGAACACAATATTGGTTTTACTCATTACTATGCTTTTGCAAGCAAAGAGTCATGGTAAATTGGACAACATCAAACAGGTCCACCAGGTCGTTGATGCTGGGGTATCGCAAGGAACTATTCAGGGTAAGGTGCTATTTAGTAAATGACATCAATTGTTTATTACTGGTGTTTGGCCAGTAGAAACACTAAAACGATCAGTTAAGTTGTGTAAAATATAGTATCATTTTCGTCATAAAAACAACAGAGAATGAATTTTTAGTTGTCTTAGCATAGGACCAAAATCTTTAAAAATTACCACTATAAATAAATTTCAAATTTCAACATTAATTTCCTTTAGTATGAATGAATATAAATTCATGTCTATGTTAACGGGTGTCACATGTGGAGCTATATCTGCTTACCCTTTCGGAGTTTTTGGTGAGGTTCGTTTTGCTCAGACTTTAGTTTTACATGTTGTGTTTTGTGAACTATTGTTAGTCTGATAGTCTTTTTTTCTTCTTTTTTGGTGATGGCGTTGTCAGTTAATTATCGACTTGTGAGTATGAATGTCCCTTTGGAATCTTTCGCCTATCTTTTAATGTTTTCAACTATAGAAAAACAGCATATTTAGACTATTTACAATTGTAATATTATGAAATAAAATGTACGGGTACTAGAGGGGGGGGGTTGAATTTTCAGAGAAGAATTAAGCGGCATGATATTTAAAGCAGTATGGACAATTTTATTTTAAAATCCTAGTACAAGACGACGGTTAACTTGGTAAGGGCACTGTGCAAATCGTAAATACCAATGTAGGCTACTAATTTTCCGCCACTTGTTTCACATCAATTCGTATTTATTGATAGTAAAGTCTAGGAGATGTAATGCTTTAATACATTAATACTTAACATCGTTCTTCTGTATTGTAATCGATGAAAAAGGGCTTAGTATAGTGAGTGATTTCATCAATGTTTACATTAAAATAAAGGGTATCCAAGTTTATATGTCCAGTTCCCGGGTTTCCTTATCGGTTGCTGTCCATACCTCATTGTCCCAATAGGTTTCTTTTTCGTTTTCTTTCCATTTTATAAGAAAAATACAAATACAAAACAACCCAACAAGATACACCACATCACTAATCATGATTCAAAGCAGTAAAGGAGGAACAAAGAAAAAACAATGAAAAGCATTTCCCCAACCTATCTAGGATCGAGTTGAATGTCCATCTTTTTAGGCCGTATGTAGATTTTGTTTTGTGTTGCTGGGTTACTATCTTATTGACATTTATCCAACATGTGTTTTAAAAAAGCAATGTCGAACAGACGTTTGCATGACCTTATCAAATATTAAAAGAAAAAACCCTTAGGATTATCATCTCCTGCTATTTATTTCAATACTCTATGCTTTTAAATCTTTTATTTTTAATTTATTCCTCTGTTTATCTTTCTTGTAAACATGTGTTATACTACATATTATGCAAATGTAGATAAATAATCAAAACGAAAACATGTTAATTCTTTCTGTTTCCGTTTTCCGTTTCCGCCGTTTAGCAACACATATTTGGGAAGACAAAGTGAAATTTTCTTCACCAAAAGTTAATCTGTAATCTTGACCTTTATCAAATTTCTTTTTTGATTGGATTCTTATTGCCAACTGATTAAATCAGGTAATTCAATTAAATGTATTTGATTTCTCAGGTGTGAAAACTTTAATGACATGTTATTGGCTTGTGATTGGTGATTACGACAAGTGTCAAAGTTAGATTAATCTAATAAAATATCAGTACTTCTAGTGTGCCGTGGTGAACGCACTTAAATTAACATTTTGGGCTCAAAGTGTTTACTATAAAGTTTATATTTTCGTATAACATATTTAAAAATCTCACAGTTTAATTTATTTCATGGACAGATATATATATCTGACAACGAAATTTGTTTTGCACACGTATAAAAATTGCGGTTTTTATCCAACACAATCATAGGTTTGGACGTAGTTTTCAATTTAGACTTCAACAAGTCAAAAAGGGTACAACATCACCATTGAATAACTATAAAATGAACAAATATTAGATATTTCGGATAACAGATATCCTTCTGCGGCAATAGCACGATGTAAAATGAATCATGTCAATATATTCAAATTGAGACACTATCAAAATCTTGAACGTTTTTATACAATTTAAGCGGACACACAGACGCTGGTACAATTTTTAAATTTCCAAACACGGCGCAAAGATTACAAAGATATGCCAAATAAAAATAGTTATTTGCGATGTGAACTGGCCGACTCTAAATTTCCAAAGGTGGTGACAATGGTGACTGCATGGAGGGCAGTCCTCAAAAAAAAAAAAAAAATCATAAATGCCCTAACCGATCCAAGTAGGTATAATATTTCAAATTTGACAACGGTAGGGTAATTGCAACAGAAACTACATATTTAAGCCTCCCAAACGAATAGCAGTTTAACAATGATTAGAAAAATAAGTTTTATCTAATAAGGTAAAATAATTGAACGTGGCTACGTACTTATACATCCATCCCAAATGAATGGAGCCCTGTAATTTAAACTGGTAATTTAAAAAAAGTCTTCAAACTGTAAAGCCAGTACGGAGCCGGAGTTACTGGAAACAAGTGATGACAGGAAAATGAGTGACTCATTCTCATGTTTTTTTCATTTAAACTCTGGGGAACATGTCCTTAACTTTTTCTTATCCAAAATCTTTCCCGAGCGACTCTGTCGACCATCGACCAACCCTCGTTGTGGTCTATGATTGTGATGGTAAGGTTTTTGAGATGAGCTCAGTTGGGCGTGCCCACGTGATCTCAAATGACGACTTACGGGTAGGTCGGGCTTGCAAGTGTAGTCACTTCGATGACCATTCATGCGTTTGTTGAATGGTTGCTCTGTCTCTCTAAAAGTTAAAAAGACTTTTCGAACAGTAAGGGAAATGGACTAATATTATCTAAGATACCGGTTAGACAAGAAGATATATTTTAAGGTAAGATTGAAATAATTGTAACCTGTTTAACTTGTTCTATCTTTTCTATGATTTTCATTAAGGTTTCCATTTGTGTTAGACTGTCTCTCTGAGTGTTCTTGATAAACGGTACTGCTTAAACTGAATGCCCTTAACCAAAGCGTCAAAGGCTAATAATTCGAAGCAAGCCAATCGAAAATTTAATGAACGCCATTAGGAATTTGGTGCGAAAGACATTTTACATTCAATACATATTCCTCATTGGATTTCATTCACTTGTCTTTATGCGAATATATGTAATGGCCTATGCATATATTTTTTTAACCTTAAAAACGTTAGCTGATTTTTAAAAAGAGTGCGTAGATACCTAGATGACAGTCGAAACTCTTAAGTTGAATAAGAAATGAAAGCATCATTGTCTCAAAATGTTTTTTTTTTATCCTACCCTGTATTATCAATTTCTGAATATGATGCAGACATTATGTATGGCAACTTATATTTAAAGTTCGATGGGATTACAAAAAAGAATAAATTTCCATTGTATCTTTATCAGATATCAAAAAGTAAAAACAAACTGTAAATTTTCTCTTTTTTTAAATTCTTAGGATTTTTTTGTTCTATTTTTCATTATGAAGCAAAACGACTGGAGTGGCATTTTCTCAGTCGAGGAAACTATGCGTATTTTTTAAAACTTTATTGTTCCGATCTGATGATAGAAAGGAATGAAAAATATTTTCAGTTTAAAAGTCTTTTCAAGACCATATACGAATTTTGTCTAGTAAAAATTCTTGCAAAAGCAGTAAATGAAAACGACAGAGAATATGTCATTGATATAAAAAAACCGGAGCCATATTTCAGGATTATCTTTCTAAATAATTGTCAAAATGTATCCTATGATATTAAAAAAAATCTGAAAATCGAATCGGACTGAATAATATATCTTGACATTAACAGTTTCTTATTATTATTTTGTGTTCAAGACATAATTTATAAATGTGATTAAAATTAAAAAAAAAAAAAAAAAAAATGTTATAAGATATTGTCTCCGCATGTACAATATACACCTACACGCATTCTATCTTTTATAATAAAGTAAAATACATCCAATTTTTTGTGGCATCAAATCGTGTGGTTTTAAAATACAATAGTTGAATAAAATGAATTCAGAGTGACATTTTACCGCTTGAAAATTTGTCTGTAACTGCATTTTAGTACATAAAAAAATGCAGCGAAGTATGTAACTGCCTTTTATTGATACATTTATGGAGTCTTAGTTGAAATGTTATGTAAATATTCATAACTTCAGAATTATATAAGATACTCAGTAGCAAAGCAACGAAAAAGAAATGAAAAATGACACGGTTAAAATTCACCTACATATTGGGTTCAACTTTAACTGTATGAACGTTATGTGTAAGTGGGACTGTAATTTAATAACAATTAAACACATGCTGCGAACAATTAAACCTTGAATATATGTTAATGTCTTTCATTGTCATTTTAACAGAATTGAAGTTGTCGTGTAACTGAGAATACAATGATACATTTTAAACGATACCATTGTATTTTTTTTATTGAGAAACGTGGTGTTAATAGTATTGCAACCGAGTCTATTTAACCTGAAGTTGTTGTGCATCATTTCTCTTGTTCTAGTGATTCAACCTAAACATTTGGCAAGGTTCCTTTTCATTATTAATCTAAACATCAAGTAAAAATTTTCATGATGAACACTCTTAAGGAAAGTTATGAAAGTAATGTTTTCAGAATTCCATGCAACGTGGATCAGGTGTGGATTGTTGTTAAAGTGAGAGGTTTAGCTCTATAAAACCAGGTTAAATCCATCATTTTCTGCATTTGAAAATGCCTGTACCAAATCAGGAATATGACTGTTGTTGTCCATTTGTTTGATGTATTTTATCATTTGATTTTGCCATGTGATTATTGACTTTCTGATTGAATTTTCTTCGGATTTCAGTATTTTTGTAATTTTACATTTTTTTAAACCATTTATCAGTAAGTATATGGCTTAACTAAGTCTCTTTCCAAGTGCGATAGTATAAAATCTTTGACCTCTCCAACTTTTTAACTATCGAGACGCAGAAAAAGGACAATTTTATCGTTTTAGACTACCTCATACATCTTAAAGTATCATTTATCAACACGTTAAGAAACACAATCCAATTACTAAATATTTAACAGTTCAACCTTTAGAAAAAATAAATCGGCAACATGGGGAATCTCATTCAAAATTTGTACGGTGAGGTTAAATAATTGAATCAAATTGGATTAATTAATAAGGCAACAGTAGTATACCGCTGTTTGAAAATGATAAATCGATTGAAGGGAAACAAATCCGGGATACAAACTAAAACCGTGGGAAGTACATACACTATCTGAGGAAAACAATGAAACAACAGAAAACTGAAGTGAACAAAAAACACATAGAGAAACAAACTATATGATAAAAACTGCCATTTTCCTGACTTGGTACAATACATTTTAAGCAAAAATGGTGGGTTGAACAGATGTTTATCCGCTCGGTCTTAATGGTGATATAATGGAAATTAATAATATATCAACAACAGAATATGTTTACACTTTTGAGATAGCTTCTAAAAAATTACGCAAAAATCGTCCTCATGGATGTAGAATGAATCGCAATAAGAGACATTTACAACCAGTATAAATATTTCGGACGTAGTTACTTCGTCTTCAACAACAATAGACTTTTGATATTTTTATTCTAAACTGTTTCAAAAAATTGATCGCTTTAGGCCTGAATATCACAAATATTTTTTTAAAAATCAAATATGTCAAAACAGGTTTGGATATTATAAAACAATGCCGTTATTCTTTATGATCATCATGATCATGTTTAAAAGAAACACGTCCTTGTTATTTTGAAAATACTGAACGGCTTCTATTTGTTCTGTGAATAAACTATACCCGGAAATATGTTCATCAGTTACAATTACCCCACATTACTAAATTGCAGTAATTCCAAATCCATTTATGGTGTAAGTTCCAATGTAATTACATGATACCTTAATATTGTCCGGGACCAAGATTAGAGATCATTTCTTAGAAAAGGAGCTAAATATCCTCCTCCGTCATTTATTAATTGAAATGAGTCTCGTAACATCAACCACGAATCATTCCATACTTTCTGTAAGAAAAAAAGAGTTTATATTAGTATTTAACATTTCAGAGAACATTTTATTCTTAACAACAAGCATAATAACCCTTTACTGTTCAAACATAAGCTAAAAGAACTCAGCAAGGAATTTGGCTTTGTACATGCTGATAAAGCTGCCAACAATATCATTATTGTAAAACGTATATTTTATATTGAGATACTGCATAAAGAAATCACAAATTCACCAACCTTTCAACTGACACAAGTTTTGGAAAATGACATCGTTTAAACATAAACGTTTTTCTACTTCTTTACAAATGAACATAATATCCTGAAAGTTCCAATTATGTACTGGCTTCCGAAGCTTCATAAACCGCTTACAAATATAGATTTATTTCATCTTCAATCTATTGTTCCACTATTAAACTGTCTTTAGCGTCACAGATGATTCTTTTGTAGACGAAGCATGCATCTGGCGCAAACACATAATGTCAATTCTGGTGTTGAAGTCATAATACTTTGCTTAGTGCTCGGAGCACAAAAATCGTGCTCGAAACATGAAATCCACCATTTTGATTGGTTGATTTTCGAGTACGAGTACAAAAAACTGACTCGAAAGTTTTATGGCCGCAAGGCCTGGTATCTATGATAAGTGATTTTTCTACTTACTACTTTACTCGGAATCTTTTATTGTTAGTATATTGTATTGGTTTTTGTGATTGTTATATGTTAAACGGCTTTCGTTCAAGAAATTTGTATGTGATGGTTAGTTGTATCTTTGGCAATCTTACCATCTTATTTTTATCATAGTTATCTCTGCTAAGTTCTTGTTTTAACGGGAAAATTGCTATCTAGGGTTAATTGATTAAGGTGTCCCAGTAGTGGAGTGACAAATCAGGAAAAGTCGCTTAAATAAGGAGTTTAACGGACCGAAATACCTCACGGCTGAAAATGCACATGAAGATAAAGTTAACAATATACTTTCATTTTAGCCCTGTCGTAGAGTTTTCCCACGGTGCAGTTTTTTGTAAAATTGCGATAAAGTGTGACTTTCGGATTTTTTTCTTTTTCATTTTAAAAAACGGGAACGTTTATAACTAATTCCCGAATGAAGATATCACATGAAAGAGTAATGTATCAGCTTTATTTTGGTATCAAATGTTTTTATCATATGAACTTATAAATTAAGTGAATTGGACGATTTTCAAATGTTTATGGCATTTTTTACAATGTTACCGTCTGACAAAAGCATATAACATTTCTTATATATATCACCAGTGGTACATTTTCACAAAATATAGTATAATTATCAATATGCAAGAAGTTTTAATACCTAAAAGTAAAAAAGCATGCAAATTAAGTTTTCGCTCCGTTTTATAATACTCATCATATAGCAGTTTTACTATTCGATTTTCACCTAAATAAGTCTTGTTGCTTTCCCTTTTCCTATTTTCCCCAGACTTGTGATTTGCTGTGTTTTTACAGAAAATAAAACTGTGTATTTTCTTTATTTTCAAATTTGATAAGACATAATTATATCAATGTCTGTGTCTAGTTTTCGACTGAGTATACAGATTTTATGTGTTAGTGTTTTAAGTTGTTTTATTCCTTGTTGATTTCGTTGAATAAACTAATTTTAACCACATCGGTACACCCCCGAAATAAACCGGAAAATAATGGACACGAGTTTGCTCACTCAGTTCCAAAAAATAGTAGGCTTAAGAGTAATTGGGAATTATGCTTTATTTGCCAAATATCTACTAATGAAAATTTGTCAAATGCAAAAGAAAAAGGGAAAACTACTCTTTAAGACGCAATAGATGTTAGACAGGGTACAGGGTTTAGGGTTGGACCTATGCGGTCGTATACTTCTGCACTTGGAGAACCAGTTAATTATATATATAAGACCAACACTGTAATATTCATTCCTGTGGCAATAATATTCCAGAATATATTTTTCCTTTTGGAACTTATATTATGAAGGAACTTCTATTCCGTGACATGTTTACCGCCGCCTTTATGATGAATTTGAGTCAACGAAAGTGATTCCATTAGAGGTTGCACTTTGTAAATACAGCTGTTTCTCAAAACACGCCTCTTTTGGGGAGTAATTGAATATTCATAGAAAATTCATTTTGTTTACATACTGGTTCCCAGTTATGCTCTCTGTGTTCCATATCGCAGAGACAGAACTTGGGAATGTTACCAGTAAATAAACACGTGCATATTGTTTACATTGAAATCTGTGGTAACCTTTCATTCAAGGTAGGGGTAGTTAAGAAAATTAGTGTAAGTTTAAACTCTGAGAAGTTCAGGGCATATAAACTTTGAAAATATGCCGCACAGCCCTATATTTTGACCTTTGAAAAAAATTGTGGTGCATATGAACTTTCAATTCTAGGATAAGATTTTTTTCAAAACTTCATAGTAAAAGTGGTACAGTTTTAGCCGTAAAAGGAGTTCCTATGGGAAATTGCATTGTCAATATTTACAGAAATGCAACCTATATAGGGTGAAAAAGGGGAACATTCAGAATTTAACCAAATTTGCTTGATTTCACAGATTTTAAAGAAATTAACTCAAATAAGAAGTTTTATAAATATTTAATGAAGATTGATAGAATCCTGGGCCTTAAATATGATGACTCAGCATAAATTCACAGTTTACAGTATGCATAGTTTACTTAAAGTCCTGGATACAAAATTAAATCATAATATTTGCATATTTGTAAGTTAAATTGTTAAGAAGTGCTTATATTTACTCTTCGCAGTCATTGAAACTCATAGATCCTTCCTGAATATTATTTATGGGGTATTTGTGTCCTTTCGATAACCCAAAAGTAAGCCGCAACACCTAAATCTGCTTATTTGTCACCACGGCATAATAAATACAAGCTAGAAAAACAAAAATTTACAATAGTGTGTTCTATCCTGAATATGTACTAAATATTCCAAATTGCTAGAAACAGCAGAATTATTTAGGAAATTTGAGGCCCCAAGGGCAAGAAACATAGAAAATTGCCTACCCCCTGGGTCATAAAACAAATAATTTAACTTGTAAATGCTATGATTTTATGATTTTAAAGTTCTTGATATAGAAAACAATAACTATGCTTGGAAGTTATGCAAAAATCAAATGTTAGCAGTCATCTCTACAACATTTTAAATGAATTTATATCTCAGACTGGTATCTGCATACATACAACTATTGCAAATATGGCTTTGTTTGAACACTTCTAGTATATATAGTAGCTAAATTGTGTCAGATATATGGTTAAAGATGATACTGTTGTGACAAGAATTCTAAATTGACCATTTGAGGCAGAAAATGTGTTCTTTAATTGACAAATAGGCATACAGTAAGATGTGGACTGGAGATAGAGGCTGGATTGGATACTTTATATAATCTTGAATGTTGTAATGATTGACTGCTAAACATTACATTTATGATATTCTGATATGCTTTCAATATGTTATCAAAACAGTTTTTAACAGGTTCTAGGCATTTTTTATCAGAAAATATGCAAATAGGGTAAGCTGGCAATAATTAAAGTCTTGTTTTCAAATTCTTTAAAAAATTGGAACAGGGGAGGGGGTATAAAATGTATAGTAAAGAAAAACTTAGAGTATACACAGTGATTTCTTTAAGACTTTAATTCTGATAAATGAGTATTAATGTGAGAAAAACTGATTTTAGAGAGTTTTCTATTTGAATAAATGTCTGTATAGGTTGCACTTTGTAAATACAGCTGTTTCTCAAAACACGCCTCTTTTGGGGAGTAATTGAATATTCATAGAAAATTCATTTTGTTTACATACTGGTTCCCAGTTATGCTCTCTGTGTTCCATATCGCAGAGACAGAACTTGGGAATGTTACCAGTAAATAAACACGTGCATATTGTTTACATTGAAATCTGTGGTAACCTTTCATTCAAGGTAGGGGTAGTTAAGAAAATTAGTGTAAGTTTAAACTCTGAGAAGTTCAGGGCATATAAACTTTGAAAATATGCCGCACAGCCCTATATTTTGACCTTTGAAAAAAATTGTGGTGCATATGAACTTTCAATTCTAGGATAAGATTTTTTTCAAAACTTCATAGTAAAAGTGGTACAGTTTTAGCCGTAAAAGGAGTTCCTATGGGAAATTGCATTGTCAATATTTACAGAAATGCAACCTAGAACAAATAAAATATCATTGGTGGTGTTATGAAGCCTATACAAGTAGAAAAAACTTGAAAAAAAAATCAAATAGGAAAAGAACAATGCTCAACATCGAGTGCAAACCATTCCGTGTTTCAATCAACTTGCGTTTAAACACGCTCAACGGTATTACAATTAGACTAGTCCAAATGTTTATTCTGTAGACAAAAGTCTTACAAGCGAGATAAGCAATTACGGCGAGTCGAGTCTTTTGAACGTGTTGATAACATATATTAAATGCCGCTAAAGACAAGTTTGACTATCCAATTGTAAGTTTACTCTCTATGGAGAACTTCAAGGACAAATCACTGTATCTGGTATCATTCAACATGCATCGCTAACTACATGCTGAACTGGAAAAGGGAACCTGCTGATAATGCTTCAAATGAGTCGGAGCATGACATTGCTTTCAAGAACCAGTAGTTTAAAAGCGGAATAAAAAAATTCTGAGATGAAAAACATTTTTGTAAATGATTCCATACACCTTACATGATGCGGCAAAAAATTTGAGACGCAGTTTACAATCGTTAAAATTTTTGGCTGAATGTTCTATCCCTACGGCTTTACAATTCATGCCTACCTCTTTTATAAACTTTCTTGTCAGATTAACAGATGACAACTATTTTCATATGGAGAATGATTACAATTCACTCCCAGTTGATACAATACGGAAATGTATTGCTTTAGCCGAGTGTGTGATATCTCTGCATAAAAACCAGTTCATCCCTTTTAGTTTAACATTGGCTCTTCAGTTGCATCATGAATATGGTTCAAAAAATCTTATTTAAACTTTACATTCACATGGCTTTTGTGCGTCTTACACTGAGGTTAGACAATTTCTGACTAGTCCAGCAAACCATGAAATTATAAGATTCCAAAATTGAACATACATCCAAAATGGCATATGCCCTAAAATTTCGCACGTTGTGAGATTAGGTGGATTCTACATGGGTTCGTGTTTTATTTCAGCAATAGACTAAATATGGGCATCAGCTGGGCTTCGTGATTTACTGGTCGATTCAAGTGCATATGCCAGATGTACTGTAGATCAGATTCTCCAAGGCAAGCATTTTAATCGCGGAGTTAGAGCTTTTACATTAGCGTATGAAACAGTGATGGCACTATGGTTCAAGAAATTTTGTCAATGGTGTTCAAGCCAACGAAAAATTGCTAACATAGACAAAAAGTTCTCGCAAACAATGCTTTCTTGTCATGATTCATTCAGTGACCATAACTACAAACGTAGTAGATCTCTCTGAATGTTTACATGTTAGTTTTTCGTAACACTTCAAATCATCGGACGTGAATAATAATATCAAATGTTACTGATATATAATACACAAATATCTTCATTTTTATCAAAATTTCTGTGAATCGTGATTATAGATATATATAGTGCTTTAAAACAGTTAAAGTCAAAAGTCTACTACTTTTTTGTTGTTTGTGTTGTTTTATGAAAAGGGGGACGCACATCGTCTTGCATTTTCAAATGCTATTAGTCCTGCACTGGTTGACCTATTGTCATAAATAAAACTTCATATACTATCGTGTTCATGCTGACATCTATTCATCAAGACTATTTTAATAGTTTCAACATTAATATTTTTGATTTAAAAATGTAATAATGAATTTCATCATTTTTCCATTGAATCATGGACCGGGTGTAAACTTTACAGTACTAACTTCTCCTTTATCTTATGTTATCTTAACAAAATTTCCCCAAAAATATCTTTATATATTGTAATATATTATTGCAAGCTGAATATTAAATATGAATATTTTCTATCGATAATTTTTGTAAATAAAGATAATCTTTATCATTTTCTTCCATATTGGCTGCGGGGGTCAGCAGCACTAATCTATGTCAATCTGGCATAAATATAACAAACTGAAGTTGTGCAGCATCCCCAGAGCTTGCTTCCATTGAAATTGTTTCTTAGTTATCATGAGGGACTACCGAGAAATTGTCCAAAATGTCCAAAATTTGCGATTTTTTAAGATCCCCCCTTTTTACCTTTGATCGCATTTATCACAAATCTGCACCACTTTGGCATTCTACGACATGCCTTAATCGAAGGGTATTATATTTATCTTCAAATTAAGACCAGAATTAGCCGTGAGGTATTTCGGTCCATTAAATTTGTAAATTTACCTTACTTGTCACCGTATTATCAATTCCAAGGTGACAATAATCACAATATAAACAAAGGATGATAGTTTATAAAAAAAATATAAATTGATAAAACATAAGACACTATTAAATATGCATCTTTTAATTGTCAATATATGTATATTAATCTTCCGAATATTTTTCTTTTTAGAAGTTTTCTATGATTATCTAATATGCGTTTTATGGTGCTTTTTCACACATAATGATTGAATGGTAATGACTGATGTACCCATATTTTGACTATTTTATTTATTGTGTCTGTTTAGTTTACGCATCAATGAAAACACGGCGGAATTTGATGAGACTGTCATCAAAGTGAGAGGGTTAGCGCTATAAAACCAGTTTTAATCCACCATTTTCTACATTTGAAAATTCCTGTTCCAAGTCCATTCGCTTTTGATGCGTTTTGTTATTTGATTTTGCCATGTGATTATGGACTTTCCGAAATGATTTACCTCTAAGTTCAGTATTTTTGTGATCTTACTTTATAATAGTATTATCAAAAATGACTATATTATAGTGCCTAACAAGATTTTGTGAGGTAGACGAAATTGACTTTAAAACGATCGTATTGACTTTTGATGTCCAGAAATAGGCAGATCGAACATATTTTGACTTTATTTACTGACTTCTTAAGTTTGGGATTAATTGTAATTAACACTTTCCAATGAGACTGAAAAATGCTTTTTTTTGTTATGATAAATAATAATTTTACCTGCCGTAGTCGTGCGTAAAATATATTTCGGCATTTCTCTTAAAAAATGACTTGTTTAATGGAACAAAACGTCTTATTTGTAAACTTTCTCTTTTATCTCCACAATAGGCTTTTAAAAAATAATCTTTCAACTGTGTATTCAGAAAATTTTGTGAAAATAGAAGAAGTGGCAATTCTTACCTTTCATACCTTAACTTTCATTGATAAAACATAATATTGACTCGTCCAGTGTCCAGTTTGAAGGTAATTTTAGTTACCGTACACATTCATGCACGTTCTAATTAATCAATAGTCATGTATGAAAGGCATAAACAAGTTTGAAGGTAAACTAATAACAACTTAATCCAATCAAATTGCCTACGATTCAATAACAATGACCAGTCCACATCATAAAAATGTATAGGGGTAAACTGGGTAGGGAGAAAATGTCAGATATTTTAAGTTCATTATTTTGCAACAACGAATAAAAATTTATTAACCAATAGATTTGCTATAATTTCATAAACATGTCATTCTGTATTGGTATAGTTTTTGGATCTTTTATTTGCGTATTTAAGGCTGTGAAAAGTTTGGCCTTCAAAAGTCAACATAATCATTGACTTTATACAGAAAATTCGCCTTTTTAAAACATTGTATGTATCACGAATAATACGCGACAACAAAGTAAAATCATTTCTTAAAACACTGCAAAAAAAATCATTCTGATTGATACAGTGGTATTGTCATAAATTGCGCTGGAGTGAACAGTGGTACAGCAAACGTCGAATTCCCTCACACAATGTTATCACACACTATAATTTGTAGTTTAAAAAATATGTTTATTCTTGTAGTTATGGGTTGTATAAATAAGTCTACGTTGGTCGACTTATTTGCTGGAGTAAAAAGGAAAATATTTCCAAATGGATACAGGATCGAGCTAAAGGAATTACTACAGTTAGCTTGGCCGATTGTAAGTAAAACAATAAGAAACCAATATGCTGCAGAGCAGACCCCCGAAATCTGTTTCTTTTGCCTAAAACATTGTCCTCTTTGATTGAGTCAATTTAATAGAGTGTCAAACAAAAAAGAATTGAAAGATTGATTGATGAATTGATTGAGTGCTGATTCTGCTTGTCATTCAATGGCAAATATTCATCAGTATCATGTGGTAAAAACTTGATTCGAATCATAATTTGATGCAGTTTTACGACACTCTGTTTAAATAAGCGAAAAGCAATATAATGAGTAATACATTAGCTAAATTTCGAATTGGGGATATCCGTGGCCAAATGGTCTAAGTACCCGAAATATGTTTTTTACCAGCCAGAGTTTTTAAGTTCAAATCCTGTACTTTGCAGGTGCACTCGACTACAAACTTGATTGACTAGGGTTGTAAGTTTTCCTACCGAAAGTCGTTATTCTCTCCAGTCACTCTGGCTTCCTATGCCAATATAAACTGACTGATAGTGGCATTAAAACACGATCGAATCAATCAACCATTTCCGAATTTAATATTGAATAATCAACTATGCTAGCATAGACTAACAACCGATAATGGAATTTTGTTTCAAATTTCAGACTATAGAGACCCTTTTACAGTACTTAATATTGTCAGTAAGTTTGTTGTTTTGTGGTCATCTTGGAAAAGAAGCTTTAGATGGGGTTCAATTAGCTATCACAGTAAGAATATATTTTTAACAATTGATACTGATAATTCACACATTATTGGAATGATATCTCATAATAATAGCTATCAAAGGTACCAGGCTTATAATTTACTACGCAAGACGCGTGTTTAGTCTATTTGAGACTCATCAGTGACGCTCAGATCAAAACAGTTCTAAATCCAAACAAGTAAAAAGTTGAAGAGCATTGAGGACCTAAAATAAGGTGGATCATGATATGGACCAGAATATGTCATTTGATTACTTTAGCCAAATCGGGAATCAGTATTTCCATCGAACAGTGTTGATACCCACATTTAACCTTTTGGAAGTTTACCGTCATTGTAGATGCGATGCATTCTCTCTAAAATAACATTAATTACAATAATCCGTTGTAAGTTCTTTTTTATATTTCAATCCCTTTTAAAAAGAAGGCATAAGAATACGATTAAAACATCTAACTTCTACATCATGTGTGAAATAAATTAAATAAATTGCCTATCAATAATAAGGACAATAGTGAGTACGACAGCCATGTGATAGGAATATTAAAATATGAACATTCGAAGCAGTAAAGCTTCTTACTTCTGATCTTTCTGGAGCACCAGATTAATTCATATTTTTTGTGGAATTGATACTGGTAAGTTTTTAGTTATATATCGTTTCTGTTTTCCACGTTATATAGTAGTACTTGAGCAAAATATAGTAATACTTGATCAAAATATAGTAATACTTTCATCGTTACAGAGTAGTATGTTCAGCGTTACACAGTTGTACTTTTAGCGATAAAGAGTTATATTTTCAGCTTATACTTTCATTGAGTTTTATAAATTGCAGACTATAAATGTAGTTGGTTCATCTGTGATCATTGGTTTATGTACGGCATTCGATACCTTATTCTCACAGGTATGTTACATAATAAATTATTAAGTTCTTTGTTCATTGTCTTTCGAAGGGAAAATTCATTGTGATTTTTTTATGTAGTTATAGTCGATAATTTTTTATGATTGATTTTGTTGCTTCAGTAGATGCAAACATATGCAGTATCTTGCAGATCACGTGCTAACAATATTTAAGACTAGAACGTACCACTTTCAGGACAATAACATGTTATATCCAATACAAGAATAATCCATATTCAAGAGAATTTATTTGTTTCCACTGCATGGTGATTTTTGATAGCGAAATCAACATTTGATTTGTTAAAACTATCCCACGTGACGTCGAACTCAACTCCATATTCTCTTTTAAGTACTAGTCCGATCTGATATCGAGATTGCCTTGTGCAAAGTTTCCGCGATTAATGTTTTAAAACGTTTCAATCGTGTTTTTTTTTAAAAAGAAGGTATAGTAATTTCTTTTAAATAACTATTTCAGATCTTATAACAAACAGAAATGATAAATAATTAATTTTTGATCGGTACTGATTATCATATATATGTTGTTTTTAGTTATAAGAAAATAATTATGTACATTTATATCTTGTAAAAATAAAATTTAGAATGGAAATGGGGAATGTGTCAAAGAGACAACAACCCGGCCATAGAACAGACAATTTATATTTAGAAGTAAACAAAAAGTATAGGTATGAAATAAAACAGTCTTTTCCCTTGGCTTAGGGAGATATGATAATTTGTTCACCCTCGCATAGTCATATTTCCCATGGGCGATACTCTCGTTAAATATGATTTTTTTGGGGTGAACAAATCTTCATATCTCCCTATAATATTCAATACAAGAATATACAATTTTCAAGACGATAACATACCATATTCAAGGTGATAACATACCACATTCAAGGCGATATCATACCATATTCAAGACGATGACATAACACAATCAAGACGATGACATAAGACAATCAAAGCAATTACATACCTTATTCAAGAAAATAACATATGTTAAATACAAAAATATACATATTCAAGACGATAACATACCATAGTCATGACGATAACCTATCCTATTCAAGGCGATAACCTATCCTATTCAAGGCGATAACCTATCCTATTCAAGGCGATAACCTAACCTTTTCAAGGCGATAACCTATCCTATTCAAGGCAATAACCTATCCTATTCAAAACGATAATATAACACAATCAAGGCGATAACATACCATAGTGTAGGCGATAACATACCACATATAAGACAAAAATATAACAAATCAAGGTAATAACTTCTATATTCAAGACGATAACATACCACAATCAAGGCAATAATAAACCATATTCAAGACGATCACATACCACAATCAAGGCAATAGTTATCAAAGGTACAAGGATTTTAATTCAATACGCCAGACGGCCGTTTCGTCTACATAAGACTCATCAGTGATGCTCGGATGAAAATAGTTGTAAAGCCAAACAAGTACAAAATTGAAGAGCATTGAGGACCCGAAATTCCAAAAAGTTGTGCCAAATACGGCTAAGGTTATCTATTCCTGGGATATGAAAATCCTTAGTTTTGAAACAGGAAATTTATAAAAATGACCACATAATTGGTATTCTTGTCAACACCGAAAAGCTGACTACAGGGCGGGTGATACCTTCGGGGACGAAACGTCCACCAGCAGTGGCATCGTGGTGTAAATAGTTATCAAAGGTACCAGGATTCAATTTAATACGCCAATAACAAATCATATTCAAGACGAGATCGTAATAAGATTAAACTAGACAATAATCGTAGACAAGACGAGAACATACCATATTCAAGACAACAAAACACAATGAAGACAAAATCTGAATGTGATGAGAACTTCACATTGTTATCTTCTACCTCAGGTCTTTTAAAGATTGACCATACACGGTTACAGTTGTAAAAGACGTTAAACATCTCGTTTCTCTGCACTCGAGCAAAACAGTCGAAATGTTTGATATTGAAAACTTTAGAAATGAGAATTGAGGAATATTAATTTTAACTCTGCTGGATCAAACTAAGAATCAATAAACGTTTTTCTTGAGTCTAGACGAATACAAAGCGTCTTACGGGGAATTTAGTATTTGATTTATGAATAGAAAATGTAGTTTAATTGATACGTGTTTTGATAAAATTATCTACTGAAACAATGAAACCTTGAACTGAAAAAAAAATCACCGGAAACGAAATCAACAAAACTAACTAATGAAAATGAATAAAACATCACGCATGAGTACCTTTCTCCAATCATATACTTAATAAATCAGATGATTATCGATTAATGATTTTCTGTTGCCGATAATGACATGAAAAATAATTCAAATTCTTTTACAGACATTTGGAAGCAACAACAAGAATAATATTGGTCTCATTCTACAACGAGGCAAGTTTACCATGATTTAGAGAGAGAAATATTTTAAATGTGAGGCCTCGGTGGCCAAGTGTCTAAGTAGTTATACTTTTGTAATCACAAGTCAGTCAACACTGAGGTTTTGAGTTCGAACCCTTTATGTGCGGATGCACTTGACTAGGATGGTCAGTTTTCCGGTTGAAGGTCAGTGGTTTTCTCCGGGCATTCCGGCTTCCCCAGCCAATTAAAACTGACCGCTACGAAATAGACAAAATGTGGTGCATAAGAGTGGCGTTCAAACACCAACAAACAGTCAATATGTGTTCTTGAATTTGGTTTTCTTGGTCACGGTATTTAGACAAGCGCAAACTTTTTTAATTTGCGTATATCTTTCTCTAAATGTAAATTGACGAAATTAATGAACTCCCAGGAAAATTCAAAGCGGAAAATCCTTCATAAAGTGAAAAAAATCAAAAGATCAAACACATCGCACGAATGGAAAACAACAGTCATTAATCCTGTCTTGGTACAGCGCGTCCTTATGTAGAAAATGATGGATTAAACCGCGTTCTTAGCTAGCTGAAATTCTCGTTTATTCCATTTTATTTTCAACAATGTGGTAAAAAAAAATCCCGGACACAATAGATTAATATGTTACAAATTGAGATACAACAGACAAAGTTGTGTTGTAATCTTAATAATTATAACACCAAACAAATATTCCAATAACAATGGCTTAAAAAGAGTTAACATTTGCTCAATTCCTATGGGTCCTTAGTAATACATCAATACAGTTTCTATATTTCAAAAGCACAGTAAAATATAAAATTTATAATGATGAATA
Source organism: Mytilus galloprovincialis (assembly GCA_037788925.1). Lineage (NCBI taxonomy): Eukaryota > Metazoa > Mollusca > Bivalvia > Mytilida > Mytilidae > Mytilus > Mytilus galloprovincialis. The sequence goes on along the minus strand of CM075333.1, from coordinate 85,927,826 downwards.
GTTTTTTTTATCTAGGGACTGTCAAGCTCAAACAATTTACGCAATTCATTTCTAGCATGATGTTATATTTTTCAAAACACGTATGGTATAAACGAGGTTTCTTATAAAAGCTTATCATAGATTGACATTGTGTTCACCATACGCGCGTTTCATCTACAAAAAGACTCCTTTCTGACGCTCAAATCACAGAAAACACGAAGTTGAACAACATTTAGAACCCAAAATTCCTAAACATCTTGCCTAAAACAGCTAAGGTATTATGTTCCTGTGGTAGAACCTCCTAAGTATTTCGAAAAATACAAAGTAAATTTATAAGTACATGTATGACCATATCAATAGTGATTCATGTTAACAGTTATAAAAGGTAATCGGCTAATATTTTGATACGTGTTTCGTCTACATATGACTCATCAGTGACGTTCATATCAAAATAGTTAGAAAACCAAACGAGTATAACGTTGAAGGGCATTAAGCATGTCAGCACATATATGCCGAATATTGGGCTTGTAATACCCTAGGGCAGAACAATTCCACTAACAGTGTCATCGACCCAGTGATTTTTAACTAACTCATCATAGCTACCAAGATTGAAATTTTCTCAATAGATGAGCTTTTCGTCTACAAAAAGACCTTAATGCAGAATCAAACTTAATTTGGAACTACTATATTTGCAGGTATTCTTATCATGCTATTGGCCTGCATACCAATATTTGCAGTCTTTGTTAATACAGAATATTTATTGATCCTGGTAGGCCAAAATAGTGAAGTAGCGAGGTATGTATGGGTATTATAAATTCATTGATCGTTGCCAATGTACATAAAAAGAGGTGTGACGACGTTAATTTTTAAAATACTTCAGATATAAAACATTATCATTTTTTTATAAGTACTTATTGTGATATACAGCGGATTCATATTTATTCGTTGGATACCAACTTTCATTGATTTTGTTTGTACAGGTGAACCAGTGTATATAAAGTGCGAATCCAGCTAGTTCATTTTTACTGTTATATGCGGGTATGTCTATTGTAGAATAAAGGATCATGGGAAAACTGTATTTGTTTACGTTTTGAAAATATCAAGTTAAAGGATTTTAAGTTAAGTTTTAACATATTTTCATTGTGATATGTCTTTATAATATACAAACATAGCATTAAACTTCAAATAAGTGTTATAAAAGCATCATAATATAGCATATCGATTATTGAAAGCGATCCATTTTAACTATACATGCGATGAATTATCACTGTTAGTGCAGTCATTATTAATGTAGAATTTTCAAAGATGCGAGGAATTTTTATTGTAGAATTATGTGATAAATGAAATTGCAACAAATGAAAAAAAACTTAGTTGATGACTTTAGGATTTATGATACATGTATTTTCCAATTGAAATACAAACTCCTCATTCATTCTTCATCAAATATATAGCTTTTCAAACTTGTAACAAAAGCGATTCTCAAAATGTCATATTGTATTCTTCAGATTACGTTTCTCCTTGATTTTAACTTATATAGTGAATCACTGGAGCGTGACAGCAGCGGGCCCTCTTAAGCAGTCAGTGGGCCCCTACTTATGAAAAATTCTAGATCCGCGAATGGATACTACCACAGAGGTAAAACATGCACATTTGGGTTATTGTACACGAAATGCATGCTACAATTCATTTTTGTTGATTTTAGACCCTTTGGAACTCTATGTGGGCTATTTCAGCAACTAGGCAAAAAATCCCCAAACTTGATACATGGTCAGATTCAGCATGTCAACGAATTCCAAATATCTATATTAAAGGACTTTTGTCTATAAATTTGGATCCCACAAAATTGAAAAAGGGACCAAAAATATGAAAAAATGCATGCATCGGATACTTTTGTTATTGAAGGCATGACTGTAACAATAGGATGAATATACAAAAATATCTTTTTCTGGGGTCTCATTGGGGGGTTCTGATCCCGGATCCCGCTTACTGTTTTGGCAGATTCCCGTATTCCGCTTATTGTTTTGTCAGATTCCCGTATCCCGCTTATACTATGCAGTTCTAGTTTTTTGTAATTATCCGTGTCCCGCTAGACTTCATTTCCCGTTTTTCTCTACACAATCATTTGACTTTCACCTGTCACGCTTGCAAAAAATTGGCAATCCGGCGTGACGCTTATACCCAAATGCGACCCACTATTTTACTCTATTTTGACTCATATAAAGCCCATTATAAATATATTAAAAAAGTAGCGTAGATTTTTTCATCCCTTTTTATCCCGTCTCGTTTCGTTTTTGAGCCATATAGATGTCGTATGTGACAATGAGACAACTCTCCATCCGAGTCACAATTTATAAAAGTAGACCATTATACGTCAAAATACGGTCTTCAACATGGAGTCTTGGCTCACACCGAACAGCAAGTTATAAAGGGCTCCAGTGTAAAACCTTTTAAACGGGAAAACAAAGGTGCAATCTATATCAAGATGTACGTAATTAGTGGTGAAGTGTCATGGAAATGGATAAAAAAAATAAGGATAAAGATCTCTATACGCTTTATAAGAAACTAAATGGAATACATTTGAAATAAATGTTATTTCTATTGAATTTAGTAGAGTGTTTTAAACCAAACTTTTATCCGTAAGTTAAATTTTATCAAATCTTTCTCTTACTTTATCTATTATTTGAGCAAGTCGGCTAAATTAAGGCTTTACAGCTAATTTCCTAATGCATGTAAAGCAAAACTTTGGTTGGCTTGCTTGCTTTGTTTGTATAATTGTTTATACAAACTTTGTAAATAAGATTGACATTTTTAAACAATATGAATAGGCATAGTTTAACCTGTATTTTTAATATTTGAATTAAATTGGGTGTTATCATAATGATTATCCAATAAAAAAAGCAAGCAAATCAACTAAAGTCTTGCTCTACATGCTTAAAGAAATGAGCTGTAATAGATAAAAAAAAATAATAATTATACAGTGAAAATGCACCGCATATACAATACTAATGATTCGCTCCACAGTTAAAATGAAAGAATAAAGTATCATTATTCGACAGTAAACATGACTAGCATTACGAAATCATCATAGTGGAATTTAGTTAAATATGAAGAAACTGAATGACAAAACATATTCTACGTTATACAACTTTAATAATTGTATTAAAATGAATATTTTTTACTGCAACAACATCTCACCTGTAAGTTATAAAGCACCTGCACGATCTGTTCGTGAAATGTCCTAAAAATTCACCTATTTTGGTATATATTTCACAGTTGGATGGCTTTAGGCGCGATAAATCCCACTCGCATCTCTTACTTTGTTTTATTAGTATTATGTATTTCTGAATATATACATTTTAACTATTTTTCTTCATTTTCTTCAAAAATTAAAAAAAGTTCGTCTGTTTATTTATCATTCTACATTAGACATTTATGGCATATACAGTAAAAATGATATTTTAGGATCCGCACTTTACATACACTGTGAACCACGAATTTAATATGTAACGAATGACAAATTTTCTATAGTCTTGTATGCAAACTAAGGCAAAACCATGAAATTAAATACCCACAACAATGTTAGTTTTCATAATACACGAAAATTGGTACCCACGAAAATAACGGAAACAACAAAAGTATGTCCTGAAATGCATGGAAGATGAAGATATATGTTAACATTTTTTACATCCATATAACGCTAAAAACTAAGGTAAACAAACTGAGGAAATTGAATGAACTCACGAAGAAGCGACACTGGATGCGTTAACATGATAAACGTCCGGTAGTATTTCGTGCTGCTCGAGCATTCAACATTAATACTCCGTCAAAAATTGTCACAATCGTATATAAGACACAGTTGGTTAAAAAAAAGATCCGATGTATTCAAAATATTAAAGATCGCGAAAAATATTTGAAAGTGAGTGGAAAGTCTTACACACAACCCTGTTAATGAGGTTTTTATAGTGTGATTATGAACGAGAGGCGCGTATCATTTGATTAATGTAAATGCAAAACGATCATCCGAAACACATTTACATGTCGCCAGTATTGCAAAGGTAATTATTAAAAACAAAAAAGGTGACAGATTCCATACTTTATTTTTTTTTCAGACTCAGTGGTCAGTACGTAATAATAGTAATTGCCGGATTTCCAGTAAGTAAAAACATTAATAGAAAAGTATCTTTTACTTTAAGTAGATTTCTTATTTCACTGTTATTACCAATTCAACAAGGAAACTCTGTATATGTATATGGGTGCTGATTTGTTTTTTCTTCAATATTCGCTAGTGACTAAACCTGATCATTATTCCAGTATTATGATAATACCCGGATATTCGAATATTAACATAGAGATGAGTTGCTACAAAAGAAATTAGTAAGGAAAAAAACCTGAAACAGACAATCTTTTAAGCAAATACCTTCGAGCCTAACCATACAAGTGAAAGTTTAATTAGATTAGTTTAGTAGTAATGTTCAATTAGAGATGAAATCATGTTTTTTAGCATATACTAAGCAAATGATATTGCACAATTATGTTTCAACTATGTTTTACTACTTTTGGTTCAGAATTTGTTGAATTTGGTGAAAATATTTTTCATTTTGCTGATGTTTATACCTCTAGAGGTTGCATTTCTGTAAATATAGACAAGGCGATTTCCCATAGGAACTCCCTTTGCGTCTAAAACTGTAACACTTTTACTATGAAGTTTCGTGAAAAATTGTATCCTAGAATAGAAAGATTATATGCTCTACTTTTTTATTCAAAGGTAAAAAAATAGGGCTGTGCGGCATATATTCAACATTTATATGCCCCGAACTTGTTAGAATTTAAACTTATACTAAAATTTTGCACTACCCCAACCTTTACTTTTTAACTCCTTCATTTTGTACAGCAATAATATGTTTTTATATTGGTAGCAGTCACAAAAAAGGGACGAAAGATACCAGAGGGACAGCCAAACTCATAAATTGAAAATTAACTGACAACGCCATGGCTAAAAATGAAAAAATGACAAACAGACAAACAATAGTACAAATGACACAACATAGAAAACTAAAGAATAAGCAACACGAACCACATCAAAAACTAGGGGTGATCTCAGGTGCTCCGGAATGGTAAGCAGATCCTGCTCCACATGTGGCACCCGTCTTTTGGCTTATGTGATAAAAAATTGGGTAAAAAGTCTAATTCGGTTGGTCACATTCATGAAAGGGAAGTTATGTCTCTATGATAAAACAGAGAGATCAGCATGTCATCAAATCAAATTATCCATGAATATTATATATCTTTGTTTGAGAAACAGCTGTATTCCAAGTGCAACCTGTTTATCTTCCATCAAGGAAAAAAACGCATTCACTATACTATGGTATAAAAAAATAATATGCCAAATTAAGTCGTCCAACTTTCACGGTTTTCATCTAGTTTTGTATCCCGGATGATATATGAACGATACTCTTTGTAGGGCAACGAATACTTAAATAAAAAAGAGACAATATAGTTTATATTAGTGAAATTTCATTCAAATGCAATGTCAATAAATTTAGAAAGCAATTCCTGACTTACTTTTCCTCCAAAGAGTTTGATTAGACTGCATTCCTGTCACGTCAGTTCGGAAAATGAATAATACTTAATTCAGCAATTTCTACTACTTGTGTATAGATCTTCAAATATTTCAATTGCAGTGCAACTAACAAATCGAAGTTAAATTAATTGTTTTTTTTAGGGATGTGTAATAACATTTGTTCTCATGAGATATTTACAGTGCCAGGTGAGTGTTGGAACCTATTCAAATGTTTAATGTTGCTTTAATCATCACAAATTAGACGGGTGCCACAGGTGTTACAGGATCTGCTTACCTTTCCGGAGCACCTGAAATCACTCCAAGTTTTTGATGGGGTTCGTATGGCTTTGTCCTTAATTTTCTATGTTGTGTCTTCTATACTATTATTTGTCTGTTGGTCTTTTTATTTTTAGCCATGGCGTTGTCAGTCTATTTTCAATTTATCAGTTTGACTCTCCCTCTGGTATCTTTCGTCCCTCTTTTAGAATGTAGTGCCACGTTATTTTGTACACCAATTTTAATATTTCGATGCTCAATAATTAATGCTTTATTTAGTTTTCTTGTTCGTCTGTCTCAAGAAATGATCCAACTAGATGTACAATAGTGATTTTTACTATCTTTTGTTCTGATGTATAACAATTTCCAAACTAATTCGAAGGTATACAGCTATATATGAAAGTTTTTTCTTCATTATATGTGTTTTAGTTTTTCAGCCATTTAATACGAGAGTTTCCATTTTGAATGGTCCTAATTGTGCGGTATGTTTGCTACTTTACTTTTGACTGTTTACTGTTTGTAGGAAAAAAAAACCCACATTATTGCCATACCAGTTATCTGTATAAAAGATACACTGGTAGTACTGTGTCCGATTTCTATTTGCAATTGTTGCATTTCATATTGCTGTTGCATTACAATGTAGTCTTTTATTGAGTACAACAGATTTTGTCTGTGTTTTATATTGAATCGTCCGTACCGATAGCCAGTATTACAATGTTGGATAGTAATTTAGAAAGACCTTCCAACAAGGTTTTTGGAAATCCCTCAACAAAGTACTAGTTTTTGAAAAAAGTATGACAAGCAAAAAATAGCAAAAACTAACCGCCTAATTAAAGAAAAGACAATATCAATGATGAAATAATGATGTAATCATATCCTTTTTCTCATAATTCCAACGGCTATTCATGATGTTCAAAAGACTTAATTTTATATTTTTATCACTAGAAACATAAGTGTAAGCATATCGTATGCTTACACTAGTGTTTCTAGGAATGAAGGAGAATAACATGAATTGCTTCTGTAAGAATTAACAAACATTTTCTTATTTTGCAGAATATTGTTATCCCTGGAGTTATTTTACAGTTAATTGCAAATGTTTTTAATATAGTATATCATTTAATTTTGGTAACTGGATTAGACCTAGGGTTGAGGTAAGCATCTGCAATATCTCAATGTTTTATCCCTTTAATTTCATTTAAAAGATTTTGCCCTGGAAAAAGGGAAATATATTTTTCAATTACAGAAAAGATAACATGTAAGCTTTTGCTATGGCCTACGATGTAGCAGTTTTTAGAGTCGTTGTAAATTTAATATAAAAAGTTAATTAGTAAGCTGCAAATGATTTATCAAGCATGCATGCGAAAACATAGACATGCTGTTTTTTTAATCAAGTAGCATATCAAACTTTAAAAAGATACCAAATGGACATTCAAACTCAGAAAAAGGACAAAAAAAAAATAAATAAAAAAAAATAAAAAAAATAAAAATACAATATAAAAATAGAAAGACTGAGTAATTCAATCTCCACAACTACTTGGTGTTGATATTGTTCCGTGAGTAAGCAGATCTTGTTCTACATATAATGAACCTATTTTATTTATTTAAATTACAATAGTGTGCAAAATATTTGATTTTAATTGAAGTATTCTTGGGATTTGTCCGTACGGTTGTCACATAACTTCTTAATTGGTAAAATCAATTAAGGAAATTTAACACACTAGAGACATGCTTATTTGGAAGAATCTGTAATATGTAAATAACGTTTTTTTCTCTCCCATGTCTCGACACGTTATAGTGGGCGTGGCTATGCTAACGCATAAGTGGCGATGCACTCATATCAGCTTGGATTATGATTCTCATTACAAAAAGGTATAGCCAAAGCCGGACAAGGAATCATATCTTTGAATAAAAAGAAAGGTTCAAGAGGTACACAGACACCCATGTTGAACCAAGCGAAAATTATCAAATAATAGTTTATTCAATATGCAAAAATCCATGGATAAAAACATATGAATTTTTAATTTTAATAAAAAAAAATCATTACAATAGAGATCCAGTCTTTTTGACATGGGCGAATTGTCTAGTTGTGATGCGTATTTTTGAAAGTCTCATAACTCACACATTATATATCTTCATTGTAATTTAATCTTTGACAGAGGTGCAGCAGTCGCTGTTGTATGCACATACTGGACGGAAGTTCTTTTATACCTAATGTTCATAAGATTCAGTAAAATTTATGAGAACTCATGGACAGGTATGTAATAATTACGGAACAATTCTATCAATTAACGTTACAAATCATGCAACACTGAAACACTGATCACTGAGCAGTTTATTTCACCGTAGTTGTAATTATCCACCTATCTTGATGATAACTTTTCTTTGAAGTAAGAATGAAACATTCAAACTAATAATCCATTTTGCCCACTCCCGGTGCTTATTGTTTTGAATTAATATGGCATCTGTTTTGACATACACACAATGAGACAAATCTTAGAAAGGAGATAATATATTTCAAAATACATTAAGGCCACCAACAATGAGCAAAGCCAATAATGCATAGTCACCTACAAAAGACACCGAAATAACAAATGTAAAATAATGCAAACGAGAAAGCTAACTGCCTAATTTATAAACAAAGAATGAATGAAAAACAAATATGTAACAAATCAACAAACACAACCAATGAATAATAGGCTCCTGACTTGGGACAGGGACACACATACAGAATGTGGGGGAATTTAACATGTTAGTTGAATCCTAACACTTGAGACTATTGTGTAAAAGTACAACATTAGAACGAACTATAAAAATTAAGTATATTATTTGTATTTTCTTGTCACTAAATCTATGTTATCTAAACTATTCTTAATAATGTCACTTTTACTAAGTCACAAAAACACATGGCTTCAAAATATTGAGTTTGTGAGTTTTTCCGCACTTGTAACAATCGACTTTACCCTTTGTTGACTAGGATTAACAGTTTTCCTGTCAAGGGTTGATTGGCATCTTTGGTCATTCCAGCTTTCGTCATAAAAGAATGGATAATTAAATTTGCTAATAAGTTACCTGTTGTTTACAGGGTTTAGTAAAGAAGCTTTTCTAGATTGGAACACATTTCTAAATCTTGCGATCCCTGGAATATTTATGATATCAGTAGATTGGTGGAGTTTTGAAATATCAACTTTAGTTGTGGGTTTGTACCAAAATAATTTCTCTTTCAAATCAAATATAGAAATGTTAAGTAATTCACCGTGAAACCATAGATTAAAAGAAATGAAGATAGATATGAGAGGTTGTCACTAGAGGTCTATGCAATGTATTTTCAAATAAATGCATCTGACGCATTGCTCATCTTAAGCACAGAAAACACACAAGCTAAACCAAATGAAAGTAAATAAATAAATAATGCTATTTGAAAACTGAACATGCTTTGCACGTAAGTTCATTTCAAAATGACCAAAATAAAAGAAAATTTATAGATACCAGCATTTAATAATAAATAACAAGTTGAAACAAATAATCAGGTACAGCAATACATGCAATAGTCAATAGAAAATCCGGGAACAGAAAATAATAAAAGTATACAATACACATACATCAAATTAAAGAACCATGTACCTGACTTAAACAATCATAACCTACCTTTTACTAATGAAAATCCGTAGTGGTCTTCATTGAATATGAACATTTCGTGAACAATTGCATTACGGGATATCCCAATTGTTTAAAATATATAGATAGGGCTAAACTATGGCTATTAGTAGAACATATCCGTGAAAAGATGTTATGATGCTAATATGTTCATATAGAAATATTCCAAACTCATGTTTACTGAAAGAGATACAACGAAAGATCACGAAGAGAAAAAAATTGAGAAGCTATATAAAATTGAACTAGACGAATCCCGTCAAAAACCGCGCTTGATTAGAAAAGTATGCATATATGTTTCACAACTAGTGGTGTCACGTATAAACATAACAGTTGTATTCATATAATTTTATGCTTTATATGGCACTGGAGATAACCAATTAGCTTGCGATTGTTGGGATGAACAAATAGATCTTCTTTTGCACCCTTTTCGATACCGATGTTACGTACGGAGTTTCATTCGGAGATGCCATTATTCAGGAAAGTATGACGAAAAGGAATAACGACAGTCGAAATATATCTGTGATAATTTGTGAAAACAGATCATTTATAAACCAATTTATGATGATGTCCGTAACAAGAGTTTAGTAAGTTTTGAAACACATCCCCTCCGAATGGATGTATGATTTTGAAACCCTGGGTTGAAGTTGAATAGAAGCTTCCACATATATTTATATAGCATACTGTGGCCTCAGGCATGACGTAAGACTAAGCAATACATACATTCGACTTACTAAAACAATAAGATAGGTATCCCAACTGTTTATGACTTCATTCCATTCACAATAGCATGAATAAGTGAAGTGAATGCATAATATTTTTTAATTTTTAGGCATCCTCGGAAATGTTCAACTTGCAGCTCACAGCATTGTATTCCAGATCAATGGTTTAATATTCATGGTAAGCATTATAATTTTTTTTAAATTTCAATAACAATAACAAATGACTTTAACAGTAACAGCCTTGCAATGTTTTCCTTATTGTCCAACTTTAAAATAAAAATGCTAAGAAATAACATGTGACTGTTATAACAAAAGAATAGATTGACCAAAATCGCAAAAAAAAAAAAAAAAAAAAAAAACAGTGATGTAGTGGATAATAAATTTGTCATTTGTAGTTTGTAATATATAGAACACACCTTCTCGGTGAAGTATTTTTAATAATATATTACGAGGGTAAATCAACAGGAAACACTATGAAAAACCTTATGGAGTCTGAATCGCTCTTTAGGATTTACCTGATTTCAAGATTAAGCTTAATATGTGTTTTTGTTTATCACACTTTTTGGGATTCGAGCGTCACTTATGAGTCTTTTGTAGACGAAACGCGCGTCTGGCGTATATATATAAAATTTAGTCCTGGTATCTATGATGAGTTTATTTACAACGTTTTATTTCAAATGATATAATTTTAGATTCCGTTAGGATTATCATCAGCTGTTTGTATTAAAATTGGACAAAATGTTGGTGCTGGGGATCCAATCAAAGCTCAAACAACATCAAGAGTTGGAATCTTGGTTGGATGTAGGTTATTTTATGTTTCGTGTTGTTTAGTATTTAGCTTGTTATAATGTTTACTGCATATGGAGTATACATCTACCAATTTATACGATATTCCTGTATTGTTTTTTATTTGACCTATTATGATTTCTTTGATAGAGGGTTGCTGTGCACAAGGAAGCTATTAAACCTAGAGTTCCAAATGGTGAAGTTGAACTCATCCCTTCATAAATTTTACGGACGCCATCACGAGTTGGTTGACCGTTATGGAATAATCGTTTCACAAATGATATCGGATATGTTCCTTACGTCGTTACTACAATCACATTTCCTTTCATGAATGTGGCCTACCGAATTAAAACTATTTTCCGGATTTCTAATAACATAAGTAACACGACGGATGCCTCATGTGGAGCAGGATCTGCCTACCCTTCCAGAGCACATGTGATCACCCCAGGTTTTGGTGGAGTTCGTCTTGCTAAGTTGCTAGTTTTCAATGTTGTGTCTCGTGAACTATTATTTGTCTGTTTGTTTTTTTCGTTTTTAGCCATGAAGTTGTCAGTTTATGTTCGATCCATGAGTTTAAATGTCCGTCTGTTATCTTTTGCCCCTCTTTTTTCTCGTAAACTCGTATCTTTGCAGAGATAAAAATAAAAAATTGGATGTTGAATAGACAAAGACAATAATTTCTACCTCTTATCAAAATAGTTGACAATGTTTAGTGTCGTGTCAAATATTTACAGCAGGTTATTTTACTTTTATAAATTGTTATTTGGATGGAGAGTTGTCTCATTGGCACTCATACCACATCTTACTATAGCTATGTAGAAAAAACATTCGGAAACTGACTGCTCAAATGTTTGAGTCTAAAATGTTTTTAATTGATTATAAAGTGTGTTGTTTTTAGGGATAGCTGCGTTGTTTACCAGTACATTTTACATTTCAATGAAAGATATTGTTCCAAAAGCATACACGAGCAACAGGTAAGTTAAGAAACAATAAAAAATACAGTAAATAACATTGAGAATGGAAATTTGGAATATGTCAAAGAGACAAAACCCCGACCAAAGAGCAAACAACAGCCGAAGGCCACTAATAGATTTTCAACTCAGCGAGAAAATCCCGCACCTGGAGGTGATCCTCTTCTGGCCCCAAAACAAAATTGTTTTCAGTGAAAAAGGACGTGGCACTTATCTCCAAAACATAAAAATGATCTAATATAAAAAAAAAACGTACAAGGCTAACAAAGGCCAGACCTCCGGACTTCGGAGAGGCACAAAACTGCGGCGGGATTAAACATGTTTTGTGAGATCTCACCCCTTCCAGACACCCTAGCCAATATAAAATGGAGAATCACATAGCAATACGCACAGTTAAACTCACTTAAAAGTGAAGTCTGAGTCCGATGTCAGAATAGTTAACAGAAGAAACTAAGAAACATGACGTCAATACATAAATGACTACCAGCAGTAACTAACATGCAAGCTCTAGACCGCAATTAAACTGATTGAAAGATTATGTCTTCATCATATAAAAACCAAGCATAATCCCTGCCGTTTGACAAGTCTATTTGAATATAAAGTAGAGCTATATATCTTTAAACAACGGATCTTTTGTTTGTTATGGCACAAGCTACTGTTAATTCAACATTTTTATTGAACAAATAAATCATCGCGATTGATGTATATGTTGTATATAGATAGTGCGATCGAAACTTAAAATGCAACAGTCATAATTTTATAAAGATAAGATTTGCACTGGTGTAATTATTAGACCATTAATTCGAATCTATATAACGTATAGATAGCAAAGCTACTGTGAATAAACAGTTTATGAAATAGCGCCTATCTATATTGTTTGTATTGAATGCGGAATAACATTTTGTCAGGTATGATCTACTAAAGCGCTTATTGCAGAAACTATTCATTGTAGAGAAATCTTACAGTTGACTTCAAAAGTGATGCCACAGATAGCTACATACAATTTTATCAATATAACAATGGTAAGTATTGAATTATGGATGTGCCCAATTATATTATTTACTTAAAAATAACTTAATCTAATGTCAAATCCAATTAACTTCATTCTAGAAAAAAGTAAACTAATAAGAATACCTAACTCCACGAAAATTCTAAAGGGAAAGTCCGTCATCAAATGCAAACATCAAATGCTCAAACACATCAAACGAGTAGAATACAACTGAAATGTAATGTGTTCAGTTGTATACGCATTTTACATTTATACAACATGGTAATGCGATGGCTCTAGTTGCACCGGGTTTTCCGTACTAAGAATATTATTTGTGGTTTCAACACAATCATAAATGCCAAAAGGTTAGGTGATGTCGCATCATAGACGAGATTGTAAAATATCTTTATCGGTGACACAGATATTTCATAACGGTTAAAAAACTCGAAAAGGCGTTGGAAAAGCTAGGTCTGAATAACAACGTGAAAACCTAAGGGGCTAAATTTTAAAAAGATACATTTATAGAATAAACAAAATCATCTTCGCAAATACTTTGCCGGAGGAATTTAGAACTTTAGTATCTAAATAATGTTTCTTTTAATGATCTGGGAATTGTAAGCATGTAATAAAACAATTAACAGCGGAAGCTGGTCGTATAGTGAAGACTACCAAACACCCATCAGTTGTGTCAACCCAATCAAAGTAAATGAATATAACACAAGCAATTTTTTCGGTTTGGCCTTCACTAGGAACGCCCCAAAAAATTGAATTTATGAAAACGAGGGATTTATAAATACATATTAAATTTAGAAAATGTATTTTCGAAATTAACCAAACTCATACAACATGTACAAGATCACCTTTGTCTCAGGGAGTGATTGGAAATGACACTTTTGTCAATGAGATTTGGTAACAGATGAATATAAACCCATTATAAATACAAAAAAAATAAATTATTTGCAGCCAGATGTGTGTTTTGTGTACAAAAACTCCTGGGTGAAGCTCGAATTAAAAAAACAATAGGAAAAAGACCAAAAGAAAGTGCACAGTTTAAGATATTGACGACCCACTTTTTTATATAATAAAACAAAATCTAATGTAACATGATTATAGATTAAAGTATCCTTGGAGTTTCGAAACATCCAAAATTTGTGAAATAGTTTAGTATTATTATCATTTTAATGCTAATTCATGCATAAACAGAAGTATATATAAAATAAAAGATATGGTTTGCTTGCCAATGAGACAATTCTTGTGAGAGACTTGCTGACTTCTGATCAGTACGAGTATTATTTTCATTGAAATCATGGTCTATTTGTGGTCCTACCAATAACCCATTGTCAACTGATTTGACATATTTATGATGTTTTTATTAGAAGCAAATAATGTAAAGTAAATGATAATTGACAAGCAATTGTACTGTCACATCGTATTTCTGTAGTTTTAAATTGTTTATTTAATAAAGTATGTTTAGTTCTGAATGTGTTGGGATTCATTGTGGAGTACAGTTGATTTTTAGATTTTAATTATACTAAGTGGACATTTGAATAAGTTATTGATTGTGTATAGAATTAAAATTTTAAACTTTGCACTTGTGAATGTAGATACACTATTCTTCTGGTGGAAGACTATTCCACTATATTTTAGTGATTTAAACAATATATATATTGGATTTATTTCCAAGTGCTCCAATATTGGAGGGAAGAAGAAGAAGTAAGCAAATACAGTTTTATTATTAACTGATCTAGAACAATCCGAATAAACTTATAGATTTTGTCTATCTAACATTTGCTGGTTCCAGAGTAATCTCTGAACACCTTTTGTTGATACAATAGATAAAAAAGAACCAAGGGGCAATGACTAATAATTTATACAAAACAATAACACACAAAAAGAAAAAAAAGGTCAACAAAACACAACACATTAAAGATAGTTGAGTAGCCATTAACATAAACATAATAGATATAAATATCCGAAATAAAAGTACTAGCAGTTACTGAAATCTAGATCAAAGTTAAACTAATAAATACATCATGTTTTCCAAGACTGGCTAGTATGTTAAAGATAAAAGAGGGACGAAAGATACCAAAGGGACAGTCAAACTCATAAATCTAAAACAAACTGACAACGCCATGGCTAAAAACGAAAAAGACAAACACACAACAGCACACACGACACAACATAGAAAACCAAAGAACCCCACTAAGAATAACATTATCGTTCCAGCTTGTTTTGAATGGCATTTTGCGTGGCACAGGACATCAGAAATACGGAGGCATTGTTACGGTTATAGCGCATTATGTCATAGGAGTACCGCTTATGGTAGTACTTGTTCTGTACACATCTTTAGAAATTGAAGGTAACATATTTATAAACAATTTTATTCATCGTATCCAGACATCATATAGGGATAACATCAGTTTTATTATATCATTAATAAAAACCCTATCATTGAAACAAAGACCATCGTATCGGTTACTCAATTCTACCATTAAACTTATGTCGTGTCGATTTAAGACGTTTTTCCTTATAACACTGTAAGAACAGGTTTTATGTAAAGAGTATACCCCTGTGAATGAAATAAGTTTTTTTGAAGAAGTGCGAGCGTAACGTTTTAACTTCTTTTTCTGATTATATGATCAATAATCATCATCACTGTACATAAAGCAGAAATACAACTTTTACTGCTGAAAGTTTTCTAATTGTTTAATCACAAACTTAATGTGTGTAAATGTCAATGACAAATTTTGAATGATCGGTATTAAACGCCACTTTCAGCACTATTGTGCTTTTTTTTTTGCGGTCAGTTTTAATTGCAAAAGAAAGTCAGAATGCCGGGAGAGAAATTACGACTTTCGATAGAAAATGACAATCATAGTCAACAAAGATTGGCGCTAGCACATCTCCCACGAGCGAGATTCGAACTAAAATCCTCAGTGTTAACAAGCTAGTGCGGTCCTTCAATGAGAACGAAGAACTTGAAAGAACATTTACTGAAAAAAGAATAATTATTTATGATGTTTTTTTAAATGCTCCGAAATACTCTAATCATGTGGTGAATGAGTTTGATAAACTGCCTATGGTATAAACAGATACTAATGTTGAACTATAATAAACAATAATGGTTGTACAATACATTACAAATATTTAATAAAATGTTTTTAGGTGTATGGTGGGCCTTCTGTACAGCTATTGTGTTCATGTTTGGTCTGTATGCTGCCAAAATATTATCAATAAGCTGGGAAAATGAGTGTAAAAAGGTATGAAAATCTGGTTTTTGTGAACAAAATATGCGTTTTTACTTTCCTTTTTTGAATTGCATTTGTTTTTGAGTTCATGTTTTCAGAATGTAGGTATTTGTTTGTTTTAACTGAAGATGATAGTATACATGTTAAATTAAAACTCGTAAAATGATGTATTGATAAAATTCTTTTTCCTAAAATAATGCTACTTTAGAAGTTTGATAAATAGTAATATATTTATCTTTATCACCAAATTTAAAAACAGAAGATGTGGTTTGATTGCAAATGAGACAACTCTCCACAAGAGACCAAAGGACACAGAAATGTAAACCTATTGGTCATTGTACGGCTTTCAACAATGAGCAAAGCCAATACCACATAGAAATCTATAAAAGGTTTCGAAATAACAAATGTAAAAAAATTCAAACCAGAATACTAACGACCTAATTTATGTACAAAAATTGACGAACAACATATATGTAACACATCAACAAACGACAAGCACTGAATTGCAGATTCCTGACTATAGACAGGCACATACATACAGAATATGGCAAGGTTAAACATGATAGCCAGTTCCGAACTCCCCCGTAACCCGGAACAGTGGTGTAACAGTCCAACATAAGACCGAACTGAACAAATCAGTTTAAAAAGGCTTAACTCATCAGATGGATGCATAAAGAAATACGTTTTAAACAATACAGAGTGGACGTGGCCGGGTACTTGTATATTACATTTGAACTACATCCACAACAATGTTACCCACAGTACATACATGAACATAATCTAGGTGACAGGACGTTAATTCCTTCCCACTCAAACATTTCTTTATCCGACAAACGAACCACTTTTTTTGGTATACAATAAGAACCAAATATTTGAAAGCCAATAATGTATAAATGTATAAAGACCGAAAATGTTAAGGAGCAATACATCTAACACTACATTAAATATAATCCAAACAGAGATCATTTTAGTAATTAATTATATTATACATCTTAAAAGGCACAAGAAAGGACAGCAGTAAATGTGACATACAAAGACCCTACTGTCTTTGAAGGTAAGTTCAAGCCACTGTTATATTTGTTCATAATACTAAAACAAGATATTTCCTATAACAATGATGAACAACACGAATCCCTTTAAAACTGGAGATAATCTCAGGTGTTCCGAAAGGGTAAGCAGATCCTGCCTGACATGTTGTACCCGCCGTATCGTTCATGTAATTACAAACACGGTAAATAGTCTAATTCGGTAGGTCAAACCCGTAAAAAAGGAATTAATGGTAGCTACACCATAAGGAACATACAAATTTGGAGGATTGATCCTATAAAAAAATCAGTACTCGAAAAATCGTAGATAATATACGCACTTGTGGATATTTAATTATTGTACACCTGAATCAAATGTCAAGTTTACAATAATGTTATATTTGTTATTCTCATCGGTTTTTGTATAATGCTTAGTCCGTTTCTGTGTGTGTTACATTTTAATGTTGTGTCGTTGTTCTCCTCTTATATTTAATGCGTTTCCCTCAGTTTTAGTTTGTTACCCCGATTTTGTTTTTTTGTCCATCGATTTACGAGTTTTGAACAGCGGTATACTACTGTTGCCTTTTTAATCAAAGGAAAGTTTTCGGTATTGGGATTTGTACTGCTTTGCATATTTTGAGTTTTTGCTTGATCCATACGAGTGTTTTTTGCGATTGAGTGATTATCAAAGTTGTGTTTAACTGATAGAGATTTTGCTATGCCGAATGTTTTATGTTAATTGTCACTCACTGAGAAGTAACCATTTGCTTCGATTACAATGAAAATTAAAAGTACATTCACGGTACAATTGACAAGTGCACTGGGTGTATGAATACTTCTTCTACAGTTTTTGTAAATATATTGTATAGGCAGCACTCGAATAATCATATGGTTAACCAAAAAATCGACTAATATTTAATCCTGGCACCAAAAATGTTCTAGAGAAAAAAGTAAAATCACAAAAATACTAAACTCAGAGGAAAATTCATAACGATAAGTCCCTAATCAAATGGCCAAATCAAAAGATAAAACACGACAAACGAATGGACAATAACTGTCACATTCCTGACTTGATACAGGCATTTTCTAATAAAGACAATGGTGGATTTAACCTGGTATTATAGCTAGCTAAACCTCTCACTTGTATGACAGTCGCATCAAATTCCATTATATTGACAACGATGCGTGAACAAAACGTTTTTGACTCATTTTTTCCTTTCGTTGTCTTTTTTTGATAATATAGCTATAACATTATTGGGGAATATGTTTTTTTCTTTAATCGCAATATTGAATCTACATTTGTTATGATTAGGAAAGGATAAACGTTGATTGTTATTGATTGTTATATTCCTGAATTTAACTTATAATAGTGGCAACAGTACAATTATCAGCACACATAGAGAAAATGATCAGCAAGAAAATTGAAATCTAACAACATGTTTAGTGCATTCAAGAGTTTTTTTCAAGTAGTTTTCACCGGATGATATTCCTTACTCAATAGCTGAAGCTTGTTCACAAAGAACCATGTTATAATGTTATATTACTTGATTCCAACACTCCATAGAAACAATATTATGCCAATTTGCATATGTCTGTTGCGTGATACTCCTTCAGTAAAGGTTGACTGTTAGTTTTTTTGCGGTTATGATTATACTCAATATATATTCTTAAACGTCAACCTAATGATTTTACTGACTTATGTATGCACAATGTACTACCTTTGAAAACATTTTAGGGGGTCCACTGTCATCCAGTGAATGCAGCTATTCAGACAACAAACCGACTAATGAGGACTGCCGACAGCTGTTTGAACAAATAGTCGAAGAAAGCCCGCCATCTCTGTTTAAAGTTGTTATATGTCAACGATGCTTTATATTTGTTGTATTACTGCTGATTTTAGTTGTTAGTATTGTATTTAATTTGTTTTTCCATAGTAAGTTAAAAAGTGATGTAGAATGTTTTGTAAATGATACAATGTACAATGTCACCGAACATTTGAATATAACGACGGTAATCCCTTGCCAGCCTTAACTGATAGGACTTTTTGAAATAAAACTTGACAAGTTAATTGAAATAAAAACAAATATCTTGAAAAAAAGTTAATGCTTGTCACCAAAAAATAGTTTTTTGTTGCACTGTTTAGTTAATTGATTTGAGTTTCTTTTTAAAAACAACTATACACAATTAGCATCACTAATAGTCTATCTAGGGCATTATCTACACTCATATAACTATTAAAGAATACTCCTATACTGATGTGCTTTATATTATTTTTAGCCAAATTTCATGAACTCATTTTATTTGTTAGTTTGACAGATGACAGAGCTATGTCAATTACATTTGCAATGGTTGTATTGACCTATTTAGAGTTTGCATGCATGAATAACACGGTGAGTGTCACATGTGATGAACCTTCCGGAGCACCTTAAATCAGCCCTGGTTTTTCGGTTGGTTTTGTATTGTATATCTTTATGTGTTGTGCCCTGATAACTGTCTTATGACCGTTGTCGTCTTTTGCCACGAAAATCTCGGTGGTTTGCCACTTATGAATTTGAATATTCCTTTGGAATCTTTCGCCTATTTTTTTTAGCTGATTTTATTTTATATCGTTTCTTAAATTGCCGATACAATATATTAATTCTTTATATTTTTATTCAAGTTGTCAGTTGTACTCTGGAAAATAAAATGTTTAAATTCTATTATTGGTTTGCAAAAATTAGAATAAACTTTAATTGGCATCTTTCAGTCATTTACAAAGCCAGTCAGTAAGATTAAGCAGTTACAGCAGTTTCAGATCCTTTTTGATACTTTTGAAAAGAAAACAGGCGAAAGATACCGAGGGACATTGGAACTAATATGTCGATAATAAAAAGACAACGCAATTTCTAAAAAACAAAAAGACCAATAGACAAACAATACTTACTACAAACAACTTTACATTGAAAACTATAGAATGGGCAACACGAATCCCACCAAAAACTGTTGATGATCTAAGGTGCTCTGGAAAGTTCCACAAGTGGCACCCGTCGTGTTGCTCATGTTATTTTCAAACCCTGTTATAAGTCTAATTTGGTAGTTGATATTTGGGGAAACAGTACGGGATTGTAGTAATAAAATTATGAACATATTCATTTTCATCTGTTAAACTGATTTTCCATAACGGCCAACCAACTCGTAATGATGTCCGTAAAACTTACAAAAGGATGACTTCAACTTCCCCACTTGAAACTCTTGGTTTAATAGCTTCATATTGAGGATTAATTCTCTATCAAGGAAATCAAGATGGGAAATTCAAGTTCTGGAATGACGTTTCAATTGGGAGGATTGTACTCCATATGCAGGCGCATACTGGAATGATGTGACATAGACATGGACAGTTCACAATTGGAAACCTGAAATAGTCTCTTTTACTATAAAGTTTTGTTTTTACCTATTATATTTTTAATCAAAAGACAAAAAAGGTCAAAGTCTTCTTAAAATTATAGTTCAATAGAAAAGTATGTTTGAAAATTAAAAGTAATGTTTTAGCAACTTTAAGAAAACATATGAATAGTCATACCAAATGATATTATTTAATAAATATTTGATGTACAAATGTAATATGTATTTTACAACTAAACACTACCCTGATTGATAAGGGGATTGTAACAGGGAACATCAGGAGGAGTTTGGACTCCTGAAGGATATTGTAACAATCTAATATTTGAAATAAATATTTAATTATGTTGTTAAAAAAAGTTTTGTTTTCAACAACTCAAGATATGAAACAGAGTACCTGTATATATTGTATCCTTTATCTCAGTTTCGATGAACATAACCTTCAAGTATTGAATTATGTTTAATGAGAGAACATCGTCTGTATAGCGAAAAGTAAAGTTAAAGGGTACTGCTTACTTTCTTTTCTTCCTTAGAAAGTCCTCATGGAAGTAAGCCTCATATGATTTAATGAACTAGTCGACAAGAAGAGGTGCATAGTTTGTTCCCATGGGAATGACGATTGTTTGTTGAAAACATGTCCTCCCAACGTGACAAATATGTTGTCAATCAAGAAATCAAGCACCTTCATAATATCAGTTTTAGAAAATTTGTTGTTAAGAGTCCGACTGATATTTAAAAAAGTAAGATTTTCCACACTTTATCCAAGTAAGCCATTTTGTTATATCAAACAAAGCAGGACAAACTCTTTCAATTTGTCTTTTACAGTGGGTTGTTTTCTTTTCATGGACAACAAAATAAGGATTGAGGAAAACTGACACTTTCGTGGATATTTAATTTCGTGGATTTGCCAAAGTCTGCATACAAGCCAATTGAATATTTCTAATTTGTTGACAATTTAAATTCGTGGTTAACCTGCACCCACGAAATCCACGACAATTGGTATTCAACAAATATTAATCCACAGTAGTTTGCAATAAGGAATACTTGTGTAATGTGTAGAAAAGTCAAATGTTTTTATACTATTGCAAGATGCAAAAGACTGATATTGTATATACTCTAAAAAGTAAAACCTAAAACATATTGATCTTTACTATTCAAAACGGAAAGTTCTAAGCAAAATAAAAAGCTCTAACACATCAAACGAATGGATGACAACTGATAAAATTTTGATTTGGTACAAGCATTTTCTTATGTAGAAAATTGTGTTAATGTTATAGCTAGCTTCACCTCTCATTTTTATGACAGTTGCATCAAATTCCATAATATTGACAACGAAGTGTGAATAAAATAAACAGACATAATAGGACAAAATGTCAAACATAAGGGTGCAGCAGTCAACAGTGAGTTATAATCTAAAAGATGTTTTGATTTTTTAATATCAACTTGCACATCTGATTCACGTCACCTCTAGAATAGGTAGTTTCACAATTATCTGGAAGCCCGGCTTTGATTTCTGAAAACATTGATGCTAATAATTTAGAAAGAAGTTTCGTGGAACTTTTGAAAGACCAAGCAATTAAACGTTGTTTAAAAGGACAAGTATGTAGTTTAAGTATCAAATACAGTGATGGAAGATAAAGTTCTTTATCATTGCTCGAAATTCTAAAGAAACATAGAACATTATTCAGGTATCAATTTAATATATAATGAGTTTTGAAGAAAATTGTACATACTTAATTCATTAATCAAACAGTTTGTGTAATTTGTTTACACACTAAACAGATGTTTGTTTTTGGGGCTTTATCTGCGTGGACACCAACATATTTGTCATGTAGGTAGGACAAGTGTTTTGCAACATTTGGGTCTTTTAAAATTGATGTAGCATGGGTATTGATAGACTCATTCATTTTCTTAATTTTGATTTGTATTAACGACCTCATAGTCTTAATACATTTTAAAGGAATATGTACGTTTTCTTTCTTGCGTTTAGGCCATTGTCTGAATTCATCAGTTTATTCACAAGGGTATACACAATCGGGAGATTAACCCAGAGGTCAAATTGCCGTGAGAACAGAGGTCTGTACAATAATCAAGTGTACTAAAGAAGAGATCATGTCAGAGATCTAACTTAATACCAAATGCTATATCGAATAAAATTCATCGTAATTAAGTCTACAACTAACGAGTTGTCCGCTTAAAGACAGTTACCATGGCAACGCTGACGGTCTAACTCCTTCTAAAGTTAATATATTTCCATAGTTTTTAAATATTGTTTGTATCTGCTTAATGGATATATGGATTTCTACAACAAACGATTGTGAACGTTCAGCTGGATTTCGCAGAGTTATCTTCCTTGAAAAGATATGATTTATACCTTGTACAATTAATGTTGACGGCGTAGCCTTTAAAGATGGTGCCTGCTGCTTAATCCTGTTCATATCCTAATGAATAAAATGTATCAAAATCAAATATTGTAAGGACACTAGATAATTTTTAACACTGCATGACCTCATGTTTTTTGTATGTTGCATTTGTTGATGAAAAGTTCGTTAAGCTACCAGTACTAAGATGTTTTTTTTCTTTTGTTTTCCCCTTCTATTTTTTTAGATGAGTGCAACTAGGAAATTTTATGTAGAAAATAAAATAACAAATATACCGAACTCAAAGAAAAAATTCAAAACTGAGAGTCCTTAAACAAATGACAAAATCAAAAGCTCAATATATCCAACACAACTCGCTTACAAAATTTAAAGCTTGGAATTTTTGATAAGTTTTTATATCTGCCAAAAATGCAGTATTCTTTTAAAAGGTAAAATCACAAAAATACTGAACTCCGAGGAAAATTCAATCGGAAAGTCCCTAATCAATTGGCAAATTCAAATGACAAAACACATAAAACGAATGGACAACATCTGTCTTATTCCTGACTTGGTACAGGCATTTTCAAATGTAGAAAATGGTGGATTGCACCTGGTTTGATAGCGCTAAACCTATCACTTGTATGACAGTCTCGTGAAATTCCGTTATATTTACAACGATGTGTGATCAAAACAGACATAATAAACTGAATAGTCAAAATAAGAATGATTTACATATTGTACAAGTGACTGACTCAATATTGAAAAGGTCCAAATATACAGTTATTAGAAGTTATTAGAAGCACAAGCCTTAGACAAGCTAACGATACAAAAGAGCGATCGAAAATGAGATATTTGCATATTCCGTTAGACAAAAGTAAGTATTCTCTGACAAGCACCGATTAAAGGTAAACTGCAGTTAAATGTTATTTTTACATAATTTATATGACTATTGAGACGTTTTTTGAATATATCAAAAACCCATAAAACTTCATTTATTGATAATAACCCAATCAGTAATCGTACTTATCTTTGTGTTGTACATATACTTTGTGTTGTAAATGAGATTGTAGGATAATATGCTATGCCATTAAATGCAAGAATTATCACAAGAAAACGCTGAGACAATGAACACATTTATATTGCCAAACAAAACAAGATACAATTACATACAATATGGTCTCTTCTGATATTCCAATGTATTATTCATAATCTAATTACACAAATCTAAATATGATGTTCCAATACATTATTCATAATCTTACTCAAATATAAATATGCATATGCAGTGATGATGGTTAAGGTTTGCAAACAATACCATTACTAGAAACATTAGCATATTGAGTCATATTATACATTGTATTATTTCTGCTACATTGTGAGGTATTTCTATATATATGATTACAGATCATATTCATAACAATACTCGCTACTAGAATCAGTAGTAATGAAACAAATATTAAGCACCGTTGACATATAATCAATTTATACAATGGTATGGACGGCTCTCCTTTGTTTTGTTCAAACAACTGACGATAATCGTTATCACTTGGTTTGGCTTCTGTATAACTAAATGATGTGTTGTGATTGCCTGAAATATATTTTTTATAGGTTAAGTGAGTGTCTGATATGATGCACGTGTTACAGAAAAATATTTCAAGTTTCATTTGTTATAGAAAAGACCTGATAATGACAAAGACATTTGGTATATACTTAATTCTAGGGTTGCTAAGACATATGCAATGTTAGCATTCGATACAATGAAAATATTGAAGTGAAAAGAAAGATACCAAAAAGCAAATTAACAAAACTTTCGAACTTCAAGGAAAAATTATAAACAGAAAATACCTATGCAAATGAAAAACATCAAAAGTTCACACTCATCAAACAAATAGATGACAACTGTAATACTCCTGACATGGTATGAACAAGTACCCGGCCACGTCCACTAGTATTTTTGTCCATCTGATGAGTTTAGCCTTTTTCAACTGATTTTTATAGTTCGTTCTTATGTTGTACTGTTATACCACTGTCCCAGGTTAGGGGAGGGTCGGGATCTCTCTAACATGTTTAACCCCGCCACATTATGTATTTATGTGCCTGTCCCCAGTCAGGAGCCTGTAATTCAGTGGTTGTCGATGTTTATGTGTTACACATTTGGTTTTCGTTCATTTTTTGTACAAGAATAAGGCCGTTAGTTTTTTCGTTTGAATTGTTTTACATTGTCATTTCGGGGCCTTTTATAGCTGGCTATGCGGTATGGGCTTATCTCGTTGTTGAAGGCCATACGATGACCTATAGTTGTTAATTTCGGTGTCATTTTGGTCCCTTGTGGACAGTTGTCTCATTGGAAATCATACACATCTTCTTTTTAATAGTCAATATAATGAAACTAATAATAATGGACTTTTCTTACTTTGTGCTTTACAATTGTCTATATTAATATCAATCCAGATAATTCAACCTTAATGTTTTCCATAATAAACCGACATTGAACCAATTAGACTAGGGTTTGTTTTATCTATGTCAAATAGTTATTCATATTTAGTTATAAATCAGGAAAAAAAACCTGGCATATTAAAGTTCTATCGAATTTCAAAAATGTGTTACATTGAGTAAGAGGAAAACCAATGTCTACTACATGTGCATAACTGTTTCAACTCTATCACAACACTTTGATATGTTCACAAACTAACCTCCATAATCAGTAGGGTCTTTTATGTTAACTGCTGTCATTTCTTGAGCCTTCAAAAAATATTGTTTTCAGTTATGAATTTTAAACATATATTGAAAAAAAAAAAAACAGTACACTTTTTTTACAAGCATCATTGTAATATATAATTTTTTATCGTATATCTAGTTCACTGCCACTGATTAAGCATTGAATACATGCCAGGGGCGTAGCTAGGTATCAAATCAACTGTAGGCACAAATCGGCAGGGGGTCTGGGGGCCACTTAAGGTCCCCACCAGTCCCAGGGCAGAGCCCTGGTAGGGGGTTCTGGGGGCGAAGCCCCACGACGGAAAACGGTTTTCAGCATTTTAGTTGCATAATTTTGTGTACAAAAAAAATCCTATTTACTGGTTTTTATTATGACAATATTCATGAAGAAAAGTTCGAAGAATTATGATTAATTTTACATTAACACCTGAATTAACGTAGGAGGGTACAATCAAAAATCTGGGGAAAAAAAAAATTACAATACAGTGTAGATCAGACTAGTTTTAGATTGAGGGTCAAAGAAAAAGATTTTCAACTTTTTTGAACGAATCTTTTAACTCAAATTTGGTCAAAAATTGGTTAAAAAAATCTAATATTTCTGAACTTTTATGACTGATAACTTTCAGATCCAGTTTCATACACAAAGACAATGATACATTTACTCAAAGTCAAGTTGACGGTTTTTTCTGCCGAATAAAATCAGTTATACTCGCATCAACATCAACATTGAGGTGTCGGTGTACATGAAGAAGAGATAGATTTGAAAGTCGCTCGTCTCCCATTGTCGATCTCAGGTAGGATTTAACGCGTCTCATCGCGCTGAAGGATCTTTTACTAGTTGCCGATGAATTACAATTTTAGCCTCTGTCAAAGATTCAATCAAATCAATATCGGTTTTCTGTAAGTAATTTGTCAAGGCGACTGTTGAGCTTAATATGTGTTCTGCAACAACAAGACTCAAATCGAAGTATCGCATTCATACTCTGTGCTGCTTTGTCATCGTTGTCGTCTTTAAGTGAATTGAGGGCAGAGACAACAACTTCAAATGCTGTTCGAAATGTATACAGCGAATCTGCCCGGCTTAACCAACGAGTTTCACACAGTGTTCTCAACTTTGTTCAACGTTCTAGTTGTTCTTGAACGTTTTCATCTTTGAGCGATAGTGATGACTTGATAGCACCCGCTGAATGTAAGTAAGGTCTTAAAATCAATATACTGCTTCCCTATATAATACAGGTATCCTCAAGTAATTACGCAACAAGTTTACGATGTCATAGAAGCAGGACGGACTACGATATTTTAGTTTTGTACACAAAATTATGCAACTAAAAGACCCGATATCTGGGTAAGGGGTGGTGTTGTGTTCATGACGATGTATTACTTGTCGGAGAAGCTTCAGTCTTAGATGATTCTCCACTATCGTCAGTTGCAGTCCTAGTTTGAATTTGGACTCTCTTCTTCATCTTTCTTTCGTTTCGAACGAAATGTATCAATGTTGAAATTTTGTTTACCTATGCACGAGTTATCGTACTTAACCAGGATACTCGTATCGGGATTCGAATACGGGTGGGTCATGTATAAATAATAATAATTTTTTTAATATTTTTTTTCCAAAGGGGGTATAATCGGCAAATTTATGTATAGGCACGTGCCTAGTCGAGCCTTAGGTAGCTACGCCCCTGCATGCAATTGAAAATATTGATGTGATATAATAAAAATAGATATACCGTGTATGGATGATAAAAGGACAACGCACATGTGGAAAATACTTAAGTAGCATGCAGCATTATACATGTGGTAATTTACTATTAAATATAATATGCACAGACGTGAATTCAAATATCAATATTCTTTTAAATATTTTTAACTCTTTGTGTTTTTCCCTGTCAATTTTAACTAATAATGTTTTCGTCAAAACATTTTTATTTTTAAAAGAAACAAACTGTATTTGGAATTGTAATGCCTTTTTGATAAAAGTGGTAGGGTAAAGAACGCAATGAAATTTTCAGTTTGAAATATTTTTACAAAAAAATCATTTATAGATACAGAAAACAGTTATACTAGTAGCTCAAATCATGCAGGATGAAGATATTTTATGTTTTTATTTTAAAGCACGAAGATTTCATACCTTTTTACATTCATTTTCCCAGTTAAGTGAATATGTCTTCGCAGCATACAATATACACATGATTACAATAACTATAGAGAAAGCCCACCATACACCTAAATAGAAATTTGACATTGCACTGATTTTTCTCAGCTCAAAACAATATTTTTTTGAAAAATATTTTTATCACGCGAATCTGGAAGCATTTTTCAGGTAACCCTCTAGGTGCTCCGGAAGAGAAAGGAGATCATGTACCTGGGAGGTTGTTATAATTATCTTGTCGACATTAGATGTCATGTACCTGGCAGGTTGTTATAATGATCTTGTCGACATTAGATGTCATGTACCTGGCAGGTTGTTATAATGATCTTGTCGACATTAGATGTCATGTACCTGGCTGGTTGTTATAATTATCTTGTCGACATTAGATGTGACACCCGTTGTGTTGCTCTGCTACGGAAGAGAAAGGAGATCATGTACCTGGTAGGTTGTTATAATTATCTTGTCGACATTAGCTGTGACACCCGTTGTGTTGCTCTGCTACGGAAGAGAAAGGAGATCATGTACCTGTCAGGTTGTTATATATAAAGGCAACAATAGTATACCGCTGTTCAAACTCATAAATCCATGGACAAAAAACAAAATCGGGGTAACAAACTAAAACTGAGGGAAACGCATAAATATAAGAGGAGAACAACAACACAACACTACAATGTAACTAACACACACAGAAACGGACCAAGCATCAGACAAAATCCCACGAGAATAACAAATATAACATCAAAACCAAATACATGAATTTGGGATAGACAAGTACCGTGACACGTCTTATCGCAATGTCAATTTACACTCAAAAATAAGAGAAAACAAACGACGCATCGTTAAATTGTAACACACACAAAAACGAACTATAATATAACAATGGCCATATTCCTGACTTGGTACAGGACATTTTTAAAGGAAAAAATGGTGGGTTGAACCTGGTTTTGTGGCATGCCAAACCTCGCACTTTAATGGCCATGTTAAATATAACATAGAAATGACAACATAATATTACAGGACTATAATACAAATAAATAGGAAAACATATTAGACAAAGAAACACATGATTAATGAATAACAAAAAGCATCAGGTTTAAAATTTAATACGCCAAAAACGCGCCTCGTCCACACAAGACTCACCAGTGACGTCCAGATATAAAAGATCGAAAGCGAAAAAAAGTACAAAGTTGTACAGCACTGAAGATCAAAAGTTGAAAAAGGTTGTGTCAAATACGGCTAAGTTTTTATGCTTGGGATAAGAACATCCTTATTATTTAGAACAATTAATGCTATTGCAAACAGTAAATTTTAACAAATGAATATAACAGATATACATAATGAAACTGAAGTATTAACTCATTACATAAAACAAACACGAATACATAATGAATGACCAACACAGAATAGACACACCCGATTCAGTCCAGGCCTCAACGCAGTAAATTATGAAAATGATGTCACATACCATGGTGAAAAGGCATTAAAAATTACGTCACATACGATGGTAAAAAGGCATTAAAAATTACGTCACATTTGAACATATGAAAAACTATATCTCAAAAGTAAGATAGAATTAGGATTGATTAAAGATTAAAATAGAACTAAATACTGATATTGCAGTTAAACACAATGCATATTGCAATACTTATTAATAGCAATTAACTATAATATATATATATGTGCAGTTTGTTATGAATCCAACTTCAAACGTAAATTATCGTACAGATTATGTTGACCAAAATTAAATCTAATAAATGACGGCGGTGATTAATTTTTGTTTCCATAACACATAAATATAATAGAAAAGACGTCAACACATTTGACAAGTAATTATCTTGTCGACATCAGATGTGACACCCGTTGTGTTGCTCTGCTACAGAAGGGAAAGGAGGACATGTACCTGGCAGGTTGTTATAATTATCTTGTCGACATTAGATGTGACACCCGTTGTGTTGCTCTGCTACGGAAGAGAAAGGAGATCATGTACCTGGCAGGTTGTTATAATTATCTTGTCGACATTAGATGTCATGTACCTGGCAGGTTGTTATGATTATCTTGTCGACATTAGATGTGACACCCGTTGTGTTGCTCTACTACGGAAGAGAAAGGAGATCATGTACCTGGTAGGTTGTTATAATTATCTTGTCGACATTAGATGTGACACCCGTTGTGTTGCTCTACTACGGAAGAGAAAGATCATGTACCTGGCAGGTTGTTATAATTATCTTGTCGACATTAGATGTGACACCCGTTGTAGGTTGTTATAATTATCTTGTGGACATTAGATGTGACACCCGTTGTGTTGCTCTGCTACGGAAAAGAAAGGAGATCATGTACCTGGCAGGTTGTTATAATTATCTTGTCGACATTAGATGTGACACCCGTTGTAGGTTGTTATAATTATCTTGTGGACATTAGATGTGACACCCGTTGTGTTGCTCTGCTACGGAAGAGAAATGAGATCATGTACCTGGCAGGTTGTTATAATTATATTGTCGACATTAGATGTGACACCCGTTGTAGGTTGTTATAATTATCTTGTCGACATTAGATGCGACACCCGTTGTGTTGCTCTGCTACGGAAAAGAAAGGAGATCATGTACCTGGCAGGTTGTTATAATTATCTTGTCGACATTAGATGTGACACCCGTTGTAGGTTGTTATAATTATCTTGTGGACATTAGATGTGACACCCGTTGTGTTGCTCTGCTACGGAAGAGAAATGAGATCATGTACCTGGCAGGTTGTTATAATTATATTGTCGACATTAGATGTGACACCCGTTGTAGGTTGTTATAATTATCTTGTCGACATTAGATGTGACACCCGTTGTAGGTTGTTATAATTATCTTGTCGACATTAGATGTGACACACGTTGTAGGTTGTTATAATTATCTTGTCGACATTAGATGTGACACCCGTTGTAGGTTGTTATAATTATCTTGTCGACATTAGATGTGACACACGTTGTAGGTTGTTATAATTATCTTGTCGACATTAGATGTGACACCTGTTGTAGGTTGTTATAATTATCTTGTCGACATTAGATGATCATGTGACACCCGTTGTAGGTTGTTATAATTATCTTGTCGACATTAGATGTGATACCCGTTGCAGGTTGTTATAATTATCTTGTCGACATTAGATGTGACACCCGTTGTAGGTTGTTATAATTATCTTGTCGACATTAGATGTGACACCCGTTGTAGGTTGTTATAATTATCTTGTCGACATTAGATGTGATACCCGTTGTAGGTTGTTATAATTATCTTGTCGACATTAGATGTGACACCCGTTGTAGGTTGTTATAATTATCTTGTCGACATTAGATGTGACACCCGTTGTAGGTTGTTATAATTATCTTGTCGACATTAGATGTGACACCCGTTGTAGGTTGTTATAATTATCTTGTCGACATTAGATGTGACACCTGTTGTAGGTTGTTATAATTATCTTGTCGACATTAGATGTGACACCCGTTGTAGGTTGTTATAATTATCTTGTCGACATTAGATGTGACACCTGTTGTAGGTTGTTATAATTATCTTGTCGACATTAGATGTGAAACCCGTTGTGATGCTCATCTAAGTACAAATCTGAAGTCTAATTCGGTAGGTCACAATTTGGAAATACAAGAGGGATTGTGATTACGAAAACTTTAATTAAACATTAAGGTCATCATCTGTGAAACGACGAATATTCAAAATCGGATTACCAATTTGTGATGGTGTCCGTAAAGTTTTCAAAGTGATTAACTCAACTTCACCTATTGGAACTATTGGTTGATACAAAATAGGAGACTGTAGTATTATTGCCAATGAAACAATTCCTTATCCTATCACTGATAACTGGCTTGTGAGAAGCAAATATCTATCAAGCAAATTATGATGAGAAATGCAAGCCCTGAAGTGTCGTATTAATTTGGATAAATAACCTATAGGCAGACTCTATTTAAATGTTGCTACATAGAATTGAAAAATCTCAATTTGGATATATTCATCTCTTCTGTCCTGCACCAGTGCATAGTATCCCTTGAAAATCTTCAGAGATTCGTGAAAATCTTTTGGGTGGTTTCGTAAAAGTTGTGTTGACATGAACAGGACCACCG
The DNA here is from genome assembly GCA_037788925.1 of Mytilus galloprovincialis. NCBI lineage: Eukaryota > Metazoa > Mollusca > Bivalvia > Mytilida > Mytilidae > Mytilus > Mytilus galloprovincialis. The sequence goes on along the minus strand of CM075333.1, from coordinate 85,895,907 downwards.
GACAGACGGACTGACGGACAGACCAAAACATTTTACTATGAATTAATGAGATTTTTTTTGATTTGTTTAAGCAGTGGAAATCTATAGGAAATTGATGGCTTCTATTGTGATTGTTTTCATGTTGTGTTTTTGATTTTCTTAAAAAAAAAAATGAATGATTTATTGAATGATGTTATTGTAGTTTACAAGCCGATGCCAATAAATATTTCTATAAAATAATATGTAAAATATCTAAAAAAAAAAGGCAAAAGACACAGGGGCAATGAAACTCATGGGTCGAAAATAAAATGACTGCGCTGTGGCAAAAAAGAAAACGACAAGCACACAAACGACAGTACACAAAACAAAAAAACAATCCCTAATGATTGAACAACGAACACCACAGAAAAATGGAGGTAACTTCAGTAGCTCACGAAGGATAATCATATACTACTCAACATTTGGCATTCTTCTTGTTGAGGTTTTGAAATAATGGCTGTCCTGGACCGAAACACCATTTGTTTCTACTATGAGTCTTACATTTTACCTGTTAAACCTGCTAGCTATGCAAGGAACCAGCAAGTTTCAATTTAAAAGTCTGTGAGTGAACGATAGTTTCCGATTTTGAGCTGAAATAGTTTTGCTCATACTCCGAGTTAAACTATATCCTTTCGCACGCGTGAAAACTAAAAATAGGTAGCTTGCATATACATAATAAGCTAGTATTTTAACTACTAATTGTACCTGCTATCTTCAAATTGGTATACAGTACGAACACTATCAGGAGCGGTATTCCTATAATATAATGTGCTATAACCGTTACAATGCCTCCGTACTTCTGATGGCCTGTGCCTCGTAAAATACCATTCAAAACCATCTGCAAAGATGATGTTTCACTTGATTCAAAAGCCCAAAAAATAATGAAATAATGTGATAGTTTTTTTTTTAAACGTGTTGTTTTTCATCATTGGACTTTTGGTGAATTTGTTTGGTCTATTTAGGTCTGTTTCGGATATAAAGGCTTTAAGCTCATAATGCTCCTATGTAATTACTCATCCGTGGACATAAAATAAAGAGACATCTACACCAATGAAAAGTTTATTTGAATAGGATTCACTTTCTCACATTTCGTTTTAAATACTAATATGAGATAGTTACTTTTTACTTGTTCGCTGCTGATTTAGACAATTTAATGCTGAACTTTATCATGCTCGTAGTTACCGAAAAAGAAAACAATATAGGTACCCTCATGTAATTGGTAGTATGAAGTCGTGTCGTAGGAATATCGTTTACTACGATAAGAAACATTTTTTTTTATAGTATGTGTGTGTTAAGGTAGCACAATACAAAGATTTTTTCACTCCCAATCAGACAACTTTAAACTGATATAATTCATTTCATCCTTCTTAATATTTTATAAATGAGGTACCAAAAGAAAAAAAGAAAGATTAATCTTTCAAATAGTGATAATTTCATTATGACATAATTATTACATAATTAATTATTATGTAATTAGTTGTTATATTGTGATGTCCACACTTGAATGAATTTAGCATCTTTGTTCGTCATAGCATCCCAAAATATTTTATAGATTCTTGTACAACACAGCTTGACCTCCAAAACTGTGTCTCAGATTTCCAAAAACATCAATAGAACAAATTTTATACCCAATTGAATTTTGTGGTCTCTTATGAATTGATGTTGCAAACTTCATTGAAGATTTATGAGAGAATGACATACAATAGGAAAAATCTGAGACACAGTTTTGGAGGTCAAACTGTGTTGTGCAAGAATCTATAAAATATTTTTAGATGCTATGAATAACAAAGAAGCTAAATTCATTTAAGTATGGACATCACAATATGGCAACTAATTACATAACAATTAATTATGTAATAATTATGTCATAATGAAATTATCACAATTTGAAAGATTAATCCTTCTTCTTTCTTTTGGTACCTCATTTATAAAATTTAAAGAAAGATGAGTGGAATTACATCAGTATAAAGATGTCTGATTGTGGATGAAAAAGCTTTGTATTGTGCTACCTTACAGAAGATGTTGTATGATTGCCAATGAGACAACTCTCCACAAGAAACCAAATGACATATAATTTAATAACTATAGGTCACCGTATGGCCGCCAACAATGAGCAAAGCCCATACCGCATTGTCATCTATAAAAGGCCCCTAAATGAGTTGTTTTCTTTTATACCGATTCTGTGTTATTGTGACGGTATTAACTTTATAATATTGATGTTTACGGTGAAATATTTACCATTGTATTATCGAATAAACTAAATATAGCTATCAGCGGCATCACTTTTGAAGTCCAGTGTAAGATTTCGCTACAATACAAACATTTGTTTTTATTAAACTTCATGTCAATATGACAGATTTTAATCGGTTAATACGAGGGTTATATTTTTTTTACCCTTGATTCATTGAAGAACACAAATCTGAGGGGTGTTAGTGATCAATTATATCCACTGGAAAAACATTGTCAACCTGCGTTTTGTATCGGAATTACTGGAAGCTAGTTTAAAGCTTTAGCAAAGAATAAATAAATCATGTTTGGTTTGTAGAATTACATAAATAGTACATTTTCCCGACTCAAATTTCAGCACTTCTGTGTTGACCTGAATTATCATTGATATGGTCATAATTATAAATTTACTGTTTACAAAACTTTGAATTTTTGAAATACTTAGGCCTTTCTACCTCAGGTATAGGTTAATTTAGCTGTATTTGGCAAAAGTTATAGGAATTTTTGATGCTCGATGTTTTATTTGGCCTTTTAACTCTTTTTTATTAGAACGTCACTGATGAGTCTGTAGTCGACGAAACGTGCGTCTAGCGTTAATTCAAAATTTCATTCCTTGTATCTAGGATGAGTATATTTTCAATCAGTGCACATCTCTGTTTACGTAAATAGTATAAACAAACAAGTGAAACTGCGAGCTACTGCTCACTGATGATACCCCCGCCGCAAGTGGATAATATTAATAGTGTAAAAATATGCAGGTGTTCGGTAAACAGGAAGTTGTCGAGTGATGAATCTGAAAACGCATCACACGGTATAGCTGACTTATATAAATCCTGAAACCAAATTTCAGAAATCCTTGTATTGTAGTTCCTGAGAAAAATGTGACGAAAATTTTTAACTTGGTTATCATGTGTAAAATCATACAAGTGTTCGGTAAACAGGAAGTTGTCGAGTGATGAATCTGGAAACGCATCACACGGTATAGCTGACTTATATAAATCCTGAAACCAAATTTCAGAAATCCTTGTATTGTAGTTCCTGAGAAAAATGTGACGAAAATTTTCAACTTGGCTATCATGTGTAAATTCATACAAGTGTTCGGTAAACAGGAAGTTGTCGAGTGATGAATCTGAAAACGCATCACACGGTATAGCTGACTTATATAAATCCTGAAACCAAATTTCAGAAATCCTTGTATTGTAGTTCCTGAGAAAAATGTGACGAAAATTTTCAACTTGGCTATCATGTGTAAAATCAGACAAGTGTTCGGTAAACAGGAAGTTGTCAAGTGATGAATCTGAAAACGCATCACACGGTATGGCTGACATATATAAATGTTGATACCAAATTACAGAAAGGGTGGAAGTGTAGTTCCTGAGAAAAATGTGACGAAAGTTTCATGGGACGGACTGACTGACGGACTGACGGACTGATGGACGGACAGACAGAGGTAAAACAGTATACCCCCCCTTTTTTAAAGCGGGGGTATAATAAGCCACTTCTTTTATACAAAAAGTAACTACACATTTCAAAAATAATATATATACGTCAGTTACTTAAGTTATGTCGATTGTGGTTTTTTTTATGCTTTTGTGATGTCAATTCGCCGTTTCAGCATCTAATGCATCCTGTGTAATATTTTCAAAAGTGTGCACTAAAACGTCCTGATTGGTTGAAAATGTCATAAACAATGGAAATTTAACCAATGACGTAACGTTATTTTCATTTTGGGGTACGAACAATGAAATGGTGCTTTAGATTCTGAAACGGCGAATTGTTCGATTCAAGCTAACAAGTTTACTTATAACAGATTATCTTACCTATCACTTGTATATGCTTTTGGTGCAATGTCTTTCATCGAAAGGTAAAATGTACTAGTAAACAAAGAACTCAGGCCTAAAACAACAATTGATTAAATTAGAATGCACAAAATAATGTTATCATATTAGAAGGAATAATACTTGATGTGTTTTGTGTCCTACCTGAATTAACATTTGCAGGGGTTTGAGTGTTCCAGCTGATTGCAAACTCAGTTGTTAGTACTGATACAACTATTTTTTATCACAAATGGTAGAGATGCATTCTATACCACGGGGAATTCAAAGCAGTTAAGTGAAGACAATGACTACGCCATGAAAAAGTTCAAAACAACTAAAAGATACGCAAAATATATCTCCAAACACATTACATAAAGGACTGGAGACTGAGTAATACGATCCTTTTAAAATATTAGGCAATATTTGGAGCTCCACCAGTGTAAGCAATAATTGCTACCCTAATCATGCTAATGGCACCTAAAATGTGCTTCATTTTAAGTAAAAAATTGAATTAGGTGATAAGTCTTAATCGGGAAAAAGAGGACTCATTGTGGGATCAATTGGAACCTATCTATGGTCATCTGTGAACAAGTTTTTCTATAACTGTCAACCAACATTTTCAAAGGGATGACTGTAATCCTTTAGTATCCTTGGTTAAATAGCTTTTCTTGAAAAAGTAACCCCAAATCAAGATAATGAAATCTTTGGAAAATCGTATTTATGTAAAGGCACTAATTGAATTACTATAGAGCTATCCATTTTGTCGAATAGTTCTAAATCGAACCACATTGTCCATTTTTAAATGGAAGTCATGATATGAGGTACTGACATATGTAAATAAAAGGTACCAAAAAGGATATTTAAACTCATGACAAACTGACATTGCAAAAATGCTTTAAAAAAACCCAAAGAAGGAGAAATTTTACAGAATAAAACAATACATTATGTTCTCGTTGCAAATAGGTCATCATTTATGCTGCTTTGTCATTAACGTGCACTATTATAACGGAATATAATTTTGGAATGTTATATGATTTACACTTTTACAAAAATGTTTTAAATGAACTTTTATGTAAAATTACAGACAACAATAACTTTAAAAACCGAAAATCGGTTAACAAACACTTAACATAAAAGTAAGATATAAAGATAGCCATGAACAATCACAAATTATAAAAGGACAGGCAAAAACAGTCAACAAACAATTAAACTTCGTCGTTTAACATTGTCTTACAAACTCAACATTTATCAATGATATTAAAAAAGAAGATGTGGTATGATCGCCAATGAAACAACTCTCCACAAGAGACCAAACGACACAGACATTAACAACTAAAGGTCACCTTATAAATGAAATTAACAGTAAAATAACCTACATCCAAACAAGATTCCAACTCTAGATGACGTCTGAGCTTTTATTGGATCCCCAGCTCCAACATTTTGTCCAACTTTTATACATACTGCTGAAGATATGCCTAATGAAATCTAAAATACGTTTAAATAAAATGAAACATTGCAACTGTTACAGTTTAAACTTCGGTATAACATAATTTGTTTTTCATTTCACTGATGAAAAATCGTAACGTACAAGCGTACGTTTCCATTTGTAAAAAGAATAAGCCATATAAGTTATCCATATAATAATAGAAACTTTACAACTTCAATCTAATTATCCATTAGGTACCGCGCATGTAGCAACCCTCAATTTTGAAAATCATAATAGGAAACACAAGTAATAAATGTCGTATTAACTGGTTATTATTGAATCTGTATGCAGTCTATTATCCTGCATCACGGAAGTACTATTTTCATACCAAAAAAAAAAAGAGCAAGAATATACTTACCATATATGGTAAACTATGTATCTGGTACACAATACTATGTGCTGCTAACTGAACTTTTCCAAGGTAACCTTGTAATGTAAATAATATATGTATTTATTCTATGGTTTTCATGCATCAAAAGCGAAATATTGAACGTATACTATTACTTTTCTATGTACTTCTAAATGTGTACTTTTCTTTGAACCAATATTTACAAATTCAAGTCAGTATGATATTCATATGGTCCTGTGATACACAAAATAGATAATGCATCCCTGTGATTTACTTGTGGCGCTGACGTAACTAATGTTTTGTCAATGTAATTTCGAATTTCATTTTGTCAAGTGCAAATTGTCTTGATTTTACTGTCATACATTATGAATAGTCACTATTTTTGTTTTCAAGAGTGTATGAAAAGAGTATACTTTACATAGAGTCTTGTCATTTAGTGCCCATTTTGATTGTTATGTCCTTTTAATCAACGGAAATTAGGGACTTAACTTATATTTATAAAACCATGCAAGAAACACACTTATACTCATTGTTTTGATATGATTCTACACACATCAATATCAGGGGTTACAAGAAAGTTAAAAAAGAAAAATATATATAATTGTGTCAAACTTTGCCCCCAAAAATTGATGTTATTATTAACTAATTAATCAATTTAAAAGACTGTCAATTTGATTCCAAAATCAGAAGGTTCATACGATTTGGAAACTTTACTGCCAGAGATGGATTTCACTGTAATGCATCAAAGCAGTTTTTAATAAAAACAAATATTATCCAAGATCTTAAAAGATATATCAGTTGCTTTTCATTGTGTTCTGTTGGTTGAAATAGTCTTACTTTTGATTTTGTAAGGTTAAACTTCATTGGAATTTACATCGGAGTTCGGTATTTTTTATTAATAAATTTTTACACACATCAATTCTTTTTATATTGATCTTGTTTAAAAATAAATTTGGTTTGTATGTACAGAAGAGATATCTAATTAGACTTACTAAGGACACGAGCACACGCTATTCATCAAGTGTTATTTTCAATTGAAATTAATGTACGTAGTTTGCAGCAAAAGTATAAATATGTAAGATGAAATAAAAAAAGAATAACTTATGTTTATTTTATAGATTTAAAATTCTATTATCATTTTTAATTTCAAGGGGAAAAAGTAGCCTCATCATGAAATTATTTTTTATCCATTACCTTTATCAGAAATCATATTATGTAACGAAAAAAAAAAACATTTACCGATAGAACTTCTAAGATTTTAAGATGTTATTAAAATTATACTCGGAGAACGGTATTTTTTACTTGTAATGCAAAACAACAGTTTTGCGATAATGAAGTGTATCAATTACAACCAATTAAATATATTTGGTCGTGTAGGTAAATCTTGTTTCCTTTTTACCAAAAAAAAAAATGATAAGATTGAGATCATGAAAAAGCTGAGATTGAAAATTCTTGCTTTAACGTTTACAGAATCACAAATCATACAAGTCCAAATCCACAACAGAAACATCTCACTTTGGTCTAATGTATTAAAGTAAAAATTGCAGTATTCAGTTTCCAAGAAAATACATAAACTACCTACCTACCTACTAGTATGTTTGATATTTCAAAACTCCACCAATCTACTGATATAACAAATATTCCAGGGATCGCTAAATTTAGAAATGTGCCCCATTCAAGGAAGGCTTCTTTTCTACACCCTAAAAGCAAGAAATAAATTTTGAGTAACTGTTCAATTAGAAAAAAAGAAATACAAGACAAATATTTCTTAAGATAAATAGGCTACCTGACATCACTGCCAGTTTTTGGTGGGGTTCGTTTTGCTTAGTCTTTAGTTTTGTATGTAATGTCTGTACGTTTTTTTTTCTTTTTTTAGCCATGGCGTTGTCATTTTATTTTCGATCTATGAGTTTGAATGTCCCCCTGGTATCTTTTGCCTCTCTTTCATATTATTTTACATAACCTTTCGCTTTTGATAAATATACCAAGATTACGAAAATGAGTTATGTATTTAATGCACGGAATGTTTTAATCCGAATCTTGACCAAAATAGTTTTTTAGTAAAATGTTTTGTTATGACTAAGGTCGTTAGTTGTTTTTTACATATTATATACATTTCTCATGTCAGGGCCTGTAAAAGACGACTATACGGTTAGAATGGTTCTCATTGTTGAAGGCCGTACAGTTGCAGATAACATCCACTTTATTTGAAATTATGTGGAAAGTTTGTCTCTTTTGCGATTATACCACATCATTGAGAGTCAAAGAATATGTCAATGTAAGTTCTAATCAGTGTGAATAATAGCTGTTGTTTTAGACGTATCGATAATAAAGGCGAGTAAACACAAAAGCGTCTTCAATGTTTCGTATGCTTTACTAGAGTCTAAGATATACAAAGAGACGTCGTCAAGTGACGACGTTGCGGGCCTATTGTTACGTAAATGGCGGTAAAACGTTAAGCAAATAAAAGAGTATAAAATACTAAACTGAAACTATAACTAATTCACAACATTCTGGGGGCCGCAAAATGCAATTACTGTTCATGTATTGTTCATAAAAAGGGTATTGAAAAAACACTTTTAACAATTACAGTTCATATTTCCAATGGTTCCAGTTTCACAATTGGTCTTGTTGTAATCAGTCCATTTGATGTACGAAGTTTGACTGCTCTCACTACTCCATCTTTCCCGGTGATCAAATCTTCTATTACTGCTAGTTTCCACATCATTCTCGGTGAATTGTCCATGATTTGTACGACGGAACCGATTTTCACATGTGCGCTTTGGTCCCCGGCGACGTGATGAAATTCTCTTAATCCGGTGAGGTATTCCATTCTCCATCGATTTCCAAAGTGTTCAATCAAAGTTACTTTATGATTAAAACGTTTGTTTGCTTCTGTGAAATCTAAATTTAAATTATTGTCCTCTGAATCAGAATTGTTCTCTTGTGATAATCTTCTTCCCTGCAGTAGATGTGACGGCGTTAGCGGCTCTGGATCTCGGATGTCTGACGAAACATATGTAATCGGACGATCGTTGATCAAAGTTGTTCGTAATACATCAGAATTTACTTGAGATTTCCCGAGCACTTTTTTTAATGTCGTTTTCGTAATTCCAACTAGTCTCTCCCACCATCCACCGTACCACAGTGCTGCTTTCGGAATAAATTTCCAATTGATCTGAATGTTCATTTCCTTCGGAATATCATGTGAAGCGGAAACAAAAGTAAGTGCATTGTCGGAATACACAGTACTGGGAATTCCTACTAACGAATCGTCTAAAAGCTAATTTGAATGATTCGATTGTCATATATGTAACAAGTTCTAGGTGAACGGCACGAATACAAGCACATGTGAATAGGCAAATATACGATTTTGTAACAAGTCCATTATCTTTAACGAATAGTGGTCCAGCGAAATCAACACCAGTTGTCGTAAACGGAATCATATCGGTGACTCTATCCTTTGGTAGCGGAGGCGAAATTTGTTGTGAAAATGCTTTTCCGGTCATTTTTCGGCACTTTACACATTTCTGAACGATGTGGTTAACGCATTGTCTAATGGAAAGTATCCAATATGATTGGCGGATTTGCGTAATTTTCTGTCCAGCACCGGAATGCAACATCTGCAGGTGCGCGTTCAATATAATTAAGTCCGTAAATTTCTTCGGAAGCAACACTGGAAACTTCGCGGAGTCATCTAACTGTGAATTGTGTATGCGCCCGGCGCATCGAATGACACCTTCTGTATCTATGAACAAGCGCAATTGTCTTACTAACGGTAGATTATTGTCATGTGACGGGTTTGCGAGTTTGCATCTTTTCACTACTGAATTTTTCATTTTGAATATCTGTAATCCATGTATGAGTTGCGCGGTCGATTTCATCTTTCGTAATATCTTTTCCGTGTCTAGCATATTTTCTCAAGTTATACGGTCGCTTACTTTTACATATATTCACAAATTTAAAGACGTAGCATGTAACTCGTAGTAACTTCTTCAATGACGAGAATCTTGATAGATCGATTATTTTCGAAATTCCATTTAATACAGACGGTTTTATCTTTTCGCTGTCATCTGTTGTCGTTAACAAAAGAGTCTCTTGTTTAACTTGTGGGGTCCATGTAGGCCAACTGGTCACATCCGATATCCATGACGGTCCTTGCATCCACAAAGTCGACTCCTTGAATTGCGTTGATGATATTCCTCGAGTTTGAAGGTCGGCTGGATTTGATTCTGTTGGTACTTATTTCCAGTCGTAGTTTTGTGTCCATTCTTTAATTTCTAGCACACGATTCTGAACAAATCTTCCAAATGATTTTAAAGACGAAATCCAGTGCAGAACGATCTGACTGTCACTCCATAGTACTGTGCGTTGTGGTTTTAGGGTTTTCGTAAGGTTTTTAGCCATTCGAGCTCCTATTACTGCAGCCATCAATTCTAGCTTTGGTAATGTTATTTTGGCGAGCGGAGCGATCCGGTTTTTTGCAACTACGAGAGATGAAGTGTTTCCTTTACATAAGTAGGCACTAGCTCCATAAGCGCGTTGACTGGCATCAACAAAGACATGCAATGTTATTTTATCGTTGCTTTCGTTCTCATTTTGATCATTAAAATAATATCGCGCGATTTTCGTATTAACAGTTACATCTCGGATGTCATCTAAAATTTCATACCATGATTTGACTATGTTGCTAGGTAACACCTGGTCCCAATCGTATCCCTCTTTCTATAATGTTTGTATCAGTAGCTTAGCTCTTACAGTCACTGGTCCAAGAATTCCGAGTGGGTCGTAAATTGACGATGATTTACGCAATACTTCTCTCTTTGTCGCTTGTGAATTATCAATATCTATACTATCTTCATTTAGTTTCGCAAATGTCAATATGTCTGACTTCGCATCCCAACGCATTCCAAGAATTTTCGTCTCGCTATCCTTATCAAGTACGTTTGCCTTTGTAGCTTCGTTGCTAAGTTGATTGATATTTGACTTCCATGTTCTCAAATTGAATCCTGCATTTGTCATGAGTTCTCTAGATTCTTCAAAGAAATTTAAGGCGGCTTCTTCCGTATTAACACTTGTAAGTACGTTGTCTACATACAAATCACGCTTCAGTATTTCAGCAGTAGCACTTTTAACCGTTGATAAATGTTTCAATAATGTAGCGTTAAGAATAAATGGCGAACATGTCGCTCCGAATAAAATTACCTTGAATCTGTAAGTCTCAAGTTCACTCTTGGGGTTGCTTGGATCTCTAAGCCAGAAAAATTGGGTAGAAAGACGGTCTTCTTCGTCTAGTCCAATCTGGAGGAATGCTTTCTCAATATCAGTTGTTAATGCGTATTTCCCGTAGCGGAATCTTGTAAGTATATCTGTTAGCTTATAAAGCTGTGGCGGTGTAGAAGAAAGGCAATCATTTAAGCTGGGTGATTCTGAATCTTGCCGACAACTGCAATCATATACTATACGTATCTGTGTAGTCGATGAATCTTTTTTCACTGGGTGGTGCGGAATATAATGCACTCGATTAGTAGTCTCATACGGGGTTTCAACCTTCTCTATGAAACCTCGATTTTCTTGGTCGTTGATAATGTTACCGCATATCTTAAGCATCTCTGGTTCTTTAGCTAGTCGGTTTATCACGTTGTATGTTCTCTTTCTGGCGATCATCTCGTTGCTAGGCAACTCCGGATGTTCCTGTTTCCATAGGAACTTGGCGATGTACCTATTGTCTTTCAAATGAATGTTATTCTCTTGGTAAGTGGTCATTTCTTGTAAGTTCGTTTTCGCTTTTACTTCACTGTCATTTTCTGTTCCTGTGGATTCGATTTCCCAAAATTTATGTATTTCACATTCTTCTAGTCTGTGTGGGGTCAAAATATTCATAATCGATGACGTTGATTGATTATTACTGTTAGTGTTCAATTGTATAGGTCCTGATAGAAAGTATCCAACTTTGGACTGTACAGCAGTTGGTCCGGAACCTCTAATTACTCTGTCTCCAACTATATCCAAATAATGATCGGCGCCAACTAAGACTGATATCTCAAAATCCTCGTCCTGTAAAGCTGGGTGGGATAACTTCAATCCATTTAAATGCGTAAAACTCGACTGGTTCCTTGCGTATGTATGTATCGGATAAGCAATCTGTGGTACTATAAGAACTTCAATAGGGATAAGCGTATTCGTTAGACCTTTTATATAGATAGTAGCAATTTGTAAATTTCTAACCTTCTTGTTGGATTCACCGAAACCGGATATTGATATCGCTTCTTTCCTATGTGGTCTCAGGTTCAATAAATCGGCCATCTCTTGAGTGATAAAGCTTCGCTGGGCTCCTTCGTCGAATAGTATATTGGCGGTGTTAAAATGTGTCTTGTCATACGTGCTATCGCGGTTTTCAACAATACCTGCGATCTAACCGATGTTGTGGATGAATGCATGCTTGCGACTGCGGCATCGGTATCTGGTTTTGATGTACTGCTATCTTTAGACTTGGTATATAAGTGTGTTTCATTCTTTGAACAAATGCTAGTATGGTGTCGTTTATTACAGTTTTTACATGTTTTATCGGATTTGCAATCGGCAACTCTGTGATTTCCTAAGCAATTGAAACATGCCTGTTTTTCCTGAACAATTTGTTTTCGATCTTCAATTTCCATGACATTTTTACAAGCTAATGGGGCGTCAACTCCTTGACAAAAGATGCACGGCTTCTTGGTTATGTCTCTTTTCCCTTTCTGATTTGCGTATTTGCGATTTGTACCCGTAAAGAATGCTAATGTGGGTGTGTAATTTGGCTCTATATCATCCCCGTTTACCGACTGACCCGCTTCCTTAATCGTTATCTCATGTTGAATAGCTTGCCGTAACGACGGCAGGTTCCAGTGGTCACCTCCGTGGGCACGTACTATATTTTCTCGTATATTCCCAGGTAGTTTATTTAATATTATGGGCACTAAAAGGCTTCCGAACGACTCGTGATACTCCCCTATACTTTCAAGGCCACGGATGTAGTTTTCCATGCTGTCGTAGAATTTTTTCAAATGTGTAATATTTGACGTTAGACTAGGAAGGCTGATTAAACTCTGCATGTCTGTTTGTACTATCTTGTGTGGTTGACCGAATCTTTGTTTCAGTACATGTAATGCTTGTCCGTAATTTGTGTTAGTTATTTGTAGACCTGCTATGCATTGGGTGGCTTCTCCGAACAGTTGAGATTTCAAGTAATTAAATTTCTGTACATCGTTTAAAGACAGGTTATCGTGTACGGCAGCACTAAACAAATCCCAAAAGGGTTGCCATTCTAACATATTCCCGCCGAACGTTGGTAAATTTAATTTGGGAAGTTTGTGGTACATGCTGGAGTTTGAAAAAACGGACGCTGATGTATTTGCGTGCATGAAACTGGGCTGTGGCTGACTTTCTTGATGATTCGTGAAATTAATAAACTCGTGTGCATTTGGGTTTAGCAATGACTTACTTGACTATTTGTCTGTGATTTCCGATTCCTTAATGATTTTTGAAAGTTTGGTTACAGCCATTTCTATGTCATACGTGTATCTGTCGGCTTCCTCTATTTCTTCGCTTACTTCCTCCTCTGACAATTCCTCCACAATCTTCTCGTTCAGTTGATCGATCGTTTCCTGCTTCTTAACAGTAAGTCCTCGAATGGTAGAAAGTTTGCTAACGTCATATTCCTGCAAAAGTTCCTCGGAACTCGGTTCCACTTTTTTTAGCAGCTTTGTAAGAATTCCCCGATGTCCAGCTCGTCTGGTCTTCATCTTCGTTGTCGCGGTACTCATTTTCGTATTCTTCTGTTTTTGTCACGGCACCAATGTTTTAGACGTATCGATAATAAAGGCGAGTAAACACAAAAGCGTCTTCAATGTTTCGTATGCTTTACTAGAGTCTAAGATATACAAAGAGACGTCGTCAAGTGACGACGTTGCGGGCCTATTGTTACGTAAATGGCGGTAAAACGTTAAGCAAATAAAAGAGTATAAAATACAAAACTGAAACTATAACTAATTCACAACAGCTGTAAAAGACACTTCTCGTCAGTGTTAACAAGATTTTCAAGGTTGACGAATCAAATTCATAGTTATGGTTGACCGCAATTAATATTAATGTTGATGAAAATTTAGGTTTCATTATAGCTGAAATCTATTCTTTGACAGATAACATAAAACCTTTTATATATATATAAATATACAGATTGATACTTTAAGAGTGACACTGAAGAAAATTTTTAAACGATACGTTCCTTAAAGCTTAATTTGTTAACGTTAAAAAAAGTCCGAAGTACTTCTCTGGATTTACCTTTATCATAAAAAGAACAATTCGAATATATTTGTAAGCTAAAGATGTACCAAAACCGAATCAGCTGGAACGCTATATGATCAAAAAGGAAATTGAAATAATAGTAAAATCCATCAATGGCTAAACTAGGAGATCTCCTACCACTGAATTATTCAACGTTTGATGACTATGTTGAACGCATGTATTCCACCGAACTTGAAATAAAAGATACAACAGTTAAAGTTAAGGCTACCTATCGAATTAGACTTATAATGGATTTGTTTTTACATGATCATGAGCAACACGAAGGATGTCACACGTAGAGCAGCATTTGCACAACCTTTTAGTGCATACAACCCCTATCTAGAGGTTCTGGATCCTCAGTCTGGAGTTTTGTATGTTGTGTTTTGTTTACTGTTGTTTGCCTTCCAGTCCTGCGTTTTTTGCCAAAACAATTTGTTTTTCTTTTGTCGTATATAATTTAAACCTAAGTTTTTCAATAATTATTAAATTTATAAATGGGCAATCTATAAACCCTGTGATTTTGAGTCCATATTAAAATAGTTTTCCAGCAAATTGACAATGTATAAGACTTATCTATTTAACTTTCAAAAATTCAGCTTAAGATGGTAGTTCAATTCATATTGATTACCTGTCCATTCTTCTTTATAGATTTTACTACATCGTATAAAAATTGAGTATAAGAAAAGTTGTGTCCAGAATGTACATACAACAGCTACTGCAGCACCTCTACAATAATATAAAAAGTAAAATCACAAAAAATACTGAACTCCGAGGAAAACTCCAAAAGGAAAGTCCGTAATCGAGTGGCAAAATCAAAAGCTCAAACATATCAAACGAATGGATAACAACGTTCATATTCCAGATTTGGTACAGTGAAAATGATGGACTTAACCTGGTTTCAAAGCTAGTTAAACCGTTCTCTTGTATGACAGTCATATGAAATTCCATTTTATTGACAACTATGTGTGAACAAAACAAACAGACACAATATGTAGAAATGTCAAAAATAGAGGAACAGCAGTCAGCATTGTGCTATAATCTTAATCACTATAAAACAAACAATATGTAACAAAGAAGCACAATTTTATTAAACAATTTGACAAATGACTATTTCACATTTTCTTGTATTATTGAAACTTGACACGCACGGAAAAGCAATGATTTACGGATGATAGTTTTAACAATTCAGCTCAAACTTTCGAAATTAATTTTGATTGATCAAAAATTACAATTTATTTTCCCTATGTATACCGCCCTTCGATGAAAAAGTAGACAACAATCTTTCTCTTGTTTTTTTTGAGAATTGTAAATAAACAATAACTATATATGTATTACCTGACACCAAAACCGAATCCAGTTACCAAAATCAGGTGATACACAACATTGATGACGTTTGCGACTAACTGTAAAAGAACTCCAGGGATAACAATATTCTGCAAAACAAAAAACAAACTTGGTTCAAGAACCATCTAATAAGATGTCAATGTAAGTGCTTTAAACATATACCATGGTCACAGTTTGCAGATTTAAGAATTGGATGTGTACATATGTCATTGTATAAATAGCTCTTTCTGAACAAGAGCAGTAGTTCAGTATCATGATGCTGTGTATGTGCTGTTCCAAATACATATAGTGTTGACAAATTAGTTAAAGAAATGTTTTTTTTTATATTTCAAGCACTTAAGCTTGCATAAAAAAGAATCCAAAAAATGTAAAATTAATAATACAATTATGTTTTTGAATTCGTTTAATGTTACAATCACGTGATGTTGTCTAACATGATTCATCTCACATGTTGAACTAACGATACAAGCGATAAGGTATTTCGTTGCTGCTTTTTCTTCTTGTAATTTTTAAGATATTGCTTATTTATTTTAGCACTTTTGTATTAACGATGTTGCATGCAAAAATATGGTCCTACTGAAAGGAAAAGTCCAAACATATCGTACAATAAGAAGTAAACATTTGTATTGTAAATGAAATTTTGCGACAGAAGACAGAAAAAGAGTTTTTTTTTCAAATGCGATATATCGAATGTGGTCAATGTTCCTAATTCTGAAAATTAATTTCTGTCAGGTTCACTTTCATGTTTATAGTTTTTTCTTACTTGTGAATTCAATGGTCAAATAAATATTTCACAGTACTAGTATTCTATTTTGTAACCTCCCTTTTCACACAATCAGTAGTGTTGGATTCCTCGACAACCAGAACAATATTTTTTTATCATGTAAGTGGATGACAATTACAGACTGAGTATATTTGGTATTGATGGAACTTGAAACTTCTAAAAATGAAAATGTTAGCTATAACAACAGGATGAACAATATCGTAGCAAGTCGTTGTGTCATATATAGGGATCTGTATGTGAATATGACAGACTGTTGAAATATCTTTTATGTATTAGGATTCAAACATGTATATGAGATAAGAGAGTGTAGTTCTTTGTTTGCGTTCTTTGTGCTCCCATAGTTGTCTTTTCTTAATTATCTGCTCTACCATTTAACCTCGAACGTGCATAATAAAGTTTTTTTTCAATCGAACTATCATGCGCAATAAATGTAATCACATTTGTTTTGTTTTGGAATGACTGCTTATGAAGTTGCAAAATTGCATTACAATAAAATTTTCGATTTTTGATATTTGTTGACATATGAATCAACAACACTGTATGATTTTAGAGATATCGTGTAACAATAAACTAGTTCGTTTTTAACGTTGTTTAGTTGTGGTCTGTGTGGTCTTATGTACTGTACAAACATTTTGGTGATTCCTATTTTCACACCACTGGGTCGATGCCACTGCTGGATGACGTTTCGTCCCCGAGGGTATCACCAGCCCAGTAGTCAGCTATTCGGTGTTGACATGAATATTAGTGTTGTCAACGGTTAACCGTTCGAAGACCGAATACCGAATACCTAAAACGCTAACCGGTTAACCGGACTTTTTTTTTTTTTAATTTTAATAGATTTGATATAAATTTGTATTGAAATCATGAAAAAATTGTCGTCGTGGTAATTAACTTGATGGATCAATTGTCCAGTATATTGATTGGTAATGTTAATCCAAAAATTGAAAATTAATTAGAACTTGTCTCTCAGCTCGGGGCAAGATCTTAAGGAAACATAATTAGTTTCACGTTTTTTAACAGTAATTTTTAATCAGTGATTTGATTAAATTTTACGATTTACTTCATTATTTCATTTTTAATCTTATATGGTGTAGACCTACATCTGAATGTGCAATGTCTGTCGTGCAAATCTTTGTCATACTTTAAACTAAATGCTAACACAAAAAATGTAAAAAGCAAACCAACGTGAATGTAATCAATGTATACTTGATGGTACGAATATCAGGATTAATCAATTTTAATTGAAACACCTCACATTATTTTCGGAGACAACAAGACAAAATGGGAAAATCATCGGTTTCAGACATATTCAATTCTTCGAGATCAAGACGTTTTTTTTTTATTTTTCAATTTGAATTTAGTACAAACGCCATAGTTGATACCATGTATTTGATCATTAAAAGTCAAACTTCGACAGGAATCTTCACGGACAAGCCTTATAAAACCAAAGGCCAAACTTCAATTCATCGTATTATAAAAACGTAAATGTCTGACTTGGATGGAATGTAGTCACATTGACACTCATACCACATCTTCTTGTGTGTAGGACACTATTGAAAAGGCCTTCAAACATTAACGTAAACTACCGGTTAACCGGTTAATCGGTCGAACGATTATACGAGTAACCGGTTAGACAAAAGTTTACATTTGACAACACTAATGAATATATATCATATGGTAATTTTTATAAATTTCCTGTTACAATACTTTGAATTTTTTGAAAAACTAAGGATTTTCCTACCCATGAATAGATGACGTTAGCCGTATTTGGCACAACTTTTTGGGATTTTTGGTCCTTAATGCATTTTAACTTTGTACTTGTTTGGCTTTATAACTATTTCGATCTTAGCGTCACTGATGAGTACTTTAAAGTGTATTTCTATGTTGTGTCATGTGTACTATGGTTTGTCTTTTTCATTTTGAGCCATGGCGTTGTCAGTTTATTTTCAATTTATAAGTTTGACTGTCCCTTTGGTATCTTTCGTTCCTCTTTTGTAGACGAAACGCGCGTCTGGCGTAATAAATTATAATCCTGGTACCTTTGATAACTAAATAAATTAGATAGTTTAACCCCACCACAAGATGTGCCTATAGAACAACAGCTATCTTGAACTTGTGTTGTTTGTCATTTTTTTGCATTGCATTTCATTTTTATGACGGATCACGTGATGCTTGTAAAATTTTGTAGACACAGTTAACATTATAATTGATTACATAATTGTTGTATAATGCTAGTATTGTATTAATTTGAAAGAGTAATCTGTTAGCGATCCATAAATATTACTTTTATAAATTTTCAAGCATTATATTTAAGAAAGTTACAGCATTTTAAAACTGGGGAATTGGAGGCGTACAATCTTTGTATTGTTCTACCTAAAGATTAACATTCTTCTAAACACATCTCACCTGGCACTGCAAATATTTCATGAGAGCATGTGTTATCACACTAGCCTAAAAAATAATTTTAATCATGTCAATTTCATATTTAGTAAATATAATAACATTTTGATATAGATATGATGGAACTAAGTAATTAAAACTAATATCTTGTCAAATATTATTATGTGGAATTACTTTATAAACAGTTTGGTTTTAATTTCAAGTTTTTTTTTTATGGATTTTAAATGTTAAAGAGCACAATACACCTAATCGCTATTTATTCCATTCCGGATAAGTTCTAAAATTACACAACTTTTTCATCCAGTTGAAGCTATCTGGGACCCTGTTTAAACAATGCACCATGCATGATACTTTTTAATGAGACCTGTTTAAACTACCGTAAATATTAGTTGAATTTTTAATTTCGAAAAAGGGGATCATACTCTATCAAAAGTTCTTAATGCTCGCTTCCTAAAGTTTTTCCTCCCTCAGCTCACTACTGATGACCTCTATTTTCGGCGGCCTGACCCAAACAGGAAGTTGTATAAATGACTGTTTTTCCCGGATTGGACTAAATAGAGATAAGGTGTATAATCCTTAAAAAGATAATATTTAAAAGTGTTTACCGCCTAACCATCAAAAGCTTATCTACAGGACAAATGTGATCTATATATAAAAAAAGAAGATGTGGTATGATTGCCAATGAGACAACTCTCCACAACAGACCAAAATGACACAGAAATTAACAATTATAGGTCACTGTATGGCCTTCAACAATGAACAAAGCCCATACTGCATAGTCAGCTATAAAAGGACCCGAAATGATAATGTAAAACAATTCAAACGAGAAAACTAACGGCCTTATTTATATAAAAAAAGAAAAAAAAACTTATGTTAATTTAACTAACATTTTTTTTCTGTTCTAAACAGATTTTATTAAAATCTGTAAAATATCCCTCGTAACATTACTTTCATGAATGCTTAGGTCTCAAATATCTCAGTAAATTACAGAATATGGATATTACCGAAAATAGGTTTGATTCACATCTTGCATCTTTTCATCGCTTTTGATGGAATTAAAAAAATATGAGAAAACAAAGTCGAACGATACCATAGGAATATTTAAACTAATAAGTATGATCATCTTTAAATTTCTCAACAGTAACACACTCTGGTGTCCACCGTTTATATACCTATTTTGTCATGTTTTCATCTAAAAATATTTTACTTACTGGAAATCCAGCAATAACAATTGTAACGTATTGACCACTCAACCTGAAAAATAGTGTCAATATTTTGATGATTTATAAAATTCATGTTAGTCACGATTATTTTGTGTAGCTCTCGTGGTGAACCTATTAATAAATATCTTTTATAACATCAAGTACCTATATTGTTAAGAAATGATATAAAAAGAATCAGTATAAGTTATTTATCTTTAAAACACAGTACTTTTATTAATAGGTTTGATTTTGATATTTTGATAGGTTTTAATAGTTGTATTGTGAATTGTAAATTTGTTCTTAAAAGGTAATACAAAAGACACATAAGGGACTACCAAATTCACCAAAACAAAGTTATCATTGTTAAATGACAAAAACAATAAATCGATCAGGAGACTAGCTGAACAGTATACAAAATTATTCATCTAAAAATTACAACCAACTCAAAGAACGGCAAGAGATGTACCTAAGTGATACTCAAACACCTAAGTTAAAAACAAACTGAAATCAAAGTATTGAAACATAACTGATTAGTTTCAGTACTGTGCTGTAAATATAAATATATATGCATTTGAAGAACATAATAATGAAATGTTTAACAGGAGCGCCTCTGTTGTAGACGCATTGGTGACCTTGGGCTATTTGCTCAGGTTGTTGTCGTTTTGACACATGTCTTGTTTCCATTCTTTAGTTAACGTATTTAATTTATGAACGCTCTATGACATTGATGGCTCATACTTACTTTGCTACCTCACGATTTTGGCCGACGAGGATCAGTAAATATTCCGTGTTAACAAAGACGGCGAATATAGGTATACAAGCCAATAGCATTATCAAAATTCCTGAAAAAGAAGAAGGTGTCATCAATTTGTCCGTAGTTTTGCAGTAATTAATTTTATTGTTTGCAATAACGAGTTAGAAATATATGAAAATGAAACAAAGATATCAACTGCAGCAGTCGTAATAGCATTGTTCATATTCGGCATTGTTTTCCTGGTTTAGCAGAAAGCAATTTTAAATTTGACCATAACTCTTTCGAGTAGATTTTTTTTGTTTTTTCTTACTTTTAACGTGAATAATTTGAAGATAGTTGTTGAACCATTGTAATAATATTCTCTTTTGGTTTTAGGGAGATGTTTAAATATAATAATAGTAAAAATTAGCCTGGCATCCTGACCCAATCATACTTCTTCGATTAGTGAAAAGTAAAATCACAAAAATACTGAACTTAGAGGAAGATCAATTGGGAAAGTCCATAATCACATGGCAAAATCAAATAACAAAACGCATCAAAAACGAATGGACAAAAACTGTCATATTCCTGACTTGGTACAGGCATTTTCAAATGTAGAAAATGGTGGATTAAACCTGGTTCTATAGCGCTAACCCTCTCACTTTGATGACAGCCAGGACCCTAGGATAAGTAAAAATTATACTATATAGTTTTTAAAATATGACTGAAAAAACCCTGGTAGTGATTAAATAAGACTAACAATATTTTGACAAATTGATAGCGGTAAACTAACCTTTTTGTAAAATTAAACAAAGATCTTGCTTGTTATGGCTCCCAAATATCTAGAAGAAAACAATGCTAGCTTTTATCAAAAACGTAATGTAAATAGACAGATAGCGGCAAATAAAGATGCATTTTGTTCATGATTAAGCAATATCTATATTTTCTGTGTATTTTTCTGACACTTTTAGTTCATATTCTTTTAAGTATGTTTTCCAGTAGTTAGCACTTCTGTGTTGACTTGAGTCATCATAGATATGTTCATAATTATAAATTAACTGTTAACAAAATTTTGAATTTTTGAAATACTAAGGCTTTTCTACCTCCGGAATAGATTACCTTAGGTGTATTTGGAAAAACTTTAAGGAATTTTTGGGTCGATGCCACTGCTGTTGGAGATTTTTTTCATCGAGGGTATCACCAGCCCAGTAGTCAGCACTTCTATGTTGACTTGACTTATCATTGATATGTTCATAATTATAAATTAACTGTTGACAAAATTTTGAGGTTTTGAAATACTAACTTTTCTACCTCAGGAATAAATTAATTTCGCTGTATTTGGCAAAACTTTTTTGGAATTTTTGGTCCTCATTGCTCTTCAACTTCGTACTTTCTTTGGCCTTTTAATATTTTTTGATTCGAGCGTCACTGATGAGTCTTTTGTACACGAAACGTGCGTCTGGCGTAAATATAAAATTTCAATCCTGGTATCTATGATGAGTTTATTTTCTGTTTTTGTGTTCAAATCGCATAACTTTAATCGTGTGTTTTAGTGAAGTTTGTATCAGTTAATCCTATTTTCATACATGCTTGGATAATTTACATCGGTTTCTCAAACAGACGTCTGAGTGAATTATTGATTTGCGAATTTGTTAGCCGTTGGTACGAAAGCCGAGAAGGATCATTCAAAATTCAAAATTCAGAATTCAAAATTCAAATTTCAAAATTCAAAATTCAAAATTCAAAACTCAAAACTAAAAAATAAATATTGCGAAATCATAACACGTGTTTCTGGTATGAAGAACTGTCATCCTGACACCTTTTAGACAGTTCTACCCTAGAACAGTTTTAGACAGTTCTACCTAGAACTGACCAAAGTTTTAGACAGTTCTACCTAGAACTGACCAAAGTTTTAGACAGTTCTACCTAGAACTGACCAAAGTTTTAGATGGTTCTACGACTAGAACAGTTCTACGGCTAGAACAGTTCTACGACTAAAACAGTTCTACGATTAGAACTGATTTGGTCAGTGCTACTGCTAGAATTGATTTAGTCAGTTCTATTCATAGAACAGTTTTAAGAACTCTTTGTCTAATAAAATATAGATAAGTCAAAAGAATATAATATATTTTGCGTGTGGCTTTATCAACGATAGTTATAACACTGAATGGTGACCAATGAGATGTCCTAACTGCAGTGACGTCATTAAGAACTGTTCTACAATCCTGACAGGTTTGGTCAGTTCTACGGCTAGAACAGTTTTTGACAGTTCTGCTGACAGTTCTACGGTTAGAACTGATTTGGTAATTTCTGCTGACAGTTCTACGACTAGAACTGATTTTGGACATGCAGTTCTACCTAGAACAGTTTTAGATAGTTCTACCCTAGAACTGATCCTGGCAGTTCTACTTAGAACAGTTCTAGGGTAGAACTGTTCTAGGTATATATGTTTTAGGACCGTCTAGAACAGTTCTATGACAGATTATTCTGAGAGTTCTAATGAGAGGTTAGAAGTGATCTCCACTGTACAAGGGCAATAACTTTAATAAACAAAAACACTTTTAATTTGTTCTTTAACACTTTTTATTAACATCTTGAAAGCTTCAGAACAAAAGCTGATGACCAAATATTTACACAAAATAGACTGACACGACCGCAAGATAAATTAGATTAAAGCTAGATTCACACTGCTGATCAGATCAATTCTGTACCCGATTACTCAAATTTCCACAATCAAGCGTAAACAATTTTTTGATCGGGCCTGTTTGCATTTGGAATTTCTACCCGACTGCTACCAGACCGTAAAAGACTCAAACTCGACCTTTAACGACTCCTTCACGACTTCTTCACGACTGATCATGGAATCCAGCCACTAATTCAATATCTTTTCGATGATCCCGACCAATTTACGATCCTTACATGATCTTTACTCGACTTTCTGGACTAAGTGCCCGGCCACGTCCACTTTATTTTTGTTCATCTGATGAGTTAAGCCTTTTCAACTGATTGTTATAGTTCGTTCTTATGTTGTACTGTTATACCACTGTCCCAGGTTAGGGGAGGGTTGGGATACCGTTAACATGTTTAACCCCGCCACATTATTTATGTATGTGCCTGTCCCAAGTCAGGAGCCTGTAATTCAGTGGTTGTCGTTTGTTTATGTGTTACATATTTGTTTTTCGTTCATTTTTTTTTATATAAAAAGGGCCGTTAGTTTTCTCGTTTGAATTGTTTTACATTGTCATATCGGGGCCTTTTATAGCTGACTATGCGGTATGGGCTTTGCTCATTGTTGAAGGCCGTACGGTGACCTATAGTTCTTAAATTCTGTGTTATTTTGGTCTCTTGTGGACAGTTGTCTCATTGGCAATCATACCACATCGTCTTTTTTATAAATCAACAATACTCGATCTCAACACGATCCTGACCAGACCAGATAGACATGATCGTATAATAGTATTGGTCGCAGAAATAATCGGTATTGGTCGGTTGAGAACATATTCAGTATAAAACGTACAATGAATAAAATGTCTTATTTTCGAGCCCCCGCCACAAAAGAGGAAAAAATTAAGTGTTACCCTCGTCCGTCTCATCGCCCGACAGTCCGTACGCTGTATAACTCTAGTTTTTCCCAACCAATAGTATATAGAACTTATATTCAATGCTTTGCCCCACAAAACACAGAAAAAATTAATCTGGGTTGTGTCAATTTTTCCGTTCTACCGTTATGCCCCTTTAGAAATGAAAAAAATAGCCGAATTTTTTGTTTCCATTTTCTAAGTTATGTTTGCCTCAACAAAATGTTATGAAAATTACAAAATACTTGTAACCCCAAAACTCAGATCAAGTTGGAATAGCGGGTCATCATACATTTATCATGTTTATGTGTCCCGTGGACTAAACTTGAATTGTGGCGAAGAAAATGAACATGAAGCAACGACGCTGAGAAATATGTGTGAGGCTTCAGTTAGCTGACACGTCGATTCTTGTTCGAGAGGCCTGAGAGACAGTTGCGGGATGTTTTTTTGTTTCTTGTAGAAAAAAAATGCCTTAATTTGGCAAAAGGGTCTAAGAGAACTGAAAATTGTAATGCAGCAAAATAAATTCTTCACAAAGCACAATATGAATGAAACAAGAGATTCTGAAGAGCTTGTGTCGCTCACCTTGTTTTTTGGTTTTGGAAATCATGTAAAATAAGGTGAAAATCATAATAAATAGTACAAGATACCCATATAACGATTAAGACCAAGTTTGGTTTAATTTGGCCTAATAGTTAAATTAATAGTAGGTCATTCATGCAGTGTAGTCTTACATTAGTTACTGAAGACCACTTATCATTATTTAAATAAGTGTTCAAGATGTGATCATTTGAAATTGTTTTTTTTAACATTTTCCCATGGACTTCTATACAGAAAACCCCTATGTTTATTTTCGTCCTGAACATGCATGAAATATTTGCCACTGGAAGTTAATAATCAAATAATCAATCTACTTTTAGCCATGGCTGCAATGTTGGTTGGATGGCAGGATCATCGGATACATTTTGTAATCAAGATACCCTACTGAAAATGGTGGCTAAGTTTAATTCTATGTGGCCCAGTTGCTTGAGTGAAGAAGATTTTTTGTAAAAGTTTACAAAATTTACCAAAAATTGTTAACAATTCAGTATAAAGGGCAATAACTCCTTAGGGGTCAATTGACCATTTTGGCTATGTTTGCCTATTTGTTGATCTTACTTTGCTGAGCATTATTGCTGTTTACAGTTTATCTCTATCTATAATAATATTCAAGATAAACCAACAACTGCAAATTGTCCTTACAATTACCAATTACAATTCAGGGACATCAACCCAACTACGGGTTGTCTGATTTGTCTGGAAATGTCAGGGCAGATATATCATAAACACATGAAATTTTGAAATACTAAGGCTTTTCTACCTCAGGCATAGTTTACCTTAGCTGTATTTGGCAAAACTTTTAGGAATTTTGGTCCTCAATGCTCTTCAACCTCGTACTTTATTTGGCCTTTTAACTTTTTTGGATTCGAGCCTCACTGATGAGTCTTTTGTAGACGAAACGCGCGTATGGCGTATGCTAAATTTAGTCCTGGTATCTATGATGAGTTTATTTACCGCATTTCAGACTTGCTCTAAATGCTTTAGTTTCAAAGATGTAAGCAAAAATCTGCATTTGACCCCCTATGTTCTATTTTAGCCATGTCAGCCATGTTGTTTGGAAGTTGTGGTGATTAGATACATTTTTAAAACTAGATACCCTTATGATGATTGAGGTCAAAATTGGTTTAATTCGTCTCAGTCGTTGCACAGGAGAATGTTTGGTAAAAGAATACAAAATTTACCAAAAATTGTTAAAAATTGACTATAAAGGGCAATTGCTGCTTAATGCGGGGTTCACAGATTGCCGATTATTGCTCCCGTTTGAGATCAGACAGCGATACGACACGAAAAGTGAAAATGTCGGATTACTATTCTCAATTATCTGGAATTTCCTATCATTATCTGAACGCAGTCGTTTATGGTTCGTTACAGATTCCTACGGGTCGGGAAGGGTCCGAATAGTTCGGCGAAGCACCCCGACAGTTACATGTAGGTGCGTCCTGTAACATTCGGGGAAACTCAGCCGATTTTGTCAAGTCGGATTACATCGTACAGATTCTGATGTATCGGATCAAAATCCTAAAAATGTTCTGTGTATTCTGGACGGTGTCCTGTGGAACGGGAATGATCTGGAGAAATTTTTCTGCCGATTAAGTCCAGATTGCATCCAGATCTTATCGATTGCGAACCGTTTTTGCCGAAACCGTTCCGGAACAGTCCCGTTATTAATACGAAATTCGTAGATGATAACCACGTCAGAGTCCCGACAATTACAGAATACAATACGACTGAGACCAGACAAAGCCGTTTGCAATGCGATAGAGCGGATCGTGATAGGATTACGTTTCGACAGTACCTGATCATCCCGAGTATGCCGACAGTTTTCGAACGGATTACGTCCGTCAGCGTCGGTTCACTGTCTGGTCACTGTCTGTTCTGTGTCGGATAACATTCGGTAAAATCGGGACGCAGTCGTGACAGACTCGGTGGAATTTTACCATGCGAAAGATACAGATTGGATTAGAAGCGGATTGAGAACGGAATTATCGGGATCAATTCGCTTGGAAACGGTTGAATATCGACGCTTCCTCGACAATATCTGATTGTTGTCGTGATTGTTTTACAAATTTTAATTAAAGTTTGAATTTCCATCCACGATTCACAGGATCTTGATCAGACTTTTGACAAATGTGTGACCCCAGCTTTATACCGCAGTCACACTAGGCCACGATCGCACTACGATCTCTGAACAAAAATGCAAATTTTGACAATTGAAATGCAATCGTGTAGATCGTAGTAAGGTCGTGGTACGGTAGTCATGAGATCTTCGGGATCGTGGTCATGGCCAACTTTGAACATGTTCAAAACAACCGTGCTTCGATCGTGACGAAATCAGGTCGCAATAGAAGCGTAAAGCTAGGTTCACACTGCCGATCAGATCAACTCGATGATACCGATTGTCCAAATTTCCACGACCAAACGTGACCAAATTCTTGATCGGGCCTGTCTATGACTTCTATTCGACTGCTATCCGAATATACACGACCATAAAACGACCATTCACGACTCCTTAACGACTCCATCACGACTCAAACCCGACCACTAATTGAATATATTTTTGCAGAAGCAAAGTTATGAGAGTTATTTAAAGCTGCACATATTTTAAGAGGATCGTGTAGCAGTCATGTATACTCGTGTATGGCCGAGTAGAGATCGAAGAGTGATCGAATGTGGTCGCGTAGAGATCGGGTTTTGGTCGAGTTGGTCTGGGATGAAAAAAATATAGAAGTCGCAGTAATCATGAAGCGATCGGGCATTGGTCGAGTTAATCTTGACCACATATCTTACAGATTGACGTTGATCGAGAAATGATCGGATATTAGTCGAGCAAAGATCGAAATGATCGAGTACTGATCGGTAAACTATTTGTATTCCGACCTAACTCGATCTCTACACGATCCTTTCCCGATCAATTCGATCGCTACTCGACGAATTATTGATCTCTTCTCGAGTGATTGGCTTTTCGATCCTTCGACATGTCAAAAACTCTCGGGAAGAAAATCAGATCGATGACGACCCGAACATTCTAGTTGAATGAGACGGACCAGTCTCCCGATCGCTTAATTTGACTTGATCGAGATTGATCGAGTCGGTCTGATCGGCAGTGTGAACCTAGCTTAAAAATGCGCGATTTTAGTCGGAGAGATTGTACTACGATCTCAAAACGACGTTACTACGACCTCACAACAACCATATCGTTCTCTCTGCGACCCAACAACGCTTCTACTACGACTTTACCACGATTATACTACGCTTTTCAAGACCTTAGTACGATTCTAGCACGCTCTTGCAGTCCTCATCTTACGACCTGATTACGTTCATACTACAACCATTTCGAGTTCTAGTTATGCTCATTGTCATTGTCTATAAAATATATAAAAGCTCCTCAGGTTTTGTTTTTGTATCAGTACCACTATTACTTTATGAAATATCGTCATTTGATCTAGATGGATTAGCAATACGTTGATTCAGGTTGGATTGTTGATTCGACATCTCTACTGGATATGGATTCGTATCAGGGGCCCATCTGACTCAACTACTACCCCTACCACTACGCACACAAGTTCTAGTGGATGTTGGTGGCATGTCAGTGTTGTTTTCTGGAATTCTACTTATTAATGACAGTTGGAAGGAATGGAACAGTATTAATATGGAACATGATGTGGATATTATTGATGAGAGCGTAATTGGAACGCGGTATGCACTTGCTAAGATCGTATAATGATCTTGATAAGAGCGTGCTATAATTGCAGAAGACGCGTGGTAAGATCGTGTTGCAATCGGATAAATCGTGGTATGTCGAAGTGAGAACTTGATGAGCGTAGTAATATCGCGATAATCGTATTGAGGTCGCAGAATAAGAGTGGTGAGAACGTGGTATAACCGTAGCGGGATCGTTGTAGAAGCGTAATGAGAACATAGTAGCATCGTGGAAACAACAAAAATTCACATTTTCATGCCGCTCATACCGCGAACTCACCACGATCTGAAGTTATTTTAGATCGTGGTGAGCGTAGTGCGATCGTGGTCTAGTGTGACTGGGGCATTAGCAGTTTATTGACAATGGTCATTTGACTTATTTGTAGATCGTAGTTTTCTTAACATTATTGCTGCTTTCAGTTTATCTTTATCTATAATAATATTCAAGATGATAACCAAAAACATCATAATTTCCTTAAAATTGCTAATTCAGGGGCAGATAACCAGCAACGGGTTCTTTGATTCGTCTGAAAATTTCAGGGCAGATATATCTAAACCTGATGAACATTTTTACCTTGTCAAATTTACTCTATATGCTTTAGTTTCAAAGATATACTGAAATTTCATTTGTTTTCGATGGTATCAATTTTCGTGGATTAAGGAAAACTATTCGTGGATATTTACTTTCGTGGTTTTGTGGAAGTCTGCGTACACGCCTAACGCCTATATAAAAATAGACATTCGTTGATCATTTAATTTCATGGTTCACTTGTACCAACGAAATCCACAAATCTATGTATCCAAAGATTAATAATGAATCTACAGTAAGCCAAAAAGCTGCATTTACCCATACGTTGTATTTTTAGCAATGGCGGCCATGTTGGTTGGCAGGCGGGGTCGTCGGACACATTTTTTAAACTAGATACCCCAATGATGATTGTGTCCAAGTTTGTTTTAAATTGGCCCAGACGACGACGACAGATCCAAATGATGAGGAAAGCTCACTTGATCTTGACCTTTTAGGTCAAGTGAGCTAAAATTGAATATGTTGATTAGATTGTTCTTAAACTAAATGCAATCAATATTGAACTCTTCGCCAGGTCGACTGTTGACCTCAATTTACCTGAGAATGCAGACGCACATATTTTATTGCGTCGGTAACAAATTTGTTGAAAGGTGAATCAATTTGAAATACGATCTAATAAGAAATAGTTGCGGCATGACAAGCTAGGGGGATCTAGGATTTTGGAAAGGGGGCGAGGTATAATAAGATCTTTTTTAAACTTTTTTTTTTTTGGCTAAAACAACATAAGATAAGTGTAAAATGCACTTTTGCAACAGGTCCTGTATATCTTATAGTTAAAGTGTAAGGGTTGGACATGTTTGATGCCGTATTCTCCCCATTACTTGTCTATAATAAAATTATTGAAACCTTTTTTTTTGGCTAAAAAAACATAAAATTGGTCAATACAAATGTACATGGAAGATTTTCATTTGTTGTATGTTTAGGTAGCATAACCTCACAAACTTCTTGTTGTAAACTAGATATAAGCCGGGCTATTCAATGAAATTACTATAATAAAATTGAGAATTGAAATGGGATATGTGTCAAAGAGACAACAATCCGACCATAGTGGAGACAACAGCTGTAGGCCACCAAAGGTTCTTCAATGAAGTGAGAAACTCCCGCACATGAGAAAAGATAGACAAACAAGCAATGTTTATCCGACACGAGTTAAGAAAGACAAACAAGCAATATTTATCCAAAAATGTGTGACACCCAACAAGGGAAGTGAGTGGTTCCAAATCAACCAAGGCTACAAATGAGTCTGAAATGACAACGAATTTATGAATGGCGGTCAACAAATGGAGACATAAAGGCCTACCCAGCAGGCAGGTTGCAGTCGTGCCTTGAAAAAAAGTATTCAATATATCAGTCCGGCGAAACAGACACTCTGGTCAGATATGGGATTTGCATTCAAACCGTGAAACCAGCCCCCCCCCCCTCCCCCCAACAAGGGAAGTGAGGGGTTCCAAATCAACCAAGGCTACAAATGAGTCTGAAATGACAACGAATTTATGAATGGCGGTCAACAAATGGAGACATAAAGGCCTACCCAGCAGGCAGGTTGCAGTCGTGCCTTGAAAAAAGTATTCAATATATCAGTCCGGCGAAACAGACACTCTGGTCAGATATGGGATTTGCATTCAAACCGTGAAACCAGCCCCCCCCCCCCCCCCCCCCAACAACAACAACAACAACAACAAAATACGCCGTTGTTTATTCATCATGTTCATTTATTGCTAGAAGTGTCTAATAGCCAAAAAAAAAAAAAACGGACAAGATTATTGTTTTCAATGCAGATATATACAGCCAGAATCTTTGTTTATGGCAAAACTCAGACTGCCTCCGTAAATCAAATGGTTCTTACCTTAGAATCAAAATCTATCTGGAGCTTACTGACTGGGGATCATTATTCAGCTACATGTATGTTATTAATAGACTGGGGCGTGTGGGGTTCAACATTGCTTTCGTAGGTAAATAATGTTAACGTGAAACTTTTTTCACGAGATTGTAACAGAGTATTACTTTCTGTTTAGTGAAATTGTGAAATAGAAGTCTATATGTTCTTGCTAAATCCTTTGTCGGTTTGAAGGTGTCATGCTTTTTATCCTCAGCCTAAGCAATGTGTTACTGTAATTTGAATTTCAAAATGACTTGAGGAACACTTTTTTCGATGCACGGGTCAACTCCACCGTAGCAAATTACATGACTTTGACATAATCCATAATATATTACAGTAAATACGAGCGAAAAATATCTTTATAAGTAAAGAATTGTCGCATGAAAATTAGATACACGCACGGGAAATCGCAAAGTTCACGAAGTCTAGTCTGATTAATCATTGTACAAAAAACAAAAGTGCAAGCAAAAAGGGGGCTACGCCCTCTTCGCCCCTTCTGGATCCGCCACTGCAAGCACAAGTTTATAGGAAAGAAATGCTGTAACAGAAAGGAGATGTCATGAGAAATGACCTTGAAATAACTTATTGAAAGAAATACATTCAATATTGTAACGTGACCGAGGGGAGGAACGACACCGACACAGACGGACAGACATAATCATACTATGGCACAACAATACGACAATGTATCCTATAGTAATTCCCATGAACTAAATAATACGTTATCTGTTCATTCACAAATTTACATTACTTGCATTGACAAACTTAGCTACAAAGTTTAAACATATAAACTTTAAAAACCGAGTCCTTCAGTATCTATACTGATTAAAACAATGGCCAACAATCAAGGAAAATTCTTCCAGTCGTGACAGTACTACAGCTTCTAGTATCTTGACGAACTAACCTTTATCATAGAGTTTAATTACTTTCTCTTTAGACAAAACACTTTAGACAAAACAAATAGGCATAACTAATTTTATTATCCTACACCCCAAAACATCGTTACTTATCTTAATTAATCTGACAGTTCAACTTTAACTGCAGATAATAAAACTAGCCATTTGTCAAATAAGCCTTGCGTCATTAATTTTCTATGTACACAAATAAACAGTTATAAAGCAAATGAGTAAGAGGTAAATAAATACAAAACATAAATATTTCAATACCGTTTTTCAGAGTCCTATTCTTCCTATTATTTTTTGGTGTAATTGCAACAAAATTGTTAGCTAATTTTCTTTAGCCTTTTTCTAATTATTATTCATTACTTCAATTAATAAATTAGTATACATTTCTAAACATTATAATAAACAAAATATAACATCTTAACCAGCAGCCATCCTTCACCGAGGTAAGTCGAGGCACAGAGACCACGTGACAAAGAAACGGCGGGAATCGGAATCGGAATTCTTGATGTTTTGAATTATGAATTATGAATTTTGAATTTTGAATGATCCTTCTCGGCTTTCGTACGTTGGTGTGTCCTAGTCTCATCTAAAGACTTTAAATTGAACCTTTCCTAATACACGACTTTAATGTGAAAGAAAACAACTAGGAGGATCAGTTTTAGATAAACATCTTATAGAATATTATGTTGTGAGTTATGACGTTTAACAATTCCTTCACAGTGACACAATTCTTAGTCCTACTGCATCTGCTCGTTCTTAATATAGTTGAACCTAAACCTTACGGGTTATCAGATAAATATATTCTAGTAATTATCTATTGTTGAAAGATTAGAACTGAAACTTTCTAGTAACTACTTAGCGTATTGCTGTGTGTTTATTTATTCTACATTGCCAATTTGGCTAGAGGTAAAGTGGAGGGTTGAGATCTTACTAATTATGTCTAATCCTGCCACATGTTGCGCCTGTCCCTAGCCAGGGGCCTATGACTTTCGTTAATCTTATATAATTTTGAATCTTAGTTCATTTATATGTTTTGGAGTTTATTATGGCGTCCATTTTTACTGAACTAGTACACATTTTTATTTAGGGGCCAGCTGAAGCCCGCCTCCGGGTGCGAGATTTTCTCTCTGTGTTGAAGACCCTGTGGTGGACGTCGGCTGTTATCTGCTCTTAACTTAAGTCGAGTTGTCAAACATCACCAATTTGTTACTAATAAAATAATTTTCTTACTAAAACAATAAAAGATCAATAATTACTTTAAACTTACCTGCGACAATAAAGTATCGAATGCAGTTGTAAGGCCTATTATAACAGAAAAACCAACAACATTTATTGTCTAAAATATAAAAGACAAAAACAATCAACGAAGTACAAATGTCAGATAACAATTATAAAAAAAAACCACAATGAATTACAGACTCTTGACCAGACGTTTTCATGCGGGGAATTAGACATGTAGGTGAGTGATTTGCACTCTTCGGAACATGGAATAGTGGTATTACAGAATAAAGAAAACAATGTACATCTATCTTGAAAGGGTTTTCTTTGAATCTTTGAATCACAAATTTAAAGATCGGCTCTAAGCACAAAAACAAAATAATATCACAAATATACAATTTGTTTTCGTCAATATAGTATATTCAGTAGCTGTCGTTTGTTGATGTGGTTTATAAGTGTTTCTTGATTCTCGTTTTTATATATAAATAGATAGAACCGTTTGGTTTCCCGTTTGAATGTTTTTCTACTAGTATTTTTTTGGGGGCCATTTATAGCTTGCTGTTGGGTGTGACCCACGACTCCGTGTTGAAGACCATACCTTGACCTAAAATGGTATACTTTTATAAATTGTGACTTGGATGGAAAGTTGTCTCATTGGTACTCATACCACATCTTCCTTTATCTATTAACCCATCAAAGGACTGTTAATATTTAACAATTCAATATCCTCATACCACATTTATTATCTATGATATTGATATTGTAAATTTAATTTCAAAAGATATTTTGAAAAAAATGAAAGATTTAAAGGAGTTGCAAGCGGTCTGATTTCTGATAATGGCGTACCTGTCAACCTGTGACAATGAAAATGCAGGTCATGACCTGCATTGAAGAATCAAATCTCAGGTCATAACGCATACGAATTTTTTCGAGCTGAATTTCAGTATTTATGGTACATTTTCTTATAATGTATATCAAAGATACCAAAACATCAATGCATGTTCACTTGGTTAAGTCATTTTAAATCTTATTTATTATTATTTCATTGCACTTTTAAAGAATTTTATATATTTGTGTAACACAGTCTTATGTTCTTTACTTTTTTGTCATCATCTTAAATTTATTTTTAAATTGTAATTCTAAAAGGAGACTACAGGCTATGTAGCCTTTAAATATACCATGTACAGGTATTACATTTAAAACATTCATCTCTCATTATACAAGGAAATTAGACTATGATAAAATATAGTAATACAGTTAAAGGAAGTATAAATGTAAAAAATAATTTTCAACTTTTTTTTAGAAATTGTATAAAGGTATAAAAATAATGAAAAGTTAATTTTCAATATGTATTTGAATTTTATATTTTTATGATTTAATCTTTTTCACCCATAAAACGTAAATATAAGGAATAATTTTGAATGGTGACAAATAAGGGGAAGTAACTCTAGTTCAAATATGTTTGCTAAGGTAATTGGTGTTAATTAACAGTGTGTTTGACATCAAAGCTGTCAAGTGAAGCCATGCACTTAATGGGTCACTTAATTTGACAGATTACATAGCTAGATGAACTGCCTGTTCATGGAAGAATTACGAATTTGCCGGTATTTCAAAGGAATATTACTTATGAAAATCAATCTCAAGGCAAATACGCGTGAAATCGGGTCATTTTCGGAATTCCCGGGTTATTTCAATGACCCGGCGGGTGTCCCGGCAACTTCCAAGCAAGGACCGAAGCTCATAAACTCGGCAATCAAACGCAGGACTTCGGGAATGTCCGGAGAGCCGACAACCTTGCTTCGGAAGTTGGGTGTCCCGGGTGATCCCTCAGAATTGTGAAAATCTCGGGTCACACCCGCAGAATACGGGTCAGTTGACAGGTATGTAATGGTAGTATTAGGTTGATGTTGACTGTTATGATTTATAGCACAACATTAAGCAGACATTAACACAGTTATTGCACTGATGAGAATTTCATAAAAGTTTTTTATGTTATAGTTTCCTCACTTTGATCCGCTATATTTTCATGTTCTCATCACATTTAAATTAAAGTGAAAGTTAAGGAAAGTGGCTCCTGGCACAGTAGATGGATTATTTTCAGGAATTTTTCCAATCTAATTCGATAATGTAATATGTAAACACTAAGCACTATCCTAAATCTCCCCCCCCCTTTTTTATCATTGTTTGTGCGATATTTATTTGATTGTTATAAGTCTTGACTTACTGTGTTAGCTAACTGAACTCCATCTAAAGATTCTTTCCCAAGATGTCCACAAAATAACAAACTCACGGACAATATTGCATACTCTAAAAAGCCTTCTATTGCCTATAATGAAAACAAAATTATTACCAAGTATAAACAACTGGTGACCAACTGATACACCACTATTGTATTTAATCATCAATTATTATGTTTATTCAAAATTGAGCACATTTACTACATTTAACGTAAACACTGAGTGAATACAGATTATAATTTACAAACAACACCAGACGAAATCAACAGTGTCATAAAAATCAACATATGACCAAAGACAACGAACTACAAACAACTAAAGGTCCAAATCTCATGACTTGCTCCACATATGGAGCAGGATCTGCTTACCCTTCCGGAGCACCTGAGATCACTACCAGTTTTAGGTGGGGTTCGTGTTGTTTAGTCTTTAGTTTTCTATGTTGTGTCTTCTGTACTATTATATGACTATTTGTCTTTTTATTTTTAGCCATGGCGTTGTCAGTTTATTTTCAATCTATGAGTTTGACTATCCCTCTGGTATCTTTCGTCCCTCTTTTGGTCAGTTGGAAATTTTGGCATGGTCAACCACAATAGATAATACAAAAACCTTTAGTGGCCAGCTAAATTATAAAATCAAATAATAGACATGTTTTTGAACATATTATTGAAATGTGCTAGCTTATACAGGAAGCTTTCTAATGTATATACATATGTTGGTTGTAAACTGCTGCTTAAATATAGAGGCCGTGTCATCGAAGGTGTCTTAGGACTAAGATATGTTCATAGATCATCTGAGGACATTTTTTGCTCTTAGTCGTGTTATCAAAAAGATCTTATCTTAGGATATGTCCTAATTATGATCCTGAATTTACGACTTTTAGTAGACATTTGCGGAAACTATGTTAATACCTAAGATTACACTGAGTCTTAGACGATTACAGTTGACGAAAAACAAGGGGTCTTCTCAAAATGTAAAAATAGAAACTAATTGAGATACATAGTAAAATTAAATGGTTTTTTTTACTCGTAATTAGTTACACACACGGCATCCAGTTGCAGAATTTTTTTTTATGGTGGAATGTTCTCATGCGTAAATTTATTCCATGTAATACGCACTTAGCTCTATACCCATAATCTTCGTGCGGGAATCATGCGAAAATCATGCGTAAATTTACGCACGATTATCGGATGTAGCTCGATTTTGGCGTTTTCCGTGCGAAAAATACGCATGATTTACGCATAATTTTCGCACGATTATCATGCGTGGCACATTTACTAGTGTACTCAATGGAGGGAAATATGTCTTTTTGATTTTCTACACTTCTTCTGCACATTCCAAGTTTTGTCTTATGTAAGGTGTCAATACTGGAAAAATGTTCGATTTTAGTTTTTCGCACAGCAAAAAAAAAAAAAAAAAAAAGAAAGAAAAAAGCTCAGTCGGGAAAGGTAATTCTTATCCTATATTTCCGATCAATATTTGTTGATGGTGCCTAAGAATTCCGCATTCAACATAACATATCCCGTCTTTGTTCAATATTACAACTTGAGACAATGCATGTGTCCTGAGAAATTATGTTCTTGGTGATCCGTTATCGGCCACAAATTATCCGTCGATACCCCTACTGCAAACGGAAATTTTGGCCATGTTTGCCAATCATTCCAAGGGGGCAAATAAATAAGATTGATATATATTTCTTGGACTAGGTAAATATGTTTGTGTTCATCTTTAGTTGTTGAAATATGACTAGGGCATTTCCCTGATTATAAAATGATTGGTTCGTCGGTGGTCAAGCTAGGACTGCCAGGCTTAATATCGGATAACGAACGAAATGTGCACCATAAAAATTGGCGAAGTCTGCATCAGGGCAGGTAATGGTGTCATGGTTAATCTGTGTTCTTCGTCCATAACGGTGGGAAATGAAATAAATGCATAAAATACACTTAACATTTATTCATTTTTCCGTGCTCATAGATCCACTCGCTTTACAAGAGTTCCAAATGGTGAAATTGAAATCATACCTTCATAAATTTTATGGACGCTATCACGAGTTGGTTGACCGTTATGGAATAACCGTTTCACAAATGAAATCGGATATGTTCCTACGTCGTAATTACAACCCCCTTCCCTTTAATGAATGTGATCTACCGAATAAGACTATTTACCGGATTTGTTATAACATGAGCAACACGACGGGTGTCACATGTGGAGCAGGATCTGCTTACCCTTCCGGAGCACCTGAGACCACCCGTAGTTTCTGGTGGGGTTCGTGTTGCTTATTCTTTAGTTTTCTATGTTGTGTCATGTGTACTATAGTTTGTCTGTTTGTCTTTTTTTTATTTTTTTGCCATGGCGTTGTCAGTTTATTTTTGATTTATGAGTTTGACTGTCTCTCTGGTATCTTTCGTCCCTCTCTTATATTATAGGAGTCGAATATTTTTATACGATCATACATTTGTATCCGCAACTGTTCCTTAACCAACATAAATATGGTATGATTTTATAACAATAACGTTTAAATCTTGCTAAATCATGTATACGGTATTTTTCTACTGGTTATGACGTTAACGATACATGTAG
Source organism: Mytilus galloprovincialis (assembly GCA_037788925.1). Lineage (NCBI taxonomy): Eukaryota > Metazoa > Mollusca > Bivalvia > Mytilida > Mytilidae > Mytilus > Mytilus galloprovincialis. The sequence continues at coordinate 85,857,947 of CM075333.1, read as the reverse complement.
TAAATTTCGCGTTGGTGATTTTTTTTATCAGTTCATTATATATATTCCGTTATACATGACGTGTTATATACTGTAAACCAACTTATTTTCGCGGATACTTAATTTCGCGTTGGCCCTATTTAGTCCACTTCGCGGCTATTTAATTTCGCGATTTTCTTATTTACTTAAGGTGGTTAAATCAGAAAAGTTCCAAATTCTACATATTCGCGACGATTTAAATTCGCGTTATTTTGCTACTCGAGAAAGTCTCGAAAAAAAATCGCTCGCGAAAATAAGTTGGTTTACAGTATGCGGTTTGATTAAGATCTTATTGATATTCGAGTGCATTCAAGTATCTATACAAGCAAAGTGCATTTTAATTTGAAAGGAGGTAATATAGTTTTATTTGATAACATATAACAACTTTAAAGAAATAGAAAAAAAAGTATTTGATTGCATTAAATCTAAAATTAGGTTCACAAACATCTGTGTACTTATACAAAGACAACCTGACTGCTTTAAGGATATTTTAAAAAAGTTGCTTAATTTATTTTAAGATGAAATGCATGTATATGTAGAATACAACTTAGGTTACTTTTATTTTTTAAAACGAGGAAACGATGCAAAGGGGTGTTTAAAATCCATAAGTCGGACTCCACTATGATAAAAAGGTACGAAAATGCAAACAAAAGACCACAAAAACTTCACAAGGAAACATATAAGAGTTCATTTTTCCATGACGATTTTAAAATCAACTGCTTTTGACAAATCATGGTACATTTGTTCCTATTATAACGGTAAAGATTAAATATTTGAGACCTCTGACAAATTAAGATATTACTTTGACAAACCACAATATACTATTGAATAAAATTGACGTTAACGTTCATTTTGTGTACCGACATTTCTTTCAAATTTACTAACTGTTAAAACAATGTTGTAATATGGTCAGCTGGTCAAAAGTTATGGTTAATACTAACTATAGAAGATCAGTGAGTACTCTTAAACAGTGATCTGCCTAAAATGTATTTCTCAATTTTGGATTGATATCATTGTCTTGCATGCTGAAAATCAGAAATTGATTTTTTAGGGAGTTTCAAAACTTTTAAACCAACCATTTTCCAGTTTTAATTCACAAACACTTTTAAAGAGTATACACTTTTGATGTGTCTTATATTCCTTAATCCTCAATTCTAATATGACGTGCTTCTTTCGCTTTGTAAACAACACCGTGATAAAATTCTCGATATATCTATACTTAGCGCAGACTCCAAGATGTACACAAATGGCTGTTTAAATATGCCTCCCACGTAAATCCACATGTATCGTAACCTATGTGTAAACGGTTGTGGATTTCGCTGTGTTAACAATTACAATTGAATAAAACCCTACAGAACATTTATTCTGATTCTGATGCATAACAAAAAGAATTTACACATTAGAGAACGGAAAAATGAACAAAAACAAAACAAATCAAAATTCCGCGAAATTCCAGTAATGATTTTTGCGCATTAACGTCATTTCAAAACATGACGTCATACGAATGAAAACGTCAAAGCTGAAGGTTTTTCTATTGCGTTTACCTTCTAAACTCGGATACAATTGCATTAAAATAAAGTATTGAGGTAGGTGTTGCTTGTTTTCTGTTCTATTGCAATATTCGTACATTTACTGATTTCAGCAAGTCAACATGGCGGCTCCTTGGTTACAACATGTCAACAGTGAATTTGACGGTAACTTAGCTTACGATAAAAAATGCAAATCTAAAATTGCAAATGTTGGGTTTACTGAGAAGTAAAAAAAGTAATCACATTTTTTTCTAGCGGTTAGTTAAGAAATCATTCATGCAGGTTTATTAGATTTGTTTTACATTTATCGAACAGTGGGTAAAATAGAACAGCCACACATACGGTATACCCATCATCGCTTCATTTTTTTAATGATCTTATTTGTCCTATTAGAATCGAAATTATTCATGAATTATTTCTTAATTAAAGTACCTACCCTTTTACATTCTTATTTAATTTGGTATCTTGTATTATATCTTTAATTTAAAAACAAAAATATCAAGTTAGTAAATAGCTGTAAAAATGACCCAAAAAATCAGTGAATACCAGCAATCGCTGAAACAACTAGTAAATACATGTAATTACTAAATTGACTAGTTATTACAGGTATTTACTGAAATGTTTAGTAATTACGTGTAATTCCTAATTACGCCTATTTACTGTAACATATATATACGGCAACGAGAAAAAATCACTTATGACTTTGATAGGACATCTTTGGATTATCCTATGATATCTTTGATATATATACAGCCTGGGATATATCATAAGACTGTCATAAGATTTGTCCTCAGATATTTCGTAAGAAAAATCTTAGGTCAGTTTCTATGACACGGTCCCAGTATTAGAAAAAGAAACGACGTCGCATGAATCTTATAAACATAAAAGTAATTGATTTGATTTTGATTTTTGATGTTTAACGCCACTTTTAAGCACCGCATTTAGGCTATTTCGTGTGTTATCATAAATGAACTTGTAGAAACTATAGCTAGCTATTATATAGCTCATGTCATATTTCTCATTGAGAAATGTCGAGACCCCATATATTTTGGATCTTTCTCTGACAAATATCAGCAATAACTTTTTCATCATTCTTCTCCGATTAATTGAAGTAATATTTAGAAGATATATACAATAAGCGTTTTGATTAAGATTAAATTGTTTGCCACCAATGAAATAATCGTTTTAGATAATGATGTCATAACTGATCAAGAGTGAATGATGTTTACTTGAATTAGATTGGGCATATATTTTAACTTACAATCGGCCAGGCTATCCGTAGAAGTTCTTTCAGCTCAGTTCTGTATCCATGTGGAAAGATTTTCTTTCGTACCGTAGCACAAGAGTCTTCCAACGTATTGAGAATCATACAACCCATAGCTACAATAATTAAGATATACATTAATTTAGCTTCAGGCTCTCTAATTTCCTACCTCAGTTGGCATTCTGCCTTCAAGTCCTAGAAAGGATTAGAAACCCGTGTACTCTTGGTACAACGTAGTTTTTAAATGTACTTTCGGGTGAATGACCGAACAGGATTGAACACTTAGATAAAGTGGTTTGTTACTCTTTCTTTTTCGTGTGTTACCCTTTAAGTAGAATAGTCCTCAACTGTCAAAACCAGAAGCAGGAATGTCTTTCCCTTCAGTTCAATCTTGTAGAGTTACTGTGTACTACCCACAATTTATCATAAATGAGAGAAAGAAGATATTATACACGGAGGATATGTGTATTGACAAAATCTAGCTATTGGTTGCTTGTTTTTGGAATCCGTCTTAGTAATCTCGTAGTATCGTGTTAGCCTAGTGTGCGATATGTCACCGGTTTGAAACGGACCAAAGACTTTAAAATTGGTATTTGATGCTTTTCCGCTTATCATGCGTCATTAAAGAGTACGAACAAAGACTGGTCGGATTATAGTCAGCATACTATGTCTGGATAGAGTATCATGACTTACTGCAGACTGCTGCCTTGTAGACTAGTACGTTAGATATCCGACTCAGCGTGCCGGTCTACTTCAATTCAGTGTTTATATTACATTAAAATAATTTCGTCCTAAATATGCATTTAATTTCATTTTTAAGCGCCTGCGCCAACGTAACCCAGGATTTTTTTTTATTCCAATGTCATATGAGAACTGTTTTTGCTAAATCTAATTTTTTCTGGGTCACGTAGGCGCACGCTATTAAATTTTAAGAAACAATGGCCAGAAATCGTTATTTTTGCTTCTTTTGACGTTTTTGATGCCCTTTTACCCCTCTAACCTCACCCATTTTCTGAAATTATTTTTTTGAAGTTCATCCAAACAAACTTCAAACCAAAGGCAATATTTTAACGTGATAATTAGCATTTCAAAACAAAATTTAGAAAATGAGAAAATAGGGGGACCAAAAACGGGCCTTATCGTACCTTGTCCTTTAACGGGGTTTACCGGGTATTGAAGTTCGTAGTAGAATAAAGTTAGATAAATGAGTACAATCTCTATGGATGACAAAGCATACGATCTTCTGAGGATCTTGTTTAAACATATAAATCATTTGAAATGGAAAAAAAAATTGAAACAAGAATGTGTTCATAGTACACGGATGCCCCCACTCGCACTATCAATTTTTATGTGTAGTGGACCGTGAAATTGGGGTAAAAACTCTAATTTGGTATTTAAATTAGAAAGATAACATCATAGGGAACATGTATACTTAGTTTCAAGTTGATTGAACTTCAACTTCATCAAACGACCTTGACCAAAATCTTTAACCTGAAACTTGCACTACCATTTTCTATGTTCAGTGGACCGTGAAATTGGGGTCAAAACTCTAATTGGCAGTATAATTAGACAAATCATATCATAGGGCACATGTGTACTAAGTTTTAAGTTGATTGGACTTCAACTTCATTAAAAACTACCTTGACCAAAAACTTTAACCTTGAAGCGGGACGAACGGACGAACAGACGAACGAAAGAACGAGCGGACGCACAGACCAGAAAACATAATGCCCCTCTACTATCGTAGGTTGGGCATAAGTAGGTGGGGTATAAAAGATAAACAAAATAAAACTATAAGGCATTTTTTCCTTTAATTAAAACAGATACAAGACACATTTGTTCCATATACAGCGGTTAATCATGGCTTTATTGTACATCGATTTTACAAAGACATACCTGGCCGAGTGGTGTAGGCAGAAAAACCCTAGTATTAAAAGAAAAACATGATACGGGTTATGTTCCTCTCATATATTTTATGATGGTATAACACTAAACCCCTAACGGGAGGGATTGTACTTCATATGATGAAGACATAATCTTTCAATCAGTTTGATACGGTGCTTTTTGTCCGTTTTTGCTTTTTGTCCGATTATTTTGCTTTTTGTCCGACACTTTTGCTTTTTGTCCGTTTTGCTTTTTGTCCGATTATTTTGCTTTTTGTCCGACACTTTTGCTTTTTGTCCGTTGCTTTTTGTCCGTTTTGCTTTTTGTCCGATTATTTTGCTTTTTGTCCGACACTTTTGCTTTTTTGGCCAGTGAATCTTATGGCGAATGGTCACTATGTCTAATGGCAAATGGTCACTATGTCGCTAATGGCAAATGGTCACTATGTCCAATGGCAAATGGCCCGTGAATCTGATGGCAAATGGTCACCATGTCTAACGGCGAATTGCCAGTGAATCTAATGGCAAATTGTCACTATGTCTAATGGCAAATGGTCACCAAGTCTTGTGGCAAATGGTCAGTGGACCTAATGGCAAATGGTCAGTGGATCTAATGGCGAATGGTCACTATGTCTAATGGCAAATGGTCACTATGTCCAATGGCAAATGGCCCGTGAATCTGATGGCAAATGGTCACCATGTCTAATGGCGAATTGCCAGTGAATCTAATGGCAAATGGTCACTATGTCTAATGGCAAATGGCCAGTGAATCTAATTGCAAATGGTCACCATGGCAAATGGTCAGTGAATCGAATGGCAAATAGTCACCATGTCTAATGGCAATTGGTCAGTAAATCTAATGGCAAATGATCACTATGTCGGATGGCAAATTGTCAGTGAATCTAATGGCAAATGGCCACTATGTCTAATGGCAAATGGTCAGTGGACCTAATGGCAAATGGTCACTATGTCTAATTGCAATTGGTCGCCAAGTCTTGTGGTAAATGGTCAGTGAACCTAATGGCAAATGGTCAGTGGATTTAATGTCGAATGGTCACTATGTCTAATGGCAAATGGTCACTATGTCCAATGGCAAATGGCCCGTGAATCTGATGGCAAATGGTCACCATGTCTAATGGCGAATTGCCAGTGAATCTAATGGCAAATGATTACCATGTCTACTTAGATTCACTGGTCATTTGCAATTAGACTTTGTGACCATTTGCCATTAGATCCACTGACCATTTGCCAATAGACAAAGTGACCACTTGCCACAAGACTTCGTGACCAATTGCCATTAGACTTCGTCAAGTCTGTAGGGCGGAAAAAAGTAGAAGTTATTGTTATTTGTTTTCTTCACTGAAATGCAATACTTTTAATACTAATCCGTAAATGGGATAAAATGTTCGGTATATTTTTTATTAATAGAGTATGCATGTACCATCAAAGAAAGATGAATGTAGTCTGTACTCGGAGTAGTTTTTTGTACTCTAAACACAGCAATTTTGTCCATTTGTTATAATGAACCTTAAACTCGCAAAAATCATTTAATAAATATAAAAACGAAAGCAATGCGCATGTATGGAATCATATATGATTGTTTGCTTTATCTATATGCCATTTTGTTTTGAAAAAAATCCGACACATTGATTAACAACACATATATTATTCCATGTAAGCCCTTAAAAAGTTTTAAGTAGTGTGTGTTGATGTGTAAAAGATAAAAGAAAATTGATTTCCGAAAATAAAATGATAATTGTGAACAATTTTAATATATTTTGACAAAAATATACAGTCAGTAGGAAAAGAAAAATATGAATAGAAAGTTAGAATTTTGTTTGTAATAGCAACATGATACACTTTGTTTTGCACATAACATTATACCCTCTGTAAGTTGAGAGCTGGACCTTAATGTTTATCATATTTCTCTTAAAAACCTGCGTAAATTATGTATTATTTTTTTTAAACTTGATATGTATGAAACATATTCTGCTAGTCTGTAAACCAATATTTTTTTTACTTGGAACAACGACCCCAACACTAACCCCTTTTTCCAACAAAAATAAAACTATAAAACAATCAAAGTAAAGAATAAAAACAAATAATTATAATTAGAACTCAGCAAATATCGATCTATGCAATAGTACATAACCGATGTTTAAATTTTATACATCCTCTATCAGGTCGAGAACTCTAGATTTTCTGACGTCAGAATATATTTGCATAGTAATTTCCAAAACACAAGGCCAATATGGCCTTGAAAAACAGACCAATCGACTCAATGAACTACAATGCATTATGGGCTACTACGAGTAAACTACTACTTAAAACACGTGGAATTAGTGGGAATACAGTCCATTAATATATTGTCTGGGACTCTCATTACCCAAGTTTTTATTCTGCAAATATATTTAATGTAAAATATGTAACGTAATCTTCAATTTGCATGCTCAGATTAAAAAAATATTGTTTATTGGCTTCACGATTCGACTTTCTTTTTCGCCTTGCAAAAGTGGTTGAACCGGTTTTGTGCATTGTTATAAATTGAACCTGCATTAATTTCACGACATGACACAGTGAAATATCCAATGAAGTGACCACTGTCCAGTAAGGAAATCATTTGTGCTCTTTTAAACCTGTATAATGTCATTGCAAAATCATTTCTGCCTAGAAAAACACGAAACTTTCATTGAAACACTTCTTTCTGTACTGATGGTGTATTTTTTTTTATCAGGACCTGAACTAATAGTAAGAACATCATAATATTCAGTATGCTAAAAAGAAGTGTTATGAAAGCGGCAGAGGCGGGTCCAGCCATTTTAAAAAGGGGGTCCTAACCCTGGACAAAAGGAGAAGGGTTCCAACTACATGTCCCCATCCAAATGCACTGATCGTCCAAAAAAAGGGGGTCCATCCCCCGGAACCCCCGCCCCCTGGATCCGCACTGAGCGGGTACGGTATATAGCTCAATACATTTTTATAGTTTAAATTCATCCATCGATAATATCCGTTTGTTGCTAATTTTATCACAAAATATACCTCAGAGGTTTTTTTATCGTTCGGCTGCTGTCCTGTTGACATATGTAAAATATCTCCAATATTAAAAGTCTCTGGATCATAGTGGGTGCCATATTATCTTTTATTTTTTTTTCTAAAACGTGCTTTGTATATAGAAATAAGAAGATGAGGTATGAGTGCCAAATGAGACATCTTTCCAACAAAGACATAATTTAGTAAAGTAAGTAGTCATAGGTCCAATGCTGAAAAGTAAGCTATTAATGACCCTAAAATTACTTGTGTAAAACAATCCAAACAAAAAAAAAAACAAAAAAAAAAAACAAAAAAAAAAAACGGCCCAATTAAATATATAAAAGGACAAGAAATCTATCCCATCAAAAAAAATATATTGTATAGGAGCCTGTATTTCAGTGGTTGTCGTTTGTTTATGTGTTACATATTTGTTTTTCGTTCATTTTTTTTTATATAATTAAGGCCGTTAGTTTTCTTGTTTGAATTGTTTTACATTGTCATATCGGGGACTTGTATAGCTGACTATGCGGTATGGGCTTTGCTCATTGTTGAAGGCCGTACGGTGATCTATAAATGTTAATTTCTGTGTCATTTTGGTCTCTTGTGGACAGCTGTCTCATTGGCAATCATACCACATCTTCTTTTTTTATTATAGATCCAACGCTGCAATTTTCACAAAACATATCAAATTTTCCACCTTGTCGCACATACATATTGATAAAATTATTACAGCTTATTTCTTATGCATGTGGAGCAAAACTTTGGTTAGGTTGCTTGCTTGTTTGTATATTGTACAAAATATAAAATATACAAGTTAAACTATGCCTATATATATATATATTGTTGAAAGATGTCAATCTCATTTTCAAAACTTGTATAAACAACTATACAAACAAAGCAAGCAAGCCAACCAAAGTTTTACTTTGCAGGTTTAAGAAATCAGCTGTAATGATTTTATTCAGTTTGACAAATGTCCGAGCCCGTTAAAAAACGAACAAACTGAAACTACAGTTGCTGACTTCACTACCTTAAAAAAAAAAAAGGGAACAGTTTGGAAGTCCCATATACTGAAATGTGACCAACAAAAATACACGAACACAAAATTCAAGGATCCCAAATTTGCCTTTAATTATCTATACGAACATTGCTGTACTCTTGAATATAAGCACCGGCTGTTATCGACGGCTTACTTTACACCAGTAAGTTTGTCTCATGGGTAATTGTGTTTTTTCGCTGTTGTTTTGTTGCATCTGGTGGACAAATACATGAAATCTCTGTGCCATCATCAAACATGTTAATGGCTATATATCGGGTAATTCAAACCCTTTTTTCTTCACATAGAAACAACTCTTCGTTAATCTGAGCATGGAAGTAATACTTTATATCACGAACTATAAATGAGGATACACAAAATGAAAAACTAAGCGAAATTGTGAATCCCGCATTGCACGAAAAAATGTGTTGTATTTCAGTAAATAACACGTGTTCTTGGTTGATTGTAAACACGTAGTAGTCCATCATGCATTGTGACTCATTTAGTGGATTGGTCAAAAACCTAGGTAAAAATAAATTGCGTCGAATGTAAATAAACAATTACATGTGCGAGAACATAAGTATGCCAATTTATGCATTTCCATATAAGGTAGTGGTCCCGACCTGTTAAAAGGACAGAAACTCTAACGTTATATCGTTATTCAAGTATTTATAGAAGAGCGGTTAAGTTTTAAAGCTGTAAAGGGAAAAGCAACTTCTCTTTAAACTTTGACTCAGCGAAAGAATGAAGTTTATATAAGGCGTATTCATGAATATATAAAAAGATCGAGGAAGCATCAATTGATAGGATCCAAATGATGAAACATGTCAGAACTGATGATCTGAGCACTGTGTCAACACCTGATTGTGATGAAGATCTCGTACTACATAAAGCTGTCGGTATTTTACATAATTAAACTGGCGATCTCGTCATACTTTTAGTTACATAGTGTGCTTGTGATTTAATACGATATATATGGGGTCAGTTAATTCAATATGGAGTGATAACGAAGCTAGAATCCCCATATGGAATTGAATGACCCCATGTTGATTGTATTAGGTAACGAATTTATATTTCCGACTATCTTAACATGTGGTAATAAGACTAGTGGCCTTTCAAAGAGTCCAAGTCTTTAATACTTAGTATTTAGAACCTACATGCATTGGTCTATACATAAACAAATGCCAACAATAACAATTTGTTAGCTTTACATGATTCGATTGAAAGTTTTCATTGTCATGAGCTCTATGTTACTAACAACGAGCTGAGATGATTTCTTACTAGCGTAGCAGCTCATGATATTGACAAGATGGAACATAATTATGTTCCTCAATGTATTATCTCGAGTCCTGGGGAAGTTAGCCTCATTCAAGGCAGAGCAGGCAATGTTTAAATTCATACGGAAACAACAGGAGTCGATTTCACAAAAAAACTTACGATTATAAGATTGATCGTAAGTATACTGAATTGTTCATGACTTACGATCAATCTTAGTCTTAAATATTTTTTGTGAAACTGTCTCCAGATGGTTAAGATACGTTCCATGTAATGGCTGTGGCGGTGTTTCAGATTCAGTCTTTGTCTCCTACCAATTGCAATGAAGCATATTGAATAATATGAAGATCATACGTAGCCAAGTACGTTCCATTCCAGTGACAGAGGACGCGTCTGCTCTGGTCAGTTGTCTAATTAACGCCAAAAATCAGACGCACAGTAGGCCAGTTCAGTGCAGCAATGCAAATGAGATGAAGCTTGGTTACTGTTGATAAAAACACACATGATGAAAGAAGACCTGCAACTATCAATCGGGATGAACATCATGTCAACAACTTAATCAGTCATTTGCAGGAGTCAATAGTGAACACATTATATATTTAACAACATCCTCGTGGGTTGGTCAATATAGCAAGTGGCCTTATAGCACCAAAATTAGTCTAGGAATTCCGTTTGAAGGCAATTGACAGGGGAACTGCAATGACCAAAATGTTTGTTGATTTTATCTTGTCTGAAGGTATGTCTGAAAGCTTCTGAGAACCCATTCGAAAGAAATGAATACTTTTTTTTTGAAATCCTTTATTCAACTCGTGAGGTATTTCACTAGCAACAGATTGTAAAAAGGTACTCACTTCACCATTGAAATGTGGACCAGTATCGACGTATTTTCCATCTGGTGAATTATTAATAATTTAAACTTGTACACTCAAATAAAACTTTATATTGCTTTTTAGTAGCTTGTCCTCTATATTAATAATTTAAACTTGTACACTCAAATAAAACTTATAATAATATTGTTTTTTAGTAGCTTGTCCTCTATATTTGCACAAAATCCACTTGATTTTCTTTGAAAAATAGCATCAAGTCATATCTCTCTTCATTGTTGCTGGGTTGTAAACGGATGTTATCCACACCATCGTTCAGAACTGCTGTTGTTATGTATCTTTTCTCTCGTAGTCGTTCCTCGGAAGGTTGGTCAATACCATCTGTCCTCTGACGTTTACTGGGGGGTTGTTGTAAATCGTCTTCCTTCTGGGCTCTTTTCTTTACATCATGTCTTCCCTGCATATACATATGTTTAGATAAAACACATTTCCTTTTCGTTGTTAAACCACTATGTTCACATTCCTAGTTTATATTTGTATGATTCTGTTGGTGTCGAATGAAATGATCTTTTCTTGCACACCTCATGGCTCATGTTCGGCACTCAAAATTTGATACATCATCTTTATCTGTAACTCTGTCATCTTTTCATGTAGGTTTTTGATCAAGTTGTTTTTCGGTTAGATTTTGTTGTTTAACTGAATGTAAGCCTGCAATGTAAAGTCCTGTGCTGACATCTGTTGTAACTTCTGTAATACATCTTGTGGAATTACTTTTACCAGTTGGTCAATCATATGTTGGTTATAATTTTCAATCTTCAATGAATGATTGATACTAATTTACATTGCATTATACATGTTATATACTGAGAGATGTAAACGTGGATAGGTCAACGTGTATGGCACGTTTACAAGATCATACGTAGGAGGTAGAGTATTAAAACCACTTCCTTTAATTTTCCACAACCGGATTTTAACAAGGATGTTAAGTAGCAGTTAAGAGAATCACGAGATTAGGCATTGCTTTCGTTTTTATATTTATTAAATGATTTTTTTCGAGTTTAAGGTTCATTATAACAAATGGACAAAAATTGCTGTGTTGAGAGTACAAAAAACTACTCCGAGTACAGACTACATTCATCTTTCTTTGATGGTACATGCATACTCTATTAATAAAAAATATACCGAACATTTTATCCCATTTACGGATTAGTATTAAAAGTATTGCATTTTAGTGAAGAAAACAAATAACAATAACTTCTACTTTTTTCCGCCCTACAGACTTGACGAAGTCTAATGGCAATTGGTCACGAAGTCTTGTGGCAAGTGGTCACTTTGTCTAATAGCAAATGGTCAGTGGATCTAATGGCAAATGGTCACAAAGTCTAATTGCAAATGACCAGTGAATCTTAGTAGACATGGTAACCATTTGTCATTAGATTCACTGGCATTTCGCCATTAGACATGGTGACCATTTGCCATCAGATTCACGGGCCATTTGCCATTGGACATAGTGACCATTTGCCATTAGACATAGTGACCATTCGTCATTAGATCCACTGACCATTTGCCATTAGGTTCACTGACCATTTGCCACAAGTCTTGGTGACCAATTGCCATTAGACATAGTGACCATTTGCCATTAGGTCCACTGACCATTTGCCATTAGACATAGTGGCCATTTGCCATTAGATTCACTGACAATTTGCCATCCGACATAGTGATCATTTGCCATTAGATTTACTGACCAATTGCCATTAGACATGGTGACTTTTTGCCATTAGATTCACTGACCATTTGCCATGGTGACCATTTGCAATTAGATTCACTGGCCATTTGCCATTAGACATAGTGACCATTTGCCATTAAATTCACTGGCAATTCGCCATTAGACATGGTGACCATTGGCCATCAGATTCACGGGCCATTGGACATAGTGACCATTTGCCATTCGATCCACTGACCATTTGCCATTAGGTCCACTGACCATTTGCCACAAGACTTGGTGACCAATTGCCATTAGACATAGTGACAATTTGCCATTAGATTCACTGGCAATTCGCCATTAGACATGGTGACCATTTGCCATCAGATTCAGGGGCCATTTGCCATTGGACATAGTGACCATTTGCCATTAGCGACATAGTGACCATTTGCCATTAGACATAGTGACCATTCGCCATTAGATTCACTGGCCAAAAAAGCAAAAGTGTCGGACAAAAAGCAAAATAATCGGACAAAAAGCAAAACGGACAAAAAGCAACGGACAAAAAGCAAAAGTGTCGGACAAAAAGCAAAATAATCGGACAAAAATCAAAACGGACAAAAAGCAACGGACAAAAAGCAAAAGTTGTCGGAAAAAAAGCAAAATTTTCGGACAAAAAGCAAAAACGGACAAAAAGCGAATTGCGAACAAAAAGCACCGTATCACAGTTAAATTGAGGTCTAGAGCTGACATGTCAACAACTGCTAGTTGTCCTTTGTTAATGTATGCATCGTTGTCATTTTGTTTCGTTTCTTTTGTTACCTACTCTAGATCTGACATCAAACTCGCACTGCTCTTGAACTGAGTTTTACTGTACGTATTGGTGTGTGTTTGGTTTTTTTTTGTTGGCTAGAGGTAGGGTTGAAATCTCAAAAAATATGTTTAACCCCGCCGCATATTTGCGCCTGTCACAAGTCAGGAGCCTTTGGTCCAAGGACACAGTTATCGTCCTTTGGTTTTCGTTGTATAGTCCCTAGTGTAAACAGTGTATATATAACTTGCATGTTTTATTTGATACACTTTCCCAATTTATTTCTTGATATTAAATGCATAAAATATTAAGTAGGGGGATGTAATTACATGTTAAAAAAATGGGTGCTCAATCTTTATGTTAAGTAGTGATTTGGTCCAGGCAAACAAGGTCAAATTTTATCACGTCTGCAGCTGTCAAACTGAATTTTACACCCCCTTAACACATAAATGTCAATATTTTGAGTTAGAGCTGGAAGAAGTTTCTATAATTTTGATATTATTTGTCTCACTGGTAGTACACTACACTGTAAAAATCTTTTTGAGAAAGAGCAGGTGCGATTTTTTTAATTTGAATTTATTGTCCAAAAGAAATGCACTACGAAATAACTGTGTTCTCGGGCCCTTTGGCCTTTGTTAGTCTTGTATGATTTTTAATTTTAGTTTTTGTGTATATTTCGGAGATTAATATGACGTCCATTATCACTGAACTAGTATACACTTTTATTTAGGGGCCAGCTGAAACACGCCTCTGGGTGCGGGAGTTTCTCGCTGCATTAAATGCTCTTTATGGGTTCTTGATTTGATTTTAAAAAATCTTTTCTTCGGACTTTTATTCAGTTTGAGAGTTGGTTTACACATCAATAACCTCTAGAAAAATGTGTATAATCCTATAATGTCAGAGGCTAACAGAGGGAATATAATGACGTGCATCCGTCAACATTACATTTTTAATACATGATCACGCAATTTACACTACAATTACTAAAATTTAATGTTTTAAAGTGTTATTATAAATTATTACATAGTACACAATTTAATTATTTTCACAGCAGATTGCAAAATCCTTCACGTATGCGGAACATATTAGATTTGGTATTTCAATGTATGTATTGTAAAAAGCGAAGCCACATACACACATACAAACACAAAACATGAAATCTAAAACCTTTATTGAAAACATTTTCTAAACGGGAAAAAAATTTGTCAAGATAAAAAAGGTGCATTTAAATGGATTTCTCGAAATATTAATAAACAATAAACATGCTGTATTTTAAATATTTCACACATCCGTAGTATATGTGCAGTTATGGGTATATGCTGTGACATTCCCGGCTTAGGCCTTATATCCCCTTCGCCTTCGCCTCAGGGGGATATACACTCTAAGCCGGGAATGTCACAGTATATACCCTATCTGCGACCTGAATTTAACATATAACATTCGGCTTTGAACGACCTTGGTGAAGGTAAATCCAGAAAAAAGCCACGTCCACATTCAGTTCACAACGTGTTGTTTTAACTTTTTTCACATTATAACTACATTGTATATAGTGTCTTGCAGAATAAATAGGAACATAATTATCACGCAAAGCTCCAATTCCTGGCCCAACTTTGGCTATACGATTTTACTTTTTGGTTAATAAAGTCTTCTCTTTTAACTTGAATTTTCAAACATTTTTGTCCTCGAGTATCACTGAATCACTGAAGATACATTTATCGTCGAAATGCACATCCGTTGTAGGAAAAAAACCTGGTACCTATAATGTTAGAACTTAGGCAACAACCATTTTCTTATCTGGGGGGAACAGAAATACATTTTTTTTCTCAAACTATAAAATTTATATAAAATTCATTTTTATTTTTTGATTGACGTAAAATGTAAAGTGCATGGCTCTGTCTGTATCCTGGCATTGGCTGTTGACTCTGTTGTTTTTTTTAACCCACTTTCTACATTATGATATTCTCTGAGTCCGTCATACAGGTACCACAGTCCTTGAATTTTAATACTGCAAATGAAGTGGCCACCATTGCCATATGTAATGGCAAAAAGTGAGTAGCTCCAAATTATAAACATCCACTGTTTCCAACTACGATAATTGACATTCCATTGAAAAAAGAGGTATAAAGAATGATACAGAATGATACAAAGGAAAATACCACCGGTATACTAGTCTGTGTCATACACAACCAGGGCTACTTTAAAAGACTGTTTTAATATGATACCATATTTATCCCTGTTATAAAATGACCATATCATGTTTATAATAGTTGCAGTTTTAAGTATACATGTCTTAATGTAGTAGCAGACATGCGGGAGATTTGGAATGCTTTTAAATATTTCTGGATCAAACACTATTTAAGGAAAATACAAAAAGTAATAAGGTATAAATATGAATCTTACCTTAATCTGTAGACTGAACAGATGTTTATAATCTGCTGTTCCACTGTCTCAACTGTTGTTATTTTCACTATTCCCAAATTTAGCAGTGCACTTTTTTTTCAAGCAGGTGACAGCATTATTTTTTTTTCAGCTACAGTGCAAAACATTTTTTTTTTCGTTCAGCTAGGCCATCAAAATATTATTTTCAAAAAAATCCTTTAATTACACCTTTATGTCATAAACATCGTAGGTTATCATTTCCACAGTTATGCATCAGTTGATAAATCGCAATCGTAGGCATACGTGACTGTTTAAGAGGGGTTGAACGTTATTGAAGGTTTTTAAATTTTATGCGTCGTAGAATTGTCTTTCTTTTTAAGTAGTTTCTGTGTTTTTTAAGATATATAATCTATACATGTATTATATATATCAAAGTCCCAAGGCTTATTCATTATTCAGTTCATTCTTTGACGATTTCAAGAGGCTCAAATGAAAAGGTCAAAAGGAGTATGACCGATAATACACCTTTTTGGCCTCAAAATATAAAACTCTTAAATTTTGTTCAAAATCTAAACGTTTAGGTGATTTTTTTTTAAAAGACAAATACTTTTATTATATGAATATGGGCTGTTTTTTACATTACACTGCACTTTAATCAGGTAATTATAACATCATTAATTGAAGCAAAATTACAGAAATCTTCACAATTTCACAATTTGTGCTAATTTTAGACGGTTTTTGTCTAAAATAGAAGTGGCCGCAATTGTGTGCAGTCTTAGTTGATAGATTTTTCATTTCTAAGCCATAATTTAGGCGTCTTAAAGACCAAACTAATTCAAATATTTTACAGTTTTGGTAAACTGGAACCCAGCAGCCAAAAACAGATATAACAACACAAATAACCAAAATATTAATACAAGTATATGGTCTCGTTCCTTGAATTAATAATAGTATGCTCTTAGAAACATACCCTGATAGACGACAGAAAGGCTTTGTGTTTTTATCTAATTTTTAATTGAATTTCAAAGTCTTTGTTTTTTCATTTGAATTTCAAACCTGTTTTGCTTTATTTCGATGGAAGAGTCGACGGAGTTTTTTTTTACAAAAACATATTTTTTTATTACATACCAATTGTCTTATTTTCAATAACTTGATCTATTTCTTATTCAAAGGAATTTGCATCAGTATAAACGCAATTCTTTAACACTTGTTTCTGATTATATACCGTTAATTCTGCAGTAGTTATACTTGAATTGTTTTCATATGTTTTGCTCAGTTATTTTTAGTCAAAAGGAAGTATTGTTGTCACTTCATGTTGTATTGCAGTAATACTTGAATAATTTAGTGACCTCCTTAAGTTAATTTATGTAACTTAAAAAAATAGATTTGAATTTAAAAAGCTACCAAATATTCAAATTTTCGAAAACATAAAAAGAAATTAAAATCCATTCAACCAAATAGGGCCATAACCCAAGGTTATCTGATAGAAACTGGTTTGATCGAGATCACTTAAACTGATTATATAATATGTGAAAGTTTTGGGGAACTCAGTGCTCTTCCACTTAATTATCATCCGTTCATCTTTTTTTTTCATTCGAGTCTAATGATTAGTCTTGTTGTTGACAAGACGCAAAACATATATGTCTGGTGTTTTTATTTGTATTTGCATTGTCATTCAATTATCTTTGACTTTGATATTTTTTTTTAATTTAATTCTTTATTTATTTAAAGAGGATTGCCAACAGCCAGAGGCTATGCGTGGATCTCCTCAACATAGATATATACAGATTCACAATTATCAAAGTTTTGAATACAAACATGTTAAACACAAGACAAGACAATATGTACAGGACAAGACATACAAATACTACACACCCATCCAATCACTCGCTCATTCTTACTCACATGCACACGAATTAACAAACATGTATGATTCAGTAATATAAAATAGTGATTATGGAAAGACAATTTTGAGCACAATCAGGTCAAAAAAAGTTTTTAAGCTATCGAGAAAATCTGTTCGAAGATTTAATAAATCGAAACACACACTCAAACATCTCTAAATTAGTATCATCAGACAAATCATCACTACCTTCTATTAATATTTTGCTCAGATAGTTGGGACATAGATCCCGCAACATTGCTATATTTATATCTGGACAAAGCAGATTCTTAATTCCAAGTAGAAGAGTAATCCGATAGTTCGTGTAACGGGCGCAATGAATTAAATAGTGCTCAGTGTTTTCAATGCAGTTACCTGGGCAGAAATCGCAAAACCTATTTAATGTTAGATTATATTTATACAAGTGGTCATTAAGAGCACTAAGCCCTAAGCGTAATCTAGTATGAATCTTTTTCTCATAACCATGTCCTCGTGAATATATTTTTTTACTACACAAATTGAGATTCTTCTTTAACAACCTTTTGAAACTTGCCAAAGATGTTGCTGTAATTAGTTCAGCTGACAAACTATTCCAGTCTCTAATCGTAGCTAGAAGAAAAGAGTTATAGTATGCTACTGTTCTTGACCTGATGGGTATCAGGTTAGCATGTCGTCTTAAGTTATAGTTTTCAGTATTATGATGGAACAATGGATGAAAATTACAAAGATAATCTGGGACAAGATGATTTTTAATTTTGTACAAGTATGTAAGTCTATGAACTTGACGGCGTGTTTTGAGAAGCTCAAGACCAACCTCTTTCAATAAAGTGACATGTTTTGTGACCCTGATTGCCCCAGTAGATATAATGCAGGCACGTGTCTGTACATGTTCAATGTTTGCAGAATCGGCGCTAGTGCAGTTATCATAGATGACATCTGCATAATCTAGCAATGAACGAACAAATGTTTTATATAATTTTTCAATGCATAATCTAGGTAATATATGTCGCATCCTCAAGATAGTGTTCTGTTTATTATGACATTTCTTACAAATATCAGCAATATGATCGGTCCAAGAAAGTTTATCATTCAAGATAAGACCTAAATGTTTATGGCATGTAACTCTCTTTATATTTACATTATTTAAGATCAATGGAGGGTAGTGTGGTATTTGCTTCTTCTTAGAAATAATAAGATACTCCGTTTTTTCTGCATTGAATGTTACACACCATTGCTGGGCCCATGTGTTCAACGTGACGAGGTCACTGTTCAGAGTTTGGAAACAATCAGAGATGTCATCAATTTGTTTGACAAGGGACGTATCATCAGCAAACAGTTTGATATTGCTGACAATTCCATCTTTAATATCATTCACATATATAAGAAAAAGCAAAGGACCGAGTATAGAGCCCTGGGGTACACCAGCATAGGTGTTTTGACTCGATGATGTCTGACCATTAATAACGACTCTTTGAGTACGACCTGAGAGGTAATTCTCTACAAGAGACAAAAGTGAGCCACATATGCCAAATTGTTTAAGTTTGAAAATCAGGCCTTTGTGCCAAACCTTATCAAAGGCCTTTGAAACATCTAAAAAGATTGTACATACATCTTTACCGCTATCTAATGACTTGTAAATTTCGTGAGTAATAGTAATTATTCACTGTTGAGTCGTTTTTCTTAAAGCCCGAATTTTCACTGATGAGTAAGTCATTAAATTCTCAGAACTCATAGATAGCCTTGTAGATGACTTTTTCAAGGATCTTGGACACAGATGATAGTAGAGCAATTGGTCGATAATTAGACATGATATTTTTATCGCCTTTATTTTTGTACACTGGGCACACATTAAATACTTTCCAGAGAGATGGATATACTCCAGAATGGAGTGAGAAATTAAAGAGTTTAGTGAGTGGTTTATACAGAGAATGAGCACAGTACTTTAGGATATGGTTTGATATACCATCTGGGCCGCATGACTTATGGGGGTTAGATTGGCGTAAATATTTAAGAACATCTTCTTCGACAGCTACTATCTCCTGAAGACGCTCTACTACATGTAAGAAAAGATAATGGCGGTAGAGCGGGCAAGTCATTTTCATGTTGACCCAAGTGCATCTGAGCAGAAAAATAACAATTAAGGAGTTCTGCTTTCTCAAGATCATCAGATATCAGATTCATGTTATCTTTTAAAGGGGGGATAGTTCTATCTGAATTGTAACCTAACACAGATTTACTAAGGGACCAAAATTTCCTAGGATTAAGGTTTTCTCTAGAAAATGAGCGAATGATATTAATTTCATATCTTTGCTTTGCGTCTCGTTTTAAGCGATTGACCTCTCTCCTAGCAACTATGTGATATAACTTGTCTTCGTCTCTTCGAGTCCGTTGATATTTTTTGAAGCAACGATTACGCTTGCGAATCGCTCGCCTAACCTCGTTACTCATCCATGGTTTATCCCTATGACGAATAGTTACTATTTTATTCGGTATGAATTCAGAACAAGCGGAGGTGATAAGATCACTCGTATAACTAGCAATGTCGTTTACATCGTCAAAAATTTCATATGCGGAATCAAAGGGAGCGTTTAATAATGCGGTATTCAGACTATTAAAATCAGCTGACTTGTAATCCCAAACACGACGCTGAAAGGCACGTGATTTACTTACTTTGAGGGATAGTTTACAGAAAATAATGCAATGGTCGAGATTAAGTAGGGGTGGGCTAACTCCGAAGTCCGATACACAACGTTCATTGTCAGTGAATATAAGGTCTAACAATGTCGCATTGCTATCCGTATACCTGGTCGGTTCATCAATTAATTGTGATAGACCATACCTATGGGCCAGATTAAAAAGAGTTAGACCGAGCTCGCTGTGACTATGACTATCAAACCATGAAACACACCGGTCGTTGAAGTCCCCTAGAATCAGGCACACATCTGGGCTGTGTGATTTCATATTTTCAATGACTGCAGTAAAGCTATCAGTGAATTTTTTACGTTCATTTGCCGTTACATTCGGCGGTCGGTAACAAACACTAACAAGGATAGACTTATCCTTGGTTTTGACTTCAATGCATAAGAATTCGAGACCCTGTATTTCTAACTCCTGACGGCGCATAGAATATAGTCGGTCGGAAACATATATGGCTACACCACCGTAACCAAACCCGTCAGCCCTATCTCGCCTGTAAGTATTATAATTATCAATCTTAATATCTTCAAATGATATATCTGGTTTTAACCAAGTTTCACTTATACAGATCACATCATATTGGAGTTCGTTACACAGGACGAACTCAATTTCATCTAGCTTAGTTCGGTTGGACTTTAATACGGTATCAAAAGAATATAAACTACGTGCATTTAAGTGACATACAGATAGATCCCCAGACGGATCCGGATTAGGATGAATAGTTCCCGATGTGACTAGTAATAAAAATATCATCATTGCTAGCTTGTGTAGTGAAACAGAAAATGAAAGAACAGTAATAACTGAACAAAAGACGTACACGTAACGAGAGTGTGACAAGGTGCTATTCAAAAAGTGAGAACTGTTTATTCGTAATTGCTTTGATACAATAGTATTATGAAATCGTCCGATACACGCTCTATACTGATCAACCCCGATCATAGGTAAGCAAGTGGAATGTTGCGGGATTATGGATCACTGAGCAAAACGTATACATAAACAAACAATATAATACAAGTTGACAAAAAAAATACAAACAGGGTACACATAGCGAAAAAAAAAAAAAAAAAAAAAAAAAAAAAAAAAAAAAATTAAAAGAAATGAATACAGGCAAACGGATATCCAATGCACACAATAAACAATTAAGCATTATAAATTTGGCAACATACTTTATATGCCTTAAATAATTTGAGATTTGGTTATTATCAAGACTAAAAAAAAAGAGGATCATTAAAACTTAAACTAAAAAGGATCAGAAAAAAAATAAAAAAATTAATAACACTGATAATTACAGATTAAGAGGTTTATTGCTGTAAACTTAACTATTGAAGAATTCAAAAGTGATATATTTCCAAAAAAAAAAAAAGAAACTGAAGCAAACCATGGGAATCTGTTGCTCATGAGATTAGTAAAACAATTTTACAATTAAGGATATATATTTATACAAATATAAAAATAATCGGTTACATGAATCAACATAAATAAGGTTATATGTATATATATTATAAAGAAAATGCATCAACTCACGAGAAACAACAAGTTTTTCAGCAGTACTACATGTGATTTCAGTAAATAGATCAGCTTACGAAGACTCTACTAACATCAGCAATGTCAATTATTCTTTTGATATCATTGTTTTTGTGTTTAGCAAAGATTTTACCATTGTAAGACCAAGCTTGATCTATAAGCTCATGTTCCTGTAGACTTTTTAAAAGTTCAAAGTTTAGTTTAGTAAGTTCATCACTAATAGAAACTTTTTGGCCTTTAAGTTTACGACGGGATGCTATGACTTTGATTTTATCAGTTCTACGGAGCATTTTGCAGATGATTGGTCTTCTGGTGTTAACATTTTCATCAGAATCTTTGACCGGACCTATTCTGTGTGCAATTTCGATGTCAATGTTATCAAGAGAGAGCTTTTCTTTCAATAGTTTTTGAACGACATCATGAGTATTTTCTTTCTCCTCTGTTTGTACAATTCCAAATATTCTCACGGTGTTTTTTCTTGTATATTGAGCAGTTTCATTTATTTGGAAACGATGTTGTTTTAAGTCTTTATGTACCATGTTCAGCTCTGAATGAAGTGTGGATATCTTCAATGTTTTAGCTTTATTGTCGTTTAGAAGTTCGACGAGATCTTTCGAAAGTTTACTATTCCATTCAAGTTGTTTATCGTAGTTCTTTTCTAAGTCAAAGATCCTGCTTTCTAAGATGTCAATTCTGTGACTAAAAATGGATTCGAGACCAGTTTGGATAGTTTTTTTGGCAGCTTGGATAGCTGCTTCTGTAGCCACATTAACGGATTCTTCGATTATCCTCTGAATTTTGACTTTTATTTGTTCTGAATCAAGATCAAGGACGAAAGAATCTGCAGAAGAATCGGAAGACAATGCTTCACGCTTTCGTTTCTGCTCATGGTGTGGTTTAATAGATGAAGTTGCAATAGGTGTAGATGTAATAGGCTCTGGTTTGCTGGACGTATTTTTGATTTTATCTTTTGCACCCGACATTGTTGTCGGTGTGGACTGAGTGGTAGATGACATAGTTTTAAATCTTTTTTTTGGCTTGCTTTTCTTTCTAGGCATATGTATGAAGATTGTTTACATATTTATAAGTATTTTCCTATCTGGTATACAATGTATATATAATGTAAACAGACTTACAGTTCATGAGTATTATTCACATTTGTAGAGATCCAAGACGAAATTCACTGAAATGACAATGTTTTTTTTCACATGTTCTTGCAAAAAAGTCGTGCTTGTAACCATCAAAGTTAATATTTTACACTAATCATCAAAATCTCCATTTTGTGCATTGAAATATCCGAATTATTTAAGTTTTCATGATGAGCTCAAAATCGTCCAACCTTCCCACATGGGAGATAACTTTATTTTCTTTTATTATCTTTGACTTTGATATTTTTTTATCTAATGCACATACCTCGGGAATTTGGTACTCGTAAGACCACACCATATAAACACGATTTCTTAGATAATTTTACATAATCCCCATCTGTTTCAGAAGTTGGTCAATAATGGCTGGAGTTGAGCCAAATTGTGAAAGTTTTAGCTTGCAGGTGCTCAGTCTAAGAGTTTTACCACCCAGACTATATATTCCACCCACACATTCGATATTGGGCCATTCCAGTTAATATCTGCTAAAGGGGGATGGATGGTCCTTTCTGAGGGGTGTAAAATTTATACATCTTAGGGGTGAAATTTTGGGTTTTTTTATCTGACACGTACACTTATACGCAAAAAATTCTTAGGGTCTTGCAGCAGTAAATTAGATCTTAGGGGTGCTTTGGAATGTAGACAGTTTCGTATCATGCATTATCTGGTATTGTATTTAAAATTCTGATGGGTACAATCATTGCAGTAAAACATTCTGATAGGTCATTTTCCCCCATTAAAGCCCATCCACCCAATATGAACAGAAACTCTACATCTGATAGGTCTTAATTTATAGATCTGATAGGTAGTTTTTCATGATTTTTTTTCTGATAGGTATGAAAAAAAATCTCCCCATCCATCCCCACCTGTCAGAAATTAACTGGAATGGCCCATTCGAGACTACCTTTGTCGCCCTAACTCCCTTTTGAAGTCATTATTGAACATTCCACAGTTGAGGAGAATTATAACATTTGTACCTAATCACAACACTAGCAGTACTTCAGAAAGCAATCTGATTACAATTCTGATCCATCTTTAAGTTAACTCGCGTGCTCGTATATATAAGGATAACGACATCAAAATCTATATTTTAATAAGATTGATAAGAAAAGAAAGATGTTACATTCTGCATGTACTTATTTAATTGAAATGTATCGATAGTCATATTGATACTGTTACGGCCAGAAATAACCTTTAAATTGTAGCCAACAAAAGACACAAATCAATACTAAAATTTAACAATATTTATTATACAAAAGTTTACAAGAAGTATTACACAAATATTACTGTCAACTTAACTGTCAAAATATGAGTCCAATCTTTTATCTTTATCTGTATCCGGATATCTTTCGGAATACAATCTGAATATTACGGTCACAATCCAGTATGATGTTGTTTGCAGAATAAAAATGTCAAACCAAATGCTATGAATATTAATGTCTATCGATGTCTAAGTCCAAATCCAAGAGTAAGTCCAAGAGTGAGAGTTTAACTTTAGTGTCTGTATATATATATAGTTGTCATGGAAGATTCTAGAACAGTCTATAATGGAACATCCTGGAAAGTTACAACGGAAGTTTCTAGTAAAATGTAGAAGTTTATATAACGCATCTTTTATTAGGATCATTCTGGAAAGTTCCAATCATTCTGTAATTGTTCAAGTGATTTCTAAACTGCACAGTTCTAAGATTATTCTGTAAACAACTATTAGGCCACACAACACAAATCAGGCCAACATAAATAAATACAATAATTACAATATCATAACACCTCCCCCCTTAAAAGAAGTTTTAGTGCAACAAAAACTGATCATAAATAATATGAACAAAAATGCATAGTATATACAAAGTGTTTTAATAAGCTCTAGATAAAGCATCTGCTATTACATTATCTTTACCCTTAATATGTTTTACAATTACATCATATTCCTGTAACAATAAACTCCACCTAGTCAACCTCTGATTCTTGTTTCTCATTTTATGTATGAAGGTGAGAGGATTATGATCAGTACAAACAAGAATAGGATATACAGTGGGATTCAAATATACATCAAAATGTTGAAGTGCTGACAACATTGCAAAACACTCTTTTTCAATAGTTGAATAATTTTTCTGATGTTTATCTAATTTTTTGGAAAAATATGATATAGGTTTCTCAACATTATCATCTGTCTCTTGATATAAAACAGCTCCAATTCCTACATCGCTTGCATCAACAGCAAGTTTAAATTGTTTTTCAAAGTCTGGAGTAATCAGAACCGGACTATTAATTAAAAGTGATTTGCTATTTTCAAAAGCGTTTTGACAATTTTCACTCCAGATAAATTTAGAATCTTTTCGTAAAAGATGAGTCAGTGGTTGAACCACAATAGCAAAATTTGAACAAAATTTTCTGTAAAATCCAATCATGCCTAAATATCTCATAAGTTGTTTTCTATTTGTAGGAGGAGGAAATTTGGAAATAGCTTCCACTTTAGCCATAATAGGTTTCACTTGACCTTGGCCAACTGTATGCCCTAAATAATCAACAGTGGCCTGACAAAATTCACTTTTACCAAGATTAACAGTCAAATTTGATTGTGACAATCTATCAAAAGTATCATACAAATGTGTTAAATGCTGTTCCCAGCTATCACTACATACAATTAGATCATCGATATAAGCATAACAACAGTTTAAATCTTTTATAACATTGTTGATCATTCTTTGAAATGTAGCTGGTGCACTTTTCATGCCAAACGGCATTACAGTATATTGAAATAAGCCATCTGGTGTAACAAAAGCTGATATTTCACGAGCTCTCTGTGTCAATGGAACTTGCCAATAACCTTTCAACAAATCAAATTTGCTCACAAATTTTGCTTGACCAATGTTGTCAATACAATCGTCTATCCTTGGAATCGGATAGGAATCAGATTTTGAGACTGAATTTACTTTTCTGAAATCAGTCACGAAACGAAAGGTTTTATCTGGTTTTGGCACAAGGAGACAAGGAGAGCTCCATTCACTGTTACTCGGCTCAATAATATCATTGTCAAGCATATATTTAATTTCTTTTCTCATAGCTTCAAGTTTGAGTGGATTAAGCCGATAAGGATGTTGCTTAATTGGAGAAGCATCTCCTACATCAACATCATGACAAACAGCAATGGTTTTGTTTGGCACATCTGGAAAAAGATTTTTAAAAGAAAATACCAAAGTTTTTATTTCTTCTCTACGATCAAAAGACAGATGTGCAAGTTTTGAGTCTAAATTTGACAAAATTTCTGAATTTTTCAATCTAACTGTCTCTTCCAAAGTTTTAGAACTAAAAGGCGGTTCAATTACATCTGGTTTGTCATGATTGTTCTCAAATTTAACCATGCCTAAAGTGGCAACTGGTTTACTATCATATCATTAGTACGCTCAAAATATGGTTTTAACATATTAATATGACACACTCTGTTTTGTTTACGCCGACCTGGAGTTTTTACAATATAATTCAAATCATCGATTTTACTCTCTATTGTATAAGGACCACAATATTTAGCCTGTAAAGGATGTCCAGGGACTGGCAAAAATACAAGTACCTTATCACCAGGCTCAAAAACTCTATCCCTGGCATCTTTATCGTACCAAATTTTCATCTTGTTCTGTACATTTTTAAGTTTTTCTGAGCAATTTGACAAGCAGTATACAATTTTTCTTTAAATCTAGATACATAGTCTAAAAGATTCAAGTCAGTATGTTCAGTAAGCCACTTTTCCTTAATCAATTTTAACGGTCCCCTTACAGTATGGTCAAATACCAACTCAAAGGGACTAAATCCAAGGGATTCTTGAACAGCCTCTCGGACTGCAAAAAGTAGAAAGTGAACTCCATCATCCCAGTCTCTGTCAAATTGAAGACAAAAAGTTCTAATCATGTTCTTCAATGTTTGATGAAAACGTTCCAAGGCACCTTGAGATTCTGGATGGTACGCACTTGATCTATACTGAGCAATCCCTAACTGGTACACGACTTGCTGGAATAGACCTGACATGAAATTTGATCCCTGGTCGGACTGTATAGACTTAGGAAGTCCTACTAATGTGAAAAAATTTGATAAGAGCTTTGACAATAGTAGGTGTCTTGATATTTTTTAGCGGAATAGCCTCAGGAAAGCGAGTGGATGTACACATGATTGTCAATAAATACGCATTTCCAGTTTTGGTCTTTGGTAAAGGTCCAACGCAGTCAATTAGAACTCTGCTGAAAGGTTCGTCAAAGGCTGGAATAGGCAGAAGTGGTGCTGGTGGTATTTTCTGGTTAGGCTTACCAACAATCTGGCATATATGGCATGATTTGCAGTATTCTGTGACATCATTTCGAAGTCTGGGCCAGTAGAAATGCTGCAATATCTTAAGGCAAGTCTTTCTTATACCTAAGTGTCCAGCCAAGGGGGTGTCATGGGCAAGACCAATAATTTCTTGCCTATAAACTTTAGGCACCACCACTTGGTATACCACTCTCCATTCCTCCTCTAGGGTAGCATCAGGAGGCCTCCACTTCCTCATTAAAATGCCGTCCTGATTGTAATAGCATTCGGCCACTTTGTCTGCTTCCTCCTGTGGTTGAGCCCTCTTGTGGAGCTGAAGAACCTCAGGGTCTTTATTTTGTTCTTCGAATAAATTCTTTCTGTCTAATGAATGGCTGTTTACATCTGGCCATGGCATAATAACATTCTTGTTAACACTAGGTGGTCTTATTATGGCCTTTTCTGAGCTACCAGGACCTTCAATGTCGGCTAGGAAAGTGTCAGAAAGGTCCATGTAATCAAACTGGTTTTCTTGCAAATCCTCATCTTGTTGTTTTCTAGCCATCGCCCTAGTTACAACACAAGCTGGATATAATTCGGCTTCATCTTCAGGTAATTTAAAATCCACCACTGGTTCACTGGTAACAATTGGTTCAGCAACCACTTTGTTCCTTGCTAGATCATTTCCTAGCAATAACGTCACACCCTCAATGGGGAGACTAGGACGAACACCCACAATAACTGGTCCACTTATCAAATCTGACTTCAGATAAATACGATGGAGAGGAACATCTATACAACCTAACTCTACACCTTGTAACAAAACGGAGGCACCAACAGAAGTCTTCTCGTACAAAGGCAACACACCTTCTAACAATAAAGACTGAGAAGCTCCAGTGTCCCGTAAAATCTTAATAGGCTGAAGAGTGGTATCATCAACAATAGAAATAAACCCATCAGACATAAAGGGTTTATATTCCTCCATGTAATCACAAAAACTGGACTTAAAAGCCTGACTCGCAGGACATTCCAACGTACTGGTAATATAAGGTGTCGTACAAGCACTGGATTTCGGCTTATTATCTCGTTCATTCTTCTTCTGGAGTCTAAAACAATCAGCCATCAGGTGACCATTTTTCTTACAATAAGCACAAATCAGTGACTTCTTCTCAAAAGTATCAAATTTTGGACTAGACATATTATAATTGGACTGACTCTTATTCTGTGCAACAGGCTTACTATCAGTACGCTCAGTGCTTTGATTTTTGTAATTTCCACTTGAAGTATTAACATTTTGACCCTTGAAACTTCTTTTATGTGAAAGGGTATAATTATCTGAAATTACAGCAGCATCGTGAATTGTCCCAACAGTTTTGTCGTCTAAATGTGTTTTTAAGTCTAAATGAACACATTGTTTGAACTCTTTTAATAACATCAATCGTCTTAGGTTATCAAAATTGTTGTCTGTTTTCTTTGAAGTAAGCCATTTATCAAATAGATCTTCTTTTTCCCGAGCAAATTCCACATAGGTTTGTGAATCAAACTTTTTATAAGATCTAAATTTCTGTCTATATGCTTCTGGTACTAGCTCATAAGCTTTCAAAACTTCCTGTTTACCGTGTCATAATCGGAACTTTTTTCTGATGGAAGTGCAGAATATGTTTCAGCGGCTTTACCCTCAAAAACACTTTGTAGCATTGTAGTCCAATACGGCTTTGGCCAATTCAAATTACGAGCAATTTTCTCAAACTGTGGAAAATATTTATCAACTGTTTTTTTCACAAAATCTGGGAACCAAACGTATATTTTTTGCTGCATCAAAATAATCTGATTTTGATTGGACTTTAGAGTTGCTTGCTTCTTTGATTATTTCAATTTTCAGTTTTTCCATCTCTAGCCTTTCTCTCATTTCAAGTTCTTTTATTTTCTCCCTCTCCTTCATTTCCAGTTCTTTTAATTTAAATTCATCTTCTTTTTCTTTTTTCTCTATTTCCAACCTTTCCTTCATTTCCAGTTCTGCTTGTTTTAATTTAAATTCATGTTCTTTTAATTTGAGTTCATGTTCTAATTCAAGCTGTTTTAATTTAAAGGCGTCAATATTGTCTACCTTAAGTTCAAGAGCCTCTTCACCTAGAATTTCTGTGTCAACTAATTTGTCTATAACCAAATTTTTTATAATTTGTTTTCTCATAGATACTTTAAAATCTAATTTCAGATGTTTAGCGAGCAACACTAATTCCTCTTTCTTTAAATTATCAAACCCCTCCAGGTCTGGCGTTTTCAAAAATTTACCGGCATCAAATGCCATTTTGTAGAATTTTGTTGGCTAGTTATAATAAAAATACTGAATAAATTTTGAATAAGATATTTTCGTTATCCCGGACGAGCCCCCAATTTCTGTTACGGCCAGAAATAACCTTTAAATTGTAGCCAACAAAAGACACAAATCAATACTAAAATTTAACAATATTTATTATACAAAAGTTTACAAGAAGTATTACACAAATATTACTGTCAACTTAACTGTCAAAATATGAGTCCAATCTTTTATCATTATCTGTATCCGGATATCTTTCGGAATCCAATCTGAATATTACGGTCACAATCCAGTATGATGTTGTTTGCAGAATAAAAATGTCAAACCAAATGCTATGAATATTAATGTCTATCGATGTCTAAGTCCAAATCAAAGAGTAAGTCCAAGAGTGAGAGTTTAACTTTAGTGTCTGTATATATATATAGTTGTCATGGAAGATTCTAGAACAGTCTATAATGGAACATCCTGGAAAGTTACAACGGAAGTTTCTAGTAAAATGTAGAAGTTTATATAACGCATCTTTTATTAGGATCATTCTGGAAAGTTCCAATCATTCTGTAATTGTTCCAGTGATTTCTAAACTGCACAGTTCTAAGATTATTCTGTAAACAACTATTAGGCCACACAACACAAATCAGGTCAACATAAATAAATACAATAATTACAATATCATAACAATACTATAATTACAAATCTTAACTCTGATTTTACTGTATAAAGGAGATCATGATTAGAATTATAAAAACCTAGGACCTAATACAAAAGCTAAATACATGCATTTAATATTAGTATATGATTCACATTTCCTTACAACAATGTATATATATATGTATATACTGTCGAGTGTATGATCGATTTCTAGAGATGACATATTTCACTGATATACAAGGTGTCTATTGCTATCTCCTGGAGGGAAATAACAAAAAAATATGTTCGTGTATAATCGAAATAATTTAATATTGCGTCATATATGTACATACTTTATTCATTATGTTCATTGGTTTAATTTATAAACGGTTTATTTATTTTTGTATGATTTTTTTTATCATTGCTTATCGTTTCCCTCTCTTCAAAATCGTTAGTAATGGAACCGGCTGTGTTTGGTAATGGATCATCAGAAGAGATTGTCAAGAAACAAACGAAAACTTCTAATTTTGGTACTAAGCCTTACTAATCGCTTCAGAAAAGAGTAAACTTTTAGACCTTGTATATAGAACCATCTTTTAAAAAAAAACCTCCAAAACTCCATAAATCTAAAATACCTAACTTGACACTTACGAAACGATACTCTGGAATTAATCGCCATCAGCAACGATTATAAACCCCTTAATCGTGAAAAACAAACCAACCGAAAACATATCTAATAGAATGAAATTCAAAACAGTGTGGCTGTGGCCATTGATTGACACATTAAATTCATCCATTGACTGGGATAATTTACGTGAACGTTTGTCTGTAACGACTACTGTTCACGACGTACCTACGATAGACATTTAAACTGTGGGGTCAACAAAGGTTTCTTAACGCCTTTAATTATAAAATAATTCAAAAAATTAATCAGGAATAACCTTTATGTTTTGATTTATATAATTGATATAAATCAAAACATTGTGTTATTTCTAATTAGTTTTTCGAATTATTTTATTAAGGTGTTGAGAACCTTTGGTGGCCCCTATAGTTTAGGTATCTTTAAAAAGTACATAGTGAGCAGTAGTTGTTACATACAAACGTTCACTAAATTGTTTCAGTCAATGGATGAATTTAATGTGTCAATCAATGGCCACAGCCACATTGTTTTGAATTTCATTCTAA
The DNA here is from genome assembly GCA_037788925.1 of Mytilus galloprovincialis. Lineage (NCBI taxonomy): Eukaryota > Metazoa > Mollusca > Bivalvia > Mytilida > Mytilidae > Mytilus > Mytilus galloprovincialis. The sequence continues at coordinate 85,826,547 of CM075333.1, read as the reverse complement.
AGTTTAAGCCATAGGAATTTTGTTTTTCACTCGATAAAACACGGACATATAAAAATTAATTTACTATGCAAAATGTCTTTTTCTATGAAAAAAACAAGACATTTTTGTAAAGTGTCTGTAATCTTAGTATGTAAAGATTCAGTGTAAGCATTTCCGTTGACATTTGCATTGGTATGTGAGTAAAAATGGCTGTAATCTATATTTTGGAATAAAGCATACAAGACTAAATTAAACGTTTATAAAATAAAATAATTGAGGGTTGATAATATATTTTTATCACAAATACTATGTTATCTTCTATGCTCATGTATATAAGGTTCTAATTTTGTGTCGTTGTTCTCCTCTCATATTTAATGCGTTTCCATCACTTTTTAGTTTGTTGCCCCGATTTTGTTTTTTGTCCATGGATTTTTGAATTTTGAACAGCGGTATACTACTGTTGCTTTTATTTCTAACATCTTTTTTAACGTTTTACAAGAAAGGAAGTCTGTTTGTTTACATTTTTGATCATACTCACTCGAAAAAAAGAGAAAATGACTGAAAATAAAAACCACCCCAACCGGAGAGTAAACCTACTGTGAAATACATGTACAAAAAACGAGATCACTTATTCTCAATATTGTCAAATGAAGTAAGATTACACAGATAATCTATTTTGTAAAGATATTTCTTTTTTTATCTTAATCTGCACAGACACATCTTTAAATCTTGTATTTACGAAAAGACAATATTACTATATTGAAAGTTCACGCGGTAACAATGAGCGGATTGGCGTATTCTAAAACGTAGATGTATAAAATGGGTATATTTTGGGAAATTGTTACATGCTAAAAATTATGTGGAGCACTCAGAAAATTGTTCACCTGAAAGAGCTTTAGATTTTGTAAGTACATAATTTTTTTTCCATTTTTTTTTTTATTAATATGCTGCAAAGGTTAACAGTTAAAAAAAACAAGCTTCTAATGCATATATCAAGATAAATAATGAAATTAAAACATTGTGCATTTGTATGTATATTTCAAATATCACAGTTTAACAAATACTTTCTTTAAAATGTATACGTACGAGAGACTATAGAACACACCCGCGGGTCACTGACTGAATTAAAGTACCCATGCCTCATTTTTTGTTTCCAAAACAAAATCCATAGCTCACCACCTCCACCCTCTTGCCTTTATGATTTATACTCGACTATAATAGCTCCCCCCCCCCCCCGAAAATCAATTGGTTGCTGCCTTACGGGTTCGGCAATGATGCTGCTTTGAGTCTTGATTAGGGGTTAATACAGTACGTTAAGTTTTTTTAACCAAAAAAAAAAATCTGAAAAATTTAGACAACTAATAATTATCAAAAATATCAATTTTACTCAAAAATAGTTTCCTCCTTAAATATTTACACGATAAAACTAATGTCCTAAATGCAGTTTTGTGTACACTTAACCTACACATGGCCTACATTGACTATCGACTGTGTGTAGGTAAAACATGATTTAAACTACATGTAAACATTGAGTTTTATCAATGGGAACGCAATTGTGTTTAGTTTACGTGTGAGTTACACAAACACAACACCGAATTTAGGTCAATGTGAACACGGCCTTAGTTACATAGTGTGCTTGTGAATTAATACGATATATATGGGGTCAGTTAATTCAATATGGAGTGATAACGAAGCTAGAATCCCCATATGGAATTGAATGACCCCATGTAGATTGTATTAGGTCAGTAGCACACTATGTAACGAATTTATATTTCCGACTATCTTAACATGTGGTAATAAGACTAGTGGCCTTTCAAAGAGTTCAAGTCTTTAATACTTAGTATTTAGAACCTACATGCATTGGTATATAAATAACAATTTGTTAGCTTTACATGATTCGGTTGAAAGTTTTCATTGTCATGAGCTCTATGTTACTAACAACGAGCTGAGCTGATTTCTTACTAGCATAGCAGCTCATGATATTGACAAGATGGAACATATGTTCCTCAATGTATTATCTCGTGTCCTGGGGAAGTTAGCCTCATTCAAGGCAGAGCAGGCAATGTTTAAATTCATACGGAAACAACAGGAGTCGATTTCACAAAAAAACTTACGATTAAGATTGATCGTACGTATACTGAATTGTTCATGACTTACGATCAATCTTAGTCTTAGGGAGCTACCATTTGAATTTTAGGGGGGGGGGGGGGGGCTAGGATGAAAAATTTTGTCCTGCATTTTTTTTAGCTGTAATCTCTGTCCTGCCTTTTTATTTTTCACTCTGTTCGGTCCTGCATTTTTTTTTTTTAGTTTATCCTGCTTTTTTTTTACCTAAATTGTCGTCCTGACTTTTTTTTTGCAAGTGTCTCATCCTGCCTTTTTTTTTACTCAAAACTCCTGTCCTGCCTATTTTTTTTCAAATTTCATCCTAGCCCCCCCCCCCCCCCCCCCATAAAAATCAAATGGTAGCTCCCTTGAGTATTTTTTGTGAAACTGTCTCCAGATGGTAAAGATACGTTCCATGTAATGGCTATGGCGGTGTTTCAGGTTCAGTCTTTGTCTCCTACCAATTGCAATGAAGCATATTGAATAATATGAAGATCATACGTAGCCAAGTACGTTCCCTTCCAGTGACAGAGGACGCGTCTGCTCTGGTCAGTTGTCTAATTAACGCCAAAAATCGGACACACAGTAGGCCAGTTCAGTGCAGCAATGCAAATGAGATGAAGCTTGGTTACTGTTGATAAAAACACACATGATGAAAGTAGACCTGCAACTATCAATCGGGATGAACATCATGTCAACAACTTAATCAGTCATTTGCAGGAGTCAATAGTGAACCCATTATATATTTAACAACATCCTCGTGGGTTGGTCAATATAGCAAGTGGCCTTATAGCACCAAAATTAGTCTAGGAATTCCGTTTGAAGGCAATTGACAGGGGAACTGCAATGACCAAAATGTTTGTTGATTTTATCTTGTCTAAAGGTATGTCTGAAAGCTTCTGAGAACCCATTCGAAAGAAATGAATACTTTTTTTTTGAAATCCTTTATTCAACTCGTGAGGTATTTCACTAGCAAGATTGTAAAAAGGTACTCACTTTACTATTGAAATGTGGACCAGTATCGTCGTATTTTCCATCTGGTGAATTATTAATAATTTAAACTTGTAAACTCAAATAAAACTTTATATTGCTTTTTAGTAGCTTGTCCTCTATATTAATAATTTAAACTTGTACACTCAAATAAAACTTAATATTGTTTTTTAGTAGCTTGTCCTCTATATTTGCACAAAATCCACTTGATTTTCTTTGAAAAATAGCATCAAGTCATATCTCTCTTCATTGTTGCTGGGTTGTAAACGGATGTTATCCACACCATCGTTCAGAACTGCTGTTGTTATGTATCTTTTCTCTCGTAGTCGTTCCTCGGAAGGTCGGTCAATACCATCTGTCCTCTGACGTTTACTGGGTTGTTGTTGTAAATCGTCTTCCTTCTGGGCTCTTTTCTTTACATCATGTCTTCCCTGCATATACATATGTTTAGTTAAAACACATTTCCTTTTCGTTGTTAAACCACTTTGTTCACATTCCTAGTTTATATTTGTATGATTATGTTGGTGTCGAATGAAATGATCTTTTCTTGCACACCTCATGGCTCATGTTCGGCACTCAAAATTTGATACATCATCTTTATCTGTAACTCTGTCATCTTTTCATGTAGGTTTTTGATCAAGTTGTTTTTCGGTTGGATTTTGTTGTTTAACTGAATGTAAGCCTGCAATGTAAAGTCCTGTGCTGACATCTGTTGTAACTTCTGTAATACATCTTGTGGAATAACTTTTACCAGTTGGTCAATCATATGTTGGTTATAATTTTCAATCTTCAATGAATGATTGATACTAATTTACATTGCATTATACATGTTATATACTGAGAGATGTAAACGTGTATGGCACGTTTACAAGATCATACGTAGGAGGGTAGAGTATTAAAACCACTTCCTTTAATTTTCCACAACCGGATTTTAACAAGGATGTTAAGTAGCAGTTAAGAGAATTACGATATTACGCATTGCTTTCGTTTTTATGTTTATTAAATGATTTTTGCGAGTTTAAGGTTCATTATAACAAATGGACAAAAATTGCTGTGTTTAGAGTACAAAAAACTACTCCGAGTGCAGACTACATTCATCTTTCTTTAATGGTACATGCATACTCTATTAATAAAAAATATACCGAACATTTTATCCCATTTACGGATTAGTATTAAGAGTATTGCATTTCAGTGAAGAAAACAAATAACAATAACTTCTACTTTTTTCCGCCCTACAGACTTGACGAAGTCTAATGGCAATTGGTCACGAAGTCTTGTGGCAAGTGGTCACTTTGTCTAATAGCAAATGGTCAGTGGATCTAATGGCAAATGGTCACAAAGTCTAATTGCAAATGACCAGTGAATCTAAGTAGACATGGTAACCATTTGCCATTAGATTCACTGGCAATTCGCCATTAGACATGGTGACCATTTGCCATCAGATTCACGGGCCATTTGCCATTGGACATAGTGACCATTTGCCATTAGACATAGTGACCATTCGCCATTAGATCCACTGACCATTTGCCATTAGGTTCACTGACCATTTGCCACAAGTCTTGGTGACCAATTGCCATTAGACATAGTGACCATTTGCCATTAGGTCCACTGACCATTTGCCATTAGACATAGTGGCCATTTGCCATTAGATTCACTGACAATTTGCCATCCGACATAGTGATCATTTGCCATTAGATTTACTGACCAATTGCCATTAGACATGGTGACTATTTGCCATTAGATTCACTGACCATTTTCCATTAGACGAAGTCTTGTGGCAAGTGGTCACTTTGTCTAATAGCAAATGGTCAGTGGATCTAATGGCAAATGGTCACAAAGTCTAATTGCAAATGACCAGTGAATCTAAGTAGACATGGTAACCATTTGCCATTAGATTCACTGGCAATTCGCCATTAAACATGGTGACCATTTGCCATCAGATTCACGGGCCATTTGCCATTGGACATAGTGACCATTTGCCTTTAGACATAGTGACCATTCGCCATTAGATCCACTGACCATTTGCCATTAGGTTCACTGACCATTTGCCACAAGTCTTGGTGACCAATTGCCATTAGACATAGTGACCATTTGCCATTAGGTCCACTGACGATTTGCCATTAGACATAGTGGCCATTTGCCATTAGATTCACTGACAATTTGCCATCCGACATAGTGATCATTTGCCATTAGATTTACTGACCAATTGCCATTAGACATGGTGACTATTTGCCATTAGATTCACTGACCATTTGCCATGGTGACCATTTGCAATTAGATTCACTGGCCATTTGCTAATATACATAGTGACCATTTGCCATTAGATTCACTGGCAATTCGCCATTAGACATGGTGACCATTTGCCATCAGATTCACGGGCCATTTGCCATTGGAAATAGTGACCATTTGCCATTTGACATAATGACCATTCGCCATTAGATCCACTGACCATTTGCCATTAGGTCCACTGACCATTTGCCACAAGACTTGGTGACCAATTGCCATTGGCATAGTGACAATTTGCCATTAGATTCACTGGCAATTCGCCATTAGACATGGTGACCATTTGCCATCAGATTCACGGGCCATTTGCCATTAGACATAGTGACCATTTGCCATTATCGACATAGTGACCATTTGCCATTAGACATAGTGACCATTCGCCATTAGATTCACTGGCCAAAAAAGCAAAAGTGTCGGACAAAAAGCAAAATAATCGGACAAAAAGCAAAACGGACAAAAAGCAACGGACAAAAAGCAAAAGTGTCGGACAAAAAGCAAAATAATCGGACAAAAAGCAAAACGGACAAAAAGCAACGGACAAAAAGCAAAAGTGTCGGACAAAAAGCAAAATTATCGGACAAAAAGCAAAAACGGACAAAAAGCGAATTGCGGACAAAAAGCACCGTATCACAGTTAAATTGAGGTATGGAGCTGACTTGTCAGCAACTGCTAGTTGTCCTTTGTTAATGTATGCATCGTTGTCATTTTGTTTCGTTTCTTTTGTTACCTACTCTGACATCAGACTCGCACTGCTCTTGAACTGAGTTTTACTGTACGTATTGTTGTGTGTTTGGTTTTTTTTTGTTGGCTAGAGGTAGAAAAATATGTTTAACCCCGCCGCATATTTGCGCCTGTCACAAGTCAGGAGCCTTTGGTCCAAGGAAACAGTTATCGTCCTTTGGTTTTCGTTGTATAGTCCCTAGTGTAAACAGTGTATATATAATGTTTTATTTGATAAACTTTCCCAATTTATTTCTTGATATTAAATGCATAAAATATTAAGTAGGGGGATGTAATTACATGTTAAAATAATGGGTGCTCAATCTTTATGTTAAGTAGTGATTTGGTCCAGGTAAAAAAGGTCAAATTTTATCACGTCTGCAGCTGTCAAACTGAATTTTACACCCCTTAACACATAATTGTCAATATTTTGAGTTAGAGCTGGAAGAAGTTTCTATAATTTTGATATTATTTGTCTCACTGGTAGTACACTACACTGTAAAAATCTTGTTGAGAAAGAGCAGGTGCGATTTTTTTAATTTGAATTTATTGTCCAAAAGAAATGCACTACGAAATAACTGTGTTCTCGGGCCCTTTGGCCTTTGTTAGTCTTGTATGATTTTTAATTTGAGTTTCTTGTGTATATTTCGGAGATTAATATGACGTCCATTATCACTGAACTAGTATACACTTTTGTTTAGGGGCCAGCTGAAACACGCCTCTGGGTGCGGGAGTTTCTCGCTGCATTAAATGCTCTTTATGGGTTCTTGATTTCATTTTAAAAAAATCTTTTCTTCGGACTTTTATTCAGTTTGTGAGTTGGTTTACACATCAATAACCTCTAGAAAAATGTGTATAATCCTATAATATCAGAGGCTAACAGAGGGAATATAATGACGTGCATCCGTCAACATTACATTTTTAATACATGATCACGCAATTTACACTACAATTACTAAAATTTAATGTTTTAAAGTGTTACTATAAATTATTACATATACGTAACAATACAATTATTTTCACAGCAAATTACAAAATCCTTCTCGTATGCGGAAAATATTAGATTTGGTATTTTAATGTATGTATTAATTGTAAAAAGCGAAGCCACACACACACATACAAACACAAAACATGAAATCTAAAACCTTTAATGAAAACATTTAGTAAACGGAAAAAAATAGTCAAGATAAAAAAGGTGCATTTAAAAGGATTTCTCAAAATATTTATAAACAATGAACATGTACTGAATATACATGCTGTGTGGCACCGTTAAAGTCCACAATTCCTCTAAAGTCCAAAACAAATCACCGCTAAAGTCCACAACCCCGCTAAAGTCCACAAACTTTCCGCTAAAGTCCAAAAAATAACCTCCGCTAAAGTCCACAAGTAAACGCCGTTTTTATTGATAGAAACATCATTTTTTTTTAATCCCGTTAGTACAATACAAAACATGGACTTTTCTTCTCAGTAGTTATTTGTTTACAAGTTTGATAAATGAAAAAAAGTACAGTATATGAAGATGATTTAGTTCCATTGAATTAAATTTGATCTTTGTATTATGAGGATGGCCAATTTTGGAAACATTTCTAAAAAATTCGTACAATTCATTAGTTATTAATTTATAACATTACAAGTATTATCGTTCATATAAATATACAAAGTTGATTTCCGTTGCTTTATGGATCTTATATAATTGATTACATTTATGTTCAAGATTTATGAAAGTCAACATTTAAGGTGATCTCCAACTTATATAATTGTTTAGCAGATAGTTTCCTCAAATAACCAGGTCAATTCTAAATAGTTCATCAAAGAATAAACCAGAAACACATTTTTACCCTAATGGCCATCATTTCTACTTTGTTTATATTTAGAAATGAAAATAATTATAATAAAATAAATTATGCAAGATGGTCCATATTGTCTATGATTATTAATTTAATGATTCTTTATTAAAAAGGAGTTTTTGAAGAACAGATTCTGTCTTTTTCAACTTTAAATGTTCATTTGTCAATGGAAATTTCAGCATGTGTTAAACGTAATGTTAAAAATTTGAGGAAGCTACATTTTTTGTGTGTATTTGTATGGATTGTGTTTAAAAAGACTGCATTGTGAAAAATTACCTCATTAGGCACCATGCTTATAATTACATTATTATTGCATTCTTCAAGTGCTGTATTTTTTCTTCTTATTATTCTTTATTCATAATCATTTTTTGACGTAACTAATGTACAAATCAAACGTACTAATCTATAACATTTGAAAGGCATTCATTCTGACACAAATCTTAATTATAACATTAGAAAAACCAACTTTTAACCAACGTTTTACGTTAGTAATTTCGGTGTTGGTTATAGAAAACATCGACAAGTAATGTGCTATTATTTTCAGAACGGATAATGAAGCCAGTATGATAACACTGTGTCTAAACCACACTGGCAAAATTTGCTCGGACTCGATGGTATCTAACATCCGGCACAATGACGGAACACCAATAGACAAAAGAAAGGTATGTTTCTCCTTATTTTTTAATTTTTTTTATAATATCGAAGAATATATATACATATACAATTATTTTCTATTGTGAGATGCAATATTTTCTACAACCGTTCTATATCAACGGAGAAATAAGTCAAAATGCATGTCAAAATGACGAATTGAGTGAACCTTGCCTCGAAATTGTTTAATTTCTCGTTAAGTTGTTCACATTGTACGAAAAGAAAGGTACGGAAAGATAGATATTGACACGGAAATTGCAAATTTAGATATTATGAGCATCTCCATAATTGTATCTCTGTGTATGGAACGAAAGAAATGGGTCATGTCAAAATGGAACTGGCCGGTTTCGTCAATGTATACAACCCGGTTTCGTCATAGATTTCAAAATGCATAACCCGGTTTGGTCAAAAAAAAAATCATAATCGCATTACTTTATAATTGATTATTTAACTTCAGCGTTCAAAAGGAGTTTTGTGGGTCGTTGGCAAACAAGTTCGTTCACCGGACAACGGCTTATTATTTATATGAGTCTCAGATTCAAATAAATAATAAGCAAAAACTTGAATTCCTACTCTTATAGAACACAAATATTTTAATTTACTTTGCATTCCGAAATTTTTTAACAGCATATTGAGATTAAAGCTCTCTAAATATGCGTTTTCTATATGACTTATGGGAAAATATGTTGAACATGTTTAAACTTGAAATTAAAGTTTACGGTCTTAATTATAAAATCGAAACACACAATTGATATGTGATTTTCTCGCACAAAAGGATGGACACCTTTATAAGTAATCTAATCATTCTATGTATGTAATCTTTTCTACAATCGTTAAAAATAAATCTTCTTAAGGAGAAACGTTGATAATAAGACAACTGTATATGCATGCATAATCGACATAGAAAATGAATGTAGGATTACAACTACCATGCATTAAAATATTTTTTGTTATCCCTTATTGTAACTATACTGCTATGTACAAATTAGTATAATAGTCTCAGGTCATCGACAAAATTCAATAATAATTATTTTGTTAACATTACTAAAAAAAACGAGTCTGTACTGTCGCCGTTGTGTTATGATGATCATACACTGACGTTGGTCAATATATGTTGACAATATATACGGACAGACGAATTCAGTTTATTTCAAAGTGGACGTAATTCGAACAACTTTTACATACCGCCGAGCGTAGCGAGTCGAACAATATGTTGATTATTTTTTCGTTAAATACAGGAATCAATATAGTTTTGGCAACCAAAGGTGGGGTCGGAGCGTGCAACTTATACGTCATCTAGATTCGCCACTTATCTTATAAAGTGTATACCGAATTAAAATATTGTAAGAAATGAGAAAACAGGGACACCCGGGAAATCGGATTATGTGAGTTCGATTGTGTTTATTATAATAAATGCCGAATATCAAGTTCTTTTTATCGATTTCTATACATTTTTTTTCAAATATATATAAAAGTTATATAGCAAAAATGATAAGGCAGACAAATATACAAATAAATCGACTTGGCCATATCCTAATAAAACTTATTGACCTTTAATTACGATTTTTTTTCTTCATTTCTTTGCGTTTTTACACGCCCGTCCCAATTTTGACAGGACGTATTATTGTATACAACCGGCTGTCCGTCCGTCCTTCCATCCGTCCGTTCCTCCATATATCAGTCATTCTGTCCGTCCGTCTGTCCGTCTATCTATCCGTCTGTCCAGCATAAACATGTCGCACCGTAACTTCAGGACAGCTTATTTTATTTTCTGCTTTATACCATATGCGTTTTGAACATAAAATAGGCAGGTAGTTTTCTTGTTTGAATTGTTTTACATTTATAATTCAGGACCCTGTTATAGCTTGCTTAAATGCAGTTTGTGTGTTTTTTTCATTGTTTAAGGCATACGCTGACCTAAACTTGATTAATTCAACATAATTTTTGTGTCTAAAAGAAAGTTGTCTCATTGTCAATGTTTATGGGATAAGTGGTTACCGTCACTTCTTCTTAATAAGACCTAGATATAAATGACGGTCATGTTTTGCAAACCAACTTTTATTCACATTGAAAATACAAAACTGTCAGATATTGTTTTCGAAAGTTATCTTAAAGTTTCAATTGAATTTGAACTGTACAACAAATGAATTTGAACTGTAAAAATAATGTGAAAAACATGCCTATGAAATTAATGTGCCTACCAGAAACGGGGAGAAAGTTACAAATCTCACTGCTATGTTATGGATGCTTAAGTGTGAAAACTCGCTTTAGTGCGCAAGTAACACAGTATATATAGTACCAGAAAATCTGACAGGACTGCATGCATGATTAATTTGTGCAGAACAGTATAGACTATAGTCGGTTTGGGACTGTTCGTCAATGATTGAATGCATAAATGTATTAATAATTGATAGTAAATATTGTAAACTAAGTGTATATAATATAGTATAGTAAATTAAAATTATGACACAATCAAAACACATCCTTTTATTTTTCATCTTTACATACTACTATTATAAACAAAAAAATATAATTACTATACTATATATAAAAATATTAATTTTCGCGAACCATTTAGGTCACGGAAATTCCAAAATATGGCATCAGTAAGGAGAGTTGTACAAACAATGTAAATACACAGAACCCCATCCAAACTTGCTTTAACTAATAGTATTCATCTTTTTCTATTTTATATGTACTAACAACATTCCATTTTTCTATAATTTCGATTAAAAAATTCCAAAATCTGAGTTAAAACAGGTCGAATGCCCCAAATAAACGTTGTCTGATTGGTTGAAGTACTGTGGCGTCGATGATAAGCATAGAAAGCCTCGATGTAAAGCATAAGCCTCGATGTAAAGCACACGCTTCACATGAATAAGGAGAGTTTTACAAATAATGTGAATACACAGATCCTCCATCCTATTTATGTTTTGCTGAAAATGTTGCAGTGTTCATCATTTCTGTTTTGATTCTGCTAACAACATTCCATTTTTTCTATAATTCCGATTTAAAGATGTGGAAACCCGTAATAAAAATAGATGGCCTCAATGATTTATTAAAAAGCAACGCAAAAAAATTCCGTTAATATAAACATGTTGAACTTCGACCCTGAGTTAATAAACCGATTCACAATAAAGATCTCCTTGCGCTCAAATGTAATTCTTAGTGAAGTATACGGGTAAATTCGTTTACAGAAATTTATACACACTTTTATCATTAATATATTACCAGGCTTTTGCATATTCACGTTTTTTATGTTCAACTTTAGTCAAATTCAATTCTATACATTTTTTTTACGTAAAGCAATAGGAGTAAGAATATTATTTCGCGCCAATTTAACCAGCATCACCGCCACCATCATAATTATTTACCGTTATCTTTGTGAAATTTCAGTTATATAGTTTATTAATTAGAGAAATTTTGGTAAGTATTACTTATTAATGTTAAGGTTCTACTGATGTGCTTCTCTAGACCTTTTTGACGGTCAGTTTTATCCCATTTATCTCAATATTATCCCCGATGACAGAAATGTCAACCCGACCTATTCGTGTCAAAAGTGAAAATCGATCTATTTGATGAACTAATTTCTTCATAAACTGTGCATGCATTATTTCTGTATTATTTGATAACCAATCACATTCACGTTGCATGTTTGCATGATAATGGGTTATGTATCAGTGGATTGTAAGGGCGATGCAACATGTGAGGTCTGCGCGATCACGTGACATTATTATTTGTAAACAAACATGCTCCCCGTGTAACACGTGTCTGAATTATCCTTTCAAAGTGTTATGAATCTTTCAATCACTATTTTATGATATATTTTTCTGTTTTTAGGTTTGCATATCAGTAGTCAAAGTGAATTAGACATAGTTCTGTGGTTTTGTTTTTTTTTTTTTAAATTAGTGGTATATAAGTCTACATTATTTAATAACTGAAGTCTAATAAGATGACTCAACTTTTCCTCTTATTCTCCCTCTATTTTTGAAACCTGCATACCAAATGAAAGAGCATTTGCTCCCCTTGAACAATATTTGGCCCCTTCCCTGTCATTTCCCTTTAAATTAGTTCGAGATTACTCTGATGTCCAACGGCAAAATGCCGAAATCGATGGGTCACTGTGAAAACTGTTAAAATATGGAAAAATAAAGGTTGGCAGGTAGGTGAAACTTACATAAATGAAGAGATAAATGAAAAATGAACAGATTGGTGCCCGATTTATATAACTCCATGGCTGTCAGTCGGCATCAGAAGCGGCGAAGCAATGCATCTATTTTGGGTGGGCAAATATCCACTTTTTGATATGGGACGAGCTCTGACGTCCCACAGCCCCAGCTTGTCTGGCAAAACAGCCTTTGGACGTCAGAGTAATCTCGGACTACTTTTAAATTTGCTCAAAAGTCATAGTCCATTTACAGAAACGGCTGATTTGTGATTTTACCATCTTAACTGCAATTTTCATATTGAACACATTTGACCATTCAGTATGAGTTCCCATGTATTTTTGTCTTATATGGAGGAGGTTTTAGGTCATGTTTTCCTAAACACCTTATTGCTATTTGTCTGTCTGGATTGTTAAAACCACAAAATCAAATATCGATGAATATGCAAGTTTTCAACAATCCAGGAGAATTGACATCCACGAAAAATATAGGAATCCACAGTAAGATTTAGGTTTTGATAAATTTTGGAAATGACATTAGGAAGTTATAAAACTTTATTCTTTGAATGAGGGGGAGGACAGGGGGGTACCCTTCTCCCTTTTCCCACCCCTCTTCTCCTTTCTCCTACCCCCGTTCTCCTTTCTCCCATTAGAATAAAACATCTCCTTTTGAGATATTTTTTCTTGAAATATTAGAAATTTTTTTAAAAGTAGAGATATTTTATTTTTTCTCCTTTCTCCCAGCCTTCCTCTCCTTTCTCCTACCTACTTTCTCTTTTCTCCCACCCCCTTTCTCCTTTCTCCTACCCCCTTTCTCCCTTACCCCTGTCCTCCCCCTCTTGAATATGTTTCAAGCATATTACATGCATGCTCAACACCGCTTTTTATCAGGAATTTTATAATTTATGTCTTAAAATTCGGGTTTTTTCTATTATAAAAATAGGTGGATTTTCAAGTTAATGAGAAAAATGCTTTGTTCACTAATTCAGCAATGCTTTAACTGTTGTGAATGTGAGCTTCCTTCGGCTATTATTAGAATCTAGATTTACATCATTCATTTTCAATGTAAGAGTTCTCCTTTCATTCAAAAGGTAAATTTCCATGTTTGCTGGTCACTTGACTAGAAACTGCATTCAGTGATATTGTTTGTCTCAATTTACGCCTGAATTTCAGATTTTTCCGAATTACCAATCACTAAAATAAATGTTATTTAATACGTATTAAATACATGTAGCATTGTACATGTATGTAACTATCATATTCATGTTTTTATTTGACATTATGAAAGTACTATTGAGATCCAGGATTCTGACTTGAATAAACAGTGTTTGTAACACACATGGTTTTATCCGTTTCTTTCCCTTCCCTTAAAAGTATCTTTCAGTTTGAAACTACCTGACAATCATACTGAGTTCACACCTAATTTGAATTGGATTGACATTAACTAATTTGAATTAGTTTAATTCACATTTGAAACGGTTTACATTAACAAACACATAGTTCAAATGCGAATCGAATGCAAGTGAATTGTTTGTCTATCTATGGTGAACATGTTGGGGTATGACTATACCGCTTTTACCAATTTTAAGAAACATTGTTGAATTTTATTTATGGAAGCTTACTTTTCATTTATTTAAATTTAAGATTAATATTTCTGAGGTTATGGATTGTCTCTACTTATAAAAGGGGAGGATTCCAAGTTATTTAATATATTTAATTAAATTGTATTCAGGCGCATAGCTCCCTATATGCCAACACGCAACTGCGTGCATATCAATTCAGCATGCAAAAAAAATGTCAAAATAAAAATTTATAGCATTCGGCATGCAAAAAAAAATGTCAAAATAAAAATTTATAGCATTCAGTATGCAAAAAAAAAAATATCAAAATAAAAATTTAAAGGAAACACAAAGATGTTGTTTATAATAAAAAAATCATTTGAAAATTGTATGTTTTTCGAATATCATAAAACCAGTTGTGAAAATGAATAATCAGTCCCTTGCTTTAATGAAAAATCTTGCTTCACTAGTGCAGAAAATGAATAATTTGTCCTCTTAGATTACAAAAATAAATAACCGATCAAAAACAAATCCACCTGCCCCTCCCCCAGAATATCAAATGGTCGACCCCTAAGTCTATAGGATTTGTTTCTGCGACAAGTGCCTCAAACCATGTATTAAGATTTTTGGATAAAGGACCACAATAGGTAAAAGTCCAATTTAATATTAAATGTTTTAAGTTCTTAGACTACATTCATTCTGTGTCAGAAACCTATTCTGTTTTGACTATTTGATCACAATCCAAATTCAGAGCTGTATCAGGCTTTAATGTTGTGTCCATACTTGCCCCAACTGTTCAGGGTTCGGCCTCTGCTGTAGTACCAAGCTGCGCCCTGTGGAGCATCTGGTTTATTTGAAGGGAAGATGTTCCCGACCTGTTTATTAGTGGAATTGTGAATCAGGCCATTTCTCTTCTCAATTGTATTAATGTATACTTTTCATGTTGGGACAGTTTCCCTCATTTTTGAAGGCTGTATGGTTGCCTATAATTGCTTTGTCATTTGAACATTTGTGGGTAGTTGTCTTATTGGCAATCTTATTACATATTTTAATTTTTATACGTATCCATCCTTCAGAAAAGTTGTTCCAAATGTAATGAATCCCCTCCAGGCTTGCCTTTATCTTCATTGGAACAATTTTTGGGATACGATTGCTTTCAAGCAATCTGTAGACTTATACTGGTGGCTCAGAGCATTGCCCTCACGTCAATCGTTTTATTCTAAACATTAAGGAACATCTCAGATTCTTATGATTGTCTTGCTTTAAAGGTAAAAACAAACAAAGGGATTGAACTTTAACAACTTTCCTATAATGTTCTTTTCATAATCTTCATGTTTGATAATTCCCTTGACTTATATGCGTGTTTTTAACAACACAGAAAATCAGAATTACGCAGTATTTATATTTAGTGTTTTTCTAAATTTAGAAACACGTTAGAGGGAATTCCCAGTTTGATAAAATGCGAGAGTTCTCTGAATTCCGATAAATCTATTTCTGTCATATAAGAATAATATTTTACCTTTATGAAACTGATATTTGAGATTGTACTTCCATAAAGAAATAGAGAACTATCTAGGTCGTTTAATAAACATTTAATATACGTTCTTGCTCCAGGTTTTTTTTGGAAATTATGCGCATGCGTATAGTTTTCTTGACTTTGAGGGGTTTTCGATTGAATGGTTGCTCTGGATTCCCCACTCAATTAATTAATTTTAAACTCATGGGATCTTTTCTATGTATGTCTGCTATTGAAGGTTATTATTGTTGCATCATTTAAATGAAAATAAATATAGTCCACATCGTAGAACACCCCTTCAGGCAAAATGGAGTCTTCCATATTATTGTTTCCAATTGTCTCCCTTCTGGAAGGAACTTCCGTGAATTCTGAATTAAAACAATACGTCGAGTATTAGCTCGTTCTGTCAATAAAGTGAGGTATATAATATACAAGGTTACTGATATTGTAACCCGGACTGTAACCTCGTATTTGTGCGCATGCGCGACCGGAACTGGGCGGATCCGGTAATTTCTACTTTCACTTTTTGAGAAAAAAATCTTCTATGTGGAGATAGATTTGTGTTAGGACTTAAACTTGAAACCTATATGGTGAAAAATGTAACAAATCTTGTAAAACGAGAGTGGTTTGATGTTAATGGTAATTTTTCATACACCTTATCAGGGGCGAATCCAGCCATTTAAAAAGGGGGGGGGGGTCCAACTATATGTCCCCATTCCAATGCATTGATCGTAAAAAAAGGGGGGATCCAACCCCCCTGAACCCTCCCTTGGATCCGCCACTGCACCTTATCACTATGTGTCCGCCATTACTGGATATCACACAGGTTGTAGTAAAATTTTGAAGTAAAAAAAAAAAAATATCTGAAGTCACAAAAGAAAAATTATAGTCATGATTGTTGTATTCGTCAAAAGTTCTATGCAGTCGGGTCAGCCGGGGTTACCAATAATTAAGGTGTATTCAATATGATAGATAATTGCTATATATCTAGGACCTCACTTGATTTATCTCTTATGTCACTTTATGGTATTGGTCGAGGGTGATGTGGCATGTGATACGGATTTTGCCATGTTTTATACGCTTTATCATATATTTCACCAGACTTTATATATCTGTCACCATACTTTACATATCTGTCACCAAACTTTATATATCTGTCACCAGACTTTATATATTTGTCACCATACTTTATATATCTGTCACCACACTTTTTATATCTGTCACCACACTTTATATATCCGTCACCACACTTTATATATCTGTCACCGGACTTTATATATCTGTCACCATAATATCTGTCACCACACTTTATATATATGTCACCAGACTCTGTCACCACACTTTATATATCTGTCACCACACTGTCACCACACTTTATATATCTGTCACCACACTTTGTATATCAGTCACCACACTTTATATATCTGCCACCACACTTTATATATCTGCCACTAAACTTTCTATATCTGTCACCACATTTTATATATATCTGTCACCAGACTTTATATATCTGTCACCACACTTTATATATCTGTCACCAGACTTTATATATCTGTCACCATAATATCTGTCACCACACTTCATATATCTGTCACCACACTTTATATATTAACTGTCACCAGACTCTGTCACCACACTTTATATATCTGTCACCACACTTTATTTATCTGTCACCACACTTTATATTCTGTCACCACACTTTATATATCAGCCACCACACTTTATATATCTGTCACTAAACTTTCTATATCTGTCACCACACTTTATTTATCTGTCACCAGACTTTAGATATCTGTCACCACACTTTACATATCTGTCACCATACTTTATATATCTGTCACCACATTTTGTATATCTGTCCTCACACTTTGTATATCTATCACCACACTTTTTATATCTGTCATTACACTTGACATATCCATCACCACACTATATATATCTATCACTACTTTATATATCTGTCACCAGACTTAATATATCTATCACCATACTTTATATATCTATCACCATACTTTATATATCAATCACCACACTTTATATATCTGTCACCACACTTAACATATCCATCATCACACTTTATATATCAATCACCTCACAATATATATCTATCATTACACTTTATATATCTGTCACCAGACTTTATATATCTATCCCCACACTTTACATATCTGTCACCACGCTTTATATATCTATCACCACACTTTATGTATCTGTCACCACACCTTATATATCTGTCACCACACTTTATATATCTATCACCACACTTTATTTATCTGTTACCACACTTTATATATCTATCACCACACTTTATTTATCTGTTACCACACTTTATATATCTCACCACACTTTATATATGTGTCACAATATTTTATATATATGTCACAACACTTTATATATCTCTCACCATACTTTATATATCTGTCACCACACTTTTTATATCTGTCACCACACTTTATATATCCGTCACCACACTTTATATATCTGTCACCGGACTTTATATATCTGTCACCATAATATCTGTCACCACACTTTATATATATGTCACCAGACTCTGTCACCACACTTTATGTATCTGTCACCACACTTTATATATCTGTCACCACACTTTGTATATCAGTCACCACACTTTATATTCTGTCACCACACTTTATATATCTGCCACCACACTTTATATATCTGCCACTAAACTTTCTATATCTGTCACCACATTTTATATATATCTGTCACCACACTTTATATATCTGTCACCACACTTTATATATCTGTCACCAGACTTTATATATCTGTCACCATAATATCTGTCACCACACTTCATATATCTGTCACCACACTTTATATATTAACTGTCACCAGACTCTGTCACCACACTTTATATATCTGTCACCACACTTTATATATCTGTCACCACACTTTATATTCTGTCACCACACTTTATATATCAGCCACCACACTTTATATATCTGTCACTAAACTTTCTATATCTGTCACCACACTTTATTTATCTGTCACCAGACTTTAGATATCTGTCACCACACTTTACATATCTGTCACCATACTTTATATATCTGTCACCACATTTTGTATATCTGTCCTCACACTTTGTATATCTATCACCACACTTTTTATATCTGTCATTACACTTGACATATCCATCACCACACTATATATATCTATCACTACTTTATATATCTGTCACCAGACTTAATATATCTATCACCATACTTTATATATCTATCACCATACTTTATATATCAATCACCACACTTTATATATCTGTCACCACACTTAACATATCCATCATCACACTTTATATATCAATCACCTCACAATATATATCTATCACCTCACTTTATATATCTATCATTACACTTTATATATCTGTCACCAGACTTTATATATCTATCCCCACACTTTACATATCTGTCACCACGCTTTATATATCTATCACCACACTTTATGTATCTGTCACCACACCTTATATATCTGTCACCACACTTTATAAATCTATCACCACACTTTATTTATCTGTTACCACACTTTATATATCCATCATCACACTTTATTTATCTGTTACCACACTTTATATATCTCACCACACTTTATATATGTGTCACAATATTTTATATATATGTCACCACACTTTATATATCTCTCACCAGACTTTATATATCTATCACCACACTTCATATATCTGTCACCATACTTTATATATCTGTCACTACACTTAACATATCCATGATCACACTATATATATCACTCACCTCACTATATCTATATCTTTCTACTCACTTTATATATCTTACACAACACTCTATATATCTGTCACTAGACTTTATATATCTATCACCACACTTTATATATCTGTCACCACACTTAACATATCCATCACCACACTTTATATATCAATCACCTCACTATATATATCTATCACCTCACTTTATATATCTATCACTACACTCTATATATCTGTCACCAGACTTTATATATCTATCCCCACACCTTAAATATCTGTCACCAGACTTTATATATCGATCACCACACTTTATTTATCTGTTTCCACACTTTGTATATCTATCACCACACTTTACAAATGTGTCACCATACTGTATATATATGTCACCACACTTTATATATCTGTCACCACACTTCATAAATCTTTCACCACACTTTTTATATCTGTCACCACACATTATATATACATCACCACACCTTATACACATCACCACACCTTATATATCTATCACCTCACTTTATATATCTATCACCACACTTCATAAACCAATCAGCTCACTTTATATTTATCTGTCACTAAACTTTATACATCTATCACCACACTGTTCATTTATCCCTACACTGTTCATCTGTCACTTCACATTATATTTCTGTCACCATACTTTATATATCTGTCACTACACTTAACATATCCATCACTACACTTTATATATTCATCACGTCACTATATATATCTATCACCTCACTTTATATATCTATCACTACACTTTATATATTTGTCCCCAAACTAAATATATCTATCACATCACTCTATATATCTGTCACCACACTTTATAAATCTGTCCCCATTCTTATTATATATATCAATCACCACCCTTCATATATCAATCACCTAACTATATATATATCTGTCACCACACTTTATAAATCTGTCATCTTTTTTTATATTTGTCACCACACATTTAATTTACATCCCCTCATATATCTGTCACCACACCTGATATATCAATCACCTCACTTCCTATATCTATCATCACACTTTATATATCTACCTCCACACCTAATATATCAATCACCTCACTTTCTATATCTATCACCACACCTAATATATCAATCACCTCACTTTAGACATTTGTAAGTACACTTTATATATCTTATCACCTCACTTTATGTATCTATCACCACACTTTCTATATCTATCACCACACCTAATATATCAATCACCTCTTTTTATACATCTGTTACTACACTTTACACATTTATAACCTTACTTTCTTTATCACCTCACATTCTTTATCTATCACCTCACTTTCCTTATCTATCACCTCATTTTTTTTATTTATCACCTCAATTTATGTATCCATCACCTCATATGATATAGCCATCACCACAGTATATATATTTATCACCTAACATGATATCTTCACTTCATTTATCTATTACCACCTTCTATATACCCCCATACTTAATATGTTTGGTATATTCTCTTACTGTATAAGGCTATCACAACTCTATGTGTATCTGTTAAAACCATGTTTATACCTATTTGAAAGTGGATATAAGCATACTAACGATTAATGTATATTTACAGCAATCTGTGTATGTTTGCTGAAAACTAAAAGTGATTCAGTTCGGCACCTATCATTGTAACTATTTGTTTTTCAACATGGTTGATTTTGTTGCACAATCATACACATTTTAATTTTGAAAACTATTATTGTCATGGTAGAAAAGACTGAAGTTTATGTGTGTATCTTTTCAGAAAATTGGTGGGATTCTTATTGCTATAAAGAGATATTTGAAAAACAAACAGAACATATAAAATCATACCACATGACTGATATCTGTATAGAATATAAATACAGCCTAGCGATATATGTAGGACTGTATCTGTAGGACACCAAATTTGCGGAATAGATATTTATGACCACACTCTACATATCTATCACCACTCTGTATCATTAATCACCTTACTGTATATATCTATCACCACTCTGTATCATCAATCAACAAACTATATATGTATCACCACTTTGTATCATCAGTCACCATATTGTATATATCTATCAGCACTCTGTATCATAAATCACCTTCTTGTATATATCTATCACCGCACTAGATATCTATCCCCACTCTGTATCACCAATTACCACACTGTATATAGTCTCACCTCTTTGTATGTATCTATCACCACTCTGTTTCATCAATCCTCATAGTGTATATATCTTTCACCATTTTGTATCATCAATCACCCTACTCTTTATATGTATCACCACTGTGTATCATTTTTCACCACTCTGTATCATCAATCACCACACTGTATATATTTATTACCACTCTGTATCATTAATCACCACACTGTATATATTATCACTCTATCATTAATCACCTTACTTTATATATCTGTCATCACACTGTATATATCTATCACCTAACGCATCATATGTCACAACACATTATGTATCTATCACCACACTTTATATATCTATCATCACACTGTATATATCTATCACCTCACTATATGCATCTATCACCTAACGCATCATATGTCACAACACATTATGTATCTATCACCACACATTATATATCTATCATCACACTGTATATATCTATCACCTCACTATATATATCTATCACCTAACGCATCATATGTCACAACACATTATGTATCTATCACCACACTTTATATATCTATCATCACACTTTATACATCTATCATCACACTTTATACGTCTATCACCTAATTGATCATATGTCACAACACTTTATATATCTATCACCACGCTGTATATATGTCACCACACTTTGTATATCTATCACCTCATTTTATTAATATACCACCTCTGTTTATATATGTATCACCTTATTTAATATATCTATCAATACAATGTACATCTATCACTACATTTTATATCTCTATCACCTCATTTTATATCTCTATCACCTCACTTTATACATATATCACCACACTGTGTATCTGTCACCACAATTTGTATATCTATCATCTCACTTTATATATCTTTCACCTTAATTTATATATTTATCTCCTCATTTTATATATGTATGACATCCCTGAAAATATTTTATTGACCTCACTGTTGATATTTTTTCACCATATTTTATATATGTGTCCCCTCCACATATGTATCTTTTAACTAACTGCACTGTTTAAATCAATCACAACACCATTGATATATATGTCAACACACAGTATATATATATATATCATCCTTTTGTTTATATATCATCACACTGTATATATCTTAATACTATTCTGTGTATTCTTTACCTCACTGTATATACACATAACCCAACTATAACTAAGTCCACACTTATCACCAATCTATATCTATTTATCACCATCTTATCATATTTATAGTAACACAATGATTATATCTATCATCATTCTGTATCTATTTTTCACCAGATTGTATACTATAACTTGTTGTATCTTCTATAAGTGAGAGAAATATACTGGTCATTGTATAATTTACAGTGGAAGGAGATATGCAATGTCCACTGAGATATGTTTGTATAAGCTTGTATACTTATCATGTAGCAATTCTCAAATTCATTATTTATATTTTTGTTCTTCTTACAGAAATACCAAACAACATTTTGCAAGGATTTAGAGGTCATTGGTGAAAATGGAAGAAAGGACATGGATACATCTAATTTTAAATGAAATAACAAGAATAGTTAAATGATTTACCACCAAGCAGCACTCAGCAATAGTGATGGTAAAGTATTTTTAGAAAATGATACTCGAAAAAAGATATATATAGTGTGGTGTTTTATATGTTCCTCCATTGCTGCAGTCGCTGTATTCATCACCACACTCTCCATATATATCCCAACAGTCTCAATAGGTACCCTCATACTATGATTATCTATCACTACAGTCTCAATAGGTATCCCAATACTATGATTATCTATCACTACAGTCTCAATAGCTATCCCCATTCTATGATTATCTATCACTACAGTCTCAATAGCTATCCCCATACTATGATTATCTATCACTACAGTCTCAAAAGCTATCCCCATTCTATGATTATCTATCACTACAGTCTCAATAGCTATCCCCATAATATGATTATCTATCACTACACTCTCCATGCCAATGCCAACAGTCATTATGTATATATCATAATAGTATCATAATAGTCTCTATGTATATCTCAGGATAATACAAAAGCTACCCCCTTACTTTATTTACCAATCACCTCTCTTTATATATCAATAACCACACTCTGTATATATATCCCCATACTCTCTATATATATCCCTATACTCTCTATATCTACCCCAAAAGTCTCTCTGTATATCTCCACATAATAAACACCTATCACCTTACTTCATTTATCAATCACCTCACTTTATGTATCAATCACCACACTCTCTATATATATATCCCCAACACTCTATATCTGCCCCAAAAGTCTCTCTGTATATCTCCACACAATAAACACCTATCATCTTACTTTATTTATCAATCACCTCACTTTATATATCAATCACCACACACACACACTCTATATATCTATCCCCACTCTCTGTATCTACCCCAAAAGTCTCTCTGTATATCTTCACATAATAAACACCTATCACCTCACTTTATTTATCACTAACCTTACTTTATATATCAATCAACACACTCTCTTTATATATCCCCATAATCTCTGTGTCACTCACCACACTCTCTATTTCTATGCCAACAGTCTCTATATCAATCACCACACTCTCTATATCTATGCCCACAGTCTCTATGTTTATGACCACATTATAAACACCTATCACCTTACTTTATTTATCCATCACCTCACTTTATATATTAATCACCACATACTCTCTATATCTATCCCCATACTTTTGATATATCTATCCCCACAGTCTCTATATCTATCCCCATACTTTCTATATCTTTCTCCTCAATCTCTATGTATATCTCCACACTATATAAAACCTACTCCCTTACTTTATTAATCCATCATCTTACTTTGTACATCAATCACCATACTCTCTTTAATTATCACCAGACTCTCTTTAAATACCACCAGACTCTCTATATCTTTCCCACAGTTTCTATGTTTATCACCACATTATATTTAACCTACAACCTTACCTAACATACCGATCACTTTACTTTATTTATCAATTACCTCACTTTATATATCAACTACCACACTCTCTTTAATTATCCCAAAAATCTCTGTATCTATCCCCACAGTCTCTATGTATATCACCACATTATGAAGACCTATCACTTTATTTTATTTAGCTATCACCTCACTTTATATATCAATCACCACACACTCTCTATATCTATACTCTCTATATCTTCCCCAAAAGATTCCATGTATACCTCCACATATAAAACATCTATCCCCACAGTCTCTATGCATACTTTCATATAATAAACACTGATTACCTTACTTACAAACCTATCACCTCATTTTATATATCAATCACCACATTTTCTATATCTATCCCGTGCTCTCTATATATATCCACACAGTCTCTATGTATATCAACACATCAATACACATACAAACTTACTATATTTATCAATCACATAGCTTATATATCAATCACCACACTCTTTATATCTATTCAAAAACTAGATATCGATACAATTAACATCTTTTACTTCCAATTATATATCAATCACCACACTCTCTATATCTACCCCAACAGTCTCTTTTTTTATCTCCACATATTTAACACCTTTCACCTTACTTTATTTATCAATCACCTCACTACATATATCAATCACCACACACTCTCTATATCTATTACCCACTCTCTATATCTACCCCAACAGTCTCTATGTATATCTCTACACCTATGACTTTACTTTATTGATCAATCACCTTACTGTATATTTTCACCTCAATTTATATATTATTTCTATCACACCACTGGGTATATCTTTCAAAGCCCTATTTATATCATTTTAAAAGTAGATATGAGCATGATAATAATCCACCTTTCTGTACACAAATTTGTATATGTTTATTTAGACACCTCATTGTTATTATTTTTTTTCTTCAGAAAAGTGAAACTAGATTTTTGATAGATTATATAGAACATAGAAGAAAAGGAAAAGGTAATCTTCATTGAAATTAAAAGTATTATTCATAGTTATCAAAGGTACCAGGATTATAATTTAGTACGCCAGACGCGAGTTTCATCTACATAAGACTCAGCAGTGACGCTCATATCAAAATAGTTAAAAACCAAACAAATACAAAGCTGAAGAGCATTGAGGATCCAAAATTCCAAAAAGTTGTGCCAAATATGGCTAAGGTAATCTATGCCTGGAATTAGAAAATCCTTAGTTTTTTCGAAAAATTCAAAGTTTTGTAAACAGGAAATTTATAACAAATGACCAATTAATTGATATTCATGTCAACACCAACAATTAACTCTTTACATATGTATGTAAAGAGTTAATTAGCAATCAAACAATCCTGATTGAAATGAAATAATTTAAAAGAAATGTTTTTTAAAGAATAACTGCTCCAACATGTCGTGCAATATATTATGTAAATATCATGTCAGGTATCTTTTCAATAAAAGTAGCAAATATGGTATACTAACTGTCAGTCAATGATTCTAACATTCAAGATGAGTAAACCTTAAAAATATATTGTTTCAGTGTTATTGTACTTGTAGCTTTGTCTACATTATACTTCTGCTGGCACACACATAATATATATACCACCATTTATTATGTATCTACTGCCACACATAGTATAATTATGGCCACATATAATATATCTACCCCACACATAATCAATCACCACACTACATAAATCATTCACCACAGTCTGTGTATTTATCACCGCACTATATATGTTTATCACCAAACTATTGTCTATCGCCTCACTATGTTTGTCTATCACCACACTATGTTTGTCTCTCTTCACACTATGTATGTTTATCACCACACTATTGTCTATCGCCTAACTATTGTCTATCACCACACTATGTTTGTATATCACCACACTTTGTTTATCTATCACCACACTTTGTTTGTCTATCACTTCAGTATGTTTGTCTATCACCACACTATTGTCTATCACCACACTGTGTTTACCTATCACCACACTATGTATGTCTATCACCACACTTTGCTTATCTATCACCACACTTTGTTTATCTATCACCACACTATGTATGTCTATCACCACACTATTGTCTATCTCCACACTATGTTTGTCTATCACCACACTATCTTTGTCTATCACCACACTATCTTTGTCTATCACAACACTTTATTTTAATCATCACAGTTTACATATTCACAAACACATACTTATTACCAATACTAGATAAAAAGAAATAGTTATGATGAAGCCTTGTTTTCTCCCTACATTGACATTTCATAAAAAAAAAAAAAGGTAAATCATTTGAGTCACGGTTCTTTGTAAAGTCATTACTAAAGAAAAAAATAATTTTAACTTTTCATTTAAATGATTGGTCTCACAAATGAATTGTATTTCTGCATTACAAATTTTACAATTTGATACAATCTGGGGATTATTTTCTATCTTTGTACTGATGAAACACTCCTATTTATTCTTAGATGGAAAATAAATAACAACGGTTTGAGGCATTGAAATTCTGTATTGTATAGGACTAATTATTTATTCAACTGAACCATATATTATTTTGTAGGTTAAACAAGATTTAGTGCCGGCCACACAATTAAGAAAGAATAAGAACAAGAATTCTTTACAGAACAGGGGAGACTATTTTACTGCACTTAGATTTGTGTTTTTGTTATAATTAATTAATATTGTTATTTGTCCTTGAATTAAATATCTGCAATGTGGAGGACAACTGAACTGTGTTCTTATATATTGAAGACGTGCAATATATTTTTGTTTAGGGGCCAGCTGAAGGACGCCTCCGGGTGCGGGAATTTCTCGCTACATTGAAGACCTGTTGGTGACCTTCTGCTGTTGTTTTTTTATTTGGTCGGGTTGTTGTCTCTTTGACACATTCCCCATTTCCATTCTCAATTTTAATGATTTAAAATGCATCTAAGATGAACTTTATACTACTAGGTAAATGGTTATCATTAAAGTAACAAACATAGAATGCATTTACATGAATACATTTTATATTCTATGTATAAAATATTATCTAAAAGGTAAAAGTAAACATATTTCTGGCTGTTTAAAAACAAATCAAAGCAGTTTTATTTTGTAGTTCAGAATGTATTTACGTTGTTCATGCATTTATGTATTGGAATATTTAGAATTGTACAATGTATTGAGTTTAGTGGAACTTTCGTTCTATGTAATTTAGGTTTGATTTTCATGAAATAAAAAGTTCTTAAATTTTATTATTACTTTTACTTGGTATCAATGTGACAATTTTCCGGCAACAATTGCTATATGATTGCTTTTCTATATATATAATAAAATTCTTCATCTCTTGACAAGAACTAAATATTGTGTCTATGATGATGATAAGAAAATGTAAACAGTCTTATAATAGGGAGACTTGGAAAATCTTGAAATAATTGTATATGAAGCTCATAAAATAGAGTTATTGGTTTCCGAAAATTTTCAGATTATTCCACAGGGAACATCTACAATCTTTTATGCACATTTTATATGTTACCGACTGTTAGACATGCATAGGTATTTTAGTCAGGGTGAAATATATCCAAAAGACACTTATAGAGTAGGCTGTATGTGTTGAAATTCTCCATGAAAATTTATTCAGTATGCTGCAAGTGTTGAACTTTGAGGACATCTACAATGCTTCATACACATTTGAGATTTTACTAACTGCAAGGGATATATAGGTACATTGGTAAGGATGAAATCTTTCCACAAACATTTATACAGTAGGCTTCAAGTGTTGTTATTTGAGAGGGAAAATCTACAATGCTTCATACATATTTGGAATTTTCCCAACTGCAAGAGATATATAAAAGAGGAACGAAAGATACAAGAGGAACAGTCTAACTCATAAATAGAAAATCATAGGTACATTAGTAAGGATCAAATCTTTCCATCAACATTTATGCAGTAGGCTGCAAGGGTTCATATTTGAGATAGATTATTTACAATCCTTCATGCACATTTTGTAGTTTACTGACTGCAAGACATATAAGAAATGACATAAATATGAAATATTTCCAGGAAAATTATAAAGCTGTGGTTTGTGCTCATAGTTGAAGGCCGTATGGTGACCTTTAGTTGTTAATTTCTGTGTCAATTTGGTCTCTTGTGGAGAGTTGTCTCATTGGCAATCATACCATTTCTTCTTTTTTTTATAATTAGGTTGTAAGTGTTGATATTTGAGAAGGAACATCTACAATCCTTCATATATATTTATAAGAAGATGTGATATGAGACAACTCACCATCCAAGTCATAAGTTGTAAAAGTAACCAATTACAACATGTTTAAGTCAAAGTTCGGTCTTCAACACAGAGTTTTGGCTCACACCGAACGGCAAGCTGTATAGGGCCCAAACTCATTAGTGTGAACCATTCAAACGGGAACACAAACGAATTTATCTAAATAAAAAAACGAGAAACATTTATGAACCACGTCAACAAACAACAACCACTGAACATTAAGTACCTAATAAGGACAGGCGAATAACAAATGCAGCGGAATTGAATTTTATGATAGGTACCAAGCTAAACCCTTCACTGAGTGACATCACAACATAGAAAGACTCACTATGAAATATGAATTAAAATGGGTTAACTTAATCATAAGACATATTACCACAAACTTGAATATATACACTGAACGAATGAGTTTGATATATGCCACAATGATAATACAAAATCATTAAAATAATGGATTATATGTTAAACAATTTCACATGGATAGCCATAACCTTGTAAAGGTACATGTTTGGGAGTTTACCGACTGCAGGAGCTATATAGGTACTTAGTTATGATTGAAATCTTTCAATGTACATTTATACAGTAGGCAGTATGTGCTTGAATTCGAGAAACAACACCTACAATCCTTTGTGTACATTTGATATAATACAAATTGCAGGATTATGGTCAGAATTTGTGAATCTGCACAAACTCTCGTATCGTTTATGTTGGCACCACCCACAAAACGTAAATCGTTAGTTCTTTATCTGTATCTTTATCTTCAAGTTGTCTTTGTGTTTACTTTTGTAGGACATGTACTTCATCATATCTGCTCATTATTACTCATTGTAATTATCACCATCTACTCTAAAACTCCTAACCGAAATGTAATAATCTTTTGGCATAATGTTTACTTTCTAATGTTGTAGTGCAATTTATATGCTAGTAGATTTTTAGGTCAGAATTGTATGCGGGTTTCATTACCGAAGCATGAACGTATTTTACAATAGGTTTATTTGAGAGATACACAGTGTTAAGGATTTGTATAGTGAGAAGGATTTTGCGGTTTATACAAATTCTTGCCAATATTTATCCATAAATTCTAAAAACCCTTTAATTACTATAATTTATACCTTCTTATAATCTTAACCATATTACATGATAATGGATTTTACACTCATTTTCTAAAACCCTATATTACAATAAATTAAACTTTCTCATAATCTTAACCATATAATCTTTTAGCATCTCATTCTTTTATCAGATTTTTTTTATAGCGTATACTTTATGCACTTGGAGATACACTTATATTCCCGTGAAAAGCCTGAAATTAACAGGTACGCAAGCTCAAAATATAATTGTAGTTATCTTTAAGGCAAATTCGTTTTGGCATTACTTATATCTCAATTATTATATAAATTAGGCTAAATCTTTAGAAGTTAATATACAGTTTCACGAAAGGCTGTTCTCTCAGTCGTATTGATTTAAATCAAGAAAGGATTTGTCTTCAGAATAACCGATATTGCTTCAATTTAATACGCAGTTTCAGACTGTGTTCCTTATTTTGTAAATAGCAGATACACTTGTTTCAAGTTGGGGAGTAATTTTTAATCAATTATGCGACAGTTATATCAGTTGTCCATATAGCACTTTAATTAACCCTTTTTCAACATGATATTGAAAAGTCCAACATTATAGGTGTAAATCATATCTTAGCTGGTGTTTGCACATCAAACTTCAAGATCGTTTAAGATCGACAGGTTATAGTTTATAAAGTATCATCATTCATCGAAACATTTAACAGAGTGTTGTAAGCAATTAAGATATTTTCTTCATTCCATTGTAAAATATGTTATAAATCTGAACATCGGACAGACGCTAAAGTAATTTTTAGTCAAACAAATGTGTTAATGCTACATCCATTTCTATGATTACTGATAGAATAACTGAATGCAAACAAACAGAAAAATATATTAAAAACTTCTTCAAATCTTGTATGTTGTATGTTTTAACAAATAACATAGTTTAGTCTTATATTTTTTTTTTTAAAGTTTATTCATATGTATCGTGACAAATGTACATGTATCAAGTTCAACGTCTAACTAGTTTTACTACTGACTTCTGTGCATGAAATATTCGTCGCTGGGTGTTGAACATGCAACAGGAATTAATCAATATATATACCATAAAAAATCAAGTACTCAGAAAACGTAGAAAAGTTGTTCCAGCTAATGATTTAGTAGCAAACAAATGTGGTAGTCGTAAGAGGCAATACTTAATTAAATATTATATTCATTCAATAGCTAGTGATCTATGTCAAGTAATGTTATATCACAACCGGATCTGAGCTCAAATCATGCCTTGAACATTCAAAGATCCATGTATATGAGAGAGTCGACAATTTGCTTTAATAAAATGACTATCTTCAGTTAAAAACCAAATCCTCTAAATAATTGCGGCTTCTGGTTGGTATTCCACAACATATATATATATTTTTTTATCTTTTTATCTATAATCTCTAGTATTAACAAATATCAGTCTTTCTTCAATAATTCTAAACCACCCACAGAAAAAGATATGTTTAGTGAAGATTTTTGGTGTGGTTTGTGTTGCTAAGTCTTTAGGTTTTTTATGTTTTTTTATACTGTTGTTTGTGTTTGTGATTTGGTCTTTTTTCTTTTTTTATCCCTGATGTTGTCACTTTATTCTCTACTTCTCAGTGTGTAAGTCCCTTTGGTATAGATCGCCTCTCTTTAAGCTTAACTTCTGTCAGGTTTTAAATAACTGCATCTACTGTATGTTCCCTTCAAATCGATTGATAGTTGTGACTTCTTGATACGCTATACTACATTTTCATTCAAATGGTAGAAGTTTTTTTTAAATAGCCATTTATTATCAGCAACTAATAATAGCATGTCCTCTTCGGTCAGGAAAATGGTGAATATGGCATATAGAAATATGACGAAATCATGTTAGCTATATATTTTCTCCATAAAAACTGTACATTAATGTTCGGCAAATAAATTAAAATGCATTACTGTAGTTTTTCGTATTTTTCCCCATTGCCCATAGATTTGTTCGTGTGTTGTGAACAAAAGTGTATTATCAAAAGACATTTTCCTCATGAAAACTGTATATTAATGTTCGGCAAATAAAGTTAAAAACGCATGACTGTAGTTTTTCGTATTTTTTTTCCCCAATTGACCTTAGATTTGTTCGTGTACATGTGTTGTTGTGAACAAAAGAGTATTATCAAAAGACCGTGTAGATTCCATTCACTACAAAAAAGTTAAAAATATCTACCGGTACCTTTATGATTTTTTTTGCTTTGAATAATCAAGACTTGATTTTCTCAATGCTAGTATGAAGGGATCAACTCTTTCGACTAATGTCTTTCGGGATTTGATATTTCACATTATAATAAATTGCCAACTATTACCTAAATCATGAAATAACGTCTTTTGAGTAACAAACAAGTTTTAACTAATCAACTGTGTAAATTCTTCAATAGTTTCAGTAAATACAAATAAACAAAAAAATACTCAGAACCACGGCTGATACAAACTGGTTCCTAGAATTCGGAACAATACCAACTGCCTATATCTCATAGCCATAAACAAAACATATACAGACTGGATATGGGAATCACAGACAATAAAAAGACTAGATGTATCTTACAACCACCGAAATACAAAGACTGTTTTAAAAACCACAGACTATTTAAATTCAGATATCTTTAAAGAACTACAGACAATACATTCAGACTGTGAAGGAGAACCACAGACAAAAGACACTAACGTACCTAACAATTAGACAATACTTAAGAACACATGCAATACATATAGGTTTGAGTGGATTAACGACCCACCTATAATGTAAGTTTGTTTACACATTGTTGTCAATATAATGGAATTTTATACATGTGAGAGGTTAAGCTAGCTATAAAACCAGTTTAAAGCCACCAGTTTCAACATCAGAAAATGTCTGTACCATTTCAGTAAAAAGACAGGTATTATACCAAATATGTTTTGTTTTTTTCAAGCATTGTTATAAATAAATGGAATTTGATGTGACAGTCATACATGCGAGAACTTTAGCGCTATAAAACCAGGTTAAATCCACCATTTTCTGCATTTGAGAATACAGGTACAAAGTCAGGAATATAACAATTGTTGTTTATTCATTTGATGTATTTCATCATTTGATTTTGCCATTTGATTACTTTCCTTTTTGAATTTTCCTCGGAGTTCAGTATTTATTTATTTCACTTTTTATGCATTCTGTTTGATGTGTTTCAGCTTTTGATTTTGCCTTTGATCATGAACGTTTCGTTTCTGCTTTTCCTAGGAGCTCTGTAATTTTGTTATTTTACTTCATACAAATCAAGCATATTCTTTTTGCTGTGCATGTTCTTATTTTGTGTCATGGAAGGATACCCATATCATGTGTTATTCTAATACATGAAGAAAATCTTGAATAACCTTTCAATTAAACATTGTTTCATACATGCTTAAAACTTAAAAACTTGAAATGTGGTATGATTATCAAGAAGATAACTATCCAATGGAGACTTTCAACCATGGCAAAACACATACCATTTTGTATAATGTAGTTCAAAGGAGAAAACCAACCATGTCATTAGTGTAGAAAATTTGGGGTCAACACATTCAGAAAGTGAGTAGGTTAAAATCAATCCAGTTTAGTCTGGTGTAAAATCATTCTATAATTGCCAAAAGTGCATTTGATATAAAACATGTATAAGGCAATTTCCTATAAAATTTTCATTTCCAAGGGACATTACTCATGGTGAAATAGTGGATTAATTGAAATGAATTTCAAACTAACCCTAATAATTGCTAAGATAAACCTTCAATATAAATTTCGTAGCAATCCTATGAATGATGTAGATTTGAAAAGGCTTTCCATGCAATTTTTCGTATAATTTATATATCTAAGAGGAATAACTCCTTCAATAATAATTGTTTGGCACTGAATATGACTCCCCTATAAAATGAATTCTAAACACTAACTTTACTAGGAGCTACATTCAGTTTAAGGGTAATCAAGTATAAAGGTATATTAAAACTGCTTCTGAATTTTCTAGTTGTTACAGATACACATGTTAGAAAAAGGTTAAAAAAAGATATGCATTTGTCACTTTACTAGGAGTATCCCATGTTGTCAAAGAACCCAAAGCATGAGAAGGAGAATTGACATAAAGTATTAAGAACATAATATAACATGATTTATTGTACATAGCTCTTTAATACTAATTGAATATAACTAAAACACAAATCTAAGTGCAGTAAAAATAGTCTCCTCTGTTCTGTACACATTCTTGCCTCTGATTCTTTCTTAATTGTGTGGCAGGCACTAAATCTTGTTTAACCTAAAACATAACAATATGGTTCAGTTGAATAAATAATTATTCCAAAACAATACAAAATTTAAAAGCCCCAAACAGTTTTAGTTTCTTGTGTACAATTTGGAAATTAGTATGGCGTTCATTATCACTGGACTAGTATATATTTGTTTAGGGGCCAGCTGAAGGACGCCTCCGGGTGCGGGAATTTCTCGCTACATTGAAGACCTGTTGGTGACCCTCTGCTGTTGTTTTTTATTTGGTCGGGTTGTTGTCTCTTTGACACATTCCCCATTTCCATTCTCAATTTTATTTGTTATTTGTTTTCCATCTAAGGACAAGTAAGAGTGTTTCATCATTGCAATGGCAGAATCCCAAGATAGTATCAAAATGTAAAACTTGTAGAAATACAATTCATTTGTGAGACCAATCATTTAAATGAAAAGTTCAAATCATTTTTTACTTGGGTAATTACTTTTCTTTGCTTTACAACTGTGATGATTAAAATATAAAGTGTGGTGATAGACAAACATAGTGTGGTGATAGACAAACGTAGTGTGGTGATGGAAAAAGATAGTGTGGTGATAGACAAAGATAGTGTGGTGATAGACAATAGTGTGGTGATAGACAAACATAGTGTGGTGATAGACAAACATAGTGTGGTGATAGACAAACGTAGTGTGGTGATAGACAAAGATAGTGTGGTGATAGACAAAGATAGTGTGGTGATAGACAAAAATAGTGTGGTGATGGACAATAGTGCGGTGAAAGACAAACATAGTGTGGTGATAGATATACACAGTGTATTGATTGATTAGTATATTATGTGTGGCAGTAGATACATTATATGTGGTGGTATATGCATTATGTGTGTGCCAGCAGATGTATTATGTAGACAATGATATAGGTACAATAACACTGAAACAATATATCTATAAGGTTTACTCATTTTGAATGTTAGAATCATTGACCGACAGTTAGTATACCATATTTGCTACTTTTATTGAAAAGATACCTGACATGATATTAACATAAAATATTGCATGACATGTTGGAGCGGTTACACTTTAAAAACATTTCTTCTAAATTATTTTATTTCAACCAGGATTGTTTAATTGCTAATTATCTCTTTACATACATATGTATAATACTTTTAATTTCAATGAAGATTACCTTTTCCTTTTCTTCTATTTTCTATCTATCAAAAATCTTGTTTCACTTTTCTGAAGAAAAAAAAAATAACAATGATAGGTGACACATTGAGTCATTTTAAGTTTAAAATCTAAATTAACATAAACAGATTTCTGCACAGAAACGTGGACTATTATCATACTCATATCCACTTTCAAGTTGGAATAAATAGGGCTTTGAGAGATTTACCCAGTGGTGTGAAAAACATAATGTATATATTGAGGTGAAAATATAAACAGTGAGCTGATAGATATTTTGAGTGAGGTGATACATATAAAATGAGTAATTCATTTACAAAGTGAGGTGATTGGTATTTTAGTAAGATGATAGGGTATATTGTGTGCAGATATACATAGAGAATTTTGGGCTAGATATAGAGAGTATTGTGATAGATATAGAGAATGTGGTGATTGATATATAAAGTGAGGTGAAAGGTATGTAAAGTAAGGTGATAGGTGTTTATAATGTTGTCATAAACATAGAGACTGTGGGGATAGATATCCAGAGAATGGGGATATATATAGAGAGTGTGTGGTGGTTGATATATGTAGTGAGGTGATTGATAAATAAAGTAAGATG
Source organism: Mytilus galloprovincialis (assembly GCA_037788925.1). Taxonomy (NCBI): domain Eukaryota; kingdom Metazoa; phylum Mollusca; class Bivalvia; order Mytilida; family Mytilidae; genus Mytilus; species Mytilus galloprovincialis. The sequence continues at coordinate 85,790,504 of CM075333.1, read as the reverse complement.
ATAGGTATTTATAATGTGGAGATATACATAGAGACTTTTGGGGTAGATATAGAGAGTATGGGGATAGATATAGAGAGTGAGTGCACGTGGTAATTGATATACAAATTGAGGTAATAAATAATACAAAGAGACTGTGGGGATAGATATTGAGAGTATGGGGATAGAAATAGAGAGAGTGTGCTGATTGATATATAAAGTGAGGTGATGGATAAATAAAGTAAGGTGATAGGTGTTTACTATGTGGAGATATACACAGAGACATTTGGGGTAGATATCAAGAGTATGGGGATAGATATAGAGAGTGTGTGGTGATTGATTTATAAAGTGAGGTGATTGAAAAATAAAGTAAGGTGATAGGTGTTTATTTTGTGAAGATAAACATAGAGACTTCTGGGGTAGATATAGATAGTATTTGGATAGATATAGAGAGTGTGCGGTTATTGATAATTTATGCGAGGTGAAAGTATGTAAAGTAAGGTGATAGATGTTTATAATGTGGTCATAAACATAGGGACTGTGGGGATAGATATCGAGAGTATGTGCATATATATAGATAGTGTGTGGTGATTGATATATAAAGTGAGGTGATTGCTAAAAAAAGTAAGGTGATAGGTGTTTATGATGTGGTCATAAACATAGAGACTATGGGGATAGATATTGAGACTATGGGGATAGATATTGAGACTATGGGGATAGATATTGAGAGTAAGGGGATAGATATAGAGAGTGTGTGGTGATTTATATATAAAGTGAGGTAATTGAGAGAAAAAAAAGTAAGGTGATAGGTGTTTATGATGTGGTCATAAACATAGAAACTGTGGGGATATATATAGAGAGTGTGTGGTGATCGTTAAATAAATTGAGGTGATGGATAAATAAAGAAAGGTGATAGGTGTTTATAATGTGGTCATAAATATAGAGACTGTGGGGATAGATATCCAAAGTATGGGGATAGATAAAGAAAGTGTGTGGTGATTGATATATAAAGTGAGGTGATGGATAAATAAAGTAAAGTGATTGGTGTTTGTTATTTGGTCATAAACATAGAGACTGTGGGGATAGATAAAGAGAGTGTGTGGTGATTGATAAATAAAGTGAGGTGATAGGTGTTTATGATGTGGTCATAAACATAGAGACTGTGGGGATATATATAGAAAGTTTGGTGATTGATATATAAAGATTGATAAATAAAGTGAGGTGATAGGTGTTTATTATGTGAAGATATACAGATAGACTTTTGGGGTAGATAAAGAGAGTGGGGATAGATATATAGAGTGTGTGTGTGTGGTGATTGATATATAAAGTGAGGTGATTGATAAATAAAGTAAGATGATAGGTGTTTATTGTGTGGAGATATACAGAGAGACTTTTGGGGCAGATATAGAGTGTTGGGGATATATATATAGAGAGTGTGGTGATTGATACATAAAGTGAGGTGATTGATAAATGAAGTAAGGTGATAGGTGTTTATTATGTGGAGATATACAGAGAGACTTTTGGGGTAGATATAGAGAGTATAGGGATATATATAGAGAGTATGGGGATATATATACAGAGTGTGGTTATTGATATATAAAGAGAGGTGATTGGTAAATAAAGTAAGGGGGTAGCTTTTGTATTATCCTGAGATATACATAGAGACTATTATGATACTATTATGATATATACATAATGACTGTTGGCATTGGCATGGAGAGTGTAGTGATAGATAATCATATTATGGGGATAGCTATTGAGACTGTAGTGATAGATAATCATAGAATGGGGATAGCTTTTGAGACTGTAGTGATAGATAATCATAGTATGGGGATAGCTATTGAGACTGTAGTGATAGATAATCATAGAATGGGGATAGCTATTGAGACTGTAGTGATAGATAATCATAGTATTGGGATACCTATTGAGACTGTAGTGATAGATAATCATAGTATGAGGGTACCTATTGAGACTGTTGGGATATATATGGAGAGTGTGGTGATGAATACAGCGACTGCAGCAATGGAGGAACATATAAAACACCACACTATATATATCTTTTTTCGAGTATCATTTTCTAAAAATACTTTACCATCACTATTGCTGAGTGCTGCTTGGTGGTAAATCATTTAACTATTCTTGTTATTTCATTTAAAATTAGATGTATCCATGTCCTTTCTTCCATTTTCACCAATGACCTCTAAATCCTTGCAAAATGTTGTTTGGTATTTCTGTAAGAAGAACAAAAATATAAATAATGAATTTGAGAATTGCTACATGATAAGTATACAAGCTTATACAAACATATCTCAGTGGACATTGCATATCTCCTTCCACTGTAAATTATACAATGACCAGTATATTTCTCTCACTTATAGAAGATACAACAAGTTATAGTATACAATCTGGTGAAAAATAGATACAGAATGATGATAGATATAATCATTGTGTTACTATAAATATGATAAGATGGTGATAAATAGATATAGATTGGTGATAAGTGTGGACTTAGTTATAGTTGGGTTATGTGTATATACAGTGAGGTAAAGAATACACAGAATAGTATTAAGATATATACAGTGTGATGATATATAAACAAAAGGATGATATATATATATATACTGTGTGTTGACATATATATCAATGGTGTTGTGATTGATTTAAACAGTGCAGTTAGTTAAAAGATACATATGTGGAGGGGACACATATATAAAATATGGTGAAAAAATATCAACAGTCAGGTCAATAAAATATTTTCAGGGATGTCATACATATATAAAATGGGGAGATAAATATATAAATTAAGGTGAAAGATATATAAAGTGAGATGATAGATATACAAATTGTGGTGACAGATACACAGTGTGGTGATATATGTATAAAGTGAGGTGATAGATATATATAGTGACATGATGAATATATAAAGTGTAGTGATGAATATATAATGTGTAGTGACAGATGAACAGTGTAGTGATAAATGAACAGTGTGGTGATAGATGTATAAAGTTTAGTGACAGATAAATATAAAGTGAGGTGATTGGTTTATGAAGTGTGGTGATAGATATATAAAGTGAGGTGATAGATATTTAAAGTGTGGTGATCTGTATAAGGTGTGGTGATGTATATATAATGTGTGGTGACAGATATAAAAAGTGTGGTGAAAGATTTATGAAGTGTGGTGACAGATATATAAAGTGTGGTGACATATATATACAGTATGGTGACACATTTATAAAGTTTGGTGATATATATATAAAGTGTGGTAACAGATAAAAAAAGTGTGGTGATAAATATATAAAGTATGGTGACAGATATTTAAGGTGTGGTGACAGAAACATAAAGTGTGGTGATAGATATATAAAGTGTGGTGACAGATATGTAAAGTGTGGGGATAGATATATAAAGTCTGGTGACAGATATATAGAGTGTAGTGATAGATATATAAAGTGAGGTGATAGATATATATAGTGAGGTGATTGATATATAAAGTTTGGTGATGGATATGTTAAGTGTGGTGACAGATATATAAAGTGTGGTGCTGGATATATAAAGTCTAGTGACAGATATATAGAGTGTTGTGACAGATATATAAAGTGAGTAGATAGATATAGATATAGTGAGGTGAGTGATATATAGAGTGATCATGGATATGTTAAGTGTAGTGACAGATATTAAAAGTATGGTGACATATATATAAAGTGTGGTGATAGATTTATAAAGTAGTGATAGATATATAAAGTGAGGTGATAGACATGATAGATAAATATATAGTGAGGTTATGGATACATAAAGTGTGGTGATGGATATATATAGTGAGGTGATTGATATATAAAGTGTGATCATGGTTATGTTAAGTGTAGTGACAGATAAAGTATGGTGACAGATATATGAAGTGTGGTGATAGATATATAAAGTCTGGTGACAGATATATAAAGTGTGGTGACATATATATAAAATATTGTGACACATATATAAAGTGTGGTGAGATATATAAAGTGTGGTAACAGATAAATAAAGTGTGGTGATAGATATATAAAGTGTGGTAACAGATAAATAAAGTGTGGTGATAGATATATAAAGTCTGGTGACAGATATGTAAGGTGTGGTGACAGATACATAAAGTGTGGGGATAGATATATAAATGCTGGTGACAGATATATATTGTGAGGTGATTGATATATAAAGTGTGATGATGGATATGTTAAGTGTGGTGACAGATATATAAAGTGTGGTGATAGATATATATTGTGAGGTGATTGATATATAAAGTGTGATGATGGATATGTTAAGTGTGGTGACAGATATATAGAGTGTAGTGATAGATATATAAAGTGGTGTGATATATATATATTGTGAGGTGATTGATATATAAAGTGTGATGATGGATATGTTTAGTGTGGTGACAGATATATAAAGTGTGGTGATAGATATATAAAGTATGGTGACAGATATATAGAGTGTTCTGACAGGTATATAAAGTGAGTAGATAGATATAGATCTAGTGAGGTGAGTGATATATAAAGTGTGATCATGGATATGTTAAGTGTAGTGACAGATATTAAAAGTATGGTGACATATATATAAAGTGTGGTGATAGATATATAAAGTAGCGATAGATATATAAAGTGAGGTGATAGATATACATGTAGTGAGGTGATGGATATATTAAGTGTGGTGATGGATATATATAGTGAGGTGATTGATATATAAAGTCTAGTGACAGATAAATAAGGTAGTGATAGATATATAAAGTGTGGTGACAGATATATAAGGTGTGGTGACAGATATATATAGTGGGATGATAGATATATAGTGACATGATGGATATATAAAGTGTGGTGATGGATATGTTAAGTATAATGACAGATATAAAGTGTGATGACAGATATATAAAGTATGGTGACAGATATATAAAGTGTGGTGACAGATATATAAAGTATGGTGATAGATATATAAAGTCTAGTGACGCATATATAAAGTGTGGTGATAGATATATAAAGTGTGGGGACAGATATATAAAGTATGGTGATAGATATATAAAGTGTGGTGATACATATATAAAGTCTGGTGACAGATATATAAAGTAGTGATAGATGTATAAAGTGTGGTGATGGATATGTCAAGTGTAATGACAGATATGTCAAGTGTAATGACAGATATATAAAGTGTGGTGATAGATATACAAAGTGCGGGGACAGATATACAAAATGTGGTGACAGATATATAAAGTGTGGTGACAGTCTGGTGACAGATATATATAAAGTGTGGTGACAGATATATAAAGTGTGGTGACAGATATTATGGTGACAGATATATAAGTCCGGTGACAGATATATAAAGTCCGGTGACAGATATATAAAGTGTGGTGACAAATATATAAAGTGTGGTGACAGATATAAAAAGTGTGGTGACAGATATATAAAGTGTAGTGACAGATATATAAAGTCTGGTGACAGATATATAAAGTGTGGTGACAGATATATAAAGTATGGTGACAGATATATAAAGTCTGGTGAAATATATGATAAAGCGTATAAAACATGGCAAAATCCGTATCACATGCCGCATCACCCTCGACCAATACCATAAAGTGACATAAGAGATAAATCAAGTGAGGTCCTAGATATATAGCAATTATCTATCATATTGAATACACCTTAATTATTGGTAACCCGGGCTGACACGACTGCATAGAACTTTTGACGAATACAACAATCATGACAATAATTTTTCTTTTGTGACTTCAGATATTTTTTTTTACTTCAAAATTTTACTACAACCTGTGTGATATCCAGTAATGGCGGACACATAGTGATAAGGTGCAGTGGCGGATCCAAGGGAGGGTTCAGGGGGGTTGGATCCCCCCTTTTTTAACGATCAATGCATTGGAATGGGGACATATAGTTGGACCCCCTCCCCTTTTTTAAATGGCTGGATTCGCCCCTGATAAGGTGTATGAAAGATTACCATCAACATCAAACCACTCTCGTTTTACAAGATTTGTTACATTTTTCACCATATAGGTTTCAAGTTTAAGTCCTAACACAAATCTATCTCCACATAGAAGATTTTTTTTTCAAAAAATGAAAGTAGAAATTACCGGATCCGCCCAGTTCCGGTCGCGCATGCGCACAAATACGAGGTTACAGTCCGGGTTACAATATCAGTAACCTTGTATATTATATACCTCATAAAGTGTATTATATTAAAAATGATCGAAATTTAAACCGATAAATGTGTACGGAAAGGAGTCATGATCACTGACCGAAAGGAAATTAAATATTTAAAGAGTTAGGAATGGGGTTCCTCCTAGAATTAACGTTGGAAAATAGGTGATAAGATACGAAGTGAAATACCTTCTCTCACTCTGAGTCTCAGTGACTGCTGTGGAAAGTAAACTTGGAATTGATAGTACAAAAATAAAACACAATACTAAGGCCTAATCGCATTGTTCATACACTTTTATCCGGGATTGGCTATTTTGTAACTATTTTACATGTGCAGTTGAATTAGTTTTGAAAATAATGTTATCCAGCTACATGTATACATGTACATGTGTCAACGAAACAACGGCAATCGTATCCGTCAGAGCAATCTGCTCTTTGATTTTTTTGGGGGGAGGGTTCCAAACCTGTTGTTTATAAGTTGCAAATCAGGCCATTACATTAATTGTTGCTTACTTAAGGGACGACATCAAAAGTTCAATGAAGGATAAAAAACTTAATTCACATAGTTTTTTCTCTGACCCCCCCACCCCCCTCTTAACTTAATTTGGGAAAAATTGATTGACCCATATAAATATATGTAAAAATCAATGTCGGATAACCACATCTATCAGCAGTTCAACCCCCCGACCCCCAAACTATTTGAATTAAGTTTTTTATCTTACATTGATCTTTTGATGTCGTCCCTAACATGTCTAGACTGTTTTTTTCTCACTTATTAAGGCTGTATGGTTGCCTATAATTACTTTGTTATTTTAACCTCTTGAAAGCTGTCTCATTGGAAATTATACCACATATATACAGATTTTTATATGGATTGTAGACCTGAAAAAGATTTTCAAAGTTGAATATGCTGCAAACTTCAAACAACCTACTACTTATTTACCATGCATGTCTATCATGAAACTTTTGATCAGAACTATATATAAGTGATTTCACCATTTCTTCATATGTGTACCACTATCAATCAACAGAACAAATGCAAATTATTTTTTTAATATTTGCATATATATGGTTTCCTTTAATTTCTCACATCTATTTTATTTGAATTTAGGGAAATAAGTATTATGTATATAAACAAATCTCATGTCGATATATAACATGTACAACAATCAAACATCAACCCACACCAAACTGGCTGTAGTTGAAAAACATCAAAAGGGAAAATACAGTGAAATCTGGAGAATTTATATTATCACATATACATGCATTTGAAATATATTTAAAATATTTTTTTCAAATTTTTTAGTTTTAGGTTCCACCTAGCTACCATATTAGAAAACTGGGATTTAAATGCTAGTCTATTAGAGGGATATTTCCAGTGGCGAATCCAGAAATTTTCATAAGTGCGGGCCCACTGACTGCCTAAGAGAGGGGCCACTCTGATCATGCTCCAGTGGTCCTCTAAATAATCAACCATATTTTTCCAGACAGGGGGGGGGGGGGGGGCCTCTTAATTCGCCTTTGATTTCATTTGTTGTAATTTTATTTTATCATGAATTAGATTTGAACAGGACTTGGGGAATGAAGGTAAAGACTGAATGTCAGTTTTAGTCTTATATATGTACTTTAATTTTAGTCTTACATGTATTTATGTGTACATATATCACTGATTCAGTGGCGATGGTGAATAGCTATATATAGACACTGACAAGTCTTGGATAACATTTTATAGTTTTGAATGTTTCTTCATCAGTTTACTAAAATTAGGTGGAGGTATGTTTTTATTTCCAACAGAGGGCACTCATGCTCAACCTATATCAGTTTGTGCATGAAGCGATTGATAGTTGCCAGACACTGAATGATTATACCTCAAATTTGTGAAAGTTTTAACCTATGCATATATACTTTAAATACGATAAAAAAAAATCATGTCTTTTTCAGGACTTCTGATCCAACCATGTAGAATGGCATGTTATTGAGATATGGTTCTGGTTGATGGATGTTCACGAAGGACCTGTAGTACAAAGTATATCACTGGATTGAGCTCTCTGTCTAAGTGTATTATTAAAGTGCTTTGCTTTGAGCTCGGTTCATTGTTATGCAATTCATTCTTTGTGAAGTAAAGATTTTACAGACAACTCTCATGTACAAGGATGTCTCCATGTATTATCATTTCTATGTACAATGTAAGTAACAGGGAGATAAAAGCATTTTATTTTTTGTTTGAACCAAACATTATTTGTCCATTGACCAAATTTGTTTTGCTTTCACCAGCTTTGAAGGAGATATTATCAAAGAATTGATAGAAAACAGCACAGAAGCTTACTTTCTAGCTCATCAGGCCCAAGCATCATGTTAGGCATTGTCATTACTAAAATCCAATAAATTTCTTCTAATCTGAGGATCAATTCAACATTTTAAAGTGTTTTACTAATGATACTGACAAGCCACCACAAAGATATACTGAGTACCAATGAAAACGCAACACTTTTGTTTTTCATAAAAGTCTGATAATTTTTATTTATTTTATATTAGAACTTTGTAAAGTTGGTTGAAAATGACTTTAAAGACAATTGTCGACAACTTTACGGTTGGGTGATTTTTGGAACAAATGCGAAGTAAGGGTTATTTTGAACGGACATAAACCGAGTTCACCGCTTTTCAATATACGCACCATTTTCACGATTTTGTCATTTAAAGCTTGGCTAATGTCATGAATTTTCCCGCCCTTATTGTAAGGAAACTGCAATAAACATCTGAGTAAATGCCAGAACTTTCTGACAACCAGCGACATGCAGTTTCCGGCATGATCCAATGAAGCCTTTCACAGCATACAATTTCGAGAAGACTGAAGCCTCTACAATAACCCAAATCATCCACAAATTCAACAAAAATGGATCAGTTAATGATAAGCCACATCCCGGGGTTCAAAAAGCAAGAAACGCTCAGCAAAACCGATACATTTGGTCTTTAACATATCCGATATCGACTCTGATGGATGTCCAAAAGTCACGAGAGTTCAATGGTAGTCAAGGTAGATCCTCGGCAGCAATTTCAGTAAAGCACCATTTGCGCAGAAATTCAACAGTTAAAGAACACCACAGCCGACATCTTAATGGCCGTCTGGCGTAAACATCGAATCCTGTAGACCAAAAATCATTCATTATGCACCAAAAATCGTCAGTGGTGGTTACATAGACGTTTGGCACCCGCCTTGGCCAAAAGTCATGCGTTTCGCCAGATTTAGGTCCGATAGAGCAAATTTTGCATCAGATTTGACATGGTTTAGACGATGAAAACCACCACCAATATCAAAAAGTCAGCTTGAGTTTGCTTTGCGGGACAAGTGGAATAACACTCCTCGAGATCACATTAAACGTCCGGGATGATCAATTCCGCGGCGCTGTCGAGATTGCGCTGCACAACAGGGTTGTAACATTTTTTGTTAGGACTGTGATTTGATGATTCGACATTGGATGTTTCGTTTATCTATTGCGCCCGAAAGATGACAATGAAACATTTTTGTTTGATATCGATCTATTGTTAGAATTGTTAATTTTCAAGAACAATTCATTTTGAAAGATCATGATTTCTAATATAAATTTTATTTTTGAAAAACCAAGTGTTGCGTTTTCATTGGCACTCAGTATATATAAATAGAACCATACAAATAGTTAGCAAATACATATAAAAAAAGATGTGATATGATTGCCAATGAGACAATTCTCCACAACAGACCAAAATGACATAGAAATTAACAATTACAGGTCGCCACACACCCTTCAACAATGAGCAAAGCTAATGCAGCATAGTCGGCTATAAAAGGTCTCAAAATGACAATGTGAAACAATTCAAAGGAGAAAAATAACGCTTATTTATGTACAAAAAATAAAGAAAAAACGAATATGTAACGCATAAACAAACGACAACCACTGAATTACAGGCTCCTTATATCATGTTCTCAGATATCATCTCCCAATTTAAAAAAATCACGAAAAATTGAACCTATTATGTGTTGCTCTCCTAGCTATAAAATGTATCCAAAATCAAAGATGTGGAACATATTCTATCATAATCATTTGGTAACTAATGCAATTAGTGTCTCTTCCATGCCGGTCTTGAACATAAAAACTAAACTACATATAAAATAAACAATACTCCTAATGCTCCGGTTGGTTGTCATCGTGCAACACAGTTAATAACACATATAGGAAAATCATAGAACTACATTTATCATAAAACACTGTCAAACATTCAAACATACTATCCACACTCATCTGTGTCCACACTTGTAATGTTACAAAATAATTAGATACCAGTGTTTAAGTGTATAATCCTGGTACCTTTGATAACTATTTGCTATTCGGTATTTATATTCCATTTAAAATTAGTTTGAAGTTAAGTGAAATAAGGGATACGCCTTTCATTAGGAAAATGTGTATTATCATAATAAACTATGTCCAAAAGTGCCCGTTTAAAATAGATTTTAACACGCCAAGTTTACTTTACAATAAATATATATTTAAATTCTCGAAAGACAATGTTCAGATCCGTGCCAAAGTTTCTTTTCATAAATTGTTTGTTAAAAAAAACCAAAAAAAAACCCGGGTGATATATATAGACGAAACCGGGTGATTGTGTAGTAACAACATTGACGAAACCGGTTTATTTTAATTTGACATGACCCGTTTCTTTCGTTCCATACACAGAAATACAATTATTGAGATGCTCATAATAACTAAATTTGCAATCTCCGTGTCAATATCTATCTTCCCGTACCTTTCTTTCCGTACAATGTGAACAATTTAACGAGAAATTAAACAATTTCGAGGCAAGGTTCATTCAATTCGTCATTTTGACATGCATTTTGACTTATTTCTCCGTTAATATAGAACGGTTGTAGAAAATATTGCATCTCACAATAGAAAATAGTTGTATATGTATATATATTCTTCGATATCATAAAAAAAATAAAAAAATAAGGAGAAACCTACCTTTCTTTTGTCTATTGGTGTTCCGTCATTGTGCCGGATGTTAGATACCATCGAGTCCGAGCAAATTTTGCCGGTGTGGTTTAGACACAGTGGATAAATTCCAAATAAAAAAGAAAAGAAAATATTCTATGCTTTAAATTATATTTTTATCGATTAATATCGGATATCGATGCGTTGAATGCATGGGTGTCTACTATTATATAAGGACAAGTAGTTAAAAACCTTCAAAAAGAGTTAAAAACAAATATCTGTTTTCTTTGCAAAAGAAACATTTTGATATATATAACTATAAAGCAAAAAGTAATGTACAAATCGTCAAAATAAAGCGGTCGCATGTTGGTCTGTCAAAATGTCACAGCATCGCTATTTTGTGTTCACTATAATGTTATAGGCAACGTAACTTTTTTTGCGTTAGTGTGATTTTGAAACGCATCAATTTTACGGAGAGATTCATAAAATATGAATTTATATTATATTTTTAATTTACCTACGTTGAAATGCGTTGCTCTTATCAATATAACATTATTTTTTCAATAAAACCTGATTTGAGTACATTTCAATGAGACAACAATTCAATAATAATGTATGTGTTGTACTATTATGTAATACTGTTTCAGGTTAGGGAAGGGTTTGGCGCCAGCAATGTGTTTAACTTCGCCACATTCTGTATGTACCTGTCCCCAGTCCGGAACCTGTAACTCGTTGGCTGTCATTTGTTTCTGTATATTATATTATTTTCCCGTTTAATGTTATGTAAATATATTAGATCGTTACTTTTCTCGGTTGAATTGTTTAACCTTTTTTTATTTTTTTTTTTTTTATTTCGGGGCCTTTTGTAGCTTAGGGACGACATCAAAAGTTCAATGTAGGATAAAAAAAAACTCAATTCACATAGTTTTTACACTGACCACCACCACCGCTCTTAATGATCGACCAATATAGGGATATATGTGTAAAATCGATTTTGGATATACAAAACTTGCAGAATTTTAACCCACCCCTAAACTATTTGATTTAGGTTTTTTTTTTATTATCCTACATCGATCTTTTGATGTCGACCCTTACTGTGAAGTATCGATTTTGCTCATTATTAAGGGACGTACGGTGAATTAAAATAGTTATAAATTCTCTGGTATAGACGAAATTGCCTCATCGGCAATTATACTATATCTTTTTTTCATTATCAGTTAAATAATTTCCGCGGTCTCAGACTGGTTTGCGGAGCGATCTAAGAAGTATATCTACAGTAATCACTAGGATGTCAACAATGAGGTTGTAAATTCGATGAACCCCGCTCGAGGCAAATGCGTTCGACTCCAATCCTTACTACTTTTTTTATTGTCCCGCACTCCCATATTTAATACAATAAAGTGTTATCTAATTCCGTACACTCACTTCATCTGAACTTTGGTCAACCTACGTCAGCAACTTTATTTGTGTATTATACATTTATACATTTTGTCGATAACTCATTAACGATATTCTTCTTTTGTGTGTTACGGTCAGTTAAGGGTTACTAGGACATTCAGAACTTAGTCTATAAACTGATCAAGCCGCTATAATATCAATAGCGAGTTTCTTGATATTCTAGGTGTCAGACAATCCCGGCCCGCCTCTATAACGACAGAAATGCCATGCACCATCATAGGCATTGTCACAGCTAGTTTTCCCCACAACATGTAAAGATCCCTATATTGTACATCAGCTCTCACACATGTAGTTCGTGTGTCGAGAGGCTAAGGGAAAGCAAACCAAGATACAGTACACGATTATCAATCAATTTCTTGTTATAATATTACCAATAAAATTGTATTAGAACGGAAACATTCCTTAAAAGTTTATATAATTTGTAAAAGTATCAGCTCAAATCTTCATATACTAGACTTTCATGTAGGCTTTTCAAAATACTAAAAAAAGTATCTTTAAAAGAGTATGAAGAAAGGAAATTAACTCTGAATGCGATACCGTGAACTTTGATGTGACGTAAATGTTATTAATCATAATGATTATATGATAGTTCCACAATTGTTGGTGTTCGGGCTTAAGGTCAAGGATCAGTAAATAAACTAGTCCATAGATTTTTTTAAAACTTAGAACTCGATTAGATATTGAAAATATACATCAGAAAATGTGAAAAAAGTATATGTCACCGACTTCGTTTTCAAGAAAAATCCATTTTTAAAATGTGATACATGTATGTTCATTATCAATATACATATCTAAAACAATTACTAATTCAGACAAAAATACGTTGTAAATACATGAACGCAAAAATGGTAAAATCTTAAAAATAGAAATCGTCAGGGTTACTGTCTACAAGTTGACGCAATAAGAGATGTAATTGAAGCTATATTTTTTATGCCCCCTCAACTACCCCTGTACGTCTGTCCGTCCGTCATTCCGTCTGGCCACCCGTCCTTCTGTCCGACCGCCTCTCTTTATAGTTTACAGTTATTCCGCAAAACATCTACAGTTTGAATCCTAGAACGTACTTTGCTGTCTGTTTGCATGTGGTCAGGGTTTTGATCTTTATTAATATTTGCTCTAACGAGAGATAGTTGAACTTTGTCATTTGTGGGTAACAAATTCATAAATCTCTTAGACTATCTTGTAAGTCATCTGTTTACACTTTTTCTCCGTTCCGATATATGATTTGGCCACTTTAAAAAACACACGATTTTTTAGCAGCGGAACATGTAAAAGCTTGTGTTTTGGTACTATATCACGACAGAACGTGTTCTGTCCATATACTGCTGCTTAACATTGCATATATAAACAAAGATTATATCAATGATTCTACAAATTCTTGAAAGAGTGTCGTGTGGTTATTTATACATCTGCAAGTTAACAAGTAAAACACGCAGACAAACTGACATCTTTGTTAATATCTTTTTTGTTCTGTATAAAATTTATTGTATACAAGTCTACAAAAACGTTTTAAAAAGTTTACTAAATGGTTATTGTTCCATAAGTGTACATATGTATGCTCGAAGTATATATAGAATCAGTACATGATACACAACATGTGACAAATAAAAGGGGGGGGGGGGTAGTAATGACAGGAAACTAAATTAAACTAAGGCTTTGATAGATGTAAAATTTAATAAAACTGGAAGTTACATAAGGGGAACAGGAAAATAAGAATATATTGCATCACTTACAACAACCTTTAAATTGACCAGTGATTTTTTATTCATTATTGACCAGCAACACCGAGATAATCCAACGATTTTTACTTGTCCAAGGGTCCATATGAAGTGTGGACCTAAATGTTCTTTATCTTAAGATATAACGCTTATTCTGTAAAATCTTCAATTAACGATTTTGTAAAATTCTGTACCTGGTCTACACTATTATATTAAGTAATTATTTTCCGTTGTTATTCTTTATAATTTTGCAAACTTTTTTGTTCAATTTTGATATTCGCCAGTATTCCTTATTCTGCAACTCCCGTTGAGATCTAATCATGTGTGACAATAAATTATTGTGCTTCTCTCTCTGAATTTCTCTTTCTCTCAAGACATTTGTAGTCTTTGCAGTACAGTGTATTTCCATCGTTTAAAAACCTTTCCGAGGAAACAAAATTAACGGAGGTTGAGACATATGACATTAAAACAGATGTACATATTTATGTTTGATATATCTACAACCCCCCCCCCCCCCCTCCCCCAACCGAAAAAAAAACAAGAAAAAAAACCAATCGCACACAGGCTGAGACATAACTGGTAATATTGTGTTTTGTTATTTAGTCAATCTACACAAATGAGGGGGGACCTTAAACGGGACGCCGGGATCGGGTGTTTTTCAGCACGGGATTTCGGGATTGATACTTTATGGATCCGGCTATTCTTTTTTTCGAATTTCGGTATGGCGGGATTGAAATTTCTATAAATTCGGGACCTCGGGATTTCATGTTTTTAAGTCCGGGATTTCGGGATCAGGACCCCTGCATACCCCCCCCCCCCCCCCCAAACCACCATCACCACCACCACCAATGTAAGATGAACGGTACTATTGCCTTTATCCTATATCAACACCTCCAATGCTCATATACATATATTTTTATTAGTACTGGAATTCTCAACACACAAATAAATCGGTCAGTGAATGTAAAAATCATAAAAAAAATATTAAAAACTACATATGACGGTATTTAAAGTTGGATTTTCATATACCATTTGTTGAAAGACACAAAATTGTCTGAATATATATTTTTTTATTAAGTCATAATTTTCTTCGGTTATTTTTCTTTTTCCCCTGATACAAATCAAATTTTTGGATAAAATATAAACTTTGTGTTATATCAACAGAAATTGATAACTAATGCTTCAAAATTAATATATTACAAAAAAATCATCAGAAATTGATAATTAACGCTTCAAAATAATTATATTACTTAAAAAAACAAATAAACCTATGCGAATTTTGCTTCAATTGGTACCAATTTTGATTAAAATTCTGCATGAAATAGTCCTAAATATTTTTTTATAATTTTCATGATACAATGATGTATATATATATACGGCTGCAGTGCAGGCGATTTGGTGTCACGATATCACAGTAGCATGGGTTCGAATCCCGGCGAGGGAAGAACCAAAAATTTGCGAAAGCAAATTTACAGATCTAACATTGTTGGGTTGATGTTTAAACAAGTTGTATATATATATATATATATATATATATATAAAACAACAAATTGTAGGTGACAAATCCATTTACTGGCTTGACGGTTTTTATAGTAAAGTTCTGGATATTCTAAATACGTATCTTCCAACATTATACATGTATGTACTTCCAATAATTTCAATTTCAGTGAGCATTTGAACTCAATGTCATCTTAACTGATAAAGTTACAATGTAGCGTCACTTTTGTATTCAGTAAAGCTTTTTATTTAATTTTTTGACTATTGATAAATTTGACAAATCAACCCATATGGTCAAAATACACGTATATGGTCGATCTCGTACCTAGACCGTACGAGTATACTCAAACGGTCCGAGCATACGTTCGAGTTTACTTATACGGTCCGGACCGTGCGCGTTCTCATTTTGTCTGGAACATATATATATGTATATACATGTAGCATTAATTTTGTTGACATATTTTTTTTTATACTTGTACTCACCATGGGTAATACACAATACAGAACCGCATCCGCGTATGATTTATTCAATTCACCTTCAACGCATTTTGAAACAACTTACAAGTACATTTTCCTTTTAGAAAACAAAACAAACATGCAAACCAATGAGTGATGGAAATCTGCTTAGCTCCACAAAATGCATGAATGTGAGGAATTATGTATCATTATGTTGATTTCAAACAAAAACATTATGGTTCAAAGTCTATTTTTGTGATTTACGGACCGTTTTGGCTGCTGTGGAGCCTAATAGACACTGAATGGATTTCTTTCTCATGTTTTATATATTTGCAAAGGAAATTTCAATGTCAAATATAGTGAAGCCTTTAAGATATGTCAGTGTCTCCAGCAAATACATAAAAAGAACGCATTGTTGGAGTTTCTTGTGGATGTACAAATGTTTATTAAAGAATACAAAAAGCGCACCATAGCTAGATAACTTTTTAGAAATGTTGTCTGTTGTTAGATAGAAAATCGCAATTCAAGGATCAAATTTATTGGTATCAAAATCAGATACTGTAATCTTTTCATTTATTAAAAAATACAATTCAAGCTGATAAGAAATACTTTCCAAGAACAAAAGTCCATGCTTTATATTTAGATCTTTACTATCGGAAGTAATAAAAAAAAGCGAATTGATTATTTTATCAATAAAAAAAAAATGTTTGGACTTTAACGGTGCTTTTGTGTGGACTTTAGCGGAACTTTTTATTGTGGATTTTAACGGTGTTTTCTTGTGGACTTTAGCGGAGGTAATTTTGTGGACTTTAGCGGAAAGTTTGTGGACTTTAGCGGCAATTTGTTGTGGACTTTAGCGGTGTTGTGGACTTTAGCAGTGTTGTGGACTTTAGAGGAATTGTCGACTTTAACGGTGCCACAATGCTGCATTGTAAATGTTTCACAAATACCTGCACTGGGAAAAACATGAAGACAGGGGTAATCTGTAATATATGTGCAATTCAGGTTTCAGACAGGGAATTATATACTGTGACACGCCGTCTTAGGCCTTATATCCCCTTCGTCTTCATCCCAGGGAATATAAACTCTAAGCCGGGAATGTCACAGTATATACCCTATCTGAGACCTGAATATAACCTATAACATTCGGCTTTGAGCGTCCCTGGTGGAGGTAAATCCAGAAAAAAGACTCGGACGCATCCAATTCATACCGTGTTGTTTTAATTTTTTTCGTATTATTACTATATACTAACTTGCAGAATAAATAGGAACATAATTATCACGCAAAGTTCTGATTCCTAGCTTTTTACTTTTTGGTTTATAAGGTATTCTCTTTTTAACTTAAATTTTTAAACATTTTTGTCCTCGAGTATCACTGAAGATACATTTATCATCGAAATGCACATCCGTTGTAGAAAAAAAACCTGGTACCTATAATGTTACTATTGAACAAACAAATGAGTTATATAAATATATAATGAATAAAATTTATACATACCTAAAGAGTTTTCCTTTTAGTTAAACATGGTAGACTCCTGTACATATCAATGACCAATATATGAGTGTGTACTCCATTAATTACACCATTATGTCACACACATCGTAGGTTATCATTTCCACAGTTATGCATCAGTTGATAAATCCTAGGTATCCGTGACTGTTTAAGAGGGGGTTGAGCTTTATTGAAGGTTTTTAAATTTTATGCGTCGTCGAATTTTCTTTCTTTCTTTCTTTTTAAGTAGTTTCTATGGTGTTTTTTTTTAATATATAATCCATACATATATCAAAGTCCAAAGGCTTATTGAGTTCATTCTTTGACGATTTAACGTGGCTTAAATCAAAAAGTCAAAAGGAAAAAAAATTGTTCAAAACCTAAACGTTTAGCTGTTGTTTTTTTTAAAGACAAATAATTTTATTATTAAATATGGGCGGTTTTTTACATTACACTGCACTTTTATCAGGTAATTATAACATCATTAATTCAAGCAGAATTACAGGAATCTTCACAATTTTACAATGTGTGCTAATTTTAGACGGATTTTGTCTAAAATAGAAGTGGCCGCAATTGTGTGCAGTCTTAGTTAATAGATTTTTCATATTTAAGCCATAATTTAGGCGTCTTTAAAGACCAAATTAATCCAAATATTTTTACAGTTTTGGTTAACCGGCACACAGTAGCCAAAACAGATTTAACAACCCAAATAATCAAAATATTAATACTAGTATATGGTCTCGTTCCTTGAATAAATAATAGTATGCTCTTAGAAACATACCTTGAAAGACGACAGCAAGGAATTTAAATTTTTATTTAATTTTTAATTTTTAATTGAATTTCAAAGTGTTTGTTTATTTCATTTGAATTTCAAACGTGTTTTGCCTTATTTCGATGGAAAAGTCGACGGAGTTTTTATTTTTACAAAAACATATTATCCAGCTGCATGAAGCACGCCTCCGGGTGCGGGATTGATGAACCATTAGTTGTCCTTGCAAGGCCGTAACTAGGCATTTTATTTAAGTGAGGCAAAATAATTGAGCCGAGCGAAGCGAGGCGAAAATTTTTTTTTGAGGGTATGAAATGCCTGCATTCTAGGAATTTTTAGAGAGTTTGATAATGTTTTGAATTTGGACACTTTTTATATAAATTTTTCATATTTTAAGACTTTTACTAACACCAACAACTTTATTTAAATTTATATGTAAGATAATCATCCAAATATCACTGATTTGATTCTGCTGCCAGAACATAGAACAAACATCGATTCAGTAGAGTTTGCCAAATTTTTCTATTGCCGGTTCAGTCAAATCGTTTCAGAATCATAATTTGGTCTACTGGTATCCTTATCGCGATGAACATGGAGCATGGCAAGACCGCACAATCTCTCGCCACTCATGCATGCTCTTTTTCAAGTTTTCATTCGTTTCAGGGCAGTCTGTGTTTCTAAAGGTAGCACATTATCATCAACACAATGATCAATGTCTTCTTCCAATTCCTTCTCCATCAGCAATTCGGTAGCAGCATCGGTAGTAACAGTTTTGTTTGCAAAAGGGAATAAAGCTTTCCTGTAAGAACCATCATACAGTCGCAGTTTCAAAATATTCAACTCGCTTTATGCTGACAAAGAGTAGACAAACTAGGGATAGAATGAGATAAGATACAGGTATATGATTCTATCTATAGAGTAAGTATATCTGGTATGGGTACAGGGGAAATTGGACTGGAGTTTTTGACGTTTACATGTAGGTCCGTAATTTCCAATTATTTCTGGAAATAGTTGGTGGTATTTTAGTTCCAGAATCTATAAATTTAGGGGTTAGGGTCTGGGGTGTCCGATTCCGAAACCCCGAATATAAAGAAACGAAATTCCGTAGTCCCGAATAAGTAAAGACACAATCCTGTGTTAAAGGTTCCACCATTCGATCCTCATAATATCAAATTGGAATATGGGATATTCTTTCAATTTTTAAGGTTAAAGAAACATGGATAAAAACTAATCCATGGATGTTTCATATTATTTATATTTTTTTTATCTGTAAAGAGAAATATTAAAGTTCGTGAAATGAATACGCAGACAGGACTGCTCCCTTGCGATGCCCAGTACTTGATTTTTCAAAAGTTGGTGAAACGGAGAAATGAATACGCAGACAGGACTGCCCCCTTCCGAAGACCAGTACTTCATTTGTGAGTCTACTTATCAGGCATGGGGTAATCGTAATCAGTAATCGAAATCAGCTGTAATCGATTACATTTTGCAGTGTAATCCTATGTAATCAGTAATCATGCCATTTCTGATTACAAGTAATCGTAATGTAATCGATTACATGGCAAAAAACAGGTGTAATCATGATTTCTTTTAGATTACTTTAAGATTACATTCATAAGATTACTTGATGATTACAAATCTTGTATAAATATGAAAATAGTTTTTGATAGACAAGATGAAAATAAGAAAATGTAAAGCTTGAATGAAAAATCATGAAACTAGTAACCACAATGATGGGACCTTGTTTAATATAACAAATTTGTATAACCAAGTGTTTTATTTTGTTTTAACAGTTTACAAAAGGAAATTTACTGTCCAATATTTCTTTGTGAAATTGAGCTCTTATGATACAAGAATATGCCTTGAAAGCATTTGTTTTCCTTGATTGAAAACTTCTGATATTAACTCCAATTTCATATTAGTTTACCCAATATTTTTACATAAATACATTGAAATTCAAATGCAGAAAACATTTAGTTCCTATTTGACTTTGATGGTCGGCATAAATATATAAGCCCACTTAATTCAAAATGGAAGTTAAAACCAGGTTTCATTTATTGACAAAATTGAATGAATTTTATTTTCCATAAATTTATGTATAATATGTGCTTTCTTATTTTTATTCTTTATTAACTTTATTAGCCTTAAGGCTCACCAGTATAAACAAGTACATTTTGTACATGTACAGTGTATACATATGGCATAAATATTGCAAACAATATGCATAGTAAACAATAGGTGACGTCAGAAGTTTTATCAATACAATAAACTGTTGCTTAATATAAACAGAAATGTATAATCTTTCCTAAGTTACAAAACTGTTTTGTGTTTTCACCTGACAATAATTCTATTAATTTCAATTAGATCAAGTATTAAAAATTTTCAAACAAATAATGAAAATCAACCACTTTTAACTTTATTTATATTGTTATTAAGGGCAGAATCAATTTGCGCCAATTGCAGTTTTGAAAAGGTATTAATTGCGCCACTCTCTTTTATTTTGATGGTATTAATTGCGCCAATAAATGAAATGAAATTGCGCCACATTTACCTGTTAATATTTTTAACCCGTATATCATACCTGTACGTCATGTTTTACCACCGCGCTGAAGTACGTCCATTATTCATAGTTCATTATTCATTATTCAATAATGAATAATGAAATAGTTCACTATTCACTATTCAATATTGAAAAATGAATAATGAATAATGAAATGGTTTATGTTTCATTATTCAAATTGAAGCGGTGAATAGTGAAAAAAATATAAAAAAAAATTGACTGTGACACTATAGCTATATTTTGATTCGAAATGACCATAAGACGGTTTACGGAGGACCTAAATACCACAATATGCATAAAAATGAGGAAATATAAAAAAGAAGATGTGGTATGATTGCCAATGAGACAAATATCCAGAAAGACCACAATGACACAGACATTAACAACTATAGCTCACCGTACAGCCTTCAACAATGAGCAAAGCCCATACCACATAGTCAGCTATTAAAGGTTCCGCAACGAATATTAGAAGACCTAAATGCCAAAATACGCGTGAAAAAAAAAAGAAATAGCCAATTTTAAATAATGAAATATATATTTTGAATAATGGAATGGAGTGCGGCGACCCTTTAACCCCTAATTATAGATAAATCTTATATCTCATTCGAAAGCTGATTACAAGAGGAACAAAATGTATATAGTCAATATGTTCCACAACGAATATTAGAAGACCTAAATGCCAAAATACGCGTGAAAATTAAGAAATAGCCAATTTTGAATAATAAAACGGATATTTTGAATAATGGAATGGACTGCGGCGACCCTTTAGCCCTATTATAGATAAACCTTATACCTCATTCGAAAGCTGATTACAAGACGAACAAAATGTATATTGTCAATATGTTCCACAACGACTATTAGAAGACCTAAATGCCAAAATACGCGTGAAAATTAAGAAATAGCCAATTTTGAATAATGAAATGGATATTTTGAATAATGGAATGGACTGCTGTGACCATTTAGCCCCTAATTATAGATAAACCTTATACCTCATTCGAAAGCTGATTACAAGAGGAACAAAATGTATATAGTCACTTTGTTCCGCAACGAATATAAGAAGACCTAAATGCCGAAATACGCGTGAAAATTAAGGAATAGCCAATTTCGAATAATGAAATGGATATTTTGAATAATGGAATGGACTGCTGTGACCCTTTAGCCCCTAATTATAGATAAACCTTATACCTCATTCGAAAGCTGATTACAAGAGGAACAAAATGTATATAGTCAATTTGTTCCGCAACGAATATAAGAAGACCTAAATGCCGAAATACGCGTGAAAATTAAGGAATAGCCAATTTCGAATAATGAAATGGATATTTTGAATAATGGAATGGACTGCTGCGACCCTTTAGCCCCTAATTATAGATAAACCTTATATCTCATTCGAAAGCTGATTACAAGAGAAACAACATGTATATAGTCAATATGTTCCGCAACGAATATTAGAAGACCTAAATGCCGAAATACGCGTGAAAATAAAGAAATAGCCAATTTTGAATAATGAAATGGAAATTTTGAATAATGGAATGGACTGCGGCGACCCTTTAGCCCCTAATTATAGATAAATCTTATACCTCATTCGAAAGCTGATTACAAGAGGAACAACATGTATATAGTCAATATGTTCCGCAACGAATATTAGAAGACCTGATTGCCAAAATACGCGTGAAAATTAAGAAAAAGTCAATTTTGAATAATGAAATGGATATTTTGAATAATGGAATGGACTGCAGCGACCCTTTAGCTCCTATTATAGATAAACCTTATACTTCATTCAAAAGTTGATTACAAGAGGAACAAAATGCTTATAGTCAATAAGTTCCGCAACGAATATTAGAAGACCTAAATGCCAAAATACGCGTGAAAATTAAGAAATAGCCAATTTTGAAAAATGAAATTGATATTTTGAATAATGGAATGGAGTGCGGGGACCCTTTAGCCCCTAATTATAGATAAACCTTATACCTCATTCGAAAGCTGATTACAAGAGGAACAAAATGTATATAGTCAATTTGTTCCGCAACGAATATAAGAAGACCTAAATGCCGAAATACGCGTGAAAATTAAGGAATAGCCAATTTCGAATAAGGAAATGGATATTTTGAATAATGGAATGGACTGCTGCGACCCTTTAGCCCCTAATTATAGATAAACCTTACATCTCATTCGAAAGCTGATTACAAGAGAAACAACATGTATATAGTCAATATGTTCCGCAACGACTATTAGAAGACCTGATTGCCAAAATACGCGTGAAAATTAAGAAAAAGTCAATTTTGAATAATGAAATGGATATTTTGAATAATGGAATGGACTGCAGCGACCCTTTAGCTCCTATTATAGATAAACCTTATACTTCATTCAAAAGTTGATTACAAGAGGAACAAAATGCTTATAGTCAATAAGTTCCGCAACGAATATTAGAAGACCTAAATGCCAAAATACGCGTGAAAATTAAGAAATAGCCAATTTTGAAAAATGAAATTGATATTTTGAATAATGGAATGGAGTGCAGGGACCCTTTAGCCCCTAATTATAGATAAACCTTATACCTCATTCGAAAGCTGATTACAAGAGGAACAAAATGTATATAGTCAATTTGTTCCGCAACGAATATAAGAAGACCTAAATGCCGAAATACGCGTGAAAATTAAGGAATAGCCAATTTCGAATAATGAAATGGATATTTTGAATAATGGAATGGACTGCTGCGACCCTTTAGCCCCTAATTATAGATAAACCTTATATCTCATTCGAAAGCTGATTACAAGAGAAACAACATGTATATAGTCAATATGTTCCGCAACGAATATTAGAAGACCTAAATGCCGAAATACGCGTGAAAATAAAGAAATAGCCAATTTTGAATAATGAAATGGATATTTTGAATAATGGAATGGACTGCTGCGACCCTTTAGCCCCTAATTATAGATAAATCTTATACCTCATTCGAAAGCTGATTATAAGAGGAACAACATGTATATAGTCAATATGTTCCGCAACGAATATTAGAAGACCTGATTGCCAAAATACGCGTGAAAATTAAGAAAAAGTCAATTTTGAATAATGAAATGGATATTTCGAATAATGGAATGGACTGCGGCGACCCTTTAGCTCCTATTATAGATAAACCTTATACTTCATTCGAAAGTTGATTACAAGAGGAACAAAATGCTTATAGTCAATAAGTTCCGCAACGAATATTAGAAGACCTAAATGCCGAAATACGCGTGAAAATTAAGAAATAGCCAATTTTGAATAATGAAATGGATATTTTAAATAATGGAATGGACTGCGGCCACCCTTCAGCCCCTAATAATAGATAAACCTTATACCTCATTCGAAAGCTGATTACAAGAGGAACAAAATGTTTATAGTCAATATGTTCCGCAACGAATATTAGAAGACCTAAATGCCAAAATACGCGTGAAAATTAAGAAATAGCCAATTTTGAATAATGAAATGGATATTTTAAATAATGGAATGGACTGCGGCCACCCTTCAGCCCCTAATAATAGATAAACCTTATACCTCATTCGAAAGCTGATTACAAGAGGAACAAAATTTTTATAGTCAATATGTTCCGCAACGAATATTAGAAGACCTAAATGCCAAAATACGCGTGAAAATTAAGAAATAGCCAATTTTGAATAATGAAATGGATATTTTGAATAATGGAATGGACTGCGGCGACCTTTTATCCCTATTATAGATAAACCTTATACCTCATTCGAAAGCTGATTACAAGACGAACAAAATGTATATAGTCAATATGTTCCACAACGAATATTAGAAGACCTAAATGCCAAAATACGCGTGAAAATTGAGAAATAGCCAATTTTGAATAATGAAATGGATATTTTGAATAATGGAATGGACTTCTGTGACCCTTTAGCCCCTAATTATGATAAATCTTATACCTCATTCGAAAGCTGATTACAAGAGGAACAAAATGTATATAGTCAATATGTTCCGCAACGAATATTAGAAGACCTGATTGCCAAAATACGCATGAAAATTAAGAAAAAGTCAATTTTGAATAATGAAATGGATATTTTGAATAATGGAATGGACTGTGGCGACCCTTTAGCCCTATTATAGATAAACCTTATACCTCATTCGAAAGCTGATTACAAGACGAACAAAATGTATATAGTCAATATGTTCCACAACGAATATTAGAAGACCTAAATGCCAAAATATGCGTGAAAATTAAGAAATAGCCAATTTTGAATAATGAAATGGATATTTTGAATAAAGGAATGGACTGCTGTGACCCTTTAGCCCCTAATTATAGATAAACTTTATACCTTATTCGAAAGCTGATTACAAGAGGAACAAAATGTATATAGTCAATATGTTCCGCAACGAATATAAGAAGACCTAAATGCCGAAATACGCGTGAAAATTAAAGAATAGCCAATTTCGAATAATGAAATGGATATTTTGAATAATGGAATGGACTGCTACGACCCTTTAGCCCCTAATTATAGATAAATCTTATACCTCATTCGAAAGCTGATTACAAGAGGAACAACATGTATCTAGTCAATATGTTCCGCAACGAATATTAGAAGACCTGATTGCCAAAATACGCGTGAAAATTAAGAAAAAGTCAATTTTGAATAATGAAATGGATATTTTGAATAATGGAATGGACTGTGGTGACCATTTAGCCCCTATTATAGATAAACCTTATACCTCATTCGAAAGCTGATTACAAGAGGAACAAAATGTTTATAGTCAATATGTTCCGCAACGAATATTAGAAGACCTAAATGGCAAAATACGCGTGAAAATTAAGAAATAGCCAATTTTGAATAATGAAATGGATATTTTGAATAATGGAATGGACTGCGGCGACCCTTTAGCCCCTATTATAGATAAACCTTATACCTCATTCGAAAGCTGCTTACAAGACAAACAAAATGTATATAGTCAATATGTTCTGCAACGAATATTAGAAGACCTAAATGCCAAAATAAGCGTGAAAATTAAGAAATAGTCAATTTTGAATAATGAAATGGATATTTTGAATAATGGAATGGACTGGCAGGACCCTTCAGCCCCTAATTACAGATATATATTGTACCTCAATCGAAAGCTTATCAAGAGAGGAACAAAAGGTTTATAGTCAATTTGTTCCGCAACGCATATTAGAGGAGTAACGAAGGACTTAAAGATCGAATTACATGTGAACATTGAGAAATAGGCAATTTTGAATAATGAAATGGATATTTTGAATAATGGAATGGACTGGCAGGACCTTTCAGCCGCTAATTACAGATATATATTATACCTCAATCGAAAGCTTATCAAGAGAGGAACAAAAGTTATATAGTCAATTTGTTCCACAACGCATATTAGAGGAGAAACGAAGGACTTAAATATCGAATTACGCGTGAACATTCAAAAATAGCCAATTTTGAATAATGAAATGGATATTTTGAATAATGGAATGGAGTGCGGCGACCCTTTAGTCCCTAATTATAGATAAACCTTATACCTCATTATAAAGCTGATTACAAGAGGTACAACATGCTTATAATCAATATGTTCCGCAACGAATATTAGAAGACCTAAATGCCAAAATACGCGTGAAAATTAAGAAATAGCCAATTTTGAATAATGAAATGGATATTTTGAATAATGGAATGGACTGGCAGGACCCTTCAGCCCCTAATTTCAGATATATATTATACCTCAATCGAAAGGTTATTAAAAGAGGAACAAAAGGTATATAGTCAATTTGTTCCGCAACACATATTAGAGGAGTAACGAAGGACTTAAAGATCGAAATACACATGAACATTGAGAAATAGCCAATTTTGAATAATGAAATGGATATTTTGAATAATGGAATGGACTGCGGCGACCCTTTAGCCCCTATTATAGATAAACCTTATACCTCATTCGAAAGCTGCTTACAAGACAAACAAAATGTATATAGTCAAGATGTTCTGCAACGAATATTAGAAGACCTAAATGCCAAAATAAGCGTGAAAATTAAGAAATAGTCAATTTTGAATAATGAAATGGATATTTTGAATAATGGAATGGACTGGCAGGACCCTTCAGCCCCTAATTACAGATATATATTGTACCTCAATCGAAAGCTTATCAAGAGAGGAACAAAAGGTTTATAGTCAATTTGTTCCGCAACGCATATTAGAGGAGTAACGAAGGACTTAAAGATCGAATTACATGTGAACATTGAGAAATAGGCAATTTTGAATAATGAAATGGATATTTTGAATAATGGAATGGACTGGCAGGACCTTTCAGCCGCTAATTACAGATATATATTATACCTCAATCGAAAGCTTATCAAGAGAGGAACAAAAGTTATATAGTCAATTTGTTCCACAACGCATATTAGAGGAGAAACGAAGGACTTAAATATCGAATTACGCGTGAACATTCAAAAATAGCCAATTTTGAATAATGAAATGGATATTTTGAATAATGGAATGGAGTGCGGCGACCCTTTAGCCCCTAATTATAGATAAACCTTATACCTCATTAGAAAGCTGATTACAAGAGGTACAACATGCTTATAATCAATATGTTCCGCAACGAATATTAGAAGACCTAAATGTCAAAATACGCGTGAAAATTAAGAATTAGCCAATTTTGAATAATGAAATGGATATTGTGAATAATGGAATGGACTGGCAGGACCCTTCAGCCCCTAATTACAGATATATATTATACCTCAATCGAAAGGTTATTAAAAGAGGAACAAAAGGTATATAGTCAATTTGTTCCGCAACGCATATTAGAGGAGTAACGAAGGACTTAAAGATCGAAATACACATGAACATTGAGAAATAGCCAATTTTGAATAATGAAATGGGTATTTTGAATAATGGAATGGACTGGCAGGAATCTTCAACCCCTAATTACAGATATATATTATACCTCAATCGGAAGCTTATTAAAAGAGAAACAAAAGGTATATAGTCAATTTGTTCCGCAACGCATATTAGAGGAGTAACGAAGGACTTAAAGATCGAATTACGCGTGAACATTGAGAAATAGCCAATTTTGAATAATGAAATGGATATTTTGAATAATGGAATGGACTGCTGCAACCCGTCCCCTCTTATTCAGGAAATTTTTTTTACACCAAATTAAAGCTTATTAATAAAAGAATAAACTGAGAATAAACATTATGTGCCGCAATGACCATTACAGGGATTACAGAGGACCTAAATGCCAAATTACGCTTGAAAATTAAGGAATAGCAAATTTTGAATAATGATTCGGTATTTTGAATAATGGAATGGAATGCTGCGACCATTTATCCCCTAATTATAGATATACTTTATACCTCATTCGAAAGCTTATTACGAGAGGAACAAACGGTATATAGTCAATATGTTTGGCAACGCATATTAGAGGAGTAACGACGGACTTAAATGTGGAAATAATAGATGAATAAATTGAGAAAAAAAACAATATGTACCGCAATGACCATTTGAGGGGTTACGGGGGACTTAAATGCCAAAATTCGTGTGAAAAATAATAAACAGTCAATTTTGGATAATGAAATGGATATTTTGAATAATGGAATGGAATACTGTGACCCTTCAGCCCTTTATTACAGATCTACCTTATACCCCATTCGGAAGCTTATAAAGAGAGGAACAAATGGTATATAGTCAATTTATTCCGCGGGGTAACGAAGGACTTAAATATTGAAATATGCGTGAACATTTTGAGGGGAATTTCTGCTGGGACCGGACCGAAAAATTCGAAAATCTTGCACGCTCATTGACGAGGTTAAGAGGGAAAAAAGTGGGGGTTGGGGTCGTGGGAAAATGTATCTTTGTGGAAGAAAGAAAACACACCAAGAAAAATCCACAGATAATAAACACAATGGATTGTAAGATTACAAATATGTCTGATCAGAGAGAGAATATGGCACAAGAGGTAGAAATTTTGGAAAATACTGCTGAGGAAACTCTCAAATGGCGAGAAGTTAGTCAGTACTCACCCTGGATTGTCAAAGACATTAAAGATGTTGACATGAAGTTGACACGAAATGTGGGTTCGCAAAAATCATAACCTTGTGCTGCAAAGGGAAAAATATCCGCACTTGGGGATGTGAAAGACTAAACAAACAGCTGACCACCGTCGGGACAAAGAGAGAGACCGATGGAGTAGTGCAAATCGTGAGCTATGGGATGAAAAAAAACCAGGCGCACCGGCTATGCTTACCACGGCTTTTATATTTTTGATAAGGACGGTATGATTGGAAGTGTTAGGATATGTTGTTTAAGCCTGAAAATCGGGTCTAAAACCATTGAATTGAGTTTTTGAGGCAGGTGACGACTTTCTCAAACTCGGCATCATAGATCTGTTCATCATTAGCTAAAGCAGAGCTGATACATTGCTCAACCAAGGACTTTTTGGACTGGGGTAATCCCAAGTTTGGATGCGTATTCGGAAACCACAATCGATCTTACTCTTGCTTTGGATGGTCTTTTACAACCGCAGTTTTTTTTTATCGGAAGGAAGGAAGGACGTGAGGGACAAACCAAGAGATCTTACTTAGGTTGATTTTCGCCACGTCGTTGACGGCAGCAGCAGGATGGCATTGTCGTCCGAGTCGCGCACGAGTGACAATTCGTGCTTGAATCCATACACAATCTTGTTGTAATCGTCTGCAAAGCCGAAAATATGTCTCAGGGGTATGGTGAATGAAAACGATCCTTTTATTGGCGGGCTTGGTGATAATATACCCATGACGTGCTCCAAAGCCTGTGTTTTTGGCCTCGGCTTCGGTAGATGAATCTTTGTACCACAGCTAGTTAAGACCTTGGGATTTGGAGAAATTGTTGGGATAAATCAACATGCCCAGAATAGTGATGTCAACGACTGAGTCGTTGATATGTTCGATCAGCTGGCATGAGAGCTTGCATTAATTGTAACTGATAGTCTTGAAGAGATACATGATTCCATTGTGAATGAGAGACACTAGATCTGCATTAGCATATGCACTACCGTGGTTCTTTTACAGGATGGAGGAACAAGTCTTGGGTTTCGATGTTGATTCGGATCTCACCTGAATTATTCAGGTTGGCACCAGCTTCAGGTTCGTATTCGTGAACCTTATATTTTTGGAGACTTTCGTCGTAGATCAACCCTTCGGTGATTATAAGGATGTTGGACATTATGTATTTATTTATAGCGCTGCACAAAGTCGTGGCTGGTAGCAATGCCAGAACCGGAGATCAGGTTGTTCAGCTGGGTTTGGTGCGGTTTGCTGATTGACCATTGGACTGTTGAGTGGACATTCTGCGTTTTCGGGGGCGGGTCACTTTATCAACCACATGGTCGACGGCTTTGGGGCCCCTTTTTCAACACCTCTCAAGGCTGCATTGGTTTTTGCACTCACGGCCTTACTTCCTATGGTTTTGGTGGCAGAGGAAGTAAACATGCGTCCAGCCAAACTGGTAATTGTGTCAAACAGTCCTCTACCACTGTATGCCTACTTTCAGGCGTAACCTTTCTTGATTTGCAACATTTATTATAGGATACTATGATGAAGCGCCATATATTCTTCGATGCTGATATATCTACCCTTTTTCATAGCATGGATAATCGACACAATTTCGTTGCGCACACCATTATTTCCTGCTCGGTATGCTGCAGCACACAGTTCCAAGCGATCGAGAAGCTGCTTGAAGTTGGAAAAAAACACGGTTTGCAGCTCACTGCCAAACTTATACTTCTGGTAGATGTGGGACACGATTCCCTTCCACTTGTAATTATTATTCGCATTCGGGGTTCTTGAAAAGATGGAATTGCCTTTATACATATCACCGGAACTTTTCAGGATCTCTGCATTGTCGTCAAGGTCGTCGTGCTCGAACGATTCTGGTTTCTTTTTCACCATAACTTCCCAGAGGCCAAGGGTTCCTTTGTACTTTACACTATCCATGAACAAATTATCGCCGTCAAAAGTAACTGGTCAGCTTCTGATGAAGATACCATCGTTTTCAGATCGCAATCAAAAGGTGTGGTCGGCGGAAGTAGTCATACTGAGCTGCAAATGCTGCTGTGCTCGAGCTCCAAGGACGGTTTCTGGAGGTGGTGCAATTAGTAGTGGGTCGGCAAACTTGGGCGGTGGAGGAGGGAGTACTGGCACTGTTGCAGGAAGGTCTGCTATCTTTTTGGTGATCTGTGAAGCTGCCTCTCGCTAAGCCTCAACCACAGGCTTGAACGCCTTGTAAAGGTCCTGGCTAAGTTCAATCTTGTAGAGGCGATGCTGCATATTACTGTCTTGAATCTTCCGTTTGGTGTCTTGCAACTCCCTGACAAGTGCCTCACGCTGCTTAGGGTCGATAATCTTGATAAATGTCATTTATCTAATAGGATCGAATGCTGTTGAACGCCCCTAAGCGTTGGTGTGAACGCCCCTAATCAATGAGTTGCGCATGAAAGTATTACACAGCTGATACGGATCCCTTTTCTTCGAAAGATTCAAGTGTCATGGATATGTGCACTGGTGGCCTCAAAGCGTCTTGGCAGGGCATTGGGGTTGAGAAAACCGCTACACCTTACCATAATGGTGGAGTTCTATGCATTGAAATCACCTCCACCGCTTTAGATCGGTCGAAGGATCACGCAACTGCATTTTCAACATGGAACCCACTCAAAATTGCATTTGCAGGGCCATTCGAACTTGCAGGGCTGGGGTTCCTCTGTGTCCAGATATTATCTATTTATATTATTATCTTATACCTCAAAGAACTCATTTAATTTGCATATTTTCCATTTGCCTTGGTGCTTGTAAAATCGATGGTTACAAATCCATAGGGCTTGGATCAACAATGCTTACACAGAGCGTCAAACTGTACTGTTCCTTGGTGAGATCGTTGCAGTGATCGCGTCGGATGTGGTCGATATTCTTAGCATTCTGCTGAAAGAGGCAGGGGAAGTTGGCATTCTCCCGGATCGACTGGCGGGGCAGTGTGAAGTAGTTCTGGCACAGGTAGAAACAATCGACGTTGTCTTCACACGTGTTCTGTTTTCTCAGCATCAAGTCGTCGAACACCATGAGGTTCACCATGAGGTTCTTACGGCAGGGATCAAGTTCTCGGGGGTTTGGTACATCGCTCCCTTGATCGAAAAAAAAGTCTCGATACCACTTCGGTGTCGTGGTGGTGATAAGGTGTTGACCACATCGATCAACGAGTAGGGTGACTTTCCCTTGCACTGTAGGAGGTCTCGATATCTTCTTTAGGGAAGCTTTTTTCCAGCGCTTGCTCCAACAGTTGGTACATTTGTAGATAGGTTGGTGAAGCGATTATCCGTAGACGTACAATCGATTGTAGTCGGAGCCATCCATCGCGCTAGAATAGGTTGTTCAGCAGCGTCGTCTTACCACAGTCCGATTTCCCAATGATCAACCGTCTTATCGATCGCTGAAGTAGGAGGTAGTGATTACTCCTCGTGGGGGCGTTGGCACTGTAGGAAATGTCTTCAACGTTCATTTATTAAAATAACATAGAGATGATTTTCTGCGTGAAAGTCATAGAAAGACGTACACACTTAACACAAGCGAGGTAATGACCAGCAACGGGCGACGGAGAACGGTTGGCAACTGCAAGGTGTGCGATGCCAAGAAGTCTCAGTTCGTTGCTACAACCGGTACAGGGTTCATGAACAAACTAATCAACCGATTACCCATGGAAATGCATGTACCCGGACACAACTTCACCGGGCGAGGGACTAGACTTAGAAAGCGACTACTTCCCGATGGCACCCGAAAGCTTGGTCAAAACCCATTATTCAAGTTGACCAAATATCACCACGATCTTTGTTATGCCCAGCACAAGGATGCAACCGCACGCAACACCATCTGTGACGAAGCTATGCTAGCCTCGCTTAACGCCATTCCCAACTGTACCACACACGAACGCTTGGACTGCAGTATCGTCGGACCAATCATCGGTACAAAAGTTCGATTCGGTCTGGGTGTTAAAAAACTGTTCGCTGGACCGATAAGCTAGCTGAGGAGTTGCACAAACCAGTTCGACGTTAGTTTCATAAACGCTGTGTAGCGATGGGTGGTGTGGATGAGACCTGGGCGGCCGACCTCGTTGATATGAGTGACTTCTCTAGGGACATCAAGGGAAATAAATTTATCCTGAGCATTATCGATGTTTTCTCGAAATATGACTGGCTGATACCACTCAAGAACAGGAAGGGGGTACCCCGGTGATGGTGCGGGATGCCTTCCAAGCGGTGTGCCCAAGAAGCTATGTACAGACAAAGGCAACACACATGTAAATCAGCTGCTTCAAAGCATGGTATCGATCTCTACTCCACCGGGAACGAAGATAAGTCGAGTATTGTCAAACGTTGAAACCGCACCATGAAAGAGAAAATGTTCAAAAACTTTTCAGCCAACTCCACACGCACCTATATCGATGTCCTGGACGATCTTGATCGCCAGTGCAATACCACCAAGCACCGCTATCAAGATGGCCCCTGTTGCCGCAAGTCATAAGGAGCATGAAAACAAGTTGTATTGGAACCTTTACGGCAGCATACCTCCCATTAAACCACCGCGATTTTCCGAATCACCAAGAAGAAAGGTACATTCGAGAAGGGATACACCCCCCACTGGACCGAGGAAGTATTCACCATTTCCCTAGTTTTGTCAGAGGTCCACCGGGCAATCTTTTCTACGATCTTTTCATCTATCTCCTCAAGGGTTTCAACCAAGTCCGTGGCCGCGGTGAAAATCTAGTTTTCAGAGTGAAAGTATCTCTCGTTCTCATCATCCGCCTTACCTGTTGGATTAATCTTTTCAAAGGTACAGTGCATGATCACATTGGTTTGCCCCTAACAATGCCCATATTCTATAAGTTCCCCACGCGACACCCGAGAGACCTCAAGGGAGGTCTGCACATCCATGCCATGATGGGGTCATATTCCAGGTAGTAAATACATCTTTAAAGGCTTTCTTCGGCGAATGTACCTCAATGTTATCCCCAATGACTTTCCTATCTTCCCAAATCTTTTCCTGCCTGCACCTTCTTTATCAGTCGATCTATCGACAGCCTGGTTACCCCTTTCAACCCAAGTTGTTTTGTCTGGGTGATAATCTCCTTCCTCGTGTGGGGTTTGGGACGACGATGAAATTTAAGATTTGTCTTCGTTTCTATCACCTCTCAACCAACTGATCTTTCCTCAACCGGGAATACCCTCGAAGGTGGTTCATTTTGGCTATACCTCTCAGGGCTTTGACGTTTTCAACTACTAACTCCATGTTCACTATTGGATTCATGTCTTTATCCTAACAATAAAAAAATCAATTTAGGTCACCCCAAAATCACCATCCCCAGTTCACTGGTTTTCAGACACAGTTTTGGGGCCTACAAAACATATCCTAACACTCTCGATCCTACATCTTTATGAAAAATAAGAAAGTCGTGAAACGTACCCGGTGTGTCTGGATTTTTTAATCCCATAGCTCAAAAATTGCACAGCTCCATCGGTCTCTCTCTTTGCCAAGACGGTAGAAAGCTGCTTGTTTAATCTCTCACATTCCCATGTGCGAATAGTTTCCCCTTTCGAGCACAAGGTTATAATTTTGCAGACTTTTACTTCGTGTCAACATCTTTAATGTCATTGACAATCCATGTTGAGTCCGGCCCTACTCCTTGCCATTTGAGAATTTCCTCATCATTGCAGCGCTGTTCTCGATTGGCCTTAGCAGAGTCCACTTTTTTTTCAGAATTTATACCTCTTGCGCCGTATTCTATCTCTGATCAGACATATTTGTAATCGTAAAATCCATTGTGCTTTTTCTATTTGTGAATTTTTATTGTCGAGCCTGCAACTTTTGTTGCAGAAAGCTCGACATAGGGATAGTGATCCGGCGGCGGCGGCGGCGGTGTTAGATTACTTTTTAAAAGCTTTATATTTTAGAAGGTAGAAAACCTGGATGCTTCAAACTTTATATATAGATGCCTAATGTTACGAACTTTCCGTCAGTCATATGTCCAACGTCATTGACCTCATTTTCATGGTTCAGTGACTACTTGAAAAAAGTTAAGATTTTTTGTAATGTTAAATTCTCTCTTATTATTAGTAATAAGATAACTATATCTGGTATGTGCATACCTTGCAAGGTCCTCATGTTCTTTAGACAGTTTTCACTTGACTTGACCTTATTTCATGGATCAGTGAACAAGGTTAAGTTTTGGTGTTCAAGTCTATATCTCAGATACTATAAGCAATAGGTATAGTATATTTCGTGTATGGAAGAACTGTAAGGTGTACATGTCCAACTGGCAGGTGTCATCTGACCTTGACCTCATTTTCATGGTTCAGTGGTTATAGTTAAGTTTTTTGTGTTTTGGTCTGTTTTTCTTATACTGTATGCAATAGGTCTACTATATTTGGTGTATGGAATGATTGTAAGGTGTACATATCTAGCTGACAGGTGTCATCTGACCTTGACCTCATTTTCATGGTTCAGTGGTCAAAGTCAAGTTTTTGAATTTTGGTCTATTTTTCTCATACTATATGCAATATGTTTACTATATTTGGTGTATGGAATGATTATTAGGTGTACATGTCTAGCTGACAGGTGTCATCTGACCTTGACCTAATTTTTATGGTTCAGTGGTCAAAGTTAGTTTTTGAGTTTTGGTCTATTTTTCTAATACTATATGCATTAGGTCAACTATATTTGGTGTATGAAAATTATCTACATACTTATCTATAATAAAATTATGTCAGTCGCGCAGGTTTTATTTGACCTTGACCTCATATTCACGGTTCATTGCTAAGTGCTATGTGTTTGTGTTTTGGTCGGTTTTTCTTAATTTATAAGCAATAGGTCAACTATATTTGTTGTATAGAAGAATTGTTAGATGTACATGTCTGCCTGGCATGGTTCATCTGACCTTGACCTTATTTTCATGGTTAATTGATCAATGTTTCATTTTCTTGGTTTATGTTGAGTTTATGTGACAGTTGTAATAAAGCTTTATATTTAAGACTATCAAAATAATATCAATGATTAGTAAAGAAGGCGAGACATTTCAGCGTGTGCACTCTTGTTTTTTTTTGTGTGTGTGTATGTTTGTTTCTTTCTTCCATAAAGAATGTCTTGATTAGGGACTGAATGGTTGCAGCAGTCCACTCCATTATTCAAAATAAGCTATTTCTTAATGTTCAAGTGTATTTTAATATTTAGGTCCTTCGTTACTCCTCTATTATGTGTTGAGGAACATGTTGACTATATGCATTTTGTTCCTCTCGTAATAAGCTTTCTAATGAGGTGTAAGGTTTATCTATAATTAAGGGCTAAAGGGTCACAGCATTCCATGCATTCCATTATTCAAAATATCTATTTTATTATTCAAAATTGGCTATTTCTTAATTTTCACGCGTATTTTGGCATTTGATCCTCCGTAAACACTCTAATGGTCATTGCGGCATATATCGTTTATACTCAGTTTATTCCTCTATCAATAAGCTTTAATGTAGTGTATAAATTTTGCCTTGATTAGGGACTGAAGGAATGCAGCAGTCCATTCCATTATTCAAAATGAGTTATTTCTCAATGTTCACGCGTATTTCGAGATTTAAGTCCTTTGTTACTCCTGTAAAATCCGTTGCGGAACATATTGACTATATACATTTTGTTCCTCTTTTGATAAGCTTTCGATTGAGGTATAATATATATCTGTAATTAGATTAGGGGTTAAAGGGTCCTGCCAGTCCATTCCATTATTCAAAATATCCATTTCATTATTCAAAATTGGCTATTTCTCGATGTTCACGCGTAGTTCGATATTTAAGTCCTTCGTTACTCCTCTAATATGCGTTGCGGAACATTTTGACTATATACATTTTGTTTCTCTATTAATAAGCTTTCGATCGAGGTATAATATATATCTGTAATTAGGGGCTGAAGGGTCCTGCCAGTCCATTCCATTATTCAAAATTTCCATTTCATTATTCAAATTTGGCTATTTCCCAATGCTCACGCGTATTTCGATATTTAAGTCCTTCATTTCTCCTTTAATATGCGTTACGGAACATATTGACTATATACCGTTTGTTCTTTTCTTTATAAGCTTTCGATTGAGGTATAATATATATCTATAATTAGGGGCTGAAGGGTCCTGCCAGTCCATTTCATTATTCAAAATTGGCTGTTTCTCAATGTTGACGCGTATTTCGATATTTAAGTCATTCGTTACTCCTCTAATATGGCGGAACATATTGACTATATACATTTTGTTCCTCTATTAATAAGCTTTCGATCGAGGTATAATATATATTTGTAATTAGGGGCTGAAGGGACCTGCCAGTCCATTCCATTATTCAAAAGTTCCATTTCATTATTCAAAATTGGCTGTTTCTCAATGTTGACGCGTATTTCGATATTTAAGTCCTTCCTTACTCCTCTAATATCTGTTGTGGAACATATTGACTATATACGTTTTGTTCCTCTATAAATAAGCTTTCGATCGAGGTATAATATATATTTGTAATTAGTGGCTGAAGGGTCCTGCCAGTCCATTCCATTATTCAAAATGTCCATTTCATTATTCAAAATTGGCTACTTCTCAATGTTCACACGTATTTCGATATTTAAGTCCTTCGTTACTCCTCTAATATGCGTTGCGGAACATATTGACTTGATACATTTTGTTCCTCTTTTGATAAGTTTTCGATTGAGGTATAATATATATCTGTAATTAGGGGCTGAAGGGTCCTGCCAGTCCATTCCATTATTCAAAATATCCATTTCATTATTCAAAATTGACTTTTTCTTAATTTTCACACGTATTTTGGCAATCAGGTCTTCTAATATTCGTTGCGGAACATATTGACTATATACATTTTGTTCCTCTTGTAATCAGCTTTCGAATGAGGTATAGGATTTATCTATAATTAGGGGCTAAAGGGTCGCCGCAGTTCATTCCATTATTCAGAATATCCATTTCATTATTCAAAATTGGCTATCTCTTAATTTTCACGCGTATTTCGGCATTTAGGTCTTCTAATATTCGTCGGGGAACATATTGACTATATACATTTTGTTCGTCTTGTAATCAGCTTTCGAATGAGGTATAAGGTTTATCTATAATAGAGGCTAAAGGGTCGCCGCATTTCATTCCATTATTCAAATTATCCATTTCAGTATTCAAAAGTGACTTTTTCTTAATTTTCACGCGTATTTTGGCAATTAGGTCTTCTAATATTCGTTGCGGAACATATTGACTATATACATTTTGTTCCTCTTGTAATCAGCTTTCGAATGAGGTATAAGATTTATCTATAATTATGGGCTAAAGGGTCGCCGCAGTCCATTCCATTATTCAAAATATCCATTTCATTATTCAAAATTGGCTATCTCTTATTTTTCACGCGTATTTCGGCATTTAGGTCTTCTAATATTCGTTGCGGAACATATTGACTATGTACATTTTGTTCCTCTTGTAATCAGCTTTCGAATGAGGTATAAGGTTTATCTATAATAGGGGCTAAAGGGTCGCTGCAGTCCATTCCATTATTCAAAATATCCATTTCATTATTCAAAATTGACTTTTTCTTAATTTTCACACGTATTTTGGCAATCAGGTCTTCTAATATTCGTTGCGGAACATATTGACTATATACATTTTGTTCCTCTTGTAATCAGCTTTCGAATGAGGTATATGATTTATCTATAATTAGGGACTAAAGGGTCGCCGCATTTCATTCCATTATTCAAAATATCCATTTCATTATTCAAAATTGGCTATCTCTTAATTTTCACGCGTATTTCGGCATTTAGGTCTTCTAATATTCGTTGCGGAACATATTGACTATAAACATGTTGTTCCTCTTGTAATCAGCTTTCGAATGAGGTAAAAAAATTTATCTATAATTAGGGGTTAAAGGGTCGCCGCAGTTCATTCCATTATTCAAAATATCCATTTCATTACTCAAAATTGGCTATCTCTTAATTTTCACGCGTATTTCGGCATTTAGGTCTTCTAATATTCGTTGGGGAACATATTGACTATATACATTTTGTTCGTCTTGTAATCAGCTTTTGAATGGGGTATAAGGTCTATCTATAATAGGGGCTAAAGGGCCGCCGCAGTCCATTCCATTATTCAAAATATCCATTTCATTATTCAAAATTGACTTTTTCTTAATTTTCACGCGTACTTTGGCAATTAGGTCTTCTAATATTCGTTGCGGAACATATTGACTATATACATTTTGTTTTTCTTGTAATCAGCTTTCGAATGAGGTATAAGATTTATCTATAAATAGGGGCTAAAGGGTCGCCGCAGTCCATTCCATTATTCAAAATATCCATTTCATTATTTAAAATTGGCTATTTCTTTTTTTTTTTCACGCGTATTTTGGCATTTAGGTCTTCTAATATTCGTTGCGGAACCTTTAATAGCTGACTATGCGGTATGGGCTTTGCTCATTGTTGAAAGCTGTACGGTGAGCTATAGTTGTTAATGTCTGTGTCATTGTGGTCTTTCTGGATATTTGTCTCATTGGCAATCATACTACATCTTCTTTTTTATATTTCCTCATTTTTATGCATATTGTGGCTTTTAGGTCCTCCGTAAACCGTCTTATGGTCATTTCGAATCAAAATATAGCTATAGTGTCACAGTCAATTTTTTTTTTATATTTTTTTCCCTATTCACCGCTTCAATTTGAATAATGAAACATAAACTATTTCATTATTCATTATTCATTTTTCAATATTGAATAGTGAATAGTGAACTATTTCATTATTCATTATTGAATAATGAATAATGAACTATGAATAATGGACGTACTTCAGCGCGTTTGTTTTACCTATATCAAGACAAGACAAGACAAATACTTTATTAAAGTCTCGCCACTTGTTACATATAAAATATACAGCTTTTTAAAATACAAGTTAACAAGAGCCACTCTATAAAGAGTTTTGAGAGACTATAAAACAATGTTTTCTTAAAATTATAATGCAAATACAAGTCAACTATCACGAGTATAAAATACATTTTCGCTTTATTAAAATTTCATAGCAGATTTTGGCAGTATAAAATACCATATTGTCATTTGTAAAAAGAAATATAATTTTTTCATTATCAGTGTCCAGAAATGAGAACGTCAAATTTTGAGAACTGCGTGTAAAAGAAAAGCAACAAATGTGTTGTCAGAGCGACCTACAAAAATAAATTCAGAGATCTTCAAAATTGTAGAAGAAAATTTAGAAAAGAAAGATTTAAAATATGTGTGTCAACCTATGTATAGAGAGAGAAGAAAACTGCATCCGGCTTAATCTAAAAATCGAGCAGAATTTCACAGAATATTGGATGATATTGGTGTTGTTACAAACAAAGATGATGACTTTGTATTGTGTAACGATCCAGAAAGCGGTATAAAGTAGTACTTATCGTTTTTGGATTGCACTAATGAAGTTATATGCAATACTCAGACTCTGTTCACCAAAAAACTAGTTTACTAGAATTATTCCTTATTTACCTTCAGTGTCGCTTTTCCTTTTTCTGCAAGAGCCTGTTTTTAACTAGAGATCCATTATGATTATCGTTACTAGGTTAATGTAATCGAGAAACATCACCCGTTGAGATGCTGAGTTATATCCAGGAAGAATAGTTTAAAAGGAATGATGACAAGTTATAGAAATCAAGGTTGAGACAGAACAACAAACGACTATTATATTTATATACATGTATAAAAAAAAATCAGTGTCGAAATTTTAGTGAGGCAATTGCCTCACTTGCCTCAAGGGTAGTTACGGCCTTGCCTTGGCTGTTAACTGCTCTTTGGTCGGGTTATTGTTTCTTTGACACATTACCCAATTCCATTCTCAATTTTACATAAAGCAATAAAAGTGCTGTTCCTTTGCTTTTCATGTGCATGTTTTTTTTTTAACTGTGCATGTTCTGATTTTGTGTCAAGGATGAATACCCCATATCTTTTTTTTTCCTTTTATATAATTATAATGATCTTCTGTATATTTCTAGTACCTAAGTTCATTACTTATTTGTATTTTATCACAAATATAAATTGATACAATAAGTTTTTTTGTATTTGTTCATTTATTAAAGACCCTATTCAACGACTTGTCTTGTCAACTGCTGTTCTATCATGGTCATCAAATTCGTGATGGTGTGCGTAATTTTACAAGTGATTACATAAATCTGTTTTTAAATTTGAAGCTTACAGTGGAGTGATTAAGCTTCCATGTAAACAGCAACTCTATAAGGTCTCATTGTCATTTTGTTTAGTTTCTCCTGTTGCCTTTTCCGACATCCGACTCTGACTGCTTTTAAACTGAGTTTAACTGTGCGTATTGATTTGTATTTGTTTTTTTTTCTGCAATGGCTAATGGTTGAGACCTCACTGAACATGTTTGGTTTTCCCGTTTGAATGGTTTTACACTTGTGGGCCCTTTATAACTTGCTGTTCGGTGTGAGCATAGGCGCTGTGTTGAAGACCATACCTTGACCTCATGATAATGATTTACTTTTATAAATTGTGACTTGGATGGAGAGTTGTCTCATTGGCATTCATACAACATCTTCCTACAAAAATGTATATGTAATTATCCCCGCCGTATGGTTGCGCCTGTCCCAATTCAGGAGCCTTTGGCCTTTTTTTTTTATATTAGTCTTGCAAGTTACTTTTTGAGTCTTAGTTCATTTATATGTTTCGGAGTTAAGGGTGACGTCCATTTCTACTGAACTAGTACACATTATAAGTTATATGGTTCGCTACTGACCCCCTACGGATCCATAGAGGGTTAGTAAAATCCATAGGGGGTGAGGCCGGAGGCCGAATCCCCTATGAATTTTATTCACCCTCTATGGATCCGTAGGGGGTCAGTAGTTAACCGTATAACGAATTTATCGGACGCTAGACTTTTTCTGCTGCGTTTTGTTGAAAAATAAACAATGAAACACAACAACATTTATAGATGACGTCGCCATTAACGCGCCATGGACCCCATATGAAACTTACTAACCCCATACGGTCTCATAGGGGGTCACCACGTGACGGCGTTTAACCAATCACAACGTGATTATTCATCTGTGGTCCGATAATTGTGTTTAGGGGTCAGCTGAAGCCCGTTTCCAGATGAGGGATTTCAGGGCCGTAACTAGCCTCTTTTAATACTGAGGCAAAATATATTCGTCGAGCGTAGCGAGGCGAAAAAATTTTGGCGAGGGGTCTGGGGGCCGCATAAGGCCCCCAGAAGCTCTGAGAAAAATAACGCAAAATCGTGCATTCTGAGCATTTCCCGGACTCTTTCTTACATAGAAACGCATATCATTTTTAGCTATCTTTTCGACAATATTCTGGTCTCAAAGCAAAAACATAGATTCATTGTTATTTAAGACTTTAAAGTTTTAGGGAAATTCAAAACATTAAAAGACCGATATGTAGGATAAAGCAAAAAACGTAATTCTCATAATCATTAATACCGGATCTGTCTGTCTGTTCTTGTCTTGTATTGCGCTGACTTGATATTTTTTATGACTAGATTTAAATATAGTGACAGTCATTAGTGCAGTAATATACGTTAAATACTAGTACTGCTCAAGTCGACACTAGGGACCATATTGACCTTGTTTTACGGTATTTATGATTCTTTCACTGTTGAAGACCCTCCAGCAACTATCAAGATGAAGAACAGGAATAAAAACTTTGACCATTGATCATTTGTATTTTTTTCTATACATTGACATTGTGTGCGATTAGATCCCGTGCACGTGTACTTCATATTCCTTTATTTTCTGTTAAATGGTCTGAACACGACTTAATGCAAATTTAACCCTTGAATTTAAAAGGTCATATGGCAATACATTGATGTTTTTTTCAACAAATGATTTGATACCGGGAAATTGGTGGTCTTACTTTAATTTAAACCATGTCAGCTATCTAGTTTTATCCGCAGGCGCTTGGATATATGATACAGTTATTTTTTTTTAATTTTGTTGTTGATTAATATATTCAATTTTCTATATTTATAATACATAAATATCACTTCTGTGCATATCTCACCTACAGAAAATACCTAATTTTGCAATCCATACTAAGAAAAATTGGGTATGGTTGTATATACAAGAAAGGCAGTTTCGTATTCTTTGATATCAAGTTCAATTCTCCATGCAGAAACGACCACTTTTTTCTGTGTCCAGTAGCATCGTATATTCTTAAAATATTTTCTCGCATAATGCCTGGACATCGGTGGACATGCAACATTACACAGTGTGACAGGTATACAAATGAAAATCAACACTCAGACTAGTAATTAAGTAGGACAATAAATGAACAAAAGACAAACCCGGGACACAAAAGTACAAACAATAGACCATCAACTCTGAAAACCAAAAGTAAAATAGAAACATGGATTACGAAAAATATGCAGGGGCAACATCAGAGAGTGAAGAGAACTTGCTTCTTGTAAGACACTTTCAGTGAAAACAATTTGATATGAAGACAATCATATGAAGACAATCTTTTGTTTTAGTTTTTTTTTTTTAAATTTAAAAGATGAGGCATTTGCCTCATTTGCCTCAATGTAGTTACGGCCCTGGATTTTCATGCTGTGTTGAAGACCCATCGGTGACCTTGGGCAGTTTTCTGCTATTTGGTAGAGTTCTATTGACTGTATATACTAGATATTAGTATACAAAGAACAATTTATGTACACTGCTTTGCGCTTGTCCCAAGTGAGGAGCTTCGGGCATTTGTTGTATAAGTCTTGCTTGTTTCTTTTCGAATTGTAGTTCATTAAGATGTTTTGGAGTTTAGTGTGACGTCCATTTTTTACTGAACTAGTACATATTTGATTTTAGGGGCAAGCCAAAGCCCCATCGGTGACCGTGTGCCGTTTTCTGCTATTTGGTCGGGTTATTTTTAATCCTCAATTATATCTACTATATATACTCTAGGTATCAGCATATAAATAACAATCATTTTGTAATATGCTAGTATGTACACTGCTTATCTCCCTTTGTACTGTGTTATGCTATATTCTGAGCTTCCAGGCAGTTAAATAATAAATTCTAGTGCGAGTATTTATTATGGCAGACACTGAATTTAAAAAAAAAACAACAACACTATACCTGGTTGATCCACTTGTATAGTTACCTATGTACAAACAAACCCTTTGCCGATAACATTATAAAAGAGATGGATAACAAAAAAAGTCATATAACTTTTACAATGCCTAAATTATACTGTTTCGGTTTTTATACATCCTTGGCTTATCAGTTAGCTGGCTCTGATCGTTCTCGATAAAGATAAATCCAGAAAAACGCTTCAGACACGAAATTCAAAATGGGTTGTTTCCATTTTTTTTCTTCAAACAAATGTTTTATTTTAAGTTGATTCGTTTAATAAATTCTTATTATGCCTTTACCAAAGCTCAACTGTCTATGTCTTCGGCTTTTATATTTGGTTTTTCTTTTTTAAATATATCGATTTTTACTTATTTTTCTATTGGCTGATCCCATTTTGTTTTCGGTTATTTAATACGAATACTATAAAAGATGATTTATATATTTATTGCCTAATAATCTATATGTAAATATTGAATAGTGTATC
Organism: Mytilus galloprovincialis; assembly: GCA_037788925.1. Classification (NCBI taxonomy): domain Eukaryota; kingdom Metazoa; phylum Mollusca; class Bivalvia; order Mytilida; family Mytilidae; genus Mytilus; species Mytilus galloprovincialis. Next base: position 85,745,825 of record CM075333.1, on the reverse strand, counting down.
AATTCGTATTTTGATATATTGTATGTACCTGCATTTATGTATATAAAGACTCGTGTGGCATGATTTATTATCAACATGGCGCAATACGATTATACATTGATTTTTGTAATTGTAACATGTTCTTTGATAACAGGTTTGTAAGAAATGTTTAATATATGTGCTAAAATACATACACATTTGTAACAAGACTTTATCTAAAGTTTAAATGAAGATGATAATGATAGTTGTTTTATGTGTTTTTTCCTCCAGTAATTAGGTCTTTCCATTTGTCCGCGAAAGACCTTTTGCTTTTGTTCTGATTATTTTTTTTTTCTTCCACTGTATTGTTGTTTTCAAATATGTCGCTTAGATTTTTGGTTTTATGACATTGAACAGTTAATACTTCCTTGCTTCCTTGTGAGCAGCAATCTCTATCAAGACAATTATGGTATGAAAATTGCATGTCCTGGAATATCGTATCCACTGGGAGATATATACCCACAATGCAGGCGCTGCTGGCATAGATGTTGCTACATATAAATGGAAAGTTCACAATTGGGAAGCTAGTATTATATCTTTTGTCGTAAAATTTTGATTTCAACCTACCCTCAATTTCAATTGCTAGATGTAAGTCAAGGTATGAGGCAAACCTAACTGTATCTGCTGTATCCTTTATATCAAGTTTAATGGGGTAGATACGTTCAACAAAATCACCTAATTTTGAATTATTTAGTGACAGAACATAATGCATCTACAAAAATGTATATAGTGGAAAGAAATTAAGTTGTATGAATGATGGCAGTCTTACATGAGTAAAGGATCAAGTCGTCAAGTACTTTATATGGAGGGTGGTGCATTTATGACAGGAGACGCTCACCCTATCAATACATGAGATCTTTTTGACACCATGCGGTTTCATCAGTTACTGTAATTGTTTTTTTTTACCATGATTTGTATTATCTAAATCGATTTATGAGATTTGAATTTCGCTACACGTTGTTAACATTTATTATAGGGGTTGTCATTAAGTTGATGGTAAAATTAAATGAAAAAACTGTTGTGAAATCAGGCATTTATCGGTGACCGAAAGCCACAGACAGCAATCTTGCCAATAAAAATGGCTGCATAAAAATATCCTTGATTTTATCTTGCTTTAGATGTTTAAAATTCTCAACGAAGTGAACGGTCGATCAATTTAAAACACAAAAACAGAAATAATACCAAACACTTGTATTATCCAGAAATATTGTACCTGTACATGGTATGTTCTTTACCAACAACTCCGCAGAAATCAATGAATTGGTACTAGAACACATTTTTGTGTAAAAGAGGGGTAACTGGTATATATATTAGAAGTCGATATACAAAGCAACAACAATTGGTTTAGGTATTACAGCACAGTATGGGGAGAATTGATGTATTCAAGCAGTAGAACTATGTTTTAGTGTTATGTTTTAACCTGAAAATGTTGCTCCGTCAGATCAAAACTCTGAAAAGTGTTTTTTTTCTCTGTAAATACATTTTCCTCCTTTAATTCAACAGAATAATTTTTTAAGTAGTACATAAAATAATACTATTCCCAATAAATGTGTTTGGGAAGAATAACTCAAAATAATAGTTCTAACTTGTAAACTTTTTTTTTTGTAGTCAATAGTGTACCAGCGTAATCAGAAACTTGAAATGCGCAAAAACTTGAAAAAGATACAAAAATCACTTAAATATCCAGAATTTTGTTTAAACCTCGCTGGAATTGACGTAACAAAACATTGTTTCGTGAGTGCTTGCTTATGATCAGGTTAAAAACAATTTTGTTTGGATGACCTAATGGTGTAAGCTACAAAATGAACAAAGGCACGAGATATCCGTGTTTGGTCGATGTCAAAAAATTGACTTAACTTATGTTTTTTTTTTTTTTTAAATTGCTTATTTCTTTAAAAAAAACCTTTTATTTCACACATAAAATTTGACGCGCACTATCTTATTGCTTTAAGTTCGAGATGGTATACGCATTATTTTTGCTTTCGATGAAAATGTGGTAAATTTCTGATTAAATTTTAGTCTTACTGAAATACTGAAATACTTATGCTACATGTAAATTCATTTAAATAATTTCCGCTTTTTCATTATATGGTATATTTCATGTATAAACTATTATATTATAAGTACCATTTTGAACACCAAAAAAAGAGCGCAATGATTGTATTTGTCATGTTTAAGAATCCCCGTACAATACGGTATCTATGGGTACTCAGTAAAAACACAAAATTTTGAAAATCATGACCACGAAATCAACCAATTCACTAATTATCTATTTCAATAGATGCAGAAAAAATAAAAATAACTTACATGTTGTGATGTTTCATAACAGGAGATATTGTATATTACAGGACCTGTGGTAACGACTGTCTCCATGTGGATCAATAATACACCTCCTATTGTAGAAGGAGACAGAATAGATTTTACATGTGTAGTAACAGGAACACCAAGATATGTTCATTTTGATTCATCAGTCTGGGATAGAGAAATTGCCAGCTGGATAATACAAAATCATTCATGTTTATTTTTTCAATCCCCAAATAGGACCTTGTTCGATGCTTTTTGTGACAGGTCATCATTAACTTTTTCCATGAGTATTTTAAGTGCTTTGTATTCTTACCATCAGACGATAGTCACATGCGAAGCATTGTTTAGTTCAGATACTTCAGATCATGAGGAGGGATTTATTACTATAGAATTGATTGGTAAGAAAGTTCGTTGGGTTGTTAGATTGTGTTAAAAATCATATTTCTTAAGAAAACAAATTGTACAAACTTCGTATTTATTTCATATAGCTAAAAACTAAATATAAAACATAAATGCTTTTGCAATTGGGATTTCCATGGAGGAACACCTAATAGTATAAAGAAAGAGTCTGTCATTTCCTGTACATTTTGTACATCAGTGCACTTTGTTGACTAAAATTCAAATTACAGATTTTATGATTTTAAAGAAATATCTGCCAAAATATGTATTAATATATATGTACCTTCCACATTGCTTGTTTCTTTCAGACAGACATTGCGCTGGATGGTTAACGACACAAACAACTGATTTACAGACAACTAATCCTGGTCCAATTACAACCACAACTTCTGTTGACCAACCAGATGTATCCACATCTAGTAAGTTTTACATCTGTATGTATGATTGGGGTTAACGGTGGTTGCTAATAACTCACCGAGAACATAACTGAATAGTTGAATAGCTATGTTTGCAGTTTTACAAAGTAATTTATTTTTCTTTCGGTAAACAGTTTTTGTTCAAGTCTTGCGACCCCCCCTCCAAAAAAAATTAAAAAAATCAGATTTTAATTTTTCATTTTCAGACGATGTAGCTAAACAAATTTTGATTGTTGCCTTGGTGTCAATACTGCTAGTAGAGGTCTGTCAATGTGTAGCATTTGCTATAATGTACAGAAAAGGTAAACTTTAAGTAGTGATTCGTGCTGTCGGATATAAAACATAAATTAACTTATACAAATGTATGTTGCGTAAATTTTAATGGGACTGCCAAAAAAAGAAAGGAACCTGTTTAATTCACATTTAGAGAACATAACACGGTCATCAGTGTAATTATACCAAATTTCTTAAAATACTATTAGATTACAATACAATAAGCAATGAATAGTGTAGAGCAACATATTATTGCACATAATCTATGCATGATAACTGTAACAAATTATATATATTGCCATAAGTTGATTCATTGAAACAAATGAAATATTCTTTTCAGTCTAACCCGTTGCTTTGCAATTGCGAAAAGTTATGCAAAGGGTTTGAACTTTTAGTTGGGTTTTGGAATGCTGCTCGTGTCTCTTTTTATCATTAATATTCTCAAATATTGAAGTATTTACACAACTTTGATTTTTTTTTATATTTACAATATGTGCAATATGTTCTGTTAAAGTTTAAATGTGGTAAATTGTTGGACGAAAATAACATACGTCAAAGGTTTAGCATAAAAAAAATATGCCGAGAACATCGAAAACGTTGTCTAAATACTTGACCAAGACAACTTTTTCTAGCAGAATTATGAAAAAATGATGTTAACTCCAGGTGCATGTGCGTTCAATTTTAAACATTTGCTGATAATTCATTTTATGTTGTACATGTACAATGTAAGTAATGACACAATCAAATAATTGCAACTCAGCTTATTTTAATATTTGAATTTATAACAATTGTAGGAATAATTTCTTTTACAACGTCAAAAAAGTAAGTACATAGTTCATTGATTTAAGGGGCATAAGGTGTCAAAGTCATGTTCACCATATTTCGTGTGAAAATTCCAGTAGACGCCATTAGTTTAACTAAAAAGACTGCTAACATCGAGATTGTATCAAAATATTTTGTCGATTTTATAAATGTTTGAAACAAAAGCGAATAATTTTTAAACTCGTGTGAATCATTGCACGATGTATGAACTCGTCCTGAACATGCATGAAATATTTGCCACTGGAAATTAAGCAACCAACAATCAATCAATAATTGTACGATGTTTAACAATCAGGTGCGCAAACAATATCGTAAAGTAGGCTTTAAAAATTGCATGTATTAACACTATGCTCAAGAATTTTTTCAAAAATAAAAAAAAATCATGCCAAAAGCAATAGTAAGTACATTTATACAAGACAACTAGCAGCAACGACATTCACTGGATTTCAGGCTCATAAGTTGGGAAAATCAAATAACGAATAGCGTGGGAGTAAAACATGTGTGTGTGCGCCCTCGAACGCCTTAACTAGGATATCGATGAAACAGAACGAACATCTGTATTCTATAATATAGAACAAATTAAAATAATTTGAAAAGCCGCTGACAATGAGGGTCGGTTGAAAACAAAACTTTACGACAAAAGAGATGATTTCAGCTTTCCAATTGTGAACTTTCCATTTCTAAGTAGCAACATTCCAGCAGCACCTGCATACGGGGTATATATCTCCCAATTGATACGATATTCCCGTGCTTGCATTTCCTATCATGATTTTCTTGATAGAGGGTTACTGCTCACAAGGAAGCTATTTAACCTAGAGTTCCAAATGGTGAAGTTGAAATCATCCCTTCGTAAATTTTACGGACGCCATCACGAGTTGGTTGACCGTTATGGAATAACCGTTTCACAAATGATATCGGATATGTTCCTTACGTCGTAACTGCAATCACCTTCCCTTTTATGAATGTGACCTACCGAATTAGACTATTTACCGGATTTGTAATCACATAAGCAACACGACGGGTGCCACATGTGGAGCAGGATCTGCTTACCCTTCCGGAGCACCTGAGATCACCCCTAGTTTTTGGTGGGGTTCGTGTTGTTTATTCTTTAGTTTTCTATGTTGTGTCATGTGTACTATCGTTTTTCTGTTTGTCTTTTTCATTTTTAGCCATAGCGTTGTCAGTTTGTTTTAGATTTATGAGTTTGCCTGTCCCTTTGGTATCTTTCGTCCCTCTTTTATTACCACTGGGTCGATGTCTCTCTGCTGGTGGACATTTTGTCCCCGAGGACATCATCCGCCCAGTAGCAAAACTACAATTGCATGAACTTACGAAGATCAAACAGGAAACTGGCTCGGACGTCGCCTAGTATAAAAAGGTCCGAAACAGACGTCACCATGGACACGGTGTCGTCTGATATGGCAGGTGTCCCCTCATCACCAGACATGACAAATATCTCAAACACGACTCATTCAGATCATCGTCCTAGTGACAATAGCAATATTACACATATACAGCCATGTTCAGTTCTCCTTAAAGACATTTTGGTTTTTGATGACACAGTACAACACTGTCGCATTTCAAAATGTGAGACCAAAGGCTGCAAAACTTGTGCTATTTTAATTACAGATGCTGAATTCACTAGCAATTTGACCAAGAAGTCATATTTTACCAGAAGTTACGATGATCTGAATTGTAAATCGATAAATGTCGTCTACGGATTAGAGTGCAACCTTTGCGGATTAGTATACGTCGGTGAAACGAAAGGACGGCTAAACAAACGTATTTGCGGTCATAGATCAGACATTAACCTCATTGCTAACGACATTCTATACCAGCATTTCAATCAGCCCGATCATTCCATCGTTTCTATGACAGTTCGCATTATCGAAAAGATATACCATAGCTCTAACAATCCTAATCTTTCAACGACTCTCCGTAGACAAAAAGAAGACTACTGGATTAGACAATTGGGAACTGCAACACCGTATGGCTGCAATGACAAAATTGATGGTATAGGTATTCTATCTAGTCCTTCGTGTAACTCGGTGAATGTGATGAATATTTTCAACTCGACTCCTCGACGTAGACGCAGTCATGGTCATCGTCATTATACATCACCTTCTCTGCATGATATCTCTATTAATGACTTGCTGTCATTCATACAAAAGCCGTTAGGTATTCATCACATTCGCACGAAACTTTATTCATTACCCCTTTCAAAACTTCATTCTCTGTTCAATTTATGTTTGGAGTCCACTGTTACAAACCCTCATTCAAACCAATACAAACTTCAAGCTATAATTTCGGATATTGCAAGTCACAGACTTTTCAAGCCAGTTCGCATTGGAAAAGATGAAAAAGAGAAAAGATCTTTTCTAAATCTTTCCTTTGCCAACAAAGGTCTCGATGGCGTCAACCTAGGCAATATCCTTCATCATAAATTAGTTCAATCGAAAATACCTCCTTATTTCAAAGACCAGTTTGTACCAATAATTTCTTATACCTATACCAAACCTATTGCAACTAAAATTTTCAATTACAAACGCGTTTTGCAGAATCTCGATATTGACGACTTCAAGTCTAAACCTCCTGATTGCACTTGTGCTAGTTCCCAATTCACATATAATCCTGCTGGCCACGTTATAACCGGTGACCTTAACATTGTTAATAACACTTCTCTACGAAATGTGTTATCGAAAGGTCCGAAATATCGTGAGCCTAAATCCATCAATTGGAAATACAACTTTAAAATTTTGATGGACTCAGTCGAGGATTATGCCAGGCAATGGGATAAACGTGAAAAGGAAGACGTAGACACTCTATCCGAATGGATTAAGGCAGTGAGGTCGTTAATACAAATCAGAATTAAGAAACTGAATGGGTCCATCAATGCCCATGCTACGTCAATCTTTAAAGACCCAAATGTTGCTAAACACTTATCCGACCTCCATGATAAATATGTTGTTGTCCCCGCAGACAAAGCCCCACATAACATCGTTTTTGTCTGTAAAAGTCACTACATTAATTGCTTGATAAACGAATTAGGTATAGACAATTCACTTGGAAACTCAACATATACCCTCACGACACTTACCAAAGAGGAAATCCTGGATAATCATAAATCATAGGTCTGTTCTTTGTTCCTTTGGTATTTCAACCAAAGACGAAGAACTGGATCTTCCATCACTGTATTGGATACCTAAGCTACATAAGTGTCCTTACAAACAACGGTATATTGCTGGGTCTTCCAAGTGCTCCACGAAACCTCTTTCTAAATTATTAACATCCATTTTATCAGCAATCAAAGACGGGCTTCAAAGTTATTGTGAAACTGCCTATTCTAGAGGTGGCGTGAATCAGATGTGGATACTTAAAAATTCCAAAGATCTTTTAGAGTACATACAATCTAACTCTCTTTCATCTTGTAACAGTATTAAAACATTTGACTTTTCTACTCTGTACACAAGTATTCCACATTCCAAACTAAAAGACAAATTGAAAGAGTTGGTATTACTTTGCTTCATAAAAAAGAATGGCCAACGTAGATACAAGTATCTTGTCTTAGGGAGGGATAAATCATACTTTGTAAAGAATCACTCTGATTCAAACAAAAAATTCTCTGAAACCGATATTATCAAGATGCTTGATTTCTTGATTGACAACATATTTGTAACGTTCGGAGGACGTGTTTTTCAACAGACTGTCGGCATCCCAATGGGAACAAACTGTGGCCCTCTACTTGCCGACTTGTTTCTTTATTATTATGAGGCTGACTTCATGCAGGAACTTCTTAGGAAGAAAGATAAGAAGTTAGCAATATCCTTTAACTCTACTTTCCGCTATATAGATGACGTTCTTTCACTAAACAATTCAAAATTTGGTGACTATGTGGAACGCATCTATCCCATCGAATTGGAGATAAAGGATACTACAGATACAGTTAAGTCGGCTTCATATCTTGACTTACATCTAGAAATTGACAATGAGGGTCGGTTGAAAACAAAACTTTACGACAAAAGAGATGATTTCAGCTTTCCAATTGTGAACTTTCCATTTCTAAGTAGCAACATTCCAGCAGCACCTGCATACGGGGTATATATCTCCCAATTGATACGATATTCCCGTGCTTGCATTTCCTATCATGATTTTCTTGATAGAGGGTTACTGCTCACAAGGAAGCTATTTAACCAAGAGTTCCAAATGGTGAAGTTGAAATCATCCCTTCGTAAATTTTACGGACGCCATCACGCGTTGGTTGACCGTTATGGAATAACCGTTTCACAAATGATATCGGATATGTTCCTTACGTCGTAACTGCAATCACCTTCCCTTTTATGAATGTGACCTACCGAATTAGACTATTTACCGGATTTGTAATCACATAAGCAACACGACGGGTGCCACATGTGGAGCAGGATCTGCTTACCCTTCCGGAGCACCTGAGATCACCCCTAGTTTTTGGTGGGGTTCGTGTTGTTTATTCTTTAGTTTTCTATGTTGTGTCATGTGTACTATCGTTTTTCTGTTTGTCTTTTTCATTTTTAGCCATGGCGTTGTTTGTTTTAGATTTATGAGTTTGACTGTCCCTTTGGTATCTTTCGTCCCTCTTTTATCAGATAAAGACTTTATGAACGTGCTTGATATGAAATAAAATATATATGTAAGTGCTTTGTGTATAAATGCAGGTCTGTACTGAAGACGATATTTTTTTCCCGAGTTATTCATTGATCCATACTCACTGACAACATAAAGAAAAGTATTAAACATTCGACAGGCAAAAATATAAGCTGACAGTTAAATCAAAGCTTTTTATCTACATTTGTTCCTAACAACGGAAGTAATCTCACAGCAATATCAAAACTAAAGCGGAATTAAAATCCGAAAAATACATGAAAATCGAACAAGTGCCACAAGAGAGAGGCAAACCCAACATTCAAACTCATAGGTCGAAAATAAACATGATAAGCTGACAACGCCATTTAAAAAAACAAGAAGAAATACCTAAAAGAATAACAGCAGTATATAAAACAAAGCATGGAAAAATAAAGACTGGTCAACATGAACGACACCAAAAACCGAGGGCAATTGAAGAGTTTGTATTAATTGTATTTTCAATGTTTAGTCATATTTTCGAATATTAAGTACTAGAATAGTTTGTATTACATTATCTTGTATTTTTTGTTTTCCTTAGACTATACGAAAACGTAGTTGTTCCTAATCAGGAAGCACCGCAAGAAGAATACAGTACAATAAACAATTCATCAATTGATTCAAACTTGGCTATTGAACATACATATAATAATATCTGACATACATCATATGTTTTTTTTGTATAGCATTATAATCATATGAGAATAGAACCTATAATATAGAAAAAAAATATATTTGGGAAAACCCTAATGGCTATTGAATCGCAAAGTTGTTTCTTTGAAATTTTACATTTTTTTTAAACAAATTGATGCTTATCCATTTTCTTTCATTAATTTTGATAAAATTGATTATATAGAATATAAATGTTGATTAAACTGCCACAAAACATACAGTTATGTATTTATTAAATAAAATCAGAGAATTTAAGCTACACTCTCCAGCAGATTAATTCAATCATCAGACTTTTTGTATTTAAGGATTAAAGCTAATTAAAATACATGTACTATATTATTCCCAATGAGACAACTCTTCACAAGAGGCCAAACGACACATTAATTAACAACTATTGGTCAATGTTCGGCCTTCAGCAATGAGGTCTTGTTCAATTTTTTTTAAAGATGAATCGACAACGAATCATTATTGTTTAAATTATTTCCATGATCTGTCTCCTTTAAATTTAACAAATAAAACCATAATTTAAATGGACACTGCCCAATGTCAACAATTTATAACAATTTATGACTTAGGTTATTGACAAAGATAAAATTATTTACCGATGAAAGTCAGGTTATTGAAAATTTAACAAATACTTGAGATGTTAAGACGACTATGGAATTTGATGCGGTGTTAAGCGGCATTGCTATGATACTTTTTATAACAGGTGAGTTTGTTAACATTTACATACTTTGCGACTGAGAGCGGCTAGCAAGATTCTAATATATAACAATTTTTACTGCTAAAAGATCGAACTTGATTTTCTTTGTTCCATATGATCATCCAGTCTGAAACCACATCGTTACGGGATGTACACGTGTACCTTTAAACAACAAAAGAAACTTTTGACAATTTCCAATTTGTGCATTGAATTACTAAATTGAATTATTTACTTTTAGTGGAGTATTTATTATGAAGGGTTCTTTCATTCTTTTGTACGTAGCGTTAAACACTTGGACGGATTTAATAATTGAACTTTTACTATATGGAAAGCGTTTACCTTTAATTTTGACCATATAATTCAATGGTATTTGATTTTTAGAAGTGTATAAAGTGATCATTGGTATAATACTATAAATAAGGCTAAAATATGTGCATGCAATTAGTCGAATTCGAATGAACTTAAGGGGTACCCATCACTAGGAATGAAATAGATTTTGCTCGTTTTATTTTCATTAAATTTTGACAAAATATTAAGTTCTTCTTCTTCTTCTTCTTCTTCTTCTTCTTCTTCTTCTTCTTCTTCTTCTTCTTCTTCTTCTTCTTCTTCCAATAATTTGCATACCGCCTCTGGTGTATTATCGCAAATGACTTTGACCTGTTGACAAAAATATAATGGAATTCACTACTTACAGGAATTATTTCGTTGGATGTAAAGCAGTTTGTTATGATATATAGTTATAATTGCCTTTAAAGTTCAGTATACTTTACTGAGACAGCAGTCCAAGGACATACATAAGACTAACACATCTACATTTATAGAAAATTGTTTCATGGCGTGTATTATATGTTTGTATGTCTCCTCAAACTTTAATTTAGAATGTATCATACCTTGTGAAATGTGTTCTTGACTTTCTAGAGTGCAATATAATTATTATGTAGAGTATATGAGCAGCGATAATCACACCAAATAATACCAATGTAACTCCACTAGATGCCTACTTCGACACTCAATGTATCTTCAGTGAGGTAGTGATGCTAAAGGCCAAAATATTTGAAAACCATATCCTATAAAATGTCAAAGAGCTGAAGATGACAATCTGCATTTACGAACCAAGACCGGTTACAGGATAACATGTAACAAATGACGCATAATTATGAATGACGCATGCAAGAATACTTCCATGTTCCAAGCAAGAATTAAAGATCAAAGTTTTAAAAAAAATATAGAAAATAGGGAAATAAAATAATAAACATATTTATGTAAAACATTGGTATCATTGTTTTCAAAGGTTATAAAGCACAGATAGTCACACTAACAGTTGACAAGACGTTACCAGTAGATGAAGGTGATAGACTAGAGTTTACATGTTCTTTAACAGGCTATCCGAAGGTGGTCCAGTATATCAAAACACAGGATACTGGACCCATAGTATACTGGATAACTATTGGTGGACGGTGTGACCAGATACTCTACAACAAAACTTTATATAACGCCACATGTGACAAATATTATTCTAGATTTTATCTCGAAATTCGAAATGTGCCCAGGACGTTCAATCAAAACAATATCACATGTGAAGCTCAGTATGATTTAACTACAGGAGAAACACAAAGTGTTTTACATACTATAACATTAGAAGTGAAGCCAAAAAGTAAGTATACATCCTCAAATATTTACTGTAGGACTTACAAACTCATCATATACATGTGTTCCTGAAAGTTTATACAAGTAAATTGTATGTGCAATAATCGGAATCGTGCCGTATCAGCCATACGTGATAACATTCATATCAGTCATGATTGCAAAGACAATAGGGAACGACCATTTTTTTTTTTTGTATTGGCTTTATCAAACCCCTCATCTGTATTATGTTATATACGACTCTAGTGAAAACCATGAAAAATCATCTATTTGAGGTATATATAATGACGCGGTATGAGATGGCGTTTTTTCAGTAGCGAAGCGTGCATATATCAACCTTCAACCAATATAATCCCTCGGGCAGTAATTGGACTCTCGGGTTGAAACTGGTACTGAAAAGTACGCATGATATTCTCTATGCATCAAAGGTTGATTGTACAATAATATCTCATGCACGATCAATCGTCATGATTTAATTTCTGATATTGTTATTTGTCTATTTTGGTATTTTCCTTGCACGAAATTGATAATTAATACGAAAAGAAAGACATCACAAAATCTACTCTGATACAGACACGAAACACAAATATTTCGTAAGGTTCATTTCTTGAAAACAAGTCATAAAATATTGCCACTTATTTGCCAGTCAGCAAAATAAATAGAAAAAATGATTATTTTGAAATCTATTATATGCAGCCATTCCTACTTTAAAAATAACCAAGAAGATTGAAGAGATTTTTATTACTTTCTTAAACAAACAAAAGATCGGTTTTATATAACACCAGGTAATCAGCATCAGATACACGCGTGAACGTAGGAACTGCACATGAATAATGATTTTTCTATTTTAAATTTGGTTCTGGCTTCCTACACAGAGAACTGAGTGACGCACTTCCAACTATCACTGTTCGTCGTATACATTAACTATTGTATAATATCTCGTCTACTTTTTTTAAAATTTCAAATTCTAATGACATTCAGTCGATAAAGACACATGCATTTGAGTATTACCATAGCTGGTATTGTTAAAACATGGACTAATCCAAAATAGATACTTAGCATGCTAACTGTTGCATGTGTAAGAAGTGGAAGTAAACTAGCCATAAATTCACATCCAGGCGAATAACCCATATCAGCCCTATGTGACGTCAGGCGGTCGTGCTGAAATGGGGTTATCAGCCTTGAGGCATATTTCATAGTAAAATTTATACATATCATTTTCCATATATGGGTGATTGATAATACCCGAGAGAGACTTGCTGTAAACATGCTATTTGCATTATTTTTGGAATTTAGCGGTAACAAAATTAAATTTTTAATTTTAAATAAAATTAAATGGTCGTTCCAACTGTACATATACACAGTGTGGGAACGGAACTGTACGGTTTTCTAATAATTTGGTCATTCGGGAGACTGTCAAGCGGGGCTCCGACATTTGCAAAATAACAAGTTGCTTGATGAAAACTTCGATGAACTCTTATGTTACGATACAACGTTTCTGCTTCAAGTTTTAGTAGCTAAAACATTCTTTATGTAAATATGAACCAATAAAATAATAAGAAAGATATATGCATCCAAACGTTTTCCTTAGAATGGTGGAGCTCCGTGTAAAACGATCAAAATTGTCACACAACAGCGATCAAAAATGTCAAATAAATATCGAAAAATCAATGTTTGCTACCTGAATTTTCACATGTACCTTTTCTAATATATAGTCTTACCTGTCTGAAAGTTTCAAAGCCATTGTCCAAGTAGAAACCCAAATATATTCATTTTCTCCATGTCGGATATTTTTATTGACTGTACAATCGCTTGCAAGTTTACTGTAATATCACTCGGAGCCTTCCTGTACAATCGCTTGGAGCTTTCCTGTAGAATTGCTTGGCCAAATTTATTAAATATATATGCATTGCATTGGTTGTTTCTTGCTGTCCTATTATATTCATTTATGGTATTTGAAATGAAAATAAGCACAAAACCAGTCATTCTGACAATTAAGATTCTATCAAGGAACCCTTTTAAGGTGACTATATTAGGGACAAAAACAAAATGTGTACAATAGATATCAAAAAGAAGGTGTGGTATGATTGCCAAAGAGACAACTCTCCACAAAAGACAAAAATGACACAGAAATTACCAACAATAGGTCACCATACGGTCGTCAACAATGAACAAAGCCCATGCCGCATAGTCAGCTATAAAATGCCCCGAAAAAACAATGTAAAACGAGAAAACTAACGGCTTATTTATGTACAAAAAATGAACGAAAAACAAATATGTAACATATAAACAAACAACCACAGAATAAGTATACAAGACAAAAAGAAAAGGACAGTACAAAATATGTTAAGAATCTCATCTAAAATATAAATGAAAATAATCCTCGTACAAAATAAATATTTATATATACTGAAAACGTGACTAGATGCTCTGGAAGGGTAATTAGCATATTTTGAATTTTACTTATTATTTAATAGCAATTTAAAAAAAAATACATATTTGAACAATACAACAAAGATTTTTTCATCACATGATCGGGATATTGTAACTTGATAAAGGAATTCGAATGTGGAATGGTGGTAGTTAACCACTGATCCAAGAAAAGACACGTATATGTCAATAAACATGATATTAAAATAAGAAGATGTGGTATGATTTAAAATGAGATGTCTGTTTATTACAAGCTATAGATACTGGTAGAAAAAGCTCCAGTAAAATTAAATATTATCAAGGATGGGAGAGAACTTGTTATCTGAAAAACAGAGAAAACACAAAATCCTTCAACATGATTTTTTTTATATCAATGTTACGATTCAGGAACTTTTCAATATTCCCAACTATAGCATCCGACAAACGAACGAAACAGTTGGTGTTTTTTTTTTGTGTGAGAACAACATTTTATCAAACCACATTTATATCTTCAATATAAAAGTACGGAGATGTGATATGATTGTCAAAGCTAAAAAAATAAATGGATTTAAGCAATTATAGTCGGCTATAAAAGGTCCCGACATGAAAAATAAGAATCAATACCTTTCGAATTTAACTGACGCCTAATTCATAATAAAACAATTTCGAAAAACATATATGACAGACATGAACCAACGACAACCACTGAACTACGGGCTATTGACTTGACACAGGTACATAACGAATTTGGCAGAGTTAAAAATGTCTGTGTGCGCTCATTTCTCCCCAAAACTAGCACAGCACAAGACCAAACTATAAAAAAACAGTTGAATGATCGGATCATCATTTAATACTATCATTGACGATATCAGATCAGGTGCGGATCCCGCCTTTCTGCAAAAGGGGGATCCAAACCACGGAACACCTTGAAACGTCCTCAAAATTAAAAAAAAAAAAAATCGAAAGAAAATGAGGTTTCAACCACCAAAACTCCCTCTCCCCGCATACCGGATCCGCTAATGCAGGTTACATCCATTCAAATAAAATCTTCAAACATCAGTAACACTTTTAAGTGTGAAATTTAGGTTTAAAAAAAAAGGATAACAATACCGAATAACTAACTGTTATTAAATCATAACAGAAAAAGGAGAGAAAAAATGGATTTCTACTGGGTCAATGGCTTTGAAACTTTCAGACAGGTAAGACTATATATCAGAAAAGGTACATGTGAAAATTCAGGTAGCAAACATTGATTTTTCGATGTTTATTTGACATTTTTGATCGCTGTTGTGTGACAATTTTGATCGTTTTACACGGAGCTCCACCATTCTAAGGAAAACGTTTGGATGCATATATCTTTCTTATTATTTTATTGGTTCATATTTATACAAAGAATGTTTTAGCTATCAAAACTTGAAGCAGAAACGTTATATAGGAACATAAGAGTTCATCAAAGTTCCCATCAAGCAACTTGTTATTTTGCAAATGTCGGAGCCCCGCTTGACAGTCTCCCGAATGACCAAATTATTAGAAAACCGTACAGTTCCGTTCCCACACTGTGATATATGTCTGTTACAATAAATGTAAATTCTAATGTTTTCTCTTCGTATATTAATTTCTTTTTATTTCATCCTAATTTCTGATTTTTTCTGAAGTAACAGTTCAATCATCAAGTTTTACAATCATTTATATGAACATAGGGAGAAGTGGTATTATTTCAGCCGAGACAACCATCGACTGGAGACTTGTTTAAAAGACAATGGTGTTTGGAAGCAGCAACTATACGCCGTCATACGGCACTTAATAATGAGCAAAATCTTCATAAGTAAACTAGGCCCCAAAACGAAAAATGTAAAACACACAATTAAGGAAACGACAATTGCCGGATAAATGCTAAGAAACATTAAAGGCAGACAAAAATGGTAGATACTACCCAATAAAAACATAAAAGGCTCATTACAGTCACATGCATAATTTGACGGGGTTAATCATATTTGTTAGCGCAGAACTTTACAAAGCACAATATAAAGAATAAATTGTAAAAACAAATGGGAAAGTGCATGCTTCATCGGTATGGCTTAGAGTATAACATAAAAACAAAATACCGACCTAAGAGCACTCGCAGTTACAGAAAACAAGTTCAAAGCCGATGATAACCAATGAATAATTCATTTCTAGCTAGCATTTCAATTTATATTAGACAAACGACTTAAGATTCTGCAAATAGATATGTCACTAAAAGGCAGAGTATTGGAAAATTGACATCAGTGATTACATCAATCAATTTACATAACTTGTAATACGATAGTGACATTTATAGATATCTCTGCATTATGAATAACATTTTTAGATGATGGTGTTTCTAGTAGAAAACAAACAATATCTGTGGTGAAAGCTTGTTGCGATTCTCTACCTGGTCAAAGGAAAGTCTTAAAACTGGTATTATTTTTTTTTGTGTCTCTGCTTTGTACGTCACTCAGAATAAAGTGATCGTGTAGGGTATCATATATTCTAGACTGTTACCCGGTCGTTGTTGAAATTCCCCACAATTGTATTTTTCGAAGGCATACTATAGATATTTCACCGAGGGAACTAACCTCAGTCAGGATTCTACTTCGTCAAAATTATCTCCCCATTACGCCAGTTCATTTTCACAATCGTAGAAATGGAAGCCATTGTAGGGATGACGCGCTGTCAATTTTGCTCTTGGAAACCAATAAATTTATCCACATTGCACCTTTACGATCCTTATATGTCAGTTGTATTTTAAAAGACAAATGTATCAACAAGCTAATGAGCATCAGTTAATGATCTTGTCTGCATTGATTCAACTTAAAATTATTGTCTGATCGGTTGGCAGGTGGAATTTTCAAAAATTCATAAAATTCTAAAAAAATTCTAATTAAATATTTCGTGGAAGGGCAGACTAGATTTTTTTAGTGGTTAAAGACTATAAACCCTAGTTGTCACACACAAAAAATTATATTTTTTCGAAGATATGCATTTTCGTCATCCAACTTGAAAGATTGTCGCCAAGTACTTTTAGTAAAAAAATAGCTATACGAACACACCTTCTCTGTTTTTGTGATTCATTAGATAGGTATTTCACTTGACCCATATGATATATTTCATCTTTTAGTACTGTGATTTTTTTATGTTATAAAGTCAACCTGTAGCTTTGATATATAAAAATGATAGAATCTGAAGCGAGACGATGTATGAAATATTCCTGCTTTGTGCGATATCAAGACAAAATATTCAACTCAGACACGTCCTAACATAAAAAGGTGCACTCGACTTTCTCTTTTCGATACAATTATTACCCATTTTTTGGAATTTTTTCTTGAGTAACATAATGGAAGGGCAGACACGAAAATTACTGAACTAATAGATTGATATGTTTTCCGTCCGTGGTAAAAAATCAATCTTTTGTTCTATTTCAACCGGGTTTCCACCTGACCTACATATCTTTATGTTGGGATTTACCTTATTAACTAGTATGCTCAAATCCAGGTTGGCGTGTCGGTCGAGTACTTAATAGGGTTTACATTCAATTAAATTGACACTATTTCGTTCTAATACACATCATGCACATGTTATACAACTGGACGTTAAACAATAATTCACCAATCCATCCAGTAAAAAAATAAGGTATATATCGTATAAATTCATGAAACGGATCTTGTCCTTTAACGCACCTAATTAACGAAACTTAACCTGGGAAGGGATTTAATCACTATTACACACACATATATATAAATCAGAGCTAGCTTTTTATCAAGAAGCCACAGTTATCTTCTAGTTTAATAAGGGAGATACCAAGGGTTAGGCCGAACTATTTGCTTTATGCATGGTACGGTTCACATGTACATAATTACTTAACACGGAGTTAGTTGACGAACTGATTAATTTGGACCTATAAATCTGATTTCTTTACTTGACTTTTTCTTTACGTTAAGATACTTACAATGTGTGTCTTGAAACTAAATGATGACATATGTTAACATGTCCAATCGTTTCAGAAAATATTTTTTCAATAATTGTCTCCACTTTTTTTTATTAGATTTTCTATGGACAAAGAGTGGTGTTATATGCAATCATGTAATGTGACTGATTTTTATATATTTACATTTAAACATATTTATTTTATAGTGTATTGGGAAAAAAGTTATATTTATCCCTTTCCACTTTGCGAGTGCGAGTACTGCCTTGTAGCGGTATTAACCTGCTCTTTTTCGAAATCTACAGGGGTGTCTTTTACATGCAAGAGATAAATTTTCTATATTGAAATCTATGCCTATTTTAGTCTAATATATATATAATTTTGAAGCAGATATACAAATGTTCTTATAATACTCTAAACAAGAATGTGTCCTAAGTACACGGATGCCCCACTCGCACTTTTTTCATTTTTCATGTTTAATGGACCGTAAAATTGGGTAAAAAATCTAATTTGGCATTAAAATTAGAAAGATCATACCATAGGGAATATGTGTACTAAGTTTCAAGTTGTTTGGACTTCAACTTCATCAAAAACTACCATGACCAAAAACTTTAACCTGAAACTTCCACTTTCATTTTCTATGTTCTTTGGACCGTGAAATTGGGGTCAAAAGTCTAATTTGGCTTTAAAATTAGAAAGATCATATCATAATCAACAAGTGTACTAAGTTTCAAGTTGATTGGACTTCAACTTCATCAAAAACTACCTTGACCAAAAACTTCAACCTGACGGACGGACGAACGGAGGCACAGACGGACGGACGAACGGAGCCACAGACCAGAAAACATAATACCCCTCTACTATCGTAGGTGGGGCATAAAAATAATACATTTATCAGTATATACACACTACATTAAGTCAAACAATTGAAGTTTAAACAATTCTACTTTTCAAAATCAAACACTCTGTATAAAGATATCATTCTCTTTAAAATTTACAATTACAAAACAATATGATTTTTCGATTTTATTTTAGAAACAGAAGAAACACCCACTGAAGGTCCACTCTCCTACAAGGGTAAGTTAATCTAATTGTAAATTTCTGAATGACGCATGTAATGTCTTAAGATAGAAATCAACCTTTTTTAACTTCCTATTACATAAATAAATCAACAGTATATGAAAAAACTCCGAGGAAAATTCAATCGGAAAGTCCCTAATCACATGGCAAAATCAAATGACAAAACAATCAAACGAATGGACAACAACTGTCATATTCCTGACTTGGTACAGGCATTTTCAAATGTAGAAAATGGTGGATTAAACCTGGTTTTATAGCGCCAAACCTCTCACTTTTACAACTTTCTCATCAAATTCCGTTATATTTACAACGATGCGTGAACAAAACAGAATTAGAACGTTCATGGGAATTAATATGAGTCTAAAACCACCAAAGGTTGATAGCACTTACCAAAATGAGTGAAAATATTACATTAAATCACAAAAAAGAAAAGAAAAGATCAGTTGAATGATAATTTATCGTTTCATATGTCGTACGGTGACCTATAGTTGTTAATTTCTGTGTCATTTGGTCTCTTATGAGAGTTACACATTCAAACGGCACAATTTTTGGCATTTAGTAAAAGTTCTAACTACATAATTTCTAGTAATAAATAAATTATACTGATGGGATCTTAATATCCTCGCAAGTGGGTCCGCACCCGTCAAACAACTACTGTTGGTAATAGGATTTTATTTAATTTCAGAGTGTTCAGTAACGGGTAGAAATATTCTCATAGGATTTTTTGTGGTTCTAATAGTTGCACAAGTTATGGAATGTGTAATAGGGTTTGTCCTTTTCCGAAAAGGTAAGATTTAAAATAATCCCCTTATAAAGAGACACAAACATGTATTTAAATCAATAAAATATTATAACAGACGAAACAAGATGCGATGAAAAAAATCGAAAATGAATTTTCATCTGTTCAATTGATTTGTTATAGTAAACTTATCATTGTGGTTTGTAAAAACAAATCACCAAAAGACAACACGAAATAACCCATGACAAATAAAGAGGCCAACAATTGGTTTCGGCATTACACTTTGAATAATAAACGAAAAGACCAAAGGTACAGATGTATGAGTGTATCTCCTCAAGGAATAAACCATTAAAATAGTGAATTTAAACGTAAAGGGTGAACATTTTGCAATCAGTCTGAATATAAATCAATATGATTATAAGATATATATAATATATGTACATCAACTTTTGAGCTTGGGAAAATATATAACTTGACAGTATTGGCCCATTAAATAAAACAAAACAAGATAACAGGAATAGCCATACTAATAAAACAAAAATATTGGACAGTACATCAGACCAGTCATTATACGAATAAATGTTCAAACTAAGAAAAACAAGAGTAAACAATGTTCAGTTCAGAAAGTCTGATTTTGTATTTGCACTAGACGCTTGTTTCGTCTACAAAAGACTCGGCAGTTCGATTAGAAAAAATAAAACTTGCCAAATAAAGTAAGAAGTTGAAGAGCATTGATGACCAAAAATTCCAGAACGTTTTGCCAAATACAGCTAATGTAATCTATTCCGAAGGTAGAAAAGCTGTAGTATTTTAAACATGTAAAGTTTACAGTTAATTTATAATTTTGATCATATCAATGATAATTTATGTCAATACAGAAGTGCTGACAACTGGGGTTGGTGATATCCTCGGAGAATAAAATCCCCACAAGCAGTGGCATCGTATGTTGATAAGTATCATAATGAATGTCTTCATTGTTTGTAGGTAGACTAGTGTTTACAAAGCAAAGGTATGTAAAACAAAAAAATAATCTTATTTTATCAAACAGAAAATCTAAAAGGATATAATATGACTAAATCCGAAATAATAATAAGCAATATGATTATTTTCATGAACATACATGTACAACGTAAGGGCAACCGTCAGTAGTATAGCACTGTTTAAAAGTCATAAATCGACTGAGAAAAAAAAACACAAATCCGGGTTACACACTAAAACTGTCAACTATAAGAGTAAAAAAAAAAACCGGAACAACAGAAACACTGAATGCACCAAATACATAGAAATGGACTATTTAATAACAAATGCCATATTCCTGACTTGGTACATGATATTTACAGAAAACTATAGGCGTGTTGAACCTGTTTTTATGTGTGGCCAAACCTCCCGCTTATCAGGCAATGTAAAACAAAGTATATCACTAAAATGACAACTCTACGTGACAGTAATACAACACAAACAAACGCAAGAACACCCAGCACAGAGAAACGCATAAACAAATAACCTATCAGTACTCTTCATCAAGTAAACCTCAGAATACCAACGGACATCTTCCTTTACCAACAGAGAAGCAAACCACAAAAAAGGGCATAAGTTTTGTGACGTATATTTAATCTTGAAATTCATACAACTATATGAAACGAGTTCAAATATTTACAATTATTTTTACAATACAGATCCACATAATCACCATGACGGTCCTCAAAGGCTATTTTACATGAACGATGTGAAGAAGACGTCATATTTTTTAGGACTAACACAATACTGTATTCACTAAAAATAGAAATTAACTCGAATCTACTGAAAAATAATTAAAAAGAGTATTAACAAAATTACTGGTCAACTTCGCAAATCACGCACATGTATTTACAAGTACAGTGTGTGTGTATTCGTTTTTCTAGGTATTAATGTTTCTGTGTAATGTATTTTAAAGTTCTGATTTTATTTTCGTCTGTATGTTCTTATCTTATCTCTCTTTGTTCGTCTTGAACTTCATATTATTTATCGCCGACTTATTCTCTTGACAATTTACATCTAATAGGAAATAGTATAAATGATAACGATAGTATCATTAAACGTTCCTGCATTACATTGCCTAAGGATATACTGAGAAGATTTTTTGTTGTTATTAGCAATAGTAATTATAAAGGTCAAAACACATTAAAACTGTAAATGTAAAATAAAAAAAAAATTTCTACAACTGAATGTTAATTTTACTTACGTTAAAGGTCAGGAAATTAAGCAAGCCTAAATTTGCACTAACATTAAAACTTTGATTTAAGATTTCAATTTTTATTTGTATCTAAGTTTAGTTAGTACAAATTTAAAATCAAGTATTTTTGTCCAATATTGTCACAATAAAAGCATTTCAGATGTGCTTAACAAGGTCCTTTTACGGGTAATGTATTGTTTAAATAGTTTTGGACTCGACTGGTATGCGCTCAATATTATTAAATTACAAAAATGGGGAAATATGCATTTTGTTTCATTTTTGGTAGATAAATTGACATTTTTTTTAAAACAATTAGTTTTCATCTAATATCAACAAGTTGTAAAACATTATGGTTATTGACGTTGGTATCCATGCTTCACTGATGAATTTTGTACTAGACCTATTTTAGTAAGATAATTTGTATTACTTTGCACAAATCGTTGAATGTATTTTAAAAAGAAGAATTTACTATTTCCATATTGTAGGTCGTACGAAGATGTCAAACGGAACAATATAGAAGGACAGACGTACAATACAATGGACAAAGGAACAAACGACGCAACCATGGAACAGATATACGATGATGTTAAATACTGATTTAAAGAAAGAGAGAGATCCCCACATCATCCAACATTAACTGGTAAACAGCATTATCACACCAAAAATGCAATATAGAGGTCATGTAGAAATATATGAACATAAAAGAATATGACAGTCAAATTGCTATAAAAATATGTCTGATGGATATTGTCTTATTTACCTATGTTTTCATATATAAATTCTTAATGTAGGCTGCAGGAATAATACATATGATACTCGCTAACAACAGTTTGTGTACATGCAATCGAGTCATTATATGTTGAATAACACATAACAGGTGTAGAAAAAAGAAAACAAATAAGATAAAAACGAACCAAATGATAAAAGAACTATTAGACAAGTCTATGAAAAAACAAAACAGTATGCAAACCGCAAACACAAAAACTTCATATATAGGTGTAATGCGAACTCCCATCAACACATTGAGCAGCATCGGTTGCACTGGAAGGGCACACATGCATTTTGTTTAATCAACATCCATCATATAACACAGTGGTCATAGCCGGTATTCATTCAAAAGATCAAAACGGTAAAGGAACGTACAACTCATATGTAGCACATTTAGCTGACCAATAGACCAAATGATTACACATTTAAGCTTGACTCGAACCTAACGAATCAGTTTATCGGACAGATGTGGCCATCTGTCAAATGTACATCTTTTATTGTTTCCTATAGAAAACGAATATAATAATGTTAGGATAATTTTCAGAAATGGAATTTTTGTATTTTGTGTTTAAAAATATGAAGGGACATAAAGTAAATGTTAGCAGATAATCATAGATCATAAATTACCCTTTTCCGTATTGACCCTGTAACCATTCTGTTACATTTTGTACTCCCGTAACAGCAAAAGGCATACGTAGGAGCTGATATGGATGGAAAGATAATATCAGGACCGATATTGAAGTGGGAAAATTAAAATCAATGAAAATCTTCAAGAACATATAAGAGCACCTGAGATAGACCCACGGTTGTCGTGGGGTTCGTGTTACTGTTGTACCACTTTTTATGACATTTTTACCTATTGTGTTAGTTTTGTTCACATATCGTTGTCAATATAATGGAATTTGATGCGACTGTCAAACAAGTGAGAGGTTTAGCTAGTTTTAAAACCAGGTTTAATCCACCATTTTCTACATAAGAAAACATTGTATCAAGTCAGGAATATGACAGATGTTTTCCATTCATTTGATGTGTTTGAGCTGTTGATTAGGGACTTTCCGTTATGAATTTTCCTCGGAGTTCAGTAATTTTGTAATTTTACATTTTATAAAACTAAATACTTAGCAACCCGAACCACACCAATAAAAGGAGTGATCTCAAGTGTTCAGATAAATAAACCGTGTGTCTGATTTGGGCAGATAATTGACTTGGATTGATCTGCGGAAATCATGTGCACCCTAATGTTAACGTAACACACATAATAAAATCTTATTTAACCTGATAACTATGTAGTAATATTATACCTCACAGTATAACGGAGTAATATATTGGATGATGAAATATCACGAGGTGTGAATGCATTCGGATATTTTCGTCCAAATCGAGAGAAGCGGTGAATAACCTGGACCATATGTACCGTCAGGTGAAAAACTCTATTATAGAGATATTACTCGTCAGATCAATGTCAGTGTATTTTTCAAACATACGTCAATATAAATTTACATATGAATGCTTTTTCATAAGTCAAGATTTTTCTGAAGCCAGAATACCACTGTCACATAAGGTGTTACATTCACTTCTAAATGTTGAGTGGAAGAATACCAACAAAGCATCTAAAGATAAATTTATACGACAGTTTAGCTCTGTTCGAATAAAGTTGATGAATATATGTAAAATTCGACCAAGCTATGAAGAAAAATTCCAACCCACAAAAATAAAAAAACCCAAAACAAATCATAATAAAAAAGACCCAATGACAAACCCGAAAATGATATATGACAAAAATATATATTTAAAATCGTAGGACTAATTATCTTAAAGTTGATCAACAAATAATGACATTATAACTACATGTATGCATTTAAATACTTTGACTGTTCTCTAGTACTTTGACATATACATAACGACCTTTTCTGTAACATGTCGGGTGTACTAATAACGGTGTACTTTATCTTTTGATAATGATAACACATTTATTTTATTGCTGATGATACATTATTATACTCATCTGTATGAAGTAAGCATTTAAGGTAAGATCATGGTAAATTTCAAGTCACATTTGATCGTTCATTCTTCGTCCAGATGATGTAATTCATTTTTTTTTTCAGGGCAATTGGAACTTCCGTTATAATCTCAGTTTTAATTGTGGTATTCATATTATCTTTTGATACGTAATTATCAAAACAATATATAAAATGAATTATTGTAAAAAATTAATTAAGATAATTCACGCATGGATTTATAACTGTGTGCAACGAACTACACTGCTATGATATATGTTTTGGACACTAGTAATTAAGGTGATAATAATTACATGTGTTTGACTGCAAGAAAATCTTTAGATTAAGAACATTGTATTCACTGCAATTGTATACCATTAATGCTATTTTACTCCGGGTGCTATACGGGAGATTGTCAGTAAAGCTTTCAGGTATATCAAAGAAACATCGATATCCCAATCTCTCTATCTCGCTTCCAATATCTTCTTTAAGCATTCAATATTACATCCGGGCCTCTTTTGAACAATGTTTCTTAATAACTAAATCTCTTAAATTATAGATTTTGATATTGTCCTGCCTTTGTTATGAGCAACTTTTGTAACGCCAAACTAGGTAATTGATTACGGAAATGTCAGCACATTTATTTCTTTTTTTTCTATTTTTAAGATTATTTTGAAAAAAAAACGTCAAATGTCAATGCACATGCACATGCAATGTTTCCTAAAATACCATCAACAATATCTCCCTAGATCAAACGTCAGAATTATTTGTTTGTTCAGTTATGTTGGTACCTGGAGAAATGAGTCAATTGTTAAGGACATACGATACAGTTACAGGGGAGGTAATGACGATGCTAACGTAAATTGTTATTTTCCGACGTCAAGCTGTGACATATCGGGAAAAGATTCAGTTTTCGACTGATTTTTGTTATTCAAACTTTAAAACGAGTTCATGGACCCCTCTATTTTAAAATGCCATTTGGTTTGATTACGTATGAGATTATGTGTGCCAATTTTCACGAAAACGTAAATAGTGCAATTTTTTTTAATTTGATAAATATACAGCAAAAAATGATGTTTTTTTTCTACATTCATGAACTTTTCATAAATATGAGTTATTTCTGAATAAAAAATGTATAAATTTTTAAGACACTTATAAAATACAGAAATTATAAATTATTTAACAAAAAAAAAAAATTGTATTTATCTTTTAAAACAAAAAAAGTTATGTCTTTCATCGAAAGGGAAAATACGGCCATAAATCCGAATTTTGAGCAAATATACAAAATTTCGACCTCATTTTACTCAAAAAGTAGCACATGTAGGTATATTTATTATAACATATTTGATTTAATCAGGTAAGAAATAGTCTATATGGAAATTTTTATCAAAATGTAAATACGGGATCAAAACTGTATCGTATGCCCTTAACAACAAACTTTGTGTCTGCTTTTAAATATCATTTGCCTTAAAGTGAACCCAGGTGATATACGACGAATCAAACAGTCATTTTAGTTGTTGTCTGATATAATAATACCTTTGCACGGAGAAAGTGCAATCACCTGAACTTAAATGGCTGCAGGCAATGTATGTTTAACGTCAGAAAAATATGATAACAATAAAGATGAAAGAGGGGCAATAGATACCAAAAGTACATTCAAACTTATCAGTCGAAAATAAACTGATAATCTATAGCAAAAACAGAAAAAAAAAAAAAAAAAAAAAACCAAAGACAAAGACAAACATAATTATAAAATACACAACGGAATTGAGAACAAAATGTATTTAAAAAGTTAACACACTAATTTTTTAGTCAGCTATGTTTTGGATCATACCTGACACAAACATTTGAACTGTGAAATCATTTTATCAATTTCGAAGGAATTACGAAGAGCCGAACTTTCTCTATGAAGGGAGTCAAATGCGGGGATATCCAGTGGCGTAGTATTTTGATATTAGACATAATACATGTCTAGCACAATGTATGATAGTCACTACGTTGTGGTATAAGTGCAGAGCACCAGTTTTGTGGAACGGAAGACAAAAATGATGTCTAAACTTATGTAAATAAGATTGATGTAATTTAAGTTTTATTTATTGATAAAGTTTAAAAATAAAGGAGACGCATGGTACTTTTATGTACAGACGACCACAATAACTGCACTAACCAAATACATATCTTTTTTGTGACATTTCAATATACTGCCTGTTATTTCAATTCATCCATTTGTTTTATCTTTTGGTTCAATTAACAGATCCTTTACTCGAATTTCAGATTAAGAAACATTTGCTTCAGAATTATTGAGTGAACAAGGACCTCGTTTTAACAATGTAAAATAATTTCAAATAATCGTTTCCTGTTTAGTATATCAATCAGACAGTAATCCTTTTGATTAACTACACAATAATCATACAATTATCATCAGTAATTTTATTAAAAAAATCAAACACTGATAAATATTTGCTGTGTTTCTTATTTTAAAATTTGAATTTAAATATATATACTTCGTCACCACGAAAATGAGTCAATAGCATGGTAAGTTCACCGTAGTAAGGAAACTTATAACAACATTATTTATTCTACGAAACAGATTTGATCGTCTATTATCAAATCATAGTAGAAATCGTTTGAGATTTGTCTTTGAAGTCCCCTATCTGAGATTAGAGTTATATTAATACCGAAACTCAGATAATGTCACAAAATATATGTTGGTTTTGTCTATTGCCGGGATTCAATTACAGGTGTGACTTTATCTTCTAGAATGTATGCTAGACTTTTATAAGTCAGTTGTGTTGTCATATGTCCTTCTCTACTTATCATTTGGTGGCGTTTGATATAACCGATTAATAATAAAAGAGGGACGAAAGATACCAAAGGGACAGTCAAACTCATAAATCTAAAACAAACTGACAACGCCATGGCTAAAAATGAAAAGGACAAACAAACAACAGCACACACGACACAACATAGAAAACTAACGAATAAACAACACGAACCCCACCAAAAACTAGGGGTGATCTCAGGTGCTCCGGAAGGGTAAGCAGATCCTGCTCCACATGTGGCACCAGTCGTGTTGCTTATGTGATAACAAATCCGGTAAATAGCCTAATTCGGTAAGTCACATTCATGAAAGGGAAGGGGATTGTAGTTACGACGTAAGGAACATATCCGATATCATTTGTGAAACGGTTATTCCATAACGGTCAACCAACTCGTGATGGCGTCCGTAAAATTTACGAAGGGATGATTTCAACTTCACCATTTGGAACTTTTGGTTTAATAGCTTCCTTGTGAGCAGCAACCCTCTATCAAGAAAGTCATGATAGGAAATGCAAGCACAGGAATATCGTATCAATATGGAGATATATACCCCGTATGCAGGTGCTGCTGGAATGTTGCTACTTAGAAACGGAAAGTTCACAATTGGAAAGCTGAAATCATCTCTTTTGTCGTAAAGTTTTGTTTTCAACCGACCCTCATTGTCAATTTCTAGATGTAAGTCAAGATATGAGGCCGACTTAACTGTATCTGTAGTATCCTTTATCTCTAGTTCACATAGTCACCAAATTTTGAATTATTTAGTGAAAGAACATCTATATTGCGAAAAGTAGAGTTAAAGGATATTGCTAACTTCTTATCTTTCTTCCTAAGAAGTTCCTGCATGAAGTCAGCCTCATAATAGTAAAGAAACAATCATAACATGACATTTCGTTTTTCATTGTCTATTTTTTTATGAGTCATGCTTTAAAATATCGTTCTTTTTTTCTTTCTTTTTTATCAAAGACGTATAAAACCTAATGAATATAATTGTATTATGTTGATTTTGGTTGAAAAAAGTATTCTTTTTTTATCATGGATCCATAATTTAGGTATGCAAAATATAACACCTTCATTGTTTTGAACCATGTTAAAGATATTTAGTACATTTTCAATCATAATGTCATGCGATTAGAACTGAAATATATTTCATGTAAAATTCAATGTTTATATTACTAGTACTTGAATTATTTCAAAAAAATGGGCGGTTTTTAATCAGTTTTTTAATCTTTGGTCAATTCATCTATACACTAGTGTTTTTGGATACACTCAGCAACGAAGTGTCCAATTATTGTTCTTGATCAACTCACATTTGGAAAAGTTTTAAACAGATTAAAATTGTCATATCAGAAACTCTAATACACTTGAGATTTACCGTACATAAATGATTATAAAGTTAATTAGTTTATTCGTCCCATGTCATACACTCAGTTCGTTTGTACTGCTGATTATATAACTGATAACTCATTCGTACATGTAATCAGTATAATGATTGATGTATCTGTAATTGATGTCATACATGTCTTTAAATAGACTATCATTATGCAAATTAAAAGGTATGCTCCTCCTGATCAGTTAAAACAAATCTGATAATAACTCGAGTCTATACTTGTAGCATGTTTACTTGTATATTAGTGTATTCATATATAAAAAAACTAATCTTTTCTCAATATAAGGGAAAGATATCAGGCAGAGAATTGTTTTATTTACCTCATCATTCATAACGGAAATGACGATGGCCTGCTCATTTTATACTTTTTATTAATCTTTTGAAAGTATTTCATGAGTTATAAGTTATAATCTATATTGTTTGCTGATTTATCATATAGAATAATTGCATAATATGTCGATTACTATTTTCACATGTATCTCAAGCAACTTTTTGGTGGATAATGAAATTTGCAGAAATGACACACCTCTTTCAGATTGTTTATCTTTCTAAAATTATCAAAAGACTATTTGAAAATAACCATTTACCTCGACGTCATTTTATCCTTATTGTTTCAGCAATAATATCATGAGGAGTTTACATTTTGCAAGCTTGAAAAGAGTGTTGAAGTGTCTGCTGCCATATTCATTGAAAGCTCAGAACCTAGTTCGCCAAAGTTCATCATTCTTCTTATGTCAGGACAAAGGTAAATTTACCTTGAACAATAATATACGGATAAGTAACTCTTTATTTTAGTGTATACTGTTGCTCAATCTTTTATCTTCTCGAATTTGGTTTTACTGTTGAGTTGTTTTTCAGGCTTTTAAACACCCTCTTTAATTTTTTCCATCAATTAATAGAATAGATTTTTTAATGGTCATAATCGAAAAAAAAGTCTGTGGCTATTTGTATCTACTTTTTCAAAATGATAATTTACGTGATATACTGTTTCCGAGTTCTTTTGTGTTCCTTTTGCGCTTTTTCAAGTGTTTAAGATATGCATCGCTAGAGGTGAATATCGTGAAGAATACAAATTAAACAATCTACATTCAATATTTAATATCATACCAAACAGGGTTCAACTTTTTTATACCACTGTTTTGATGACAAGTATAGCAAGCAATACACATTATACACAAATGTACATATTTATTCCAGGTACACTGCATTCAAAGATTTCATATTGTTCAATCAATAGTAGAAACCTTTCTTCGAACGCTTTATCGGATGTAAGTACATAAAATACGGAAATGTGATATGCGGAAACATAATTACCAAAGTCCAATTGTTGTGGATACAAAAAAACTTTAAGTCACCGTTTTACTTTCAGTATGATAAAAACCTATAACGTGTAGTCAGATAAAATGCCCCGACATGGCAGAATTTATAACTATTCAAACGAAGAAAAAAAAAAAAAAGTTCTCATTTATATTAAAATGGTTAGCGACATGATAGATATCAGACAACCACCACAATAATCTTAGTCAGTGATGTATCAGAATAACAGAAGAATCCCCGAATGACTCATTAGATTTGCACCTTACGTATTCCAGTTGGTTTGAAAACCAAATGCGTATACAAAGTCATTGTCGTTACAAACACAACAAAGATGAGAATGAGAATGAATTATGTTATATTCATATTATTATTTTTTTGTTTATGGCTATGATAAAATTTATTTCTTGTGGCATCATCGATTCACAAATATAACCAATATTCTGTCATATACAGGTGACGACTGATATAAGAGATGGTGGTAAATCACTCGCCATTGATTTCAAACAGAAAGAGCCGATGATGTAAGTTATTTGCGGTTTCTTGCAATAAAATATTTTTTCTAAATATTAATTCATTTAGAAATCTTGAAATAGTGCGATCATTTCAGATGGTTTTGCAGAATTACGCCAACTAAATTTGAAATAATAGCTTTGATGTGTTGAAATTAATCCAAAAATTGTCACAAGCGTCATATTTAAGCTCATTAAAGACGTTCAGTTATTATATCTTACCATCTTTAATTCGATGTCAAGGCAGAGTATTATCCAAATTATATTTTTTTCTTTCAAATTACATAAGACAGAACAAATTGTTTTCCAATAAAAGCGTTTAATGCAAAACTTGCGTTCTTTTACATTTTTGATAGATTTCCTAGTGTTTGGCTGCGGTTCAACTGTCATTGTCCTTTATGTAAACAACAGCACAGCGGCCAAAGATTGGTAGATGTAGCTGATATTAATATTGATACGCTAGTCAAATCGACAGAGATTTCAGAAAATGGTAAAATCGTTTTCTCAGTACTTATATGTTTCATTCGTGCACTAATTTGAAAAAAAAAATGTATACTCAATGTGTTTTTTAAGCCTACCTTTTTTGTCTAAGTAGTGTAGTTTGAAATCGAAACTATGCTTGTTTTGATTTTGTATCAAAAACAAGACATGATAGCCTCTAGAATTATCTTGTAAAATAGAGACTAAAGATACAAAATAGATATACAAACTCATTATATGAAAAACAAAGCCTGATAATGAAATGACAAACACAAAACAATAAAACACTGCGATAAGACAAACAGTATATAAAACAAACAGAAAATTAAAGACTGAGCAACACAAACTCCACCATCAACCTCTCAGGGGCACAGAAAGTGTTTTCTACACACGAGACAACTACAAAAATGTATTAGTAAGTGACATTTCACGGTCAAACTTTTATAACTTTAGAAGTTGTTGACACAAAAAAAACAAAAAAAAATGTTTCAGCCATTTCAGATCACATTATTATCCGTTTCGGGCGGATGTTTTCAGTAAAAGGTTTATGTTAAGTAGAATATTGTTATTTTGAAAATAAAGTAACAAGTTATACCTATAAACATCAGGAAATAATTTACGTTACTGCTAGCTTAAATTTCATACGCCATAAAACAAAGAAGATAAAGCTGTTTACAAAGTTATATGCCCTATTATCTTGTTACATTAACATTCATTTACAGGTGACGTACTGCATATAGAATGGACG
This sequence comes from Mytilus galloprovincialis, assembly GCA_037788925.1. Classification (NCBI taxonomy): domain Eukaryota; kingdom Metazoa; phylum Mollusca; class Bivalvia; order Mytilida; family Mytilidae; genus Mytilus; species Mytilus galloprovincialis. The sequence continues at coordinate 85,713,512 of CM075333.1, read as the reverse complement.
GATCACAAAGGAGAGATTCCAATTAAATTTTTAAAAGAGAATAAATTGTCCGTCAGTGAAACTGGAGACAAATTTTCATGGATCTTAGATGATGATTTGGTAATTGGTACTAAACACACCTGAATTCTTATTGTTTATTTTGTGTTGTTTGTCAAACATGTTCTTTCCATTAATATCGCTAAAATGGCTTGTATCATGATTATAATTTCACTGGTAACAATTGTTCTCAAACGTGTAATAAGTAAAAGAAAATGACGTACAACAACACTAAAAATCCTGAATTGATAAATGGCTCCGCGTTATTCTAAAAGTGCAATTCTTAATGCAGCAATCGAGTAGATACATTAAAGCACATATGTTTGTTCTCTTAATTGCAGTTTTGACAACTCAAAATACTCCACATTTATTTAATTCAATAAGAATGATATTATACTAAGCAGATAAGTTCTAGTATTTTGAATTTGTTAAACAGGTTTTGAAATGAGTATTTTTGCATTGATTTTCAAAAAAAATAAAGTATATTATATTCAACAGTTTAATATAGCCAGGGTCATTGCTTATCACGACAAGTACGACACATAAAAAATAAAAATTATAAATACTTGCTATCATGCTTAAACATATTATGAAACATGTTATATTCTTGAAACAATATGTTACTAAATATATTTTCCAGACCATTAAAAAAATGACGTACAGTGATATGATATCAAATGACACTAACAAAGCACGGTAATTATATACTTTCATTTTTGTAACTGCCTTTATTCAAAGTCCGAATTAAAAAACTAATACAAGCCTAAACCTGGCTCATCTACGGGTGCGGGTTTTCTCGAATTGAAAAACAATTAGTTGCCTTGAACTGTCCCCTGCTCTTTGGTCGGGTTATTGTCACTTTGATAAATTCCCCGTGTCCATTCTGAATTTTGAACTAAAAAAAAAAAAAACGATGTATTACAAATTATTTGACAGTAGCATTATTCTATCTCAATAAAAGAAATATAATTGCCGTTTGATCAGTTCGAACAATTAATGGGTGCTATCACCAGTTGGTTGATCGTTATAGAATATCTGTTTCACAGATGATGACTCATATTTTCTTATCGTCCTAACCATTTTCCTCGACATTCACCTGAATGTGACCTATCAAATGAGATTGTTCTTACACGAGCAACACGACGGACATGTTGACCCTACCGGAGCACCTGAGATTACCAAAGGTTTATGTTTCGGTTCGTGTTGCTTATTCTTTCTTCTTTTTCATGGTCTGTTTTCAAACGGTTTGCTTGTGTGATGGTCTTTTTTTTTCTTTTTATACCGTGGCGTAGTAAATGTATTGTCGTTCTATTTTGTATATATCCCCTCTCCCTTGAAATTGATTAAACTTAAATTCTGCAAACGTCTTGTACTTGATATTACACTTCCATTTCCCAAAATATTGATTGTTACGCCTGTTTACAATGTATTGAAATATTTTAGATTTTTACGTGAAATAAACGAACGTGGTTTGTGTCTCCTCACAGGCGTTCCTACAGAAGAAGATATGGTGGCTCGGGTAATGTACCTTTATCTCTTTTTACGTCGTATTTTGTCATAAAGCTCTGCAACTGTTTTGGTTCCTATACATCATTGACTTTGAAATTTTCGGCTTCAGGTAAATCCACAAAGCGCCTTGGTTGCAAGAACTTATTAGATTTTTAATTATTCTTCAAACTGTTTGATTAAAAAACAATTATGGTTTTAATAACAAAGATAAAAAAATTTGAAAACAACACGTTTAATAATTTCATGCGTCCAAAGCTAAGATTATCAATCAAGATATTGACGTCAATGGAACAAATAATGTCACTGTATAGTAGACGTGCGTTTCGTGTACAAAAGATTCATCAATGACGCTTGAAAAAAGGGTTTAAAAAGGCCGAATTTAAATATAAAATTGATGAGCATTCAGGACCAAAAATTCCAATACAGAGATGTGTAAAGTTGGAAGTTCCTACGTTCTGAACAAATGACAAAATTACAAATAAATATGATTAATTTGCCAAGATTCTAATAATCATGAACTAGAATTCAACCATACTAATTTGTATCCATCAGTTCGACACTCAAACTCTATTTAATAGAACAACTTGAATCATTTTAGCAATACTCATAATAAAATCAGATGATACATTGGTTGAGACTATCTTTACAATTATATATAATCTATTGAATATTCCTGCAAATTAGTGCAAGGCATCGTAATGGGACAAATAGGCTCTTGAAAGACAATCTCTTGATTATGAATGTAAGATATTGTAAGTCGCAAGACCTATAATACAAAAAATAAATTGAACATATTGATGGTAAATTTTTAATGAACAGATATGATGATGCATTATGCAGCGATCGCTGATTTTCGTTTTTTTCATATACATAATACTTTAGTTTTAAAAAATACCGTGAGTTGCCTTTCAAAAATACATATCGACATGATTGGTTAGCTTTTAACATATTTTTGTTTTGTTTTAGGTAGCAGAAAATTTTGCTCCAGTACAACGTACAATATATGGATTAGTGAGTGTTAAATTGTTAATCTCATCTTTATGTGGTTGCAATATGCATTTTTAGATGTTTAAGTACATGTGTTGTTAATGTAAACTATTGAAATGAAGAAAAAAATATAACAATGCAAAATGTTGGTCCAATTTAAACCTTGCAAAATAAAAAGAAATTAATTGCAACATACAGTTTTATTGATACAAATTTATCTTTCTACAAGACAGAATCTCATTTAAAGTCATTGCTCGGGAATATATGTAAATGGTAGGATATACATACACGAAAAAATGTTGATTGTTATACTGATTATTCCTTGTTATGTATGGCTAGATATTGTACTTTGTCATAAATGTTTCATTTTACTTTTACAGACGTTCCCGGTTCGAGATGTTCCAAATCCAATAAATATTGCTTACTCTACCGCATATTTGCCCCTGCATAATGACCTACATCATTACGAATCTGGACCAGGATTATTTTTTCTGCATTGCCAAGAGTAAGTAGCAGTTCAGTTTTCTGTTTGTTCTGTTGTTTTCCTTATATAGTTGTCTGTATCCTTTACATTTGGTTTTAGTTCAATCGATTAGTGACTTTCAAACAGCGGTATACTACATTTGCCTTTTCTTGCCATAAATAAACCCAATCGGTGATAGTACATTTATTATAACCACAAACAGCAATATACTTACAGTAAGTTTGCAACATATTCCCGTAATAACAAGTTTAAACTTTTCAAATAGGTATGGAGAGTTTTCCCGTTTCATATATTTACGTCAATTTTAACTGTAAAAGGATAGTCTAACGTTGAAAGACAATAACAATCAAAACCAAGGAGTAAACAAAGACTCACAAAACCAAAGGACATTTACATCAAGATTTACATGAAAAGGTGAACAAACAAATTATTCATTAGACGAAAAATGTTATATTTGGATCTCCTGCATTAGATTGACACGCAATACCGTTTATAATATTACTCTCTGTAATCAACTTAGTTATTTTTATTAAATAAAAGAAGTGATACTCTTGACTTCATAACAACGATATCGGCTTATTCATTACATAAATTTATCAGCAGAAGTTACCCTTAAACATATGCTTAATATTGGCCGTGTTCTGAGGATGACACATAACGTGATATACTCGACACGTGTGTTGGTTGTTTAAGTGCAATTAATAAAGTCCAGTTTTGAACCTACACCTTCTAAATTGTGTAATCGGATAATATATTACTTTTAACGAATGCATATCAAATAATTACATATCGGCAAGCATCGAGTAAATGTATCTGTATTAACGTATATGTCTGCCTGTGTGTAGTGACAACTGCAAATTATACCTTGTCCATCGGATTTCTTATGATTAAGAAATACCAGGCCTTAGAATATGTATAAAGTGCCTAGAAAATCAACCTAACGATGTTAGAGTAGATTTGATTCGTAACTCCCTCTCCGGCGCCGGGGCTGGAACCTGTACTTTATTTTCTAACTTCTACGACAACACCGCCTAGCATTGCGCAGAGACCTTATCCCCTCCTCTAACTCTAGCTTATAAAAAATCAGCTTTCGTTTCGGGAGGTGTTACCTTCTTGTAGGAATTAAACAAGGATCTCTGATACAATACACGAAGTATTTATTTTCAGTGTACAGAAATTATCATCTACTTATCTCTTCAGTATAATTGCAGGATGCTAATCTATTTTTAGAAGCATACAATCACTGTAAATAAATATATGTACATGTCTGCCTGTGTGTAGTGACAACTGCAAATTATACCTTGTCCATCGGATTTCTTATGATTAAGAAATACCAGGCCTTAAAATATGTATAAAGTGCCTAGAAAATCAACCTAACGATGTTAGAGTAGATTTGATTCGTAACTTCCTCCCCGGCGCCGGGGCTTCAACCTGTACTTTATTTTCTAACTTCTACTTAATATGTATTAACGTATAGTATATATATTGGCTGATGATATGACATCTACACTATACACGTTTTACATATAATATTTCTACCATACACTATGAATAATGTTAATTTGAAGAATCGTGTGATACAAATGACAGCAAGCACTTATCCAATAATATATATATAAAATAAAATTGAGAATGGAAATGGGGAATGTGCCAAAGAGACAACAACCCGACCATAGAAAAAAAAAAACAACAGCAGAAGGTCACCAACAGGTCTTCAATGTAGCGAGAAATTCCCGCACCCGGAGGCGTCCTTCAGCTGGCCCCTAAACAAATATATACTAGTTCAGTGATAATGAACACCATACTAATTTCCAAATTGTACACAAGAAACTGAAATTAAAATAATACAAGACTAACATAGGCCAGAGGCTCCTGACTTGGGACAGGCGCAAAAATGTGGCGGGGTTAAACATGTTTGTGAGATCTCAACCCTCCCCCTATACCTCTAGCCAATGTAGAAAAGAAAACGCATAACAATACACACATTAAAATTCAGTTCAAGAGAAGTCCGAGTCTGATGTCAGAAGATGTAACCAAAGAAAATAAACAAAATGACAATAATACATAAATAACAACAGACTACTAGCAGTTAACTGACATGCCAGCTCCAGACTTCAATTAAATTGATTGAAAGATTATGATTTCATCATATGAACATCAGGCACAATCCTTCCCGTTAGGGGTTTAGTACCATACCATCATAACATATATGAGAAGAACACAACCCGTGTCATGCCAACAACTGGTTTTTGAATAAATGTGTTTAGTTCCGATGCAAAGACCCTATAAGTGAATCAATATTAACGCCAAAATATTCAATCTTTAATGACCTGAAAATAGTATCGTAACTATATCCCTTCTTAATAAGACTATTCAAAGGTTTTGTTAGTTTTTGAGGTGAATACTGACACCTTTGTGCTTTATAAAGAATATTTCCATAAAAAAATGGATGTGAAATACCTAAACGTATAAGAAGTCTGCATGTTGAGCTATATTTACGAATGATGTCCTTATACCGATGATAAAATTTAATAAATGTTTTGACTAGTTTGTGATATCGAAAACCCTGGTGTAATAATTTTTCAGTAATACATAGATTTCTCTCGTTAAAATCTAAAAATTGTTACATACACGAGCGAATCGTACAAGTTGAGATATAAACACCGTAAGATGGTGACAAGGGAACGTCACCATCTAAAAATGGATAATTAACGATAGGAAATGAAAAATCATCTCTTTTATCATAAATTTTAGTATTCAGCTTTCCGTTAGTGATATAGATATCAAGATCGAGAAAAGGGCAGTGGTCACTGTTAGTATTAGCTTTATTTAAAGTAAGTTCAACAGGATAAATTTCTTTAATATACATACTGAAGTCGTCATTATTGAGAGCCAAAATATCATCCAAATATCTAAAAGTATTATTAAATTTGTTTATCAGATGTTGTTTCGATGGGTCTTTGCTTATTTTTGTCATAAATTGTAACTCATAGCAATACAAAAACAGGTCCGCAATAAGTGGTGCACAGTTAGTCCCCATTGGCATTCCGATAATCTGACGATATACGGAATCCCCAAAGCGAACAAAAATGTTATCTGTAAAAATTCAAGGGCATATATAGTATCAAAGCATGTCCAATTGACATAGTTTTTTTGTCTATTGCTACTAAAAAATGACCTAAAAGAGTTTGAACATATATATTCACATTCTGACTTTTTAAATGCCCATTTAATTAGGTGTGTGATTTTTTTCTTAATGAGAATGTGAGGCAATGTGGTATACAGGGTAGAAAAATCAAACTTTGAACAGATTCAAAATCACCAATATAAGCATGCAATTTATCAAGTACTTCCAACGAGTTCTTGACACTCCAAAAGTAATTAATTCCACTATTTTCGAAGGCCTTGTTTGAACAATTTATTATCAGGTTTTTAATTGTACCAACTGTGTTGGTAAGAAGAATAGACAATTTAGTAGTGGAACAATGGCTTGAAGACAAAATAAATCTATAATTGTAAGGTGTTTTGTGTAGCTTCGGAAGCCAGTACATAGTTGGGACTTTCATTGTATTTGGCTCTGCTTGTAAAGCGGTAGCTAAAAATTTATGTTTGTTACAGATGTCGTTTTCTGAAAATGGAGTCAGTTGGAATGTTGGTGAATTGGTGATTTCTTTTGTCAGAACCTCAATGTAAAATTTACGTCAAACAATAATAATATTATCAGCAGCTTTATCGGCCGGGACAAAAACAAATTTCTTGGCTAGTTCTTTTAGTTTATGTTTGATACGAGAAATAGGTTTTTTGTGGTTATTGTTAATAGTAAAATGTTCTTTAAAATGTTGAATACGTATATCAACTATCTACATTACTGAATTAAAAAAAAGAGTCCAAAGATTTTTTGTCAGCTTTTTCTCGTTTTATCCATTTCATACAGTAAGAATGGAGTGAGTCGTGGATGATATTACGACACTCATTCCAATTAATAATTGACGGGGGACGATATTTAGGTCCTTTACTGAGGAATGATTTTAACTCTCGGTCTTGAACGATGTTAAGATATCCTGTTATAACATGGAAAATGGGTCCATAAATATATTCGGAGGTACTACAATTACATGAAGTAGGTGTATTTTCACTGATATTAACATCTTTACACAGTTGACTATAATTAAACACAAATGAAACATGAAAAGCGATAGGATATCAAATACCCATATTGTCAGACTGTCCATACCTACTTTTTTTTACAGCCCATTCATTTTAAGCCAATGTAACACCGTTAGTAAATACAATCGAAAATAAATGTTATTTAGTAATCTAGTATATTTTAAAATGACGCGTATATCGACTGAAACTAATAGCTTAGCACAATGTGGCGACGCCATTTTTTCCCTTCAAAATACAAGCTCCAAGTGTACGTTGAGTTGCTCTTTATATGGTGTGGTCATGAACAATTGTTTTTTTCATTGTATGTGTGTTGTTTATTCTTTTCTACTCATTTTCTGTTCACATAATCTTAGTGTTAGATATAAGCTGCCCATAACCTCTTCATGAGAGATAACACTATAGCAAACAAAAATGCATTACAAAAACGTAGTAACAGAGAAAATAAAAGAAAAATGCTTAAGAGAACAACATAGTACTTAATATATTTGCAACCCGATAGGATGATATGAATTCATCTGGAAACTACAAATTGTTTATCTTTTTTTGTGTTTATACCATTGAACTTCAATAAAAGTTGTATTAAGTTGTAGATAAAAGTTTGAATTTACTTGTTCAACACCCTTCCCTAACCTACACGTAAACTTTTAATTATAAGATGTGTTTATTGTATTTAAACTGGTTATATTGTATACTTGAAGAATCGTACACTGGACAATAGCTTAAAATGATACTATAATGTAACAATCAAACAAAACGATGTTGTGAGAATTATTTACGAAAGCAATTTTGGATTTACATTTTTGACGAATCTAAATACAGTTGCACATGTTTGTATGTTTATTTCAAACTTCAAACAATAAATATCAAATTATTTGTTTTAGGTTTGAGGAATGTGTAGAAGGTGGTGAAAGTATTCTACTTGATGTTAATCGTGTTGCTGAGGAATTCAGAATTCAACATCCGGAGGATTTCAAAATCTTGACCCAAAATGCAGTCACAATTCAAAAAGTTCATTATGAAAGGTAAATTAAGTCCATAGAAATTCTCTTTTTTCTAAACTTAAGAAATTACTAACATTACTACTTCATTAGGTACATTAACATCTGAAATTTGTTTTTAAATGTAAGGAAAGTACAAGAAATCTACTACATTAAGAAATCCAAAACTATTCAATAGCCAAAAAAAAAGAAAAAAAGAAGCAAAATTGGAATTACATAATATAACACCAAGAGAGGCAAATACTCATTAAATATACAAATCTTATTATTCATTACACAAAACGCGAATTAAATCTGTTGAAGACTAATTATTATTGTTTGAAACAAAATAATTGGAAGGCCAAATCGATTACTATTTTCAGAAACTAAAATTTATAGAAAAATGAGCCAAAATCTGACAATAGATTTGACAAATTTCAAGAGTAAATATTATCAAAAATGTTTGCATAATTGATAATTTATGTAAAAAGTAGAACTATAAAATAACCAAACTCCAAGAATCGTTCAAAACAAATAATTCCTTATCAAGTCAAATCAGAAACAAACACATTATCGTGTGAAAAACAATTGTCATATTCATGACTTTGTTCGTGTAAGCACATGAATGATATCAAAGACATGCCTGGCGATATCAAAGACCGGCATGTGATAGGAAGCTGGTTAATAGATATAATTATAGTTAAAACTGTTATGCATTTTCAGAGACTGGCCTGTTGATATGACGTACAAACGACCACATATTAAACTCAATGATAAGGACGAGGTAATACGTATATTATTCTTTGTTTTTCATATGAGTTTAACCCAAGTTTCCTATAAATGGTATCATTATTTTAAATCAAATTCTGTGGATTATGCATACTCTTGTTTATTTATAATTACTACAAGATTGATCGTTTACATAAATATACAGTGTTAATTTCCATTATTTAACGCGAGCGTACATTTTAAATGAATAAATTGAATGGAAACTACGGTTCCTTATTTGTGCATTGTGATTAAAAATTCGTATGTATAATTACTTTCATTTGTTTCCAACTCTGTCTTGTATTGTTCTGGGCGTACTATTGCAAATATTCAATTTCATGACTGCATCATGTGTTTCTATCAGTTTACAATAGTGCTATCACATGGTAAGGTTAGAAATTAATGGTATACCCTAGTTTTAAGTGTTTTAATGTCTTATCTTACCCTTTAAATTTATTGACATAACTGCACGACCCGATTTTCAATTAACAGTGGTAAGATAATCGTTGCAAAGAATCCTGCTCAAACTTTTGTGAAAGACAGTTTTAACTTTGAAGTGTTGCGAGAGTTTATGTTCTATGTTGAAGGCACTTGTATATAGTGACCTGCAATACAAGTACTGATCCATTGAGTTTAGTTATATGTCTTCTGTTTCTGTCCCTGACCCATGTTTTCTGTATTTGGCATGTGTAGTGCATCATGACATAAAACATTGTTACATGTACCGTGATGAACTTTCGTGCAGGACTGCTTTGTGTATTTTTGACATGGAACTCTTGACCAGACTATGACTTTTTGACTCTTGACCTATGCACTTTGGATGTGTCATCATGATACAGTGTGTTCCTTTGTATATTACCCTGACATAAAAGTATAATTCTAAATTGACCTTGCTTCTGAATACAGTATGTAGCATGAAGATGTATTGTCATAAGATGGTGAGTCTCGTGGCACGAGAAACTTCATATGAGCTTGACCTTTGCCCTCATTGTACAACTTGTATATTTTGTTTGAATTATATGGAGAATTGTCTGATTGCGATCATACCACATCTTCTTATATCTATATTAGATATATAGATATATTTGTTAGTTTTGTGTACCACGATGACCCTTTCCTCAAAATCTGCTTTGTGTTTTTTTTTGTCATGGAACTCTTGACCAGTCTATGACTTTTTGACTCTTGAAGTCCGCCTCCGGGCGAGGGATTTTCTCACTCACATTTACTGCTTCAGTAGCACCATGTGCTGCTAGTTGTGATAGATAATTCAAATTGTTTCAATCATTTTACCTTGGATTTCATTTCATGGACATGTAGATCATGTAGATATGGATAGTCTGTTTAAGCATCTTGAAAAATCACACAGAAGGTATACGCATATCAATAAACTGAACTCAGTGCGAAGAACCTTTAAAGTACACTTAGACATAGAGCTCAATCTAGTGAAACACTTTTTTATGCTGGTCACTGTCTGTTATCAAACTGCACCGCAATCTTAAAAAAAATATGCACGTTAATTCTAATAGAAGTAGAATCCAAAGGAAGTAAATAAACTGTTTACTGAAATAAATGTACAATATGTCTATGGGCTACATATGCCCCAGCTTGTGAAAAAAAACCCACAAGTAAACTTCCACATAAAGATGCAGGATTCACGTTATTTTGACTGTTTTGTGACCACAAGCATTTTGTATCAGTTTCACAACATTTGGTTGTGGCAAACTAAAGTTAAAGAAACAGAAACAACAGATTTAGCATTTTTTCCTATCTTAAGGCTACGTGTTGATATTTGTATCATTAGTACTCGTACCAACTTCTTATATCTAATAACTCATGAACAGTAACACCACCCAATATCGAACTTGATAGATCTGTGTTATGGGGTAATAAGCATTACGTATAAGGTTTATAACATTTGATTGAGTTACAATGTAAACTTATTAAAAAGAACGAAAACGAAAAATTCAGCATTTTCTATGTTTTTAAAGGAACATGATAACTCATGGACGGTAAAAGTGACGCTACCAAATTTCAAATTCAATTTTTTTACGTGGAAATAAGCATTGTCCCAGGTTAGGGAGATGGTGGAGACCTCGCTAACATGTTCAACTCCGCCTTATTCAGTATGCATGTGCCTGTCGCAAGTCAGGAGCCTATACATTTGTCCGTATCTTTTCTCGTTTGAATCTCGTGTTTTTCTATGTTGTGATGTTATATTATTGTTGCATCCCGCTGCAAATGTTTGCACCTGTCCTAAGTCAGGAATCTGATGTACATTAGTTGTCGTTTGTTTATGTAATTTATACGTGTTTCTCGTTTCTTATATAGATTAGACCGTTGGTTTTCCCGTTTGAATGGTTTTACACTAGTAATTTTGGGGCCCTTTATAGCTTGTGGTTCAGTGTGAGCCAAGGCTCCGTGTTGAAGGCCGTACATTGACCTATTATGGTTTACTTTTATAAATTGTTATTTGGATGGAGAGTTGTCTCATTGACACTCATACCACATCTTCCTATATCTATTTGCTCATTGTTGAAGGCCGTATGGGGACATATAGTTGTTAATTTCTGTGTCATCTGGTCTCTTGTGGAGAGTTCGTCTTTGGCACTCATGCCACATTAGGTGGAGGGTGGGGATCCCGCTAGCATGTTTAATCCGCCTCATTCTGTTTGTATGTTCCTGTCCCAAGTCAGGAGACTGTAATTCACGCATTGTCGTTTGTTTATGTGTTACATATTTGTTTTTTTTTCATAAATTTGTCCGTTTCTTTTCTCGTTTGAATTGTTTTACATCGTCATTTCGGTGCCTTTTATAGCTGACTATGCGGTATGGACTTTGCTCATTGTTGAAGGCCGTAGGGTGACTTATAGCTGTTAATTTCTGTGTCATCTAGTCTTTTGTGGAGAGTTCTTATTGGCACTCATGCCACATCTTCTTTTTTATTTTGTGTATAAGTTTTGTAGTATTTGGTTGAGGCAGCTAAAGTTAAGAGAACGGAATCCTTTTTTTTGACGTTCGGGACGAACGGACTAGAGTAACTTTTTATGCCCCTTTACTATGGTACCAATACAGAAGTTCTGGCTATTGTGCTGGTGCTACTCATCCCACTAGCACTGTCATTAACACACACACATTTTATTATAAAAATATTCAATTTTAATTTTGATTTGATTATTTTGGGCCTATAATGATTATATGCATGCCTTTTACAATTAGTATCAAATCTAACATTATTACAAAGCAGCTATTAAATAAAATTCATTCGAACTTTAAATGTGCATTCAAATATATATGCAAGTCGTCAACTGGTCAAGTGGCTAGATGCATATTTCGTTGGCCAATTGAACGACATGTCCTAATTTTGTTGTTTTAAAACTTCTAGAAATATCAACGGAAATAAGTAAATTATGAGTAAAGGTAAATAAATAAAAACAGAACGACTGAATTAAATAAAAGGATGTTCGATATAATCAGAGACATATATACACATGTGTATATATGTCTCTGATATAAATAAATGTATACTTTGTTTTATTTTTAAAATCTAAACGATCATGCTTTATTTTTATCTAGTTTCCTAATCAAAATTATTAGAATGAGAAAATAAATACCTTACAGCTTCTTTTACCGTCGATCCTGAAATGTTTAATGTTATAAAACAATTTTAGCGTCTTTGACCTACTTTATCTTTTTATTCGGATACTTGTGGTTATCTTCTCCAAGTTCAACGGGAACATTAGAATAATCTAGAATAGAACCCAGATGGAACCAAGAAGTCGGGTTGCTATAACTAAACAACCCGGATGTTGAACCAGTTACCATGGTTTCGAACCAAAGAACCCGGATAGAACCAAGGTTCAGAACCAAACAACCCAGATGGAACCAAGGTTTAGAACCAGAGTGTCCGGAGTAGAACCTTATTGCATTCGGAATTCTCATGACTTTTTATACCTTCAACGTATTTTCCAAATCATTTATTTATTTAGTATATTTATATATAATAAATGTGTAGTTTGATTAATCAAATCGAAATAATGTTTTTGATTTTTTTGCTGCTTATTTGTTTTGCGTTTTTCGTTTCCATTTTTAATTTTTTGTTTGGCTTTTTCTGTTTTATTAAAATATGATTTACTGAGTTAGAACATTCTTCTTGTATGTAATTCTTTTTAGATTGTTGCAGTATGTTGGGCACCACCATTTGAGGCACCATTTTCGGGTAAACTGGTAAGAGGATGAAATAACGTATTTTTTTATTATTATCACATAGAGTTAGGCATGCTTTTGGTTTTACAACAGTGATATGTCTGAATAACAAATAAATTGCGACTGAAATGAATACATTTTGAAAATTCGTTTACGTTCGCTTTTTTTATCCTTTCTATTTAATATCTGAAGATAAGACCGGATTTCACCAATCGTCAACATTTAACCAAAAATTATCCGTAAGTGCAAAGATTTATCTTGAAGGGCAAATGTAAACCACTTATTTAAATTAAAATAAAATATTTATCTAGTAATTATATACATGTGTTCGGTTTTTTTTTGTAGGAAGATGTTGAGCCATACTACAAGGCATACCACAAATTTGCAAAGGCTGTGAAATACTCACCTAATATTGTAAGTGCCTTATTAATATCTACAAAATTCAGGCGTTGTAGTTTATTATTAAAGTCCTTCAGAAAAAAAAAAGAAAATTAACTTTAGACTCAGATGTGTGTCTTTGTGTATCACCTTCTTTAAAACTTATATTTTCAGAGACGGATATTATAACTACATGTAAAACATTATGTGTGACACTATTCACTTGATATATTCTTTAATTCAGATTATTGAAAATGCCATTAACATTATAATTAGACATAAAACAAACAAGAGCATTGCCAAATTAAATATTGACTATATTTCATCATGTAGTTCATACAGATGATATTTCCTTTTTCAGGAAGGAGGTCAAACCTTAAAATGTTACGTTTAACAGTGTTGACATTTTAAAATAAATGAGTTTAAATTGAAAAGTTATGATGTGTTAATATTTGAACAATGGCCTTAGTTTTACTATTTAGAACATATGGAGGAGTATCCTAATTGTAAACTGTAACCTTGTTTTAATTAGAGTAAATGAAATAATAAACAGTGCTTGTATATAAAGCAGGACTTTAAAGACAATTAAATCTGAGACAACAGCAATTTGTATGATAAAAACTCTTCTGTATTTACTGTTAGACCTTATACATGACAATGAAATATGGGACAAACACACTTGGTATCGTTAATGGTCTTTTTAATAATATATTACGACCTAGCATCGAATAATTGAATTTGAGACAACATCAGTTTGTATTATAAACAGTTTGTTATTACAGACATTTTGACTTTATATAGGATTATTATATGTAAAATAACAAAACTTGATATACTTTGAACAAGGGCACGACAAATCCAAAGATTAAGATGGTAGCATATGCTTCAACAATTAGCAAACGTTAATTTCATATGCAAAAAGAATTTGAATCAAGATTAGTTTTTGATTTTTTTTCGGCAGTTTAAATTCAAGTTAAGGCCTGGAGATTGCATAGTGTTTAACAACAGGAGAATTCTACACGGAAGAGAAGAGTTCGTGTCAAATGGCGGAAGCAGATATCTTCAGGTATTGCATTTGCAAAAGAAGGGTAATCTAAACATTATTTTCAAAATCTGTTACATGAAGAAGTCTCATTGATTGAGATATAATCTGCATAATTAAGCTTATGAACAAATTTATAACACAGTTATGGAAACAGCCCAGAGGAGAAAAGCATGCATCGTCTTCGAATACAGTGGAACATACATGTAATACTGAAAACGAACACAACAAAGAAAAAAAGATACTTCCTTTGATAGATTACCACAGTTCAATTTCTTAGTGAAGTTAAGTTATATCCCGTCATTAACATGCATTTATGAACGCCTTCTTAATTCATTTGTAAATGAAAATCATACGATGTGTAAATTTCTAGAACATAAGGAAATTTTCAATAGAAAGATAAAAAAAGCCCAAAAGCCAATGCTTTCTGTTTGTAATATACATTTGATTTAAAACAGTATTTTAAACGTAAGTTCTGTAAATGTCCTTATTGTATTTCAGGGTTGCTATATAAATATCGATGAATTTAAAAGTCAAGTAAAGGTATTATGTAAATTGTCAGGAGACCATAGACCAGTTAAACCTGTAGGTAACGGGTGTTGGATAACAAGTTAACTTTGCAAAAACATTAATTGTGTGTTGTAATGTTTAAACAGAGACAAAACCAATAACAAAGTAAACATTTAATACAATGATAACTGGTAAATAATTATCAATACAAATGTGTAGGCATGTGATAGTTTATAGAAAATACTGTATGACTTTTTCAATATCAGATCTATATTAATTCTGTTCTAAGAATTATATTTGTGGAAGATTGTTACAGTTGGGAATCTCCAAACAAGTATCATATACACGTTACAATGAACAAAAACATGTTGTTTTCTAGTTGGATATTTAAAAATAGACTGTGCAACCGTGACTGATATTAGATATAATATCACATGTTCATATGCGACGATTTCATTTGGTTGTATTTCACATAAAATTCATTTGTACATGTTGTATTAACTTCTTAAAATTAAATAAAGATATATAGACGTATTTTAACTGATTTATAAGCTCCAATTATATCTATTTGTCCGGATTTTTCTCTACTGTATGTCTTTCTTGGTCTCTATCTTTTATATCAGATTTTGATTTTAAAATATTCTGCCTCATTATCGCATACGAAACTATAGGTTGCATTTCTGTAAATATTGACAATGCAATTTCCCATAGGAACGCTTTTTACGGATAAAACTGCCACTTTTACTATGAAGTTTTCAAAAAAATCTTATCAGAGAAGTGAAAGTTCATATGCACCACAATTTTTTTCAAAGGTCAAAATATAGGGCTGTGCGGCATATTTTCAACGTGTATATGCCCTGAACTTCTCAGAGTTTAAACTAACACTAATTTCTTAACTACCCCTACCTCGAATGAAAGTTTACCACATATTTCAATGTTAACAATATGCACATGTTTATTTTCTGGTAACATTCCCAAGTTATGTCTCTGTGAGATGGAACACAGAGAGCATAACTGGGAACCAGTATGTAAACAAAATTAATTTTCTATGAATATTCAGGATCTCCCCAAAAGAGGCGTGGTTTTACAAAGTGCAACATATATCATTGATATGTGCATCCAGTTTCGACATATACATCTAGTGTATTTAAATTGGTACTGTTAATGTTACCATTCAACGTTAAGTCATTGTATCAAAGTCTCACAAATAAATGCAGCGATATAAACTACAAATTAGTTCATTCATCAATATCAGTTGATAGAAAAAAAAATATAATAAAAAATAAGACATTATTTCATCCTAAAACTCTTCAACAAAATGAAAGGAGATAAACAACATTGCGGTGTTTTTACTTTCTGAAATAGAATCTACTTGTATCAACGATGACTATTTGTTTGCTAGTTTGTTTATAATAGTACTAACTGTTATGAAATGAGTAAAGCATAGGTGGATTAAAAGTGGGTAGGGGCCCAGCTTCCCCTTTTGATTGATGATATAGATAATCACTGAAGCATGACTGGAGCGAGCTCCCTCTTATTAAAATTTCTTGATCCGCCACTGAATGAAGTATATAGTGACAATATGTTAAAGAAAGCTAGCCATGAAACCAGATTTCATCCACCATTTTATACATAGGTAAATGTCTGTACCAAGTCAGAAGTATGTCAGTTGTTGTCTCATCGTTTGATGTGTTTGAGATTTTGGTTTTGCCATTTGATTAGGGCCTCTTCGATTTGAATTTCCTCGGAGTTTTTATTATTTTTTTACACGAAAACGATGTATTATATCTAAGAAAAAATAAACATTAATGTCATTTAGATATACATGTGAAGATCTATTGAGATGGATGTTCATAAACTAGTTTATTTTTTCATATTTAGAAAGAAAATATACGTTATCCAAATTGCACAGTAGATTATGTATTCGTATTTTATTTGGCCCTTTTATATTACCTATTTTTAATCAAGCGTCACTGGTGAGTCTTGTTTTCTTAGACGAAGCAAGATTCCGACGTACATGGTATCTATAAAGAGTTTATATACATGGTATCAATTTACTTCAAGTAAACCAAAATACCTGCCAATTGTTAATTTTATAATAATTCATTGTTTATGTCAGACATCGATTAAGAACTTATCTACGTATAAGTTATAGCTCAGTGTACTGAAAATAGTGTAAAATGATACAAAGGCGGTTGTATTGCATGACGTTTGAATTACTCCCTGGACATTTCCAATAAGAATGTTACTAAAAATACACTCTTCAATCGCCTTAACTTGTCTAACGGTATAAGTATGTGCTATTCTTCGGAGGTCGATCTGACAATTTCTTTTGATATGTTCTTGTAGTAGATTAATAAAAGAGGCAATTATCAATTCTGATTGAAATATCTTTAATTAGAAAGAAACGGAAAAGCTCCAGTTTCTAGACAACTAAGACCGTGAGATATGTTTCTATGAAAAGTTCACTTGCATTTAACGAAAAATATAACACAAGTTAATGAAGTCTGTCAATCAGGAAATATATGACATACAAGCTTTCATGTTTGTTTTTGATTTCATATTTTGATGATATTTTTTTAACATTGATAATACGATAAAGCTTTGTTTTTAATTTTTCTCTCAAACATATGTTATAAAATATCATTAAGAAGCCGAAAAAAGAAAGCAGGCGTATGAAACTCATATTGTTAGAAGTTTCTGCATTGACCAGTGGTAACAAATGGCTTATTTTAAGAATTACAAAACGAAACAAAATATACGACAATAGTTCACATTTTTAACACATTTTGCAAAGAGACAGAAACAGATCTCCGATATAATAAAGCCATAGGTTAAATACCGTTGTTCGAAAGTCATAAATCAATTGAGTCAAAAACAAATCCGGGTTATAAACTAAAACCGAGGGAACACATCCACTATAAGAGGAAAACAACGTATTGCTTAGTTCTTTTTCTATGTTATGTTTTGTGTACTATTGTTTGTCTTTTTTCTGTTTTGCCTTTGCGTTGTCAGTTTATTTTTGTCGATTTATTAAATTGAATGTCCCTCTGGTATCCTTCGCCCCTAGCTACAACTCTTAAGGGTTTCTATATGGGGGTCGGTTGTAAAAACGAATTTCTACCCTTTTATATCATCTTCATTGCCATTATCGTATTTTATTTTCAACCTTTTTTTAAGTTTGACTGTTTTGGTCATTTTCCTCATCATATTTCCGATCGGTTATTATAAACTGTTTGCACACTCGATTGTTTTTAACATATGCTTAATATCTATAGTATAATCAACATGCGTTGACAGTTTGATAGCAATACTTTACCATTTTATAATTGAAAGAGAATGCGAGTTATTTACATTCAAAAGAGGTAATTTATTTAAAAAAAAAAAACTAAATAAATAACGCACTTTTGACTCAAGTTAAACAGTCTAATCAAGCTTGTCCATATCCAGTCAATGTCTCAATTCCCGACCAATTCAGTCAACATTTTATATATGTATACATATATATATAAGACTTTGTCCAATTTATATCTGTTATCACTACTAATGAGAAATTAGTCGAAATTGATATTGTACATACCAAACAATTTATTTAGGGAGCATCGTAACATTTCAAAAACATAAAATTATATTTTACTCTTCAGATTTTAAAGTAATTACAACTAATAAAAATAGAAAGGCTTACATATATGTCAAATTTAAAAAAAAGTGCATCAACATGTTGTAAGAAGCTGCAGAAATCTGCAAACTAAACTAAGTAACCTACGGTTAAATAAATATAATCATTTATCAAACATATAAACAGATTTTATTTGCGTAAGCTGTCATTTATCTTTAAAGTGCATGTACTCTTGTTCTGTTATGTAGCCGTGCAAACTGTATCTATTCATCTCACGATTTAGTTATTTTTAATTTACTTTAAGTGTATGGGCATGAAATATCAACCTTGTTCAACATATAAGACAATGGAAATTATGTATTGGTGCTCAAAAGATTAGAAAAGTATTTGCTATTTTTTTAGACTCGAGCTAGTTAACAATGAGCCATCGAACAATAAGATACATCAAGCTAGTGATCTATAAGCTAGTGTAGTGAACAAGAAGAAAACGCATCAACCTGATCATGCCTAAAATCCGAAATAATAACATAGCAAGTCCTATAGCCCCTCCCAACTCTAATTTGTAAAAAATCCCTTTGAAAAAAGCTTTTGTCCACACTATGTACAAAAGACAGGGAATGTCCTAAGATTGCCTAGACCAAAACATCCAGGTTGGTAAAGTTACGGAACTTCTACAACTGAGGTCCAAAGTTTTGGTATCGATATTCTTTACACTCCCAACTTTAATTCCCCAAACATCTCTACGGCAAAGCATTTGTCCACAATTGGTACACATGATAGGAAAAGGTTAAGGTTGCCTAGACCCGAGGACCAAGGTGGGCACAGTAACGGAACTTCTAGAACTAAGGTCTCAAGTTTGGGTATGGAAACCCTCCTCCTCCTGCTTTTGTCCGCATAAGGTACACATGATAGGCAATGGTGTAAGGTTGTCTAGTCCCAAAGACCCAGGTAGTTAAGTTACGGAACATCTACAACTATATTAACAAAAAGGTCAACAAAATATTGTCCGTGAGATAACTACAAATGTATCTGTCCACTACGTAAGGGTTGAAATACAATCCCTAATAATAGAAAAGAAATAAAATTTCATTGAGTTATTGATTCCCATGACATACTTAGCAATGATAGATAGCTAGGCGTCAGTGAAATAAACTTAACACTTTACAAGAGAAGATCTATACAAAGGACATTCTTTTAGTTTGATATTCATAGAAAATCTGTGCATATTTCTGTATACGATACTTATTCTAAAGTAAGTTGAAAAGTGCATAACCTTAATTTTGTTTATTTTGTTGCTTATTACTATGTCATATAGTATTCTAACCCTGACAAAGGTATCAATGATATTTAGTTCCTTTTAAGGAAGTGAAAGATATATTTATCAAATGATAATAATGATTCAAGGCTGCTTTACACTTTTGTATCTAATTAAAAATCTAATTAGAATTCTGTGAACAACTATTAAGCAAAGGGTAGACATCTTAACGAGAATTACTGTTTACAAATATATTCCATTTATATGTAACAATGCTCCTACCAGGACAAACCTATAATGAAGGAAATGAAGTTATTCCATAATAGTACGTTATGTTATAACGCCAGTGCAATGTCCTGTAATATTTTACTGTTTAAGAATCTCCGTCATTTCATCACTATAACTAAGGTTGAAATATGAAAAAAGGACACGAATATATGGCTCAACATTTGCAAGGAAACAGAACGGATGGAAAGCCGGAAAGACAGAAGGACGTGAAAACGGACGGTTATGCAGGGGTAACAGCTGAAGCATATCTGAAGTTTGAAAGTATAACTCTTCGATGTATTTTATACTTCGAAATAGACTTAAGGGCTTAAAAATGATAAAAAAATCGGCTATAAATGTCCAAAAATGAACAAAAATGGAACAATTCTAACGAGAAAAACTTAAGGCCTATAAAAAAAGAAGATGTGGAATAATTTCCAATGACACAACTATCCACGAGAGACAAATGACACAGAAATTAACAACTATAGGTCAAAGTATGGTCTGCAACAATGAGCAAAGCTAATACCGCATAGTCAGCTATAAATGGCTCCGAAATGAAAATGTAAAACACTTTAAACGAGAAAACTTACGACTTAGTTTATGTACAAAAAATGAACGAAAAACAAATAAATAACACATCAACAAACGCCTAGTTTATAACAAAACAGTTTCCTAAATACAAATATGACAAACACGAACCAACAAAAAAACATTGAACTACAGGGTCCAGACTTAGGACAGACACATAAGAAATGAGTCGAAAATATACGTTCGTGAGTGTTCAAACTTACTCCTTACATGTTTGATCCCGCTGCACTTTTGTGCCTGTCCCCAGTGAGGAGACTCTGGTCTTTGTTAGTGTTGTTTTGTTTTGTTTATAGTTTAGTGTAACGTCCATTTTCACTGAATTAGTACATATTTTTGTTTGGGGCGAGCTGAAGCTGAGACTGTGTTGAAGATCAAATGGTGTCCTTTGTCGTTTATCTCTTTTTTTGGTTGAGTTTTTGTCACTTTGAAACATTCCCACATTTCCATTCTTAATTTCACTACATATTTTTATGATTGCCATGTATGATTGAGAACATCTATAAAATGATAATGAAAAAAATAAGATTAGAACTCGATGAAAGGTTAAAGACTTAATTCAATGACATAAGCAGATAACTTCTTGTATTCTTACTAATTTTAGGATAACAGCAATAGTATACAAAGTTTATCCTAAAAACTCGTTTGATGTGCACCTGCCATAAATGCTTTATATTGAGGATAATAGTTTATATTCAGCGATGTGTACAAGTTGAAATACGGATGGCGTAAAACTTTATCAGTAAACTACTGATTTTGGAGCTGGCTAATATAGGTACTAACACTGTAATGTACTAGTTAAACATCAAGTGTGATTTACATAATAATTATTGCCCATGTGTGTCGACCTTACGATTCTTAATTCAGTTTAATTTTTATCATTAAAGACAAATATATACACAATAGTCTTATTTTATGAATTACCAAGCAATAATGATAAGTATGTCAATGGAGCAACACTTCTATTGATGTTCCACGTCGTGATAATGACTAGGCTTCAATATACAAATGTACTACAACTTTTCCACCTTACATATAAGGACTCTCTTCAAGTTGTATATTCATCAAAAACCTCTGCGTTTTTCTGTTCAAGATACTTATCATGAAGTTAGTCTAAAAGTGCATAATCTACTGTTTGATCATTTTTGTTGCATACAACAATGACATATGGTATTTTTACCCCGACAAAGGTATCGATGATTTGTAGTTCTTTTTGTTAGGAGGAAAAAGATATATTTATCAAATGATTACATTAATACAACGCTGCTCGAAAACTATTACTTTACACTTTTTGTATTTAATTAAAAATCTCATTAGAATTCTAAGAAAAACTATTAAGCAGAGGGTAGGCATCTTAAAGAGAATTACTGTCTACAAATATATTCCATTTATATGTAACAATGGTCTTACAAGGGCAAACATATAATGAAGGAATGCAATTTCCTTTAGCATTCTACTTTTTAAGAATCTCTCACATTTCGTCACTATAACTCCAAATTCTATTATAATTCAGATACATGAAATGTTCTTTACAATTCCTTGGAGAAATGTCTGCATATGATCGATGTGATATTTGAATGCAATAGGCTATAAAAGTCAAATTTAAGACCTGCAGAATATTTTGCATAATGTTGTGTAAGAGAATGACATTAATCATTGTTAATCATAACACTCTGGGCAACTAACCTTTTTTCGTATCCTTGTATCCAGTTCGTTAAATGGAATTATACATTCCTTTAGGCTAGAGTTAAACGATTGTTCTCTTCACGATTTCCGAAACTAATTATTTAAAGAATTGCAGAGTCTATCATGTTTTCATGTTAATCGTAAAATTTATCTGTCTCAATTGAAGATGAACCGTAACGCACTTAATGCAGTGGTGAAATCTGTATTTCTTTTTGTTATTATCTTTACTACGTCTGATATCAAGTAAATATAGCTCCAGTATTCAAAAAATAATTTAATTGCACAAAATACAAAACAAATGTTCTGATTAGGAGATGCTTCTACAATAATCAAACGTACAGCAGTAAACAACGCCAAACCTTAGATTAAAACATGACTAGGGATATATCGAGGTGCTTGCTTACACTTGCACATCAATATATCACCGAGACAGAGAAAAAAACAACACCATAGGACAGCAAACAGTCTAAAACAATAAAAAGGTATCTTTTGTGTTGTAACACTTCTCTACGAAATGTGTTATAGAAAGGTCCGAAATATCGTGAGCCTAAATCCATCAATTGGAAATACAACTTTAAAATTTTGATGGATTCAGTTGAGGATTATGCCAGGCAATGGGCTAAGCGCGAGAAGGAAGACGTAGACACTCTTTCAGAATGGATTAAGGCAGTGAGGTCGTTGATACAAATCAGAATTAAGAAAATGAAATGGTCTATCAATGCCCATGCTACGTCAATCTTTAAAGACCCAAATGTTGCAAAACACCTATCCTGCCTCCATGACAAATATGTTGTTGTCCCCGCAGATAAAGCCCCAAACAACATCGTTTTTGTGTGTAAAACTCATTACATTAACTGCTTGATAAACGAATTAGGTATTGACAATTCACTTGGAAACTCAACATATACCCTCACGACACTTACCAAAGAGGAAATCCTGGATAATCATAGGTTTGTTCTGTGTTCCTTTGGAATTTCAACCAAAAATGAAGAACTGGGTCTTCCATCACTGTATTGGATACCTAAACTACACAAGTGTCCTTACAAACAAGGTATATTGCTGGGTCTTCCAAGTGCTCCACGAAACCCCTTTCTAAATTATAAACATCCATTTTATCAGCAATCAAAGACGGGCTTCAAAGTTTTTGTGAAACTGCCTATTCTAGAGGGGGGCGTGAATCAGATTTGGATACTTAAAAATTCCAAAGATCTTTTAGATTACATATAATCTAACTCTCTTTCATCTTGTAACAGTATTTACACATTCGACTTTTCTACTCTTTACACTAGCATTCCACATTCCAAACTAAGAGACACATTGAAAGAGTTGGTATTGCTTTGCTTTATAAAAAAGAATGGCCATTGTAGATACAAGTATCTTGTCTTACGGAGGGATAAATCCTACTTTGTAAAGGACCACTCTGATTCAAACAGAAAATTCTCTGAAACTGATATTATCAAGATGCTTAATTTCTTGATTGACAACATATTTGTTATGTTCGGAGGACGTGTTTTTCAACAGACTGTCGGCATTCCAATGGGAACAAACTGTGCCCCTCTACTTGCCGACTTGTTTCTTTATTATTATGAGGCTGACTTCATGCATGAACGTCTTAGGAAGAAAGATAAGAAGTTAGCAATATCCTTTAATTTAACTTTCCGCTATATAGATGATGTTCTTTCACTAAATAACTCAAAATTTGGTGACTATGTGGAACGCATCTATCCAATCGAGCTAGAGATAAAGGATACCAAAGATACAATTAAGTCGGCCTCATATCTTGACTTACATTTAGAAATTGACAATGAGGGTCGGTTGAAACAAAACTTTACGACAAAAGAGATGATTTCAGCTTTCCAATTGTGAACTTTCCATTTCTAAGTAGCAACATTCCAGCAGCACCTGCATACGGGGTATATATCTCCCAATTGATACGATATTCCCGTGCTTGCATTTCCTATCATGACTTTCTTGATAGAGGGTTGCTGCTCACAAGGAAGCTATCAAACCAAGAGTTCCAAATGGTGAAGTCGAAATCATCCCTTCGTAAATTTTACGGACGCCATCACGAGTTGGTTAACCGTTATGGAATTACCGTTTCACAAATGATATCGGATATGTTCCTTACGTCGTAACTACAATCCCCTTCCCCGAATGTGTAAAAGTTGTGAATAAATAAAACAAGATCGATCAAATATCGAAAACAAATCTGTTGTCTAAACTATCTTCTGTAACGCATGTAATTTATAAATGATGTATGATAAGACGCTTAAATATATCGATAATATAATGAAAAGTTCCCATATGGGTGTCTCGTGTCAAATTATGTTGTAAGATATCTGTCAGAAGCGGGATCTTGTCTCATATTAGGTTGCTCTCATTCAATGAAACATCGAGATGTATGTCTGAAGGTGTACTAAGCTTTATCATATTCTTCATATACAATAAGTTGCAAACGTAATTTACGCACCACGTTCAGTGAACTTTTGAAATAGGAGCACTTACGAAATTGTGTTACAGTCATATTGGATCAGCTGTCCAACAGAGAATTAGGTCACACTTAGATGTTAAACTTATTCTGAAATGATTGGGAAATCTAAATGATCAATGGGCTCTTAACCATCTGCGTCCTCTCTACTTCAGACGGTATTCTATACGTTCTTTCAGTATGAATATAGTTACTTGTCTATCAGATGATTAGTTTTTTACGCTTTGTAGTTTAATAATTTTTATTTTGTAGCAAATTAATTTAGATCAGTAATCTCTTCTGTATGAACATTGGCCTGGCAGTGGTTTAAAAACTTTGGAATCCCGCAAAATGAGGATATGGATTTTTATTCTTTATAACATAAAAATCTTTCTGAGGCACAACCTTCTCAAATCTTTGTTATATATATACTATTATCTTCAAAAATTTGATTTAACAGGATGCATTGCTCTGTAATCATGTAACTAACAGAAACAACAACAAAGTGAAACGAAAACTAAATTACATTTTCAGTTTACTCTATAATACAATTAATCCAAAATTTCATATACAATATTGATATTTCTTGCAATGTAACTTCCTTTACTTGATATTCTTTGATTTTAATTTTCCATCTGTTTTGTACTTGCTTTTAAATTGGGTTTCAATATTTCATTTGTTCATAAAATCAAAGAAAATTTAATTAACAGCAATAGTACGTTCTGACCATTAAGATATAAAATCTAACAGCACTTTTGCACTGATTAATTGGCTTAGCGACCTAAATGTTTTCAGAACAAAATATTTGCTGACAGCATTTGACTTTTAAATGTTAATTGATTTTTACACTTCAGATCTTCGTTAAGCAGTGCTGCATAATTAAGCTGCTCTCAGAAGATTTACTAACCTAAAATGAACATCAATTGTATGTCAACACAGAAAGAACAGATCAATCTATTTTCATTTTATCGAATAAAAACGTTGATAAAAAAGAAAATAACCTTTATAAATTTGGTGCATTTGAAGCATTTTTCTTAAACTACCTTCCTCAGGGGCGCTAAAACTTGAATACACAGCAGCTATTCTAACATTTGTACGCTTTTGGTATTTTGATTTTAAGGTAATGTAAATTTACCTTATTAATAAAATAGGGATGTTGTATTTCTAAACTAATGTTCTTTTAGTGCCATTATTTTACAGTACTAAAGTACTACAAGTTTGAAATACCTGTTACTCCATAGTGTAGGACTAAAAGATACTGAAAGAGTATAAAATACTGAAATACTTAAAAGAATTACACCATTTAGGTAAGTTATCAGTACTTTGAATTTATAGTACTAAAAAGTACACATGCCGTAGTAGATTCGACGTGAGGTGCTATAAAACTAAGAGGGAAATTAAAAGAATAACAAATTCATCTAAATCGTGATTGACTGAAGGAGTTTGAAGCTTAGTTTCGTGATAAGTTTAAATTCTATCAACGGAGAATTTAAGAAAGGTTTGTTTAAATCATGTTCGTGTCATCTCTGGCGGAGCTGATGATACTCTCGGGGACTAGCGATCCAAATCATGGCAATTATTTCATTTTTTCGAATGTGTAGACGATGATTGGTTTTTCATTTTTTTTTACTAAGGATCCAGTTTATTTAAACAAGGACCAACATTGGCATTTATATTGGCTGGCAATTAGTGTTATATCATTGGTCATTATTTTGATTGGCATCTTATTAAGAAAAAGTCAAATTACTAGTACATATATGAAAATGTCATTCCTGAGAGATTTGTTTTACCTATTAATTTAAAAAATATAACTAAAAATATATTGCATGTCCATTAAGCAGAAGAAAACACACCATCTTGTCTATGTATACATATTTATGTGTTTTTCTGAACTAAACAAGTGTAATATTCTAATTTAAAGTTGAGATTTTATTGTTAATGCCAATCGTTCCTAATGCCAATTTTTAAACTATTCCAAAAAAAAAAATACATCTTTTGATATTCAAATTAGACACTTATTTTGATTATTAAGCATCGAGATAAATTGTTTGATCTAATTTTACTTGTATAAAAGATAATTTGTTTTGGAATGGTATTGAAAATATGGTTTCATTCGATTAAAACAGTACAAGCAATATTGTTTATTGGATTTAATGCAACGTTTGTTTAATAAGTGCAATTATGCAAAACACGGACTAAATAGCACACATAGTTGAAGTTTTATCACTTAAACAAATTGTGAAAAAATGAATATAAAACAGAAGCACACGCTATGTAATAGGTGGTATCCAAAATAAACAACAGTTCTTATCGCGGCGAAAGAGATATAGCTGTTGTAAAACTATGATACCAAAGTTTCTGCTCTTCGTACCAGTTTCTAGTGTTCGCAAACCAGAGCTATCAGGCCTCGAGTTTCTTATCATATCATTGAAAACAGAGAACCGTTGGTTTTCCCCGTTTGAATGGTTTAACACTAGTCATTTAGCTTACTGTTCGGTGTGAGCCAAGGCTCCGTGTTGAAGACCGTACGTAGACCTATAATGGTTTTTCTTTTACAAATATTTACTTGGATGGAGAGTAGTCTCATGTGCACTCATACCACATCTTCGTATGTCTTTACATATTAAGCAATTGCAATTGGAACATGTACACAAAACATATAACGTTATATGCTTAAAGTATCGGAGAAAAACATTTTGTAATGAACACCATTGTCTTATTTTATTAAAAGCACCTCTCTCTTTTTGTCGGTGTTTCTACAAAAAAATTTAGAAACTACAGGTGGCATGCATGGTTACTGAATTTAACAAAGACTTAAAGGGGGAAAACAATGGGGTATAATTCCCATTTAGAGAATCTGCACATGTAACTTTGACCTTGATGATACTTCATTTTGATTTTTTTTTGCAATTTCGGTAATTGTGTACTTATTTCATTAACTTACATATACCAGACAACTTTTTCCAAAGTGGTTCTTTAAGTAACTAATAAGTAAATGAAATGATTTTTGAAGCATTAAAAAAGAAATTATTGTAAAGGAACAATTGTATGTCGCTGTCTGGAACGTAGCGTAAACTTGAAAAATTTACGTAAGGACTTATTGAATATATATGGATAGTTCATCTAGTTTACATCCCAGCTCCTTTGTTCTAACACGGTGATCTGAACCGGATCAACCCAGTTTGAATTTTTTTGTTAAGCACGCTTTCCTTTGTTCTGTAACATTTTGGCGGGAATGTCAAATTCACTATAAAACTTATAATTAATTTTACGGATAAGAATAACTATCAAAATTCACGTAGAAAAAATCCAGTGTATATGCTAGGATTCGAACTCAAGATCTTTGGCATATCAAGCCACGACACATACTACTACACCAGGACGACTGGATACGAATTATCAATAATTTAAGATACTTGGACTTGGTGTGTTAGTGTTAGATCACCCTCTGGTCTCCGGCCATCGGGGTGATCTTACACTGACACACCGCGTCCTCGTGGGATAACTATTTTACATCCCAGTTGTTTTAGATTAAACGAAAAACCATTTACAATTCATAAAATCTAGAATGCCACACAACCATTATAATATACTTTATATATTTTTATATGATGTATACCCTTTATGACCCCGAACATGATGAGTAGATATCAAACAATGTCAACTCGCCCCACTGGTCAATCGGCCCACACTATATCGCCACTTCGGCCATTCTTGTTTACCGACTCGCCCCCCTTTTGAAAAAGTGTATTATTAATTACTGAACACTTCAATTATTAATTTGTTATCACATTTTGTAACATAAATCTGTGATAACTACTCCAAAATGAAGGCAGATATAAATGGATTATAAGCGACCTTATAGTGAAGACAAAGAGGTACATAAGGGGTGAATAGTATCTAAGAGTAATGTTTTGTGTCATATTTAACTGTTTCTATGCAGATGAGATGAGCATTTGATCATTGATTGGTATGCACTTTTTTCTATGATGATGCTGCATGATTTGGATTTTTTGAAGAATTCTTGCTCCTATCGCATGTTGTCTTACATTATGCTAGGTTTCTCTCAAATTATAGAACTGAGAATGGCAAAATTCGACAGGAGTGCTTGTTCAAAGGAAAAAAATGCAGTTTATTTAACACAAAATGTCTTATTTCCAATACTAGGTCAAGCAGCTGAAATATATATATTAAATACTGTGTGGTTTCATATAATCCAAAGGATATTATCCTCAACATTCTTAATGGAATCAATAATTAGAACACACTTCGCCTCCAAACTTTGTAAAGTCAATTAAAGATCATGCCGTTTTAAAAAACAGAGCTAAAAGAATATCTTAAAAATCATTGAAATGTGAATGTCAAAATAGGATTGAAAAAACAGTTAACTGTGTGCGTCATTTAGCTGTTTTAAAAGGTGTTTTACGTTAAAAGTAATCCATTGGAAACATCTTTTATAGCCAATCCTGGGACATATATGATCAATGACCTATGATAGTATGTGTTTAGAATAACTCAAATTCTGCGATTTATACATTGCAAAGAGTGCATTTCTTTCTAACAAAGTTTTGTAAACGTTGTGTGACGTTTGTTATAGTTAAATGTTGCAAAAGTAGAAACAAATGCATCATTTATTGCATCTGTTTGAACTGTCAAAAATGTAAACAACTTCCACAGGAAAATGTTCATAGATAATTTCATTAGTATATACCTAATATACATAAATTTGAGTAGTTGTTGACATTGTTTTGGCACAACTTTTTTTGAATTTTGGATCCTCAATGCCTTTCAACTTTGTACTGGTTTGGCTTTATAACTATTTTGATATGAGCGTCACTGATGAGTCTTGTGCAGACGAAAGGCGCGTCTGGCGTACCAAATTATAATTCTGGTACCTTTGATAACTATTTGAGTTATGCAAATCAGAATCATAAGTCATTTTCTTTAGTCAGAATCATTCTTGTTTTAGTGGGAAAATTTGAATAGATAATTGATACGATGTTGAAGTTAGACAGAAATGTAGCGTTTATACTCACAAACGACGTACGACAAACTGTAGACGCATTTTTAACGAGTGTATAGTTTGTGAGATGATATTGGATAATGTTCCTTATGTCGTAACTACAATCCCCTTTCCTTTTCCGAATGTGACCTACCGTATTCGACTATTTACCGGAATTGTGAAAACGACGGGTGCCACATGCAGAGCAGGATCTGCTAACCTTCCGGAGCACCTTCCGTAGATCATAATCACCCCAGTGTTTTGTGGGGGTTCGTGTTGCTAAGTCTTTAGTTTTCTATGTGGTTTCCTGGGACCTGGTTTTTGAAAGTGTCATAAGATATGTCATAAGACACAAGGACATACTTTATGATCATCTTATGACTATCATATGATATGTCGTAGGATGTAAATCAAAGCTGTTTTTAAAAAAGAGTCATAGCTATGATGCTCTTATGACTGTCATAAGTGAACATTATTTTCTATTATTTCAAATAATGATTAAAAAGTGATAAATATAAAAATGAAAATGAAAAGTATGAAAATATTAATTAATACCATTCTTTATATTTACGAATATCTTATTTTTTTTTCATTTTAATGAACATGAAATTTTATACAAAAAGGAATTGAAATATAAGTTGATAATTTGTTTAAATTTAGTTTGTAATATATATAATAAATCTTGAACTTCGCTTTCGTGTATTATCATACATGCATTGTTATTTAACTATGAATACTTTTAGATTCAGTACATCGAGTACCCGCTTAACGAAATGCCCGTGCACATACGTTAATATAGTACTATTAAATATACTAGGAACGAAATAATATGTATATTTATTATCAAAAACCATGAGTTAGAAAAGAATATTCCAAATTGTATGTCGCAGGAGATTCAAATTTTAATTCACGTAGTTGAGAAAATTTAAATCTTTACTATTTAGATATTAACTGAGAAACACAGCAAATATTTTTATTGCAATTAACATGAAATTATACATAAAAAGTAATTACAATTATAGTTGAAAATCATAAGACCATCATAAGTCATGTCGCGAGGATCTTCAATTTACAACAAAAGTTATGACAAATCGTAATTTGGGACACTTTCGAAAACATATCTTACGACTATGACATGTCCTAAGACCATCATAAGACATGTCTTAGTCATAAGATACTTTCGAAAACCAGGCCCCTGTGTACTACGATTTGCCTGTTCGTCTTTTTCGTTTTTAGCTATTGCTTTGTCAGTTTATTTTTATCTATGAGTTTGATTGTCCGTCTGGTATCTCTCGCCCCTCTTTGTCAAAGTTTATGCAATTTTTGCCAACGTATGCTAGAAAGAAATGATCGAAACGTGTGCTCGCCGAACCGTTTGTATCGTTTGTGTAAGAAAGAAATACACTCCTTATACATAAAAATATATACATTTGTTGAAGATGCTGACCTTAAGATATCTGTTATTTTTTTGTGTCGTTTAAATTCATGTATTTGATTTTGATGTTATATTTGTTATTCTCATCGGATTTTGTCTATAATTGCTTAGTTCGTTTCTGTGGGTGTTACATTTTAATGTTGTGTCGTTGTTCTCCTCTTATATTTAATGCGTTTCCTTAAGTTTTAGTTTGTAACCCGGATTTGTTTTTTCTATCGATTTATGAGTTTTGAACAGCGGTATACTACTGTTGCCTTTATTAAATGCTTCATGTATCTTCGATTAATATTCTACTTCTATTCTATTCAAACGGAATAAATATATTATGACAATGTTACGACTTGCATACTAAGTCTATTTGTTGTGTTTCGGAAATATCAAATCCATGTAAATGTTCATACGAATTTTTGATCCACGTGAGTATCCGAAACAACTTTATGCACTTTTAGATCTAATCACATGACATATTGATCTTCCATATATAAAAAGTAAACCGTCTTTTCAAGCAGCTGTTGCATAGATAAAAGTTATCTTTTTCAAAGATATTTTGTACAAATTATAATAAATAATTGTTTGATTGTTGGGTACGTTGGTACGATTCAATTAGACGACAAAACAAATGATATTACGTCTGAACAGAATGTCACCAAAATGTTTAAATACATGATCAAAGGTTGGAAGAAAAGAATTGGTTATGAAAACAAATGGAAAAGTAAGTTTATTCTTGTTCCTGTAAAATAAACACTAATACAATATTTTTCAAACAATGTATAATATTATTATAAGCAGAAATACAAAAATAAAATTAAATATTCGTCGTCGTTCCAACTAATCTAGTTTTGCTTTAAATTCGAAAAAGTAACTACCCCCAGTTAAAGATATATTATTAGTTTATGGATTTAAACAATTGAAGATATCAAAAGGCTGTTAAAACAAGAAGCCAAACACACAAACAAAAATATGAAAAAATAAAGGAGAGAAGAAAGACATCAATACGGAATAATTACACTATATGTATGGTTCATTATAATACTTTATTCTGATTGGCTAACTGCACAACACGTGTTATTCCTTAAGCAATTGCATTACTCAATAAAACTTATCATACCTGATAACACGTAGTCCCACAATAAAGTACACAAGTGAGTTAAATAAAACAATTATAAAATTCGTCTTTTCATGATCATAGCTAAAAAATGTAATTATAAGTATTGAATGCTTCTTTTTGTAACTTCATATGGTTGTAAAAGCGTTCACCGTGCGCACATTTTTAGAATGAAGCGCTTCCGCGCTTCATACAAAATGTACTTCGGTCAATGCTTTACACCCCAATGAAGTTACAAAAAGGAGGCATTCAATTCTTAAATACTATACACATTATTGAATGATCGAGCAGAACGAACATTACACAAACAATGAACATCCGCGAAAAACAAATGGCAACTACATCAAACAAACGTGTGGATAAACGACACTCCGGAAGATTTATTAAAACTTAGCAGATCCTCTTCCGTTAGTGCCACCTATCGAATAACTCCTGTTTAAATGTGAACACGAGAAATAAATTGAGATAAAGAAACACGCTTTAGAGGACAATATAAATTGTGTATTCCTTAAGACAGTTTTAAATGGAGATAACGCTATCGGTAAAGGATCATGACCCTGATCGAATCCAAAATTTCCTTACCCTGAACGAATCTAAAAGGTTCCTTACTCTATGTGAATCTAAAAGTGTCCTTACCGTAACTAAATAAAAAAGTGTCCGTAACCTTATCGAATCCGAAAGGTTCCTTACACTTACCAAATCTAAAATGTTCCTTACTCAGACCGAATCGAAAAGGTTTCTTACCCTAACCGAATTTTAAAAGGTTTCTTAACCTAACTGAATATAAAAGTGTCCTTATTGTAACTGAATCTAAAAGTGTCCTTACCCTGTCAACATCTAAAAGGGTCATTACACTTACCAAACATAAAAGATTTCTTATCCTAACTGAATTTAAATGTGTCCTTACCATAACCAAATACAAAAGGGTCTTTACTCTGAAAAAATATAATAAAAGAGTTCCAATGTCCCCCGGGCTAATTAACGTTGCACTAATTTTATAGACTGCTGAAATCGATCTTTTATTAAAAATCTGGGTACATACAAACACAAATTTCTATAAAACATTTAATAAACAATTTTTCTTTTCAATGAAGGATTTTCTAATGTAAAAAAAAATCTCATTTTTGTTAGATGTTTTCTGCTTTGCTTCGATCTGATGAGTTTGATATGTTAATCCCTTTGAACTGAATCAATTTGATAGTCTGTTCTTATTTTGTACTTGTACACCACTGTTTCAGGTAAGTGAATGGTTGGCTTAAGCAAACAAAATTTACCCGGTCACATTCTGTGTTTTTCCTATCAAAAGTCTGGAGCCTGCAATTATGTGCTTGTCGTTGGTTTATGTCTGTCCTATTTTGTCTTTTTTGGCAAATTGTTTTGTTAAAAACATTTTATTGAATTTTTTCATAGTTTTCATGTCACGGCCTTTTATCACGGGGCGCTGAATGGGACTCTTGTGGTTTTGTACTCGAAATCAAATGTTGTACGGACAAAGGGAGTTTTGTTCAACAAAAAATGAGTTCAGTTTAACAAAATCTGTAGCATACTACAAATTTAAATTTTGTCATACAAAATTATCTTTCAGTGGACAAAAGTTTTTTTTGTATGCAAATTAGTTTAGTTTGGATTCTGTGAACTAATTTGCATACAAAACTGAGATTTTGTGTTTATTTTTGTGTAGACAAAATCACAGGATGCTGATTTAATCAACATGTTAATTGCGTAAAAAATCAATTTTGTCTCACAAAATTTACTTTTGTGTTTTAATTTCCATATCAGGTAACACAAGTCAATTTTGTATGCGAATAAGTTTATATTTGCATACCTATTTGACAAAATTGAATTTTGTCAACAAAAATGAATTTTGTCATGACAAAAATGAATTTTGTCTACAAAAATGAATTTTGTCTACAAAAATGAATTTTGTCATAACAAAATTGAAGTTCTCATAAAGCAAGTCTGTATCAAATAGTTTTGTAAGACAATGATTTTGTTATGACAGAATTGAATTTTGTGTACACAAAATTGATTTTGATTACAAAAGGTTCAAATCCCATTCGGTGCCCCGTATTTTATAGCTTACTATATTGTATGATTTTTTCTTAATTGTTGAAGTTCGATCGTACTGTACGTATCAAACCACATCTCATTGTTACAAAGTCACATAAACTTGTCAGTATCTGAATCTTTTGTACTATTGTAATTAATTGTTTTTAACATGTTTGGCTTTCAATTTAATCTTTACACCGACTAGAGACTAGAGACGGTTATACCCTTGAATATTGTAAAGACACTTGTCGACTCATTGACATCTAAATTAATGCGTCTTGTTTCGTTTCGTGGAAGTTTTAATCACTGTATTCTCTTTCTAGTTCATATATGTATGTTGAACAAAGGGGAGCTCAACTTCTTTTGTGCATGTTATTATTTTAAGTGCGTACACGCACACATTCGGTCTTTGATATTCTAGAGCTATTGCTTTACTTTGTTATGGGTTTTTATTTTTAAGCGATATGAATGAAATATTGATTTTCTGTTTATAAAAGAATCA
The DNA here is from genome assembly GCA_037788925.1 of Mytilus galloprovincialis. NCBI lineage: Eukaryota > Metazoa > Mollusca > Bivalvia > Mytilida > Mytilidae > Mytilus > Mytilus galloprovincialis. Next base: position 85,678,476 of record CM075333.1, on the reverse strand, counting down.
CGTAGATGAGTAGTTTGTACAAGTTTTTAAGCATGCTTTACTTGTATCCTTTCAACTTTTAATTCAAAGATCTGTTATATATTTGAGGCAAAAGTCTTCAATAACCTTGAATTATTACAAAAATAACCTATAATTTTCAAGTGTTTTATATTGTGAATCTGTTTTATCAAAAATGGAATATATATTTCAAGTTAAACACGAACCTTATAATTCCTAAACATCCCTTATAATCGTGTTATTATTCCTTGTTAGACTTTGATTCGAAAACAGTAATTGTTCACTTTCTATGTGCAAACTTCCTAAACAACCTTTTCCCGCTGTCACCATGCGCTAAAATATGTCTTTAAACTTTGTATTACCCAAGAGAATGACGCATTTTAAGTGTCATGTGATTAAAGAGAGCGGATATATTAAAGATAATATTATTTGTAATTTCTAAATAAAACTATAGTTTAAATACTAAATATGAACAGTGGTTTTGTAATTCGTTTGATGTGTTTTTGATTTTGCATTTGATTAGGGATTTACCGTTTTGAAGTTTCCTTGGAGTTCGGTATTTTTGTTATTTAACTTTTTACAGTAATAGCACATAATTTAATAGTACAAACACATTTGATATAGTTCGGAATCTACCATTAGGGATTGCATGTTCTGATATGGACGTACTGGTATCATATTTGACTGAATTTTTTTTATTTACAACACATAACATATAGATGGTAGAAAGTTAAAGCTGTTAGTACAAAATAGAAAATGAAAAATATTGATTTCACAAAATACATGAAACCAATGACAGGGATATCATTTAATTGTAATGCTACTTTGATTGGGACTAAAACATAGGTAACGTCACAACAGAGCAGTGACCTGGACATATCTTATGTGTGATCATGAAAAGACTTTTAACTCCCATTTTAACGGAAATTTGAATCCGGGAGGTTAAACATTCCATGCCCTTAACACGGCGTCCGCCATCAACAGAAATATAACGTTTAGTTCAGAAATACCATTTTGATAGATTTCTGATTTCTGAACTCCACACTGGGATCATAATAAATGGTTGTACACTTGTAAATCTGTTTGAGTTATCATGCGTTTGTTACTTGTGACAGTGTTGAATAGAAATATTTGCAATAATAACACCATAAGCAGATCAGATATTAATGTTACTTTAGTAAGTTCTGTTTCTTTAAATCATAACACTTGTTGTAGAGTTTGATAGCTAATAATCCTCTTCTGTCCATAGATTCGGGCAATAATCCTAAATATGAAAATACTGGGGCATGTTCACTTTTATATTCGTCTCTAGTAGATAAAAAACGTTTCAGGTTCGCAAATTTTAAACGTGTCGAAACTGATGAAAGATGAGGAAAGGTATATAAGAGAACAAAATATTCTATACCTCCCAAAATGAACGTAAGACAATATAACAATGTTTATAAATACCCTGCTCCTGACAATAGCACTGTATAGTGCTTTGGAATGTCAGCTTTGTAAGTATCTATAAATGGAGAAGATTTTGATATGATTTTAAGTAATTTTGCAATATTTTAATTACTATGAGTGCTGTCAACTAACCGATAGAATAATCTTATATTCAGGTACAGTTTCTATGCGTCGTCGCATACACAGTTCTAATATATTATTTGTCAAATGTCGTGAAGATTCCCAGAATATGATCACACTTTGACATTACTACACTTAAGTCCCCGGATGTCACAAGTCTAAAAAAATAATCCTTCCAATACCTAACACAGTTATTTCTTACCAATGACACCATCACTGACATTTGGATTTTCCCCGAAGAAATAATTATGTCAATTTGTGAAGTGTTGTGTCTTTTGTTTTTAGTTTTTTTGATTGGGTTTGAAATTTCACTCGCTAGAGTGTTAACAGTATAAACCTACAAACAATCCATACTTTTAAGTATCTTTTTGTTGCACCAGTGTTGATATAATTTCAGATTTAATTAGAGAGCACTTTAAAGTTAATAACACAGGGTTCTTTAACAATTTTCTGAATTTCCTTTTAAGTGGTTGTTTTGATATTTGAAACTGCAATTGTTCTGCATTTAATTGAACTCATTTAGTTTGTTTTGAATTTGTATTTCTACAGATCTTCCTTGTTTTTTGGTCAATTAGTTTTAAATGATGTAATATCAAATCTGGGACAACAAAAGGACAAACTTGAAAGACAAGCATTGACACTGATCCATACAATAAGTACCGAATCTAAATATAACAATTAATGAGATGAGCTACGATCAAGGATCAACAAGAATGAAAACAAAAGATGAATATTTTTAATATGAAAAGACATTTAACAATAAGATGTGAGACATTAACAAAATCTTGATGGATCAGAAAAAAAAAAAAAAATGACTAAAATATCATATACAGTTTTAAGCAAAAAGGGAGAGCAAAAATATGGTATCTTGAGACTGATGGTCATTTCATTCATTTCAATTAGGTTATATATGAAGTGTTCTAACGAGGGATCTAACAAATTATTGGTCTTATAACAAAGATTTTTGCTTAATACAGTTGGTCTCTTAAGCAGGTTTAAGTGTATGTATATAATAGTTCAGTTAACGAGCAAATCGGTATCGTTAAAACATTGCCAAAATAGCTGAACACTACGACATGGACACGACTGTCGGATCAGTTGAACTCCTGACACTGTGTTATGTTTAATATGTGGCATTTAGTCTCACGCAGAGAGCTGTCTCATTACCAATCTTATCAAATCTTCATATTCAAAATCAATATGAAGAAATGGAAAAGGGAAAACAAACATTTATAAATGCATTCTGCCAAAATTTACTTATTTACTGAAAAAAAACGTAATCAAGTTTGTCTGCTTTGTACTATTAAACACCGTTTGCATCTGAATTACACATTATGATCCAACTGGAACAGGATCGCACAAATATAAAAAGCCAATAACGGGATGCATAAATAGTGAGCCACATCAAAATTCATACGAAAAAAAAAACATAACAGCACGAATACAAATAAAGGGAAAAACTGTTCAGTAAATAAAAAGAATCACAAGGATCGCACATATATTGTTTATCTCAAGACCATCTTGTATTATATGTGAAGTAAACACTGAATATTAATCTATAAGGTCTTGGTATTTTCCGATAAACTTATGAAACAAAAAAGGACGAGACGTTCGTTGACACAACCATAACTCAATAACTTGTGGCACAGATATCAATAACATTTCAAAAAGTGTAAGTAGCAATATCCAGCTCTTGAATATCGTATGTGTTGATATGTATACTCTATACGCTGGTAAAATTATTGCTCTATTGACTAATTATGTAGGTCGGACCATTTTCAAAAGTCGTGGAATATTGCTAATATGTAAAATTATAACAGTAATTGGTACGTGGTTGAAAAAGCTGTCTTTATATTACTTTGGTTTCCTTTATGACATATTCAGTATGCATTCGGAATGGAGAAATTGTCAACCTTAAGCCGGATACCGGTCAGCCATTTAAACCTCGAGTATGATTATATGTGAACTGGTATGTCATTTTGTATAAATTTGGAGTAACTGCAAATGCTAATATTACAGTCAAATTGTCACTATACATGACATTCAAATTGTTAGTTCTTCATACTGACGTAACAAATCCCAATTACTGATGATATTGAATCCGATTTATATCCTGTTATGATTCCTGTCATCGTACATTAATCCATCGTTCGTGACAAAAACGATTGTATTTTATGCAAGCTAGGCAAATTTTGGAAACATGGTTAAGTTGTTCTTCTCATAATTACTTTTTGGAAAATCTTTTTAAAAATATTTAGCGTCATACACAGTTTCTAAAGATAAAAAAAAAATACAACATAGATAGAGATTCATGTATCTATTCACTCGATTTTTCAAAACCAAAGTCCACTTTTTTCCAATCGCCTGTGGTTATATTGCAGCTGCTTGCGTGTGTGAAAGTTATTTCAAGATCTAAACCTATACACCAATATATAAATAATCAGTATAAATTGTCCTCGGGAACATTTTCTCGATTACTGATAATAGTTCTCTGAAATAATCTTTTTTTGACACGGAAATTACGCAAAAATCAGTGGGAAAAATATAAAAAATCTGCAACAGATCTAATTTTGATTGAAAGCTTACGATTGCTCAACTATTGTTATAAGCCAACTCAATGTATAAATACAAAATCAGTATTACCTGATTACTTCACTTGATAACTTTGTATGGTATTTAATTTCTTAATGACTGCATTATCAGTTTACATTGTCATCAGTTTAGAGACATATGTCCTATTTTTTTAACCATTATAAAACTTGTAATACCGATTCAGGCAATTAATGGAGAAGTGGCTAGTAGCATCAGAATGAAAATAAGTTTCTTTAGTCTAATAGTCTAAGGCTTAGTCCATGGCCTCTTGTTTAATTCCTTAAAAACAAATAGGCCAAAAGGTGAAGGAGGGAACAGAAACAGACTATTGCCTACACTCGAAATTTGAGATTGCCTTCTTAAAACCGCTGTTTAAAGAACTTTTTTCTATCGTAGGATATTCCGTAACTTTGTGTGACATAATAAATCTTACTTTCAGCAGAAACAATATAATTCACAACATTTGCACAACCAGGGTTTATCATTCACTGGAAAATTGCGAAATAAATATTTCTGTGTTATATTATCCTCCATATCATATAAACTATGGGCAGGTATTCCATTATTTCAAAATCACAAACGTTACTGAATATTGTTGTTGTCACTTAAACAAATCTATTTCTCAAATGGCTCGATTTTAAAGTGCAATATGGACGCAATTAGGATACACATATTCAACGTCATACATAGTCTCTAAAAACTAAAAAAAAAAAAAAAAACATACATTTGTAAATTTAAATTCGTGTATTTATTCACTCGATTTTTCAAAACCAAAGTCCAGCTTTTCCAATCACCTGTGGTTCTATTGCAGCTGCTTGCATGTTTGAGAGTTATTTCAAGATCTAAAACTATACACCAATATTTTAATAATCAGTATAGATTGTCCTCGGGAACATTTGCTTGATTATTGGTAGTAGTTCTCTGAATTAATCTTTTTTCGACACGAAAACTACGCAAAAAACAGTGGGGAAAATATCAAAAATCTGCAACAGATCTAATTTTGATTGAAAGCTTACGATTGCTCAACTATTGTTATAAGCCAACCTAATGTATAAATACAAAATCAGTATCAGCTGATTTTGCACTATGCTAATGTCTTTCATAAATATAAATTAGTCTTTATTTGACGAAATAGTTAAACTTTACTTGATCACTTTGTATGGTGTTTAATTTCGTAATGACTGCATTATCAGTTTACATTATCATCAGTTTAGAGACATATGTCCTATTTTTTAACCATTATAATACGTTATTAAAGGTACCAGGATTATAATTTTGTACTCCAGACGCGCGTTTCGTCTACATAAGACTCATCAGCGACGCTCATATCCAAATATTTATAAAGCCAAACAAGTACAAACTTGTAATACAGCTTCAGGCAATTAATGGAGAAGTGGGTAGTAGCATCAGAATGGAAATAAAATTCTTTAGTCTAATAGTCTAAAGCTTAGTCCATGCCCTCTTGTTTAATTCCTTGAAATCAAATCGGCCAAAAGGTGGAGGAGGGAACAGAAACAGACTATTGTCCACACTCGAAATTTGAAATTGTCTCCTTAAAACCACTACCGTGGTTTATCATTCACTGGAAAATTGCGAAATAAATATTTCTGTGTTATAAAATCCTCCATATCATATAAAATATGGGCAGGTATTCCATTATTTCAAAATCACAAACGTTACTGAATATTGTTGTTGTCACGTAAACAAATCTATTTCTCAAATGGCTCGATTTGAAAGTGCAATATGGACGTAATTAGGATATTCTAAAAACCACCCTTATAAAAAATGCTGGCAGATTTACTTGGTTTTTCTCACTTAACAACTTTAAGGTATAACTCAGTTTCAATTCCTGACTTTTCCATTTAGAAAAGTGTATGTTTACCGCTCACTACTCCAATGAGAACACAAATGATAATTGCATACGGTCAACAGTGGATTTGATTATTTAACCATTAATGATAAGATCCTCGATTTATTTTTCGACATCCTCTACTGTAATGGATACCTCAACAAAGTTGTATCTAAATAAACTTGATCCCAAAGTCCAGTTATCCCAACCTGGGAAATAAGAGACAATAGACAAGCCCTTATATTAAGATACGTTTCGTGCATTTTACTTACCATTAAATTTTTTAAAAAGTTTTTAAATTTTTTTAAAATATGTTTGATAAAAAAACAGTATGTTTTATATTTAATCGGACCGTTAATTGCAAATCCGGAATAGATTTGCATATCTTGATACGAGAAAGACGAACGATAAAAGAAATTAGACAACAATTGTCTCAAAGAAAACCTCATACATTGCGTCAAGCAACAGCTAAAAACAAAATTAAAGGCAATAGTAGTATACCCCTTTTCAATATAGTCATGATTCGATTTAGTATAAAAAAACATCCCTAGCTATCTTTTTTTAACTCTATTCACACACACACACACACACACACACACACACACACACACACACACACACACACACACACACACACACACACACACACACACACACACACACACACACACAGACAGACAGACACAGACACAGACACACACACACACAGACAGACACACACACAGACAGACAGACACAGACACAGACAGACACAGACACACACACACAGACACAGACACACACACACAGACAGACATACAGACACAGACACAGACACAGACACAGACACACAGACAGACAGACAGACACACACACAGACACAGACAGACAGACAGACAGACTCACACACACACACAGACACACAGACACAGACACACAGACACAGACACACACAGACACACAGACACAGACACACAGACACACACACAGACACAGACAGACAGACGCACAGACAGACAGACAGACAGACAGACGCACACACACACAGACACACACACACAGACACAGACACACACACAGACATACATACATACAGACACACACATACACACACATACAAACACACACACACACACACACACACACACGATATATAATCATACAACTGAGCAAAACAAAACCAAATACAAGTTAAACTGAAGTGCTCCGGAATGATGAGCATATCTCCTGCTATATTGTGGCAGCCGTCGTTCTTTTAATGCAAGTACATACATGGTGATAAAACTAATGCGGTAGGTCTCATTCGATGAATAGTCGACTGGATGGTGGCTGCAACAATAGGAACATATCCGTCCAAAGAACTTTTTAAATATTTTATTAAAAGTTTGAAAAACATGCAAACAAAAGTAAAAATAGAGTAACAATTTCCCTCATCAGTTTGTACCACCGCAGTCATTAACATTAAAATGTATCAATTTACTTAATCCCTCTAAAAGATATTTCCTAATAAAAATTGTTTTACCAATTGAAGTAACGAATTTGGATTAATCTTTCCTTCTGAATATTATAAAGTAGGTTCTTCAAGCATAGTTTAAAGTATGTCATAGATCAGTAAATAAGAATAAAAAAGAAATATAAGATGTAGAATTGGAACAAATCAATTCTTATATATCAAAAACGCATAATGCAAACACTTCAATATACTTATCAGTATTGACCATGCAAGGTCATGATACTAATACTTTGCTAATAGGCTTATATTTTTCAGTTATTGCGTATGTTTTCTCGAGATATCTTCTTTCTTATGTGAAACCTCGTTTTTCTCCCTTTTGGCAAGTTTTTTTAATTTGAAAAAAAAACAAGTTTGTAGTCTTACTGATTTACCAGCTGTATTTATTCGTTTTCATCCGTAAATCATATAACAAATATAATGAGGTTCCTTGAGGTCGTCCATTGTCTGCGTTGTGTCTCTATTTTACAGTTAGAATATCATAATCTTATGACAGCATTTGTTAATATTTTTGTTTGACTCAAACACATTATAAATTGTTGATTTATTCTCAATTATGTTTGAATAGTTCTAATAAAGAGCATTAGCTAGCTATAAGACAAGGTTTAGTCTAGCATTTTCTTCGTAAAAATGTCGGTTCAAAGCCAGATATATGACAATTGATTTAAACTTGTGAAGTTGATGCGAAGCGTTTAATTTTGTAAGGTTGGTTTTACTTCTTCATTTGGGCCTTTAAGTTCGTTTCCCTTTGAGTTCGATACTTATTGTTAAAGGCCGTAAGGTGACCTATAATTGTTAATTTCTGTGTCATTTTGGTCTCTTGTGGAGAGTTGTCTCATTGGCAATCATACCACATCGTCTTTTTTTATTTTATGTTTTACTTTTATTTTTAACAATAATCAAAAGGATTGAAACTTTTAAATTTGTTCCAAAAAAACGCCGTTGCCAATGAATAAAATTAAACTTCGACTTACTCCTGAAATGTCGACCAGTTCATTAAGTTCTGTATCACACGATTGATCTGTCATTTATAATGTTGTAAAAAACATTAAAACCACTTCAAGTCAAGACACTGCAAATATTTATCAACTTTGTTTTGATAAAATAATGTCTTCAACCGTTTCCCTAATTCGGTGGGAATCTAATTATGAAATAGGCAATATATGTATATGTTTGACATTATGTATGAACACAGGTGTTATGAACGCCCTGCAAGGGAACAGGTGGTCAATGGATACTTAAGAATAATATGCCGAAAACAAGGTATTGAAATTATCACATTTGTCACTATTTCATGTTTTCAGTCATCAATCGGTGTCAAGTTCTATAAAGTGTTCAAAAATATACTAATACCATCTTCTGTCTCTAAAATTATCAAAGTATGATTAACTTTTATATTTCTTTTCATCTGACTATATTAAAGTCAGTTCTTCAACTTCAATAATGGTAATGTCATTTTGCAACATATGCTTCGATACATTGACTTGGGGATGGGAAAACGTACTAACTCAACCCGTACTAACTGAACATGTACATGACTGATAAAATCACTCCGATTGAGTTGGTTTTCGCCTAATGATATTATCCGTTTGGTATCGTTCCCTATGGCATTGTGAGTTAGTTTTCGGCTAATTATATTATCCGTTTGGTATCGTTGCCCATTGCATTGTGAGTTGGTTTTCGGCTAATTGTATTATCCGTTTGGTATCGTTCCCCATGGCATTGTGAGGTGGTTTTCGGCTAATGGTATTATCTGTTTGGTATTGCTCACCATGGCATTGTGAGTTGGTTTTCGGCTAATGATATTATCCGTTTGGTATCGTTCCCCATGGCATTGTGAGTTGATTTTCGGCTAATGATATTATCCGTTTGGTATCGTTCCCCATGGCATTGTGAGTTGGTTTTCGGCTATTGGTATTATCCGTTTGGTTCACCTCTTATGCACAACTTATAAAGCATGATTAACAGATTGTATTAGTAGTTAAAACATTGTTGTTACGTCATTCTATTGTTTTACCTGTTCTTTATTTCAGTGATTGGACTATCATTTACCTGTAAGAAACCACTATGTTACATTTAGCTGTCAAATATTTTTAAGAATAATCCTCTTCTTTATAAAAAAATATTGGACAGCTAAAGGTAGCATACCTGATTCTTACAGGCAAATGATAGTTCAATCACTGAAATAAAAAAAAAAATAAAAAAAAACTATTAATCCCCCTAACTCGTTCAATCGTGTAAGGAAAAATACAACCAAAGAAAAATGACAATTAAAAACAACATTTTATTAAAGTCAACTTCCAATACAATCATTTTCTCACTCATCAAAACGGTTTCTTGAGGAAAAAATCACTTTTAAATTGAATATTAACACAGCCAATACTTATTATATATCCCAGCCATTTGTCTCATGTTTTTAGGTTGTCTCTTTTAGCACTAATTCAATAAATTGACTATGCTCTTTGTAAGTCTTGTTGTTGTTGCCAGTTTTGTTTTTGTAGCCTTTATGAATTTCTTTTCCCCGTTTTTAGGTAATCAAAATTGACCTCTGGTGTTGCTCTTATTTTTCCAAACTTCATTTTCAACTACAATCAAAATTAAAAAAAGCAATAAAGTAATGCTTTAGAAATTGGGTAAATCATGCCGCAATACAAGGGCCTTGAACAACCTAAACCTTATCATGTGTTCAAAGTGCGAATCTAGAACTTCCTTCTTGAACTAGGGGACTAATACTTTTTTTAGAATTTTCAGGTTTCGACGTTGATTTACAAGTTTTTTTTTTTTTTTAAAGTTATTGCTTAAATATGAATATAATGCAACAGTTCGCTTATGAACGACGATGAATATGAGAAACAAAATAAAGGAAGATATTACCTTATTGTATCTGTCAAACAAGCCAACCGTGTGTCCGTTTCGTACCGTATTATAAAAGGTTTTTTATCAAAAGAAAATCGAGACAAATTACGTTTCTGTAACATTTAAAAAACACAACGGACTCAATACACAAATAAACGAAAACAGAGCTATACGACATTTGCAGAAAGAAAACAAAAATAGAAAGGGGGGGGGGGGGTCTTCAAGTGGTACCGTTTGGTAAACAATAACAGTCTCTTGAAAATTCCAACAAAAGAATATATCTGATTGCATATTGTTATATCTTCGTTTGTTCATATTAATTATGTATTTGAAATAAAATCGACTGCAGTGCACTCGATATGGTTAAACAAGAACCTGGGTTCATATGCTATTCTTTTTTCCCATTAACCCTGTAAAAAAAAAAAAACGAGAAAAAACAAGAAATTATAGCGGAGGACTACATTTTGAGATATAATATATAAAAAACTTGCCATTATTAGCTGCTTTGACTACTAGTATATCCTCTTCGTAATCATTATCCACACTGAAATAATGTATCTGAATAGATTCTGAATACGCATTTGATTTTAATCCAAAGTTTAAAAAACACCAATCACTAATAACGACATCTCTTTCTTCGTTTTTGTATTAAGAATATTCTTTAATCATTTTATCCATTTTGAAACACAAAACACATGTAAAGGTATTCACAGAAACTATGAGTGGAAACTATGAGTAGTACTTGCGCACGCAAAAATCATGATACGCTTACCATGTGTCTAATTCTTCATGTACATGTAGCAATACCTGTTGTTTACCTTTAGCTTTTCTTTCTTTTTGTCTATTTGTTTTAGGTTGAGCCACTGTTTAAAGGGGCCAACATGTAGGATATATTTTAATGTAAAGAAGTTTATTCACAAAATTATTTTCCTACTTGACGAAATTAAGTCGTTGCTTGCTTTTTCTTTTGTTTTACCTTTTGCGACGTGTTAAACAATATTTTAAGTAAGATATAAGCCTCTAACAGTCCATTCTTGAATGTTACACGTATTCTTATAGACTTAAAGTAGCTTGTCTATCAGCTAAAGATTTAATGTTGTCATTTTGGCCGTGACGTCATCAACATTATTTATGATTTACTCCTTAAAATGAAGTATAGACGTTATAACAAGACAGAAAAAAAAACATTACAGTCATTCTTCATTATTAATGGAGTTTTGAGTCCTATATGCTCTTCAACTTTGTACTTATATTGCCGTTTTAACTTGTATTGATTTGAGCGTCACAAGTGAGTCTTTAAGTAAACAAAACGTGCGTCTGGCATACAAACAGTAAGCCTAGTATCTACATTACAGGATGGATCTATTACGTAAACCACTTGTTTGATGACATTTATCTGATTACAAAATCAAAAAACGTCATTTGAACTCGGGTTGATAGTTGTCTTATTGGCAATCATGTCACGTCACATTATTGTCATTGAATTGCGTGTTCCAGACTTCTGACTACTATCAGAACATATATTGTGCAAATTATATTAAGTGTTTTCAAAAGTTACGTAACCTTGCATTAAGAATTTGGTAAAAAAAGTTGATAGAGTTTATATGAAACAACTTACTAACTTAATGAGTTTCTGTAAACTGTTTTTTCTTCTACATATTTTGAAAGTTTTCATCATGTCCACAAATGTATTTTCTATGGAATCAATAATTGTATTTGCAACTAGATGCATTTTATGTGAAAAATCCCATAGTTAATTTATCTTTGCAATCGTAAGATATATAATATACAAAACCAAGTTTTAGAATTATTTGTTCTCCGAAGTAGTAATCCATAAATTTTACTGTTCTTACAATTTTGTTGACAATTGGTTTTGGATTTTTGGGTCCTCAATACTCTTCAACTTTGTATTTGTTTGGCTTTATAACTATTTTGACCTGAGCGTCACTGATGATTCTTATGTAGACGAAACGCACGTCTGACGTATTAAATTATAATCCTGGTACCTTTGATAACTATTATTTAGTTCTTCTATCCATGATGAGGGTACTGCAGCATTGTACTTTGCAGAGTACGGTGCTCAGACGTTTACTTCAGCATATTTAAAGGTAAAGCTCACTTAACACTCTGACATATTATCGTACTGAAACTTAGTGCAAACGAACCATTTTAAATATCGACATACACAATTGAAATCTCCCAATTACTTTGTATATAGATTTGTCGTTAGCAACTCCCCTTCAAAGGTTTCAAATGTGTTGCAGGCTACATTAAACAATTGCTGATAGTTCCATACTTGTATGATGTCTAGAAAGACCGAGTTATTGGATAGTTACACAAATAGAACACAGATTGGTTGCATTCACTTAAGGTTGCTGCAGCGGGAACTATGGGGGTTGTTTGTATTGCAACCAGAAGATTGACATTACGATATAGCAACTCGATCTGTTCGAAGCTCAACTGATTTTGTAGGGTTGGCCATCACACTTGATTTGTAAGTTTTTAAGCCAACCTTATTTGTGCAATTGCCAGGTTCTTTTTATGTTGTTTGAAGTGTGAAGATCCCATATCCCAAGTTTCACTGGGCTTGCGTTGACACTGTTATATGATGTGGAAAGGAGGGGGTGTCTGTGAACTCAAGTTGAGTGTTTGGTAATTTTAAGTCGAAAATTGTTTTGCGGTTTCACAAATTTATCATGACTTGGACTGTTATTTGATTGTCTTGCGTATTTTTGTCTTGTTGGTGATGTGTTTGACTTTTTATTTCTATATTTTGTCTCGATAAGCCAGTTATTTACCTAGGCTTAAAGAGCAACCAAAACGACTTAAAAAAGGTTCATGTCTCTACTTTGGTTCATTTGTAAGCACAGGATTCAATCCAAATAAATATTTAGAAAGGTGATACATGTATGATAAACAATATGCTATTTATTTACGAATTTACTCTTAAGATTAGATACCCAGAAGAACAATCCATTGTTAATATTCTGGCTGTATAAATGATCGTTCAAACTTGCGTAACAAAGGCGTACAATTTAAAGTTCCCACAATTATTCATCTTTTGATATATTTATATATAATAAAGCCTGACATAACTTTGAAAATCTTAATCCCACGACACCAATTATACTTTAAATAGGAACAACATATGCCCTAAAAACTACATGTACTAATACTGAAATAACCGATTTGATTATAGTCCTTAAATAGAAGACAAAATAATGTTAATGGTATTTCATAATAACAATGAAGTAAACCTTATTGCACAATCACGGGAATCGTAGAACCTCACTGAGAAGTTGTCAGCTTAAAAGCTGTTACCAGTGAATGAAATTAAAACCTGATTCAGAATTTCTCTTTCTAGCAATCCTATTAATTTATTTCTAGATTATATAAAAATAACGCACAGTTATTAATCATGTAACAAAAATGAAAAGTACATTGTAGATTTTCTTCATTGATTGCCAACTATTTGGATTGAGGACAACATGCATTGTTAAAACAGAATAGACCTCCCTTCCTTATTTTCACATTTGCAAACTTTAATGCTTTGAATTAGAAGACGGTATTATTCCGTTTATATATGTAATTAAATCAAATTGCCATCTCTTAAATCAATGTGGTATCTTGTTGTGTATATTACAAAGAGGACATTACCATCTGGTGAATTAAAGCTGTAAGATGAATATGTTCGCCAGTTGCAACTAATTTAACGTTGTTGTGTTTTGGGTGTGCTGTTCCACCACTTTCCCTGCTAAGCGAATGATTGTACTTAAGAAATCGTGCGCCCTCATTAACTGAAAGATTGATTGTCAACTTTAATAAAACAAAATACAACGTCAACAGGCATATCTTATATGGATAATCGTTCGTTTTACAAATGTCGTTTAAAATAAGCGTTCAAGGTCCGACCTCCATAGCTTTTCGTAATCATACCAGTTTTGTACAAATCAATTTTACAAACTACACAATACATGTATCATATACGCTTACACGTTGTTAATAAACACACTTTTTTATAATAAAATTTATGTCTTAACCCTTGTCGGTTTGCTAGTATTAATATTAAAATATATTTCAAGTACCACACTGGTTCCATCAACAAATACACAGAAAACAGTGTCTTCTAAAAACTAAATATTTTATTTATGTCTCCATCTCTTAAATCGTGCCCTATGAATTTGTTTTTATGATGTGCTGTAAAATCGCAATTTTACAAAAAGTGATGAGACGAAAGACATGATTTTTATTTGATCTCTTGATAAATACATGTAAACAGTGATAGAAAAGTTATCACGCCAAGGGATTGAAATGCTAGTTTTTGACAATTGTGGGAAATATGTGACATCTTTACACCCCTTTTTTTAATATTTCATAGCAATTCAATGCATATCAATGCCATGAAATTAATTTTATTTGGCCATTTTAACCATGTAAATCATATCATTGGAAGATACTGATTACATACGTGTATACATTTATGGAACAATAGAAGGCTTGAATTATAAGAAAGCAATGGAAAGGAGATGGTAAAATTTATTATAAATGTTGTTTTTTTTGTATTATTTTTCCTAACTGTTTATTGCTACGTAAGATGAACTTGACTATTTTTATGTTATCTCTGATCATAGAGCTCGTAAAAAATGATTCGGTTCATAACCCCTAAGACTTTCAATTAATCAACTTTGGACGTCTCAATGAAGATAAATCTAGTAAAGCGCGTCGGATGCATAAACTTTATAAAGTTTTATTTCGTTTTCTTCTTCTTCAAGAAGACAGAACGTTGCGTGCGTGTAAATGTACATTATTAGAACTTTGCTGACCCGGATGTGCTCCTGGCTCTAAAAGAGTATTGAAAGGGGATACGAGAAAGACGTACAGAAAAGGTCAATACATAAGATAATATTTCATTGAAGTGTTAACAAGAAAAAAGGAAACAGATAAAAACTTAAATCAACAAATGTAGCTTGACGACATGTATACTTTTAAAATCGTGTTCCTAGATAAACCAGTATTTAAATTGGGGATACGTTGTTAACTTTGTTGCGAATTTCCTTGCATTTAAATCAAAGTACTGAAGTACTGAACATCGGATGACCACAATTTCTTGTGGATGGTCAAAAACACTTGTCTAAAAAAAATCACATATCTACCTTAAACTGAGGTTAATGTACAGAGACATATTTTTTCTGAGACAAGTTCGTGCGTGGATGATGAATAAATGACAGGAAATTCAACTTCACTGTAATAACTATTATATTGTAGTGATACAAATCAGTATACACTGATTTGATGTTATATGTTATATTAAAATAACAGTTACATGTATATATGATTTCCATCCATTTGTATATCATTCTATTCTGCTATTCTAATAATAGTGAAATGAAGTGAATGATGGACACTTTTCTGTAAAAATTCGATTTTTCTAAAAAGTTGAAATACTATGCATTCATAATTTCGTTCTTTGAGATATTCTTCCGCATGCTTTACTCCAATTATTCGGTACGTATGCATTGATATTACCGATTTTTTACTTAGATATATATATATCTAACTACAAAATACTTTCATATTATTAATTTATGTTGTATTTTTATCAGTATTTATTGAAGAGATTTATTTATGTTAAACGATAAGGAACGTTATTTTGCACTCGTTTATGTGCGCGTATTTATTATGTTGAAAGATCGGCTTCGAACCCAAAACTAATTTACCTAATGGAAATCTAGGCGATAGCAATACATCGAAATGATATCAAGTTCATCGCGATGTAAAAAGAAATGATTAATCAACGAAACTAGAATTATTCCTCGTCGTTAAAGACAATTAGAACCCACGAAAAGAACGGAATCTAAAGCAAATTTATACGTGTGTGTCAACTAAATCGCATCGATTCATATAGTTGGAAATACTTAAATTTCATTTTCTTTCAACATTAGATTCAATAATCCATAAAAAATAGCAATGACAAACATATAGAAAAAGACAAAAACTGACGAGTTTCTGACTTACTATTGTCTTTAATGTGCATTTAAATTGGTTGCATTTGTTATCCATTTTTGCTTCTATTACTCAATGTCAATCGTTCACTATTAGTACAATTAGTGTTTAAATCAATTATTCATAGAAAGCTTATAGCAATATAACAAATTGCGAAAAGACACTGAACGATTTAATAACGATATAAAAGACACAAAACAAAACACAGGTTTAATCCGATCTTTATTATCATGAAGATGAGTGCGGTCAATAAGAACAAGGTGGCAATACCAAATCTGTGAAAATTGAATAAAGCCTGCCTTTTTCTATAGATATTTATTAGATTGAATACAATTTTAGTCCATATTCAATTTTAAGTACTGAAAATCTTATTTTTAACAAAAATGATTGTTCTTTGTTATTTTATGTACTTTAAAGAATATTGTTTTGCATACAAATTATTTGTTTTTATAATTCTCTTTGTATTGTTTAGTCATCTTAAATACTCAGTGTCAGCATTTTTTATAATTTTTTGATTTATTAAAAAAAAATCTTGTTTCAAACATCTACTACCTGGTATTCGCTACTAGGCGTTGTCAGTTTGCTTTAGATTTATGAGTTTGACTGTCCCTTTCGTCCCTCTTTTCAAATGACAGAAATTATTCAAAATATTTATTTGACCAATTATTCGATATAACATCTACGACTGTTTTAAGACATGGTGATAACTCTTTTGGCAATTTGGTCTTTTGTAAAAACACACATTATGTTGATCATTAAATATTTACCAAAAAAAAAAGATTACCGTGTGGGAAAAAACATGAAAAGGAGATTTAAAAATATAACTTAAGAAACAACAAGAAACAGAAAAGACTTATTTAGATATACAAAAATGCCTCTGAAGATAAACAGTGTCTTTGCAAGAAGTGTAAAACTCTCAGTAATCAATAAATTTCACACGCTGAAATGTTTCGCCTTCTTTACTAATCATTTATATAATGTTGACAGTCTTAAATATAAAGCTTTAATACAGCTGTCATATAAACTCAACATCAACCAAGAAAACTAAACATTGATCAATGAACCATGAAAATAAGGACAAAGTCAGATGAACCATGCCAGGCAGACATGTAGAGCTAACAATTCTTCAATACAACAAATAAAGTTGACTTTTTGCTTATAAATTAAGAAAAACAGACCAAAACAGAAATACTTAACACTTAGCAATAAACCATAAAAATGAGGTCAAGGTCAAATAAAAACCTATGCAACTCACATATAGATCATGAAATATTTCCATACACCAAATATAGTTGATCTATTGCATATAGTATTAGAAAAATAGACCAAAATTGAAAAACTTAACATTGACCACTGAACCATGAAAATGAGGTCAAGGTTATATGACACCTGTCAGCTTGACATGAACACCTTACAATCATTCCATACACCAAATATAGTAGAGCTATTGCATATAGTATAAGAAAAACATACCAAAACACAAAAACTTAACTATACTACTGAACCATGAAAATGAGGTCAAGGTCAGATTACACCTGCCAGATGGACATTTAAACCTTACAGTCCTTCCATACACCGAATATACTAGACCTATTGCTTATAGTATCTGAGATATGGACTTGACCACCAAAACTTAACCTTGTTCACTGATCCATGAAATGACGTCGAGATCAAGTGAAAACTGCCGTTACGGGCATGAGGACCTTGCAAGGGACGCACATACCAAATATATGTATCCTATTACTTATAATAAGAGAGAATTTAACATTACAAAAATCTTAACTTTTTTTCAAGTAGTCACTGAACCATGAAAATGAGGTCAAGGACATTGGACATGTAACTGAAGGAAAGTTCGTAGCATGAGGCATCTATATACAAAGTAGGAAGCATCCAGGTCTTCCACTTTCTAAAATATAAGGCTTTGAAGAAGCCGGATCACTATCCCTATGTCGAGCTTTCTGCAACAAAAGTTCCAAGCTCGACAAAAACTGAAAAAAAAACAACAAATACACCGACCACAACTGACGAAAAACAACACAGATACATGTAACCAATAGTACGTTAATTTGATAGAGAGATGTTCGCAATTCATGGAAACAAGCTCAGATTATGAAACATATAATATTGAAGTTGTAACAATTATATCCTGGCCGCTGATGAGTTATGCAACAATGTCTTGAAGTACCTATTTAAACTTTAATTATTACTTATTTCGTTTTGAGCAATGTTATTTTAATTAAAACGCAAGTGTTACATTTGGCAAATGACTTAATGTCAACCTCTTTGTCACGTTGTTAGGAAATAATAAACATAGCTGCACCGTGAATGTACAGGTTATTTGTGAAATAGGATTTTAAATAGCAATATTTCAGGGATTAAATGGCCATTTTTCAGTGAACATAAATGTTTACTAGTTTTAACGACAACACAACTGATGCTTTATTATCTCTAACACGACTCATATTTCATTCGTAAATAGTTTTTGATTCAAATCCAGCAAGCGAAATAGGGAAATGATGTCTTTTTGTAAAAATACAAACCAACTGTGTACTCAGTATAGATTTACCAGAAACTGTGTCGATGTCTCTTTTACATACAGTACTGTAGAGTTTGGTGTTTTTATTTACCTATGCTAATGCACAACCTTTAATTTAGTGTCTACTTCTATTTACGAATTGTGATTGATTTAGTGGTCAAAAATTAAACAAGCCGTATTTAATTGGACTATCACAATAGTGAAAACTGTGGTTGTCTAATCTTATGTTGGTGTTTTATCCGTTAGGTGTTCTTCTGTGATTTCACACATAGGCGTATCACCTGTGTGATTTTGTAAATGTGACACATTTCGTGTTTCTTGGTCTTTATTTTTTATATTTTGTGTCTTGTGTACTTTTATTTATCTGTTTGTCTTTTCTTTGTTAGCCATGGCGTTGTCAGTTTATTTTCGATCTATGAGTTTGACTGTCCCTCTTGTATCTTTCGCCCCTCTTTTAAATTGTTGAAACCAAAATCAAATATGTGATTAACGTCCTGCAAAGACAACGGAATTTATTTGTAAAGTGTAACGATGTATTCCAAAAATCTTAAAACAATTTACTAATTGACAGAATCTACGTTCGTGTATGTTACATAAGCAACACCAGGACAATGTTCAAACGATAAGTTTCATTTACTACTTGAAACATAATATCCTAACATAGTAAAATCAACAGCTTAAGTAGTTAGATGTATTTGAAATTAAGCTTAATAAAATAAGTCATCAGACAAGAAAATGATTATAAAATGAAATTAAATGGTCGAAACTGGAGGAAGCAAAGTATATGGTGCTGGTATAATTAAAACCATAGTAAAAGAGTGCTGAATGTCTCCTGATATTTGGATCTTATTAAATAGGATAATAATGATAAATCGTTTGCAATGATTGTTATTTTATATAAAAACGAAACACAACTATGTCACTTGACAATTAGTGTCTTAATCTAAGGGTAGGACAAGTATGTCGTCTTGTGTAGAATAATACTTTAACCAGAGATCATTTAAAAATGTTTTAGTGCACCGGAAAACACACACACATATACTGCATATTGTTGGAACAAAATATGTACAAAAAGAACAATGTAGTCCTAAAACCCATAATGTTAATATTCATGTAGAGGACAAAGGGCCAAACCTTTAAATATTTCATAAATCGAAAATGCGAAAACAGCTTTAATTTTCCGAAGTAGATTTCTACACCAATGATGTATTAACATACATGTACTGCAAATAATGAGGCAAGTTAGACTATTTGTATAAAACAATAGTAAATTCTGAATGTTTCTGACTTTAAAAAAAATATTTTGACATTTAAAAGAAAGAATTTTATAAGTAACGTTGACCTTTTCACATCAATAAACTTCAAATTTGTAATCTTTTACTCAAGATATCAATACACAATTAACTTATTCTAATACACCAGCTAATATTATTCAATGATTTTCGATTGAAAACTGGCCGCCACCGAATAGCCTAGATGCGGTGCTTAAAAGAGGCGTTAAAACATCAAAAATAAACAAAATAAAATCGATTATGCAGCATTCAAAGGGATTATTACTGCTCAGGTGTGATTTTGTTAACATACAACTTGTTAAAATTCCGAAATCTTTATCAAATTATGTGATAAACCTTTCGTGACAAATGAGCTTTATTTGTAATTATAATTTGTAATTCGAGCGCATAGGTGTATTTTTAACAAAGTTGAAACAATGTACTATTAGCAGAAGCTATTCAGGAATAAATTAATGCTTTTGCTTGGTTTTAGATCTCTAAAACTGTATACAGATTCCACATCTTCTTTGTTTCATTTGTATCCTCGTATTTTTTTATACCATGTAGCTATTTTTACTTTATCTGACTAGTTTATCTGATCAGACAGGAAAATAATTATACAGTAAAAATACATGGTCAAAATTGGACGAAGCAAAGTCTTGGTAGAGTTAATACCATAAAAAAAGATTGTTCAAGGTTTCCTAAAATTTTGAGATCATATAATATGGTTATAGTGAAAGGTTGTCGTAATGATTGCTATTTCTATGGAACACAATATCTGGTAATCATTGTCTTGCTTTTAAGGTCAATGATCTGATAATACTTTAAGCAGAGTGTATCATAAAACTTTTATGCACCTTCAGAACCGTATATCGATAGAAAGACGAAAATATAGCATGCAATAAGAAAAGTTTGATCGTAAGACCCCAGAGTATGCACATGGTTGTAAAATTGAGGTATATATTAAAGTTTTAAAGTATCGTCTATGATGTAATTACATGAGCGACATGACGGGTGCCACATAAAAATCAGAATGTCAAAAACAACTGACTTGACTATGTTATTGATTACCTCCGATTTTTAAAATACATCACCGTTGAACCTCCTGATATGCCGATTAAACTTTACTATACTATTTCAGCACAACATTAAACAACTGTTGCATTATTTTCATAACTCTATTGCCACAATGTATCAATATATTTCTACCTTTGAAAAAACCCATTTAGGAGCTTAAAATTCTTTTCACATTGTCAAGCATCCAAAAGGATGTGTTTTGTAAATAAGTGTGTATGTCTAAGATTATGATCGTCTTTTCTCAACATCGACACACATCGAAAGCGAAGGCGAGGTTTGAAAATATCGTGTGACTCAAATTGTTTTACTTATTTGTTTTGTGTAAAACAAAATAAATATAATGCAATTGATATGTTCATTGTGGGATGATCTCGGTAAAGGGTGTAGTTCGGTTAAATATTTCGAGGAGGGATTGACTACAATGGTTTTTTTTCAAACCTATTTATAAAAAGCTGATTTCAATATTCAAAATTAGAAAGACAAATGAAAAATTCTGACTAAAATACAGATCATGTGTTCACGTTTCGTTTCGGAATCTGCCATTGATCTGTTCTGCCGTCTTTTGAAAAAATAGCAAGATCATCTAGTCTTTTTCGTAATAATTATGACGATACACATCCGTACAAATGTTGAAAGCTAAAATTGTTTAAGGCTTATGTAATAATTACCAGTACCGAGATAGGAACGGAGGAATTTTATATCCTGATAAGAAAACTGTTAACACAGAATCATTACATTAGTGAGAAAGTAGTAATAAAAGGTTATGAAAAGATACACTAGGACATAATTTGAAATAAAACTACGTAGAAAAAAATAGGTGCTAGCTGTCAAGAAGGAACCTCAAACGAATTAGTAAATTCATCTTTGTATCAAATTAAGGCAACAGTAGTATACCGGTGTTCAAACGCCATAAATCAATAGAGAGAAAACAAATCCGGGTTACAAACTAAAACCATGGATAACAAATCAACTATAAGAGGAAAACAAATGAACAACTTGAGTGCAACAAAAACAAACGACAACATACAAACAACTGACATCATAACTTGGTACAGGAGATTTAAAGAAAAAAGGTGGGTTAAACTTGCTTTGATGGCTAGCCATTTAAAGAGTTAAAACGTAGTTACTAACAGTTTCTTAATGTATCAATATAAAATGAATGTTCTAAATAATGCTACTACAAAAGCTCTGGTTAAATAATTAACTGGTTACACCCTCGGGGAGTTGCAAATCGTCCATTGCAAATTAATATATATATGATTCGTGTATTTTGATTTTGTACTATGGATCTTTGAAACTAAACTTTAAATATTATTCGGTCCAGTTGGAGAAGGAATGGAAATATAGATATAAGAAGGTGTGGTATGAGTGCAAACGAGAAAACTCTCCTCACAGGTCACAATTTGTAAATTAAACATATTAAAGGTCAAAGTACGGACTTCAACACGAAGCCTAGACTCACACTAAACAGCAAGCCAAAAAGAGCCCAAAAACTGACTTGTGTAAAACCATTCAAACGGGAAAACAAACATTCTAATCTATACATAAAAAAAAAACAGAAACGAGAAACACTTATGAACCACATCCACATAGAAAACTACTGAACATCGGGTTTCTGACTTAGAAGAGGAGCAATCATTTGCAGCGGGTTTAAACAAAGAAAGACAAACTATAAAGTAGCAATTTGAATGGCTTAACTTAATCAAAAGACGTATTAACACAAGTGAACTTATGTTTATATTTACGGAGGATTACTTTATATCAAGTTAGTAGGTCAAAAAGGATTTAAAAGAGGGACGAAAGATACCAAAGGGACAGTCAAACTCATAAATCTAAAACAAACTGACAACGTCAGAGTTATTGGTAAAAATTCAGGGCCTATCATCTTAATTTTTTTCTTTGCTGGTAATAATTAACAAATGACTGTGAGATGTTTAATATCTTATTTTAGTGTATTTGTTAAAATAAAACATATTTAAATGTGGTTAAGAAAACCTAATAAATATATTAAGATTGCAGATGCTAGAGAGAGATACATGCAATGACAGGAACACCCTTTCAGTAATAAAGAATGAAATAATATAAATTGCACAAATTACATTATTGTCTAAAAAATGAGTAAATTTACCAAAGTAAAAATAGCAACCCATATTTCTATAAAATTGAATGCATTCTTATTCAAACTTCCCAATGTATGACGTAAAATGAAAGACGTACAATTACAGGGAAATCCGATATTATGATAATGTCGGAAACTTAAAAGGAAACATTAAAGATAAAAGGTATTAAAATAGAAAACTCATTTTCACAATTATTTTCCTCAAGGTTAATTTGACTTCTATTATCTAGAAAATGTAATCATATATTGGCATACTGAAGAGTTTATCCTTGACCTGGGATAAAAAAATATATTGTCTTAAATATCTTTATCTAATTTTTGGAGGTCTAAAAGGTAAAAGATAACAAATAGAGGAAACAAACTTTCGAGAAACTGCTCCAACAAAGTTATGAGGAGGACGGATTAAAAATGACACTCCGTAAATGTGAAGAACACAATCACGAATTGGTGAATCCATATGATGTGTCTTTGCCCAAACCAACTAAGGACATTTTAGATTGTGGTTTGCAAATACGTCGTTTGATCTTTTAATTACATAATATGACTTATTCCCGATTGTTTTGCGGAGTGTGAATTCGCATTGCTAAAGGCTTAAATCGTGTCACGGTACTTTTCCATCCCAAATTCATGTATTTAGTTTTGATGTTATATTTGTTATTCTCAATTTTTTTCACATGTCTTATCGTTTGTAGTTGTAAATCTTATTTTTTTCTGTTGTATTCGTGTGTTATGGTAAAGATAAGTAATCATCCAGTTCATTTATTAGATTTTAGTTCGGATCAACGAAATTTATACGATATATTTGGTGTACAGTTTGATTATGAAATACACAGACATATAATGTAGCTAGATTATACAATTTGACAATAATAGTATTGTAATTTCATTGTAATTAATAAATGTTATATCAGTCTTACAAATCAAATCTTGAATTCTATCCTAGTACTATCTTATTTTGGGGAAATCTTTTTAGAAATTCAAATGTGACGTCACTTTGTTTGTTGGACTGGCTTTGGCTAAATCGGCTGTGTATTTTTATGTGCTGGTTTAGGTTGTTTTATGTAATGTATCCGTTTTTATTCTGTAGTTAGTAACCACTTTGGTTGTATCATGTATATTTATTATATGGTCACTTTTTAAAATTTACTGTTTGCAAAAATATGGATGATTCTGAATAATGAGGATGTTTTATCCGAGGCAGAAAACCCTAGCCATGTTGGTCACCCCAGCCGTGATGGTCACAACTTTCAGGAACTTGTGATCCTCAGTGCTCTTTGTATTTGTTTCGGCTTTCGAACTTTGTTTTCATCTGAGTGTCGCTGGTTAGTCTTGTGAGGACGAAGCGCACGTCTGGCGTATTGAATTTCAAACCTGGTACCTTGTGTTAGCTATTTTGCGTGTGTTTCTCTGTCCTATATTTTCTCCCATTTATTTGTATTGTAGTTTTGTCATGTAATGTTGTTATTTTAATGTTATATTATCATTGCCATTATAGCGGGAGAATCGGCATGCCACAAAACCAGGTTCAACCCACCATTTTTTTTCTTAAAATGTCCTGTACCAAGTCAGGAAAATGGCCATTGTTATATTAAAGTTTGTTTCTGTGTGTGTTACATTTTAATGTGGTATTTCTGTTGTGTCGTAGTTCTCATCTTATATTTGATGCGTTTTCACGGTTTTAGTGTGTGGCCCGGAATTGTATTTTTCTCTATCGATTTGTTAATTTCGAATAGAGGTATACTACTGTTGCCTTTATTTCGACAAACAGATGACTCGGCTCTTTAAAAAGACAAAGATTTTTTAGCAAAAGTGTACATAAATAAAATCTGTATAATAACAAATTTTCATGAAAATAAGTTTATTAATTGTTTGATAGAGATCTTCTGATCTTCTGGTACACAATTTTTTGCATAAATTATCTTTTGTTGCGCAATAACTCGTGGTAGTAATCCTTAAAAAAGACGCTCATACGGAGACAAGAAGAAGAAGTTAGAATTTGGTTTAACATTAGGTCCCTTTTCGTGTGATCTGCTTTTGTCTAGGGCATGACTGAAGAATCATTTATAATCAAAAATTTAAATCTGGTGCAATAAAATTGGTATCATTAATGAAATTAGCTCAACATTTACCTTACCTCTTGTTGTGGTTCGTGTTGCTTAGTCTTTAGTTTTCTATGTTGTGTCTTGCTTTCTATATGATGTGGGGTTTTGTCTGTATATTAAAGGTGAGTGCTTGGAGATTTTGTTTCTCGCAACATTTTGCCAATATACTACTCTACCAAGACCATGACTGTTGCGAGTTTTTTCTTGTTGGTGATGTGTTTGACGTTTTACTTCTGCATTTTGTCTCGATAAGCGAATTATTTACATTGGCTTAAAAAGCAACCAAAACGACTTAAAAATTCATGTTTCTGATTTGGTTCATTTGTCAGCACGGGATGCAATCAAAATAAATAAACAGAAAGTGATATATGTATAATAAACAATATGCTATTTTTTATGAAGTTACTTTTCAACTTATATACACAAAAGGACAATCCATTATAGATATTGTGGATGTTCAAATGATCGTTTACACTTTCTTGTAAATTTGAAATATTACAATTGCGTAACAAAGACGTACATTGTTTCCCACAATTATTTATCTATATTTATCTATATCTATGTATAATAAAGCCTGACACAAGTTTTGCAAATCTTAATTTTTTCAACACCAATTATACGTTTAATAGAAGCATCATATGCCCTAGAAACAAAACGAAAAAACTTAATTGATTATTGTCGTTTAACAGACGACACAGTAATGATCAGTAATGTTAATGATACTTTCATAATTTCCATGATGTAAACCCCATTGCACAATCACGGGAATAGAAGAACTTCACTGAGAAAAAGCTGTTGTCTATGAATGAAATTAAATCTCGATTCAAAAAAGTTCTTTTTCTGGTGATTGTATTCATTTATTTCTAGATTAGAGGAACAGTTAGGCACTGTAATTAATCATGTAACAGAAATGAAAAGTGCATTGTAACTTTTGTTCAGTGATTGCCAACCTTTCGGATTGGAACAACATGCATTGTTAAAATATAATAGATATCCTTTCCTTATTTTCATATTTACAAACTTTAATGCTTTAGATTAGAAGACGGTATTATTCCATTTATATATGTAACTAAATCCAATTGCCTTCTTTCAAATTATTGTAGAATCTCGTTATGTTTGTTATAAAAAGGGTAATTCCTTCTAGTGATTGCGTAGCTGTAAGATAAACATTTATGCTTGCTATGTGCAACTAATTTAACGTCTGTGTTGTTTTCTGTGCTGTTCCACCACTGTCTCTGGTTAGCTTAAGATTGTACTTACAAATCGTGCAACCTTATTAACTAAAAGATTGTTTATAAACCTTATAAAAAAGATCAAAAGTTCAACAGGATTATCTTATATGGTTGATCATTCGTATTACAAACGTCGATTGAAATAAGTGTTCAAGATCCGATCTCCGTAGATTTTGATAATAATACCAGTTTTGTAATTTTAAAAACTTCAAAATTCTAGTATCAAATATGCTAACACATTGTTAGTAAACACACTTTTTTGAAAATTCTTAAGTTATAAAACTCATGTCTTATTCTTTGTCCGTTTGCTTATTTTTATATTAAAATATATGTTAAGTACCACTGTGACAATGGTTCCATCAATAAATACACAGAAAGCGGTATATTTTAAAAACTGGATATTGAAATTAAAAACGATGTACTTCTTTTTGTGCATGTACCCCTCTTTTAAATCGCGCCTTTTGCACTTGTTTTTAGGATGTGCGCTAACACCATTGTCATTCGAAAGAGGTGGGCTTTACATACACAAATTGAACACTACCTACCGGCAGATTTTGTACAAAAACATCATCAACTCTGGTGTGAGTAGAACAATGTACTACTGTACTGACATAATTTATAACAAAATTTAATTAAAAAAGTTGTTTATACATTTTTCTACTCCCTCAAAGTTGACCTTAGGTAGTGATGCACAGTTAGGAGTAGATTTGCATTTTGCTATGGTGATTTATCAAATATGAAAATTACTGTGCAATAAAAATGGCCATTTTATGCTTCAAAGTGAGTTTATAAGAACATCAAAATTCTTTATTTACAGGTTTAATGTTGTTCTTTTTTGACTGTCGGTATTGTCAAAGCTAGACCGGCTACGGATCCAAAAATTATTTTAGTGTTTAAAAAAACTTTTTTTTGCACGAAGTGTTCGACGCAATTTTACAAAAAATGATGAGACGAAAGACATACGATTTGTACTTGATCTCTCCATAGATACATGTAATAGTGGAGCGGCGGAGAGGACAATTTCAGAAATTTAAATTACCTAAATACCTCATGGATTTTTGATAGCTCATTGGAAAGCTGAAATCGTGTACTTTTTGAAAATATGTGTCGTCAATATGAAAGCTGGTACCATTATGCCAAAAATCAAGATCAAAGGTCATCACTTAAAATATTCATATTTTCATCTCGAGAAACAATACCATTGATACTTTCAAAATTAATAATCTATTCAATAAATTAAATGAGTATTAATATGTATCAATGTGTTAGTTCATACAAATTTGTTTTTTTTTATTTGGACTTGACGTCAAAACAACGTTATATTTAACTTTTTGAAGGTAGTCCGTGGTATACAAATTTTAAAGCCTAATAAAAACCAGTAGCATAATAACCTTAATATTTCACCTCGACAAATAGCATTTCTTGAACACTTTATGATAAAAGTTTTTAAAAGAGTATTCAAAATGCATAGTTTATAAATCAAACAATAAAAATTTGCAGCCGTGCTAAATTTCTTTTCAGTTTTCAAGGATTAGACATGTCACTGAGTTTTCCTTAAATGAACTTTCTCAATACATGATACTTTTTGATATAATATAGTTATTGGAGTGGTAAACTACACAATGAGAGCAAGCATTTTGAAGAAATTATTCAAACATTAAGACATGAACGTTTTGGTACTAGTATCTATGATGAGTTTAATTTCATAAAAAATGAAACGTGGAAAAAAACATAGCAAACCAAAATAAAGCTATCAAATATTGTAACAAGAACTATTTTTATGATATTTCATCTGTGTCATCAGCTATGTCAGCGGATACTGACTGGACATTATTACAACTTCCTACATTTTGGCAAAAACATAAATCAGTGCTAGGAAGACCCTGCTCCTTGCAAACACATGCTTCCTGACATGCGTTTTTCCCCTTACACGAACAAATAAGATCTTGTAGAAAATCTGATGCCATTTGTCCCTCAAAGAAAACTGGCTCTAACTTGTCATTTTGTGCAGTTTTCCAACCGAAAGCACATGGGGATCCATTATTCGGGTTGGCCAAATTTGCCGACACCCAAACTTTGCTTTGCCACATTGCACGCAGTACGTGTTGCTTAAATACGGATTCACTTGGCGGAAGCTTTATAAGACTTTTATCTTTATTGATAGCCAACTGATGTCTCAGCAAATTTAAATCGTTGTGATATTTCTAAAATTTGTACTTTGAGTCTTATAAAGCAGCAACAAACTCCCTAGCAGAAACTACCGCACTATCAACATCATCGTGTGTTAAGGCTACAAGATTATTGAAACGGCTTGGTTTTGTTCTCAGGAGGTTGAATACCGACATTTTACCGATTCCAAAAAAAATTGCAGTGGAATCACACCCACCCAGAGCATGACCGGCAGAATACCGGTGACAACTGGATCAATGGATGAAACAATGTCGTGAACTGGTATAAAACGTCTATTATCATTCAAGCTACCTATTGAACCAGTTTGAACCCATAATTCTTTTGTATTTTTAAGCATTGGGTAGAAATGCCTTAAGCTTGGAGGAATTACAGTAGGTCTTACTTATTTTATCAGGTAAAAAAGACTGGTACATTGTCATGAGTGATGACAATAAAAGAGACCTTTTGTCACAAATGAGGTCTCTGTCTATAATTTCAACCACTTTTTCAAATGCCAAATCATACGCTGATTTATCAGTTGATTTTGGTCTATATGCCAAGTATGTAGTCAGACATGCTGCATGATACACTGCTTTATTGAGAAAATCTCTTTCTCTATTCGATTAATCATTTCAGCGTCGCATGCTCTAACAGCAGCATCTTTAAGATTGGCTAACCGTTCCGCAGATGAAATGGTATGTAATGTTTTCACCCTTTTATGTGACATTTTGCTGCAAATAATACACTTTGATGTATTAAGAGGGTGATCATTTTTTCCAGGCACCAAAGAATTAGATAAATCGTAATTTATATCTGGTGTTTCCTTTTCAGCTGAAGAACATGGTACTGATTCTAAATTATGTTTACTTGTGAAGCTTTTAAAACATGACCTATGGCACCTAAATACGGGTAATTCACTAGATATTTCATTGCAGAATTCATTAAAAAAACTGAACAAATCATCACGTCACTTTGCTGCAGCATTTATCAGGCTTTTTCTTCCATATTCCGTTGATGTTATTAAATTTTCATCATCAACAGAACTGCAGATAATGCAATTGTCAACACCAAATTTCACTCTCCTTTTTTTAGTATCCGGCGGGACTAGTTTTAATGAGACTGATAAATTGTCCATTTGATGAAATAAAAAACAAATCAAACACACCTGAAAACCAAACCAACCCTAAAATGATATTCACTTTTCCCGTTGAATTCAACAAAAACTAATACACAACAATACCGAACAATATAAATTAATCACAAAGCTTCGGAAATTACAAAATGAATAAGAAATATGCTTGAAAACGACTACAATCAACCTTCGAAAAATTGCTAAATGTTGGACTATAAATAGAAACCACAACAATGTCGCTAAATTTGTGACAAATATTCGGACTTAAATCTCGATAAAAAGCAGATATTTAGCCAAATATTTATCTTTTAAGAAATTAACTGTAAAAAGTAAATCGAGTCGATTGTAGTATTATACGGCGGCTTTATTGTTGTGCCTTTAAAATACACCTATACTGCACGTGCAAATAATGCTAGGTGAAAAACGATGATTTTTCAGTGTTATTTTCAACCATTTTCAGATGCATTGTGCTCTCCATATAGGACTATTTGAAAATGCTCTTAAATTTTATGACGTTCAAGAATAACTATATTTACCAATTTCGTTCACAAATTATTTTTTAGAACGTGTTTGATATGAAATATGAGTACCGAATCAGCAGTGGGGTATACGATGCAAGTTGGGTAACGTCAGTTAAGGCTATTTTTAACGTCATTTGTACCACATTTGATTTTGACGACAAACATTTTTCAGAAGTTGAATAATCGATAGACATTTTAAGCCATTAAAATCCCATGAGGTATTTAGGTAGTTTAAACTCGTTAACTAAGCGACTTTTTTAACATTCGCCGCTCCACTATAAACAGTGATAGAAAAGGTATCACTCCAAGGGATTAAAATTCCAGTTTTTGACAAATTTGAGAGAAATATGTGACATCTTTACACTCTTTTTCTTTATTTCATATCAATTCAATGCATATTAATGTCATGGATTTACCGGAAAGTGATTTTTGACTGCAAATCAATTAATAGTAGGATATTGATAACATACATATACAACACAAATTAAAGGCTTGATTTAAAAAAAATGAAGGAAAAGGGGATGGTAAAATTTATTATAACTGATATTTTTTTTAACGATTTTTCCTAACTGTTTATTGCATACCTTAGATGGACTTGACTATTCTTATGTTATTTCTGGTCATATAGTTCGAAACACTTACGTCTTTCAAATAATCGGCTTTGGACGTTTTTAATGAATATAAATCCAGCAAAGCGCGTCAAATGCATAAACTTTATTACGTTTTGGTTCGTTTTTATCTTTTTTTAAAATAAGAATAAAAAAACCGCTCTACAAAGTGTTTCATTTCATGGATGAATTTATGATGTCCTATTATATAATTGTCTAAATTCTACATTTCGGTTAGTGATTGTTTCTTATCCAAGAAAACATTAAACTCTAATAGTCTAAAAACAAGTTGGTATGCGTTATATCGGAACCTGTTTTCCTTTTTTATCATCGTATAATCATTCATATATCTCAACAAAGTGTTGTGCGCGAGTAAATGTACATTATTAATAACTTTGCTTTCCCGGATGTTCTCCTTGCTCTAAAAGGGTATTGAAGGGGGATACATGAAAGAAAGTACTGAAAAAGACTATACATAAGAGAAACAGTCATCCTCACAGACAAGTTGAATGTAACGATATTTAATTATGTCTCTAATTTCACACATGTATTTATACAAGAAAAGTCGTCTGAATTGGATAATTTGCAGATTGAGTCTTTAACCTTATTTTTATATTTTCACTTAGTGTGATTTTGCATGGTGGATGATGCATATACATATATTGCAACTCTTTTATTTGGTTAGTTATTTGCAAGAGAAGCCTCACCTAACTACTTATAAAATTGTATCGTATGGAGTTCTCTTATTATTATTATATATAAAAATGCAATTATTTGCCTGTTATAATCATACCCCAATTGTTAAAACCCACCCACGCATCTGATTATAATAGATTTCGCTATGATTTTGAATATTGATGTTTTGGTTAAACTATTGAAGGTTTTCGCCTATTTATTTTAATTGTCAACAAGAAAAAGGGAAGAAGATAAAATGTTTAAGCAACACATAGCCGGACGACATTTATACTTTTAAATTGCAGTGTTCCAAAACATAAAGAAGTATCTAAATTTAGGATACATTATTTTTTGGTTTACCGATTTCCTTGCATTTTATACAAAAATGAAATGAATTATGAACAAAACCTGCATTATTCCTCGTCGTTTAATAAATAAGAAACACGAAAAGAAGGGAATTTAGAGCTGTGAACACTTTGAATTCGTTTAATTTCAATATAAGTTTCCACAATCCCTAAAATTAAAAAAATAAACAATGACAAATATATAGAAAAGACAAAAAACAACGAGTTTCTGACTTATGATGGTCTTTTATGTGCATTTAAAAGGGTTGCATTTGTAATCCAATTTTAATTCTATTACTAAATCTCAATCGTTACTTTTAGTGCAATTAGTGTTGAAATAAATAATTCATAGACAAACTTATTGCGAATTTCTCGCTACATTGAAGACCTGTTGGTGACCCTCTGCTGTTGTTTTTTATTTGGTCGGGTTGTTGTCTCTTTGACACATTCCCCATTTCCATTCTCAATTTTATTGTAATATATTGAATTTGGAAAAGACACTGAACTATTTAATAACGTGATAAAAGACACAAAACAAAACACAGATTTAATCAACATATTGCCTATAATCAAGTCTATAGTATTACGAAGTGAGTGCGGTCAATAAGAACAAGCTGGCAGTACTAAATCTGTGGAAATTAAATAAAGCCTGCACTTTTCAATGATTATTTATTAGATTTTATACAATTTTAGTCCATATTCAATGTTATGTACTGAAATCCTTGTTTTTATTTAGATTAGATTTTTTTATTTAACGTACTTTAAAGAATATTCTTTTGCTTACAAACGTTCTTTTTTTTTTAGAATTGTCTTAGTATTGTTCAGTCATCTTAAATACTCAGAATCAACATTTTCTATGGTTTTTTAATTTGAGATTAAAAAAAAAATCTTGTTACAAACATCTACTACCTGAAATCCGTTATTTAGTTTTCCCCTGTCCAAATGTTCAGAAGATAGTCACTAGATGACACATTCTCAAATGCCCGAAATTATTCAAAATTTTTATTTTACCAATTATACGATATAACGTCTACGACTGTTTTAAGACATGATGATAAATCTTTTGACAATTTGGTCTTTTGTAAAAACACACATTATGTTGATCATTAAATATTTACATAAAATAAGATTACCGTGTGGAAAGAAACATAAAAAGGAGATTTAAAAATGTAACTTAATAAACAATAAGAAACAGAAAAGACTTATTTAGATAAACAAAAGTGTCTCTGAAGATAAACAGTGCCTTTGCAAGAAGTGATCAATAAACTCAACCGAGAATAAAATAAAAATTCCTAATACCTACATAACTATAACAATAACAGGTATCGGCAAAAAGTGCTATTAATAAAATGAAAAAGAAAAAAAGAACAATTCACACAAATGACGAAAAACAACAACAAGTACATGTTAGCAATTATAGGCTTATATTGTTGAGAGATGTCTGCAATTCACGAAAACACGCTCAGATCTGAAACATGTCATACAGAAGTTGTAACAATTATATCCTGGCCGCTGATGAATTATGCAACAATGTCTTGAAGTATGTATTTAAACTTTAAATTATGACTTATTTCGTTTTGAGCAATGTTATTTTAATCAAAACGCAAGATTTACATTTGTCAAATGACTTAATTTCAACCTCTTTGTCACGTTGCTAGGAAATGATAAACCTAGCTGCACCGTGAATGTGCAAGTTATCTGTGAAATGGGATTTTAAATAGCAATATTTCAGGGGTTAAATGGCCATTATAAAGTGAATATAAATGTTAACTTGTTTTAACGATAACATAACCGATGCTTTATTATCTTTTACACGAGTCATATTTCATGTGTAGATAGTTCTTGATTCAAATCTACATGTAGCAAGCGAAAGAAGAAAAGGCTTTCTCTTATATACACACACAAACTACGTGTTTAGTATAGTTTTACTAGAACCTGTTTTCGTTGCCTTTTACATACAGTACTGTAGAGTTGAGTGTTTCTATGCTATTACATATCCTGTAATATCGTGTGTAAAGTTCGATTAACAAAAGGCGATTGGTGTAGAGGTCAAAAATGTAACAAACCGTATTTTATTGAACTATCCCAATTTTGAATATTGTAGATGTCTAATCATAGGTTGGTATTTTATATGTTGTTGTCTATACTTAGGTTGATGTTTTATATGTGATTGTCTACTCATAGGTTGATGTTTTATATGTGGTTGTATACTCATAGGTTGATGTTTTATATGATGATGTTGGTCTGTTATCCTTTAGGTGCTATCTTGCTGATTTCACACCTAGGTAAATCACCTGTGTGATTTTGTTAAGATGACGCATTTCGTGTTGCTTTGTTTTTAGTTTTCTATGTTGTGTCTTGTGTACAAATATTTATCACTTTGTCTTTTTCTTTGTGAGCGTTGTCAGTTTATTTTCGATCTATGAATTTGACTGGCTCTCTGGTACCTTTCGCTTCTCTTTTAAAACTGTTGAAACCAAAATCAAATATGTGGATAAGTTCCATTTAATACTTGACACAAAATATCCTAACATATTAAAATCAACAGCTTCGATAGTTGGATTTGTTTAAAATTAGGTTAAATAAAATTAAGTATTTAAGAAGAAAGGAAATCTTTTAATTTGTTTGTAGATTTCTCAAACTTAAACAGATTCCGCATTTGGTTCATTTGTTAACTCGTATATTTGTAAAAGTGTATTGAACTTTATCTGTATAGTCATCAGACAAGAAAATGATTATACAGTGAAATTATGTGGTCGAAATTGGACAAAACAAAGTATATGGTGTCGGTATAGTTAATACCACAGTAAAAGAGTGCTGAATGTCTCCAAACATTTGGAATCATATTAAATAGGTTAATAATGATAAATCTTTTGCAATAATTGCTATTTTCATGAACCGACACACAACTTGTCATTTGACAATCATTGTCTTAATCTATAAGGGTTAATGGTCTCAAGTATGTCGAGTTTTGTAAAATAGTACTTTACCAAGAGATTATTTTAAAGCATTTTTTATGAATCAGAAAACGAACACATATACTGCATATAATTAGAACAAAATATGTACAATAAGAACAGTGGTGTCTTAAAAGTCAAATGGGTCACATTCATGTGCAAGTTACAGGGTTAACCTTGACATATATCATAAATCGTAAAATGCGAGAACAGATTTTATTTTCCAAAGTAAATTTCTACAAGAATGGTGCAGAAAAATTGGTATCTTTAATGTTATTAATACCACTGGGTCGATGCCTCTGCTGGTGGACTGTTAGTCCCGAGGGTATCACCAGCCCAGTAGCCAGTACTCCGGTACTGGCATGAAAATACGGATTTTTTGTGTTATGGAATTTGCTGTTACAAAATATTAAGAATTATTATAAATCAAGGAATGTATCTCCCTCATGCAAAGCTCTGACTCCTTTGGCTATACTTTTTGGAACTTTTGGATTATAGCTCTTCATCTTTTATATAAGCTTTAGATTTTACAAATTTTGGCCACGAGCAACACTGAAGAGACATGTATTGTCTTTTTTTTTTTTTTTTTTTTTAACACTCTAATTGATTCTTTATTGCACATATTGCTGTTTAACAATTAAACTTGGTGTACAGCATTTCATCAAGTTTCCCTGTTAGATTACAACTGAATACCCAGGGGTAATATTCAGTAGAATTAACTAATAAATTACATTGTTTTAATTCACACATTAAACTATTATTATATTTGTTACAAATAGTCTTTTCTACATCACTTAAAGTATTTTCAGATATATTCATATAAAAAATATCTACACAATAATTGTTTTACGGAATTTGATCATTCATCCGGAATGACTTTTTAGGTTCTTTTATTATTTAATCAAAAATAAATTGTGGTCAAGTGACCTCACACGACTTTTCTTATCCTCGTGTTTGGACAATATTTTTTGAAGTGTTTCGTGAATTTGGATTATTAATTTCGATGTGGTTTTAAAAGCTTGGAATAATATTGCGTAAAGGTAAGTTGGAGTGTAAATATATTTTTCACAGTTGCACTTTCAATCTTTATTAAATTTGTTATTGATTTGACCTAGATAAGTATCGTGTCGTGACCTTTAGTTTACCTGTCTAAGTTTGTAAACAAAACCCACATATTTAGTGTACACGTGTCGAAGTACCTATATATTGACAAAGACACACACACAAACACACACACCTACACACTAATATATCTGATTAACCCGCATTATCATTCATACATTATAGTAATATAGTAATAGTAATATAGATGTAATAATTACTGTACACACAAACTTCTGCGCTTACAGTCATTCTTGCTCATTGCCACATGATAAATTTTACAAACAAATTTCTTTCCATACCTTTCACACATACTCACACCTTAGGCATAACACTTACAGATAATTACCTTCATAGTACATTTATAATAAAGGAAGAAAAAAAACACACATGCAATCACACATAATCTAGATCTATAACATCTGGTTTTTTTCTATACATGTAGCTTAAGTTAACTATAAAATGACTTCATTTTTATACTTCAAAATATTCAACACCTTTGTAAATAAACTACTGATCTCTGTATTGGTCATACTATATAATTCTACAGTATTTTCTACCTCATATTCAAAAATTTTTAAGGTGTCTACTGCTTTGGTTTTTTTATTGGAAACATAATGTGATTTATAGACTGAAAAGAACATTAAGCTAAGCAAATGATTTAGCGCATAGTATACATTGTCATGAATTTTGTATCCTATAACCAACGAATGAAGACTTATCACATGTTCGCCTATGAAGACTTTTTTAAGTAAAACTTTCATTGATTTCCAGAATGTTTTATGATATGAACATGTAATGAAAAAATGATTATAATTATCTATTTCATTGCAATATGAACACAAATTGTTTTGTGAAATTTTCCACTGAAAAAGCAACACCTCATTTGGCAAAATAAAGTGCATTAATTTCCACCTAAACATTTTTATTTTATTATCTTTAAGATATTCAAAATTAAATTTAATAGAGTCTTTAAATTCATTTATTAGTCTCCCTTTGCTTAAGACTCTTTCCCATTTCAAAAATCCTACTGGTATTTCTGTTTTTGACACACTTAATACTAAGTTGTATATGTTTTTAGCATTAATAGTTAGAGCATCATTACAATCTCTAAGTTTAGTTTTTGTTCGGTTGATATGGACTTTTGTTTTGATTGATTCTTCTGATTTTAATTTGTCGGTCCATTGCTTTGGTATGGATTTTTTTAGTTTTGAGAATTCAGAAATCCAATTCCTTTTATTTCTTAATTTTGAAATAATCATTTCTTCTGATATATTTCCTCTTTTATCTATTATGTCATTTATATATAGTATGTTACTTTCAATCCAGTTATCAAAGAACAGACATTTTCCTTGAAATTTTATGAATTTGTTTCCCCATATAACTTGTTTTCTGATTTCTAAATAATTATTGATTTGATCATGATGATTGTTTTCACAATTATTTACATTTATCCATGTTTTTATCATCTCTTGATAGAAGGTTGGTGTACTGTTCCATATGTTTTTATCTAGCAATTTTGTGTTATTCACATTCATCTTAAAAATAAGAAGGTTTTTTCCAAATTTATTAAGGTATAGTTTTGATAATACAGACCAATTTGCACTTTCTGATTCTAATATTTTTATAATCCATTTTAAATGTATAGATTTTATATAGGATTCTATATCAATCATTTTTAACCCCCCTTCTGCGAAGTTTTTTGTTATTATTGACCTTTTTATTTTATCTTTTCCTCCGTTCCAAATGAATTTATATATGATTTTATTTATATTTTGTAGATTTTCTTTAGTAATGATACTGTTAGTCGCAATGTAGGTTATATTTGGTAGAAGAAGAGCTTTTACTACTAATATTTTTCCAAGTATTGTTAACTTTCTTTTTGCCCATCTTTCTACAAGTTTCGTTAATTTGTCCAACACTTTTTCAATATTTAATGTTTGACACTCTTTTTTGTCATACCCAAAATATATTCCAAGGCTTTTGATTGGTTTGTCGGTCCAATTTATATTTTCATATTTATCTTTTGAACTTTTTAGTCGTCCTAACCATACCCCTTCAGTTTTATTTCTATTTAGCTTAAGCCCTGAAAAACTTCCAAATGTTTCAATTATACTGAGAGCTAAACTTATTTCTTTCCTTGACTGAAGAAAAAGTGTTGTATCATCAGCTAATTGACAAATTTTTAAATTACAAGATTTTCCATCTAATGTAATTTTTATACCTTTAAAATCTTTATTACTTCTAAGTCTTATTGCCATTAATTCTACTGTTATAACAAAAAGTAACGCTGAAATCGGACACCCTTGTCTTATCCCTCGAAATATTTTAAACGGACCTGAGACCCACCCATTATTTAGGATACATCCCTTAATGTCGTTATACATAGTTTCCACCCATCTGATAAAGCTACTTTTAAATCCAAACCGTTTCAGTGTTTCGGTCATAAAAGTCCATTCTAGTGAGTCAAAAGCTTTACTAAAATCTAAGAAAAGGATTGCTCCTTCTATATTAAATTTCTCAGAATAATCTATTATATCTTGAATTTGTCTGATGTTAAAACCAATATATCTATTTTTAACATATCCTGTTTGATCTAAACTAATAATAGATGGTAGTACTTTTTTAAGTCTCTGAGCTAATACATAAGCTAATAGTTTAGTATCAATGTTTAATAAAGTTATGGGACGATAATTATCTAATGAAAGAGGATCATTTTTTTTAAAAATTAGTGAAATTGCACCTTTCTTTTGTGAGTTTGTAAGTTCTTTTTTTTCATAATTATAATTAAATACTTTGACGACAATATGTTTAAGGCTTGTCCAAAATTGCCTATAAAATTCCACTGTCAGTCCATCAAGACCAGGGGATTTATTAAGCTTCATTTTAAAAATTGCATCAGTGCATTCAATTTCTGTTACTTTCCCTTCACATTGATTACTATCGGAATCTTTAAGCGTTTTTGTTAATTTTGTTTCATTAATATATGTTTTAACTTCATTTTCACAAGGATTAGTAGACTCATAAAGTTTTTTGTAATATTTCACTTGTAGATTTAGAATTTTATCTTGATCAGTTGTTGGGATCCCATTTTCATCATATAGTTCAGTTATAATCTTTTTTGTTTGACGACTTTTTTCTAGTCCCAAAAAGTATGCACTATTTTTTTCCCCTTCTTCGAACCACTTTACCCTTGATCTTATTTTTTGTCCTTTAATTTTGTCTTTATATAAACAATCTAGATCATTTTCCAAATTCTCAATTTCTTTTTGTAATATATGATTTACATCTGTACCATTATTTGCTTTATTATTGAGATCATTTAGTTGTTTTTCTAGGATATTTATTTTATCTTTTTTAACTTTGGCTTTTCTTTTACAATAATCTAAACTTGCATCTCTTACCTCTATTTTCAAATTGTCCCATAGTATCCCTAAATCATCACAGTTAATTGATTCGTTTTCATACCTGTTTATTAATTTGTTTATTTCATTTACATAGTCATCATTATTTAAAACACTGGAGTTTAATTTCCAGTAGCCACGCCCCTTATTTCCTCTTTCAGTATTAATTTTCAAAGATACTGCATTATGGTCAGTTATTTTCTGTACTAAAGGTCTAATATCGCAGCTTTTACAATTTTTTTGTACTTCTTTTGAAATCAGAAAGTAATCAATTCTGGTGGCTTCTGATCTATCTTTTCTACACCACGTGAATTGCCTTAGATTTTTATTTCTACTTCTCCAAATGTCTATCAATTTACATGATTTTATAAGCCCTTTTAAACCTGTTACTGGTTTATCAAATTTTTTAGAGGATTTAGTTTTATTTTTTGTATCAATTAATGACCAGATGTCGTTAAAATCTCCCCCAAGAATTGTTTGACCTAATCCATATTTATTTATATTTGATTTAACTGTTTTGAAAAAACTATTTCTTTCTCTTGATCTATTTGGAGCATAGATATTTACTAGCGTGTAAATGTTTTCATTTATTTCAATATTAATCAAAATAAATCTGCCATCAGAATCTTTATGCTCATCAATAATTTTAAAATTAATTCTATCTTTTATCCATATTGCTACTCCACGTGAATTACTGGTGCCATCACTTCTGAAAATGTTTTTACCAAGTTCTTTAAACAAAGTATCTTGCATTTGTTTAGTAAAATGAGTTTCCTGTATAAAAGTTATATCACATTTTTGTTGATTTGCCCAACTTACTATTTTATTTATTTTTTCAGGTTGCTGTAGGCCATTAGCATTGACCGTACAGATGTGCAAATAGTTTTTCATGGTGGTTTATAGTTGGATATTTTAAATTTCATACAATAGCATGGTGAGTTATCTTTCTTACCATTAATAATGAGGCATTTGGTATTGATTTTATTTATTATTATTTTGTTATTTCTTTTGACTGACTTAAAACTAAATTCTTTTAGTCTTGTTTCTTTCCAAGAAGAATTATTTATAGGACAGTTTACATACTGATATAACATTTGTTTTACCTGAGAAATACCGTTATTCGCCTCACTGATTGCGATTGGTTTTTCAGATCGTGGGTATTTAAACGATGAATTTCGGTCTGTGTTTGTTTTTTTCTCAAATAATACCGCTTTGTTTACTATCTCTATGTATATAGTCGGTGTATTCCTGAACAATATTTTTAGCAGTTTATTTTCCCGTACCGTAAAATGTATTATGCTATCGATCTTTTCCATAATTAGCATTGATAACCTATTCTCATGATGATTATATTCGTCAAGCATATGATGTTTGTTTTGCAATAGTTTTAGACTTTCGCTGTCCAGGTGCTCTCTACTTTTAGTTGTGTACGTTCTATATTTTGACCTCAACGTTAAAGTATTTATAGAATTTCTGGTCAAGGTTATTTCATCCGTTTTTGATGGAGACGTTTCAAGATGGATTAATATGTTTTCTGTATCAGGATATTTAGTAGCAGATGGTAAATACTTTAATTTAATATTATAGTAACATGACATAAATATTATCATCCACATATCTAGATTCTCTAGTACACAATAAAAAAAAATTGCCACTTTATTAAATACACATACATTAATGTACTTTTTATTTTTATTTATCTTTTTCTTTTTCAGGATAAAACTTTCATGAAGAACAGACCATTTATAATCTTCATTATTGGAATTGATTAGACTATCTGTCAGTCTGAATATTTTAAGTGGACAACCTTCATCAGCTGTGTCACGTAATAACAAACATTTTGAGACATATCTCGAATAATATATACAGTTAAAAATAAATGAAATCAGTGCTATACATACTGTTTTGTGAAAAATATGATTGACAAAATGCATTTTTTTTAGTTTTTTTTATAATTTAAAATAAAAGAATTCTATAGTCTTATATTTTGTATTTTGATTTAATAACAGATATTAATTTAGCGTCTCTTTTTTGGCTTCTTAGCAGCCTCATCTCGTGTTGCGTCATGCAGATTCTCTGTTGGGGTTACTGGCGATTTTTCAATGTTCTTTGTTTTTGACTGTATAGAGACATGTATTGTCGAAATGCGCAACTGGTGCAGAAAAATTGGTACCGTTAATGTTATTATGTAATCACAAGCATGTATTGCAAATATTGTCAAAACGAGACAAGTTAAGACTTATTGTATAAACAGAACGTCATTTCAAATGTTCTGAATGTTTCTGACTTAAAAACAATTGTTTTGACTTTTGACAATTAAAGAAAGATGTTACGTTGACCTTTTCACATCAATTAACTTTAAATTTGTCATTCTTAACACAAGATATAACGACAGTATTTTCATATTCTTATACACCAAATTATTCAATGCTTTTAGATTATGTGGCATTGAACAGGATTATGATAGGGACAACGGAATAATACCTGCTTTGGTGTGATTTGGTTGACACACAATTTGTTTAAATTGCCGAAATATGAAATATGAGTTCATATATGTATATCAAACAACGTTGAAACAATGCACTAATTAGCAGAAGCTATTTGTGATTCTTTCTTACATGCCTTATAAACAAAAACATGACCATGTGAAAAGATTTAGTTTCGTTCAATACATGTAACTAAACATTCTAATATAGTAAAATCAATTGTGTGTGTTATTGAATGTGGATGTATTCAAAACTCAGCCTTATGTAATCAATCATTCTTTATCTTTTTACTTGGTTTTAGACCTCTAAAACTGTAAACAGATTCTATTTCTTCTTTTGTTTCATTTGTATCCTCGTATTTTTTTTTTATCCGATGAAGCATTTTGTATTTTATTCGATAGGTTGTCAGACAGGAAAATAATCACATGGTAATATCCAATGGTCACATTGGACGAAGCAAGGTATACGGTCTTGGTAGAGTTTATACGATAAGAAAAGATTGTTCAAGGTTTCCTAACATTTTAAGATCATATAATATGGTTATAGTGAAAGGCTGTCGTAATGATTGCTACTTCTATGGGACACGATATCTGACAATCATTTTTCTTGCTTTTAAGGTCAATGATCTGAACTATGTTTGCATAATAGTACTGTAAGTAGAGTTTATCATAAAACTTTTATGCACCAACAGAACACACACCAATATTGAATATCGATAGAACGACGAAAACATATGCTATAAGAAAAGATTAATCGTAAAAATCCAAAAATGCACATAGTTGTAAAATTGAGGTCTATGTTAAAATTTTAAAATATAGACTTTGATGTACCATCATGAGCAACATGACGGGTGCCACATTAGGATCAGGATGTCAAATCAACTAACTTGACTATTATGTTTTTAATGACCTCCTATTTTTAAAATGCATCACCGTTGAACCTTCTGATTTGCTAAAATATTTCAGCACAACATTGAAAAACATTATTTTCATAACTCTATTGTCACAATATCTCAATATATTTCTACATTTGAAAAAAATAAACATTTTGGAGCTTTAACTTCTTTTCACATTCTCAAGCATTTAAAAGGATGTGTTTTGTAAATGAGTGTCTATGTCTAAGATAATTATCGTCTTTTCGCAACGTCAACACATATCGAAGCAAAGGCGAGTTTGAAAATATCGTGTAACTCAAAATGTTTTGACTATTTGTTTTGTGTAAAACACAATAATTTTTATGTAATTGATATGTTCATGGTGAGATCATCTTGGTAAAGGGTGTAGTTCGATTAAAGATTTTGAGGAGGGATTGATTAACAAGTTTCTTTTTCAAACCCGTTTATAAAAAGCTGATTTCAATATTCAAAATTAGGAACACAAGTGAAAAATTCTGACTGAAATACAGATCATGTGTTCACGTTTCGTTTCAGGATCTGACATTTATCTGTTATACATTCTTTTGAAAGAAATTGCAAGATCATCTGGTTTTATTCATATTATTTAATATGATACACATCCTTACAAATGTTGAAGGCTGAAATAGTTAAGGCTTATATAATACTTACCAGAAACAAGCTCGGAACGGAGTGTTTTCATATCTTGATAAGAAAAGTGATGCAACAGCAGTACATTGTTGAAGTCTAACCCCGCCACATTATGTATGTATGTGCCTGTCCAAAGTCAGGAGCCTGTAATTCAGCGGTTGTCGTTGGTTTATGTGTTACATATTTGTTTTGAAATAAATCAGGCCGTTAGTTTTCTTGTTTGAATTGTTTTACATTGGTACTAGAACACACCCGCGAAATCGCGGGCATACAGCTTGTGAACTGTTGAAGGATGATTTTTTGTAAAAGATATTATGTATAAAGAATTTCATAAAAGGTACCAAAAGCCCTCTCCCTTTTTCCAAAGCCCGATATTTGTTTCCTTTCTGTTAAATTCAATTCATTTTCGTGTTTCTGGCCTCAGACCAGAATTATGCTTCTCCTTTGCTACAATGCTTCGTTAAATCAAATTAAAAAAATTTGCACCGTTTCAAACATGTACTAAATGTAACTGCTTATATATAGACCATTATGAGTCTAACAAAATATGCTTCTAGGACAACCCATCAGTGCTTTTTTTCTTTTAAGAGCCTTATTAACTTGCCATTGGTAGAATATGAATCATGTATAAATGACTAAGACCGACTCAGGCTAATTTGAGGGGTGGTCATAGGGGTCCTGATCCAAAAATCCCGGGCTTATAACCATGAAATCCCGAGATGCAGAATTTAAAGAAATTCATATCCATATCAAATCGAAAAATATATTCCCTGATCCCGTAAGGATCAATCCCCAAATCCCGAGCTTAAAAACACCCGATCCCGATGCCCCGAAAAAGGTCCTGCCTCCCTCTAATCTCTACCTTACTTTCATTTTTGCCAAATCACTATTTTCTCTTTCAACAATATTTTGTTTTGCCCCATTTATGGGCATTATGT
The DNA here is from genome assembly GCA_037788925.1 of Mytilus galloprovincialis. Taxonomy (NCBI): domain Eukaryota; kingdom Metazoa; phylum Mollusca; class Bivalvia; order Mytilida; family Mytilidae; genus Mytilus; species Mytilus galloprovincialis. The sequence goes on along the minus strand of CM075333.1, from coordinate 85,633,906 downwards.
TTTCTAGTCTGTGCATCCGTGCGTTCGGTCGTCCGTCCGTCCGTCTGTCCCGCTTCAGGTTAAAGTTTTTGGTCGAAGTAGTTTTAGATGAAGTTGAGCATGTTTTGCATATTTTAATATACATGCAAGTGGTATGATCCCTTAAATAGTAAACATTTCAAAGAAAACAGTAGACAGAATCAGGGACTTTCTATACTACCATATAGAAAGTCCCCGACAGAATACAGAAGGTCTCTATATATTAAAGTAGTATAATCGTAGTTTACATGTAGATAAACGCGAAAAATAATTGTCCTCTCTATATAGGAGATATAATAGTTGTGGTTCTTGCGATTCAAACACCATTATATGTATGAAACGGGAAAAATAATTATCCTCTCTAAGGAGGTAGAATAGTTGTGATTCTTGCGATCTAAACACCATGATATAGAGAACGCTCTAAATGGCTTATTTATTTTTCATTTTTGTTATCTATCATACGATTGGTTGTACTTGTGTCACATATTTTACTTATTTTAATATATATGCAACTGGTATGACCCCTTAAATAGTAAACATTTCAAAGAAAACAGTAGTCAGAATACAGAGAGTATCTATATATTAAAGTAGTATAATCGTGGTTTACATTTAGATAAAAGCAAAAAATAATAATCCTCTATAAGGAGGTATAATAGTTGTGTTTCTTGCGATCTAAACACCATTATATGGAGAACGCTCTGATTGGCTTATTTATTTTTCATTTGTGTTATCTATCATACGATTGGTTGTATTTGTGTATGTTTCAAACCGGAAATCATATCTATGACTAAAAGTCAGTCTGATGACGGAATCATATCCGGACTCCTTTTTTGTCGTTTTTCTCCCAAAATAACTCAATCTGAATAATCATAAGAATGGATGACAAATGCGACAATGCATGTTACCTATAAGACACAGAAGCATGATGATTGATTTATTGTGGAAGGAAGAGAAGCGACACACAAAATGAGGTCTTCTCGTTTAATAGTATAGATTCGGGGCTTTTTATAACTGTATATACGGTAGTGACTTTGCTCATTGTTGAAGGCAGTACAGTGACCTATAGTTGTTAATTTCTGTGTCATTTTGGTCTCTGGTTGAGAGTTGTTTCATTGGCAATCATACCACATCTTCTTTTTTTTATATTATAAGTACATGTAGTAAAATAAAGTTATGAGAAGGTACAATGAGAAATAATTTGATAAAAACTTCGTAGTAAAAAAAATGAGTAGCTAGTTGTAAATGACAAGAAGGATGCTCAAGACAGTAGTTAAATCACCTTTGTATAAAAAGGAAACAGTAGTATACTGATGTTCAAAGTCATAGAGAAAAAACAAAACCGGGTCACAAACTAAAACCGAGGGATGCACTTCAGCTATAAGAGGAAAACAAATAAACAACAGGAACACTGAAGAGCAACAAAACAAACGTCAACATACATAGAAACGAACTATTCGATAACAACTGCCATTTTCCTTACTTCTGACTGGTTTAATGGCTAACCATTCAAAAAGTTGGAAACAAACTTTCCCAACAATTTCTTAATTTCTCAACTTATAATGTTGTAATGTAGTTATAAATAATATGAGTACTGAAGCACTGGCTATTTAATTAGCTAATGATACACTCGATAACTTAGTAAACACATCTTCCTTTACAAATTAATATATAATTTGACATGTGTGTTTTGATTTCGTCAAATGGATCGTTGAACCTTAACTTTATATATCATCCAGCCTAGTTTGCGCAGAAATTTGGAATATGTTTATATTTACGGACGATTACTTAAATTCCAGTTTTATTAGGTCAGGATGTAAAACGTATGGGAAAAATATTCATAGCCAATCATCTTAATTATTTTCTTTGCCAGTGATAATTAACATTTTATTGTGAGATGTTTAATATCCCCCATTTTAATGTATTTGTGAAATAAATATGTTTCACATGAGGTTAAGAAAACCTAAGAAAGATCTAAAGATTGCAGATGCTAGAGGGAGATATATTTTATGAAAGGAATACCGTGTCAGTAAAATCAATAAGCAATGAAATAATATAAATTGCACCAATATCATTAATGTCTTAAAGATGCATAAATTATCAAAGTAAATATAGCAACTCATATTTCTATTTTGTTGAATACATTCTGATTTTGATTCCTGTGGAGGTATAAATGATCGTTTACACATGCGTAACAAAGGCGTAAATTTTAATTTTTTAAGATCCTACAATTATTTATTTATTGATATATTTACAAGATTGATCGTTTATATAAATATACAGTGTAAATTTCCATTGTTTAACCCAAGCGTACATTTTAGATAAATAAATTGAATGAAAACTACGGTTCCTAATTTGTGCATTGGGATAAAAAATTCGATATGTATCATTACTTTCTTTTGTTTACAACTCTGGTCGTACTATTTCAAATATTCAATTTCATGACTGTATGATGTGTTTCCATAAGTTTACCATAGTACTATCATATGGTTGGGTTAAAAATTAATGTTAAACCCTAGTTTTTAGTGTTTTAATGTCTAATCTTACCGTTTTACTTTATTGACATAACTGCACGACTCGATTCTCAATTATATATGGTAAGATAATCGTTGCAAAGAATCCTGCTCAAACTTTAGTGAAAGACGGGTTTAACTTTGCATTGTTACGAGAGTTTATTTTCTTTGTTGAAGGCAATTGTAGTGACCTGCAATACAAGTACCATTCAATTGAGTTTAGTTATGTGTCTTGTATTTCTGTCTCTGCCCTAGGTTTTCTATATTTTGCATGTGTAGTGCATCATGACACAAGACATTGTTACGTGTACCATGATGAGCTTTCGTGCAAGACTGCTGTGTGTATTTTTTACATGAAACATTTGATAAGACTTTGACTTTTTGACTCCTGACCTACATGTATGCACGTTGGGTGTGTCATCACGTTGCAGTGTGTTCCTCGGTATATTACCTTGACCTCAAAATATAATTTTCAATTGACCTTGCTTCTGAATATGTCGTATGTAGATGTATTGTCATAAGATGATGAGTCTATTGGCACGAGAAACTTCGTGTGAGCTTGACCTTTGCCGTCAATGTAAAACTTGTATATTTTGTTTGAATTAAATGGAGAATTGACTGTATGATTGGCACTCGTACCATATCTTCTTAGATATATTAGATACATAGGTATATTGTTAGTTTTATGTACCACGATGACCCTTTTCTCAAAATCCGCTGTGTGGGTTTTTTTTTGACAAGGATCTCTTGACCAGACTATGACTTTTTGACTCTTGACCTTTGCATATTGGATGTGTCTCTTGGTATGATTACCTTGACGTCAAGTCAGGAGTCTCTGGTTTTTGTTAGTCTTGTATGTTTTTAATTGTAAGTTTATTTTATAATTTGGAGTTTGAACTGGTACACATTTTGTTAAGGGCCATCTGAAGCCCGCCTCTGGGCGAGGGATTTTCTCGCTTTGTTGAAGATATAAAAAAAGAAGATGTGGTATGATTGCCATTGAGACAACTATCCACAAAAGACCAAAATGACACAGACATTAACAATTATAGGTCACCGTACGGCCTTCAACAATGAGCAAAGCCCATACCGCATAGTCAGCTATGAGGACCCATTAGTTGCCTTTGACTGCTTTCTGCTCTTTTGACATGGTTACTGTCTCTTTTACACATTCCATATTTCCATTCTCAATTTTTAAGAAAGTTTTGTTCAGATGAAACTAAATCCTTTTAATTTCCGTGAATATCAAGTAAGAAAATTTACAGCTTCAGTAGCATCGTGTGCTGCCAGTTGTGATAGATAATGCAAAATGTTTCAATCATTTTACCTTAGATTTCATTTCATGGACATGTAGGTATGGATAGTCTGCTTTTACATCATAAAAATTCACACTGAAGTTATACGCATATCAATAAACTGAACTCAAGACTAAGAACCTTTAAAGTACACTTAGACAGAGAGCTCAATCTAGTGAAACACTTTGTTAAGTTGGTCACATTCAACTTGAAATATCACTGTCTGTTACCAAACTGCACCGAGATCCTGAAAAAAAATGTGCAAGTTAAGTCTATTTAAAGAAGAATTCAATGGAAGTAAATAAGCTGATTACTGAAATAAATGTAGAATATGTCTATTAACCACAGATGCCCCTGCTTGTGAAAAAAATGAGTAAACTTTCACATATAGGTGCAGTATTCGCGTAAGTTTGACCGTTTTGTGACCATAAGCATTGTGAATAAGTTTCAAAACATTTGGTTGAGGCAAATTAAAGTTGAAGAACGGAAACAATAGATTTAGCAGTTTTCCTATCTCAAGGCTCCGGGTTTCACATTTGTATCATTGGTACTCGTACCACAACTTTTTACATCTAAACACTCATGAACAGTGACGCCATCGGGACCCAATATCGAACTTAATAGATCTGTGTTATGGGGTAATGTGAATAGCGTATAAGGTTCCTAACATTGGATTGAGTCAGACTTATTTAAGAGAAAGGAAACGAAAGAGTCAGCACTTCTTATGTTTTTAAAGGGACATGATAACTCTTGAACGGTAAAAGTGACACTTAAAAATTTCAAATTTGATTTTGTGTTGAGGTGGGGATCCCGCTTTCATGTTCAACCCCGCCTTGTTCGGTATGTATGTGTCTGTGGTAAGTCAGGAGCCTGTAATTCAATGAATGTCGTTTTTTATGTGTAACATACTTGTTTTTCGTTCATTTCTTGTACATAAATTTGTTCGTTTATTTTCTCGTTTGAATATTGTTTTACAATGTCATTTCAGTGCCTTTTATTGCTGACTATATGCGGTATTGACTTTGCTCATTGTTGAAAGCTGTATATGACCTATAGTTGTTAGTGTTTGTGTCATCTGGTCTTTTGTGGGGAGTTCTCATTGGCACTCATGCCACATAAGGGGAGGGTTGGGATTCCTCTTACATGTTTAACCCCGCCTTATTTTATATGCACCTGCCTACATGTATCTTGTTTTTCGTTTATTTTTTGTACATAAATTAGACCGTTTGTTTTCTCGTTTGATTTGTTTTACGTTGTCATGTCGGTGCCTTTGATAGCTGACTTTGCGGTATGAACCTTACTCATTGTTGAAGACCGTGTGGCTACATTGTATAATTGTTAATTTCTGTGTCATTTAGTCTCTTGTGGAGAGTTCTCATTGGCACTCATGCACCAGCTTCTTTTATATATTGTGTATAAGTTTTTTAGTATTTGGTTGAGGCAAATTAAAGTAAGAAGAGTGTAACCCGTTTTTATAGGACGTTCGGGACAGATGGACTAGTGTAACTCTTTATGCCCCTAAATCATGGCGCCAACACAGAAGTTCTGGCTATTGTGCTGATGATACACATTCCACTAGCACTGTCATTAACACTTGTACACATAATTTTATCACATTGTATAAAAATATTCAATCTTAATTTTGATTTCTTTATTGTTGTCCGAATGATTATATGCATGCCCTTCACAATGACTAAATGAGTATCAAATTTGACAAATTTATTGTACATAATTATACATTTTATTATATTTTATAACGTTTTTTCCAACTAATTAAAGCTTACCAACTTATTGATCATCACTTTCAATTATATGTCTTTTAACATTCTGTGTTGAACAAAAAGATTTGTTACATATACTTCACACGTATTTCTTTCAAATCTGACATTATTAAAAAGCCTTTAAATAAAATTCAGTCGAACTTGATAATAAATGTGCAATCAAATATATATGCAAGTCGTCAACTGGTCAAGTGGCTAGATGCATATATCGTAAGCCATATAAACAAAATGTTCTAATTGGGTGGTTTTAAAACTTCTAGCATAGGCGGATCCAGGGGGTGGGGGCGGCTCCCCTTTCGTGGGAAAAAATTGGTTGATTATATAGGGAATCATTGAAACATGACTTGAGCGGGCCCCCCTTAGGAAAAGTTCTTGATCCGCCACTGTCTAGACATATTTACGTAAACAAGGGATGAGTAAGGGGAAAAAAGAAAACAAAACGACTGAATTAAATAAAAGGATGTTCGATGTACTGTATACTTCGGTTTGTTTTAAAAATCTATACGATGCTTTATTTTTATCTAGTTTCCTTATCAAAATAATTAAAATGAGAAGATAAATACCTTATAGCTTCCTTTACCGTCGATGCTAAAATGTTTAATGTTATAAAATAATTTTAGCGTCTTTGACCTACTTTACCTTTTTATTCGGAGACTTGCGGTTATCTTCTTTTATGTTCAACGGGAACATTAGAATGATCTAGAATACAACCCAAATGGAACCAAGAAGTTGGGTTGCCTTAATCAGACAACCCGGATGTTGAACCAGTTACCATGGTTTCGAACCAAAGAACCAAGGTTCAGAACCAGAAAACCCAGATGGAACCAAGGTTTAGAACCAGAGTGCCCGGATATAACCAGATTACATTCGGAATTCTCATGACTTTTTATACATTCAATGTATTTTCCAAATCATTTATTTATTTAGTATATTTATATATAATATATTATCAAGCCTGACATAAGTTTTATCAATCTTAATCCCACGATAACAATTATACTTTAAATAGGAACAACATATGCCCTAGAAACAAAACATGCAAAATGTACTAATACTGAAATAACTTAATTGATTATAGTCGTTAAACAGACGACACAGTAATGTTAATGGTGCTTGAATAATTGCCATGATGCAAACCTCATTGCACAATCACAGGAATCGTAGAACCTCACTGAGAAGTTGTTAACTTAAAAGCTGTTACCAGTGAATCAAATTAAAACCTGCTTCAGAATTTATCTTTTCAGCGATCCTATTCATTTATTTCTAGATTATAGAAAAATTAAGCACTGTAATTAATCATGTAACAGAAATGAAAAGTACATTTTAGCTTTTGTTCATTGATTGCCAAATATTCGGATTGAGGACAACATACATTGTTAAAATAGATCTCTTTTCCTTATTTTCATATTTGCAAACTGTATTGCTTTAAATTATAAGACGTTATTATTTGATTCATATATATAACTAAATCAAATTGCCTTTTTTAAAATAATTTATTCTTTTTTTTTTTGTAGTTTATAAAGAGGGCATTACCATCTGTTGAATTTATAACTGAAAAATAAACATTTATGTTTGCCATTTTTTTTTTATGTACTGTTCAACCCCTCTGCCTGGTTAGAGGAAGATTGTACTTACAAATCGTGCACCCTTATTAACTGAAAGATTGTTTGTAAACCATATAAAAAAGAATCACAGTGTTAACAGGCATATATTATATGGGTAATTGTTCGTATTACATACGACGTTTGAAATAAGCTTTCAAGATTCGATCTCCATAGCTGTTCATCATCAAACCAGTTTTGTAATTTTACAAACTACAAAATGCCTGTATCATATACGCTAACAGGTTGTTAATTAACACAATGTTTTGAGAATATATCTTAAGTTATAAAATGTATGTCTTGTCCGTTGTCGGTTTGCTTATTTTGATATTAAAATATATTTCAAGTACCACACTGGCTCCATCAACAAATACACAGAAAGCAGTATCTTCTAATAACTAGATATTGGAATTGAAAACGATGTACTTGTTTTTATGCATATACCTCTCTTTAGAATCGCGCCTTTTACATTTGTTTTTATGATGTGCTGTAACATTATTGTCCCTTGTGAGACGAGGGCCTTACTTACTCAAATTGTACACTAAACCATTATCAACTCAGATGTAAGTACTTCTGCACTGACATAATTGATAACAAAACTGTCTAAAAAATCCGTTTATACATTGTTCTATTTCATCAGGCAAAGTTGACCAAGGTAGCAATACACAGTAAGAAGTGTAGTTTAGCATTTTGTTTTGATGAATTTTTCAAATATGAAATTTATTGTGTAATAAAACTCGTTTTAGACAGCAAATGGCCAATTTATGTTTCAAAGTTGGTTGATAAAAACATCAAGATTCTTTCTTTTTATATGTTTAATGGGCTAATTCTGTTTGACTGTCGGTGTTTTCAAAGCCAGACCGGCTACAGATCCAGAAATTATTGACGTGTTTACAAACCCATTTTTTCGCACGAAGTGTTGGACGCAGTTTTACAAAAAACATGAGGCGAAAGACATATGATTTTTATTTAACCTCTTGATCACTGTGCTTAAACGGCTGTGGGTAACTTAAGTTACCCACAGCCCAAGATGGCGGACTCTAAACTCGTTGATATTTGATTCATACAAAATGTACCTTTTGCAACGTTTTTCATGCTGAATGTAAATATTTATAGGATTATTGAATAAAAAAATAACTAACAATTACCATAAATTTGTTAATATAGAGTTCACTAAAGCACAAGGCCAACTTTAAAAAATGAGTAAGACGTCCGTAACTTTTTGATCGAAACTAAGCAGACTGTCCATAACTTTATTTTCAGATGTGGGTAACTTTTGATTTAAAGTTTTAAGGATTATAATTTCATCAATTCAAGACAATCAACATCTTATTTGTAACCTTCGCGGCCGTTTATACTACTCATTCACCACCAAATGTGATTTTATTAACGCATCATACTTACACCACAAAAGTTTTATGTGGGGTTTGTGGTACTCGATCCTGGTTATGGTTTGAACTTTTATTAACTGATGTGCGTCTTACCGACGTTTTCGATTCGCACCATGGCTTTGTCCTACTCTTTTAAAAAAAAATTGTTTAATTATCTGTTTGCGGTCTATTTTCACCTCTGTTTCTTTTTATGTGTATTTTGATGAATACTCTTTGACGCGGCTCGGTATTTATACATCCCACCAGTAAGTTATAGTGTTATGTTTTTTTTGAATACGTGTTCTAGTATGTTTTTTTTTAATTTCTCTTTGTATGTTATAAGGGATTGTTGAACTATTAAATTACCCTGTTGTCTTAGTTATTTATATTTTCATATACTATTTCTAATTGTTACACTATATTGATTGCTCTATTCCTTTTATGTCACTGAATTTTAATTATTGTGTCTTTTAGTTTAGTTCAATTTGATGTAATTTAATGCAATTTGCATACAAGTGAAATATGCAGCTAGCTGTAAAACTAGGTTTTTATACATTTTTACAAAATGTCCTTTTTTCAAGTTTTCTCATTTACTGCAAATCTATAAAGTTCGATCATCGAATGCAACAGGCCACTATAAATTCTTAGCGAATCGTAATGTCATTAGACTTTGAATTAAGTGATTTTTTTAAATCAATGGAAATAAATGTCTTTTGTATGTAATCGTTTTTGGCTGAACCTTTGATAATTGTTATGTGATTGGGCAATTTTGGTCCCCCCACAAAAACAAATAAATAGATAATCCCGGATTTACGCATGATCTACTCTTGTCATTGCTGGCAGAAAATCAATTAGTGCATACACGCCACATGCATTTGTAAAAAATACTTGTGTAGTCTACTTGTTCAAAAATAAAAATCAACAATGATGTTTCAATAGATTATCTGCAATGGTAGGAAACCACCCTCCGAACTGGGCGATTTGGGTATCCCGACGTTATAAAAAAATCAGACCCGAGTTTAACGGATTTATCGTTATTTTTTTCATATTATTCCCAATTTTGTCTCCCATTCGAATTCAAATGAATTCTATCATACTAGAGATCTACTTCATTTCTGATTATGTATTCGATGCAATCTCTATCAATTAGTCCACGTATGTCGATTCTTTGAAAGTTACGGACATTCCTATTGGTATAATGAAAAAAGTTACGGACAAGTTGTTTTTAAGTTACGGACAGCCTAAGCGTTTTTTCAAATCGTGCGGTGATCGTTTATTTTGTAGAATTTAATCACCTGTTAAGTTTAGGATTTTCTCCAAACGATTAATACAACGTTTTATTCAGGGGTTTAATTGATGCAGCCATGGGATTTTTATTATATAGAAGAGAAGTCCCTAACCGACGCAAGGCGTCTCCATCTTGGGCTGTGGGTAACTTAAGTTACCCACAGCCGTTTAAGCACAGTGTTGATAGACATATGTAAACAGTGATGGTAAGGTTATCACTCAAAGGGATTGCAATTCTAGATTGTAACAAATTTGTGGGAGATATGTGAAATCTTTACACCCCTTGTAGCAATACTTTATAGCAATTAAATGCATACAAGTGCCATGCATATACCAAAAGTAACTTTGTTTAACCATTTAAACGACTGGAACTCAAATCATTGGAAGATACTGATTACATAAGTTTGTACATACATAACACACATTAAAGACTTGACTCATAAGAAAGCAAGGAAAAGGGGAAGATAAAATGTATTATAAATGGTAAATTTGTATTATTTTTCCGAACTTTTTATTGTTACCTTAGATGAACTTGACTTATTTTATGTTATTTCTGGTCATATAGCTCGTAAAATGATTTGGTTCATAACAACTACGACTTTCAATTAATCGGTTTTCGACGTTCATATATATATGTTTATTATCCTCCTAAAGGAGAGTATGAATATACATGAACATGAATACAAAATATGGTATAAAACTATTAATTCGTATATTTTAAGAAATTTGATTCGTTTAGGGATAGTCACATGTTAAACATAATTTGGAATGTAGAGAGAAAACGGCGGAGAGCTACATTTTAAATTGAATGTCGTAATTTTGCTGTCCGAATGATCAACAGGTATTCACGTGATGAAATATTCTCATATTGAAGAAAATATTTTTATTTTACCAACTATACGATTTAACATCTACGACTGTATAATGACATGGGGGACACATCATTTGACACTTTGGTCTTTGTTAAGACACATATTATGTTGATCATTGAATCTTTTAAAAATCCACATTACCTTGTGAAAAGAAAAATGACAAAGGAGATTTATATACTAGTATATAACTTTTAAAGAAACACTAATTGACAGAAAAGATTTATAAAGATCTCTATTGCAAAGTATGTAGAACTCTCAATCATCAATAAATTCAACAAAGAATAGAAATAAATAGCTGGCATATTATAACAATAACAAATTTCGGCAAAAACTACTGTTAAGAAAATGAAAGAAAAAAAAAGAGTGATCACAACTGACAATAAACAACACAGGTACATCTAAGCAATAGTAGGTTAATATGATTGAAAGATGTCTGCAATTCACAAAACACGCTCAGATTATGAAACATGTCATATAGAAGTTTTAACAATTATATCCTGGCCGCTGATGAATTATGCAACAATGTCTTGAAGTATGTATTTAAACTTTAAATCATGACTCATTTCGTTTTAAACAATGTTATTTTAATTAAAACACAAGTGTTCCATTTGTCAAATGACTTAATGTCACTTAGCTAGAAAATAATAAACCTAGCTGCACCGTGAATGTGCAAGTTATATTTTTCATGTATTAAATGGGCATTACACAGTGACCATAAACGTGTACTTGTTTTTAACGATAATGCAACCGATGCTTTATTAAATCTAACATGACTATTATGTCATGTGTTAATAGTTCTTGATTCATATCTAGCAAACGAAACAGGAAAAGGCTTACTCTTTTGTTCACATACATACCAACTGCGTATTCAATATAGTTTTACTCGAACTTGTGTTTTCGTTGTCTTTTTTTAATACAGTTCTGTAGAGTTTTTTTTTTATTATTTTCCTATGCTGTTGTCCAAATTTTAATAACGTGTGTAAACTTCGATTAACGAAAGGAGATTGGTTAAGTGGTTAAAAATTGAAAAAGCCGTGTTTAATTGGACTATCATAATAGTGAAATCTGTGGTTGTCTAATCATATAGGTTGGTGTTTCATCCTTTAGGTTTTATTTTGTTGATTTCACACCTTATGTATTGCTAAGTCTTTAGTTTCCTATGTTGTGTCTTGTGTACCATTATTTATCAGTTTATAAAAAAGAAGATGTGGTATGATTGCCAATGAGACAAATCTCCACAAGAGAAGTGTTTGTTTTTTTTTATTGTTAGCCATGGCGTTGTCAGTTTATTTTCGGTATATGTGTTTTACTGTCCCTCTGGTATCTGTCGCCACTCTAATAAAACTGTTGAAACCAAAATCAAATATGTGATTAACGCCCTGCCCAGACAAGAAATTTAATTGTTAAACAAATTTATACATCGAAGGGTAACGATGTATTTCAAAAATGTTATTCTATTTTAGTAATTAGCAGAAGCTACGTTCTTATACGTTGCATTAGCAAAAAAGGGATCATATTTAAAAAATACGTTTCATTAAATACTTGAAACACAATATCCTAACATAGTAAAATCAACAGCTTAAGTAGTTAGATGTATTAAAAATTAAGCTTAATAAAACAAATTATTACATTGGTTGCAATGAATTACATTGATTTCCCAGTCAAATAAAAACCGATAATTTAAACGTGGTTATTTCACTCTCTGACGTCATACAACAATAGGCGTTGTCAAGACGTCGATAACGTGGGATCAAAACATGCGTAGGAAAAACATATAGTTCCTTACATTTTCTACATTAATTTCATAAAAAAAGAGCCATTTGCCAATGTAATAAAAAGAATAACTAATCAAAGAATTCAAATATCGAAAAATATTCAACTCGTGACCGAACAACACTGATAATTAACTCATGCGCTACGCGCATTCGTGAATTAATGTGTTGTTTGGTCACTCGTTGAATATTTTTCTCTATTTGAATTCTTCGATTAGTTATTCTATAATTATTCGAGAAGAAGAGAATAATTTACTTTTTTTAGACTGTTCAAACTGAAAACAGATTCCAAATTTGGTTCATTTGTAAACTCATATATTTGTAAAAGTTGAATGAACTTTCGAATTAGTCATCAGACAAGAAAATGATTATAAAATTAAATGGTCGAAATTGGAGGAAGCAAGGTATATGGTGTTGGTAGAGTTAATACCATAGGAAAAAGTGCTGAATGTCTACTAACATTTGGAATCATATACTGAATGTCTACTAACATTTGGAATCATATACTGAATGTCTACTAACATTTGGAATCATATAAATAGGTTAATAATGATAAATCTTTTGCAATGATTGCTATTTTATATGAAACGAAACACAACTATGCCACTTGGCATTATTGTCATGATCTTAGGGTCAATAGTCTAAAGTATGTCGTCTTTTGTGGAAATAATTTTAAAATATTCTCAATGAACCAGAACAAACACATATACTGCATATCGTTAAAACGAAATATGTACAATACTAACAGTGTGGTAGAAAGCCAGAATGGTCCTATTCATGTGGAGGTCATAGGGCAAACCTTGAAATATATCATCAATCGAAAATGCAAAAACAGATTAAAGTTTCAGAAGTAAATTTATACACAAATGATGTAATCACATGCATGTATAGAAAATAATGTAAAAACGATACAAGTTAGACTATTTGTATCAAATAATAATAAATTCTGAATGTTTCTGACTAAAAAAGAAATATTTTGACCTTTAAAAGAAATATGTTACGTTGACTTTTTCACCTTTTCACATCAATTAACTTTTAGTTTTGCCATTTTTAACACAAGATATAACGACATAATTTCCTTATTATAATGCAGCTTATATAATTCAATGTTTTTCTATTAATTGGCATTCAAAAGGATTATGATAGGGACAAATGAATACAACCTGCTCTGGTGTGATTTTGTTAACATATTGTTAATTACCGAAATCTTTATCAAATTATGCGATAAACTTGTCGTGATAAATGAGCTTTATTTGTTATTTGAATTTGAAATTTGAGTGCAAACTATTATATGTATTTTAAACAACATTGAAACAATGTACTAATTAGCAGAGGCTATTTTTGACTCGCTTTACAGGTTTTATAAACAAAAACATGACCATATGAAAAGATTAAGTTTCGTTAAATACGTATAACGAAACAATATATACTTATATAGTAAAATCAATTGTGTGAGTAATTGGTTGTGGATATATTCCAAATTTAGCCTCATGTAATCAATCCTTCTTTATACTTTTACTTGGTTTTAGATCTCTTAAGGGCATATCCAACTGTTTATTTTTGAAGGTGAGAATTTTTTCCCTTGAAGATATTTCATTCTTCAATTGAAAGAGAATCAAATGTTGCAAAAAAAATATTAGTCGTTTATTTCGTTTTTTCAAAAAATACTGCTGAAAATTGAACATTTTTGCAATTTTGGAGTAAAAAACGTTTTTTATTCAAAAAAAAGTAAATATGATTTTTTAATCAACATATACTTATATGATGGGGCTCAAATTAAAGCAAAATAATTCAAGATGGTTATAAAAATTTAACTTTACCATTTAAAGCATTAATTCTTACTCAAATAAGGCCAAAAACGTTATGATGGACCAAACAACGGCAAGAAATGAACATTTGAAGTGCACATTTTTAATTTATTGAAATATTTCTAACGGTGTCGATTTGGCCAAAGTAAGATATGTTATTCCTTGAAAAAAATGGAACATCATAACTTTTTGAAAAATATTTGTCACCGTACTCGTTTTTGAGAAAAATAGAGATATATGATATTGTTTACTAAATCCCTTCCGTAAGCCTCACAAATTGCGCCAAAAAATAAGACGTTTAGGGAAATAACGTTATATTTCCCCGCTAATTTTCCAAAAGCAGTGCGACGGCAGACAAATGTATTTATACACTGTGACTTTGTTGGATAGTTGTCTCGATAGCACTCATATCTCATATCTCATCTTCTTATTTATAATGAACTAGTAAATGGACGAGACGACAATTCAGTTAGTTTTACAATGAAGTGTTTTTCTTACACTGATTTATATTACACCGTCTATAATTTCACATATCGAAATTAATAAAGAGCTAGTGAAATTTTGCAACCAAACACTTGTCTAAAAACTCACTGACTCTGTATTGTTTATTCATGTTGCAGTTTTGGGCTTTTTTTTTCTTTATAGGCTTCTTGCTTTAACAAAAATATGTATGTTGACTCTTAGTGTTTTGAATTATATGTGTCGTTCGGTTGCTGTCGTATTAATGTATATACATTTAAAATCTTTTTTCAAAACAAAAGGATTGATTGGACAGGGTATAGAAATATTCACATCTGGACTTCTCACGTCCAACAGTATATCATTGCTATGATTGGGTGCGGCCGTTTAGCTGCTCGGGTGTATAAATTTACAGCCTCGTTTAGTCGAAATTTAAATGTCGTATATCCTATGCATAGTGTAGTGAGAGTTTCGCGCATCTATACGTTTAAAAACCATCTAAATAAATGATTCAAGGGATATCCGAACCTTGAATAAGATCTCTTAACAACAACAAATGTCACATGAATCTTTAAACAAGTCACATTGCCGATTTTAACACATCTGTTGCGCCATTGGAGTTGTAGATGTCATGAAAAAACCCTTTAATTTACAAAACAGATCAGAAAGACAATAACTTGAGAATAAATACCTAGTTTGGCTGCATACAATGTAACCACAATCACTGCCGTAGACTACTATATAACTATATTATAATTGATTATTCAAACAAATAAATTCAAAGAGAAAGATGCGGAAAGAAATTCTAAAATTTTCGTTTAAAAATAAAATATAGATAATTTTTTTTATCCAAAACTGGAAAACTGTTTAAGACAATTATCAGTTGACAACTAATGATTATGCATCACTATATGCAACTAACAAACTGATTTCTCCCGTGCTCCAGTGGCAAATATATCACGCATATTTACGACGAGGCGAAAGTTGATATGAATAAATGATTGATACATTATTAAGATAAAGGGTCTGCTAGCGGTAAAACGTATGCCGTACTAGAATAAAGTTGAATAATGATCAAATCTTGAGTTAAGCTATTCGCCCCCTCCCCCCCCCCCCAAATTTTGGATTATGATATTTCGATGGTTGTTTTTCCTATCCTATTATGGAACCGCTGGTTTCAAGAGGGAGTTGGTAATAAGTCAAGACTTACATCAATACTTACACCGTTTTTGTTTGTTTGTTAAATCATATTTATTTCATATTGACTTCTATTTCTGTTAATATTCTGTTTGAGTTTTCTGCCGATTCCCGCCGTGCCCTTTCCTTTGAAGAAAGAAACCGCCCTTGCCAGACGGCCATAGCCTATGGTGATTCCGTTATGACGTCGTTGAAACAACATTAAATTACGGGAAACAATAGACGACGGTTACGTTTGTTATTACCTCCCCTGAAACTGTTGGATATGTATTTGCGAATTTTTTATACGATGAAGCATTTTGTACTTTATTCGATAGGTTGTCAGACAGGAAAATAATCATATGGTAAGAACACATGGTCAAATTAGACGAAGCAAAGTATATGGTCTTGGTAGAGTTAATACCATAGGCAAAGATTGTTCAAGGTTTCCGAATATTTTGAGATCATATAATAAGGTTCTAGTGAAAGGCTGTCGTAATGATTGCTATTTCTATGGAACAAGATATCTAGCAATCATTTTCTTGCTTTTAAAGTCCATGATCTGAACTGTGTTTGCATAATAGTACTGTAAGTAGAGTTTATATAAAATTTAGTCCTGGGTATCTATGATGAGTTTATGTACAACCACTGGGTCGATGCCACTGCTGGTTGAGGTTTATTTCACCGAGGGTATCACCAGCCCAGTAGTCAGCACTTTTTTGTGCTGACATGAATTATCATTGATATTGTTATATTTATAAATTAACTGTTCGCAAAATTTAGAATTTTTGAAATACTAAAGCTTTTCTACCATAGGCATATATCACCTTAGCTGGATTTGGCAAAACTTTTAGGAATTTTGGTCCTCAATGCTCTTCAACTTCGTACTTTATTTGGCCTTTTTAACTTTTTTGGATTCGAGCGTCACTGATGAGTCTTTTGTAGACGAAACGCGCGTCTGACGTATATACAAATTTAGTCATGGGTATCTATGATGAGTTTATTTACAACCACTGGGTCGATGCCACTGCTGGTGGAGATTTATTTCCCCGAGGGTATCACCAGCCCAGTAGTCGGCACTTTTTTGTGCTGACATGAATTATCATTGATATGGTTATATTTATAAATTAACTGTTCGCAAAATTTAGAATTTGTGAAATACTAAGGCTTTTTTACCTTAGGCATAGATTACCTTAGCTGGATTTGGCAAAACTTTTAGGAATTTTGGTCCTCAATGCTCTTCAACTTCGTTCTTTATTTGGCCTTTTTAACTTTTTTGAATTCGAGCGTCACTGATGAATCTTTTGTAGACGAAACGCGCGTCTGGCGTATATACAAAATTTAGTTCTGGGTATCTATGATGAGTTTTTTTTATCATAAAACTTGTATGCACCGACAAAACACTCACCAATATTGAATATCGATAGAAAAACGAAAATATATGCTATAAGAAAAGATTGATCGTAAGACTCCAGAATGTGCACATGGTTGTGAAATTGAGGTCTATGTTAAAGTTCTAAAAATTCGTCTATGATGTACTTACATGATTTACATGACTGGTGCCACATATTGATGAGGATGTCAAAACAACTGACTTGAATATTTGTATGATGACCTCCTATTTTCTTGATGAACGTTCTGATTTGCCGATTAAATTTTGCTTTAATATTTCAGCACAACATATAACAACTTTATTTTCATAACTCGATCACCACAATTTCTTAATATACTTCTACCTTAAATAAACCAACATTCAGGAGCTAAAACTTATATCAAGTTATATAGCATCAGTGCATATATATTTATAAGATATTTATCGTCTTTATTCAACTTCCACATACACCGGGGTAAAGTCGAGGTTTGCAATTATCGTGTAACTTGTATTGTGTTGCCCATATGTTCTCTGTTAAACAAAATCACTATGGAATTGATATATTCAGGATGGATTTATCTTGGTAAAATGTGTAAATCGATAAAAGTTTTCGAGGATTGAATATTCACAATGAGTTTTTTTCAAACATGTTTTTAAAAAGCTGGTTTTAATATTCAAAATTAGGAAAACATCTGAAATAATCTGACTTGAATACAGATCATGTGTCGACGTTTTCTTTTAAATATCTGACAGCGATCTGTTCTACATTCTGTTGTATAGAAATTGAAAAATCATTTCATTAGCGGTAAAGTAGTAAAACAAGTAATGAAAAATTAAAGCTAAACTGGGAAATAATTTGAAATAAACTACGGAGAAAAACTGAATAGCTAGTTGCATATGACCAGAAGGACCCTAAAGAGAGTAGATTAATTCATCTTTGCATCAAATAAAGTCCAGTAGCATACCGGTGTTCAAAAGTCGTAAATCAATACAAAGAAACAATCATTTATAAGAGAAAAACAAATGAATAACAGGAACACTGAAGTGCAACAAAATAACGGCCAACATACATAGAAAAAAGAACTATTTGATAAAAACTGCCATATTCATAATTTGGCACAGGACATTTAAAGAAAACAAAGATGGGTTGAACCTGGTTTAATGGCTAACCATTTAAAGAGTTAAAACATAGGCTCCTAACAGTGTCCTTATTTATCAACGTAAAATGTTTGGATGTATGTTATAAAAAAGCTAGTACAAAACACTGCTTAAAAAATTAGCTGATGATACCCTGGGGGACTAACAAATCTTCCTTTGTAAATTAATATCATTATGATTTGTATTTTTTGATTTCATACTATGAATCTTTGAAACTAAACTTTTTTACGGATGATTACTTAATTTTTTAGTTTTATTAGGTATAATAAGATAAAAGAATTATGGGTAAAATATTCATGGTTTATCATCTTGATTATTGTCTTTGAAAATGACAATTAAAATTTCATTGCGAGATATTTAATATTCTAATTTTAATGTAATTGTACAATAAACTATGTTTTATATGTGGTTTAGAAAATGCAAGAAATGTCTAAAGATTGCAGATCTATATATGCTAGTAGGTCAAATAGGATATAAGAGTTATGGGTAAAGTATTCATGACCTATCATCTTAATTATTTTCTTTGGTGGGGATAATTAACAAATCACTTTGAGATGTTTACAGCAATATCCTCATTATAATGTTTTTTTGAAATAAACATGTTTTATGTGTGGTCAAGAAAAACCTAAGAAATGTCTAAAGATTGCAGATGCTAGAGGGAGATATATGTAATGACAGGAATACCGTGTCAGTAAAATCAATAAACAATGAAATAGTATAAATTACACCAATTACATGAATGTCTGAAAGATGCGTAAACTACCAAAGTAAATATAGCAACTCATATTTCTATTATATTAAATGCAAGCTGATTTAAACATCCCAATGCACGACTTGAAATAAAAGACCCACAATTATAGGAACATCCGTTATTATAATAATGTTACAAAAAGGAAACATTAACGATCAATGGCATTAAAATAGAAAACTTCTATGATCTTGAAAAATGTACTGATGTATAAAAGCATACTAAAGAGTTTGTCCCAGACCTGGGGTAAAAAAAAATACATAGACTTAAATATCTTTAATTTATGGATGTATAAAAGGGGAAAAAAATCAGGCGAACAAACTTTCCGTTAGGACCAACCAATGACTCTTCCGATTAAAAAATCATAGATTTTCATAAAAGTATTCACAATAAGATCTGTATAATAACAATTGTTCCTTAAATTCGTTAGTTAATTGTCTGGTACACAATTTGTTTGTATAGTTATTAAGGAATATGTCCTTCATGCAAAATCTCTTTGGCTTATTATTGGGACCTTTTGGTTTGATCAGCTTTTACCTTCGGGCATTCAAAAATTTGCCCAAGACCATTTTTGTGCCTGATAGCAGATACACACTTTTATTTAAATATGTAATCCAACTTATTTCATATAGATAGAATCGAGAATGGAAATGGGGAATGTGTCAAAGAAACAACAACCAAACAGAAGAGCGGAAAACAACCAAAGGATATTAATGGGTATTCAATACAGCGAGAAAATCCCACACCCAGATGGCCCCTTAAACGCCCGTCTGACCTTTATCGCGTCTCCAAGCTTTAATACGGGTGTCATTCGGTTTATCGAGAGAAATGATGTTTCGGTTTACCCGTTTTTTTTCTGAATTGCTCATTTTTGGGATAAAGTTTATGTGAATATCTTTTCATGACTTTTTAAACATTTTTTTCTGAAGATAACAGGTATACAACTATTATAAGTAAAAAGTGCACGGTGTATCAAAGTAAAGTGTTGTAGGTTAAGTAAAACAAAACAACAACACAAACGTCCTGCGTCTATCTGGTCACGCATTGTCTTTCACGATCGCGACAATGCGTTTCCCGATCTTTCACGATCAATTTAATAAAAATCTACAAAAATTCAGTGTTTCAAAAAACAAAATGGATGGTTTCAAAGGAAAAAAAACTTTAATTTATTTTATTTATTTGTATTATCGGTCACAGCAAAGATTAAGTTCAGATATAGCATAATATTGGAATTTTGTCGTTATCAGTTCAAAACGCGTTTTTTTAATTAATCCCACATATTTGTATTTCGCCTTTTGTGTTTTCTCCTGCATATTTAATGTATCATGCTGCACAGTAATATTGAGCAAGTTGAATCTTTTTGACACACATTATATGTTTTTCGAATTTGTTCCGCGTTTTGAAAATACAACGATTTTTTTAAAGGTTTTGATGTAAATTTCAATTAATTACTTTCAAGACATTCACGATCTGATCGCAATTCT
Source organism: Mytilus galloprovincialis (assembly GCA_037788925.1). NCBI lineage: Eukaryota > Metazoa > Mollusca > Bivalvia > Mytilida > Mytilidae > Mytilus > Mytilus galloprovincialis. Next base: position 85,613,195 of record CM075333.1, on the reverse strand, counting down.
TGACCACCGTAAGGTATTCTTTAACGATCAAACCCAATAACACCCGTGTTTAAATGAATTCATATGGTCAACCTAATATACTGTGAGCATTACTCAAATAGATTCCCACCAAAAAAGTCTAAAAAGTGCTTAAAGCGTGTTTGAGCTATAGATAATTCTCCCCATCATTTATAACAAAACTCCTATTACTTCAACTCGTAAAATAAGAATAAAATTAAAATCACAAGAGAACTAAGGTCAATATGTTAATATTCAATTCACCAAAGTTTCATAAAAAGTAGTTAAATTGCTTTTTCATGCAGAAGACTTGTAAATCTCTCTTTTTTTTGTGTGAATGAAACTCAAAGCCGTAAAATATAAAAACAAATACCAAATAAAGGCAACAGTAGTATACCGCTGTTCAAAACTCATAAATCCATGGACAAAAAACAAAATCGGGGTAACAAACTAAAACCGAGGGAAACTCATTAAATATAAGAGGAGAACAACGACACAAAAGGGACCTAACGTCGATAGAAATAAACAATAGACCAAAGTTTATGCATGCTGGTTAAAAGAGTTTTTGATTAATTGTCCGTAGTTTCGGCTCTGAAAATCACGAGTCTTCTTTAATAAACGATTAACCTGCACACTAAATAAGAAAAACATAAACTAAATGCTAAAAAACATATTTCTTTTTTTCAGTTCAAGTTTTATAGAACTTGTCGAGTATTAAGTAATAATTTAATGATTGTTAGAGTTAGTATCAAATAAAAAAAGGGATTAATTTCAAGTTGTATATTTAAAAAAGAGAAGATGTGGTACTTTTGTAAATGAAACCACTCTCAATAAGAGACCAAATTACACAGATATTTGTCACTACATGTACATGCATAGGCTAACTTACGGCCTTCAACAATAAAACCTAAAAATAATAATTCAAAAAGCTTCAATTAGAATAAATAACTCTTTCCACGCTTAACTGTAAAGTTGTTTGTGATTTTTTATTTGTGGTTTGTAACTAGATTTTGTTTTGACATATTGTAAGTTACAGTTCTTATAGAAAGCAAATGTAGTAAGATTGACAAACAGACAAATGTTCAACAGATTTTGTAAACAACAGCTACTATAAGTTACAATTCTGAAAATATATACAATGCAATTTCCCGTAGGAACTCTCTTTGCTGCTAAACCTGTGCCACGTTTAATTTGAAGTTTCGTGAAAAATTATATTCCAAAACGGAAAGTTGTTCTGCACTACTATTCTATCAAAAGATCCAAATAGAGAAGTGTGCGGCATATTTTTAAGATGTATATACACTGAACATCTAAGAGTTAAAACTATTAAAAAGATGAATCACAGAGATAATATATGGGAACCAGTTCTCTAGCAAATTAGCATATCTATGAATATTATATATCTCCCCAAAAGAGGTTTGGCTTGTGAAACAGCTGTATGTACAATAGTTATCAAAGGTACCAGGCTTATAATTCAATGAGCTGGACGCGCGTTTCGTCTGCATAAGACACATCAGTGACGCTCAGATTTACATAGTTAGAAAATGCAAACTAAATGAAACAATACGACTAACAAAAGGAGAACACTATCCAAACCGCATAGAAAAATATAAGAGAACGCTATATGACAAAATGAGCAACAAATTCAGAAAAGAAAACCAATGAACTGATTATCTATGATCCTTGCATATATGATACAAAAAAAAAAGAAACTAATATTAGACACATTAACTATCTCTATTGTACTTGCAATTTTGAACTTCATCAGTTCATTAGGAAAACAACAAAAACTGGGTCATCCTTTTTATTCCTGAGGTTATATTAATCATTCTAAACACGTGTTAAACTTAGTAGAACTAAAATCAAATTAATATCAACGAATTCGTCTGAAAATTAGGATAAAAGCTATTAACACTACATTCAGTTGATTTTGATTATAGACAACATTTGTCATGACCAGAAGACAGTCGTGATATAGATAGAAATTGAACAATGCTTCTTATGGTCAATACGGATCCTTTCTGAATTGGTATATTTTCTACTTAGCCTAATTGGGTTTACTTTTCTTATAAACAATGAATTTATGTTAAAAAAATCGTGATTTCTTTTGAGATATTTTTATATCCGTCTCACAATTCTCTGAACAATGAAGTGGTGAATTCGAATACCGAATATGGCAGGTGCGTTAAACTTAAATCTGAATACAAGCAATTGCACCCTTATGTTAAAACCATGCTCCCTCCTGTTTTTAATTTAACGATATATTTTTATTTGTTCCTTGAATTACAAACACGTCTTTATTCCCCATATTAATAATGTTAAAATAGTTCGTTACACAGTGTGCTAGTGACATAATCCGATCATACGAGATCAGTAAATTCCATACGGGCGATTGCTCTTGCCCCGTTTATGTTTGAAATTGTCTTGTAAACCCATGGGAACATTTTGTTTATTCTATTTTTATCTATTCCTATTCTTTGAAGTAGATGTAACTGCCAGTTGTTTGTAGCAGGGCAAATTTTTTGTCTCTAAAAAGTATTGTTCCCTTTATTGTGGCAATCGATATTTTCGCCTTCTTTACAGATCAGAAGTTACATGTTTGAGTAATATTCATACTTGTTATCTTCCTGAATATACATGGATAATATAGCTCTGGTCATATACCAAACAACCAATGAGTCTATGTTTTAACTCCATCAAAGCCAAATATATGTATATTGCTATCCCAGTTCATAGTGTCGAACGAGTTATGTTTACCATAAGATATTGCTGTACGTTTTAGATCAAAGTTTTCTTTCCGGTCAATTATTTGTTTTTATTTGACTAAAAATAGAATATGATATCAGAGAGAGGCTGTTATTTGAATAGTATCTTGGTTAGTAACAAATGATGTTTGGTTTCTGTTTATTTCGTCAATACAAGTATATATGGCAACAAAACAAATAGGGAAGACCTACAACAAGCTTAAATCAAATGTTAGCACGCTAATCTGTCTTTCTATAAGATTTCTCTCCCAGTACAAACAAACATAACTTAATATTCATGTTACCGGTGTAATATCATACTTAAAGACAGTTGTTTGTAAACACTGGTTTAATAATAATAACTAGCATCGATTCATTATACATTGGAACTGTCATTGTGTTTACATTCAATCAAGTAATTTTTACTTTGTGTTTGAAAAACCGCTCAGAATGATTTTTTTTATATCACGACGAAGATAGAGTTCAACAACTTTCGAGTATAGTTAACAAATCTGTATTATAATCATATTTAGAATATTAACGTCTAATGCAGCGATATCAACTAAATACATCTACGTAACTTTCAATTAAAGAAAACGTAACTTTGGAATTTGTTTCTGTTAACTGCGATATCAGATGTTCGTTGATAGTTGTATTTTGGTTTTCATTTTCTAATAGTTTCTTTCTGATTGCTTTTGTTTGTACGGAATGGATTTTACTCATTTTTAGCCTTACTGTGACCAGTGGCTACTCACATCTGCTACGCATGCGACATTTAGGAGTAAGGGCAAATGCTGTTTGGCACGCAGTCGGAAAATCGGGACCAACCAATAATGCAAAAGTTTTTTCTCGGACTGTTCCCATGGGAAATTATACGTTTAAAATCTTACTCAGCGTGGCACTCAAGTTCACACCAGGGTTCAAATTCATATCAAATTAACCTGTACTCGTTCTGAAAATGCATTTAATTTTTCATTAAACAGTTATCAATCATAATAACTTCATGGGAAATTGCATTGTCTGATGGGTAATCATTATATATATCCTTATTTCATATTAATTATTTTCAAAATCTGACAATAATCGTTATTAATGTTCTAAAGAAATAGACACTGAGACAAAACTTCAACCATTAGAGATTATATTTAGATATCATTTTAATGCCAATAGGTTTTAGCCATTACTTTCATATTTTGCTGTTTTATGTGAAATTCCTTATAGTTTTATATGCCCTAATGGCACATTTACGATACTGATAAACAAAAAATATGAATTATTCTTTAGTTGTCAGAAAATTATTAACATACTTAGAACAACATGAGAGCTTGAGATCCCGAAAGAAAAATAGATTACATACTCTATTCCAAATAACTCAGTTGTTATGTTACACTGGACTGCAATGGCTACATCATCGCAAAAGAGATTCTATTACAGGTCAGGTTTCAATTATACGGGGTAGTCATCCAGTAGTCAATCAGTAAATATCTGTATATAGGACAGGAAAGAAAATAACAAAACAAAAAAACTTGCTAAAATGTTCTCATACAGAGAAAACTTAGATACATGATTTTAATATAAGTTGTTATTGGCTTTGCACTAGCTGACAATAACTGCGAGTACTCTCAGGTGGGTACTTAGTCTCTTTTTGTTGTTGGGATGTACAAGTATGCAATCACGTCAACATGTTCTTGTTACATGTATTTTGATTTTTATCCATCTGATGAGACAAGCCTTTTTAAACTGACATTAAAAAATCGTTCTTATGTTGTACTGTTACATCACTGTTCCAGATTATTTTGGGGTTGGGATTCCACTAAAATGTCAAATCCCACCATATTATGTAGGTATGTGCCCGTCCGGAGTAAGCCACCTGTAATTCAGTGATTTCGAGGGCCCTTTAACGCTTAATATACGATATAGGGTTTGTTCATTGTTGGGGACCGTACGTACGGTGATCTATAGCTATCAATTTTTTGTGTCATTTTTGGAGAGTTTTCTCATTTGCAATCAACCCAAATCTTCTATTTTTATATTAACACTAATATATATATATATATATATATATATATATATATATATATATATATATATATATATATATATATATATATATATATATATATATATATATATATTGCCATCGATAATTCAATAGAAGTATTGAGAAAAGATCTCCTATAATGTTATTTTGAAGTCTAAACTTTTATAAGAATTGTTTCCTGTAAACGCATTACACCGTTGTGGAGGGACAGCACGAACGACGATAAATTATTCAAAAATGTGTCTCGGTCAATACAAGAACGTAAGAAATAAAGAAAATGTGTCTCCTGGGAGACAGTAATGACGAGCATTAAGTGTAATGATTATAAAACTTACGTCATTTGATATCGGACAAAACGCCGTTTTAAAGGAATTTAATGGTATATAAACTCGACCAATTCACTCACAAACAAATTAAAGTCCAAAGGACTTTTATGATATGTTTGTGAGTGACTTGGTTCAGTTTATACACCAATAAATTCCTTTCAAAATGCGTTTTATCCATATAATTCTTAAAAAAGGAGACAAGGAATTTATTTTTCCACACTCGTTACCTCTTTTACACGTAAATTGTATATTTGTGTCATTGAATTGACCTGGCGCATGAATGTATTTGTCGGTTACCGCAAAAACAAGTACTTCATGAAATTTGCTCTCTGATTTAAATTATAAACAAAAACTCTTTTTTTATCATTTAAATGATTTTTTGTGTTTATTTATTAATTGAACGATTAATTCGAAGTGAAAAAAGGTTATTATTACGTCGAGTGTTATTATCGCCGCCATCTTGTTTACATTAGTTATAGAAAGAAGTTCGGTCAACGTCGTCTATCGAAAAATAAACAGCATCAAGAACATCTCCTGGAAGTCCTCTCGACCAATCAATTGTTATGTATTAGGTTTGTTCGTTTAGTTCAATTGTTGTCAATATAATGGAATTTGATGCGACTGTCATACAGGTGAGAGGTTTCGTTAGCTTTAAAACCAGGTTTAATCCACCATGTTCTACATAAGAATAGATGCATTTTCCGTTTCGATAATTATCTAATATGCATACAATGAACCAGGTTAATTAAAAGCCGATCTCGTATCAATCGCGTAGGAGCCCACAAGACATATCAGAAGACGAAAGCGATGCGAGATCGAGTTTTAATTATATTGATAACTAGGAGTGTAAATAGACAAATTAAAGTATGTGATTAATGCGGTTTAAAAAACAAAACATCTTGGGTAACATCCATCCGAAAAGCGCCCGTGTTTGTATCTCTAACCATGTGACCGATTTAAATACAACTTGTTAATGTGTAGGTTAAGGGATTCGTAATTGAGTGTTTTTGAAAAAATGTTTCCGTGTGGAGATTGCAAAGGTTGTATTACGTGTAATTTTTCTATACTAATGCCTAGTTTATCTAAAAATAAGAGTTAAACAAATGTAATGAACCAAATAGATTCCCACTTAAAAAGAGGTCGACATTGCTTTTTCTTTTGTTCCTCTCACACAGATAGAAACTTTTTGTAAGATGACATCGCCCATATGTTGATGTTTTCTTTCAGACAATGTTCTTTTGATCCATACACTGCAATGGTTTCGGTTGTACATTACATTGTACATTGTAATTACGTATGCATTACACCGCTGTAGAGGGACAAAACGAACAACAATAATAATAACAATAACGGTACTAATTTTTTTGCACTAGATGCGCATTTCGACAATACATGTCTCTTCAGTGATGCTCGTGGCCCAAATATTTGAAATCCAAAGCTTATATAAAAGATAAAGAGCTATAATCCAAAAGTTCCAAAAAGTATAGCCAAATCCGGGAAAGGAATCAGAGCTTTGCATGAGGGAGATACATTCCTTAATTTATAATAACATTTTGTAACAGCAAATTTTCATAAAACAAAAAATCCGTATTTTCATGTCAGTACCGGAGTACTGGCTACTGGGCTGGTGATACCCTCGGGGACTAGCAGTTCACCAGCAGAGGATAAGTTATTCTAAAATGCGTCTCGATCAATACAAGAACTTAGGTAATAAATAAAATGTGTCTACGTCTCCCAGGAAACATTATCACGATAATAACGAGCAATTAAGTTTAATGATCATAAAACTTACGTCAGCTGAATATAACCATAAACAAGAACATGTAAAATAGTTGACAACATCTGAAGATAACATCCTATGCATTTTTACGGGAACTAAAGTATTCCTTTGAGATTGTGAGTGCAAATCTGTCGTTTTTGTTTTATCATTTTCCCATGCAAAACTTTTCAAATATTTTTGTAATATGAAGGTCACTATACCTTTGTGTTCGTATGTCTTTTAAATATCATTCTTCATTGTGTTATATTTATTCAGAATCGTCTCAATGACAATCATACAACATTTTCCTATCTATTTTTATTTCAGATAAAAACACATTTTAAGTGTGTATTCAACCCATCTTATCTCCCTTTTCTAGCCGTTTTCATGTCTTACTTGCATTTATTAAATCTGGCATTTTGTTTACATTAAATCGAGTACCTCTAACTTTGTTTTTAAAAACGCGTTATGAATGACATTTTACTCATTTTAAGATACAGATAGTATTGAGGGAGCTCAATTCATTTCAAGTATAGACATATCTATTATTACAATAAATTTTATTTTTTTGTAATATTAACATCTAAGGGATCGATATTAACTAGATACATCTCAATAACTTCGACTCATATTTAAAACTTAACTTATGTATGTGTTGCTGTCAAATGTGATACATATTTGTTGATAGTTGCACTTTAGTTCAGGCCGTTGATTTTCATTTTTTTTATCGTTACTTTTTGTATAGCATGTGCCTTTAAATGTATGAATTTTTGATCCTTGCGGTGACCCGTAGTTGTTCACATCTGCTAAGCATGTGGCATTAAGGAGTAAGGACAAATACTGTTCTGCACGCAGTCGGAAAATAGTGTCTAATAATTCAAAATGCCTTTCCTCGGACTATTTCCATAGGTATTTGCACGTTTAGAATCTGACTCAATGTGGCACTCAAGTTCAAACCAAAGTTCAAATTCATATCGAATTAATCTATACTCGGTCTGAATATGCATTTAATTTTTCTTTAAACATTTATCCATCATCATAACTTCATGGAAAATTGCATTGTCTCATGGGTAATCATACTTATGTCTCCTTATTTTATATTATTTTCAAAATCTGACAATGATAATTATTCATGTTCTAAATAAATAGACATTAAGACAAAACTTCAACTACTAGACATTTTGTTCACATATAACTGAAACGCCAAACATTTTGATGATTGTACTTGCCATATAGGTTTGTTATTTGTTATAGTTTCATATGCCTTTGTGACATTAACAGTACTGGTAAACAGATAGATATTAAATTGTTATAAGGAATTTATATACAGTTCTCAGTAAATTGGAAATACTTTAATACTTAGAACAAAATATACTAGAGACTCCCCAAAGACTAAGAGTAATAAGCATGAAATAGCTACCACCTGTCAAAAATAAGGATGCATATTGTCTCCCGAATTACTCAGTTCGTTATATCCTACTGGTCTGCGATGGCTACATCATCGCTAAGGAGAATAGATCACGCGACGAAGCTGAACAAGTCATGCAGGATAGTCATCTGGTCGGCATTCATGAAATATCTGTATATAGGACGGGCAACACTGTAGCAAAAGAAAAAATGCCGACATGTTCTCCTACAGGAAAATCTTCACATTGTCATCGTTAATTAAATACAACTCGTAATTGTTAAAAGATCTCCTATAACGTTATTTTGGTATTTAAATAGTTTCCTGTACATGCATTACACCGCTGTGGAGGGACATACAAAACAACGATAAATTATTGAATAATGTGTATTCGGTCAATGCAAGAACTTAAGCAGTACAGAAAATGTGTCTAGGTCTCCTGAGAGACATTATCACAGTAATGACGAGCAATAGTGTAATCATTATATAACTTACGTCTGCTCAATATGACCAAAAACAAGTACAAACAGTTGACAACATCTGAAGATAAAAATTAGAAATTTTCACGGGAACTATAGTATTCCTTTGGTATTGTAAGTGAATTGTCTTTTGTTTTTATATCACTGAAACATCTCACTATCATTGATCTATATGGGGCATAAAAACTACAGTGAATAAAAAAGTTCGTTTACCATTTGAACTTCCTGTCTCATTGGCACTCCTTTCACACATTCTTATTTATTTTAATGTAAAAAAATATATTTTGAGGGTGAATTCAACTTTATAACTCACCTTATTTATTTATTTCTAATTCTGGTTACATGGCTTATAAATAAAAACTCTATTTACGTTTTACACGTAAAAACGGGTTCGGAGGGAGGCATTTTCCGTTTTAATACACATCTAATATGCTTACACTGAGCCATCAAATTAAAAAACGATCTCGTATCCATCTTGTCTGCCATCATTTCACGTGGAACAAACAAGATAAACCAGAAAACGAGAGTGATGCTAGATCGGATTTTAATTACATTTTTGATAAATACTTATTTGTTGCTTTCGCTTTTATAGATATGGATTTTACTCATTTTGAGACTAACGGTTACCCGTATCTGTTTACATCCGCTAAACATGTGGCATTAATGATTAAATAGAAAATGGTGTTCGGCTCGCAGTAAGATTAGTGTGTCCAATAACAAATGAATAAAGTTCAATGTCTTCCTATTACTGTTCCCATGCGAACTTGCACGTTAAAAATCTGACTCAGCGTGTCCGTTAAGGTGAAATCAGAGTTCAAATTCATATCGAACTAAATGTACTCGGTCTTAATATGCATTTCATTTTTCATTCAACAGGTATCAATTTCATAACTTCATAGAAAATTGCATTATCTCATGGGTAAACATACTATATCTCCTTACTTCCTTCTATTTTTGTCTGAATCTGACTATGATAAGTATTTATGTTCCAAATAAACAGACATTAAGAAAACTTTTACCATTAGTTATCATGTTTAGAAATAATTTAAGCGCCAATAGATTTTAGTCATTACTTTTATACTTTGCTGATTGTAGCAACCATATATGTTTATTGAATTCGTTATAATTTCATATGCTTTAGTGTCACATTGACGATACTGATAAACAGATACATATCAAATTTTTATAACGAATTATTCTAAAGTTGTCTGAAAATTTAGAATATTTAAATACTTTGAACAAAATGAGAGCTAGAGACTCCCGCAAAATAAAGAGTAATAAGCAAGAAATAGATTACCATCTGTCTAACATAAGGATACATACTTGTATCCCTAATAACTCAGTTGTTATGTTCCACTGGTCTGCAATGGCTACATCATCGCGAGAGGGAATATATCACGAGGAGAGGCTGAACTAGACAGGGTAGTTATTTAGTAGGACACAGGTAAATATCTGTATATAAAATGGGCAACACAGTAGCAAAAGATAAAATCGCCTAAATGTTCTCATACAGAGAAAACTTTACATTGTCATCGTTAATTCACTACAACTCTTAATTGAGAAACGATCAACAATAAAGTGATTTTGAAATCTAAAAGAGTATGAACAATGTTTCCTGTACACGTCATACACGCTATGGAAGGACAACAAGAACAACGATAAATTATTCAAAAAATGTGTCTCGGTAAATACAAGAACGTAAGTAATAAAGAAAACGTGTCTACGTCTCCTGGGAGACTTTATCACAGTAATGATGAGCAATTAAATGTAATGACTATAAAACTTACGTCAGCTGAATATGACCATAAGAAGTAAAACAGTTGACCATATCTGCAGATAAAAAAATCTACGCATTTTCACAGGACCTATAGTATCCTGTTGGGAATGTAAGTGAAGCGATCTGTCGTTTTTGGTTTTGCAATTTCCCATGCAAAACTTCTAAGTGTTAGTGTACTATAAGAAACATAAGATCTTTGTGTTCGTTTGTGTAAAACAATATCATGAATTATGGTGATTTGGATCGAGAGTTGTCCCATTGACACTGATATCGTCTTATCTATATTTATTTCAGACAAACAAGCATTTCAAGTGTGTATTCAACATTTATTTTCACTTTATTTGTCTATTTCTAGCTTCGGTTTGGAGGGATGCATTTTCCATTTCGATAAACATCGAATAATGCATGCAATGGTCCAATCTAATTAAAACCCGATCTCGCATCAATGTTGTTTTCTTATATGTCGCGTGGGAACCCACAGGATATATCAGAAAACAGGAACGGTACGAGATCGGGTTTTAATCATATTGATAATAAGGAGTGCTGATATAAAAATAATAATATGTGATCAATCCTTTTTAAAAAAATAATAGGACAAATACAATAATTATCACTTAAAATAGACATATCGTTGGTAACATCCGAAAGACGCACCTGTTTGTATCTCAACCTTGTGAACGATTCAAATACATCTTGTGAATGTGTAGGGTAAGGGATTCACTGTTGAGTGTTTTTCTTATGTAACACCATGATAGTTTTTGTAAGGTGATATCGCCCATATGTTGATGTTTTTGTTCAGATGATGTCGATTCAAACTATGCAAAGGTTTCTGTTGTTATGGCATGACTTTTGTGTGGTAAATGAAATCGACACAGGAAATCGAACGATTTCGAAACTAAAGTATTGTTTGTCTTTAATTTTAGTGTTGATATCATTATGTCTTTTCTGTTTTGCCATTACAATCTGTTTGGTCTGTCCTTGATAAATCTATCCTATAAGATGTTCCAACTAGCGTAGTCAATTGTTAGCAAATTGTAAAGAGGCGTGGAACTGCTTCAAACTTCAAACGTTCAATGCTTTAAAAGATATTACAAAAAGGTTCAACTGAATTCGTATAATGACACGTAATGCTATAACAATGACATATGAGTCCTATTGCTTTTCATTTGTTTTGTATTGCTTTATCACATGGACCACATGCAGTCATATATGTTGAATATTTATAAGGAAATAAATGTTGGCTTAATTTGTTTTGAATGTCTATATAAATTAATCTGATGTTTTACCTATACATCAAACTCTCCAATTGTCATACACTGACTTCATGCAGAATCTGGAGGTAGAATTCTTATTAACGAAGAAGATGTGGTTTAATTGGCAATTAGACAACTCTCCAAAGATGACCAAATGACACAGCATTTAACAACTATTCGATCGTCGAGCTATGAGCATTGTCAGCTATAAAGGACCGAAATGACTTTTGTAAAACAATGAAAACGCGACATAAATTGTTTGTACAAAACAATGAACGAATGATTAATATGATACACAGCAACACACGACAACCACTGAATTACATTCTGCTGACTTAAGACAGGTAAATATAGAATGACATAACTGTACTAGAATTAGACTGAATTTTTTAGTAACATGAATAACACATTTGCTACACAGCACGCATGTGATTGCAGTAATTTCTAATGCGTTAACTATCTGTAGTATTTCAGTTTTATCTTTTCTATTTGAAACATCCCATCAGTTAAGGTTAAGTGTTTAGATTTTATTATATTCTAACGTAATATTTCATAAACATTTAACGTTTAATCTGATTCATCTTCAGAGATACCATATGATTTAGTTTAAAGTGTATCTTATCTTTGAAACTACAATGAGTGCTATAATTACTTAAGTCACTTTGAAAACTTGCAGTGTATGGAATTGCAAATTTTGATGAAATTAAATATTAACAAAATGTATCAGTTCAAATCTGACGTCATAATCTTTGGCGGACAGGCAAGAACGAAATCATGCATTTGACTTATAGTTGAACTTGTTCGATAGTTAATTCGTGCTTTCTATACGATATAGTTAATTACTTTCGATAATATAATTGTCAAAGGGTTCATATAATGTGTTGAATGATGTTTTATTTATTAAAACATATAGGAATAATTTGAAACATGATATTAACGTTACATTCGAATAGGTAAGTGTGTCTTTATATTATGTTAATAAGCACACTCTTTCTTAAATACAATTGCAATAAGGACTACCACAGTCATATCAATTAGCAAAATATAAATTCCGAATCCTAGATCTGCAATTTTCCTGTGATAGTTTTAATGAAAACATAGTGGGTACGACTAAGCTTTATTTTCAAATTTGTCAAACTTCGATATAATATAAATTTGAGCGATCACAAGTTTTCCTAATTTCCGAAGAAGTCAATATTGACGAGATAGCATGGAAATAAACTCTTCTTTTATCTAAGATTGAACATATTAATCTGTTTGGACATTCCGAGAAAAAATGAATAATAAAATGATAAATGACATACAAAATGCTAATACCACTCTTATCAAAACTAACTAAAGGAGGGACGAAAGATACCAGAGGGACAGTCAATCATACACAACGTCATCTGGTGATCATTCAGGATTGTTATAGTTCTGAACACATCGCCATTAGATTTATACTGATTAAATGTTTAGTCTGTAAAAAATATGGTTTATTTATTTGTTTGTTGGAATTGGCTTTGACCTAGCATTTGATAAATATACTGCTTGTTGAAGATCGGCAGTATCCTTAAAGTTGTTCACGCTTTATCTTTTATAACATAAATTCCAAAGGATGATAATCCGGTTAAAACTTTAATTGAAGTTTGTAATCAATCATGCAAATGTTACTCTGATCGTGAGTATTTGCTGTTGGTATTTGTTTCTAATTTGGTATGATTCAAGCTATCCTAATATGTGGGTCTTTCTAAATAAATGATAAACTCATCTGTTTAAAAATGGAATTTATTTTTTATAAAGAAAAGTATTGTAGAGTTAGAATAAAAGAATTAGTCTGAGTTGAGTTGATATAAAATCATTACGTTTTATTTGAAAATATTAACATTCTTTTGCATTAATATCTTACATTAAGTCATTAATATCCACGAGACTCATTCTACATGTGTGACCTTATGTTAATTGTTAATTATGTATCAGTTTACAATGTTAGTCAACATAAGATATACGGTAACAAATCATAAGCAGGACACAAATCAGACGAGGTTTAAAGTTTATAACGTCGACGGCCATAGTGGACTGATTTTCGTATACGACAAACCTCTTGGCTCATGATGCAATCCCATACCAAGTTTGATTTACCTTTATTTTTACAGTACAAAATGTATGAACTGGACAAGAATTGGATAAGTTTTTCTGTCATAGTGGTCAAAGGTTAAAGTAAAGATATGATCGACAAGACTTTGCTATTTGACACATCCAGAGCCCATAATACAATTGCAATTTAAGTTTAGTTATTAGGTTTTTACGGTACAATAGTTATGCACCAGACACAAAGTGGGAGGACAAAGTGGGTCAGACAGACAAACAGAAAAACATGGTGATTACTTTATTCCCAAAAGATTTCGGTGGCGGGAGGGTATAACAACTAGATTTCGTAATACTAAGCTTTTTCTATGTGTCTGTCGATTATTAAAAAAAAAAACTGTTTCACAAAAACACAAAAAATAAATTAAATTAATTATAATGGCCCACACACGTTCATAAAACGACCTGCACCATCCTTTTGGTTTGTGTTTTTCTTTTTAAATTAGAATTTGACAAATAATAAAAGAATTGATTGCACTCTTACAGACAAGAGGATTACACCTATACAACACAAATAGACAAGGTTAGTATCCGATAGGTTAATTGAATAAGCGATTTTATCTTTTATCAATATAATTTTGTAGGTTGATATTAAGTTTTTCTTTAATATTACGTTAATGAAATATGCGTTATTTGATGTTAAAAAACAGTTGTTATGTTTTGACACTATTTGGTAGTCAAGATCAGAAACGATGTTTGAAATTATCAATAGATTTTTAGTAATACAAAAAGCTTATTATAAGCCAAAATCTTTATACTTTTTGTTTTCATGGTAACTATCTCGTCTTTCTAGACACATTCTTGGAATTAGGAGTGAATAATCAAATTTGTTAAAACAAAGTCATAATTTTTTCGGGTAGTTGAGAGATATCTTAAGTTAGTAATACTGTTTTACTGTATGAAGTTATAACTTTCATCGCACAAATAGTAATATTGTGTTTAAATTCATTAAGATTGGAATGTTAACTTTTGCAGTATTAAATTTTCGATTTACATGATTCAATAATGCAATGATAAAACCAATAATAATAAAAATAACAACAACAACAACAATAATAATAATAATAATAATAATAATAATAATAATAATAATAATAATAATAATAATAATTATAATAATAATAATAATAATAATAATAATAATCACATTTATCAGTGTCATGTGCTTTGCTAATAACAAATCACACACCGATTTCATTGGTTAGTACAATGAAAACGAAAGCAAAGAACTTATTAAAATGTTGGACTAATACAAATTTTTACATACTATATTAACTAATGAGCAGATGTGTCGATCATTTCATATAAAGCAAAATATGTTCAGAATTGTCATGTGTTATAATCCTAAATAAAATTATGGCTATTTTAGGGCAGATATATACTATATACAGATCATTAGCGTTATACGTGCATCTATGTCACAAATGGATTCCTCAACACAATGATGGTTTTTGAAGTGATGGATCTTGTTTTCCTATTGTAGAGTTTACATTTATGAGTTGTGCATCATGCTTTATTCAATGTGATTTTGTATTGTTTAAGTTTGCAACTTACAAAAGAGCATATTGGAATTTAAAGTGGAACAAAAATGTGATAATTAATCTAAAACTACTGATAAAGAATTATGTTAGAAAGATGTATAAATAAAGGCAACAGTAGTATACCGCTGTTCAATAGTCATAAATCGATAAAGTGAAAACAATCCCGGATCAGAAACGAAAACAGAAGAAATCACATCAACATTTAAGGGATAAACAATAATGATATATTACATAACTCAACAATTGGTTGTGATGTAATATTAACAGGTTCAAATTTCTCAATTGTAAATGGCAATTTTATCTGTTTTTTTTTTAAATTAATTTATTTAAATTAGAGAAAAGCAGCCAGGATATTTAACAATAAGACCATGTCAAAATGATACTTATTTGGCGTTATTTGTTTTGTTTACTATTTCTGTTTCCCTTCAGCTATCATATGAGTTAATAGACGTTTGTGACAGTACATGTATGTCATTTCGAACAGTCACTAGGAAATGCATGGTACTATTTAACTATATATGTGACTTCAGAATGTTCTATATCAATTACTGATATGGTCAAATTTAGAACTAAATCTTACATTGTTGATCTGACAATATAGAGAGTAGTTTATATAAAACATGCAAAATATTTGTTTTATCAACACAAAGCTTCCATGTATTGCTTATGTTATACAAACAATTTTGAACAAAACAATAAAAGTGCGAAATATCAATCAAAATATGCATAACAATATAGAAAATGTAATTACTTTTCATTTTGTAAAGAATTTAGTATTTATGGTATATAATCATAAACATGGTTAATACGAAATGCATTTTGATCAGTATAATACTCCTTAAATTATTCATTATGTTACCAAGCTGAGAATCCTTTTAGCCATGCTAAAGTGGTATTGAAAATGTATGAACTAAGGTGAATTTGGAAAAAATATATACTGAATAATTCATTATTCTTAAGTACATGAAGTGTTTTTCTTTTAAACTGATATTATCCAACTTTAGGTACATTTTTTGTAAAGACATTTAGAAATTGCATTTTCCTTTTAAAAAAATCTTTCTCGATGTTTGATATTGTCTAACAGTTTAAAGACTTTCCTATTTGCTAGGACTTCAATTATGACAATTGGTACACTATCCATCAATCAATAGTTATCAAAGGTACCAGGATTATAATTTAATACACCAGACGCGCGTTTAAAAGTGTGTTACAAATACAGAACTACTGATATAAGCTAAGACTCCCTCATGATCTAATTAAGAAATAATTCATGGAAGCCATATATTGTTGGAAATTTACACATGGCCTGGACCGTGATATTCGTTAATTTTATCCCTCGCTAACGCTCAGGATAAAATTCGAATATCACGACCCAGGCCATGTGAAAATTTCCAACAATATAAGGCTTCCATGAATTATTTCGATTCTAATAGGACAAATACGGTCATTAAAAAACTGAAGCGAGGGTGGGTATGGTGTGTGTGTGGCTGTTCGTTTTTTACTCCCTGTTAGATAAAGCTCAAATATCTTTATAAATATGTAGCTTTCGTAGGTTATTTCGTGAATAACTACTAGAAAAAAACTTTTTAATTCTTTAAATTCTCAAACTCAACATTTGCCATTTTTAATTTACATGTTTTTGTAACTAAGGAGCCACCATGTTGACTTGCTGAAATGAGTAAATATACGAATAATGCAATAGAATAGAAAATAAAACAAAACCTACCTCAAAAATCAGTTTTAATACAATATCATACGAATTCCGATGGTTCACGTAACAGAAAACTTTCAACTTTAACGGTTTCATTTGTATGACGTCATGTTTTGAAATGACTTAAATGCGCCTAAAAGATTAATAGACTTTCGCGGAATTTTATTTAATTTTTATTTAATGATTTCTCCGAGCTCTTGTGCATAACTTCTTTTTATTATGCATACGAATAAGAAAAAAAATTATTTTGTCTTTTTTTAATTGCCCTTTTTAAAACAATAAAATCGGCAAAGGGTCTGCAAATACGTTCCAATACATGTAGATTTACGTGGGAAGTATATTGTAACAGCCATTATTATGTATATCTCTGAGTCTGCGCTAAGTATATTTTATCGAGAATTTTATCACAGTTTTGTTTACAAAGCTAAAGAAGCACGTCATATTAGAATAACTTTTATTTTTGTTCTCAAATGTTTATTGTCATGAAAGATCAAATCAGAACTAGCAACTGTCCTACTAACGAGCTAAGTACGTCCAAAAAATTGTACCTTTATAAAATGTGCACGTCTTGTCACTTTTATAAAGTTGCAAGAAAACATCATTGCATAAAAGCAAAAGACAAACATTAGTCCGCATATATATAACAGCACGCAAACAACTTAACCTGGTATAAACACTTGTCAAACTTTATCATTATCTACGATTTAAGAATTTGTATTAAAGAAGTATTATTTTAAATACATTTACGCAAATATAAAAGTTTTTTTATATGTGTAATGGGATTTTAGTCAGTATACGAAGAGACTTTTCATTAAATTTTTTCAATGTTCTTGGCTGAGATTTTATGATAATTATTGATAACGTTTAAATGCATGGATGATACAGAGGCATCACTGGATTAAAACTATTTAAGCACTAGATTCATATACAAGTAGATGTATGTTCATGCCGTGAACCCGTATTTTTGCAAAAGGACCACAAACGCGTACTTAGAAGGAAAGTTGTTTATGGTATAACAAGTACCTTAGAAAATGTTGTGAAGTAGAAAAGTCCGGTTTAAAATTAGCAAACTGACTACTGATTTTCAGACGAATGCATATCAATTGTATTTAACTTCTTTTATAAACATCTTTGGTTGGTGTTTAACTGGAATTATGTCATAAGAATGCGTTATTTTATTATTGTAAATATTCCCTGTATTATTTTTTTTGGGCGAAAAACAAACGATAAATAAATCACTTGATGATTTATGCAAAAAAATAATATCTATTATTAATTTGGTACGACATGAAACTCCAAAACGCATCTTTTGGTGTTCCAAACATTCATTTTATGAGTTATATCAAAAGATAAATCATTAAAACGGACGAAAAATTATTATTTCAATTTTTCAGTAAGTGATTCGTTACATTAAACATTTGATGGCGAATATTCAATTTGTAAATTGTTTGACTGAAATAAAACTTATCCTTCGTGAAAGTAAACGTAGTACGATTACGTTTATTGCAAAACATAAATGTAAATTGTAGTCTTGGTCGTGTGCAATGAAGGTTAATGTACAACGTTAGAAATGTCATATTCCTGCATTGATTCTCATTTAACATAATATATAGTATGTTAATTATGTCACGCTCTTGTTATGATTATGAAACAGTTTCATGCGAGTGCCATCATGAATAAGTAAATAATTAAATTTATTATACTTCACGTTAAAATGCCATATTTTGATAGGCTTATACGAGGGTGTTAATTCACTCTATCACATGGCTGAGCGGGTGACAATTTTTTTGAATGTTACCCTCTCGTCAAGACCAATCAGAATTCGATAATTTAAAGGACAATGAATCGAATTTACATCAAGTAATTAAGTGCAATGCTTAAGTTCTACGTTTATATTCAGATTTTGTTATTTAACCTTTAAAATAAAAATAATAAAACATCTTGCTTGACTTTTGTTGTTTTTTCTAATACCCATTATGTTGTTATGAACGTGATGTCAAAGAAAATACTTTGAAAATAAAAGTAATCTGTAAAAGACAATAATGATAGGACATTCAGTATAATAAATTAAATAACACATAGCTGAGAGGGTTATAGAGCAGATTGGCACCCCTCGAAAAAGCATTGTCAACCTTGACTTCGCCACGGTTGACAATGTTTTCTCGGGTACCAATCTGCTCTATCACCCTCTCAGCTATGTGTTATTTATAGAGTGGTATGAGTCAAATTCTAATAATTCTTAAAAATGAATTGCATCTTATAACCATTGCTGTTATGTACTCTTGTTTAAAAAGTCTTCACTATTTCATGTTCTAAGAGTTCTAGTCATTCTGAATATTCATTAAATATTTGTTATTGGTAAGAATAAAGTAAGTCTGAATGAAGCACAAATGAGCACTTCACAATTAAAGTTTGACACTATTTATGAGTCTAGAAAGGTGTTCGATCTCATAGATTTTTAGTTCTACGAAACTTTATTACCGCGACTTACTTATCCAATTATTCAAATACCAGTTTCACTGTACTGAAACAATTGTAAAGAACATGGTCATATATTCGACGTTATAATAGTAAAATTACTTGTTTGAACATTTTCCGCCATTCATTTTGTATATAGATATAGGAAGATGTGGTATGATTGTCAATGAGACAACTCTCCATCCAAATAACAATTTATAAAAGTAAACCATTATAGGTCAATGTACGGCCTTCAACACGGAGCCTTGTCTCACACCGAACAGCAAGCTATAAAGGGCCCGAGAAATTAATCATGTAAAACCATTCAAACGGGAAAACCAACGGTCTAATCTAGATATAGAACCTTTCTGCGTTTCTTACCTCTAAGAGAGACGGTGTCTTCGTTTTTATGTTTGAAATCCATTATATTGTGACCCAAGAGACTTTGGATGACACAGGGATCAAAACCAAACTTTTAGCAGGTATTTATTCAAAGACAATTTAGGAAATCCTTTCCAGTAAAACAAATGACTGTGATTATATCACACCGTCTATAATCCGATAAACACTATAATATTAATTAATGGGTGGTTTCATTATAACCCTTTTACATGTCCAAGATCTTTTATAATGGTCAATACTGCCTGCAATGGCCCGAGGCATGAAAACTGACAAAGGAGAAAAACTCACAGGTTCAATTTGAAAACAACCATTTCGTACACTTTTATCAACCAAACCGTCAATGTGTAATATTCAACCATGCCAAATCAGTTTAAAAATTGTATACATATAATGATAACAAATTCAATATTAAAAAGAAACATATAAAGTTATGGTTAAAATGACATGTAAATGTAACAAAAGTTTTAATACCGTCCGGTTCAAAGCATATTATTGCATACAAAATACAAACTATCAACTTGGATTTTAAAACTCAGAATTGAGTACATTGATTAACATCTAGGACTGTATTGTGTAAGTGTAACTACTGAGTCATGATTCCTGGGAACTTTCAATTTCTAAGTGTTTCTTTGACCGAAAATTGTATTGTTTAGGGGCCAGCTGAAGGACGCCTCCGGGCGCGGGAATTTCTCGCTACATTGAAGACCTGTTGGTGACCTTCTGCTGTTGTTTTTTTCTATGGTCAGGTTGTTGTCTCTTTGGCACATTCCCCATTTCCATTCTCAATTTTATTTGAATTGATAACAACTAAAATTTCTAAATAAATAAAAGCAACAGTAGTATACCGCTGTTCGAAATTCATAATTCGATTGAGAAAAAAATCCGGGTTACAAACTTAAACTGAGGGAAACGAATCAAATATAAGAGAACTACGACATAACAGAAACACAACATTAAAATGTAAATTAATAGGCCTGATCATTTAAGATAGTCGTGTTTATTTTCATAATGGCCTATTTCTTCCGTATGGCCCTGTTTATTTATAACAGGCCTGTTTATTCATAATAGCTCTGTATAAATGACCTATTAGTTTGTAATGGATCAGTCTTGCTTAGTTAATAAAGTTTGAGTGCATGTATATTGCACTAAACTGGTTAATTGCAACCTATGTGTGTTTAGTTTTTTCATATCTTCAGAAAATATATGTACAAAGTCACGACTGCAACTGTTATTTTTCATTCATTCCGTTGGTTGAAAACATTTATTTTTTCAATTTTTATGAACTTCGACTTTTGAATCAGTATTTTTGTAAATACTTCTTTATTATATTATTGATGTATATTTTGTTTTCTCTGGTTACTATCTGTTCATCTAACAGAAAGCAATAGGAACATCCTTTGTATTGTAGGATTGAATTATATATTTGTTTCAATGGTTACTATCAAGCCATCTACCCAGACAACACTGGGTACACTGTGTCATATTATAAACATATAAAATACAGTGCAAATGTATTACCCATGACACACAAATAATACAACTAAAGACAACTTGTCCTACACATATAACATATTAAACATGATGATTGTGTGTCAAGTGCTCATTACCACCAGATTAAGTACCAATATAGAATAATTAGGAAAATCCTTCAAATGTCTTTATTGATTAATACGAGAGATGTCGGAATCAAAGGTGAATAATCGCATTCTTTTAATTAAAGTCAGAACTGTTTCCGGTTATTGAGAGGTATTTTTATAGTCTATTTTATTCTATTTTACTGATATTCGCACTTGAGTGCGTAGTTCACTTATTTGTTTCCTGAATTTTGTGTGTTATATCCCAATTCAAATTTATAGCTGCCATCACACATAATAGTTGTAGTTAGGTAAGATGAGAATGAACACTTTGAGTTAGTAAACTCTGTATTTAATTATCAAAACATTTCTATATATCAATGCAGAACATTATAATAATAACCACATATACTAATACCATGTCCTGGACTGAAACAAAATAATACTTTATTCAGTAGTACAATGAAAAGAATGCAAATAATGATTTTAAATGTATGACTTAATTATTTAAACCTTTGACAATCGTTCGTTGTTGTTCTGTCAAAAATAGAAGACAGATAAAATATGCAAAATATGTGTTTTTAATCATTTGAAACTTTTGGTTTAATAAACATTTTTGAACATAACTATTAAAAGTGTCAAATATAATATACATAAAAAAATACATAAGAATACAATAAAGGCTAATACTATTTTTCCAGAGATCATTTGAAGGCTACCTATTTGATAAGGAGTCGAGGAACGATTTGATCATCATGATGTTTTTTTGTTGGTCTTGTCTTGCTAAACGTTGTTTCTTTGATTTTTTTTTATCTAGTATAGTTCTCAAGATGATAAGCAAAAATACAGGAACAAATATGGAAAAATCATTTTGATGGACAATAACTTTAGATAGAGTCACCTACCGATACTTTTGACTAATTGGTGTTCTTGTCTTGATGAGCTTTTACGCTATCTGAAGTGTTTATATATGTACATGTGTAGTTTTCGAGCTCATAGGTAAAATAACATCGTGAAAAGCGGTCACCAAATGGCAATTATTTCAATAAGGTGTCGACTAAAGAATTCGATATTCTACCAGTGTTGTAGATTTTGTCATGCTGTTTTTATCTATCTGTTATAATTTTATAAATACAGGCAAAAATTAAAAAAATTAAATGAAAAAAATTCTATTCAACTAAGAGGTTGTCTGTTTAATCTTAATATATATCATATAGATCTTATCATGTGTGCCCTGTCATATTTATCCCATTTATAGAGGTTTTCAGGATAATCCACGGGTATAGCATTTAAAAACTGTGCTTAATTCTAACCATGTCGGCGATAGTTGATTGCAACACTTTTACCTTTTTGTTATCAAATATAGCAATAATGTATCAAGGCCCATGAGCAATTCTCAATCCAAGTCACAATGTGTAAAAAGTAAAAACAATTATATGCAAAAGTATGGCATTTAACACAGATCATTGGCTTATGTTAAATAGCAAACTATAAAGTGTCCTAAAATTATCCTAAACAAAACAAGCAGGAAAACCACAGTCTATTTTCTCTATATATAAAACGATAAACGCTTATGAACCACATTAACAAATGACAAACATTATTTGTTTAAAGATTTAAGAAACAACATATCATGTTCTTTTAACCGGAATTCAAAGAATAATTTACATATTTATGCAATGCTACAATGCTACAATGTTGTAACGGAAACCACGTGAATATGATTGGGAGATTACTTTTTAAATGTCTAGGCAAGTCTGAATTACGGAATCGTACAAAACGTCTACGTAATGTAATTATTCTGGTGTACTATCTTCATAAAACTGAGAATGGAAGTGGGGAATGTGTCAAAGAGACAACAAACCTACCATAGACAAAACAACAGCAGAAGGTCACCAACAGAGAAATTTCCGCACCCGGAGGCGTCCCTCAGCTGGCCCCTAAACAAATATATACTAGTTCAGTGATAATGAACGCCATACTAATTTCCAAATTGTCACAAAAAACTAAAATAAAAATAATACAAGACTAACAAAGGCCAGAGGCTCCTGCGGCGGGGTTAAACATGTTTATGAGATCTCAACCCTCCCCCTATACCTCTAGCCATGTAGAAAATAAAGAAAACGCATAACAATTCGAACATTTAAAATTCAGTACAAGAGAAGTCCGAGATAGTTAGTTCTTTGTGACAAAACCGTCTATGAATGACACAGGGACCGAAAGTTTTTATAAAACGAAGATTTTGGAAGTCATTTTTATTATTACAAAGGGCTTTGATTATGTTACTCAGTCGATAATACTATTGAACTATATATAAAAAGTTAAAGGAAAAGCATATCACAACATATCTTGTACCTTTGATTACTATTGTACATATGGTACGTTAGAAATAACATTTTGGTTCAGTTAAAATTTCTCAATAATGTGTCTGTACCAAGTCCAGTTGTTTTCCATTCGTTCTGTTGATTAGGATAACGTTTAATTGTTTCAGTTTTTTCAAACTTCTAATTTTTAATCTACGTTTTAATTTCGATATTTTTGGTGTTTTATTGTAGGATTGACATATATATTCATTTCATTAATTACTGTCTGTTCATATAAACTAACTGCACTGAGTACACCTTCATTTATTGAAGAATTGACTTATATGCTTTTTCTATGGTAACGATCTGCTCATCTACATAGACAAGACTTGCTACACCCTTTGTTGTGTAGGATTGACTTTTGTTTTTATGATTACTATCAAGCTATCAATTCTATGGTTACCATGCATCTGGTCATCTTCGTAGACAATTATGTCATACAATCTTTAGTAGAGATATACGCCAATGTTGGAGAAGGAATACACTTTAAGATAACTCACAAATTATTTTTCTCCCATGATGTTTGTGTGTCAAGTGTAAATTACCACTAGATTAAATGCCAATATAGAATAATTAGGAACATCCTTCCGATGTCTTTATTACTTAATTTAAAGTAGTCTGTGATTCAGGAATGATTATTTACATTCTTTAAAACAAGGTCAGAACTGTTTCCGTCAAATGAGGATATCTTTTATAGTAGCAGTTGTTATCCAGCCGTTTGATGTGTTTGAGCTTTGGACTTTGCCATTCGATAGGAGTGTTTCCGTTTTGAATTTTCCTGGGATTTTATTTTTATAGTTTTTATCAATTCTATTTTACTGATGTTCTCGATTGTATACAAAGTCTACGTATTAGTTTTCTCGAGTTTATATTCAATATCACAATTGCAAAATTGCAATCATAACTTTATCACATAGGATAGCTATATTGTATTAAATATGATAACATCAGATTGTGCACTTTGAATCATAAAAATTATTTAATAATAAATAAACCTAAATACCCATGTCTTACCATTGGCAGAAAATAAATCCCAATTTCTTAGCTTATATATGTTATAACCACATTGATTTCATCACATCAATAAAACACATATCAATATGTTGTAGTACTACAGTTAAAAAATTATGTTTTGATAGGTCAGTGATATTCAATTGGTACATAAAAAGTAAAATAACAAACAAAAATTAACGAATGAAAAATTCAAAACGAAAAGTCCCTAATCAAATGGCAAACACATTAAACGAATGAATATCAACTGTCGTATTCCCAACTTGGTATAGCCTTTTTATGAGGTAGAAAAGAGTGGATTTAACCTGGTTGTATAGTTAACTACTGTGGATTCATTTATTTTCGTGGGTACCAATTTTCGATGATTGAGGAAAACTTACATGTTCGTGGATATTTAATTTCGTGGTTCTATCAAAGTCGACATACAAGCCTACGGAAAGTTTGTCATTCGTGGAACATTTAATTTCGTGGTTAACCTGTTCCCACGAAATCCACGGAAATTGGTATCCAAAGAATAATAATGAATCCACAGTATAATGTAAATGTTCGGTCATTCCATCATGCTATTCATATATAAGGCAGCATATGTACAAGCTTTTTTAATCAGGTAGATTTTTTGTTTACAAAATCATGTAATTTCTCGTCCGATACAAATCTATCTTATCAGTAATAAGCTATGACTTTTGTTAATTTACTCAGTTTGATACTAATGTACTAATGTCGAATCCTACTCCCATTTAGGCGCGTTAAGCAAAGTTATGATCATGATTCTATAACTACTTCTACATTGGCTAATGGAGAACCAGGTTTACATATGTAGAGGTATTACCTGAATGACTACGTCCTCTATCAACACTGCTTTTAGGTGTATCAAACTTGTTGAAATTTCGTTAATTGACCTAGAAAAACATTCACATTTAGTGTTTATCTAAATTAGAGTGGTAGGCAAAATCAGAGAAAATACATAGCCCTACCCCCAAAAAGGTATATTTCATGTGTTTATGTGCATCATTCTCAATTCAATCTCACTTGTTATAAGTTGATTTGAAGACTATCAACAATATGGTAACTTTATAAATAGCGTCACTGATGCGTCGTATGTAGACGAAGCGCACGTCTGGCGTACTAAATGATAATCCTGGTACCTTTGATAACTATTAACACCACTGGGTCGATGCCACTGCCGGTCCCCGAGGGTATCACCAGCCTAGTAGTCAATACTTCGGTGTTGATATGAATATCAATATTGGGGTCATTTTTATAAATTTCCTGTTTACAAAACTTTGAATTTATCGAAAAACTAAGGATTTTCTTATCCCAGGCATATATAACCTTAGTCGTATTTGGCACAATATTTTGGAAATTTGGATCCTCAATGCTCTTAAACTTTGTACTTGTTTGGCTTTATAAATATTTTTTATACAAGCGTCACTGATGAGTCTTATGTAGACGAAACGCGCGTGTGGCGTACTAAATTATAGTCCTGGTACCTATGATGACTATTTACACCACTGGGGCGATGTCACTGCTGGTGGACGTTTCGTCCCCGAAGGTATCACCAGCCCAGTAGTCAATTCTTCGGTGTTGACATGAATATCAATAATGTGGTCATTTTTACAAATGTCCTGTTTACAAAACTTTGAATTTAACGAAAAACTAAGGATTTTCTTATCCCAGGCATAGATTACCTTAGCCGTATATGGCACAATTTTTTGGAAATCTGGATCCTCAATGCTCTTTAAATTTGTACTTGTTTGGCTTTATAAATATTTTGATATGAACGTCACTGATGAGTCTAATGTAGACGAAACGTGCAGTTGGCGTACTAAATTATAATCCTGATACCTTTGATAACTATTGGACAGTCTTCTCTGAAATCTATCATAATTTAAATAAGTGATTTATATGTTCTATATCGATTACTGACATGGTCAAATTTAGAACAAAATCTTACGTCCTTCGTCTGTCAAAATTAAAAGTCTATAACATATGCAAATTGGTTGTTTTTATCAACACAAAACTCGCATGCATCGCTTGTATTATATAAACAATTTTTAACAACAACAAGAAAATATGATTCCGAAAGTGACTGAAATCAATTATTATATGCATTGAGTGAGATATGGTCAAGGTTGAAATAGTTATATTTCTGGCGAGTTACCGTTAAAAAAAGTATAAAGTTATTCAGTTTTCACTGAGCTAAAAATCCTTTTTGTCATGCTAAGTTTGTATCGGAAATGAATAAGTTGGTGTAAATGTCAATGCAAAAAACAATAAAACATCACTTTTTAATCATTGTAATGCCCCCGCAACTGACACAACCCGGATTGGTTTTGCCTTTATCGATTGAAAAGTAGTATACTATTGTTACCTTTATGTACCAATAAAAAAAAAATGCAAATATGGCTAATATGGCTACTGGCGCATGTGTCGACAATATAGCAATTTTGACAGTTTTCTCTTCAATGTATCATCACTTTAATACATGCATGTTATTTATTTGTTCTAAAGGTCATATTTAGAACAAAATATTACGTCCTTGATCTGTCAATATGGAAAGTGGATAACACATGCAAGTTGGTTGCTTAATCAACATAGTAAAAAACTTGCATGCACTGCTTATATATTATATTTTTCAACAACAACAACAAAACTAATTATGTATGACAAAATCAATTATAACATACATTGAGATATAGTCGTGGTTTAAACAAAACATTTTGTATTTATGGCATGTAATCGTTAAAGTAGTAAGTATAAAGTTCATTTGCTTCAATATAATATGCTTGAATTATTCATTATTTTACTAAGCCTAAAATCCTTTTGTCATGCTAAGTTTGTATCGGAATCGAATGAATTTGTATAAATGCCAATACAAAAACAGTAAAGAAAAATGTTTATTTCGCTTTTACTTTTTTATAATTATTTATTGTAACGCCCCCGCAACCGAAAGTTAGAGACATATTGTTTTACCTCATTACGTCTGTACTTCTGTCTATAGTTATTCCAAATAACCTCTTGTACGGTTTGAATGTTAACTATTTTTCACTTTGTTGAATGTGTAGACATATTCTGAAAGTGTGCATGTGGTCAGGGTTTTGCATTTTATTAATATTTGCTCTTTTGTGAGATAGCTGAACTTTGTATTTTGTACCATTTTTTACCGTGTATTTACTTGCACAGGAGGAACTTAGCGTTTCTGGATAAAATATTGCAAGAAAATTCACTTTTTTGCTTGCTGATTGTAAATATATTGATTGTGTGCATGTGGCCAGGACTATAATTTTTGTTAATATCTGGGTTTGAAAAATACTTTTTTTTTAATATGGCAAATATTCCCTGTATTACAAACATTTTGTAAAAAAAAAATCAGAACTTATCATACCTTTTGTTGAACTGATTAAAAATACAGCAATGAGTTCATCAAGCGTTCAGATATTTGAAAACAATGTTTGCGTAACGCTCATAACCGAAATATATTTTGATTGAACGTTTCCGTGAATTACATTAGATTTTGTTTGAAGGAAGTGTTGTGCAAAAAGTTTAGTTTAGATGTGCATATGTAAAAAGAGAAAAAGAAATTGTTTAAAAAATGGTTTTAAAAGTCAGCTCCCCCTTAATATTTGATCACAAGTTTGAAAAAAATACCATACAAGAATTTCGACAGTCTTTCTAAAATAGATCTCTTCAAAACAAGACCAAAATATGCCATTAGGTAGGTCAACCCATTGAATCTTAGAGTTCATTCATTTGGCACTGTACAACTGCGTGTAATTAAATGAAACAACTCTTATAGGAACTGTTTTTATCATTGAATACTAAAAGGTAAAATCAAAAAAATATCGAAGTTCGAATCTCCAAGTAAATATTTATTCGTTAAATTCCTTGGTATATCATTGTATGACCATATTTACCTTAACACACCAATATGTTATATATAAAAGTTAAAATTAGAAAATCAATCAGACATACGTAAAAGTTATCCCTTTGTGTAAAAATGATTAACATTCTACATTACAGACAGTTTTTTTTTAGTTAAATTTTCTTTCTTACGTATGTTGTCACAATATGTTGCAAATAAATCCTTAAAAGTAGTGTTATAAGTAATGAACGCCTTCTTCGGTGTAATGTATAGCTGGTCGGCTACAAAACCCTTGCAATCTGATTAACGAACAAACTACAATTTTAATGCAACTCCTCAGGAAAAATAATAAGTTATAAAACGGAATTCTTTGTCGGTCAGGTAAATATAAAAATATGCACTTATTCAATGTTTATGAGCTATTATTGTCCATAACTTTCTACGTGTCAGATGGTTTGTTTTTGGAATTTCCAATATCGTTTGATTAGCTACTATGATATTTTTTTCATGGGTACCAATTTTCGTGGATTGACGTGAATCTGTATTTTGCGAGGATATTTGACTTCATGGTTTTAAAAACGTCTGCAGACAACTCCATGGAAAATTTGCAGTTCGTTGAACAATTCTATTTATGCATCACCTATACCCACGGAATCCACGAACATTAGTATCTTTCAAATAATGATGAATCCACACTAATTTAAATAGAATATGAAGAATTAAGTACTCAAACCCGATGATATTTTATATTATTGTATAGCAATATAATATTTCCCACAGAACGTAACCAAAAGTTCTAATATTGCACTAGTGCAATAAATCTTCAAAATTCATGACGTCATCAACGTTTAAATCTTAGTTTAAACCAATTTTTACTTTCAAATATTACATTGCTATACAATAAAAGGGTTATTGTATGAATATTGGGGAATATTGTCCCTCGTAGAACATATATAAAATTCTACTCGGGACAATATTCCCCAATATTCATGCAATAACCCTATAATACAGTTGCTTGCTTGTCCTACTTTTTAATATATCGAATCATTCAAGTAAACCTAATCATTTAAGCTTTTGTTGATAAATGTTTGTCTAAGTGATGTAAAAACAATATATCAAATTTTATGATCTTTGAATCTCGCGAAAATTGTAGAATACGACAAAAACATGTAAACGGGACTAAATTGGACAAATAAAAGTATACGGTCATCGTAAAAACTGTATAAAAAAAATCGTAAAGATAAAATATTGCTGGACATTGAAGAAATACATCATATATATAGTGTTATATTGATTATATTGTAAATGTTTTTTTTTTTTTTTTTTTTTTTTTTTTTTTTTTTTTTATTCCATACATTGATTGTCAACTTTGTGAACTTTGTGTAGTGACATCAATGAAATTTCTGACTAAATTACTTTTGTCTGAGCATATTGGAGTGTAATAAAATTCAATACTTTCCCTTTGATGTCAGGCTTTATAATCGATACTTATATAACCAACTTTCAATTTCTGTTTGTTGTAAATTTACATGTTATACAATTTAGGTAAAAGAGGGACGAAAGATACCAAAGGGACAGTCAAGTAAGTAGATTTACATCCTTTGTTTTCATATTGAACAATTCCAAAGCTAATCGTAATAATAAAAAAGTGTGAAATATTAAATGTTTTACCTTTGTGTATTCAATATACTTTGTATTTGATTTCCTGCAACAGTTGTCACAACATTTGACCAAAAAAATTAGTTACGAATATCAATAACAGCATTGCTACCTAAACGTTTTATTTTACTAATAGTGAAATGACAAAATTAGGCATCAGTATTATTAGTTACTACATTTATTGGAATAAATAGGTATAAACTTATTCACATCGTCTATCTTTAACTCTCGTTATTGTATATAAACAATATAAATAGACATGATAATCAAATATGAAGACTGTTGATAAAAGTGTTTTCAGTGCAATTTGAGGATCATTTGTTATCGATAATGGCATCTTGGATTTGTTTTATTTTGTTAAATATCACATGTTATTGAATTTACATAGTATTTCCGCAATTTATTTTGTTTAGAAATAAATAGATATTTCATTTGCAAAAACATAAATGCTCGTTTAAATTCTTTACTGAGAATAATCTACTCAGTTTAATCGTGACCTCAATTTCCCATTCATATATAATTGTCTGAACTATATTGGTCTAGTTTATTAAGTCTGTGTAGATATTGAATGACAAATAACCCTTTGACCAGCTGCTATCTCCATTAGTAAGTGAGAAAAAGCCAAACAAGCACAAATATAATTTTTAAAGCAGATGTTGTGAAAGTTTGTTAATGTTTTAGAGTCACACTAGTGGTCAAATAATGGTCATATGTGTTCTATTTCTGGTCAAGAATCATTACTGACAGGTGTGAGCTTAAAGAACTCCCAGCTTA
The DNA here is from genome assembly GCA_037788925.1 of Mytilus galloprovincialis. NCBI lineage: Eukaryota > Metazoa > Mollusca > Bivalvia > Mytilida > Mytilidae > Mytilus > Mytilus galloprovincialis. The sequence continues at coordinate 85,581,933 of CM075333.1, read as the reverse complement.
CAATGTATTTTTTCATCAGTCCTTATTGTATAAAAGTTTTGTATTTTTGAGTATAATTGGAACTTTACTATTCTCATTAAAAATTGTCGGTCATCAATGGATAACAAATTATGCAATTCAATATTTTTCGTGCATACCGGAACTTTCCAAAAGATTTTTAACGAAACATATATATCCGGGTCGTGAATAGGTCAGACTTAATGAGAGGCAAGAGATACCAAAGGACATTCAAATTCAAATGTAGACAATAAGCTGACAACTCCGTGGCGGAAAAAAAAGACAAACAAAAATACAAAAAACAGAACAAAGAACAAAGAAAACTTACGACTGAGTAACACGAACCCAAACAAAAACTGGGAGTTATATCAGGTGCTCCGGAAAAAAGCAGATCCGCTCCACATGTGGCACCCTCGTGTTGCTAAACATTTTTCTAAACTTATTACTTTCATTATTTCTATAGTAAAATATGAAAACGTAACTCATATCTTAATAAGGGTATTTTTATTGACTGAACACCATGAGAAACGCTCACAACAACCTTGAAAATGTTTTGTTCATACTTCGTATTTAACACATAAATTGTGAATAAAGGGCACACTTTGTCCTGCGACTTCAAACTGTTCAAGATTCTTGGTTTCAAGTAAACACTGATCGCTATTAGGACGACACCTTCACATTTCAGTTGTCATGTGAATATATGAATTCGTCTTTAAATATTGATGATCAATTCACATTGTTTATTTACAAACAAATAAAAAAAAACTTCTTCAACCGTTGTAGTAGATCTTAATCAAAATATCTACAATTTATGTACGTAAAATATTATGGCAGCAGTTGTATACCGCTGTTCAAAAATCACAAATCGATTAAGAGAAAACAAACAACTGAAACGTACATCAATCGAATGCTTATTACCATGAATAAACTTCGTATATTATAATATAATATGTATGTTTTACACATCATGAACACAAGTAAAACATGCATAAATGGTATTAAGAACAGATTAGATCGATGTATGACTTAATTTACGGTACCAATTGTTCAGCACCAGATGCGCATTTCGACAACCAATGTCTCTTAACATGCTTAAGTGATGCTGGAAGCCAAAGCTAGCATTATTCCACTGTTGCATATTTTGAAAAAAGTGTGATTTAATCGAAATGAGACAACTGACTTACAAAGTGCAAACGAGAAGGATGTAAGCGAATATAGGGGTCTGTATGACATTCGACAATGAGCAAAATCCATACGTGACTGGCCCTGGCATGAGACAGTTTTAATCACTTCAAAATAGAACATAAACATGCCGATCTATAACAAGTATAAACGACATTAAAACACATTCAATGGTAAACAATTGCAGTATCCTGACTTGAGACAGAAAACTAAACAATGTGGCGGGGTTCAACATGTTTGTCAGTGTTCCCCTCACTATTTCCGTTTTTGTTTAAAGCGGTGTAAGAATAAAACTATAAATGCAAACTGTAAATGTCAAACAGAAAAGGTTTGACTCCTTAGATCTGAAAAAAAAACACTTGCATAAAAGAAAACAAAGATACAAGGTAATGGCATAACATCACATGCATTTAAAAATATTGGTGCAAAGCTAATTTCAACTAAAAAATAAAAACAAAACATCATCCCCCAAAAAATGAACCAAACTCATCAAATATATCAAGTTATAGTCGTCTTGAACAGTCTTATTGAAGCATAAACGGATGCAATTTTGATATAAGCAATGAATTTATATAGAACATAGAATGTTCATATATGCATCTAAATATATACTGAGTGATGGTTTAATTGATTACAATAAAACTCGGATGTAGACAATTACATTTCAGGATAAATATATTTAAAGGGATTATGAAGATAGTTGTAAACTTCTGCTTTGTTACATATTTGTTTTTCGTTAATTGTTTTGTACATTGATTAGGACGTTAGTTTTCTCGTTTGGATGGTTTTACATTAGTCATTTCGGGGCCCTCTGTAACTGACCATGTGGAATGGGCTTTTCTTATGGTTCGAGACCGACCGGTTACCTATAGTTGTTAAAAATAACACCTTTAACATCTTTCAAATGTATCTCAAACATCAGACGAGGTATTTACATTCCAAATATAATTGATTCTCTTCCAGAGCACACGAGATAACTCCCAGTTTTTATTATTGGTGTATACTGTTGTTTATCTGTTGGTTTTTGCTTTAATTCCCTTTTAGTATCTTTTGCCGCTCTTTTACATAATTAATAAAATACCTTATTTACTTCAATTAAACAAAATAATGCTTTTCGGCTGTAAAGGGGCTACTGGTATACACATGTATTTCGTGCGTGTTTGCTGAATGTCCGTTTTATGTAGGTTTGTGAAGAACATCAGTTAAACGTACTTTGTTATGTGTTTTTGTAATGGCGATCTAGCAATCAAAAAGACGATGCAATTAAACCTGATTATTTGAATATTGTTCAGCTTCACATTGATTTGAGAATTGATGAATAGCCTGACGTTACAGCAAGGTTAACCATGGTGATTTACTTTAGATTTACTATACAATGAATGTCATCACGAATTTATTGTTCAGCAATTAGTGAGAACTTTCCCATTAGGGATACCGATTTGATTTATATACCATTTATCGTAAAGAATAGTTCCTTTGAATGAATTACACAACTGATTGTCCACGTAAGTCCGTGAAGAATTTATATATATATCAGAAAAAACAAAGGATATGGTATATCAATAATGACACAAAATCAGGAAATGCTAAACAAAAAACACCCAAGAAATCAAATGACTAAACGTGTTCAATTGCTGTTTTTCTTCTCAAAATCACAGTAAGGCTTTCAACACAAAGTTATAAAAATTCTCACACCAAGGCAATATATTTATTAGTCGATGTATTATTATAAAAAAAAGGATAAGCAATTGATGAATTTCACATTCACAACATATAAAGGTGTATATGTTACAGTGAATTTGTATAATCAGGGATTATGTAGAATCCCTAAAATTTTCAGGGATTATGTATAATCACTGGTTAGTTTAGGGATTATATATAATCACTACAATTTTCAGGGATTATGTATAATCACTAGAAAAAACGTCAGGGATTATACAGAATGACTTGCTATTTTCTTCTTTTTTAATTTTGATTTTTGTGCAAAAAGAAATAAATAAAATAGAAAATAGCAAAATCAATGAAAAGCAAATGTAAATTAGTAAATACATGCATTATAGGGACAGAAGAATTCGGTCTAAGGCTGATTTAGGGGCGCCCCTTTTGTGGAAAAATTTTGATTGGTTATAAAGGCTATGCAATGATACTCAAATATATAACGGTGTCTTCCCATTTATCCAACTTTTTAATTTTTTAAGTTTTGTTAATTATTGGGTTGTTTGTTTAGTAATAATAAGGTGTCTTTCTAAAATTTGACAGTAAATTTGTTCCTGTATGTTTTTATATTATTTAAAATATATATATATATTACATTAATGTAAACATTCATAAGATTGTCAATTTTATCCCGAATTTGTCAATTAAAACAGCAAAAGACGTAGAAATATCTGAATGTTTTGGTATTTGAGCAAGTGTAAAATCATTTGTTCCCGGACTAATGCTATACCGACCAGAAACTTAAAATTTTACGACACTAGAGAGACAAAAGTCAATAATTTTCTTCAGTTTTACCGGTTTAAGGAAAGTAAGACAATATTAAAACATGAGGGAAAATACAAAAACTATGACCTCTTGTGTTTAAGAAATTGAAAGTTAAGTTAAGTTAAGTTAGGTTATTTAATATTATATAAATCAACCGAAGTTAAGTTAAGTTAAGTTATTTAACATGTTCAATATTATATAAATCAACCGAAGTTAAGTTAAGTTATTTAATATTGTATAAATCAACCGTCGTTGCTCGGGACTCGTACCGTTGCCCGGTCTGATTGCGTTGATATCTGCATCGTTAGCGAGAGCCTTATCCCCACTGCTACCGGGGTTAACATTATCAATTGGCAAATCAAGCAATTTAAACTGTACTTTGAAAATGATTAAAATATATGAAATAAGTCATTAAAAATCTTGATAAAACTAAAGGGGGTCGCAACACTTGCAGGTGCGTGTAGCTCACAGCTTAAGGATATGAGGAAAAGTAAATGTGTTTTATAAATCACAAGTCTACTACCAATAATTATGCACACGTTTTAGAATTTCGTAAAATTTTCGTTTGTGTACCTTTTCTCATGGACTGGCTCATATCAGACTAATACCCTTAATAATGTATAACGTTAGGCATAATATATTAATATGAAAGACACAAAAATATTGAAATGATAAACACAATATGATTAAATGATAAGCACACTATAATTAAATGATAAGCACAATATAATTAAATGATAAGCAAAATATATATTGAATAATTGATGTTTTGCTTTTAATACTGACTTTATCAGCAATAATATCAAGCGAGCCCTTTTTGATATTTACTGTATCAGTATTAATAATATCAAGCGAGCCCACAAGGGCGGGTTGATGAAGTTAGTATTAAAATATTAACATGATTAAATGGCATAATGATTATTTTCTTATCGTATTGTTTTAGCAATTGTTTTTAGGTTGAGATATGAATTAAACTGAAATTGTCATCAAAACTATTTTTACGCGTATAATCTTTTTGATAAATGTTAATTTTATGCACAATATTTTAAAAATAAACATTTTATTTACAAACTAGATTTGGATGGCATCGACTATTACACATTTGTCCTGTTTTTTTACATGTATATCTATTAAATTCATATTTGTTTTTACCACAATATCAACATTTAAAAAACCTTGTCCTTCATATCCAATCATATTTTACGGCACGTCTCAGAGAAATAGAGTTTTCAGCACAAACATCTGAAGGTACCAATGAAGGGAAATCAGCAACCTCAAACTGATTTCTTGTATTAAAGATCCGAGCAGGAGTCCATTGCTATATGGCAAGGATCTCCCTTTCCTGGAACCACTTGTGGAATAGGTTTGAGATATATGTTGTTTTTCCTCTGCAATTTGCATTAACTTTTGAGCATACGTTTTTCTTCAACCCAAGCAACACCTGTGCCTATGCCGAGCTTATTTGTTAGTAGCATAATGAGGTTCAACACTTGGATAAAATATAAAGGAAAAAACTCATCACTTACGAATCAAATAGTAGATCAGGAATGAAAACTGCATGTTTACTTAAACTTTCAAGGAATAAGAAAAAAATGATAATTTGTCTATGTTAATTTGTTTCATCATCTTTGGAGCTTTTAATTATTGATAATCACTAAAATCATATTAGGGAATTTGTAGAATACTAATTAAAATTACAAGTGATTATGTGAAATCACTGGTAATTTTCAGGGAATCTGTATAATCACTAATGATTTTAGTGATTCTACATAATCCCTGAAAAATCAGGGATTCTACATAATCACTGATTATACAAATTCACTGTAACATATATATAATGCTAAACGTGAAGTTATTAGCATTAATAATCCTCCATCCTATTTTCTTAAATTGTTGTACTGTACAGGGTCATGCAATTTTCACGTTGATTATGATTTAATTTAACTATATCTGTTGAATGAGTACTAAATAATACATTAGTCTTGAAGAATATTTTTTATGTATTAGTTAAGTCACCAAAACGGAGTCAATTTTTTCATGTAGAGACCATTTATAACTAACTATATGAATAGTTTCTCTTATATCGTATATCCTCTACAACTGAAAGCTAGTGGATAGTTGTCTCATTGGTAATCATAACACATTTCCAAATTTTAATGCAGGGCCGACTCATTCCTGTTTATTTTTCTTTGAATACAAATAGTACAAAAGTATTCACGACAAGATGAGTTGAAATAAACAAACAATTCGAATTATAAGTACTGCAAATATGTACGGACGGGATAGAACAAACGTGAGTGGGCTTGAACGTCACAAGAATATGTAAATTTGAATAGGGACAGAGAAGCTTTCGTTCAAACGATTCTTAAAATTGCAAAAAAAAACCCGTTGCATTTTCCCTACCTTTGCGTAGGGTATTGGATTTAACGTTCCTTTTTATATCGAACGTGGATATGTATTTAGACATAAAAGACATCAGGTTACAGAAATTGTAACAAAAATAGCATATACTTGAATACTTGAATATTATATATGTTTCAAGCATATCTTTATGTGGAAAAGAGTGGAATAAACCTAGTTTATTAGCCATCTAAACCTTCCATTATGACAGTCGCATACTAATTTTCTTTTATCTATTTCTCAGCTAAGTTACCCATATTGAAAATATTTGGAAATCTAAAATAGACACTTAAACATTTTTTTTTTATTAATCAGCCAAATTAGGCATCCATTTTGGAATCATGCATATATATTATTATATTTATGAATTAATTTCAGGTGTCATGTACTGATATCGTGTTGTGTGGTATTGATGACAAAAAGAACTACATAATCATTGATTTTAAACAAGATATATATATATATATATATATATATATGACATATGCTTTCTGGTTCAACTGATAACCAAAGGAATAATAAAACGAGGTAAGTTATGTTGTATTAACTAACAATTCCAATGATTCATTTGCAATAATTATGTTGTTAAATTTTAAATAGTGTTAAACAATTTAAAAGTAATAGTAGCGTCCCTGGATACGTTTTTATGCGGTCAATATTTGTTTGTTCAAAAAATAAGGATCCTTTGCTTTTCTTTATGCAATATTTCATGCCTTTCAACAAATGAACTCATCGTAGATACCAGGATTGTAATATTTTGTATTTGCGTCATATGCAACTGTCACTTAAAAAATGTGTCTTGTTACAGTTAAAAGAGAATACTTCAAAGTTCATAAAAGGAAAAAGAAATGATTTATGCTGCCTTTGGTATATGGTGGCTAGTAATGATAAATATCAGGTAAGTCGTTCTCTTAATTTAAAATATCCTCTTTTCTTATTTTAAATGACTACTTATATGTCACTCAAAAGTTTATCTTAACCTAAGTGAAAAGACTTATTTTTACCAACAACATGTTTTGAGGAAACTTTTTATCCTGATAAATAAGAAAATAATACAGTAGATCTAATTTAAACTTGACATTACAAAAAATGTCTTAAGGTTAAGGTAAATCGCATAGGGGAAGTCATAAAACCTCGGAAAAAACAACAACGTTCGATTATTCAACTAATGAAGGAAAGAACTACCGCTATTTCATATTCTTGACTTGATTCAATCATTTCCAGAAGAAAATAGTGGATTTAAACCGGTTTGGCAGTACTTGTATGACAGCTATTTATAATTTCGTCATATTGACAAAATTGTGTGACAACCTTGCATACATGATTGTTTATCGTGACAATAATTGGCTTGACGTCTCATGAAATTTAGATTTCGATGTCATGAGTAAATTAATTATATCTGCTTGTGAATGTCACATTTTCGAAAGCTGATAGCAATATTAGTATGCGTGGAACTAAAAATACACCGTGAATAAATAAAAATTAACCGTTTCTACAAAATAGCCCTTACAAAACCAATAACAGTCAAGTAAATACAAACAGGTTAGAAAATCAACTTTTTAATATCATTGCTAAACATATCCTTGCTTAAGTTCAAATGTGTCTTTAGACGTTGAACGTCCATAGAAAATGTCATTTATGAGGCAGTCATAACAATTATAAGACCATCAGAGAAGAAATATCAAATGAGTCAGGTCAGCAAGAAATAGATCACAAACAATATAGAACAGCAAGCAAATAATATCAACAAGTAATCTATATCGACCAATGTGGACAAGTAAGCAATAAATTTCAAACAATATAAACCAGCAAGAATAACATAAAAAAAGGCTAAAACAGGTCAGCAAGCCATAACTAAAATAAAACATGATTAGACAAGTAAGCAACAACTAAAAGCAATATAGTAAGCAATAGATTACAAACAAAAGAGGCCAGCAAGCAACAAATCATGAATAATTTATGTCAGTAAGCTGCGCCTTAGAGTATACGATTTTCAACCCAGGTTTTAAAATTTGGAACAACACTGATAACTACCAGATGACTAATAGTAAATAAAACACAGCATAGAAAACTAAAGACATAGCAACGCTAGTCTTCCAAAAAACAAACCGGGCCCATTTAAGTACAAACCTGGTAATAAGTGTAATTTAGAACGTCATTAACATTAATGGATAGATCGCCCAAGCCATAGCACATACGCAATAAATGATAACAAAATACATGCATGTTAGTTACACCGCACTTAATAACTACAAATATCGTCCTATAAAAAAGAAGAAAAAACTATGGCTACATTTCACCTTGATTTTGACATTGATAAGTGGAAAAGGAAAAACTGATTTTTTTTGCTGTCAAATAATTTTGTATATCATAATATACTATATATTAACTGTGGTCAATCATGAAATTAAAAATATTGACCAGCTGACCACCTTGTGTTTATAAATATTTGAGAAAATAAGTAGTCACAAACTGCAAGAAAACCACTTATACTAATCTCTTTCGTAGTTCTAAGGCTTAATATCAGACAAATTCTGGACTGTTCTATTAAAAACATTGATACAAGTAATGTAGATATTATATAGCCAAATGTAATGATAATATATAAGCTGAAAGTGAATTGTCTGCGTTAGGTTAACTTAGTTCGTTCTCTTTGTACTTTTAATGGAAATAGATTTTTATAGACTTTAATCGACAGAGGTCATATAAGCTGCGCACAGTCTGTGATTTTTAAAGAAACATCACATTTAATCTCCATTGGCAAGTATTTTATGGGTAGACAAACTGCTATTGCATGTCATGTCTCATTGTTTACGAACAACTTCTGATATCCCATCAAACAACAACGTTAATGACTGATTTCATAACTTTCTATATACAACAGGCAGCATTAATATTTTACAGACGGAATATGAAATAAGATTTGTTTTTATGATTAATTAGATTGATTTTATACAATATTTATGCATTATTTGGATATCATTTTTCCCAATCAAAAGTTCTGATCAATATAGTATCATTAATCATTTCAATGAAATCTGTTTTATGACAGAAAATGAAATACAAGTATTATTTTAAGCAATGACCAGATGCAATGTCTGAAAGGTTGTAGGCAATTTACTAAAGTATATATTACATCAGATACTGTTAAGATAATTGGTAATATTTCTAAGAGGACTTTTTATAGCACTTGTCCGACGAACATCATTATTATTTGAGACGTAACTGGAACAGTTTCTGTCAGAAAGTCAGTTTTAACAAAACTTTACGTAGAATTTGATAATAAATGTCGTCTTTCATTTATTTTATTACACTGCATTGTACTTTATCATTGTTAAAGGTTATGTAGACTTTTCATAAGTACGAAAAGGTGTCTCTTTGCAACATGATTTAAGACAATACAGAAATGTGAACGTTGACTTACAATTGCCAACTCTAACTCATTTGGTCTCAAGTTGAGGGTTGTTTCGTTGGAAGTCAAACCACATCTACTAATTTTTCATATTTGAAGTATCGAGTTTCTGTTTTTGTACTTTTGTACTTTTTTTTACGTTTGACACTGCATTGTCAATTTGTTTATGATTTATGAGTTAGAATATCATTTGTCCTTACTACTTTGTGTAACTTTAGAAAATTGATCAGGTACAATAATTCTATACACCATGACATATAATTTTGTGATGTCGACTAATTACGACCCAACGCTGGGATATCTGAACGTAATAAGTGATTCGACAACAAAAGAGGATTAATAAGGGTAAATTACACTGTGCGATGCCGTACATCCGGTTTGCTGGGTTAAAAAGATTGCTTTGACAAGATTATGTACCGACTCGTGACATTAATACGAAGTTGAAATATTAAGTAGAAGCGCTAATAACATGTAAAGCTTTCTTATCATAACACAGTAGTCTCCGATATGAGAGTAGATATATTCAATGAAAAATAAGTGTTGGTTTCAGACTAATTGGCTAGGCGTTGATGGAAATTGACAACAAGCAAAAGTGTTCTTTCATTCTTTTCAAATGTATCATACAGATTAAACCTTACGGATTGGTTTAGTTATTGGTCTGTCATTGTAAATGAAAATCAGCCAAGTTTCTTTTCTTAGACGCGCCTTTCTGGGTCAGATTAATTCGAAATAATCAGCATTGCAATATTTTCAGAGCCATTTTTTCAAAAAAAGTAACAAAATTCAAGAAAAAAAAAGACAAACTTTTCCCGAGAGAGTCAGACCCGTACTAAAAAAATCAAATGAATAAAGCTCATTGATATAAGTAAGTTGTAAAGCATAATTCCACTGTTGAACCAACTCTTGGTTATTGTTGACTTCTGAAAATTTAATAGATCAATGATATCAAGTTAAAAATTCATTACAATTTCCCTAAATAATGGTCTTATCTTAGATAGTCTTCCCTATGAAAAGTGAGAAAAAATGGAAAGTACCAGAAACATTTAAAAATCCCAGACACAATTACATTTGTTGCGTACCAGAATAACAGAATAATTTTATGTTTATTACAGCCATGTTCACGCTTAACCCGATTTATTGTTGTTCTCTTGTAAACTTTTGATGCCTAAATTTTAAACCATATTTTATCCATATTAGATAAGGTTAATGACTGATATTTCTATTTGTCATCTTGATTTTGTTTTTATATTTTGTATGGTATCTGTTTCTCAACAACTTCCTTATTTAACGCAACTTTGATTGGTTTTCACCTTTGATAAATATTTATATTTGGTCAGCTTGATTTAAGAACTTAGACATCACGATAAAATTTATTTCGTAATATCAATATGGAATACACAAAGTAAAAGTTCAAGATCTAAATACATACGGAAATAAATTGTTGGAAATGCAACGATTGAACTTAAAATTCTGTTCGTGATGTCTTCTTGCAGCTAGCATTGATTCAACAGTTTTGTTGACATTTATCGAAATGTTTTGCTGGCTATTATTTTTTTGCCTCAAAGTTTTTGAAATTGTTTGTTGCTTAAGTCGACTATTAGATAACATATGCAAATTTCCTCCAAATATAAAAAAAAAGTTCAGTTATTCTCAAAAATTATGTTAAAATTCTTTACAATTTGCAGACATGAAGTTTCTTATTGGTACCTTAACCCTCTGACAAATTTTTGGGATTTTTTTTTAATTTTGATTAATATCAAATAAATTATAAATGCTTCTAGATTAACTAAACTGCAATTGCAATTAGAGTATATCATGTGAATAAAATGCACATGCCAAAAGGCCTCAATTAGATCAAAGACAGAATGGTGCTGATATGCAGTCTTTAAAGACTTAGTTTTTCTTAATGCAACCATACTATATTTTCGCAGAATGTATAGCTCAGCGAGGTTATATATGCCTTTTTTCAAAGTGATATATAATCTTTAGGAAGGCTTCAATTTATTTTAAACTGCATGTGACGTAAATTTGTAGATTGTGATCATTTCTGCAGACATCATTGACTTTCTTTTGCTTGTATCATCCTTTGTATTTTAAAAAAAATTAGGTTTTTATATGATAGACTTGTCAATAACCTGAAATTAGATTATAACTGTATTTATAAGGTGAATGAATCGTTTCTATTAGAAAATGTTACAGTGGTGACGTCAAGAAAACTGTGAAATTCTTGTAAATATCATTATCAAAACCTTCTCAAGGAATTTCAGACTAAAACATTAATTTTAACTGCGCAAAAAAAAAAAAAAAAACAAACTTGAAGTTTATCTGTTTATCTGATGTTTTCAGGGTATAGTTGGGCTTTCACTGAGGAGCTCTTTAAAATCCTGTTGCTTTTCGTATCAATTAAAGGTATCAATAAAACGTCTCGAAATATATTGTTTAAATAGATAACTGATTCTCTCATTTTTCGTCTAGTTTCCTCTAATTTTATATTGTTCTATGAATATTGAATGAAGTAAGTCGTATTTTATAGGTTAACAGATTTTATCAGTAAAACGAACTCCTTTCATTGGATTTTCTATTTGATCAATTACATATTTGTTATGAAGAATACTCTTAATCGTCATATTTTCTTATTGGTTTTGTGGAACTTGTCCATTGAAAATTGTCGGTTGGTTTTCAGGTTGTTTTGTCTAAGATAGGAATAGTTATAATTATCAATTTTGGTTCTTTTCCGTTTTATGTCTGTTAAAGGTTCTTTGTCAGTAAACCTAACCACTAAGTACATTGTGTATATCACTATACAATATGTTATCGGTCCCATTTATGTTTAAGGTACTTTTCCTCCTCTGAAAGGATTGTTTGGGTTTTGATTTTGTAAAAACATTCCTTTCTTTCAATTTGATATTTGAATGAATTTCAAGATATATTAGTTTTTGTTTTCGTTTTGAATCATATCACCTTACAAAATTATATAGTTTTGTTTACTTATACTAATAAGATGTTTCTTTAACAAAGTAGCAGCCGTCAAATCTGAATTTCTGAATCGTTGTCACGTTCCTGAAGTTTTATCACTGCCTTTATTTTGCTAAAAAGTCATGCTTATACTTAATATATTGATAAAATGAAATTGAGAATGGAATTGGGGAATGTGCCAAAGAGACAACAACCCGACCATAGAGCAGACAACAGCAGAAGGTCACCAACAGGTCTTCAATGCAACGAGAAAGTCTCGCACCCGGAGGCGTCCTTCAGCTGGCCCCTAAACAAATATATACTGGTTCAGTGATAATGAACACCATACTAAACTCCAAATTGTACACAAGAAACTAAAAGTTAAAATGATACAAGACTAACAAAGGCCAGAGGCTCTTGACTTGGGACAGGCGCAAAAATGCGGCTGGGTTAAACATGTTTGTGAGATCTCAACCCTCCCCCTATACCTCTAATGCAGAAAAGTAAACGCATAACAATACGCACATTAAAATTCAGTTCAAGAGAAGTCCGAGTCTGATGTCAGAAGATGTAACCAAAGAAAATAAACAAAATGACAATAATACATAAATAACATCAGACTACTAGCAGTTAACTGACATGCCAGCTCCGGACCTCAATTAAACTGATTGAAAAATTATGTCTTCATCATATGAATATCAGGTACAATCCTCCCCGTGAGGGGTTTAGTATCATACCATCATAACATTTATGAGAAGAACATAACCCGTGTCATTCCAACAACTGGTTTATTCAGAATAAATGTGTTTAGTTCCGATGCAAAGACCCTATAAGTGAATAAATATTAACGCCAAAATAAGCAATCTTTAATGACCCGACAACAGTATCGTAACTATATCCCTTCTTAATAAGTCTATTTAAAGGTTTTGTTAGCTTCTGAGGTGAATACTGACATTTTTGTGCTTTATAAAGAATATTTCCATAAAATATTGGATGTGAAATACCTGAACGTATAAGAAGTCTGCATGTTGAGCTATATTTACGAATGATGTCCTTATACCGATGATAAAATTTAGTAAATGTTTTGACTAGTTTGTGATATCGAAAACCCTGGTGTAATAATTTTTCAGTAATACATAAATTTCTCTCGTTAGAATCTAAAACATTGTTACATACACGAGCGAATCGTACAAGTTGAGATATATAAACTCCGTAAGATGGTGACAAGGGAACGTCACCATCTAAAAATGGATAATTAACGATAGGAAATGAGAAATCATCTCTTTTATCATAAATTTTAGTATTAAGCTTTCCGTTTATGATATATATATCAAGATCGAGGAAAGGGCAGTGGTCATTGTTAGTATTAGCTTTATTTAAAGTAAGTTCAACAGGATAAATTTCTTTAATATACATACTGAAGTCGTCATTATTGAGAGCTAAAATATCATCCGAATATCAGATGTTGTTTCGATGGGTCTTTGCTGATTTTTGTCATAAATTGTAACTCATAGCAATACAAAAACAGGTCCGCAATAAGTGGTGCACAGTTAGTCCCCATTGGAATTCCGATAACCTGACGATATACGGAATCTCCAAAGCGAACAAAAATGTTATCTAGTAAAAATTCAAGAGCAGGTATAGTATCAAAGCATGTCCAATTGACATAGTTTTTTTGTTTATTGCTACTAAAAAATGACCTAAAAGAGTTTGAACATATATATTCACATTCTGACTTTTTAAATGCCCATTTAATTAGGTGTGTGATTTTTTTCTTAATGAGAATGTGAGGCAATGTGGTATATAGGGTAGAAAAAACAAAACTTTGAACAGATTCAAAATCACCAATATAAGCATGCAATTTATCAAGTACTTCCAACGAGTTTTTGACACTCCAAAAGTAATTAATTCCACTATTTTCGAAGGCTTTATTTGAACAATTTATTATCAGGTTTTTGATTGTACCAAGTGTACTAGTAAGAAGAATAGATAATTTAGTAGTGGAACAATGGCTTGAAGACGAAATAAATCTATATTTGTAAGGTGTTTTGTGTAGTTTCGGAAGCCAATACATAGTTGGGACTTTCATTGTTTTTGGTTCTGCTTGTAAAGCGGTAGCTAAAAGTTTGTTTGTTACAGATGTCGTTTTCTGAAAATGGAGTCAGTTGGAATGTTGGTGAATTGGTGATTTCTTTTTGTAGAACCTCAATGTAAAATTTACGTCAAACAATAATAATATTATTAGCAGCTTTATCGGCCGGGACAAAAACAAATTCCTTGGCTAGTTCTTTTAGTTTATGTTTGATACGAGAAATAGGTTTATTGTGGTCATTTTTAAGAGTAAATGTTCTTTAAAATGTTGAATACGTATATCAACAATGTTTATTACTGAATCAAAAAAAGAGTCCAAAGATTTTTTGTCAGCTTTTTCCCGTTTTATCCATTTCAAACAGTAAGTACGGAGTGAGTCGTGGATGATATCACGACACTCATTCCAATTAATAGTTGAAGGGGGACGATATTTAGGTCCTTTACTGAGGAATGATTTCAACTCTCGGTCTTGAACGATGTTAAGATCTCCTGTTATAACATGGGAAATGGGTCCATAAATGTATTTGGAATTACTGCAATTACATGAAGTGGTATTTTCACTGATATTAACATCTTTACACAATTGGCTATAATTAAACACAAATTTCCGGGTAGATTTCTTGTAAATATAACAAATAAGAGGGAGCTCAGTATTATCAAAATATCCAGGAATTTGTTCTTTAACAGAATGGTCGTTAAAAATACCAGCAATATTAACAAAATCAAAACCTTTATTGACATACTTTATTATAATAACATGTTTTTTTATGATCTTCAGGACGATCAATTTTAGGAAACAGTTTAGAATAACAATATGCCATTATAATTTGAACGATTTCATACTTAAGACTGCTATATGAAATTGTGTTGCAATCCTCTAAAATTTCATTTAAATTATTAATCGGTAATGAACAGAGCTTTGTTAACAGATAATGTCTGCCGTTGTTTTTTGAAACAGAAATACATGTAAGGTCCGAAATGTTGGTATGATTTGTCCGAAATTTTCTTTGATTGCGATTTTTTCTACGACCATGAGAGCGGTTTTTTCGAACAGTTTTACACCGTATATACACTGAACTCCGAGGAAATCTAAACCAAACAAATTTAATATATAATGTTGTTTATTGTTTCTCAATATCTCACAATTAAGAAAAAGAAACAGATAAAAACTCCATTTACCATGTGTACAGCAATTAAGTTGGTAATATTCCAACAAAATGGACCGAATTCAAAATATTGTTATCCTTTTTGACAATCCGCAGTGTCAGTTAGTTTTACATACAGTGGTTCAAACAAAATGTCCAAACAGTATCGTGTCCTTAATACACCACCATTGAATAGACACCAAAATATCAATTTGGATAAGTGTGTACTATGATAACATATGACTTTATTTATTTTCATAGTGAACAAGGCTTTGCAGAATCTAAAATAGACTATTTAAATTACAAAAATATGTGTATAGCCTAAATGTACAGCGTTATCCACAAATTATGAAAAACATACAGAAATTAAAACAGCAAAGAGAGTTATAAATTAAACAAACAAACATTGTGGCTTCCGCGAAACTTTGAATGAGATGACTTGAATTTTACCACTAGGAATGCTGGGTGCAATAGCTTTATTGTAAATAGTAAACCTTAACATGTTTAATTATTCCATATTAGTAACAGTATATGATATACTGTATATCAGAACGTGAAATTAAAGGATAAAAATAGTCGACAAGAAGAGGGATATATTTTGGTTCAATAGTAAGTTTTTTAGTTTTTTTTGTTTTTTTTTTGCAAAAAATAATATTTTTCTTTTTAAAACAAGAAATTTGCATCAAATGGACAGTTTCACACAAAGATATTGTCCTGATTATCCAGTAGCAATTTGTAAACGTTCCTTCTACATAATAACTTCATAGATAACTGTCATTTTTCTAATGTGCTTCGTCTGGACGACTTAAAGGTTTGTTTGTGTTTCCTGACACATATGACGTGGAAATGAACTTGCCCTGCCTTTGTGTTATTGTACTATGGTATTTTTTGTATTCTTGCCTTTCATTTTTGCTAATGTGCTTTTACTATATGTCTTTTGTGCTTCTTTGTTACATATTTGTTTGTTTTATAGTGAGCAAAATCATAACACAATGTTGACTGATGTACCCCTATTTTTGACATGTTTTCCTATGCTGTCTGTTTGTTTTGTTCACACATTGTTGTCAATATGATTGTACTTTATGGAACTTTATGCAGCTGTCATACAAGTTTAGTTAGCGATACAACCAGGTTTAATAAAACATTTTCTACATAAGGAAATGCATGTACAAAGTCAGGAATATGATATTTGTTATCTATTCGATTGATGTGTTTGAGCTTTTGATTTAGCCATTTGATTAGGGACTTTCCGTTTTGAACTTTCCTCGGAGTTCAGTATATTTATAGGCTTTACTTTAATATATGATGACCTCCCTATACTGGTTATTTTTGAAACTCTAGATACCTAGAATCACAGCAAAGTCAATCATAAATATGGTATATTTTATTAATAACTTGTCTCTTTACCATTCCCTCTGAAAACAACAACAAAGGAGAAATCTTACTCTCAAGGCCGTTTAGCTGTCATCATTCTGTTTAACTGTATACTGTCATTGTCAATACAATGCACTCGGAGATGACTAACGAAGCTTTACTAAATAGAAGATCGGGATCAACGAAAGGCCACACAACCTTAAATATATTTAATTAGACATTTACTGTAGGAATGATTAGGACTGCATTGTCACGAATTGATCAACATAAAAAAATGTAAAACTGCTTTGTTGAGCAATAGCTTGTTTTTCATAATGGTAGTTGGTGCGTTTATACAACTTATATTGTATATGTTATCATATGGACGTGTAACAATCTTCTGTCATATCATAGCCTTTTATAACTGACTATGCGATATGGGCTTTGCTCATTGTTAAAGGCCTTGCGATTATCTATAGTTGATTTATTTAGTCTTTTACAGAGAGTTGTCTCATTGGCAATGATAGACTAGAACATTTTCTTTTTTATATAGCCAAATAATATCCAAATAAACCTCTGTCAATTATACATTTCGCGTATACACAAATGACACACCTAATTATCTGGGTTTTGTTCTCGCATTTGATAACATATTCTGTGGAATTGTAAGGTCCTATTATGATGCTATTATGAAGTACACAACATATCTAGTACAATGGTTTTCGCCAACTGCCTCGTTAAAAACAGTTTTAAAACAAATGGTTAACTTTTCCTCGGCCACGTTTACTCTTAATTGAACTCGTTAACAAGAATTGGTTGACCACATGCAATAAGTTTGTTATGCAATTCTTCGCAGTTATAGAAAGTTAAATATCAGAAATGGCTTCTAATCTGTAATTGACAAATTGTATGAAGAAAGGCAATAGTAGACTACCGCTGTCATAAATCGATGTATTCAATTCCCAATTGTTACATTTTTTGTATATTTGCATTGTGGGTGTTGCAGTAATAGCAGCAGACGCTTACCTCTTTTGACGCACCGTATCTCACTCTTTTTTAGTTCACGCCAATCCCTTATTATATGCGATTATTATATAAGTTAATAGTTATCAAAGGTACAAGGATTTAAATTTAGTACGCAAGACGCGCGTTTCGTCTACATAAGACTCATCAGTGACGCTCAGATCAAAATAGTTATAAAGCCAAACAAGTACAAAGTTGAAGAGCATTGAGGACCCAAAATTCCAAAAAGTTGTGCCAAATACGGCTAAGGTAATCTATTCCTGGGATAAGAAAACCCTTAGTTTTTCGAAAAATTCAAAGTTTTGTAACAGGAAATTAAAAAAAAATGTTCCTTAATTTTTATCTTTAAAACCTTTTCATCTTCTAACAGCCTTTCGTCTAGTTAGTTTATATATTGAACAAATAAGAATTTGTTTTTTTATTTGCCTGCATCATGTCTATGGTAGATATAGATTTTGGTGATTTAAAAGAAGAACAGAATTACTAGCTTTACATCGGACAATCGATTTTAATGACTTAAGTAAACTGATATCCGAAGATAAATTGATTTCTGTATTCTATTCTTGTGCTAAGATATTTTTGGTTATGTAGATATACCGAATGATTATTTTAGATTCTCAATTGTTTTTGTTTGCTATATTCACATTTCTTGATCGGTGTGAGAAATCCTTCACTAGTGAAATATCTATTATCGGCAAGATATTGGTCGAAATTTAAATATGACGTTAAACTTTCTTGGTTTATTCTAAATTTGTGGCGTCATGAAAAAGGCGACTATGTCTGATGCCTGATGACGTCACATTTAAAAAATATAAATCTTTGAAAAGGAAGGATCAGAATCAATTGAGAAACAGATTCCGAGGCCATAATTCGTGTATTACGTTATTTTGCCATTTTCAACAGTTTAGTTTTATCTATTAAAAAAAATAAGCAAGCCTTGCGCTTTAAATATTAAAATTTAACTGTCCCGATTGAAGAAATATCGTAACACACTTCGAGCATTACTGTAACAGATAAAAGAGGGACGAAAGATACCAAAGTGACAGTCAAACTCATAAATCTAAACCAAACTGACAACGCCATGGCTAAAAATGAAAAAAGACAAACAAACAACAGCACACATGACAAAAAATAGAAAATTAAAGAATAAACAACACGAACCCCACCAAAAAAACAAGGGGTGGTCTCAGGTGCTCCGGAAGGGTAAGCAGATCCTGCTCCACATGTGGCACTCGTCGTGTTGCTTATGTGATAACAAATCCGGTAAATAGTCTAATTCGGTAGGTCCCATTTATGAAAGGGAAGGGGGTTGTAGTTAGGAACGTAAGGAACATATCTGATATCATTTGTGACACGGTTATTCCATAACGGTAAACCAACTCGTGATGGCGTCCGTAAAATTTACGAAGGGATGATTTCAACTGCACCATTTGAAACTCTTGGTTTTATAGCTTCCTTGTGAGCAACAACCCTCTATCAAGAAAATCATGATAGGAATGCAAGCACGGGAATATCATATCAATTGGGAGATATATACCCCGTATGCAGGTGCTGCTGGAATGTTGCTACTTAGAAATGGAAAGGTCACAATTGGAA
Source organism: Mytilus galloprovincialis (assembly GCA_037788925.1). Classification (NCBI taxonomy): domain Eukaryota; kingdom Metazoa; phylum Mollusca; class Bivalvia; order Mytilida; family Mytilidae; genus Mytilus; species Mytilus galloprovincialis. The sequence continues at coordinate 85,562,298 of CM075333.1, read as the reverse complement.
AGCTGAAATCATCTCTTTTGTCGTAAAGTTTTGTTTTCAACCAACCCTCATTTTCAATTTCTAGATGTAAGTCAAGATATGAGGCCGACTTAATTGTATCTGTAGTATCCTTTATCTTTATCTCGATGGGATAAATGCGTTCCACATAGTCACCAAATTTTGAATTATTTAGTGAAAGAACATCATCTATATAGCGGGAAGTAGAGTTTAAGGATATTGCTAACTTCTTATCTTTCTTCCTAAGAAATTCCTAGTCTTTTGTAGTCAAAACGCGTGTCTGTCGTACAAAATCCGGGTATATCTGATGAGTTTATCTAGTCAAAGAGTATCAAAAATAATCAAGCTAATTATGTTTACAGTGAGGTGGTACATAACACTAGAGGGAGATAACTGTGTAAACACCAGCCAAATGTTTTAATCACGTGATAGTGTTGTCGAAATAAAAAGCTTCTCAATTATCAAAATAAGTGTTATACGTAATATTTCCGACAGGTTCAATTTTCATTTATTTTTGTCAATGGGTTAAAGTAAAGCATAAAAATTTTATCAAAATTTCTTGAAAATTAAATGAACCAAATTGATTGTATTCTAAGGGTATGGAACCACCTAAAAGACATAACCCATAGGACTGTTACCTCTCTTTAAAAAATGACCACATGTAACATATAAACGCCGTTACTGAATATATGTCGTCAATGAATTGATGTCAAAGATTGACATTGAACTTTAAAAAATCAAGTTGGCGTAACTGTTTCCTTTTCAAATAAATACATGCATCTACATTTCTCTTAAAATGTCAGCTGCAAGAACATTTGCAGACGTTTGACGTGATGTATGACGTAATGGTCTGTAAAAATTTGTTATGTAATAAGGTAAAAAGATGTTGGGTCATTGCTCTGTTCTGTTTCCGACGTTTTGCTTTTAGATAATATCCGTTTATATATACATAGTATATTCAATCACTTATCAAGCCAAAACAGATGTGTAAATTAATGAACGGAAAACGCTCAAAGGAAATTAGACGTTTATCATTAAGAAACATTGCTTCTGAAATATCAATTGCTTAGAAATAAATTTGTTCTTGAACGTATTCATATGAACAGTGAATAGATAGAAGAAAAACTTCGTGAAAATGGATTTGGAAGTTCGCTCTATATATTCAAATATATAAACGGTATTTTGTATTTATTTATTTCGAATAAAAAAGAAAACTCCTTTCGACTGGTTAACACTTAGTGGCTCTACATAACTGATTATGTTAAAAACCGTATGTACTTGAACATGGTAACTCGAATAGAAGACAAAATCTGCTTTCCTAATGCTTACAGTTTACAGCAGGTGCAAACGTATAAGCTGCTTTATTACAAAATGGAACTCTCAGATGAGAGTACATACATAAGTCTTAATAACGTTTTGTTACATCATAATAAGATTGTCTGAGCTTTAAGAGCAATGCACAACACTTCACAAGAGGTTGATAACAGATTAATCCCGAGAAAAAAAAGAGATGAAAAAAGCGAATTAGATAAATTACGAATGTTTTTTTCAATTGGTTTGACAAAAATGAAGCTAGTGGCGATTTTTATTCAGAGAATATTTTGTGCATTTCTTATCTTGTTAGTACAGTGTATTAAATGTGTTCTTCCCATTCCTTTAAGGTGGATCACTTGTATATTTTCTCAGGGAAAATTTTCTTAAATTATGCGGGAATGTAGAGTTTTCCCAAATGCATGTTTTATTTTTGATATAAAAGTATGGATCTTCGTGCTATTCTTTTATTTTGCAAGTAATGCAAAATTGCGAAATTTGTGCAAATATTGTTCGTAAAAAAAACCCAATATTTGACGAATAAAATGAAATCTGTGGAATAGAATATTGAAGTCTCTGATAATAACGGCCGCATACATCAACCAATCAGGATTAGCTATACTCTAAATTCTGAATACGATGTCATCTTCATGAAATAGCTGCGCCCATAAAACATAATGGTTATTGTAACCTCTAATGAAATAACCAATGAACAAATCGTGTAGTGTCATGTGAAATCTGAACGCTATCAAAAACAAAAATTATGAAACATGAGTGTTTCATGTAAAATCATAATACCAGCCATAACAAAAATCGGGTAAAGTTTTATTGGTATCATATAAAAAAACAAGAACACCAAAACAAGATTTAGGGCAAGTATAATCAACACCTTTTTGAATATATAAATATTCTGTCAGTGACAAAAGTAATGCTTTATAAAAAATGAAAAAATAATATAAAACCTTCAGAGGAAGCATTTTAAATCGTGCTGAGTATAAAAAAGATAAGAGTTCTATTTCATTCATAGAATATCTTCAATCCGATCTTGACTTATATAAAAAAAAAAACCACAAAATTCAATTAATATCAACGCACTACCACGCAATTTTTTTTTATGAATGAATAAAGTTCGGTGTGAAATCTTACATGGGTTGAGAAATAAGCTAATGATAGCTTAATTACTGAAGCCAGACTATAAGAGAGATTCTATAATGGCATTGAAATACAATACCCCGTTGGTAACTTCAAAATTGTTATCACAGAAAAATCAAGTTAATCTAATAGAAATTATCAGACAACGTTCAATCAGTTAAAAGATAGCCTGAAGCCTGGGTATTATTATAACATTATCAAGTTCGAAAGGATCGGCATAACATGACCTTGGATAAGGAACTTTTTTCACAGTAACTGGACTCATGGTAAATATGTATTGCAATCTAAACCCTCAACACAGTGTGCATTAGGAATTCTGTACTGAAATTAAGTTCAGAGAATATTTTGAAATATAAAATTAAAATTAACACTGCATTTATTTACTAGTACTAGATAACTTAACAAATTTCTCAATGTTTCCGATAGGCGTTTCGTACAACCGTTTCATTGATTATCGAATCTGAAACTCCCAGCATTGACTAGGGTACTGAGGAATAATGATCAACATTTTTACCAAAGATGATAAAAAAATAAATTGTCAAATCTTAACATGACAAATCTGAAATCAAGTCATGTTTATACGAATTAGCATGTGCAATGCCTACCATTGTACAGGCTTGTTTCAGATATATAAACAAGACTTAATTTCATAGATGTTTTCCTAGTCTTTTAAAATAGTCGGGTTTATGGTACTATTATATTTACATGCTCTGAAAAGAGCTACAATCGCTACAAATAAGATTTTAATCTTCAAAATATTAGGAATTTTACATTGGTGCTTATCCTTAGAACAGATAATTCTACAATATTCTTCACATCATTTTGATCACTCAACCTGTTTCAAGTTATGAAACTAATTCTTACTATCAATTACAATAAAAAAAACTTTTTCACCAATTATGTAAATAATAAGGTGTTTCCATGGCTGTTTTATACGGAACTGTTTATAGCAATTTATAAGGTGTACAGCTTTCTCTGCATTCAAAATCCCTCTGTTTTTTAACTCATTCTGGTTTGCTTATTATTGCTTCAACCGGTAACTAAATGTGCGTATGTCATATGATATATGTCTATATATTTGTATCGGTATTGTACTCGACCCGGATCTTATTAATTATCGACAATATTATATATACATGTAGTTATGAGTTTGGAATTGTGTAATGTTTAAATCCACACAATTGTCCTATACTAGTTATATAAATATAAAAAGCTGAATTATTTGATTCATCGTTTTTACGTCATACCGGCTAACAAATAGGGATGGTTTTATTTTAGTGGTATAAATAGACAGGAATGATATATAACACCACATTCCTCATTGTGTTACCTATAATGCTCATTATTGAAAGGAAAGTTTTACTTTATCAGTGTAACCTATATAACATAATTTGTTTCTGATATTGCTAGGTGAATAGTCATAACGAATTTATTGGCAATGCCATTCGTGATGATTGAAGAAATTGAATACAGACTTATTTTGACCCGGGAACATGGAATCAATTATAATTCTTTACTGTTGTACTGTAATAATCGATTCTATTACAAAATGTACAGGATGTATTATAAAAATATAGATGACTACCATTTTCTACATTAGAAAATGCTTGTACCAATTCAAAAATATGACAGTTGTTAATCATTTGTTTGATGTGTTTGAGCTTTTAATTTTGGCATTTCATTACGGACTTTCCGTTTTAACGACTAATCTTTTGTAGACGAAACGCGCGTCTGGTGCAAATACAAAATTTCAATCCTGGTACTATGATGAGTTTATTTGCAATCTTACTATTTTGTAATAATAACTTAAAGGACATTTAAAATGTATTTGTTTTAAGTAGTCCCAGGCTTTCATAAAATTGTGAGATTGAAGCTGTGAAACTCCCTATTGTTTTCAAAACCATAGATAATCCATATATATATATATATATATATATATATATATATATATATATATATATATATATATATATATATATATATATGTTCATAACGTGTGTCAGCTATAATTCTCACATGGTTGAGCTTGTTACGGTGTATCTATTTCCCCATGAAACTACATTACTCGTATCATACTGAACAGTAAGTGATATAAAAATGCATTAATTGGTTTTGCCTGGTAGTATCCTAGTATAAATAAAGGCAACAGTAGTATATCGCTGTTCAAAACTCATAAATCCATGGACAAAAAAAATCGGGGTAACAAACTAAAATTGAGGAAAACGCATCAAATATAAGAGGAGAACAACGACACAACATTAAAATGTAACACACACACACACAGAAAAGGACTAAGCATTAGACAAAATCCTATGAGAATAACAAATATAATAGAATACATATAGTATGTGTGTTACGAAACCGTTACATTTCAATTGGATATTACTTAGACTTGCTACAATTCCATTTCGTTGATTTCTTTTTTACTATTTAATATTTTTACTGAAAATTGCCCGTATACATATTGCCCTTGGAGATGTCAGTATAAATGGCAATTTCTTAGGTAAAGCAGTTAAATTATTAAAGAAACACAGAAAATGAAGTTCAACGATGACCTTCAAATGTCACAAAGGACTAATCCCCACGACAACGGGAATTTCTGATATTTTCTTCATTACAAAGAACACCCACATCTTCCAATACAAATTATTTGTTTGCAGAATTTAATTCAATTCTAAGGCATACAGAAAGCTTCAAGATACCTGGTGTGAATGTTTGACACCGGAAACTGATTTTTTTTGGATAACTCGTTATAATCAGATACTTTTTGATATCAACTATCGTTATTTGAATTCAATAACTTTGTGTTTTTTCCAACTGTCATAAATTGAAGGTGTGTTTACTAACTGTTAATTTAGATACTGATCCCTGTAAGCTCGTTGATCCCTTGAATACTCTTATTTTTGAAGATTATCAATTTGATTAACACCGGTACCACATTAGGATTTTTTCATTTTGTTTTTCATGATTGGTACTAAATTGATTCTGTTTTGAATAAATTAAAGCACAACTCATAAGGGTCGTACAGTAACCATTAAATGTTTCCATCAACATTATTTGGGTTTTGATAGATATTTAACTTAGTGGTAATTATAATTCCTCTCCTGACAAGGGTTAAGATACTTGTTCGGTGAAGTCATAACTGTAACAATGTATAGCGAAAGTAGCTAGTTTACTTATCAACAAATGTGAGCATGCGCATTAATTCCATAGTAGTCTTGAAATATATTATAACAATAAGGATTAAATCCTCTTTGTAAAATATTAATTTAATTATTTCAAGATGAAATTGTTTCAAGTTGATGCATGAACTTGTTAGAAAATGAAAAACCATCATTTTAGCTATCAATCGAAAAAAAGCATTGACAATATAGAGCACAAGGTTCGACAAGCAACATATTCTAGTCATAGCACTGATAACTAAAACAAACATAATAATAAACAACAATGCAAATTGACCTTTTTTGTTGTGTTTCCTTGAATTGCATAATGTTGTTGCTGCTATAAGTAGATGATATAAAAAAGAAGATGTGGTATGATTGCCAATGAGACAACTATCCACAAAAGACGAAAATGACACAGACTTTGTATCCCGAATAACATTAAGAATATAAACCAACCCGACCAAAGAGCAGAAAACAGCAGAAGGGCATCACTGGGTCTTCAATACAGCGAGAACCCGGAGGCGTGCCTCATCTGGCCATTAAAACTGTATACTAATCAAGTAACATATATCATGCAGTATAGAATATGTCAGTGGTATGGACCCTGTGGTATAAAATTAGCGATGCAGACCTAGTGGTATAGACTTAGCGGTATTGACCTATTACTATATTCCATAAGCGATTTAGAATCAGGTTATTTATTCAGCGGTATTGTAGACTCAGTAGTATAGACTCGATTTTATAAACCCAACGATATAGACTCGGTGGCATAATCCAAGAGGTATAGACTAAGTGGTATAAGACAAGAAATATAAACCAATGGTTAAAACCAAGCGGTATAAATCAAGTGCAATAAAACCATCACTTATTTGTGCAAACAGGTTAAATATACTACAAATAAAGATGCACCTAGGCACAATCTATATGAACAGAGGAAACAAAGTATGATTCTAATGCAATTTTTTCATTGGCTAAAAGTTGCCGTCAAATCCACAGTTGACCAGGCGTAACTAAGGAGGGACCCGCCATTTTGAATTGATTGAATCAACAAATGTTCGAATACTGTTATATAATCGAAAATAAAACAACACCTACCTCGAATTCGCAGTTTTAATGTTATTTTATCCGAATTTGAATCGTACAGGTACCATATTATCTTCCAGTTTGTAAGTTTTCATTTGTATGACGTCACGTTTACCAACACAATCCAGATGCTACTCATCTTTCTTGAACTATGACTTGTTTAGAGTCAATATAATTGCTGACCCATCTTGTTTATGTGGATGCAACATTAAGACTGTACACCATTACTGTTTGACTGTTCTTCATATACACACCAGGTAGAAATTCTGATGAACAATCTAAGATAGTTTCATGATGAGTTTAATATGCTGAATGTTAAGTTTATTAACATCTGGTTATCCGACCCTCTCGTATGGACAAACGTCAATACATTTTTAACATGTATTCGAATTTATCAAAAGGTCTGAAGATTTCTTGTTATGTAGAAAAAGTAAATTTGCGGTACATCCTCTTCATCATCGTCATCATTACTAAATTTAAAATGTTTCATCTTTTTCAATTGATAGACTCGTAAAGTATTGTATATTTTGAATTATTGCATGCTCATATTGATATTATATTGTAATTTATTGTTATTCGGAGCGGAATTATTAAGTAGGGTTTACTTGTGTCCAATCCATTTTACTTTGAGTAAATAAAATATGTTTAAACTAAACTAACTTGTGCAATTAATTCATGTTTTGGTTGCATATATGCAATCAAATTTCGAGTTTATATCTTCAAAATAACGTAAAATGGAAAACAAAGGAACAATATCCACACTTACAATTGATGATTAAACTTAATCTTTTATAATAATATTTTATAAACAATAATGACGCAGATAAAACGTTGAAAGTTATTCTATGCTTTTGACTTGTAAATGAAATGGAGGAGTAGATCTAAGATTAATATTTCCTTGCATTTTATTTGCTTTTAAAATGTCAGATTCTATACATCAATCGAATATAAATCAAATGTTTGGATAATCAAATTCTATCCAATAAATACATTGTATTAGTTGCTAATAAATGAACAATGAATAATACATACTTCTTCAAAGTGAAACTGTATGTCTAGATTTTGGTTTACAAGATACGTTAACATCAAAGGTGTATAGTTCAAGGGTTAAAATGCGGACAAATGTATGTTGTGTTCATAAGTTGACTTGTTTCAAGTTTATCAGAGAATGTACCTGACCAGATATGTAACATTTTATCGAAAAGAAATTGTGTAATCATATGTTTTCTTTCTTCTAAATGCGGGCGTGTTATACTTGTCATTTTTGTCATAATTAGGTATGATTTGCACTGATTTCTTGAAAGTCTTAGTTGTTATGAATCATAAAATGTAATCAAAAGTATATATTTTTTTTCAAATCAAAGAAAAAAACCATAATGACGAAGTCACTTTCAATTACGTGGTTTAATTTAAGGATTATAGCTTGTCGTTATCAACCTCTGCAATGAATATATTTTTCAGAGCAATCACCAACAGCAGAGGAATGACTATCGATTGAAGTGAAGATTTCACAACTATAATAGTAAAGACAGCGGACACGATGAACGTATCGATGCTTCCGGTCAAAAATATAACGCAACAATTATTTGATTATATTGGAGATAATATTTCAGAATTTCAATTTTCTGCGGATTTTGATTACGAGGATATTTTAAAAGAGTTTCCCGAACTTTTTGGTAATAAAGGTAAAGACACTGGAACATGGAGTCCTATGACAATATCATTAGCAGTGCTTTATTCCATTGCTTTTATACTTGGAATAACGGGAAATATTTTTGTAATTGCTGTTGTTGCACAGTACAAACATATGCGGACTTTAACCAATGTATTCCTTGTAAATCTGACGGTAGGAGATTTACTTGTTGCTCTAATATGCATTCCTATTACTCTTGGAGAGTATGTTTATAAAGAGTATATATTCGGAACTGTTATGTGTAAACTTGCACCTTTTCTACAAGGGTCCGCCGTGGCAGTAAGTGCTCTAAGCCTTTTATTCATCGGTATAAACAGATACTTTGCTATCCATCGTCCACTCAAAGCTAAAATTATTTTTTCAAAGAGAAAAATCTACTTAATGTTAGTATCAGTGTGGGTACTTTCATTTTCGGCTTTTGTTCCTTTATTGGTGGTGAACCATGTACAGGTGACAGATTTTTTATCTTTTAAGAAACGTTCGTGTTCCGAAGGATGGATCCGTTTACAATATAAACAATTCTACAATGTATTCATATTTGTTTTATTGTTTTGTATTCCACTTTTTGTTATGGTTTTAGCCTATACAAGGATAGGAATGACATTATGGGGAGATGAAGGGAAAGTTTTTATAGAAACATCACGGGGACATAGCTATCAAGCTGAACGGATTCTACGTCAGAGACGTCGGACTGTAAAAATGTTGATTGCTGTAGTTAGTATATTTTGTATTTGTTGGCTGCCATATTACATTGTGAATATTTGGATTGACACAAATTTAAGCGACATGAGTTCTACAGGCTTTGTGACAACGTATATTTACCCGGTGCTTCAAGTCCTTGGTCTATCGAACTCTGTTGTTAACCCGGTGTGCTACTGTTTTATGAGTACCGGTTTTAGAAAGGCATTCCTGAAACTTTGTTGTAAACGACAACTCACAAAAAGAGGTTCGAACGCTTTGTTAACTATTAGATTCAGATCAAGTGAGGATAGTCCTATCGATAGTTTGGAAACAGCGATATCTCGCGATCATCATGATCATGTGATAACAGGTACACTAAAATCATAATTGTTATTGTTTAATCAAAATTGTAGAACAAATTGTTACTGTTAAAAATGTTTAAATGTAAATAAATATATTTATTTGAAACATGATTTTCTGTACAATAAACTAAAAACTGAGTTCTGACAAAAGCAGTTCCACCATATATTTTTTTCTTTTTAAGAATAACTAAAAAAAAGCTTTGATGAAAAAAAAAATATAGTCACAAAAGGTTGTGCGTGATTCAAAATTTCATTGAACACCCGAAGTTATCTGAATGCCCAGATTACCGTAATGACTTAGTCCAAATGATTATTTGGCACTTGACACTTGCAGAATAATAAAACATACAACTTTAATTGCAAGTTCCGTCTTTTGTTCTTATGCTTACGTTTCCACCTATTGAAGATTCGGCATCATCAGGAATTAAGGTTTATAAACTCTACAAAAATATAACCGCCATTGAAGATTATTTATAAAAGTCGCCAATTAAAATCATAAAAAAACGGGAATCTGATATTTTGAACGTCTTACATGCAAACTCAAGGACGAAAAAACATTGATAGAAACAATGCATGATTATTAAAATAAGAATCTGTGTGTATGTTTGCCAATGAGACAACTCTCCATTAGCAACCGAATGACACAAACATTAACACCTACAGGTAAGCGTACGGGCTTTCGTCAACAATCAAAGTCCATGCCGTATAGCCGGCTTTAAGCTTTAGCGATGATCTTTGCATCTTTATGTCATTGTTTTTGTATTTAGAAGGAAATGTTTTTGCAGATATTTCGTCGTCTGAACGAATTGATTAATAACGGATAGACTTTGGAATCGTTGAAAGATTGTCATATTTTATAGCCTCTAGTTCATTACCGCAATATGATATATAGATATCTTTATTGCTGAACGTGGTGCTTTGGTCGCTTTCAGAATACCGTTTGGAGACAATTTATCTGATACATATCCTTATTGTTTTTCTTAACAAATTGATGCAAACAATAACTTTCGGAGCATGTCACATTGTTCATTCATTATTACGTAACATTTTAAAAGAGGGTAACAACTATGGAAAATGTCAGGATGAAAGTTTATTTAATCATAATAACTACATACATGTATGTATCACCTCAAAGGTTATTGTATGTGAATTGAATTCATTCCTGGCAGACGACTGACAGCATTAAGTTTATATTGTTTTTTTAATTTGGGATTCCTTTATTTTTGATTCAGAGCATGTTACGGTATGCCAAACGTGTTATTATCAAGGTCTTCAGCGTCGTTTCTGAACCGATAAAGTAAAATTCGAAAATGAGAAATGATGTTTAGTGTGTTTACTAGCTTCAAAACAGTAAAACTTTTCCTTCCAATTTCTCCATTTAACATTGCATCATATTTTGTTTTTTATCAATGAAGGCTTAAGTGCTAAATGCCTATTTTACATTTTATAATAAAAATAACTTGAAATAGAACGTTTTATATGTATGATTTGTTGATATGTCTTAACAATCATTCCGTTTGAATGGGTTTACACTTGTCATATGTAGGACTCTTCATACATGTAGCTTCCTGTTCGGTGTGAGTCAAGGCTCAGTGTTGAAGACTGATTTTGACCTACATGTATTATGATTTACTTTTACAAAAAGTTACTTTGACGGAGAGTTGTCTCATTGGCACTCATACCACATCTTCTTATATCTATATATGGAATTTTTCTTCCATCGTTTTATTTTATATACAATTTCTGACAAGACAAATGTTTTTCTTCATTTGTATTTGCACGACGTGCAGGGTCAAAGTATTTAACACCATGTTAAGTTGATTATATTGGATTCATGTCGGTAATATTTTGTTATGCTTCCATCTAGTAATTTTAAGAAAATATCATCAGATTTAAAGTTGTATGTATTTCACAAGACTTGTTATTCAAGACGATTATTTATTCTTTCTGCATTAGAAAATTATAATTAAGAAAAGAATGTAAACATCATTTCTCGTCCTGAACATGCATGAAATATATGTCACTTGATGTTAAGCAATTAACAATCAATCAATAAGTATCATGTCACTCATACGCCTTGAAAACTGAAGATAAACTGTTCAGAATTTAAGTCAATAAGTCAATTTTATCAAAGCTGCGATTAGTTTTGAGTTTGAGTTGATAAATAATTAAATAACAGCTATCACTCAAAACATAAGACACATTTAATGTTTACAACATTTAGAAAACATTCGTATTATAAGAATTATTAAGTGCACTAGATTGGTTTCTTAAGCTTGCAAAAGCAATCTGCAAACACGTCAGTCGGGATAAATATGTTTTTAAATGACAGATTTAGTGTAATACTTTTTCTTTATCATTATTCAAATATCGCTGATGGTCTTATAAGCTGTAGTCAAGTAATGCATACAATCGGAATCACTACAATCGATCTTGTATTGCCGCTTACATCCATAACGTACATAAAAATCACCATCAATTTATATACAACACGAACATAAACAATATCACCACAGGATATGGGGAAAAAATCTCTTATGTGTTTATAACAATATGTTTTTGTAAATATGGATAATAACAGATGTAGAAAGTGCGTCACTAAGACAGATACCAACATATCCATGCAAGACATGTAACAACAGAAATACATATATGCATATGAATATAGCTACATATCAATAGATGGTATAACGTGTTGTTTATTCTTTAGTTTTCTATGTTGTGTCATGTGTACTATAATTATTGTTTATCTGTTTATATTTTTTTCATTTTTAGCCATGGCGTTGTCAGTTTATTTTCGATTTATGAGTTTGACTGTCCCCAATTATCTTTCGTCCCTCTTTTTCAAATCATCCATAAAAAACGATGTTAATAAGTCAATACCAAAAACTACCGTCAAAATACCTTAAAAGTACAAATACTAAGGGCATATATGTTTGATCAACATCTATTTGACCTTTTGAACTTGTTCCGACCAACGGTTTTCTCGAGTAAAACAACACTAATTACCATATCAAAGAATGTTTAGCAAAGGAATTATACACCAACGTACTTTATATTCTAATGTATCGAACCTATCTGTAAGTCTTTCCTGTCAAATATCTGCTGCTGCTCTTTTAAAAGTACAGTCTGAATTCTGATGCGCAAAAAATGTGTACCTTGTCTTGCCGACTTGTATCTTTATTCATATAAGATCGTATTTATACTATAATTGTTGATCGCATTTGTTTCATTGAACCTGACATGAAGGATATCACTGATACAATAAAGTCTTCTGTATACATGTACCTTTACTAAGATCTAGATGATAACAACGTTTCTGTAAATGTTTGAACTAATTGTACTATAGAAAAAAAATCCAGTAGAAGTTATATATGGTATACTTAACGGAAGTGTGTTGATTACACACCTGTGGTCTCTACTGTTTTGTGAACTGATGTCCTTTCGTTGTTAGATTTTATGTCGCGTTTTCTCCCTCTGGTTTTAAATCCTACCTGGTATTTTGTCTTACACGCGAGGAGTAGAAATTAAAAAAAAAAAAGATCTCGTGCATGCCAAAGATATACAGAATGTCCATACAAAATAAACCTTATAAAAGCGATTTTATTACAAAACTGAATACATATTTATGGGAATCGTAAAAATATACACGGGATGTCTATAGAAAAAAACCTATAGAAATAATATGGGAAATTCAATGGTAAAAAATAGACAGAATTTCCATACAAAATATTCAATGTAAAAAGTTGATTTGTTTGAATACTGGATACTTGTGTATGTGAACTGATAACTCGCATAAATAATTGACAAATAGATGTTGACTCTAATTATAGTATTATTAAAAAGTAAAATGGATATGGAATGTATGAACAAACACGACATCTTTCATATTAATTTCCATCTCATAACATTCTTTACAACGTCGTTAATGACACTTGTTTCAGATGATTTTATGGTCCACAAACTGAGTTATCCATAAATTGAATAACATAACTGATGGATCATCTTAGAAATAATAGATTTTCAAACAGCTATGAGCTTTTTGTTGGACAGAACAAATATATAACCACGGAAACACAAGCACTTCCGGTATGTATGTTATTACGTTACAAGCCACAAGACTACAAATTTAGCTCAGTGAATGTACTTTACCTCTTTTTTTATTATTTAATTTAAACTGAATATAATATCGGTTGTCCTTTATATAATTTTAGCCTTGGTAGTTTACCTTCGTCATCTAATATGTTAGTATTTTCAATCATTTAGCGCCTTTTTAGTATTTGATATGTTTTCTACATGAACTGCTTACCGGTCCATTGAACCTGTTACTTTATGTCTATAGACAAGAACATTTTCACAAAGTTTCACAATACTGTGATAAAAATATTGTTTATATATCTCAATACATATTATGTTCAATCACATGATCAATCCTTCAATAAATATATATTGTTCAAACTTAATTTTCAAAAGAAAATTGGTTCCTATTTCAAACATTCCCTGATTTATAGTAGTCCAAATAACCAATGCTTCATTTTGGATGACCCACCTTCCTGTTTTGGTTTGTATCCATTTGTTCTCGTTCTGAATGTGCATGAAGTATTTGTCACTGGACGTTCAGGAAACAACAATGAATCATTTTCAAGATAATCAATTCGTATATTCATACAGATAATCGTTCGACATTTTTGCAGAAGCATGTTTCTGAATGTACACATTACGACCGAAAGACCTGGACAATTGTAAATTTTCCAAAACAATCCAACGAATTCAAACACCGAAGGTGACAATAGTTGTATTGTCCGTATGATTACCACAAATATCGTCCCTCTGGGTGATTACCGGAAGTCGTTTGCAATTGTTAGATATTGATCGTCGCTTTTTTTTAATAATTTAGAAGTTTTACAGCTGTCATTTCTCTGGTCGATTCCCCAAATTTCTCAAATACTCCTATTTGTATTCGGTTGATTACAGAAATCCTCGTGCATGGGCATCTATGATTAAAATAAAATTGAGAAAGGAAATGTGGAATGTGTCAAAGCGACAACAACCCGACCATAGAGCAGACAATAGCCGAAGGCCACCAATTGGTCTTCAATGTAGCGAGAAACTCCCACACCCGGAGGCGTCCTTCAGCTGGTCCCTTAAAATATGTTTACTGGTTCAGTGATAATGGACATCATACAAAACTCCGAATTATACAAAAGAAACTGAAATTAAAAATCATACAAGACTAACAAAGCCCAGAGGCTCCTGACGGGACTTGGGACAGGTGCAAAATTGCGGCGGCCGGGTTAAACATGTTTATGAGATCTCAACCCTCCCCTATACCTCTAGCCAATGTAGAAAAGTAAATGCATAACAATACGCACATTAAAATTGTTTGATTGTCAAAGTTGACTTTTTTTCGAATGTGTTCTTGTCAAGAAGTTCGAATTCATATATGTCTAATACTGTGGCTAGTTTCTTAGAAAAAATGGATAGTTATTCGTATGTTTCGAATACATGGTTGTTTAAATTGGCTGCATACATTTGCGCATGAATGGCATGAATACAAACGCCCTGCTCTTAAACGAATGTTCGTTTATGTGTATTCCCTCAGTTGTCCGAAAGGATTGACAGTTTACTGGATTCAACTCATATCAGACTGTAATTGATAACACTTTTTAAATCGTGATATGTCAGAAACCCTCTTGGTGATTCAAAATACGAGCGTATTGATAAGTCGGCCAAAGCATATTGAAGTTCATTTCAGCTAATATTATATGTTCAATCGTCTGGCTTTTTGCTTTCGTTTTGTTGATGACAATATATGTATCAGTGACAACATGGGTGATGAAGACAAAAGAAAACAATCAAGTAAATGTAATGTCATTGTAGTAAAATATACATTTGCATACAACTAACTTATGGTGAATTTCTTCATTACTCATCGGAATTAACCTTGTTCTCGTTTTATTTAAATTAAAGAAAAAGTAATTATAATATTGCAAAGAGAATTTTAAGTCGTATGAGATACAATTTATTTTACGTAACTTTATTATCCTGTCGTTTTGCATATTACGTAAATGAATCTTAATGAGACAATATTGATGAGTCGCCTGAGAAATTAAGATTTCAACGGATTTTCTCCATGTTTCCGTGATATACAACATAAATTACAGCTTATTTATGACTGTAATTTGTCAAAGCTTGGTTAATAATTAATTCTTAAGAGTCGTAATAATTCAATTTATCACATTTGTATATAAAAAAAAGAAAATAAATTGGTGAAAATCAATTATTTGTAGTAGATGAAAACTTTATAATATTGATTTTTTTTATCTTTAAATGATGCTAAATCAATTGCTGCTCCATATATTTGTGGCAGACATGTGCACCTAATCGGTCTAAATAATTGTTCTTTTGTACCCAGTTTTTATGGTTTGTTAACAAAACAGTCCTAGAAAAATGGACGAGAACAGTTTTACTCTGTTTATGTTGTTGTCATCTTAGCGGTCGACTTTAACATTCGATCAAGTTTAAGACTAGACAATTTATGTTTTAAATTACCATGCTAGATTTAACCAACCGATTGATAGATTTAACCAACCAATTTTGTTCAATGCCATGTAGAAATAATTCATTTAATTTTGTCTCACCTTGACGATGTCGAAAAGGGAGACATAGGTATGCTGTGTCCATCGTCGGCGGCAGTGTCAACAATATATTAGTGGTACATGTACCTCATTGATATTAATTAGATATAGGAAGATGTGGTGTGAGTGCCAATGAGACAACTCTCCATCCAAATAACAATTTTAAAAAAATATACCATTATAGGTCAAAGTACGGCCTTCAACACGGAGCCTTGGCTCACACCGAACAACAAGCTATAAAGGGCCCCAAAATTACTAGTGTAAACCCATTCAAACGAGAAAACCAACGGTCTAATCTAGATATTAAGTATACAAAGTATATATATTTAGTTGTGTTATCATTGACACTGCTCGTTACCATGGAGAATCATAGGCCATCCCCTCTCAGTCATGATCTATTGACTTTTAAGTTTTGCTGAGTTTACATGCATTAGATGGTATTAACTATACAATAGAAGATGTGGTATGATTGCCAATTAGACAACTCTCCACAAGAGACCAAATGACACAGAATTTAACTATTAGTTCCATGCCTATAACAACTATTGAAAAAAATCATGCATCTATGACTAAATTGTGCTCCTTTACTTGACGACTTGTTTCTTTATTATTATGAGGCTGACTTCATACAAAAACTTCTTAAGAAGAAAGATAAGAAGTTAGTGATATCCTTTAACTCTACTTTCCGCTATATAGATGATGTTCTTTCACTAAATAATTCAAAATTTGGTGACTATGTGGAACGCATCTATCCAATCGAACTAAAGATAAAGGATACCACAGATACAGTTAAGTCTACCTCAGGTATTGACAATTCACTTGGAAACTCAACATAATCCCTCACACTTACCAAAGAGGAAATCCTGGATAATCATAGGTTTGTTCTATGTTCCTTTGGAATTTCAACCAAAGATGAAGAACTGGATCTGCCATCACTGTATTGGATACCTAAACTACATAAGTGTCCTTACAAACAACGGTATATTGCTGGGTCTTCCAAGTGCTCCACGGAACCTCTTTCTAAATTATTAACATCTATTTTATCAGCAATAAAAGACGGGCTTCAAAGTTATTGTGAAACTGCCTATTCTAGAGGGGGCGTGAATCAGATGTGGATACTTAAAAATTCCAAAGATCTTTTAGAGTGCATACAATCTAACTCTCTTTCATCTTGTAACAGTATTAAAACATTTGACTTTTCTACTCTTTACACTAGTATTCCACATTCAAAACTAAAAGACAAATTGAAAGAGTTGGTATTGCTTTGCTTCGTAAAAAAGAATGGCCAACGTAGGTACAAGTATCTTGTCTTAGGGAGGGATAAATCCTACTTTGTAAAGGATCACTCTGATTCGAACAAAAAAAACTCTGAAACTGATATTATCAAGATGCTTGATTTCTTGATTGACAACATATTTGTTACGTTCGGAGGACGTGTTTTTCAACAGACTGTCGGCATTCCAATGGGAACAAACTGTGCCCCTCTACTTGCCGAATTGTTTCTTTATTATTATGAGGCTGACTTCATGCAGGAACTTCTTAGGAAGAAAGATAAGAAGTTAGCAATATCCTTTAACTCTACTTTTCGCTATATAGATGATGTTCTTTCACTAAATAATTCAAAATTTGGTGACTATGTGGAACGCATCTATCTTATCGAGCTAGAGATAAAAGATAATACAGATACAGTTAGGTCGGCCTCATATCTTGACTTACATCTAGAAATTGACAATGAGGGTCGGTTGAAAACAAAACTTTACGACAAAAGAGATGATTTCAGCTTTCCAATTGTGGACTTTCCATTTCCAAGTAACAACATTCCAGCAGCACCTGCATCTTTCGTCCCTCTTGACAATCAGTACAGTCTGTGTATAGAGAACCACTGGTGGTAAGTCAAAAATAGTTTATATGCATTTGAATGAGAGTTGGCATACAGCCCGTAACAGAGTAGTGATCGAATTCGCGTTTCTTTACCGTCAGAATAAGTTACGTTATCGAAAAACTTATTTCAGAAGTGACATAATTTAATTTTCTTCATCGACAAAATATTTCATGTCCAACGTGTAAGTTTTCATTGTTTAAGTCGAAGGTTTTTTAACACAGTAAAACATTTTTTATAATCAACCTCTGTCATTGGCATTTTCATTTTAACGGTAAAGGATCAAATACGGGATCTCCGAAATTTCTATCATTTGTTACGAGGAAATCATTATGCAATCGAACATATGTCTTTGTTCATGACACATATTATGAAATACAAAGGAGTTGAAATGATCAAATACTTTCGAACTGACGGAACATGTATAGGAAGCTAAATTATTGCACATCTATGTACTACTTAAAATTGTACTTCGATCTGTTGCGTCCTTAAAATGTTCTGACCGTCCTAAGATTTAATGTACGGAAATGTTTTGGTAAATTAAATTCAAATCCGAATTGAATGTTTATGACACACAAAAAGAGAAACCAGAATCTCTTGATGACCAAACGTATGTACACGTATGTACACGTTGGGGCGATTTAGAGCTTTTCAGAAGGAGTGAGATTCCACCCTTGTTGAAAGCCTTGTGGAGACCTCTAGATTTTTAAATTCCCTCCGTTTTTCTCATGGATGGAGTGTGGTCTCTCTGTAAATTATCCCATATCTTTTCATTTTCCTATTTACCGAAGGTTCCATGTGAAAATTTCCATTGGATAATATCTGTTAAACTAAATGTACAAAACAGGCTCAAGAAAAGGCGAAATTTCTTTTTCTAACCCGAACTAGAAATAGATTTTTTTCTAATAGAGCACCTTACATTATCGTCAATATGTTCAGGCATGTGAAAAATTATATAATTATACTCAAGAAAGAAACCCTGAACAGGCCTTCAGCAATAATTTTTACCTATTTAATATTAAGTAAATATTAACATGTACATGTATTTGATAAATTACAGATATAACAAAGAAACTGCCCGGTATTCGACGTAAGAGTACACTTTTTACTGCACGTGTAGTCGGGTGCGTTCGATCACTACGGGGACACTTGTACTCAACTACATTGTGAAGTATGAGTGCAGAATCGTCCCATACAGGACATTTTCTATGTTATCCTAGTATATTATCCGACAGTTAAGAATAGAATCTGGTCAAATTTTGAAGTTGAACATGTGGGAATTTTTTATTTTTGCAGCGGACCATTTAATTTTCATGGAGGAAGAGGCCTGGTAGTTTTTAGAAAACAATATTCTGACCCTGATTTTGACTTAATACCAGTACAAATACCAGTCCTCCCTTTTGTGTATACATATGAGAAAACATTTCAAAGTTATTGATTGAATTCAAATCTATCACACATACGGTACACATTGTAGTCCGAAAAAATAAAGGACTTCATTCCTATCAAACACCTTTTTAATTGTTTTCCAGTATATTTCTTTTAGTTTTGGGTAAAATTATAAAGGAAATAATACTATCAAGACGTCCTTCCATAAATCTTTTTTTTTTCTGTTCCGACTTTGTAGAAATGACTACTTTTCGCCCAATCGAAATGGTGCATGGACATATTTTGTTTCATATTATAAGAATTATTTTCAATATTATCGGTATTAAACTTGATTATCGACACATGAAAGTTTGTCAGCATTGTCAATATTTTTAACGTTAAAGTACCAATAGTTCGGTCACTACTCTATTAAGTTTGTCGATAACGTAGCTAATTTTGACGGTAAAGAAACATCAATTCGATCACTTCTCTGTTACGGGCTGTATCTCTATTTCTTGGAGATTATTTTGCCCCGCCCCTCAGTCATGATAGTCAATTGACTTTTTACTTAGTTTTCATGTATTATTTTAAGGGGGAAAGTTCGTGGTAGGTCGATAACAACTCAGTATTTGTGTGATTTTACTTGTTTTTGGTGTGCAGTTGTGTAAGCAATAGTATATCTTTTCCATGGAAAATGTTTGTCCTCATCCCCTCAGTCATAGACTAACTTTGCAACTTTTGCCTAGTTAGCGTGTAATAGTTTCTCATTATATCAAATCAAAATAAACCAATGATATTTGGTATGCAAGTGTATTGGCAGTTGCAAGATTCATTCCCATTTCCATTAGATAACCCCATCCCGTCATCATAGTTCATTGTTTTTAAAACTTTAAATAGTTTATAAGTTTAAGTTTGTGTTTATTTTTGTTTATGAAAAGGCAATGGTACATGTATTTGGTATGCAGTTAAATCAGCATTGGCACATCTCATTTCCATGGAGATTGTTTAACCATGTACATCATGGTTCATTTACTTTTAATATCTGCATACATGTAACAAACATGTAACATGTTTAATATTTGCATAATTAACATGTAAAAACATTGGCATTTTCATTTCAACATTTGCATTATCAAAATAACAAATAGGCGATAATGTTGTACAGTTACACCACTGTCCCAGGTAAAAGGAGGATTAAGATGCCTCTAACATGTTTTACCCCATCACATTTGTTATGCATGTGCCGCCTGCATTTCAGTGGTTGTTGCTGTGTTTCATATTTGTTTTTCGTCCATCTTTTTGTACATCAATTAGGTCGCTTGTTTTATCGTTTGAATTGTTTTACATTTGTGATTTCAGGGCCATTGATAACTGACTATGCGGTACTGGCTTTGTTCATTGTTGAAGACCGTCCGGAGACCTAAAGCTGTTTTCTGTGTTATTTGGTTTCTTGTGGAGAGTTGTCTCATTAGCAATCATACCACATTTTTTTCCATATTTACTGTTTACAAGGCACGTAGTCACATCGTGTAAAATACATGTTGTACGTATAGAAACCTACAAGATAACAACAGGGATATATGACTCGAAAGTAACCGAAGGTCAATTCACTCGTAGCAAAAGCTCGACAACAAGAGGTAATTCGATGAAATTGATAAAAACAGAAGCATACTAGACAAAAGTAAATACTACTTTACTAACAGAATAGTGGAAGTGTGGAACAGCTTACCAGATATCATAGTGACTGCAGTGATGTTAATAGTTTTGGAAATCGTCTTGACAAGCATTGGATAGAACACCCAATTATATATAACTTTGATACTGAATACACCTATAACACCGGCAGAAGCACACGTGTAGTTACATGTAGTGGTGGTGAAACAGAACAAAATACAGAGGAGCAAACTGATCTACAGCGTTTGGAAACACTTATTTAGACTTAGGTAGGTAGGTAGGTATACTTCATGCTTCATTGATGTATTCCGTCAGACTCGTTAAAAAATAATATAATACATAGTTACTACTTTTTATTCCTAAGTAATACTGATCATAAGATAAATTAGTATACAAAGGGAGGTAAGTAAAACATCCTCATTTGTTTTTTTTTTATCTAAGGTCTTGTTTATGTACTCATTGGTCATTTACTGAATTTGACGTTATGCGAAGTCCCATACAGGGCACGAGAAACTCATACTGTTAGAGGGCTGTATCATTCTGGACTAGTATGAATTCAACAAAATGAGATGTAGGGTTTGTTACATGTATGAACCGAGCGAAACAAGTCTAAGTTCAAAATAGTTTCGAATATCAAAAATTCCTGTATTATTATTTCTTACAAATAAACGTTTGTTAAAAATATTGTCAAAAATTAATTTTGTCTGATTATGATGATATTTTCAATGCTATACTCACAAACGTATTCATTTTTGTTTTATCGTTATTATGAAATATTTTTATGAAATGTCATAATTTTTATGGTTATTATGAAATATTTTATGACATGTCATTACTGAAAAATCATTTTTTTTTCTCATATAGCCATGTTTTTTTTTTGTGCTGGGAATTATTATAATCCCGATTTAGAGTAATGTCTCGCAATTTGATTGACTGATATTGTCCTAATAAATTTTAGTACAGTTTTTTATTACGTCAATCGGGATTATCTCCCTTATGTATAACGTCAATTGAGATTATCTCCCTTGTACCATTGACCTAATAAAAAAATAATAAAAAAATGGGTTGCTTCATAGTCCTAATATTTTAATTTTTCACCATTTTAGATTAAATATCTAAAACATAATTGGTTGATATTGTGCTTATATTGAATTTAAATATAATAATATGTAATATAACAAAATCAGGATAAATTCGTTACACAGTGTTCAATTGTCCAAATACGGAATTTATCGGGTCAATAAAATTCATATCGTGTTTTGGTTTCGCATCACGATATGAATTTTATTGACCCGATAAATTCTCGTATTAGGACAATTACACACAGTGTAACTTATATTGTCCTTTCACAGCGATTTCTATAGAAATTATAATCATAAATATATGATAAACAAGAATGTGTCCATAGTACACGGATGCCCCACTTGCCCAATCATTTTACATGTTCAGTGGACCGTGAAATTGGGGTCAATACTTTAACTTGGCATTAAAATTAGAAAGATCATATCATAGGGAACATGTTTACTAAGTTTCAAGTTGACTGGACTTCAACTTCATCAAAAACTACCTTGACAAAAAACTTTAACCTGAATCAGGACGAACGGACGCACGGACAAACGGACACTCGGACGAACGGGCGCACGGACAAACGGACGCACGGACGAACGGACGAACGAACGGAGGCACAGACCAGACTATCGTAGATGGGGCATAAAAAGAAATCAGAAAAAACTGCAGACGCTTTTAATAAAAAAAAAATCATTCAATTTGAACAGGAAACCTCTTCAGTTGAATATTAACCAAAAAAAAAAAACTGCAAAAGAGAGGAGTTAGATAATTTTATTAAAACATTTATGTCGAAAATAAACTGACAACTCAATTGATAAAAAGGGGAAAAACAGACAGGCAATTAATTGTTCACAAAACAACTAAGGAAACTAAAGACTGTGCAATAGGAACCCCAACAAAATATTGGGGTAATCTCAGGTGCACAAGAATGATCGGCAGATCTTGCTGCACATGTGGTACCCACCGTGCTTATCATATTAGTACACATCCGGTTGTAAGTCTTATTTGGTAGGTCACATTCAGGAAAAGGATGGGGATTACATTGAAAAAAATAGAATATATCCGTTTTTAGCTGTGAAACGGACATTCCATAATGTTTTACTCATGATGACGACCTTAAAACTTAAGGGATGAATTTAACTTTACCACTTGGAACTCTTGGCTAAATAGCTTCCTTGTGAGCAGGAAAACTTTATTTAGAAAATCATGATAGGACATAGAAGCCATAGAGAATCGTTTCAACTAGAAGAGATATACTCCGTATGCAGGCGATGCTTGAATGTTAGAATATATGGAAATGAAAAGATATCAACTGGGAAATAAAACTGCAATCATCATTTGTGAAGTAAATATTTTTTTCCAACGGACCAAAGCTGTCATTATTTAGAAGTAAATCAAGATATGAGGCAGATCTGACCTATATCTATTGTATCATTTATCTCAAGTTTGATTGGATAGGTGCTGTCAACATATTAGTAGTCACTGAATTTGAATTAAATGACAGTATTCACATGTATAAAGTGGAAAGTAAAGTTAACAAAAAGTAATAACGTCTATTCAACGCTTTAAAACCAGGTCTAATCTACTATTTTCTATATAAGAAAATGCCTGTACCAAGTCAGTAATATAACAGTTTCATGAAAGTGACCTATCGAATTAGAATATTTACCGGATGTGTTATAACATGAGCAACACAAGGGTAGCCACATGTGGAGCACTATCTGCTTACCCTTCCGGAGCATCTGAGATCAACCCTAGTTTTTGGTGGGGTTCGTGTTGCTTATTTTTTAGTTTTATATGTTTTGTCATGTGTACTATTGTTTGACTGTTTGTCTTATTTTCATTTTTAGCAATGGCGTTGTTAGTTTGTTTTCGATTTATGAGTTTGACTGTCCCTCTGGTATTTTCGTTCCTCCTTTGTTATCCATACGTTTGAAGTGTTTGAGATTTAATTTTGCTATTTGATAAGGGGAATTTCCTCTTTGAATTTTCCTCGGAGTTAAGTATTTTTGTAATTTTACTATTTTCTTTCTTCTTATGAAGTTTCTGTAGGAGTCCAGTTTCATATGAACAAATGAACAAGTTACAATGTAATACTATTGCAAGATGAAATAGTCTTAGATTGTATTCACTGTAATAGATCTTTGGATTTTTTTAGTATTCACATCTGATTCACGCCACATCTAGAATCTGTAGTTTTACAATGACTTTGTAAAAGTATGGCTTTGATTACTGATTAAATGGATCAAACTATAGCGGTCTTATAGGTACTAGAGTATGTGACAAAAGAGACGATTTCAATTTTAAAATGTTTTAATCCTAACAACACCAAACTACACCCATTAATGGAGTAAACATTATCCAGCACATACAATATCCACGAGCTTACAGCTGCTACTCCGGCATCGTAATACATCATCGGTGTATAAGCAAATAAATAATAAGAGTTTTGTAGATAAATATTCAATGGCAACTTTACGAATTATACAGATTCAAATATGTTATAAAGTCAATTATTTTAACCCTGAGGTCAAAGGGGGAATTTTCATATGAAGGCACATAAAAACAAACGCAGCCGATCAAACTGTGGGGAACTTTTGATTTTACTTGTCTTGGACATAGACGAAAAATTAAAAAAAAATAAAATCACAAGAATAACAAACCCCGAGTCACATTCGAAACGAAAAGTCACTAATCAAATGGCAAAATTAAAAGCTCAAAACATCATACGAATTGATATCAATTTCAAATTCCTGAATTGGTCCAGACATTTTCTTATGTAGAATATTTTAAATTAAACCTCAGCTGATTTTATAGGTAGCAAAATAACTCACATGTATGACCGTCGCATCAAATTCCATTACATTGACAAAGATGCATGAACAAAACAAACAGACAGACACAATAAGTAAGAATGTCAAAAAAGCGATACAGCAGTCAACATTGTGTTAAAATGTCAATCACTATAAAAGGTTATTTATAACGAAACCGATATCGTATTAAGACAGTTGAATAGTAATGTACATGTATAATAAAAATGATACAAACTTAAGCGCGCAAGGCACTTTATTTCTGAAATTATAATAACTTGATACACTCAAGCGAATACAAGTACGTTTCATCACATACTGATAAAATTCGCCTCAGTTAGATATTCTTGTAAACACATTAATGTGCCAATGACTGCGCGTGTGATACATAATGAAAAAAAATAATGGAGAAAATTCAGAAAGGCAGAGTTCAAAGAAAAAAACACTGTTATTCAAGTCCATCTACATCTACATCATAACTTTGCAACGTAACAGGACGAGTATAGTTAGGATCATACACAGAAGGCTTGGTAACATTTCATTTGCTCCATTACCTGGAAAGGAAAAAAATATTGTCATTTGTAAACAATTTAAACTATTAATTGGTCTCTGTTTCTCTGCATTCAAATTTCAAAAAATTCTGTTTGTACTCAAACCAATGATGTATAGAACTATTAACTTTAGAAACCTATTCGATGTGAAAACATTTATGCCACATTTTATATATATATATATGTAGGGTTGTCACTGACTCAGACGTACTTATGAATATAATTATTTTCTGTGACTGTATCTTACATTAATTTGTAGGATCCTTTACTATAGATAATTTAGCTGATCTGTAACAATAACATCTTCATGCCTTATATATCATGTACTGTAGTACGCCGCTAGATTAAAACTGACGTGGAAAGGTAACACATGCCCACCGAAAGCTCTTTTTTTGAGAGCCCAGGTGGTCGTGTGGTCTAGCGGGACGGCTGCAGTGCAGGCGATTTGGTGTCACGATATCACAGTAGCATGGGTTCGAATCCCGGCGAGGGAAGAACCAAAAATTTGCGAAAGCAAATTTACAGATCTAACATTGTTGGGTTGATGTTTAGACGAGTTGTATATACATTATGTACACAGCCATGTATCACCATCATTGATGGCGATCCGATGGATACATCTGTTGTAGGGTTGTCACTGACTCAGACGTACTTATGAATATAATTATTTTCTGTGACTGTATCTTACATTAATTTGTAGGATCCTTTACTATAGATAATTTAGCTGATCTGTAACAATAACATCTTCATGCCTTATATATCATGTACTGTAGTACGCCGCTAGATTAAAACTGACGTGGAAAGGTAACACATGCCCACCGAAAGCTCTTTTTTTGAGAGCCCAGGTGGTCGTGTGGTCTAGCGGGACGGCTGCAGTGCAGGCGATTTGGTGTCACGATATCACAGTAGCATGGGTTCGAATCCCGGCGAGGGAAGAACCAAAAATTTGCGAAAGCAAATTTACAGATCTAACATTGTTGGGTTGATGTTTAGACGAGTTGTATATACATTATGTACACAGCCATGTATCACCATCATTGATGGCGATCCGATGGATACATCTGTTGTAGGGTTGTCACTGACTCAGACGTACTTATGAATATAATTATTTTCTGTGACTGTATCTTACATTAATTTGTAGGATCCTTTACTATAGATAATTTAGCTGATCTGTAACAATAACATCTTCATGCCTTATATATCATGTACTGTAGTACGCCGCTAGATTAAAACTGACGTGGAAAGGTAACACATGCCCACCGAAAGCTCTTTTTTTGAGAGCCCAGGTGGTCGTGTGGTCTAGCGGGACGGCTGCAGTGCAGGCGATTTGGTGTCACGATATCACAGTAGCATGGGTTCGAATCCCGGCGAGGGAAGAACCAAAAATTTGCGAAAGCAAATTTACAGATCTAACATTGTTGGGTTGATGTTTAGACGAGTTGTATATACATTATGTACACAGCCATGTATCACCATCATTGATGGCGATCCGATGGATACATCTGTTGTAGGGTTGTCACTGACTCAGACGTACTTATGAATATAATTATTTTCTGTGACTGTATCTTACATTAATTTGTAGGATCCTTTACTATAGATAATTTAGCTGATCTGTAACAATAACATCTTCATGCCTTATATATCATGTACTGTAGTACGCCGCTAGATTAAAACTGACGTGGAAAGGTAACACATGCCCACCGAAAGCTCTTTTTTTGAGAGCCCAGGTGGTCGTGTGGTCTAGCGGGACGGCTGCAGTGCAGGCGATTTGGTGTCACGATATCACAGTAGCATGGGTTCGAATCCCGGCGAGGGAAGAACCAAAAATTTGCGAAAGCAAATTTACAGATCTAACATTGTTGGGTTGATGTTTAGACGAGTTGTATATATATATATATATATATATATATATATATATATAGGCTAGAGGTGAATTGTACTCAAAATTGACGTTCAAGATGAAATAATGGAATAAAACACGAGCATGTAGTATTGTTTTTATCGTTCGGGCTTATGTTTGTGAACTTTAAAATTAAATGAAAATAATCTTACATTCGCCGTTAAAGTCTACACCATCATCACACATACATTTGTATACATTGTTGACAAGATCACATGATGCATTATCGAAGCATTGAAGTTCGTGTCCACCTTTATCACACTCTTCGTTTTCGGCCTTCCCTGAACAAGTTTGAAACATTTATACTGCTTTAATATTTAATACCAGATAACATTGTAATTATAGAATTATAAAATAAATGATTTCTTCGTAAAGTATACTTTGTGGGCTGCATATATATTTTCAAACTGTCTTTGATATTTTATCACCCTCATATTTTGTTTGGGGTTCGTGTTGATCAGAGTTTAGTTTTTGATGTTTGGTTTTGTGTACTGTTGTTTGTCGGATTATCTTTTTGTTAGCAATTGTGTTGTCATTTTGTTTTCGACTTATGGGTATAATTGTCTCCTTGGTATCTTTCGACTCTGTTGTAAAGCAACGAACAATAAATATCAGTATACAAATGACAATATATAACCGACTTCATCCTACGAATACTGTGAATAAATACCATAGAAAAACAAGAAGTGTGAAATGAATATCATATTCCTCACAACAGGTTTTTTACGAGACTGAGATAACCCCTGATTAGATTTCTCACTTTGAGTAGGCATATAAAGAAGATGTATTACAAGTTGTGTGAATATTTAACGTTGACCAATTTTACACAATCAGTTGAAGAACAAGTTAAACTAAAAATTGCAAAATAAAAGTCTACCAAGACGTAAACACTAGTATAACATTATAATTAAACTTTAAAATTCCAGTTTATATCCTGTTACTATACATACTGGGTAAGCATTGGTTGTTGCTGTTATAATGTGTTGTTTTGCATCCACATTTGAAAACACCAGAATCATCCTTGTCACATTCTGCATTATCGTCAGCACATTGGTCAGTAGATTTTGGAGGACAGCTAGTCTCTAGTCCAATTTCTAGAATAATAGAAACATCTACTACTGGAAGTCTTTAGTGACCTTGACAGGCTTTTCAGCCCTCGCACAGTTGGTTCATTAGAAAAACATCATCGTAATTGCTTATTTGAATTTAATTTTGAATTCAACTTATGTCAGCTTTCAGTATTTTTAAAGGTTAAAATGGACGGATTCCTAAATAATTGTTCATTCATTAGGATGCCTTAACGTGGTGCGTATCCCATGTTATATATGAAACAGGTGTAAAATTTAACATGTTTTTGTTAGCTTAAAATACAAATATCTAAATTAGATATTAAGGAAATAAAAAAAGAAAACAATAAACTGTAGGAGTTGGATGTTTGGAGTAAAGTGTACCCAAAGTCCAGGAAAAATAAATATATTTTCTTTCCTTTGAGTAAGGAATTTCCTATGTGTTTAAAAAGACTATATACTATTTATATTTTTAAAAACTTGATAGAGCAGTTTTTAGAAGTGTTATGTTGGTTTTTATTTATGTGGGTAATATATATGTATTCACGTGAAATCCTTTGGCGGTTTACGGGGTGGAAGTCCGTTATACTATACAAAGAATAGTGAGCTGTCAGTTCATCGAAGATGCAGACAACAATGTAAATATAGATTATATATTAATATATTATACAGTTTATGTTCGTTTACATATATTGATGTGTTCGACAATTTGTTGAAAATGTCAGTTTTAATATTGTAACAAAAACTTAGATTATCATGTTAACAAACATGGTTTTCAAGACAGCAACCAAACTGTACTAGAGTTTTGTCTTATTTAGAGTAAGGAATTTAGTAAAGAAATATGTAAGATTAAGATGACCACGGCAAGGGAGAATTTAACAAGAATGTGTCCAAAGTACACGGATGCCCCACTCGCATTATCCTTTTCCATGTTTCATGGACCGTTAAATTAGGTGAAAATCTAATTTGGCATTAAAATTAGAAAGATTATACTATAGGGAACATATGTACTAAGTTTCAAGTTGATTGGACTTCAGTTTTATCAAAAACTACCTTGACCAAAAACTTTAACCTGAAACTTTCATTTTCTATGTTCAGTGGAACGTGAAATTGGGGCCAAAAGACTAATTTGGCTTTAAAATTAGAAAGATCATATCATAAGCAACAAGTGTACTAAGTTTGAATTTGATTGGACTTCAGCTTCATCCAAAACTAACTTGACCAAAAAATTGAACCTGAACGGACGCACAGACGAACGGACGGACGAACGGACGGACGGACGAACGGACGAACGAACGGAGGCACAGACCAGAAAACATAATGCCCCTCTACTATCGTAGTGGGACATAAAAAGTTCAAACAACCAAGAGAAAATGAAATGTACCAAATTTCTAGAGAAGATAAAATGTATCACACGTCAATAAAAGATGAAATGTCCAAACGTCTAGAGAAAATAAAATGTACCAAACGTCTAGAGAAAATAAAATGTACCAAACTTCTAGAGAAGATCAAATGTACCAACCGTCTAGAGAAGTTGAAACGTCTAGAAAAGATAAAATGTACCAACCGTCGATGGAAGATAAAATGTACGAAACGTCCAAAGAAGACGAAATACAACAAATATTAAGGGAAGATAAAATATACCAAATGTCAAGAGAAGAAGAAATGTACCAAACTTCGAGGGAAGATAAAATGTACGAAATGTTCAGAGATGACGAAATGCACCAAACGTCGAGGGAAGATTAAATGTACCAAACATCCATAGAAGACGAAAACAACAAAGCAACAAAGGTAAAGCGAAGACAAAATGTAACTAACTTGGAGAGGATATTAAATATACCAAACATCATGGGAAGATGAAATGTAACTAACTTCGAGAGAAGTTAAAATGTACCAAACGTCAAGGAAAGATAAAATGTACCAAACGTCGAGGGAAGGTAGGATGTACCAAACGTATAGGGACGATACAAGTAACTACACTAGTCCGACATTTTGAAAAATATGTTTCCTTTTTTTCGATACACATTCATTCAAAACAATCTGCTAAAGGTATTGATTGTCATCTTAGAAGGACGAATTTTTGCACGTTAATGTAAGTTTAGATAAAGACAAATTTCACTTACTAGGTTGACATATGCTTGTGTCTGTGTCTTTAAAGAAGCCAGGTTTACATTGACAAATGTTTTCGATGCAGTTAGTGTTTGGATCACTGAATTCCGTTGTGCTTGTAAACGTATTTCCTGTGTAAGTTTCTGTATTACAATGCATCATATAAAATTAGGACAATATATTATTTTAAATATTATGATTTTTAGTATATACATTATACCATGCTTTAGAAATGTTTCAATTTCATAAGATTTTACTTTTTAAACGTTAACACGAATAATACAACGTCACTTATGAGTCACTTTTTGTCTCTCTATTGAGACAATATCTAAAAATGATATTAACAAATTAAAACACCGAATCACCCTATGCAATACAATATGCTCATTATCAAAGAGGTTTAGGAGTATTATTCATATTGGGCTTTAATAATCATTAGATCCTTCTGCTTGAAATATTGGAATTTTTTAAAGCGAAAATCGAATAAATTAAATCTCCGGGCATATTCAAACCGGAAAGTCACTAACCAATTGGCATGTAAGCCTACATTTAGCTAGGCTAAAAATTCGGACCACGGTGACCTTTTGTCGCTAAATAAGGATACAAGCATGAATTAGGATTTTTTTTACTTAACAATTTAATAACCAGAAATGTGTTTCATATGACGTGAAAATAAACCAGTAAATGTTTCCTAAAAAAATATATAATGCATTTTTTTTAATATCGTATGTGCGTTGGTTGTTGAATGTCCATCTTTGTTGTTTATAGTCTTGTTAATCAATAACAGTCATTATCACTGAACTAGCATTTATTTTTGTTTAGGGGCCATCTGTAGCACGCCTCTGGGTGCGTGAGTTTTTCGCTGCATTTAAAATCCATTGGTGGCCTTCGGCTGTTGTTTTGGATTTTGGTAAAGTTGTTGTCTCGTTGACACATTTACCAATTATATTTTCAATATCATAAATTAATCATTGCTTTGATATTAATCTTGCGAATTGATAAATGTTAGGGTATTGTATTTCACTGTGTCCATAAGTCGATGATACTTTTCATTAACATACTCCAGATTCACAACTCATTTGTGTACGGAAGTATATTCCTATAATGATTCTATTTTACCATTCAACTGTACAAGTATTTACCCATTTCTCCCAGGCATTTATACACGTTGTCCACCATTTTACAATGGGTACCCTCCGAACATTGAAGGTTACTACCATTGTTTATGCATAGTTCATTTATACCTTTTCCTAAAACAAATATACAATACATCTTTTTTTTCAACTCTAGTTATAATTACTAGAAACGGTTGTATTGAGGCAAATATATATTTGTTCAAATAGGAATAAAATAAAAATACTAAAAATTGAGTATCTTGATGTTTACTTGCAAAACCATTCTTTTAAGTCCAATAAGTTGATTGCAACTAACATATCAGCAAACTATTTATTCCAGGAAAATGTTATTAACTTGGAGATCGTGTCGCGTAAATTCTAAAAAGTATTCAGTGTCTGGACTACTTATGACATTCGTTTTAAAAAGGAAGCGATATTTTTTGTATAATTTCTGGATCCTTTTTGTCAATTGATTTTCACAGTTGATAAGTTTCATATGTTGTATGAAGAATCTTGCTCTCATTCCATGTTAAACATTGTCATGAGTAATATATTAAGTGAATGAAGTAGAACTTTTTACCCTTCAAATACACCTGATATCAACATAATGTGTTCATGTGGATTTAGATTTATATTTTATTGATAATTTTTTTTACGGTTGTATTAGAGTGAAAGATGTCCCGATCACATGTGAGCAAGTCAATTAGAAATGTTAACTCTTGTTACACAAAAATTTATTTGATTATATTATTCCATTTTCAAAAAGTTACATACTCGGAATACAATCGTCATTTGAGCTCTGGTAATGCGTTGTTTTGCATAGACATTTAGTGATACCGTCAACATCTTTTCTACATTCAGCGTCATGAACCGTACATTGGTCATTAAACCCATCGTTTGTGGTACTTGCCGTACAACTACTTCCTAATGCATTCTCTGGAAATATTCAACATGGTCATGAGTACTGTCAAGAAGCGTTTGAAAACATTAAAAATGCACTTTGTGCAGCATAAATCTGTTAATGTAATAATAAATTGAAAACATGATTATGTGAAAAAAAAGTTTATACGGTTGTTATTTCATTATGTCCATCTTCTGTTACAGCTGTATGTAATTAAAAAACGTAGCGTAATGATTAATCCAACCGATATATCGGCTCATCTTTAGTTAGTTGTATGTCTATATATCGGCTCATCTTCAGTTAGTTGTATGTCTATATATCGGCTCATCTTTAGTTAGTTGTATGTCTTAGATATACTTTATAACAACCAACACATTTCTTTTGCAGTCAATTTAGTACTGATGTGTATCTCGTCGAATAATTCTGTACTATGAACATGTTGGTAATATTGTGTAAAGATGAAATAAAACCAAAAACACTATGAAGAATCTGAATTGACTGCAAGCGATTTTTCTAAACAGCACTGAATCAATAACAGTCCATACGTTTAAAAATCAGTCTCAAAGGAGGAGGATTTGATAATTGAGTGCTTAATTTTTTAAAAGCGGTTCAGATCAAAATGACCGTTTCGGATCAAAACTGGTGGTTTACTAGTGGATCATGTATATGTGTATTTGTGAAGGATGCCCACTAAGACAGTTGATAATCAAAATTAACTAAGTTTATATATTGAGCTGGTAAATTATTTTCCATAAGCCTGTGCTTGTTGCCTAATTTATATGTATTGAAAAAACTTAAAATTAAATTCTGTTAAACATAGTGATTATAAAATGGCACTTTTTTAAATCAGTAAGGGTTTTCTACCTCTGACATACTTGTAATGATAAAAGCGAATCATAATAATGTGAATACACACTTTATCCGTTTATAATAACACTTTGTCCGTCTTGAATTACAGCTTCAAATAATAAAAACGTAGTGTAAAAAGTAAAATACCAAAACATATCGAACTCCGAGGATATTCAAAACGGAAGTTCACCAACCAAATGGTATGAAAGTCAACCATTAACTACAAAAATATCGGTTCAACTGTTAACCGTAAGTAAGTATACATGCTTGCATTGGTTCAATTTTTTAACGTAAAATTTTGATAACCAGAAACTCGTTTCATATGACTTTAAAAGAAAACTGAAAACATTTCTTTAAAAGAATATAATGAATATTATTTAATAGTGTACTTGAGTTCGTTGCTGAATTTCCATCTTTTTTGTAAATAGTCATTGTTTTATCTTTTACATTAATAATTTAAATATAGTTTTGACTTTAAATTCCCCGGAATAATACATGTCATGGTATTGTCTCTTCCTGTATTTATAAGTTGGTGATACTTTGAAATAATACCTTTCATTGATATATCTTAATCTATCCCAGATTAAGATATAACACATTTGTTTACAAAAGTTTATCCATATATAATGATTCTATTTTAACATTCAACTGTACATATATTTACCAATTTCTTCCTGGCATTTATACACGTTGTCCACCATTTTACAATAGGTACCCTCCACACATTGAAGGTTACTACCATTTTTTATGCATATTTCATTCAGACCTTGTCCTAAAAAATAATATACAAAACATCATTTTGTTTAAACTCTAGTTAACAGTTAATGTTGTATTGAGACAAATATATCTTTTGACTGTGTTTATGTTTACGTTACTCGAGGAATGGTTGCGTTCAAAGTTGTTTCAAATAAGCCATGCGCACTGTTCAGAAATGAATAAAAGTGAAAATAAACATTGAAGATCGTTTCGAGTATATTCTAAAATATAAAATAGTCTTGACTACCTATAGTTTTTGCTTTTAAAAGATACCGATATGTTTTGTAGGAATTTTGTGTATCCTTTTTATCAATTAATTTTCACAGTTGATAAGTTCCATATGTTGTATGAAGACTCTTGTTCTCATTTCCATGTTAAACATTGTCATGAGTAATATATTAAGTGAATGAAGTAGAACTTCTTACCCTTCAACTACACCTGATATCAACAAAATGTATTCATGTGGATTTGGAATTTTTTTTATTGAGTATTATTTTTACGGTTGTATAAGAGAGACAGATGCCACGATCACATGTGAGCAAGTCAATAAGAAATGTTAGCTCTTGTTACACAAAACTGTATTGATTATATTATACCATTTACAAAAAGTTACATACTGGGAATACAATCGCCATTTGAGCTCTGGTACTGCGTTGTTTTGCATAGACATTTAGTGATACCGTCAACATCTTCTCTACATTCAGCGTCAGGAACCGTACATTGGTCATTAAACCCATCGTTTGTGGTACTTGCTGTACAACTACTTCCTAATGCACTCTCTAAAAATTCCAAACATTGCCATGATAATTGTCAAGAATCGTTTATAAAAATGTAAAATATATTTTGTGCAGCACAAATTTGTAAATGTAATAATACAAAGAAAACATGGTTACGTGAGACAAAAGCTGTACAGACTAATGGGCTTGTGATAAACTCGGGGAATGAAAACTCCATCAGCAGTGGCATCGATCCCGTGGTTGTATAAAAAAATCATATACATGTATATATATATATATATACCAGGACTGAAATTTAAAAGACGCGCGTTTCGTCTTCAAAAGGATTTATTACTGTTTCGCACCTGTTCAAATAATTCATTTATCATGAGTATGTTGTTATCATGTAAAGATGAAACAAAACCAAAAAACACTCCGAACAATCTGAATTTAACGTAAGGGAATTGCCTAAACAGTACTGAATTAACACTAATAGATAAGTCTAAAAATCAATCGTAAAGTGTAATGATTTGATAAGTGAGTGTTTATTTTATTTTTTTAAAACTTTTTAGATCAACATGATCGTTTCAGATCAAAACTGGTTGTTTACCAGTAAATCATGTACATGTATATGTATTTGTTTGTGTGTGTGTATTTGTGTAGGGGCGAACTTTTATAATTAATGGTTAAAATAAACTAAGTTTACATAGTGAGCTGGTTAATTATTTTCCATAAGTTTGTGCTTGTTGCCTAATAAATATGTATTAAACAAGCTTAAAATTAAATTTTGTAAAACAAAGTGGTTAAAAAATGGCATATTTTTCAAAACAGTAAGTGTTTTCTACCTCTTGCATGCTCAATCATAGATAGATTAAGTATAGAGTTCTAGATTGCTTGGTCATTTAACTGTTTAAACTTTTTATTTGATTAAAACCAACTGTTCTACATTCAAGTGTCAACTGCATGTAGAATAAACTCCCGTCAATCAGTGTATCTCAATATACTTCCTTTGATGTTCGTTTCAAATTAAGGTTCCCCGTTATAAGAATCTTATAAAAAAAATAATCAATATAATACCTACTATGTTTGTAAAACAGCTTTTATTACATTTGTTTATGATAATTCATACATATTTTATTTATAAATCTATAATTTACTAATTAAAATCATTACCATTTTCATACTGGCATTTGTATACTCCATCCACCTTTTTACAAACCATTTTGTCTAAACACTGCTTTTCATTACCTCTATATTCGCATTCTCCATTCTCCACTATTCCTTTAATAAAAATAACAATGATCACTAAATGATAAGAGTTCGGAAAATGACGTAATTAATGAAGTAAATGATAGGACAGACATCAATGAGATTTCCATGAGTGTTTTAAGCTTTAATATATTCCCATGTTAAAGAGAGGGTATATTTTGTAGTTTGCAATGCAGCAAGTGTATCATATATTATTTTTGAAAACAGGTGAGTAAATTTGAGACTGTAGTTTTCATCCATTAAAATGACATATATCAGTATATAGGTGTAAAAGATATCAACAATGTCCCCCACAAAGAGCAAATGATGTGTCAAAGAATGCCCGGTCGCAGGTACTTGAATCAATTCATAGTACTAACCTGCTGATATTTGAATTATACATACTTGGTACACATTTATTTCCTTTTTTGTAGTGAGTTGTTATACACAGGCATTTGTAGGTATCGAATGCGTCTACCCTACACTCAGCATTATCATCAGCGCATTGGTCTAAAATGTCTCTTGAACAGGTACTCCCTAATTCATATTCTACAAATAGTATAGAAATAAGTATTAATTTGTATTCATTGATATGGTAATGATTACAGTACACATAGTAATTGTCGTAGTTGAAGTAGTTGCCATTGTTGTAAAATTAGAAAGGAAGTAGCGGCGTTTTACACAAAGAAAAATCCCAATGTTTGGTAACACCAAATCGAACAGTCACCTCTCCTTTTTAGAATACAAAGTTAACTAGAGGCTCTAAGAGCCTGTGTCGCTCACCTTGGTTTATGTGAATATTAAACAAAGGAAGCAGATGGATTCATGACAAAATTGTGTTTTGGTGATGGTGATGTGTTTGTACCTCTTACTTTACTGAACATTCTTGCTGCTTACAGTTATCTCTATCTATAATGAACTTGGACCAGTTGTTTCAGTGGAAAATTTTAGTACAAATTTACAAATTTTATAAAAATTGTTAAAAATTGACTATAAAGGACAATAACACCTTAGGGGACAATTGACCTTTTCAGTCATGATGACTTATTTGTAAATCTTACTTTGCTGTACATTATTGCTGTTTAAAGTTTATCTCTATCTATAATAATATTCAAGATAATAACCCAAAACAGTAAAATTTCCTTAGAGTTGCCAATTCAGGGGCAGCAACCCAACAACAGGTTGTCCGATTCATCTGAAAATTTCAGGGCAGATAGATTTTACCTGATAAACAATATTACCCAATGTCAGATTTGCTCTAAAGCTTTGGTTTTTGAGTTATAAGCCAAAAACTGCATTTTACCCCTATGTTCTAGTTTTAGCCATGGCGGCCATCTTGGTTGGATGGCCGGGTCACCGGACACATTTTTAAAACTAAATACTCTAAAGATGATTGTGGCCAAGTTTGGATTAATTTGGCCCAGTAGTTTCAAAGAAGAAGATTTTTGTAAAAGATAACTAAGATTTACGAAAAATGGTTAAAAATTGACTATAAAGAGCAATAACTCCTTAAGGGGTCAACTGACCATTTCGGTCATGTTGACTTATTTGTATATCAAATTTTGCTGAACATTGTTGCTGTTAACAGTTTATAACTATCTATAATAATATTCAAGATAATAACCAAAAACAGTAAAATTTCCTTAAAATAACCAATTTAGGGGCAGCAACCTAACAACGGATTGTCCGATCCATCTGAGAAAATTTCAGGGCAGATATAGATCTTGACCTGATAAACAATTTTACCTTTTGACAGATTTGCTCTAAATTCTTTGGTTTTTGAGTTATAAGCAAAAAACTGCATTTTACCCCTATGTTCTATTTTTAGCCATGGCGGCCATCTTGGTTGGATGGCCGGGTCACCGGACACATTTTTCAAACTAGATACCCCAAAGATGATTGTCGCCAAGTTTTGATTAATTTGGCCCAGTAGTTTCAGCGGAAAAGATTTTTGTAAATGATTACTAAGATTTACGAAAAATGGTTAAAAATTGACTATAAAGGGCAATAACTCCTAAAGGGGTCAACTGATTATTTCGGTCATGTAGACTTATTTGTAAATCTTACTTTGTTGAACATTATTGCTGTTTACAGTTTATCTCTATCTAGAATAATATTCAAGATAATAACCCAAAACAGTAAAATTTCCTTAAAATTACCAATTTAGGGGCAGCAACCCAACAACGGTTTGTTTGATTCATCTGAAAATTTTAGGGCAGATAGATCTTGACCTGATTAACAATTTTACCCAAACAAGATTTGCTCTAAATGCTTTGGTTTTTGAGTTATAAGCCAAAAACTGCATTTTACCCTTATGTTCTATTTTAGCCATGGCGGCCATCTTGGTTAGTTGGCCGGGTCACCAGACACATTTTTTAAACTAAATACCCCAATGATGATTGTGGCCAAGTTTGGTTTAAATTGGCCCAGTAGTTTCAGAGTAGAAGATTTTTTTAAAAGTTAACGACGACGTACGACGGACGACGACGGACGCCGGACGCAAGTGATGGGAAAAACTCACTTGGCCCTTTGGGCCAGGTGAGCTTAAAATTATGATAAAGCAGAAAATGAAATAAACAAAGCAAAAGCATCAGACGAAAACAAACAGAAAACACATTGAAATGGAAAAAAAAAGTCGAAAAGACAAATATCGGTGTACGTTTATTTGTCAATGATGCAAAAGACTTTAAATTGATCACCCGGATGTCTCTAGACAATTTAAATCAAGACAAATATCACTTAGAACAGACCGTTTTTTTGAGTTGTGAATAATTTATTTCGATGATTCAGAATCGGATAAATGTTTGGAATAAGACAGAAATATATAATACTTAGATATAAATTTAGAAACAAATGAACATACTCTCTTTACACGTATTTGCGTTGTTGGTGTTAGTGTCCTCGAATAAGCCATCTTTACATGTACATAAATGATCAACACATTCAGCTTGAGTGTCGGTACATTGATAAGATTCCGTACACTCAGCACCATTTGGTTTCTCTTTTAAAAAAAAACAGCATATGTATTAGACATGATATAATGTAAAAAAATACGATGCCAAAGGGACCATTTGAAATAAATCATAGATCGAAAACAAACTGACTAAGCGATTGAAAAACAAATGTCGAAAAGATAAACAGTACACAATACACAACAACAAAAATTAAGGAATAAGCAACACGAACCCAAAATCCGTGGATGGTCTCGTGTGCATTAAAATGTGTTTTACGTGTCAATATATAATGTAGCGTATATACGATTTTATAATTTGTATTCATTGTATGTGCTAAAATATAGTGGTTGGTACTCAGTATATAATAATAAAAATCTAGCATATGAAGTGAAGATTTGACAAACAACACAAATTGTCTCTATACATGAAGCTGTTAACAAGGTTTGATCTTTTGATTTGCCATTTGATTAGGGACTTTCCGTTTTGAATTTTCCTCGTCGTTCATTTTTTTTGTTATTTTACTTTTTATGGGTTACAGAAACATAAAACTAGTATATATATAATGCCTCACAATAATCTAGACAATATATCCACAAATTAAAACCCACAAACAAAAATGTAAATAAAAAGAAGATTTGTTTTTTTTTTCAAAACAAAACATAAGACTCTGTTATCCACATTAATTGATGAATAGTTGTATCAGTGGCAAACATACTCTACACTTCATTTTTATAAGACTGTCTTTATGGAAAGGTCATATGCTTGCTTTCTTGAGTCATGTAGTAAAGATCACTTATTTTCAATGACAATAGCTACAAGATTCATTGAGCCGGTGATTGGAAGAGAAGATGCTTAGTATATGCTAATATTTGTGTCTACATCTTTTTGAAAAGTTGAATGAAACCTAATCTTAGTTAAAACTTTATTCAATTTTTGATACATTTTTTCTACCAAATATCCCTTGGTTGAATCGTAATTGTTTTATTGATTCATTCATTGTTGGTAGCTTAACGTCCAGTGGCAAATATTTTATGCATATTCAGAACGAGAACAAATAAGCAATATATACACAATTGGTAAGTCCTGTAATAGAAACCATTCAGGGATGCAGGTCGGGGAAATTTAGCCTAATACTGGACAATAATGGTATATAAGAAAAAGAACTAAATTTGACCTTATAATAGGCCACCTCAAAAAGTAGAGAGCGTGGTAGCACTCTTTCTACACGTGGCATCCACTTAGCGTACCTGTTATGACTAAACGTGACTGCGTTCTTGTACATCCTACACAGACTATATGGACGTCCAACTCGTTCATATGTTTGACTGTCTTTCTTTTGACATAGTGTCCATGGGTCTCACTTCTCATGATCTAAATGTTTTGTATTAATCTAAGTAGTTTTATCTACTCAATACACAACTTACTTGAAACACACTGTTCACCGTTGACTCTGTAATGTGTATGTAGACAATAACAAACGGTGTTGATACACTCAGAGTTTTCAACATAACAAGTATGCCTAACGTCAGGACAGAAGCCAACCATACCTTCTTCTAAAATTAAAAAAAAAGATTTACTACCAATATGATATAACAGTCATGTTTTTTTAACTAATTTTAGGTTATTTAGATAGTATCACCAACATGAATTAAGAATTATGTGTACAGTCATGAGAATTTCAGTGTATTAAATTTCTATTTAAGAAGGCTAGTCGGCATCCTTTGAAATCATCAACTTTCAAAAGTTTTTACGTATAATTCGATATCAATGTATGTTTATATGTAAACCACTGTAATGGCTGCAGTAAAAGGGGAATGAGATATCAGACGTTCACAAAAAGGTGAACGAAAAAGCAAACTGTAAAACTCCACTTTATTATAGTTTCTGGGATTTCATTATTTTTACAAATGCAAAATTGCTGTTGGAAGGCTCCCATGTGATAACATTAAAATATGTCCATTTTAAAATTATGCTACAGTCTTCGGTAAACATCAATCAGTACCCCAATAACGCTATTGTTCGTCAAATTTAGTGCAAAAAGTCATTTAACACAGAGAATTCAAGACTTAAAATCAGCATATTAAACTTACCCACTGTACATGAATTTTCTTTAGTTGCATCTTCAAAATATCCAGCCTTGCAATTACATACATTTTCTGTACAGTAAGCATTTGTGTCTGTGCACTGCGCTGTTTCAGAGCAGGGTGCACCGTTTGAGATTTCTATATGGAATATATACATGTACACGATATCAGTAGTTTTGTATGATTATTAAATGGAAATTAATAACTTAAAGAAAATTCATTTTAAGAATTAGTTGCAATACGAGGTTGTTAGCCCAAATGGGTATATCTGAATTCCACCAAGATATTATTGTCAAGACAGAATGATGAATTTGAGGGTATCTTTCTGTGATCAAATGTTACTGATACGCATGATATCCAACTTCAATTAACGGCACATTTTGTAAAATTGAAATGAAAGCGTAATATGAATTATAATCTTTTATTTTATTTTTCTAATTTTGTGAACGCATCTATATGTCTATAAAGGTATCCGTGTACAATTGTTATGACTGCAAACACGTTTGTCTTAAAATAGTGCCATAAATGAAATACTGTATGTCAAAGAAAGTAGAAAAACTGAAAGTTTACATGCGGTATTAGAAGTAAACAAATCTACAAATAATAATATTCATTGATGTCCAGTAACTGGTAAGAAAACAGTTTCAATGACTAGTTATCCAATATTACAATCAAATTAAATTATAGAACTATGGAAATCTCGAAATCATGCAGAGTTGTACAGTTTAATTAGATTGTCAAAACAATAACTTTGTAATCAAAGAAATTTTCATAGTTATCAGTAGCAAAAATATGATTTGAACAACTATTTCGCTTTTCATGTTTATTGCAATACTGTTCGATATAAAATTGAGAATGACAATGGAGAATGTTTTGTAGAGACAACAAC
The DNA here is from genome assembly GCA_037788925.1 of Mytilus galloprovincialis. NCBI lineage: Eukaryota > Metazoa > Mollusca > Bivalvia > Mytilida > Mytilidae > Mytilus > Mytilus galloprovincialis. The sequence continues at coordinate 85,520,279 of CM075333.1, read as the reverse complement.
CCGAACAAAGAGCAGTTAACAGCCGAAGGCCACCACTGTATTATTTTACTTTTTTTTTCATAAATATTATTTCGACAGTTTTGCAAAACTGTAATTGTCATCTTAGTTCGAAATCAATATACTCTCTTCCTCTCAAGTTCAGAAAAATATGGGAGCATTTATGCTTTTAAATAACTATTAAATTAATGCACAAAATTGATAACCCATTTAACTTAACAGATTTAACAAAACTTACTTGGAATGCACATATCACCTCTTTGGAAGTGTGTTTGTATACATTGACACAAATAATGTCCTTGATTGCATTCTGTATTCTCCAAATGACAATGAAGGTCATCTTTACAAGGGCCGAAATATCCTGGTTCTATAACAAATGAATATGTGGTAAGCTTCAAAAGGGACGGGCTAACCCGGTTCTGGATATAATGTATGTTTAGATATACAAGTTGTTCTGCTTTAGTATCTATTGAATTAAATTCAGACAATTCAGTACTAACTGATAAAAGTTTTATTCAGCACTTACATAATAAAATACTTTTGTACCATAGGTGTTTAAGGACAGGGCTCTATGTCGAACCCCTTCACCACACGCATAGTCCCTCCCCTTCATTGTTACAAAATCCCCCATTTTACAATTTATATCAAGTATTTGTACCATATGAATACTAATTATGCATATTTTTGCTCTGAATATACATGTTATCTATCAACATGCCGTTCGACTATAAATTAGTAATGGTTTGTATCAGCAAGCTACATGTAATTTCAATAATATGTTCTCTTCAGAATAGAATGCCTTGTATTAACTTTACTCTGCCTGTCTCATATTTGTTTTATTTCTATATTAAAATTCATTGTGAGGCATTGTTTTGTCGGAAATAAGAAGATGTGCCTTTTAACGGTAGATAAAATATAACGAAGAGATTTTCAGTTCACAAGTCGAGGACAAACTGACAATGTCATAGAATACAAATGAAAAAAAAAGATCAAAAGACAAACAGCAGTTTACAATATACAACATAGAAATATAAATAGATATTGGAAGATATGGTGTGAGTGCCAATGAGACAACTCTCCATCCAAATAACAATTTAAAAAAAGTAAACCATTATAGGTCAATATACGGCCTTCAACACGGCTCACACCGAACAACAAGCTATAAAGGGCCCCAAAATTACTAGTGTAAAACCATTCAAACGAGAAAACCAACGGTCTAATCTATATAAAATAAAAAAAAGAGAAACGAGAAACATGTATAAATTACATAAACAAACGACAACTACTATACATCAGATTCCTGACTTAGGACAGGTGCAAACATTTGCAGCAGGATTAAACGTTTTAATGGATCCAAACCTTCTTCCTTTTTCTGAAACAAATCTTAATTATATTAATGTTTTCATTTAAGTGGTTGTAGATTAACGTACTTTACTTTTGTGTAAACAAATCGAAATTTTATGTAAATTGTATGAATCTTTGAAGTTATGCCATTTTTTGTTGTGGTGTTATCCTATGGGAGTTTCTTTTTTCAAACTCTTTGAAACTCTCCTACTAATACTCGGCAGTATACGTATGCTACTGTTTTGTTAGTCACACGAATGGCACAATATACATTGTAGACAATGACGGATACTTTCTTACCTGTACTTGCACTAAACATGAGGTCTACGAAGCTCATAAAACAGAAAACTGTGAGTACTGACAGTCGTTTCTGAAATATTCAATGTATTAAACTTTTATTATCTTTTACTTAAGTATGAAATGCTATTGAAGACATATTAATGACCTTCTGCTGTTTATATGATCGGGTTGTTGTCTCTTTGACACATTCCCCATTTCCATTCTCAATTTTATGTTCACTTAATCATGGATTTGAATAATTATTTCCCGTTCATAGATTAAGAAAGAAACTAAAGTTCTAACTGTCTAAAGCAACTTTGACCTCAGATGACGTTTGGTAGTTCTTTTTCGGTTCCGTGTGTAACACTATGCAGTGATCGAAAGAATTGAAATTATTAAATATAATTTGTAAAGTTTATTATTGTATGTATTATTGTTAAACTACAAACGTGACTTTCTATATGTACATTTGGCTTAAGGGATGTTCAAGTTAATGACAATTGCTTTTTCATTCAGCAACATGTGGTCATCGTGTTGTGGCCAGTTAATTAGACTTTAATAGTTTGGCTGTAATTAACCTAACGTTAAGTATATGGGACCAAAACTAATGGTCACTATTTAGAAGCATTTTATTTGTGGCTTTGGGCTTTCTAAAAGTAAGTACCTATCATAAACAAAATTCTTTCTAAATTAAAGTCACGTTCGTAGTTGTATAAAAGAACTGTCCCTAACAAGACAGTTCAGATTGTAACTAGGCACTGAATAAAAATTAGTTCCCCTTTAGCCATTGGTTTTATAGTGCGACATATAGGGTTGTTTTGGTTGCCGTGATCCAGGGATCTTTAATCTGTCAGAAAAGGTAAGACAAATTTTTACATTTTAAAACCGTTACTTTCTCACCATGGCTGAGCAAGAGGGATAACAATTTGGGGTAGCATTTCAAAATTTTTCACATCAATTACAAATCTTATCAATAAAGTTAGGGGCTCAAGGGGTAAATCAAACTATTCCAACTTTTTCAGGCGATCAAGCTGAATTCAAAAATTGGATGAAATCAATTGAGAAATATGCTATGTTAACAAACAAGGAACAAAACGATACAAAATTAGTAGCTTATCAGTCAAGCACAAGCTCGGTAAGCGATTTCATTCATAGATGGCTTAGGGACAACCCCAGGGGAACTTGGCCTCAGTTAAAAGAAGAACTGAGCTCAAGATTTGCTGAAGTGACGGACTCTCAGCATGCTTTCGAAATATTAAATAAATTGAAACAAAAACCGACAGAAAATGTTCAGGTTTTTGCTGAACGTTTATTAACTTTGGCAGAAGAAGCGTTCAGGGGTCAAGATGGGACTCAAGCGATAATTCAGTCGCAATTGATAAATTTTTTCATAAATGGATTGTCTCAGGATACGCTTAAAATGAAAATTATGCGCGAAAACCCTGACACACTGCAACGTGCAGTAACCATTGCTATGACAGAACAAAACTTAAGAATAAAGTTTGATTTAAGGAGGGGAAAATTAACTACTGTTGACAGAACGGGGTATTCGGACAGACAGGAACCTATGGAAGTTGACCACTTCAGACCCGCACGTAGGTGTTATAATTGTAACAAAATTGGGCACCAATCTAAGGATTGTAGGGCTAGGAAAATGCCGCGTCAAGTGAATGCTTTTGATGAAAATGACGAAGATAAGGGTAAGCCTGTTTATCAAATAGACAAATCAAGAAAAGAAATAGTTTGTTGGAATTGTGGGAAGTCCGGACATATTCAAAGAAACTGTTATTCTCGAACCAATCAATCACACTATCAGGGAAACTAGGACACTCTCTTTGTTTCGGAGCCGACAAAGAGAGAATTAATAAACCAGTAACGACAAAAATTTATACAATAAATTTGGCAGGAAATCCAAATAGTTGCATCATAAATATTAATAGAAAAGTTAGATCATTAGTTGATTCTGGAGCGGAAGTGTCTTTAATGCATTTAAATGTTTATAAATCTTTGGCTGATTTACCAAAATTAAATAAAAAAACAGTTCAACTCCAATCCGTAAACGGAAATTCACTTAACGTATTAGGATGCATAGAAATAGACTTTAAAAAGTACAAAAATGTCACAATTATTTTATATGGTTTCGGACATGAACAGAAATTTAATACTGGGTCGTGACTGGCTTGTTAAAAATGGGGTAAGGCTTTATTACGATTTAGGAATGTTAAGGGTAGGAAATATATATGCTAACTTAGAAGAAGACATTCATATTTCCACAATTTTGAGATTATCAAAGAAAATTGTTTTGAAACCTCAAACATATATGTTTGACAAAATTGAAAAAGGGAACGGAATTATCAAATTCAAGGTTATACGAAATTTCCTCTTTAGATAAGGGAAGTTTAAGTTGAGAACCAGGTTTAATGGTCGAAATTGTAGTAGCTAGAGCAAGAAACAAGGGTTTCTTTTATTTACATACTCTTAGGTTGCAAATGAAAACCAAATAAGGTATAACAGGGCGATTGTATTCTGCCCTGAGTTCATGGCCGAAATTGGGGGAGACATACGGAATGATCTTTTGTGGTTGTACCGTGAGAGTTAGCGTGTACAGCGACTATTTGAAATTATTTTATGGTTTTATAATGAGACATGAAAATTAGGTATTTTGTTTAATTGTAGGATATGGGACGGACGGCTGGACTTATCATTCTAACACTTCTTTTTGGTTTTGGCGAGCTGGCTTTCATATCTGACAATATTGTATTTGACAAAATAAATACTGTTACCACCACAAGGTCGAAATGGTTGGTAACCTTCATAATTGATTTAAAACCTTTTGAAGGATTTTTGAACAGAATATCCCATGACATGGTAAAATCCTCCGCATTAGCACATTTTACTCGACTGAACTACCAAAAGAGTTGAAAAATATTAAAAAAATCCCCATGGATAATCTGATTTACCAATTGAAAAATTTACAAACCATACAGGAAGATTCAAATTTTCCAAATTGGGTTTATAACGTAATTTATCTAGTAATCTCTCTTTTGTTAGGTATTATCATTTTTATATTATGTAAATATAGAAAAAAGTTACCTTGTTCAGCCAAACGAGGAAGTGGTTGCAAGATGCAGAATGTCGCCCCTAAGTATGACAGAGTGAGTCAACTGGTGTCGGCTAAGACCGAGGGTGATGTTAACACCTCCAGAGATGTTCCCTCTGCACCAATATTAGACAACTCAAAGGAAGAAGTGGCTAATAATTTATATCCACTGCTAAAATTAGCAGAACAAACAGTGCGTATATAAATGGGAGTAATAGCACAACGCACAACGTGTAAATACTGAAGTACTATTCGATTATAACACTATACGATCACAAATACTAACTTTTTATTTATTCATTATATACAAACATGACAATTAACTATTCTTTATACATTGTATATACAAATGACGGAGTATGGATGATGGAGTATGGATGACGGAGTAAAGGATGTCGGAGTAAGGATGTCGGAGTATTGGATGTCGGAGTAAGGATGTTGGAGTTATGGATGTCGGAGCAAGGATGTCGGAGTAAGGATGTCGGAGTATTAGATGTCGGAGTAAGGATGTCGGAGTAATGGATGTCGGAGTAAGGATGTCGGAGATATGGTGGACGGAAAATTGGTAAACGGAAAATGGTAGACGAAAAATGGTAGACGAAAATGGTAGATGGAGAATGATAGCACAGAACATTTGACAATAAATTGAACAATTATGTAGAATTTATCAATAGATTGTTTTATATATTTATGTTTTATTTCAGGTTTTGTGTATTGATTCTTTATTTTAGGTATCTTTCGATCCTGTAGTGTTATATTTGTAGCAAAGAAAAATTTATGCTATATTTCTAGAACATTGGGGTATGTAACACTATGCAGTGATCGAAAAAATTGAAATTATTAAATATAATTTGTAAAGTTTATTATTGTATGTATTATTGTTAAACTACAAACGTGACTTTCTATATGTACATTTGGCTTAAGGGATGTTCAAGTTTATGACAATTGCTTTTTCATTCAGCAACATGTGGTCATCGTGTTGTGGCCAGTTAATTAGACTTTAATAGTTTGGCTGTAATTAACCTAACGTTAAGTATATGGGACCAAAAGTAATGGTCACTATTTAGAAGCATTTTATTTGTGGCTTTGGGCTTTCTAAAAGTAAGTACCTATCATAAACAAAATTCTTTCTAAATTAAAGTCACGTTCGTAGTTGTATAAAAGAACTGTCCCTAACAAGACAGTTCAGATTGTAACTAGGCACTGAATAAAAATTAGTTCCTCTTTAACCATTGGTTTTATAGTGCGACAGTTTTGTCATATAGCTTCTAAAGATTATGTGTAATGGTATGCCATCTTTGCCCTCAAATGTTTAGGTCTGAGCGTTCTTGGTGAATGTTAACTCATACAAGCGCTTTGGACAAACGACTTTTATAAAGTGTTATCTTAATTTTGTGAATTACTTCAGATAAACTATGTTATGCAACTTTGCTTTTACCTTCATACCTTAAGGTCTCAAATAAACAATAATAAATACGAATAAAATGATATGGATAATGCAATAATAGCAATACAACATATCTTGTTCATATTTCAGAGTAAACAACAGTTGAAATGACAGAAAATCATTTAAGTTTAATATTTGTGAATGATATATGTTCTTTGTGTATCTTCAGGTTGCAAATGTTTCGGCGAAATTGTAAATGAATAAAACACATAAGCTCATGCGTAAATACAATTTACTGTAATATGTATCTATTGAATATTAAATGTAGGATTGATCAAATTATTTCCGCGTGTTTAATAAAAGAAAAGCATATTTTTGTAATATCAGGATTTATACATTAATAATTGGTGTTCAATTTCAACATACACCTGCGAAAACATATTCTTAGCAAAGACCTTAACTCACCATTATGTGTTAGGTACTTCAAATCACTTCAAAAACCAAATAACATGTAGCCGATGTGCAAACCAAATTCATAATGAGTATGCTATTTATATATATATATATATATATATATATATATATATATATATATATATATATATATACAAGTGCAAATTTCCCGCAGTACTTAAAGCAAAGGACAGTCATAATGACCATCGTCTATTGAAATTCAAACCTTTAAGTAATCAGCCATAGTACTCGTTCCATGGACTTATAGTAAATAAATAAAAGAGCATTCATAGGGCGTTCATCATTGATGCTTTCCCATAGCTATCATTACTTGGCAGTTCTATAATGTTTATTATAAAGTACATATAAATTCGTAATTACGCCAGACCATGTATACTTTTTAGTGTTCCCATGATCGTGTTATCTGTAATAGATTCTGGCTTTTAAGTATATGTGTATGAAAATAACTGATGTCTCAATTTTTTAATTTATTTTTTTTTAATTATCAACTGCAAATAAAGCAATCTAAAGACGAATTATGTATATGTAACAAGTTTAAATATATGTTGATTATAGGAGAAGGAGAGAAAAATAAATGTATTTATATCGAAATCCCATTCATGTTAGATTTAAAAATGTTTACGTATTAACATAATTTAAATATCCTCGTCCACCAAATGTAAAGAACTGTATAAAATAAAAGTATAATGGATGATTAGAATATGTCCACATTTAATTTATTATTGAACAAATGAATAAACGTGGAATGAATCATTTAGTTTCAATGGTTATAATATATTTGTCATCTTTTCAATTGGTGTATCGAAAAAAATATCATAAAAAAATTATAACCGTGGTGAAACATTGTCATTGGATCCTGTAAAATTTGGTTTCGAATAGTGACTATAAGAGAATACAATTCATCTTTAAAATCTCTGAAAAAATCCATGTTGTTTATTAACAGGCTGAAAATAAATCAGAAAAAATATGTTTGTCAAAAAATTTCAATAATAGTTTGCCCTGAAAAAGAGAATAATTTTTGTGTCACTAAAAAGTTCGACTGACTAGGCAAACCTGCTTTTAAAATGAATGTAACGACATGCCTTTGCACATTGTTACGCTTTTATTTTTAAGTTTTCTGTTCGAATCTAAAATCTTGGGCACCATGATATTTTTCCCTCAAAGGTCGTGACACTATAAAAAATATTCTTAGCATAAATCTTATTAGCAAGATTCGCGTAATTCATGCACCATCCAGGATTACTACTTAAAAATCTGAGAAATGGGTTCATCGTTCTATCATGAAAAACCAATGTGCAAAAAAAAATCTATGATCGCATAAATAGTTTAAATTCTAATTTGACAATTTACGTCATTGAAGAAATCTACCTAAAAGGGTCGATTGTGCAAGCAAACCTGCATTTTAAAAAACAATATAATGACTAGCTATTGAACATTGTTACGCTTTTATTTCTGAGTTTTCCGTGCAAATCTCAAATCGTGGGCACTTTGATATTTTTTCCCAAAAAAGGTCGTGATTGACACACAAAAAATATGCTCATCTGGTCGGAGTTCGTACAAAAATGTATTGCATAAAATATATTGTCCAGAACGCAGAATAGTTGTTAAAAAATGAAAAGATACTCTAAAAGATCTAATAAAAGTACTTCATATGTTTATCTTTCTTAGATATAAGTCATATTAGCAAACTTCGCGTAATGCATGTACTATTTCAAGGATATTGGTTTACTAGATATAATATAATTGATTGAAATTACATTACAGATTTTTTTAAACTGTAAACAGCGGGTAACAGCTTTCTTCTCTTTGTCTAAATGATTTTCTCGACGAAGATGTGTCATTAAACACACAATTAACACACTGATGACATATACAAGTTGTGGTATCTTTTATGTAGTAAACTAAAGTTTGTTAACTTATTATTCGGATTATTTACTAGAAGTTGACATGATGGTGAGTTTGAATTTTAAAAAAAAAATTATATTAATTGATGGCGGTTTCAGAATAGTCGACGAGATTCAGGGTGGGGCTTTCGACTAACACAGTCGTTCGGGAATAATTACAAACGAGCTGTAAACTCTTGAAATAGCTCGCTTCATCAAAATCTATTGAACAACAACAACAATATTAATAACAGCAACAGGAAAAAATAATATAGAAAAGGGTTGTGTCCATACAAACATGTTTAACCCCGCTATATTTTTTATGCACCTGTCACAAGTCACGATTATGCAATTAAAGGGGCATACGTCTTGCGTTTGCCTGTTATCAAATGACGAGTTTAGCACAGTGTCAATCATGGTATACAGATATAACATTAAGTTGCCCTTCCAAACTTATAGCGAACCTGATGATGGGTTTTCCCGAACCACGTGTCTTGGGCATTACCACATAATACATTCTGATAATTCTGAATATGCTTGTAATACTTGCCACTGACTGTTAAATATCTGTCAATCAACCAATCATTCCTCATATATGATCACATAATATAACACCTTACTAAACTGCGCATTAAATATAGATCGGTGATGTTCAGTCTTATATATTTCATTGAGTTTTGATAACAGAAAACATCACTTGTGAATATTCATACCGCTTCGTCTACAACCATTATATGTAAACATGTACTAACATTAATACTTAACACAAGTTGGTTTGATTGTATTAGAGACGTTACGGTGTCCACCCGGAAGACTAAACATCTCGGGAGTGGCTAAAATAATTTCAACCCATATAAGTTCAACATAAGAACATTCTTACGGGCAACTTGAAAAGTGTCATACAACAATGCTGACACTACATTTCAGATTTTGAAGGTTGATTCTGCTGAATTCACTTGACATACATTTTCAAAGAAAACTTAACCTTCTCATTTAGGCATGACATCTAGATCATGATGTTATGCTGCTGATGAACTTGAATGTGCAAAAAATATTGAACGTTAATCAAACACCTATCAATCGACTTGTTTTGTACATCAATTCTTTACAAGTAGACAATATTGATATTGATGGTAGAAGTATCATTACTATAAAATCCAAATTCAGAGTAAAATCATGAAAGTTAGGTCGTGGTAAACCTATAATTGTTATTATTCTGTATTCTATAAGAACAAAATAGATGATGCATTGCCAAACGATGACTATCAAATTAATCCAAATAAACAATTTAAGTGAATGATAGCAAACGTGGTAGATAGAGAGACAAAAGGGTTTAATTCAATCCAATCAAAACATAGAACACTGATTGACATACCCCGATCCCATCGCATAGACATTTATTTATATGTCGATTGAAAATATGAATCTGTGAAATACGAATGAAAATTGTCCTATTGGATTACTAAATTGATCTACAACACACATTTCTGTTACTAGTATATAAGATAGATTTGAAGCAACATCTAGATTTTAATCAAAATAGGATAATACATAGAAAATATATCTGTAACATTATTACGGTAACTTTTCTAGACAACAAAAACGTTACTGCAGATGGATATAACTGTTATTATTATTTGTAATTGACTCGTCGTGCATTTCTCTTTTGTATGCTTATTCAATTGTATCTATAAAAAGATATCTATAAAAAGTTTGGTTCATTGTATATGAGATGCAGCTGTTATTCTATAATACATTTGTCCTTATTTTTTTCTTTTCTTCATTGCAGTTTATTGTTAACATTTTTTATGTTTTTCTCAATAGTTCAATTTTGGGATGTTAGGTAAAATATATTGCATGTACAATCCAATCCAGAGGTGGTGCCCTATACATAAGGAGTGAAATGCAAAATTCTTAAAGAGATAAAACATACAATGTTATTTACATAGTTTTGACCGTGACTGAAGTTTCTCAAATACGACACGGTATAGCAAAAAGTAGAAGTCCTGTTTTCGCTTTGGTGAAGAAATCCATATCACATGAACCCAGTTTTTTTTCAAGTGAGCACTTGGATTGTTGGTTTTGATAGGATTTTAAATTCATTACAATTGTTCATAGATTATAGGTTTAAGCTGTGTTAAGAAGTATTTGCAAAATATCCTTTCTTTACATTCTTTGGTTAACCAATCTCTATCGTTATTTATTTTATTGTTTTGACGTTCCTTTAGCACCGATTTACGGTGTATATATATCCCAACTTGTTCGTTATTCTCGTGTCTGTTGTGACGTTTTAGATTTTTTAAAATGAGCGTAATCTGTAATCTGTAATGTAATATGAAGAAGGCGCTACCTTAAATGCCAGCTTTATACTAAGCTTACGACAATGTCCTATATATTGATTGGTTGTTGGTTGTTTAACATCCAGTGGCAAATATTTCATGCATGTTTAGAACGAATTTCCTATGCTACATTAACATATTGTTTATGTGTAAAATAAAACTATAAGTTCAGATGGAAAATGTTTAGGAAACGATCATTGAACTTGAAAAGGCAGGAGGGGTTATGGTATTTTTCCGAAAAAAATATTCTGATTTCAAATTGATGAATAAAAAATCTGTTCAAGCATAGGACAAAAAAATATATTGAATCCAGATCTTCACCAAAAAAGGTTTTATCTTTCAGATAATTTTTTATGCAAAATGAATTTAACTTTTATATATCTGAAAACATTAAAACTTCCCAAACCGCACAGGTAAGTCTGTACACAGTAGTTTTTTTGGTGATAATAAGGCCGTATTTGCCAATTTGTTAAGTTAAACCTTAATACTGGTGTTAAATTTTGACTAAATAATTTTAAGTGATAGCGCTGAAGGGCTTCTGTGAAAAAAATCTGACTCGAATAAAAAACATTTGTATTCCTGATCATCTTCAGTTTGTGAGTTCTACATCAATTTCATGTACTAATTCAGAGTCAGTTTTATGTCATTTCTTGCATATGTTTTTTTGTTACATGTACATGATGTAGCCTTAATAGTAGCTTACTTTTCAAGTTTTAAATGACAGCAAAATAAAATTGAGAATGGAAATGGGAAATACAAGCAATTTTAGCATGTCAAAAATTTGCTTTCAACTAATGCTTAATCATGTCATAGTTGTTTTCAAGAAAACACATTTGGTTTCCAGACAATAACTTGTCAATGAGTATAAGTGAAAGGATCTTTGTGAAATTTTACTAGAAGGTTCAATACAAAAAAGGAAGATTAGAATTGATTTTGGGGTTATGGTACAACATTTTTGTTTTTTTTTTTCAAAATTTTGGGGTTTTCGTCCAAAATTTACCTTGTTTACATTGATTATACTATCTAGTATATGTAGACGCAACAAATACTGATTTGGCAGGAGATGCACACAAAATAGGGTGTTTTAAATATTTTATCTGTAATTTGTGTGCATTTTTCCTATGATGTGTACTTTTTGATAATGCCGACGTGGTAAGTATATATATATATTCACAATTGACATGCGCCGATGCGCTGCAAAAGTATCTTATGTCCCTTTAATTCCCAAAATTGCACATTATTTTTTTTCTCACAGAAACACACGAGTTATTTGTTAAATAAAACACTTCTCATTGTTTGAAACTTTCAGTAATAAAAATTTAGTTTAGTCTGTTTGAATGTTACACTGATTGTGTGAAAATTTTAACAGAAAATGTACAAAATACTTGATAAAATTGCATTATCTGCAGAATTATTGATAACTTTCCTCACTATATATTCACAAGGACAGAACTAACATATTGTCCATGCTATTTTGATCAGAGTTTTTATTCATACATATACTGGTATGGCTGGTGCTGTTTCAAGTTGTCTTCTTTTTCTGTTTCTTGGGAAGTATTTGTTTAACCTGTTCAGTAACAATAAAGTGTTACAATTCTTATTTAGACGCAACACATAAATAGTGACCAAAAAGGTATTGCTTTCACTGGAGAGAAGCTAGAAAAAAAATTAAATGTTCACATTTTCAATATTTTTGTAGGACTTACTATCATATGAAATATGTAGATATGTAGTTAGAGACTTCTGCTGAATAGAAATGTTTGGGTTCATCTGATACCCGTTTTCAAATTTATAGTCCATATTGAAGTTTGAAGGGTCCAAAATTAAAATATGTTTGATTTCAATTGACATAAAAAAAATTGTGTTTTTTATATGCTAAATATACATCTGTGGTCGTGTCAGGCTATGTGTGACAAAGCATTTTATTGCCTTTAGGTTTGTACTTTATTTTTTTTCTTTTGGTCATGAAAATAAATTTGTAGTTCTGTTGTGAAGTTGCTAACATGAGAATACCCAAATTGCACCTATGTTGTCAGTTTTTTCCACCAACTTTTGTTTATGTACCAGACAAAAATTCATTCTGTGCTTATTTTGTAGACTATCCTTGTTTACAATATAGTTACACCAATTTAATTTTGAGTCCATGTAGAGTCATTGAAAAATGGGTTTGAAATGACCTCCCAACAATCCATGATACTGTAACGAGGTCAGTACCCAAATTCCATACATCATTCATTACATGTATGGTTAATTTCAAATCCTTAAAACTGGAATATAAACTGATGTTTTGTTTTATTTCTTCAATTATTTCGAACAATTTGACATTATTCCATGCTCCAACTATTATTTTTTGAAGAAAAGGATGCTGGTAACTCCATCTTCCCACAAAATCCAATTTTGGACAATATGGGAGCATACAATATATATACAGTAATAAATGTACTACTCAGACTCAAGTTTCCTTTATTGATTAAACTTAAAGAGAGAAAACAAAACAGTTTTCATCTCCTGGGACTGTATAAGGTACATGCTAGAACTAGCTCTTATTTTAATAGTTTCATTCCTTCCACTATAAGACTTTGGAATAGTCTTCCTTTGAGTTTACAAAAATCACCAAGTTTGGGTATATTTAGAAGTGGACTAGATAAGTTTTATAGGACTGATGATATATTTAAACCTTTCAACTATGGGATATGGAAACTAAATGTAAGTCATTGTCAACTCAGAAATAATGCTAGCAACCTTAAATCTCATTTGTTTAATCAGTTCTTATCGGAGAACACTTTTTGCACAAACTGTAACCATCCTGTTGAGGATAACCAACATTTCTTTTTTATTTGCCCTAAGTATAATGATGTAAGACAGATCCTTCTTGATTCCATTTACTCCATTGTTGATAATGTTGACATAAATATTGAATTACTACTTTTTGGAAACAGATTATTTTCATATGATATGAATATTGCTATTTTTAAATCTGTTCAGAAATATATCAGTGACACTCAACGTTTTGTTTGAAACTTACTTTAATTTTTGTTTCATCTAGTTTTATTTTCTATTTTTTTCTACACTCCAACATTAATTCATTTATTCCACTAAGCAAGCTTAGTGTCTCTTTCAAGCCATATATATATATATTTCTAATGACTTATAAAGGATATTTGCATGTTTCAAGGTACTTTAAATAACTGATGATTAATTGCCTATATATTCAAATATATTTTGCATTTAGTAAGTAACACTGTTAACATATATTTGCTCGTGTGTGCTCACAAGTAGCATGCATGTTCCACTATATTGCATTATTTTAAATACAGTTGTTGTGATTGAATTATACCTTGTACATGTAATATGGAGAGAGCTTTTATAGGCTGTGCCTGTTGCTCAATCCTTTTCATATCTTAATGAATAAAATATGTTTAAAATCAAATAAGGTACATGTAGATATCTGATATGTTACATATTCATTGAAAAGATTTGTTGAGAGTTTGCCGGAAGAAGTACAGAATTAGAAGATTGTGAATTATTTGAATATTTTTGTTTGTTTTAAACTTTTGCTAGTTTTGAATTAGTCTGTAGGCTACCATAGACGGATCCAGGGGAGCCCCCCTTTTTTCTTGAGAAAAAAGTTGTTGATTATATAGGGAAGCACTGAAGCAAGACTGGAGCTAGCGCCCCGCCAGCGGGCCCCCTTGAAAAGTTCTAGATTCGACAATGGCTACATGAATATATCTTGATCACATTCAAAAGTATACCACATTATCACTTTTCCTTGATGTGGGGAATAATGTGGCAGATGAACATAAGTAGGCATGGTCAACCAGTGCACCGGAGTTTACCCCCCCCCCCCCCCCCCCCCATGCCGCATGGCCATTATAAAAAAAAATCCGAAATGTATTGCTTGCAGAGGTTTTTTTCTGTGTTCCCATGGCTGGACGGAACTTTTACGCTAAATATGTTATCGTTAATTATGATTTTGTGTCTTTTAAATGAAGTACCTGTGATTATTTAGGTAATTTGTTTTGACCTCACTGATAATCGAAAGTTGAAGCAGACGAAACATGGCGTCAGATGTTGTTGTCCTAGCTTCGGCAATAACTTGTTAATTATTAAGTGAGAGATTACTTGGAACATTTGCTAAATTTTTCAATAGATACAAAATAATTAGTTTTGGAAGTTTGGCCGTACAACACTTGAAACACGGGATAGACAAACATCATAAGTTAAAAGATATGTTGTTTACCGAGCCCGGAAATTTAGAAACGATCTGGTACGATCTGATACGAGCTTAAATACTGATGTTCAGTAGTTTTCCCGTATGAATGGTTTTACACTAGTAATTTGTGTGTCCCGTTTGCTTTTCGTTGAGAGCCAATGCTCCGTGTTGAAAACTGTACTTTGGCCTATAATGGTTTACCTTTATAAATTGAATGTAGAATTGTCTTATTGGCACTCATATCACATCTTCTTATATCTAAAAAAAAATTACCAACACTGTAATTTGATCTTTGAATATTGTTTGATTAGTATATACATTGTACATTGATTTTGTTATCAATAAAAGGGCCTCGGTGGCAGAGTGGTCTAAGTAGTTACTACTGTAATCACTAGCCAGTCAACACCGAGGTTCTGAGTGCGTGTTGTGCTCGACTTTAATCTTAATTGACTAGGATTGTCAGTTTCCTATCGAAGGTCGGTGGTTTTCTCCGGGTACTCTGGCTTCCTCCACCAATAAAAACTGACTGCCACGAAATAGCTTTAATGCTGTGCGTAAAGGTAGCGTTAAAACACCCAAAATCATATTCAAATTGTTATCAATAAATCCAAGTCATACTAAATATAATTTACAGGTATTCATATCCATGGCTCTACAATCTGTCAAACTAGTATCTTGACATTTCACATTCACTGACTGTTAATGACGTCTTTCCCCTAACTCCATTGGATGCTTGATGTGAACGGATTACTGTTTTAGTTTTCATACATCATTTTTTGTTTAAGTTTTTTTCCTTTCATTAAACTAGCTGTCAGTAACTGCGAGTACACTCAGATATGTTGTATTTGTCCTTTTTGTTTTGAGGACTGTATAAATTCCAAGCCACATCTAGACTGGTTTTTGTTATATATTTTTTTATTATTTTTGGTCGTGATTTGGTTTGTTCAAAATTACTAGGCTGTTATAAATTTGTCACATATTTAATTTAATGTTTGGTCTTTCAAAGCCGACTAAACGGAATTAATTTTCTCTTTGTTGAAGGCTGTACGGTTTCAAGTATTTGCTTGTATCCATTTCTTTGGAATTTTTGGGGATCGTTGTCAAATCATACCACAACTATATTATGAACATCCCTAAATGTCCCATACTCTTTTCAATGTAAGTGTTCGTTTTGAATACCGATTGTTTAAAAAAAAAATAAGTATTATATCTAATAATCATGGTACTTCACACAATTTCATTATATAAATTTATTTTGCTAATTTCAAAATTGATTGTCTTAAACTTTGTTCGATCCATATTACAAATGTAAACTTTCGAAAGGTAGTTTTAAAATACTTCGTTTGATGTGTTTTGTCATTTGATTTTGCTATTTGATTAGGGACTTTACGATTGAATTTTCCTCGGAGTTGAAGTATTTTTGTAATTTTATTTTTTATATGATACTGTAAGCAAATAGCTTTTAATTAGTTTTTTTTTTAATATATAATAAATGCTATCACATTATACTCGCCAATATACAAAATCACACAATAAACAACATAACATACGATCTGGTCTGTCAGACGGGTAAAACTCATATTCATGAAAATATTTTGACGCTTCAGATGGCAAAGCGACAATAAATATTTAACAGCTTAACTCAAGAGTAACAAAATTGACTTTCGGGGTTCCTGTGAATTGCTCCAGAAGAGAAACAAAGATAAAATATGACGAAACGAACTGATGATTATTCAATTTCTCATGCATATTTTGAATTGATCTATTATTATTGTATTACAATTTTTTCAATGGTCATTATACATTGAAAATCTATCTTCCTTTAAGCAAAAAATAAAGGATATGTAATGTATACTTTTTGTATGAAAACTTTGTACTTTGTAATCTCACTGCATGATACGTTATATCTAATGGCAAATTTAAAACTTTATGTATCTAAAGATATCAATACTCATGCAATTATCATGATATATCAGTTAAAATATCTTCTGTATTTTGTCGTTATTCATGTTTTATAAAACATAAAACCATTGATTTTGTGTACTGACGACATATGCTACATGTGGTATACAGCAGATACAGAAACGATTTCAGTTTAATCAATACATTTGTATATCAATAGTTTTGTTTAATCAGTCTGTTATATTTACAAAAAAATAAAGATCTATTTTATATGACCATGATGACAGACCTGGCGGGACAGATTGATTGATTGATTGATTGATTGTTTGTTTGTTGCTTATCGTTCCGGGGCAAATATTTCATGCATGTTCAGGAGGATTGACCGAACAGACCTTATCTTTATTTAAATATCGAAATATCATTTTATAAATATGCCACAAGAAAAGAGAAAAAAGATCATTGGAAAACGGCTTCAATAAATTGAAAGTGACATACATATTAGATAACGACTCCGTTTTATAACTGCTTCCATGACAAAATAAACAACGAGTATCAAAATACTGAATTCTTAAAAAAAAACTTCTTTGCAGTTCGTTTTTATTACAATTCCGGCAATCATACCACAGCTTTTTATATATATATATACAGTGTCTAAAAATAGCAACAATCAACATTCAATCTATCTAGGTGTGGATCAGTTTGTAAATAAACTAATGCAGTTACTAAATTAAATTATATAAGTGTCTAAGAAAGTAACCCGTACGAAAATTTCAACAGGAGTTCAACTGGACTCCAGCTGGACTTGAGACGTATTCCAGTCTGACTTTGAAAAGTCCAGTCTGACATGAGCCGTACACGTACTTTTTCTTATACTTCGGTTATTTGCCAGCCGGTATTTTCTTAAAAGTCCAACCGCACTTTTTGTAATTCTGACAAGAAAATAAACACGGCTGGACTTTTGAGGGAAATTATTCTTTCTGTAGAATGATCAGCAGGATTTTTGTCTTAGAAAATTTTACAGTCATTTATGAGCCTCGTTATGAGCAGGAATTAAGACTAAGAAAATTTTCATCAGCCAAATCTGCCCTTACAGAAATAAAAAGTTAGTCACTAGGATTCTGTTCTTTGAAAGGAACAAATTCAATTTCTTTCAAAATGGAAAAGAGTTATAAATGAAAATTTGCAAGTTATAATAATGATATATTTTTTTACAATATACTTAAACTTTAAGATCAAACTATAAGATGTGATCTTTTCCCCTAAAATTTTCAATTCCATTATAAAATATTTAAAATAGACTGTAAATGGAAAGTTGAAATTAAATATAGGTGATATAATTTTGATTGAGTTAATATGTTTTCAACAATTATTTAACATTTTTACTTTTTCATGAAATAAAACCCCTAGCAAAATTACATCTATTAATAGGTTAAATTTATACATTTTCTAGTATATTTATATTTAATAAGATGAATGCATAAAATAAATAATTATCATCATTCTTTAATATCAATTAGAAACTTGAGCCATTAACAGTGATTTAATAGCAGTATAGTCTTGTAGAGAGTGCCATCTGTTTTCAATTAACCTCAGTCTGGACAGGTCACAGGAAGTAGCATCTACACAGAGGTTGATCATGAGGCCATTTGAAGGATAACACATTTCTAAATACATTGTATCTGCAATAACTATCACTTTTATTAAACATTTCATAATTGAACAAATTAATAATTGATTTTCTTTTTTTTTAATATATCACATATTCAAAATTAAGACATATGCAAGAAGTCATAAGAAGAAAAATTTTCACAGCTCCTCAAACAACCTCATATATTGCAATACAACAAAATTTGAATTTGGAAATAAACCGGAAGATGTGTCTTCTTTCTTGAACAAAATGAGAATTTAACTTTGGATGTAAAGCAAATGTTTGGAAGTAGTTCTTTTCACATTAAATGGATAAGATTGAACCTTATGACTGGTATCAATGGCAATTTAGGAAGATTGCTGTTTGCTTGTAGTTTGGATTGCATATTCTGGTATGTACAATCTGATATGCTCTTTTTTCTTCAACATATTGATGAAAGGATTACAACATTATAAATAGCTTAATTTTTATTTTTGAAGTGTAAAAAGAATTAAAAAAGCTACATTAAATACTTAATTATGCAAAATATTTCAGTTTGAGTCACTGTGATTTTCAAAGCTTTACTTTATTTTATGCACTTTAAATTTGTTTAGTCTTAATATATAATCATGATAATTATAACCACACATTTTTAGGAGTAAGCATTTAGCTTCACAATTCCCCGTTTCTTGATTTTGCCAGTAAGACAGTAGAAAAAAGAAAAAGAAATAAGCAGTATATGCATAATGCCATCTGTTTTTTTTTTAATTTTCAGATTATAACAAGGGATGCATATCAAATCAGAAGAATCCACCATCTGTAGAAAAACTAAGCAGTAGTAATCAAGAGGGAGGGTTCTGCGGGGATGGAACCCCCCCCCCCCCCCCCCTCATTTTTTGTGGATCAGGCTGCTGCTGAGATCATCTTTAAAGGTCAAACAGAACTTTTTGAAGTCCAGCTGAACTTTTATGAGTTCAGCTGGACTTCTTAAAGTTCAGCCGGACTTTGTAAAGTCCAGCTGAACTTTATAGAGGCCATTTTTTTGCCAGAAAAGCCGGCTGGATTTTTTTCGGACGTACTTTTATGAAAGTCCAGCTGGACTTTCTGAACCGGACTCCTGCTAATTTAAATATTTCGAGCCGGTTTACGGCTAATTTCGCTGAAAGTCCAGCCGGATTATCCATTATAAGACATTCAAAGAAAAGTCCAAATGATTATTATAAGTACGGTTCTCAGTACGGCTACTGTCCAGCTGGAGTATGTGTCATGTTTTTCGTACGGGAACTTTAACACACTAATGAGTGTTATAAAATTAGTTGTTATATGTTATATATTATTCACGCAATATTTCGCTAAACAAATTAGCTTTATCGGGCGTGTGCATCTATCTAGGTGAAATCGGATGCATGACAAAAAAATATCTTTGTAGCTTGAGCTACACAAAGTTCATGTAAAAGTTTAACATATTGATTGATGGTCTATATAAAACATATTTTTATCGTTTATTGTACATAACAATTTTTAAATCTTAACAAATAGTTGTTTTAGTTAAATAGAATGAAATTCATGATTTATTCCTTTGGTTTTGGGTATAACTGTTTTTCATCCCTCTCATTAAGTCCATCAGGTTCAAGAGTACGTAGCTGATGCATCCAGAACCTTTCTCTCTGTTTTCTTTTTTCGGTGTCCCAATTTTGGTTTACCTCAATTATTTAAAGGTGATATTATCAAAAATATATGCGGATATCCTAGTGGCGTGCGGCGTACTACAGTACATGATATATAAGGCATGATTGAGCTGATCTGTAACAATAACATCTCCATGCCTTATATATCATGTACTGTAGTACGCCGCTAGATTAAAACTGACGAGGAAAGGTAACACACGGCCACTGAAAGCTTTATTATTGTAGAGCCCACGTGGTCGTGTGGTCTAGCGGGACGGCTGCAGTGCAGGCGATTTGGTGTCACGATATCACAGTAGCATGGGTTTGAATCCCAGCGAGGGAAGAACCTTAAATTTGCGAAAGCAAATTTACAGATCGAACATTGTTGGGTTGATGTTTAGACGAGTTGTATATATACATTATGTACACAGCCATGTATCACCATCATTGATGGCGATCCGATGGATAAATCTGTTGTAGAGTTGTCACTGACTCAGACGTACTTATACACCCTCAATTCTAATAAGTTAACTACTTTTTAAGGTTTTCACTTTGTTGAAAGGACGTACATGTACGGTTGCCTACACCTGCTTACAACCACTTCATGTGAACTTTGTTGGATAGTTGTCTCATTAACAATCATACCTCATCTACTTATTTCTATAATCATTTTGAACTCTTGATAAAAATGGCTGTTTGAAAGGTACATAATGTTTGATTCGGCTAATATTTTTGTGTTCGCTAAAATATGACAATTTTGACAAATATTTATAACTTTTTGATAACATTGAGCATGAATATATTAAGATAAGCACAACAATGAAAATGAAAGAAGATATTTCGCAATTTTTTTCTGTTAGGATTACTCATATTAATTACTGAAACATCTGCAATATATATAATATTATTAAAATATGGTTATGCAAATGTTAATTTTCATTCTTATGACTATATCGTCGCTGTTATGCAAAAACCTCGTATCTAAGGTTTTGATAATTTTACAACAGGCAGTAAAAACTGAAATCTTTTTATCAATTATTTAGAATTAAATATGTATGTTCCACTGTATGCGAAAATATCTGATCTTCTAACCAATCAATTACCAAGAGGAGCAAACATTTCATCCCCTATATTGTATTTTCAAAGCTTTTCATTATTTTTATTAGCTATGATAACCTAAAATTGATAAAACCGAACCTGTTATAATGTCAGCTGCCATGCAAAGTGTTTTTCTTTTGAGATACGATATTTTCGCACAACAAAATGTCTCACCAATCCGACTACACTTTTTCGTCACAATTGTCAGAATTCGGATTCATGATTGGTTAGAAGATCAGATATTTTCGCATACAATGGAACATACATATTTAATCCTAAATAATCGATAAAAAGATTTCCGCAAAAAATTGAGATACGAGGTTTTTGCATAACAGCGACGATATGTAACAAAGACATAAATGTCCATATAGAACAATGGAAAAAAAAAACAATGTGGTTCTGACTTTACAGTTATGTCTTGAAAAAGGCATCACAGTTATATACGTTCAAATTCAAGTAAACATTAGAAATTCAAAGGGCTAAGTGGACCCCGCCGAAGGACTAAAAAGAACTTCAAAGGCATAGTTATACATTAAGTATGAATAATACAAACGATCAAGATCTGACAAGAAAATTTGTATGTTCAAAGACAATAAACGTTACAATAAGAACGAAAAAAAATATGATCGGGAATACAACCAATTATATATCTGTTTCCAACAAAACTGTATTTCCTTAAAAAAAAACTACAAACACACATCTCCAAATTTTTAACATTTCAATTTTTCATACATCATTTAAGAATGAACGAGGTTTGAATCTGACATTTTTTAAGAACTAAAGTTAAAGGACAGTTATTAAGATAACAATGTTATTATTCCATCATACTATAACCTAAGCTTAGTAATAGATCAACTCTTCATTAAAATATACAAGAAAAGATGAATAACAATTAAGAGGCTGTCCAAGTAAATATCAGGCAAATCCTATGATATGGGTGGCACCACATAATATTTTTCCCACTGAATTTTTAATTCCGATGCAATGTTTATATCATTCAAAGGATATATATGTCAAAGATATTTTTGAATCAACAGTGGATGGCTCAGAAAATGACTTTAAAGTTCACTAACAAAGCAACAAAATTTTGTACAAAATGAAGAGTTATCTCCCCTTTTCAATGAATTTTCAGTGCTTTCTTTGTATTTTTTTTCTCTTTATTTTTGCAGTTAATAAAAAAACAAAATTCAACTTTGAGAAAGAATGAATTTATGATATGAAATAGATGAAAAATTTTGAAAACAAAATATGTCATGTGCCATCCACTGCCTGGTTTTTCCATGGACACCCTCTTAAATTAATCTTCATCATAACATATATATATAGAAACTAGATCATGTAATACAAATTACGCAATCAAAACTATGATACAGTGCCCGTTTTTGACATGCACGAAACCATTATCTTTGCAAATGCTTATTCGTATTGAGATTTTTATCTTAAAATTTCAGGTCAAGAAGTCAGTACAGTTGGTTATTTGTCTACTAAGCTTTTTAACTGTCGAGTTATGTTCAGGTATGGTGCTGGTGTTCATTATTTTATCATATGTCAAATTTCAATCAAAGTTCATTAAAGAATATATGACAAGACAAAGCTTTGTTTCGGCCAATTAGAACATGGAGGTCAAAAACTATCAACAATCTATCAAAATAACATACTTAGATGTGCATAAGACATAAGTCTGTCAAATAGTTGTAATTGGAATCATTTTAGTTGGCCATGATTTTATACATTTGTTTTGACCTCTAAACTTCTTTTAATTGAGAAATCACTGCAAAAAGCTGCAAAAAAGGTTCAATTGGAGAATAGAATATCTTTCTTGCAATTATTTCTAAGTTATAGTAAGGTTTATTTGCATTTATAACTGCACCGTAACATCACAAAATACATATCTGTTACAAGTGGTTACCTTATGTTATCTCAATGACTATACTTTTTTTTACATGTATCAGTGTAAGTTGCTTAATGTTTAAAGAATGACATTTTTACAATAATAACAGTGGTCGAATCTTTTCGTTTAAATTAGTCTTAAAAGTGATAGAAATACAAAATATCCTTCTTTAACATTTATTTATATATTTTGTAAACCACTAACATAAAAGTACTTAGAATGTTTCCATTACTCTGTCTTTTATTCAATAAATGTGTATCTAAATTGAATCACGCTTTTGTAAATTGAAAATGAGACATTTTTTTTTATTAGATGTGGCAACTATCCTGCGGCATGTTAATGTATTCGTTGGTGCTATGTTGTTTTATGCAAAACCTGTTTACTTCAGCAAAACAAACAGTTATTCTACTGCAAACTAACTCATAATTCCTTAAGTCATAATTTACTGTTAATTCATTATAGCTGCAAATGTCGATGAGACTTGTACCGGAAATACAGATTGCACGGTGGCCAACTCAGAATGTTCCAGTGGTACATGTAAATGTGTTGGAACAACTCATTACAAATCGAGTGCAACTGTGTGCACACCGAGTAAGTAAACAACTTTTAATGATAATCAAATCAGTAGCCAAGTCACATGACATTGTCTAAATGGCAATGCTGCCATTTTTATGAAATTCAATTGTTTCGAAATACTTTCGGGAACTAAACTTTACGATAAAAGAGATTACTAAAATTTCTCCATGTTATCATTTTCTTAAAGAGGTTTACTGCTACAGAGTAACTATTGAACCTTTTGAATCATCTAAATGGAATATTCATAATACGCATTGTTGAACTTTGTCCAAACGCGTTTATCATTTTTTTCCGATTTGGACTATCTGTATTCAAATTTAGCCATTTATTTTCTATAAGAAAACAAGCTTCTGGGACTAAGCACAGAAATTTTATTTGCCATTATCAACACGACATTTGTCGCTATTGTTGCAGGAAAAGTAACAACTAATAGTGTAATAAATAGGGAGTTCGCTTCTCAGTTTCAAAGTAATTAACTTTTCAAAACACTAGTTTATATTGAAAGGGAATTAATTATAAAGGCAAAAAAATATATAGGTCACCGTGCTTGTTTTCGAGATATGAGCCATTGAAATTTTGGCGGGAAAATATTCTCTCTTGACTTAGCTTTATCATTGACAAGTTGAAGTTCTCAAAAACTGTTTAAAAGTAATTAAAATTTTATAAGACTTTTACAGATGGCTTATCATTATACATATAAAAGATTTTTTAAAGAGAAAAATGGGGGTCACCGGTCAAATGTTTTAAAGGCATTCAAATGGATAAAACTAGAGGATTCCGAAAATCTGACAAACAATCCAAACCACGACAAGCCAGCTTCCTTAAGTATCTAAGTATTTGCAAAATGTTTAAGAATTAATGCCAAAACACATACCAGAACAATATTTGTGGAGTTGGAAATTTAGACTACATACGAATCTTCCAAGAATAAGTAAATCAAAGCACCAAATTATTTAAATATGTGACAACAACTAGTCTATTCAAGGAAGAAAACAATATAGAAATTGGTATTTGTCATTTGGTAAGTTTTAACACACGACCTAGGGTGTTTTTAACGTTCGTTTTTAAGTCTGTTTTTTTTCTCCGGATAAATCAGATGTTGATTTTTGGTGTTGTCGGTTAAGCTGTTCAATATTTGTTTGTTATTTCTGTTATTCATTTAATGCATTATATTTGCTATATATGAACTATATTTATCATTATTAAGTCCCATGGATGACGGTGTCATACTAATGAGAAGTTTAGCTAGCTATAAAATCAGGTTCAATTCACCATTTTTTTACTTTTAAGAAAATGCCTGTACTAAGTCAAAAGTATAATAGTTATTATTCATTCGTTTGATGTGTTTGAGCCTTTGATATTGCCATTTGATTTAAAACTTTCATTTTCAATTTTCCTCGGAATTCGGCATTTTTGTGATTTTACTCTTTTTATTACATGTCAGGGTGACAAGGGATGACTTAATGACAACAGCGAATAATGCAATTATAAAATTATCTTTTTGATAGTTTCTCGCACACCACCAGCACAGAATGTAGACCAAAGTTAAGGAGATCAAGCTCATTTAACGTTTGATCGAAATCAAAACAAAGAAATAAAAGAAAAGTAAACAAAAATGTGCCTTTCTAATGTGAGAATCCTGTAATTAATGATTTGCTATTGATTTCTGTTTATCATATATTTTTTTCCTCTATTTTGCTTTCAATTATTTAGTTTGAGCTATACTTGGCATAGTTAAGTAAGTGTCTTTTATCATATGATATGCGGCATTTTTCTTTGGTTTCTCATGCAGTATGTTGAAATATAGCTACCATGGATGCGTACGTTTAAGTCATTTTGGTTTCCTGTAGAGAGTGGTCTTATTAGCGATCATACTAAATCATTTTTGTTTATATTAAGTAAACATTACGTAAATCTAAGAGATGAAACTTAACTTTCAGGGGGCGCATTTGGAGGAGTATGCGTAACAAGTATTGGTGATAGTACCTGCTTACATTCCCTGAAATGTACATCAAATACATGTCAGTGTACAACACCTACTAGCGAGTTCTTTGATACTACGGATAATACCTGTAAAGCAAGTAAGTTATATTTTTGTGATATTAAATTTCATTATTAAGATTTTCTAAATGCACTGAACAAAACAATTTATTAAAGTGTATTAAAGTCATATGAAATGAGTGAACGGTGAAAAATAATGTTATTCTTGAACCAATGCATTCAGTAGTAGATAATTGATAAGAAGTAGTGGATTCGTAAACGATAATCAACGAGCGACTTTAGTCGCGAGTTGATTATCGTTTTCGAATCCACTACTTCTTATCAATTCTCTAGCTTAACCCATTTCTAGTAAAACGACTATCTGTTTCATGATCTAACAATGAATCAACGAAATTTCATGAAAATAATTTCGTATTTTGTCTTTTTTATTCTATAATAGCTGGAAATGATTAGATCCACACGGTTCACATTTATATTTAACTTAATATAAGTTCAATTTAACTTAAATGTGTTGTTATCTTCCCTTTTTGATTCCAGATTTTATATTTGTAAATAATTATTTCCTTCAATGTTTAGTCATTACAAATAATTTATATTGATTAGATTCTAGTATTTATAATTCATTCAAAAAGACATATAATTAATATATGAATTTATTTTAATCTTTTTTGGAAAGTTAAAACAAGATAATTACCAACAATTTAGAAACCTTTAATATTTACATATATATTTTTAGTAACCTAATGTGTAAGTCAATGGTGTACAGATCTCTTGTTTGATGCATGATGGAGTTTACATTACACCTCTAAAATTAATAAAAATATTATAAATCCAAATGAGGTGTAAATGTCACAATAATACCACTTCACTAGACACCAGTTGATGATAAGATAGATACAATGGTTATTCTCAATTCAAAAATTATATATAATTTTAATGTAAACTGGTTCCCTTTCATTATGTTTAGATTATTTTAACGTTATTACATTTGGCATCCATCGTCAATCAGTTAATCAATGAACTAGTATTATTTGGGGTTTGCTTTCTTAAACCCAAGCAGAATTGCTCTTGCTACACATGTACAATATATGATTATATCCATTTTGCAATGAAACATGTAAGCTGTTCATAGCCGTGATCGTCTAGTCGTTGGCACCGAAACAAGTAACTGTGTTATTAACAGTGCCAAGTTCAAGCCTAGTACCCGGAATATTTTTTTTTTGTTGTAATGTTTTTCTCTACCAAAATATTGTTTTTAATCTTAGAGGTATCCATATTTCATTTTTCATATAAAGTTGACGATTTTTTTTTATCATGGACATGATGGAATTGTACTAATAAGTAATATTTACAATTCATTGATTCTATATTCTGTTTATATATTTTATTAAATAACAAAAAGACAGAAATACAGTTTATTGGCATGTATTGGCAGATATACGTTATTTATAAGAGTGATATTTAAATGATAATATTTATCAGCACTCGTGGTCTAGTGGTATCACGCTTAGACTACAGACTTCATTGACGAAAACACGCGCAAGTACGAGCCTTGCATCAGTCACTCGTTTTTGAGAGGATAACATATCGTAGGTAAAAAGTTTAAAGTTATGATACAAGTTATCTTAAGTTAACATGGTGGTCAGTGGATTCTTGAAAAATAATCCACTGTTAGAACAATAGACTGACGTCAGAGAAATGGGTTAATACATCATAAACTCAGTCTTCTGTGCACGATTTTATCATTGTTTTCGCATAAATTACGTATAATCTTCAATTTTCAATCGGTCAGTGTTGTTGTCAAAATATGGCAGGTTATTAAAGTTCGTGTTTTGAAGGCGAAGTTTAACGATTGTCACCCGGTTGTCAACAATCAACAAAAAGGTGTGGATATTGAGCACGTGTTTAACATGTACAATAGCTTATTTCAGTGACAGACCCATGCATATTGCGATCACCGGAGTTTTACTAGTAGGGTCATGCTAAGGTTACTTTGCATACGAAAAATATATCCGGCGAATTGCTTCTTGGAAGCAAGCAATTAAAATAAAGTAAACTTCTTCTGAATGTGGACAAATTAAGGAATTTTCTTCAGAAAAAAGTAAATGTACACAAGTTTAATAATGAAAACTATCCATTTTGTTATAAAAAAACATATGCTTCATTTTTTTTAATTATTAGAGGTTTCATATGACTTTAATCAGAACCAATTATGTTACTTCGAAAATATCATTATGATTTGTATGTAAGAACACACGACGTTAGTGCGGTGAATATGCGCCTTTCTTCGTGTGAATTTTCTATTTAAAATCCAATTCATATTGAAATACATACTCAAATTATACCAAGATGGTATAACATACTTTATTCACGTTAAATGTTGACATTTATAATTCATATAATTTCATTGTCTATCCAAAGAAAAATAAATTGTATGCAATTATATCAGGATAAATCTCATGATGTGTATCTAATTATTATTTGTTAACCAGTGTTGAGCGAAACAGTAACTTTTTGGTTTTAAACCTTTTATTACCATCTCAAAAGACCGTTTTGCTGTATTTGGTTTATGTCAGTGTCTATAATCATCTGATATGCGGAAATTGCTCTTTGTTTCTCATGCAGTAGTAAGGACGGTGACATTATTCAATTATTGACTTTTGATGAGGTTGATACAATGATTTATCAACCCAAGAGATATGACATTCACCGAGACCAAAAGTCATTTTGGTTTCCTATAATGAGTGGTTTCATAGGCAATGATACTAATTCAGTTCTCTTTGTTTCAAATCAAACTAGACCACACCCGCGAAATCGCGGGAATTCAGAACGTGGTTAAAATTACGAAAGTGTTAAAGGATGATTTTTTGTAAAAGATTTAATGACTGGAGAATTTGAGGAAAGGTATCAAAAGTCATGTGTACTTTGGGACAGGACAATTGTTTTTCTACCCCTCCTCCGGCTTTTTTTCTCTCCAAATTCCATATTTTCTTTTCTATTAATTTCAATATATGAACATACATTATACATAATAGTTTATTATGAACATTCATTACTATAAATAAAGTGTGTTTGCTTTTTACTATCAATTCTCAGTTTACTAATCAATCCACGGCGGTCATTGATATATTATATAGACCCTCTCTATTTAATATATTCACTAGCATAAGTGAACCGATGAATTTTTGTAAAAGATTTTATGACTGGAAAATTTCAGAAAAGGTACAGGACAATTGTTTTTCTAGCCAGGCTCCTTTTTCTTCTTCTTCCAAAATTCCCATTTATTTTTCTATTAATTTCAATAATGTAAGCGTTTATCTGTATTTTATGAACATTCATTTCTATTAATAAAGTGTATTTGCTTTTTACTATCAATTCTCAGTTTACTAATCGATTAACGGCGATCATTGATATGTAGACCCTCTCTATCTAATAAACTCTGTGACCGTCGTGGAAAGTAAACTTGAAAATCACAGCAGATAGCAAATACACTTTATTCATAGTATATGTATGTTCAAAGTATACAGAAAAATCCAGAAAAACGCAAACCGGAAGTTTAGTCTGACTCAAAATTCCGTCAAATGACGGAAACAATATCCGGACGCCTTTTTTTCGTTTTCCTCCCAAAATAACCCATACGGAATAATCATAAGCAAGGATGACGAATGCTACTATGCATGGTACTTATAGGACACAAAGGCATGATGATTAATTTATTGAGGAAGGGAGAGAAGCGACACACAAAAGGAGGTCTCCTCATTTAATAGTATAGATAATCATTAGGTAAATCATAGGAATGTAACTTTAATTTCAGAGGGGGGATTTGGAGGAGTATGCGTAACAAGTATCGGTGACAGTACCTGCTTATATTCTCTGAAATGTACATCAAATACATGTCAGTGTACAACACCTGCTAACCAGTTCTTTGATACTTCGGATAATACCTGTAAAGCAAGTAAGCTATATTTTTGTGAGATTCATTTTCATTATTAAGATTTTTTTAATGCACTGAAGAGAAAAAGTAATCAAAATTTGGGTCTAAATCAATACATTTAACAACAGGTTTGTTTCTGAGAGTCTCTGTTAACTCAAATCCTTGTATATGGAAATACAGAATGAAATAAAATTTAAAAAAAATGACAATTCTCATATGTAATGTATTTTCTAAAAAAAAACGATATATATGCAGCTCCAAAAATTATGCAGTGTATGCAAACATTGAACAAAATGTAGATAAAAAACGTCTTTAACATAGACCAGATGTAAAATTGTACATGTTCTTTCATCATGTTTAAGTTATCGTTTTGACTGTTCGCATTTTAGAGATTGTATTAGAGGCTGCATGTACACCTGGACCTACTGACCAATGTGCAGATGTTAACGCTGAATGTAAAGCAGGCACTGACAATGCTAATAAATGTTTGTGCAAAACAACTCATTACAAAGACAGCAGTGGAGCTTGTGCTGTCAGTATGTATACAAAATATCATATATTCTAAATAAGAAAAAGTAATTACTAAATTATAACTTATGTCAATTATGATATAGAACTATTTAATGATAGTTTTCTGTTTTCGACCAAAACGAAATTGGAATCCCAATTGTGAACTTTTAATTTCTATGTAGTACCTGTTTATTGAGTTTATATATACACCTTGGATCAGCTATCCCAAAGCTTGCATTTCTAAGCATCACGATTTACCTCTTAGCTAGTATACCAAGAGTTCCAAGGAGTAAAGTTGAAATCAACCATTCTGAAACTGCAGTGAGTTGGTTGACCACTATGCAATATCTGTTTCATAGATGACGACGGATTTGTTTGTAATTAGTGTACGTATAGTTCCGTTCTCGTTCCTCAAATGAGACCTACCGAATAAGACTTACTGGATTTGTACTAACATTAGCAACAAGTGTTGAAGAGGATCTGTTAACTGTCCAGGATCATTCCCGGATTTCGGTGGTGTTCGTGTTGCCGTGTCTTTAGTCTGTTTTATTTGTTGATTGGATGCGTACTCTTATAGTCGTTTCCCTCTTTTCTAATGGCAGTGTCAGTTTGTTTTAAACTTTTTAGTGTGAAAATTGCCTTCTAGTTGGTATCTTTCGCCAGTTTTTTTTAAATAATAGTTTTGTGTTAAATTGTTATACACATCTGCAGGGATCTCCCTGAAAGATAATTGAACGATGAAGGAACTTTCACCATCACAAACCGTGTCTACGCTGTACAGTGTAGCGCGATTGGAAGTATTTCATCCCTACACATAAGGATAGATGAACATGCTAATTCATTGCTTATCTAAATTATATTTATTTGAATTTTCATTATGAATAGAAGTATAAATATTTTCATTAATTGCCGTTTGTAACCATTCACATGCAACCCCCCTCCCACCATCCCCACCCCCACCCACCCCCACCCACCCCCGCTTAGTCGAGTTAAAATTACGAAAGTGTTAAAGGATGATTTTTTGTAAAAGGTTTAATGACTGGAGAATTTGAGGAAAGGTATCAAAAGTCATGTGTACTTTGGGACAGGACAATTGTTTTTCTACCCCTCCTCCGGCTTTTTTTCTCTCCAAATTCAATATTTTCTTTTCTATTTATTTTAATATATGAACATACATTATACATAATAGTTTATTATGAGCATTCATTACTATAAATAAAGTGTGTTTGCTTTTTACTATCAATTCTCAGTTTACTAATCAATCCACGGCGGTCATTGATATATTATATAGACCCTCTCTATTTAATATATTAACTAGCATAAGTGAACCGATGAATTTTTGTAAAAGATTTTATGACTGGAGAATTTCAGAAAAGGTACAGGACAATTGTTTTTCTAGCCAGGCTCCTTTTTCTTCTTCTTCCAAAATTCCCATTTATTTTCTATTAATTTCAATAATGTAAGCGTTTATCTGTATTTTATGAACATTTATTTCTATTAATAAAGTGTATTTGCTTTTTACTATCAATTCTCAGTTTACTAATCGATTAACGGCGATCATTGATATATATTATGTAGACCCTCTCTATCTAATAAACTCTGTGACCGTCGTGGAAAGTAAACTTGAAAATCATAGCAGATAGCAAATACACTTTATTCATAGTATATGTATGTTCAAAGTATACAGAAAAATCCAGAAAAACGCAAACCGGAAGTTTAGTCTGACTCAAAATTCCGTCAAATGACGGAAACAATATCCGGATGCCTTTTTTTCGTTTTCCTCCCAAAATAACCCATACGGAATAATCATAAGCAAGGATGACGAATGCTACTATGCCTGGTACTTATAGGACACAAAGGCATGATGATTAATTTATTGTGGAAGGGAGAGAAGCGACACACAAAAGGAGGTCTCCTCATTTAATAGTATAGATAATCATTAGGTAAATCATAGGAATGTAACTTTAATTTCAGAGGGGGGATTTGGAGGAGTATGCGTAACAAGTATCGGTGACAGTACCTGCTTATATTCTCTGAAATGTACATCAAATACATGTCAGTGTACAACACCTGCTAACCAGTTCTTTGATACTTCGGATAATACCTGTAAAGCAAGTAAGCTATATTTTTGTGAGATTCATTTTCATTATTAAGATTTTTTTAATGCACTGAAGAGAAAAAGTAATCAAAATTTGGGTCTAAATCAATACATTTAACAACAGGTTTGTTTCTGAGAGTCTCTGTTAACTCAAATCCTTGTATATGGAAATACAGAATGAAATAAAATTTAAAAAAAATGACAATTTTCATATGTAATGTATTTTCTAAAAAAAAAAACGATATATATGCAGCTCCAAAAATTATGCAGTGTATGCAAACATTGAACAAAATGTAGATAAAAAACGTCTTTAACATAGACCAGATGTAAAATTGTACATGTTCTTTCATCATAGTGTCGAGAATGACCAAAAGCTGTCATGAAGGTCCCCATGTAGTTTTCTTGCTATTTCCGGTAATTGTTATGGGGGTTAAAAATCATGTGGAGCTTTTTTTTACGGACACTTAATTCAGAAGTCATGAACCAATTACCGGTATTGCTGATTTTCAGCAACTACAAAACGATTCGTACGGGTTATGTAAAAGGTTAAAGAGATTTGTAAAGCAAACGTTGACAAATGAAAAGGTTTTTAATGACTTTATCTAGCAAATTGATGCTATGCAACATTCATCTTTCGAGTCTGAATAGAAACCGGAAACGCGTAGTATCAATTTGATTGTAAACTACGAAATGAATTCGGAATAACGATACGATATTTCTTTACAGGCAATATTAAGTTTTTAATTTTAACTTTTAAAGTAATTCAATATTATCATTACAATAAAGCAGTACTCGAGTTACATCCCAGGTCCTTTGTCCTAACAGGGGTAATCTGAGCCGGATCGCCCCTACCAGATCACCCCAGTTTGATTTTCTTTGTTGTGCATGCTTTCCTTTGTTCTGTAATATTTTGGCGGGAATGTCAAATCCACTATAAAACTTATAATTAATCACACGGAAAAGACTACCTATCAAAATTCACGTAGAAAAAATCAAGTGCATTTGCTGGGACTCGAACTCAAGACCTTTAGCATATCAGGCCACGACACATACCACTACACCAAGACGACTTAATTTGATACGAACTATCAGTGATTTAACATACTTAAGGGAAGAAAGATATTTTTATAAGTGAGGCGAGTTGGCAGACCTTTATTCAGTGGAGTTTAAACCCTTTACGTTTATAAGTGAGTTGTCAGACTGATTGTTCAATTTGATTTTACACTTTTTCAAAAGTGGGGCGAGTCGATAAACAAGAGTGGGGCGATTTTTTTTTATAAAGTGGCGATATAGTGTGTGC
This sequence comes from Mytilus galloprovincialis, assembly GCA_037788925.1. Lineage (NCBI taxonomy): Eukaryota > Metazoa > Mollusca > Bivalvia > Mytilida > Mytilidae > Mytilus > Mytilus galloprovincialis. Next base: position 85,486,656 of record CM075333.1, on the reverse strand, counting down.
CGATTGGCCAGTAGGGCGAGTTAACATTGGTTGATATCTACTCGTCGTGTTCGGGGGTCATGAAGGGTATATACATATAGTAATATATAAAGAATATTATAATGCTTGTGTGGCGTTTTAAACTATATTTTATAAATTGTAAATGGTTTTTCGTCTTATCTAAAACAGCTAGGATGTAAAATAGTTATCCCATTCGGACTTGGTGTGTCAGTGTTAGATCACCATCTGGCCTCTGGCCTCTGGCCTCTGGCCATCGGGGTGTTCTTACACTGACACGCCGCGTCCCCGTGGGATAACTATTAAATATTTGCAATGAATTTACGTCTTATTTTGTACTTGTACAAGCTCAGGTACAAGTGATTAGCGATATTATTCCTTACATCCCAGCTCCTTTGTTCTAACATGGTTGATCTGAGCCGGATCAACCCTACCAGATCACCCCAGTTTGGGTTTCTTTGTTATGCATGCTTTCCTTTGTTCTGTAACATTTTGGCGGGAATGTCAATTCCACTATAAAACTTATACTTATTTATACGGAAAAGACTATCTATCAAAATTCACGTAGAAAAAATCCAGTGTATATGCAGGGATTCGAACTCAAGACCTTTAGCATATCAAGCCACGACACATACCACTACACCAGGAATACTGGATACGATCTAACAGTAATTTAACATACTTAAAGGAAGCAAGATCTTTTTATAAGTGGGGCGAGTTGGCAGACCTTTATTCAGTGGGGTTTAAACCTTTTTCCTCAATAAGTGAGTTGTCAGACTAATTGTTCAATTTGATTTTACACTTTTAAAAGTGGGAAGAGTCGGTAAACAAGAGTGGGGCGATTTTTTTATAAAGTGGCGATATAGTGTGGGCCGATTGGCAAGTGGGGCGAGTTGACATTGTTTGATATCTACTCATCGTGTTCGGGGGTCATAAAGGGTATACATCATAAAGTAATATATACAGTATATTATAATGATTGTGTGGCGTTCTAAACTCGATTTTACGAATTGTAAACGGTTTTTCGTCTAATCTAAGACAGCTGGGATGTAAAATAGTTATCCCATTCGGACCTGGTGTGTCAGTGTTAGATCACCCTCTGGCCTCCGGCCATCAGAGTGATCTTACACTGACACACCGCGTCCTTGTGGGATAACTATTAAAGATATCCCTCAGGCGTTAAGAACTGTATTGAATTACAATATAAAAAAGCCTGAGGGTTATGCAATTACATGCATTTGATTATAATTGCCAAAAAAAATAAATGGCGTCGGGCTATAAATAAAGGCAACAGTAGTATACCGCTGTTCAAAACTCATAAATCCATGGATAAAAAAACAAAAGCGGGGTAACAAACTAAAACTGAGGGTAACGCATTAAATATAAGAGGAGAACAACGACACAACATTAAAATGTAACACACACAGAAACGGACTAAGCATTAGACAAATTCTATGAGAATAACAAATATAACATCAAAACTAAATACATGAATTTGGGATAGATAAGTACCGTGACACGTCTTATAGTAGTGTGAATTCACACTCAAAAGTAAGAGAAAACAAACGACACAACAGAAAGACAATGTTAAAATGTAACACACACAGAAACGAACTATAATATAATAATGGCCATATTCCTGACTTGGTACAGGACATTTTTAAAAGAAAAATGGTGGGTTGAACCTGGTTTTGTGGCATATATAAAAACGATAACAGTTTTGAACGATGGCGGAAGACAATTTAACGATGGCGCGGGTCATTTGACGATGCGCAAGACATTTGAACGATGTCGGGACGTCATCGTTAAACAGGCCATGGAGATCCCTGCATATGGTAACAATCTCGAATAAGAATAAAATAATTCAAACAATTGACGGGTAGTACATGAGATTTTAAATTTTCTATATTTTTCTTATTTCAAAATGACCACCATCATACACACACACACAACAAATAAAAACCAGACAAATAAAAGCAAGTTAACTCTTCTTCAAACTTTTTGATTTTCAGAGATAACATTAGAAGCTACCTGTACGACTGGACCCACCGACCAATGTCTAGACGTTAACGCTGAATGTAAAGCAGACACCAATAATGCTAATAAGTGTCTATGTAAAACAACCCATTACAAAGACAGCAACGACGCATGCGTTGACAGTATGTATACAAAATATCAAACACACTTTAGAATGTTAACGATGTAAAACAGCTCGAACTTGTACATATTTTTATGTAATTTGACAGACATTCAAATATCCCTAATTCAAACTGACCACTATTTTTTCGTTGTTCTCCATCCATGCAGTAAGCATGGCATAACTATTTTCGTTCGACCACACAATACTTAACAACAGTAGTAAACCACTGTGTTTGGCGATATTTTTGCTACAGTAGAATAAATTCAGATATAAATTTAGCTGTAAATTTATTACTTTTAGCACTTTGCTGAATATGTAGCACACCAAATATTGTTATTAAAAAAACTAAACTGAAAACCACATCTGAAACACCAACCTTTTGACGTTAAAGCTTTAGCAAAACATATCATACCATTCAAAGACTATAGCTGCCTTATATTTTCTGATATTTAAGTTTGATATTTGCCCGATTATCATTATACGTTTGCCATTAGTATATGATTTTTCTTTTCCTGATTGACATTTATATTCCGCAAAGTTTTGAAAATTCGTTAATGATAACAATCCCGATTAAGAAGTAAAAAGACAAGATTGGCATATAAGAGCATTTGCATATACATTCAAAAAGACTGGCAAAATTTCTTATCTTCGGTTATCTTTTACTTATTTGAAATGCCTAAGTGAAAAACATAGCTTACATTAAAGCTTACATTAAAACTTTCATCAACAATTTCCATGGGATTTAACTGTATGAGCGTATTCAATTTTCAATTTTATTAAAAACGTATTTAATTGGTGTTTGTTTTGAAACTTGGGACCATTTATTACTTTATATACTAAAATTTAATCTACAGTAACTCAAAATTGCCATGTTTCATAATCAATAGCCAATCAGAAAGATTGTCGAAAAAGGGACTATCTGTATACTTACACGCAAACAATAATCAAGTTAAAGAAATCACCGTATACAATGTACTACTATATGAATCAGAGTATCTCCTTCATAGTATGCAAATGACACGTTTTTTTTACTTAGCTTGATGAATCACCAGAATCATCTTTGGATAACTATCTCTGTATTCAGATTTTTAAGGCCTTGATATTAGTTTTGTTAAGGTTAAGGTTGTTTTGGTTTGGAAGAAAAAATTATCTATAGAAACAATGCGAGTTAGTTGTGGATTTCAGTCGGTCCCCGTAGATTGAGACTGTTTGGAACAAATTCCTCAATGAATCGTGATGAAATTTAAAGTTTAAACTGTGACCCCAGGTTGAAAGAAACCGAAATGACTAAAAACAACTTGGAAAAAACGAACACTATATCCCCAATTGGATAAAATAACAGTGATCAAAACCTTATTTTATCAAAATAAAACCATTTCAATTATTCCTATCCATACCTAGTCAAAATATTAGAAAGCTTAAACATTTTACTGACAAAATAAATAAAGTTAAAAGAGAAACTATATCTAAACCACACTCACTGTTCATGAGGTCTCAAAATTATAAACATAAATTAATGCCTTGTTAGATGAATAAAAAAAATTCAAAACTTCTGATACCTTGTTAACAAAATGTATACAATATTTAACATATCACTTTCAATTTCTGACATAAAAAGGAATTTGAAAAATATAATATATTTCCTAATGACTTATTAAGAAAATAGGTCCAATTTTGTCTTCAGTTGGAAATACAGTTTTCATATCCCCGAGAGTTCAAAAGATATTTTTAATATTTTGAATGATAAAAAGTCGAATCCAGGCATAGATTTCCTTAGCCGTATTTGGCACAACTTTTTGGAATTTTGGATCCTCAATGCTCTTCAACTTTGTAATTGTTTGGCTTTATAAATATTTTGATATGAGCGTCACTGATGAGTCTTATGTAGACGAAACGCGCGTCTGGCGTACTAAATTATAATCCTAGTACCTTTAATAACTACTTAACCTAAAATGTGGACAAAGTTGCAGCATAATTTTAAATACAAACTACAATTGGAAAAATATCCTTATAGGTGTAATGTCACCACTGTTTCCACTATTAGACTTTTTTAAACAATGGAGCAGAATTAATATTTGTTCTAAATAAAGCATTATTTGACAAGAGTAAAGTTTTATTTGACTGACCCTCTGGAATCTTTCGCCCCTCTTTTATCCTCTACAATACTTCAGAATTTTTTTTATTAATTTTCATTACATATAGTTTAACAATATACGCAATCGGATAGAACATACTATAATTTGGTGGTTTAACATCTTTATTGCCCTTTTATATTATCAAGAATTCAAAACTGTAGTGGTTTCAATATAGAATACTACATATAATTTAAGGCATGAATTATTCAGTGTAACATTGGTTATGGAGGGGTCGACAAAAGAATATACATTCTTCAGTTGTCCGTTTATACCAAAATGACAGGAATACCAGAACTTCTATATATTTGAATATAAAAATACAACTAACTTTAAATATAGATTTGGTTTTGTTTGGTATCTTAACAAAAACCTTTAAAAATAAAAAAAATAAAGTTAACAATTATGCAAACAAAAGAAACCAATAATCATAAGAACAAACCAATGTGACAGCACTAATGTGTTTTTGTATTTCGTATATTGAATGAGTAATTAACGTACGTTTTACTTTATGTTATTGGCTGTATCGATAACGTCATATATGGCGCAACTTTGCCATGTATTGTTCAGAACGTTACCGTTTGGTCAATATTATAAGCGTGAACCCAAAAGTGTACAATTGTGAGTTCTTAACTGGAAGAATTAAAAGGTCTAAATTTGTTTATTCATAAAAGTGTATTGTTGTAAGCATTTTGAGGCAAGGACTCTTATACTTTATGTCAGCGTTTGACGTTATGTTTTTTCTCCTGCTAAGAATATTTCCTTCCGGTAATTTGAAATAAATACCATTGCAAAGTCACGTTCGTCAGTCTTTGCTGTGTACACATTTGGCTTACAGCAAGGCTCATCCTGGGGGTTCCTAGAATGCTAGAAGTAAGAAGCAGCGCATTTAGCTGTATGCCTCGCAGTTTATATTATATATAAGGGTCGTAGTTTAGAGGTGAGAAGCAGCGCAGATTGCTGTATGCCGTGCCTTTATTTACCGTATATTTGAGATTGTAGAATTTAAGATATTTTCGTTTGGTCCGTACAAAAATACTTGTAAGAGAAAGAATATTATTTTAGTAGTTCCGCCCCGTATGTAAATTATATAATATTGTTGGAATATTGTACTTGCATGGAAATATATCGGCTGTTCAAGAAGTTTAATAAAAGTATGTTTTTTACTATTGATTATTTATTCACGCTACCAATGATGAGAGAAAACAGACAACAGAAGTGACGGTCGTATTTATTTATTACCCCGTATATTTACTAGTTTTATGAGCTATTCGTATTTGTTAGCTTTATAACTATATCAAAACATAGCAAGAAGCAGAAATTACGACACCATGTAATGTAATAACCACATACACCATATATTGTATGAATAAACAAAAATGTAATTTCTTTCAAAGCAGCCTTCGTCTTGCAATCTCATCCTGCAATGGATCAAAAAATGTGTAATTAATTTGTTGTATATCTCCTGCTTATATATTATCAAATGTTATAGTATGCATATAATGTGTTAAAACTGACTTTTATGTTTGCATTCTAGAAATTGCATTAGAAGCTACCTGTACACCTGGATCCACTGGCCAATGCGTAGACGCAGGCGCTGAATGTAAAGCGGACACTAACAATGCTAATAAATGTCTATGTAAATCGACCCATTACAAGCACACCAATGGCTCATGCGTGGGCAGTATGTATACAATATATTATATAAACTTCATCAGAAAATAACTTACTTATAACTGAATTGAAACAAAGGTTCAATTTGTTATAACATGATTTGTTAATCAAATCATCTACTGGACCAATATGAAATCATAGGTACAAAAGTCAAGGGTCCCATGCGTTCGATTTTTAAAAAATGAAATGTATGAACAGTTCTTTGACTTCGACAATACATAATCATTTTTTTTTTTTCGTTTTTGATATCGAAATACATCAACTATAAGATAGCAATATCTTTCATAAAAATGAATTCACTCGAAGATACTTTCCAATTTTATAAGATCAGTTACCAAACCAATTCCTAAATTGTCATTTGCACATATGTCTTGCAGGTTCTCAATATTGAGGACTTGAGGTAAAAACATCCTAAATGCAACTATGCTAATATTCCAAACAAATATAATCAGAGTGGCTATGTTATTACTGGCGACATCGACATTGTCAAAAACACGTATCTGCGAATTGCTATGCAAGTGCCCGTTACGTGAGTCTATATCTATCAATTTAACAGACAACTTCAAAACACTGACGAATTAGTACTATATTAAAAGGTATAGTAGGAATTTAAAATATATGTTTTTTCTATTCTCTGTCTGTTTCTTTCAAAATGATACACGCAAAACACATCCATCAAAAACAACAACAAAACATTACTCTAAGCTAATGAGCTGTTTGATGGAAAAATCAAGATATATATTTTAACGAAGATTATAATAAGATGTCAGAACTAACTTTTTACATAATCGAAGGGATGAAACTTAACTTTCAGAGAGCGGATTTGAAGGAGTATGCGTAACAACTATCGGTGACAGTTCCTGCCTATATTCCCTGAAATGTATATCAGATACATGTCAGTGTACAACACCTGCTAGCGAGTTCTTTGATTCGACTGATAATACTTGTAAAGCAAGTAAGCTTTATTTTTTTCTTCTATATATTGGAATAAGAGTATGTTGATAGAAACAAAAGAAACCTCAGTATCCATTACAAAAAAAAAATTAAGTATATCAAAGTATTTTATGTGTATTAAATTACCTAAACACATGTTTTCGATTATCCTGTTGAACTTTAAATTGGATGTTTTTCATAAATTTAAATAATCAACTGTTGTATTAAAAATATGGACATATATGTAAAAAAAAAAAAGAATAAAAACGAAAACACTTATGTTTATTATAAATCAAGAAATAGCCACTTACACTGCAGGTATGCTCTCGGTCAGGGACATTTTTGGTAAAAAAATATAATATTTATTTAATTTAAAGAGATTTAAAGTAATTTCGGGTCTAGTCAATGTATCTGTATAGAACACAAACAATTTAAACAAGCCATCTGCAAGATAGACAAAATATAAAATGCTTTATCTTCTTTTTGCCATTTCTTATTCATCGTTTTAATTGTTTTCATTTCAGAGATTGCATTAGAAGCTACCTGTACACCTGGATCTACTGACCAATGCAAAGACACTAGCGCTGAATGTAAAACAGACACTAACAATGCTAATAAATGTCTATGTAAAACAACCCATTACAAAGACAGCAACGACGCATGTGCTGCCAGTATGTATAAACTATATCAGAAAAACTTTATCAGAAAAGAACGTAATCGTATTTGAATAGTAACATAGGTTCAATCTGTTGTAAAACAATGTGTTAATCATTTCTTTTAATTGATCAACACACACTAGGAATTAAAGTCACGGATCTAATGTTTATGTTGATGAAATGGAAATTAAAGAAATGTACAATTTCAGCGTTGGGGCTTTGTGAAACAAATAAAGCACAATGTATTAATACGTTCAGGGGTTTTATAACGGTGTTAAGTTTTGTGTTTCATTTTTGAAAATCATACATGTAAATACCAAATATTATATTTCATTTCATCTGAAACTCGAATCAAAGTTTCCAGCATAGATTATGTAGGTCTCTAGTAAGGGAAAGATTTAACCCCCCCCCCCCCCCCAAAAAAAAACCAATAAACTTTCATTTATTGTATAATGCAATTTCAAGTTATTTCAATTATATTACAAGAACAGTGATATAAAAATATTCAAACTAATTAAAATAGAGTTTAATATTAAAGCTACGGGAATTCTTGCATTCGTCACACTTTTTCGCTAGCACTCGGTGAATAATAAAACAAAGAAATGCACGAAATAAAAGTTGGAACCGCTAGTTCATTAGCTGACGTATGTTGCTGTTTATCTTTGTCGTTTGTTTGTTGTTTAATTGTTGTATATCTCCATTTAATTTATATTTATGAATATGAAGGGTAGACGACAACGTACATGTAGATCTAGAGAATGATTTCCTTTCACCTTGTTATACTGTCGTTTTCTGATATTTGTCCTTTTTTTTATAAAGATAATAAGAAAACCAAAAAAACATGATAACATAGAAAACAATACGTGTCAGAAATACAGTACAAAGAAGTCGTGTAGATCGGGATTTACGTAAATTGTCCCAGTCAATGGATGAATTTAATGTGTCAATCAATGGTCACAGCCACATTGTTTTGAATTTCATTCTATCATATCATGTCGTTTTTAGTAAATATGTTAATTTAACAAAACAAGTATTTCGTAAATATATACTGCCAGCATAAAGTTTTCAACGTACAAAAACATTTCAAGCACAATCTTGATGAAGTGTTTAATCGGATGCCATGATTGATTACATATGAACAGAAATTAATTTTTACCCCGCAAAACAATATAAAAAAAAACAAGGAAGGATTTTTATCCATCTCCATCCGCCTCCCTAATACTTTAAACTTTGTTTTTAGTCTACTCTCTTAATTAATGCAACTTCGTTTAGAATATTTAGCATCTGATACTCCATATGGAAGAGTGTATTTTAAACGAAATTAACAAAAAAAAACAGTGATTTACATTGAACCTAGATAAATTTGTTTCGTCAATTAAAAATGGAAATCCATATTATGATATATATAAGGACATGGAAAGTTTACGTATTTTCTTTATTACCATTAAATACTTTCACACGAAAACATAGTTTAAATCACGCTGCTAACTAAAAGAAATGCTCGAAGAGAACCGCCAATACGGAACATGTGTTCAGCTACTTATTTTATCCAATCGAATTTGAGATAAAGGATACAACAGATATATTAAAGTATGGCGCTTATCTTGAATAATGTCTTGAAATTGACAATGAGGATCGGTTAACAAACTATAAGACAAAAGAGATCATTTTAGCTTCCCAATTGTGAACTTTCCATTGCGAATTATGTAGCAACATTCCAGCAGCGACTGCATACGGGAGTATATATCTCCTAATTTATACGATACCACCACGCTTGTATTTCTTATGATGATTTTATTGATAGATGACAGCTGCTCACAAGGATGCTATAAAACCAAGAGTTCCAAATAGTGAAGTTGAAATCATCCCGTTGAAAATTATATGGAAGCCATCCCGAGTTGGTTGACTTTAATGTCTGTTTTACAGATCAAATGATGGCGGATATGTTTCTTTATGTCTTAACTACAATCCTGTCTCTTTCGCCCCTGTTTAGCCATTCCCTGCGTAAGATGTGGGTACAACTATTAAATGTCACCATTCTGGAGATAAATTGAACAGGGCGATATATTGGGTTTTGGTTTTTCTATTTTTAAATTTCACAATGACATCCATCCAACAACAAACAAAACTAGAGGCTCTTAAGAGCATGTGTCGCTTACCTTGGTATATGTGCATATCAAACAATGGACAACCTCTAACTGTGTAGATGATAACAGACTTCATGACAAAAATCTCTTTTTTATTGATTTTGTATTACTGATGTTTTAGTCTGATCAGTTTCTCCTTATCTTCTATAGTTCAACACAGAAAAGAGGGTAAAACTAGAATGTGTCAATAGTACACGGATGCACCACTCGCACTATCCTTTTCTATAGTAAGTGGTCCGTGAAATTGGAATCAAAACTCAAATTTAGCATTCGAATTAGAAAGACCTGATCATAGGGAACATGTGTAAAAAGTTTCAAGTTGATTGGATTGAGCTTCATAAAAAAACTACCTTAATCAAAAACTGTAACTGAAGTAGGACAGACGGACGGACTAACGAATGGCAAACAAAGAGAGTGACGAGTGGATGCAGATACCGAAAAAGAATAACGTTCCTAGATGGAAGCATAACAAATCCTCATGGAAGGGCAATCACTCCAGTATATTACATATTTTGGCAAAATTTTACTTTTTACTTCATTTTGCCTTGTTGGTAATTTTTGTGATGTAAAGTGTATATTTATCTATGATGATTTAAAAAATTTATAAGGCATAACGGAAAAAGAAATGAAAATAAATATCATAGTTTTCATGATAATAGGCAAAAATTAAATAAAGTGGAAAAATTTATCATTCATAGGGAATAACATCTTGAGGAATTTGTGAAACAGTGTTGACGTATATGATTAATAGTTGGTAGAGTCAATTTTTCTGAACATTTTTCCTCCTTTCGGATTTTCTCTATTTATAACTGTTCAAAAAACGGAAGACAAAACTTGTATTTTACCCTTCTGTTTTATTAGTAGCCGTGTCGGCCATTTTTGGTCAGTAGGCGGGTTATCGGACACAATTTGTAAACTGGACATCCGAATGATGATTATGGCTAAGGTTGGTTAAATTTGTCTCAGTAGTTTCAGAGGAGAAGATCTATGTACTGACTTATTTGTAGATCTTACTTTGATGAACAGTTGTGCTGTACACCGTTCATCTCTAATTATAATAAAATTCAAGATAACGACCATAAACTGCCAAATGTTCATAAAATTACCAATTCAGGGATAGTAACACAACTACGGGTTGACTAATCTGTGGGCAAGGTGAGCTAAATAAACATTATTTTTTTAACAAAACAATTCACCATTTTCTACTTAACACACTAATACTGATGGTACCAAGTCAGGAATGTGACAGTTGTTATGCATTCGTTTGATATGCTTACATGCAAGCTTTTGATTTTACCATTTTATTATGGATTTTCCGTTTAAAATTTTTTGTGGAAGATCGGTTTTCTGTTATTTGACTTTTTCTACATTAAACGTTATACAGTGATAGATAGAAGATCTACCTGAAAATAAAAAGAGAAACTAGACAATTAAAGAAATTAAACATTACTTTCAGAGGGCGGATTTGGAGGAGTATGCGTAACAACTACTGGTGACAGTACCTGCCTATATTCCCTGAAATGTACAACAGATACATGTCAGTGTGCAACACCTGTTAGCCAGTTCTTTGATTCCACGGCTAAAACTTGTAAACCAAGTAAGTTGTATTTTTGTCAAGTTTTATTATTATGGTATACGAAGCACATTTATAAAATTAGAACATTTTTTTTTAAATAGATGCGTTATTGGAATTATGGTACCGATGTTTTTGGAAAGTACCATTACTTCGTGAATGTACATGACAATGTATCGGTTACATATATATATATTTTAAATTATACATTCTTTATTGACCTTAAACGTATGATGTTTTTTAATCAGGCCGTAATACTTAAAAAATTTCATAGAAATAGTTATGATATTACTATTAGTACAATTATTAATACTACTACAAAATGATTCATGTTTGGCGCATCATATTACAAACTAAGAAGTATAGACTCTTTAAATATCCATTATTTTAGTTGTAACGTTAGTTTTCATATAATTTCCAATAGTTACTTAGGCCGCAATCGAATATCCAGAAAAAGTTTTTGCCTAAAGATTCAGTTTCATCATTACGAAGCCCCGCTAGGGACATGCAAAGAAATCAAAATATATTGTGCGCACAACTTAAATAAATTGTGCGCACAAAAAATATAGTGTGCGCACAAAATAATATAGTGTGCGCACAATTTAAATATATTGTGCGCACAACTTAAATATATTGTGCACACAACTTAAACATATTGAGCGCACAAATAAATATGTTGTGCGCACAAAATAATACAGTGTGCGTTAAATTCTTTGATCTTACACCTGGTAGGGGTCTTCACTGTCTCCTTTTTAAAGTGATAGAATGCAGAAATGCTTAAGGTTTTCTTTTGAAATGGGGCTAGATTACATGGAAATACTCATCACTGCATTTGTATCAACTCATGAAAATACCAGCAGATGCGTTGGAAGGCTCCACTTTATATCAGAGTTTATTGTAACGGTTTGAAACAGTCTTGGCAATACACCTAATCGCTATTTATTCCCTTTCGGATAAGTTCTAACATTACACAACTTTTTCATCCAGTTGAAGCTATCTGGGACCCTGTTTAAACAATTCACCATGCATGATACTTTTTAAACTACCGTAAATACTTCAAACAAAATATTTTTTTACTTCAATTTTAATTTCGAAAAAGTGGATCATACCCTATCAAAGTTTCTTGATGATCGCTTTCTAAAGTTTTTCCTCCCTCAGCTCACTACTGATGATCTCAATTTTCGGCGGCCTGACCCAAACAGGAAGTTGTATAAATGACTGTTTTTCCCGGATTGGACTAAATAGCGATAAGGTGTATAGAGCGAGGACACTATCGAACTTACGTAGACTTTGATAACATGGTTTTACCTATTTTCTTGTAACAAATATAAAACTAATATTTGCACTTATCATAAGCATTATACTTTATGTCTGAAAATCTCAAGATTTGGTTTATGTTGATTGACACAAGACTGACATGTTACTCAATTCACGACTTTGATTTTGTTATGCTCCTTCGACGATAGAGATGGTCTTTATATTTAAAAGTCTTAACGTCCGTCCATCCGTCCGTCTCTGTTTATGGTAATTGTTTTGGTTTTATGATGAAGTTTTAGTGTCATCAACTTCAATGAATTATGTGGTTTCTCTGAAGATATCATTATTAAAGTGTAGATTAAGTCAAATCCACTAAAAATGGAATACACGTACAAGTATTTTTGTGTTTTTCCGACGTAGTCGGTATACATGTAGTTTCGGTTTGTGCCCTTTGAACTTAAGGACGCTTAACTATGGCAACAGAATACGCATGCTCGAAAATCCTTTCTGTGATTGGACAAAATGCTGTCATGGTGGGTGATTTGGTTGTGTTTGAAAAAACGTCTCGTTAGTTATATCGTGATGGAAAGCAAGTGAAAAACTATAAATATTTAACTAGATCTTACAAAGATTTATATTTTTATTAAAATAATTGTTTCTCTAATAGCATCCGTGACAGCTGTTTATTCGGGACAATAATATAATTTTTAATGTAAACTTTGTTGTACGAACGTACATGACATTTAGAACGCACCTACGCATGTGAGATTTCCGCGGGGTTTTGGTGAATGTAAACAGAAAGATACTAGGACCGAGAATACTGAACACAAACAGAGAAAACGTTATTTAAATTGTATCTTTGTGCTTCTGAAGGTTATCGAAATGATAGTTTTAAACATATACTCAAATTTAAATACGTCGGATATCTTTTTTAAAGATAGTTCTTGTTTTTTTATTAACGATGACTATGTTGATCATGATTGAGTACGGTTTTGACCCAACATGTACTGTTCGTTATTGCAAAGTGACAATGTGTTCAGTTTAAGAAATTCACCGTGAAGTTGTGATCAAATAAAACTAAAACTGAGTACATATATAATCAGAAGATGCAATATGAGTGTCAATGAGACAGCTCTCCATCCAAGTAATAATTTATAAAAGTAAACCATTATAAGTCAAGGTACGGTCTTCAACACGTAGCTTAGGCTCACAACGAACAGCAATCTATAAAGGGTCCCCAAAATTACTTGTGTAAAACCTTTCAAACGGGAAAACCAACGGTCTAATCTATTTAAAAAACGAGAAACGAGAAACAATTGTGAAGTTTAGTATGACGTCCATTGTCACTGAACTAGTACATATTTTTGTTTATGGGCCAGCTGAAGCACGCCTTATGATGCAGGATTTTCTTGCTGTATTGAAGAACCAAATGTATCTGAGAAACAAACCTTATACGACATGCGCGCCTTATAATTATTTTGTACATCAAATACAGTTAAACTATACCTTTATTGTCGTATCTGAAAAATAGACCAATTCTGAGATATTTAACATTGACCAATTAACCATGAAAATAAAGTCAAGGGCAGATAATACCGAGTCAAGTGGCCATTCAAACATTAAAATCGTTCCATACAACCAAATATAGAAGAACTATTGCATTTGGTATCTGAGATTTCGTCTAAACCACAACAGTTTTCACTTGACCATAACCTCATTTTATGGATCATGTGGTTCAATGTCCATAAAATGAGGTTATGGTCAAGTGAAAACTGTTTTCCTCATTTTGGAAGCACACTATATTATTTTGTACGCACAGTATATTATTTTGTGCGCACAATATATTTAAGTTGTGCGCACAATATATTATTTTGTGCGCAAAATATAATTTTTTTCTTTGCATGTCCCTAGCGGGGCTCCGTACATCATTGACAGTTGTTGATTACAGAACAGTTTTAATCTTTAGTTGCGGCCAATGAGCTTATGAAGCTTTTATGACCAAAAAATGCGTAAAACCATAGTCTTGTGACCAAATATTCAAAATGTGCAGATTTTGCAGACACAAATGTACTCTCATGCAGATTTTTTTGACAAAGAAGTCAATCTTTTGAAATAGATTCATTTAAGAATCAACCTCTGGCCATTTTGAAATTTTATGATAAAGTTGAAATTAAAGGCCATATTTGGCCCACAGTTAACCTTGTCCGTTACAACAGAAGATATACGTTAAATTTTCCAGTTCTTTATGTAGCAAAGTTCTAGAACTGCCTGGTTTGGTGAATTGTGGACTGCGTTACCAATATGATTAACTTCATGAAGAGTCACTGCTGATAATGAATATATAAAAGCAAGCGTATATAATTGTTAATATTTCTTTTTTTCGAAATTTTAATGGACGCCATCATTATTTAGATGACTGTAATGAAAAATCTTTGTAACATATGAACTGATTCATTTTTCCCCGAGTTTGACGTCTGATTGTTTTACTAGCAATGAGTAACATGACGAGTGCTACTAGTGGACCAGGAGCATCTGACACTCCCATCACGTGATGTGATGTTAACCCAGGTTTAGGTTACATTCTTAATACCATGTGCTTGACGGAGAAGTAGCGGAAAAGTAAGAAAATTATCTCCTTGTAAAGATTTATACTAAAGGTTTATGGATACGTGGTAAGTAAGTTGGTAACATAGATTCGTTATACAGTGTTCTGGTGATATAATTATAGATTATTGTTGAACATCTCAACAAGATTGATTTTCTCGCTTGAGCAGGGACGACGAAAGCGAGAAATGCAATCGAGTTGAGATAACCAATGATAATCTGTTGATCGCTATTTTACCTATGACGACTTTGTCAATTTCATGTCAATTTCGTTAGCAACGCCACGTGCCTCCATAGTTTCTAGCGATAATTTTCCATCTCAAGTGAGTAGCATATGAAAAATGATCACAAAAAAAGATCAAAGGAAAAATGCACAAAATAGCGATAATATCATATATATTTAGTAAGTAGATTTCATATGCGGTTCACTCATCGTACATGTAGTAGATCACTATAGCACACTGTGTAACAAATACTCTCAGGTTTTCTAATATAATTTTTGAAAATCAACGATATAAAAAATGAGGTAGCGATCTAAAACTATTGCTTTCTCTATCAGAAATAGCTCTAAATATGGAATGCACAATTGAAACAGACAAACCGTGTGCTGATCCAATGGCTGTATGTACACAACACGGATCTGGACCCAATAAGTGCATGTGTAACAGTGACAGCTATCCTTCAAGCGACAAGTGCGTTGCAAGTATGTTTTAATATAATAAGTAAAATATTGCATCTATATACTTTAATATATGTGACCGTCCTTAACAGAGATATTGCGGTACTGATAATGTTTTTAATCTCTATGTCCGTCTTTTGATCAGATCCTTTTGTGAGATATTGAAGTTTCAGCTGTTTGAGTATTTAATAAAAAAAATGTTTGATTTTTTTTTAGTTTGCAAATTGCTACTGATGATTGATTCACTATGCGCCTCAGACGCAAAACATTTATAGATTGTGACTTTCTTAGACAGCAATTATCATGATTATGCGATAGATAATTTATCAAATTTTCACCAAATATTTCAATATGTATTACTATTTTGATGATGAAGATCGGTCAATTGTAACGATTGTTAGATCTGCTGGTCTTGAACAATAGGAATTGACACTTTATACATATTGTTCTTCCGAAGCGCTTATCAGGACTTAAATTGTCCAAAACTAAGCATTTGTATCTTTGAATAATCGGCGAGTTTAATTCAGAAAAAAAGGTCAAAAAGTAGTACACTGAGCGCCTCAGACGAAAAACATTTATAAAGTGTGACTTTTTCAAGACAGCAATTATCATGATTTTGCAATATGATTTTCATACAATTAAACGATTTATTTGTTTTATAGTTTGATTTAGAAGAAATGCCGACATAGCTAGATAATACAATAATTATCTAATTACTAACACGATTCTATATTAACATTCTTGTAATTGTTATATAATACATCAAATAACATAATTACAAACCTAATTTTGAATATATCATTTTGTTTTTAATTTACCTGTGCATTGATACAGTCGTGTAACGAACAGTTCATGGTTTTGTTGTGCTTTTTTGTTTTCTGTTTTTGTGTGCTGTCCTAGGTTGTGTTACGTGTTCGTTGTTATTCTATGGTTAGCATGTCGAAACGTACTATTGCATTGTTTATTTGTGTATTTCTCTGACCTGAATGTTCTTGCATGCATTTGTAATGTATTCCTGTCATGCAATGTTGTCATTTTAGTGGTATACTTAACATTGCCATAGAGGCTAGCCATAGAACTATGTTCAACCCACCATTTTTGTTTAAATGACCTGTACCAAGTCAGGGAAATGGCAGTTGTTATTTTATAGTTCGTTCTATGTGTGTTGCATTGTCGTTTGTTTTTTGTTGCTCTTCAGTGTTTCTGTTGTTTCGTTGTTTTCCTCTTATAGTTGCTGTGTTTCTCTCAATATTTATGACTTTCGAACAGCGATATACTACTGTTGCCTTTATTTGATTTCAGCCCTGTCAAAAATTCAATAATTAACGAAAACTATAGCTAGTTGCCCGAAAGCTTAGCCTAATAAACCCTTTTTACGTCCGACGAAATATATATAACTATAGGTTAGATCTGTATAACTACAGAGTATCCAACGACGAAAGTCTGTCGTAATATTGTCAAACATACAGCTGTCCATACATATTTATTCGTCTTCAATTTAGTCAAACAATGTTAGATTTACAAAATTTAGTTCTTCAATTGAAAACTGTTTGTTTTTGCCGATGGAGAACGTCTGATATTAAGGTAAATATATATATATATATTTGAATATATCAATTTTTTTGTGTTTTTTCTTTGTTTGCACCTTAAGCAAAAACAAAAATTATAAGGTGGGGAAAACAACGTATTATATTTAGTATTTTTAGCATTGTAGCATATGGTTCTACTGTGTACACTGTATATATTTCAGGAAAACTTCATAATATCAACTGTATGGAAAATGGACATGTAAATGAGTGTGTAGAGAATGCAGAATGCAAGAAAGTGAATGACGAATTCAAATGTCAGTGTAAAAATGGAGCCGAAGAAAACGGAAAATGTAAGATTTCATAAATATGACTAGTTTAATAGTTCAATGTTTTTTGAAAACAAATTTATTCTGAGATTTAGATAGGAGTAGGACATGTGATTGTTAACCTGTGAGAAGATCAAAATGCTTTACTGTTGTTTGTCCGTCCGTCCGTTTATCACGACTGCACTTTTTACATTTCAGAAAAAAACTCGAAAATGCTTTCACAAATGTTGATGAAACTTGTTGAATTCTTTATATATGTTGAATAAACTCACATTCGATTTTTATAAATGTTAGATCGCACGTTTAGGAGGTATGATATCTTATTCATAACAATTCGTGATTGTTTCAGTCATCGAACAATAAGTCAAAATCGCTCTGCACAGTTTTTATTCATCTTTGGTACTTGTTTTTATCTGTCAAAATTAGCACCTTATTCGATTTAATTTGTAGATATAAACATAATATTTTCATAACAAATTTGGGAGTGAAATAACATTTCGTTCTTGCATGGCCAATCCGACTTGTACTTCCACAGTGAATATCTATATGTATGACAACTTTAATGAATACATTTAAAGGTTTGGCCTTTTTCTTTTTGTTTAGGTAATGGAGTAACAGTGATCACACCAAATTTTCTGTTGACGATTGTATGCCTTATTGTTACTATCGTATACAAGATCCAGAAATAGACCTGCTTTAAGAACTGGAATATACTGCTTACTAGACTTTATCAATTCTTTTGTTTGTTCATTTTGTATTGAATGTCTAGTTAAAATTACTGCAAAAAGCTATGATCTCAAAACGTTCAAACAAACAAAAATCGAAAAACCATTGTGTGTGGATTTATATTTCAATAAGAAAACGTTTAACTGTTTAAAACAAGAATGATAGGTCAGAATTTACAATTATTTATTAAAAAAAACAAAAAGCTACACAATTAATTTCAAAATATGTTAAAACAACTTGGGATAATACTTTTAAATTTAATGGTTTGTTATTTCGAATATTTACAATTTTCTGCGAACCGGCCACTCTTTCATTGAAGTATTTAGTAGGAGACATGAAGGTACATTTAGGATTTTGTTTAAATTTATAAAAGCAAGAGTTCGTCCATCTAGAAAAACACGCAGACGAAGTTCAAAGTTAAATAGTTACATAAATCATGTTTTGCGTCAACACTTATTTGTCTTTGTCTGCTTTGTATAGTATCTTTATACTTTACTTTATCTTAAATATCATTAAACCTCTTCATTGATCTTCATTCATATCATTCTTATTATATCAAAATACTCTTTAAATGCACACATCTAATTTTTCGAAAGCAATTTAAGGTTGATAATATCGAAACTGGTGTTAATACGATAATTTACAGTAGTTAATAAACGCCATTTCTAATGGAATTCGTGTAATGATTGTTGTTGTTTTTGAGTAGTGTTGCTTTTGAATATTGTAATTCGATTTTTCTTTAATGATGGATAATATGTTCACCTTTGATTGCAATTCATATTTCTTTATTGATTTATTCCTACTGTTGTAGAATAAGATAAAATGTGAACGTTTAAATTTTTTGTATAAACCATTCTATATTAAATTGATTTATACTTAATATTGATGAGTTTACCTTGTATCTATAGTTTATAGAGTGAGATTCCGACAAGTATCAATCCTTTAAGACATATTCTCAAAACAACACTTATTTATCAGAATTATATACTCTAAGTGGTCTTCTACGGTACATTTTACACCGTAACCCCATGCAGTTTCAAATCTTTAAAGAATTTGAATAAAAAGCCTTAAAGTATTGCCAGCTAACTATATGTGCATATTTTCTGACATGAAATGTCTAGAACCTGTTTGAAACTATTCTGATTACAAATTGAAAACATTTCAGAATACTATAAATATAATGTTTAGCTGTTAATTATTCCAACATTAAAGAATAAATAAGTATTCAATCTGTATCTGTCTCCAGTCCACATCTTACTATATGCCTATTTGTCAATGCAAGTTCACAATTTCTGCCTCAAATGGTCAGTTAGAAATCGCTGACCAGTTATCTAACATAAATTAGCTTATTTATAAATAATAAGTGTTTTAACAAAGCCATATTTGCAAATTTGTATTTATGAAAATCTGATGTATGAATTCATTAAAAGTTTTATAGAAATGACTTCCAACATTTGATTTTTGCATAATTTCCAAGCACAGCTATTGTTTTCTATACAAAAGACCTTTAATGATGATAAAATCATAGCATTTACCAGTTAAATTGTTTGTTTTATGACCTATGGGTAGACATTTTTCTTTGTTTTATATTGCCCCTTGGGCCTCAATTTGTCTAATTTATTCTGCTGTTTCTAGCAATATAAAATATTTAGTACATGTTTATAATATACATGTACCATACTATTGTTAGTTTTCTTAAGATATTTTTTTTTTGTATTTCAAGCTTGTTTTTTTTTCTTTATGCCATGCCGCTGTCACAAAAAAAGCACCTTTGGGGGTTACGGCTAACATTTGGGATTGTGACAGGATCTATGAGTTTCAATGACTGCGAAGAGTAAATATAGGGACTTCTTAACAATTTAACTTACAAATATGCATATATTATGAATTAATTTTGCATTCAGGGCTTTAATAAAAACTATTCATACTGAAAACTGTGAATTTATGCTAAGTCATCATTGTTATTGTTCAGGATTTTCTCAATTTTCGTGAAAGATTTACTTCATATTTGAGTTAATTTAAAAATAAAATCACTGAGATAAACCAGACTTGGTGACATTCTGTTTGTTCTCATTTTATATTAAGTAAAGGATTTCCTATGTGCAATTGCATTTCTATATATATCCACAATGCAATTGCACATAGAAAATCCTTAGTACCTCTTTTACTATTTAAAAACAATATATCCTAGAATGGCATGTTCAAATGCACTACTATTTCTTTTCAAATATCAAAATATAGTGCTGTACGGCATATTTTCAACGTTTATATGTTCCGAACTTCTAAGAGTTCAAACGTACATTAAAAGTATGTACTACCCCTACCTGGACTTTCCACAGATTTCAATATAACGGACAGCATCTGCATATCTACTGATAGCATTACCAAGTTATGTCTCTACGACTTAAAACATAGAGATCATAACTGGGAACCAGTACGTTAAAGAATTATTATCTATGAATAGCATATATCTCCCCAAAAGAGTCGTGGTTTGAGGATCAGCTGAATTTACAAAGTGCAACCTATAAAGATGTTTTGGGGGTTAAGTTGGTAGTACTTCGATTGTGAAAAATATGGACAGACGATAGTAAATTTCAAAATAAAAATGATAAATAAGATGTGGTATGAGTGCTAATGAGACTTTTCATCCTTTCCATGTCTAAAAAAAATTAATAAACTGCTTGATAAAGGCATGAGGTATTGACAATTCAATTGGAAACTCAACATAATCCCTCACGACACTTACCAAAGAGGAAATCCTGGAATTTCAACCAAAGATGAAGAAATTAATCCATTACTGTATTGGATACATAAACGTCATAAGTGTCCTTACAAACAATGGTATATTGCTGGTTCTTCCAAGTACTCTACGAAACCTCTTTCTGAATTATTATCATATATTTTAACATCAATCAAAGCTGGGCTTCAAAGGTATTGCGAAACTGTCTATCATAGAGGTGGCGTCAATCAGATGTGGATACTTATAAAAATTCCAAAGATCTTTTAGAGTACATACACTCTATGACTCTTTCATCTTGCAATAGAATTTAAACATTTGACTTTTCTACACTTTACACAAGTTTTCCCCATTCCAAACTAAAAGACAAATACAAAGAGTTGGTATTGCTTTGTTTCATAAAAAAAAGAATGGCCAACGTTGATACAAGTATTTTGTCTTGGGTACAATGAAGGGATAATTCCTACTGTGTAAAGAATCACACTGATTCAAACAAAAAAATCTCTGAAACTGACATTTTCAAAATGCTTGATTTCCTACTTGACAACTTTTGTTTTGTGTGGGGGAAGCATTTTTCACCAGACTGTCGGCATTCCCATGGGAACCAATTGTGCCCTTCTTCTTGCCGACTTGTTCTTTTATTATTATGGGGCTGACTCCACTCAGGAACTTCTTAAGAAGAAAGATAAGAAGTTAACAATATCCTTTAATTTTCCTTTCCGCTATATAGATGATGTTCTCTCACTAAATAATTCAAAAATTGGTGACTATGATGAACGCATCTACCAGATCAAACTAGAGATAAAGGATTCAACAGATACAGTTTAGTCTGCCTCATATCTTTTCTTACATCTAGAAATTGACATTAGGGGTTGGTTGAAAACAAAACTTTACGACAAAAGAGATGATATCAGCTTCCCAATTGTTAAATTTTCATTTCTATGTAGCAACATTCAAGCAGCGCCTGCATACGGAGTATATTTTGATACTTATCTTACCTCCTATAGACTTATGGGAATATGATTGGTTAACGGACAACACGTGGTGACTTTATATATTTGGTATAGGGTGTCCTAAAAATACATGGTTAGTTACCATATAGGGTAAGCAACCATTTATGGTTAGTAAAGGGTTACTTGCCTTTCAAAACAAAAAAGAAATCTGAAAGGTTTAAACAGACGAATAAACTGATAATCAACGATTGAAATACATACATAAATCAAATTTAAAGCTTACACGTTGTTATTGTTGTTATTTGCTTTTTGTATAGACAAATGGAAGTAGTTTCTAAAACATGTTAAAACTAAGTATTGATAAGTCGATCGTCTAAATACCACATGGGAAGACAGTCGGTAAGATAAATTCGTTACACGATGTGCTAGTGACCTAATACGATATATATGGGGTCAGTAAATTCCATATGGGGAGTTCACTCTCACCAAATATGGAATTTATTGACCCCATATATATCGTAATAGGTCACTTACACACCAAGTAACTAATAATATCCCAATTGATACGATATTTCCAAGCTTGTATTATCAATCATGATTTTCTAGATAGAGGGTTGCGGCTCACAAGGAAGCCATTAAACCAAGAGTTCCAAAATGGTGAAGTTGAAATCATCCCTTTGTAAAATTTACGGACGCTATCACAGGATAGTTGACCGTTATGGAATATCCGTTTTACAGATGATACCGGATATGTTCCCTATGTCGTAACTACAATCCCGTTCCCTTTTTACGAATGTGACCTATCGAATTAGACTATTTACCGGGTTTGTTATAACATGACAACACGACAGATGCCGCCACATGTGCAGCAGGGCCTGCTTACCATTCCGAAGAACCCGAGATAACCCCCAGGTTTTGACGGGGCTCGTGGTGCTTAGTCTTTAGTTTTCTATGTTGTGTCTTTTGTAACATAATTTGTCATTTTTAGCCATGACTTTGTTTTTTATCTATGAGTTTGACTGTCTCTGTGGTATCTTTCGCCCCTCTTCCCTAAGAATTATCAAACTTGTTTTACTATACTGTTACAATGTATGCATACAAATAAACTCATCATAGATACCAGAATTAAAATGTCATATTTACGCCAGACGCGCGTTTCGTCTACAAATCACTCATCAGTGACGCTCGAATAAAAAATATGTTTAAGAGGCCAAATAGAGTATAAGAACATTGAGGGACCAAAAATTCCTAACCGTTTTGCCAAATAAGTTAAGATAATCTATTCCTGAGGTAGAAAAGCCTTAGTTTTTCAAACATTCAAAGTTGTGTTAACAGCTTATTTATAATTATGAACTTATTAATGATAACTCAAGTCAACACAGAAGTGCTGAATTCTGGGCTGGTGATACCCTCGGGGAAATAAATCTTCACCAGCAGTGACATCTACCCAGTGGTTGCAAATAAACTCATCATAGATACCAGGATTAAAATTTCATATTTACACCAGACGCGTGTTTCGTCTACAAAAGACTCATCAGTGACGCTCGAATAAAACAATGTTTAACAGGCCAAATAGAGTACGATGTTGAAGAGCATTCAGGACCGAAAATCCTAAAAGTTTTTTCCAAAATACAGCTAAGGGAACCTATTCCTGAGGTAGAAAATCCTTAGCTTAATCATAAATTCAAAGTTTTGTTACATGTAACAGTAAATTTATATTGATGAACATATCAATGATAACTGCTAGTTGTCCTTTGTTAAAGAAGAAGTGCTGACTACTGGGCTGGTGATACCCTCGGGGAAATAATTCTCCACCAGCAGTGGCATCGACCCAGTGGTTGTAAATAAACTCATAATAGATACCAGGATTAAAATTTCATATTTACGCCAGACGCGCGTTTCGTGTCAACATCGTAATAATTATATGACGTTACAACAGCATACTAATTATATGACAATACAACAGCGTTATAATTATATAACGTTACAACACGTTATTTTTAAAAGTTACGTTACCGTGTATGAAGTGAACTGTAAGAGTTGCATAAGTTATTGTCTCTATATTGCGGTTAACTCGGTTAAAGACGTGATACGAAAATAACTTGAAAATATGTAAAGTTTCAAATATTTACAATCAATTAAAAAATCATTTTAAAGTCCATGTATCCAACATAATTACTTCTTCAAAGTTCATATAAAGAAGGAAAAATTTCTGAAAAGTCTCTATATCAAAAACAAATGATAATGTCCATATTTAATTTGGTCTCTTTCTTTGAACGGAAGATTTTGGAAGAATCCTCTTTTGTCAAATATTCATCAGAAACTTGAATTTATATACAGTTTCGATATCGGCCGATTAATACATTTAATTTTTCTTCATTGCTTTACGGTTCTACTAATTTATCGTCTCTATGTAATAATTCATCAACGATAGCCATTTTTCAGGTCATTTTTGGTGACTTACAATGAATTTAAACTTAATATGTCATCAACACAGCAGAAATAACAAACATCCGGAGTAGGGCCTCAGATGACACCCAAACTAAAATGTTTACTATTTCAATGGAAATTTACGTTATACTAAAATCCTAAACGTACAAATAAATCAGAATTGAAAAAAATACAAGACTAAGAAAGGCCAGACTCTACTGACTTGCATCTTCGCTAGCCAAGGGTTACGATCGACTTTTCTCCTCTCCATCCTTGGCGGATTAAATAGAATATCGGAGACACAAGGTAATGATTTTCAGTCGAAACTCGTTGCATCCAATCAAAAGACGCCTATAACATGATCACGTGTAAATGTAGAATGTGTATGTAAACAATTGCAACGTGCTTATTGTACAACAAGTCTTTACATCCCTTAACATTGGACTATATTTAGTGACAATTTGTATGTTTTTAATCAACTAATAGAAGTTCCTGTGTATGTTTCTTGCACAAATGCATGAATGTCAACGTAAATTTTCGTTTCCTGCTTTACAAAGTGTGTAGAATCTAGACGCTACCGTGTTTTTACCTCCAAATTGAAGAGTTAAAGTGGTACCATTGGTCAAGTATAATGTATTCGGAATGGGCGGTACTTTAATTTAGCGATAGATGGCGCAGCATTGTTATCACAAATGTTGGACTAATCTGCCAAGGTTAGAGAGGAGGGAAGTGGATCGTAACCCTTGGCTAGCGAAGATGCTGACTTGGAACAGGCGCAAACTAATACGGGGGTAAACATTTTTTGTGATATCTGAATCCTCCCCTATACCTCCAGCTAATGTAGAGTAAATAAACACACAACAATACGCGCATTATAATTTAGTTTAAAAGAGGTCTGAGTCCAATTTCAGAATAGGTAACAAAAGAAACAGCATAATAACAATATTATAATAAGACACAAATTAACCATAACATCCAGCAGTTACTCACTTGCCAGCTCCAGATCCCTTGAACTTTTTGAAAGAGTCTGTCTTCATAATATTAAAATTTAGCATAATCCCTCACGACAGGGATTGCGTATCATACCATCAAAAACTTTATGATAGGAGCATAACCCGTCCCACGCCAGCAACTGGTTTAAAGAAAAATGTGTTAATATCAGCTGTAAATGCCCTATACAGCTATGGATTTATCAATATTAATCACAAAAAATGCATTCTTAGCTTAAAGACCTGACAGCAGTATCGCATAAAATTGAGAATACTAATGGAAATTATGTTAAAGAGACAACAACTCGACCACATACCAGATAAGTGGGTCTCAGTTGGACCCTAAATTGAAAATGTGTACTATTTTAGAGAAAATGGACGTCATACTAAAATTCAAAATATATAACTGAACTAAAATTAAAAACAAATACAATACTAAAAATGGCCACAGGCTCCTGACTTAGCCAGGCACAACAATGCGGCGGAGTTAAACTTGTTTTGTGAGTTCTCAACCTGTAGCCAATGTAGAATAAAGAAACATACATCAATACGTACAGAAAAACTCAGTACGAATCTGATGTCACGAAAGGTAAGAAAAGAAACTAAGCAAAATGACAATGATACATAAATTGACAAAGGACAACTAGCAGTTACAGACATGCTAGCTCCTGATCTCAATTAAAGTGATTGAAGATTATTTCTTTATCATATGAAAATCTAGCACAATAACTCCGGGTAGGTGTTAAGTATCAATCCATCATAAAACTTATGAGAAGAACACATTTTGTATCATGCCAACATCTGGTTTTGGAATAAATATGATATGTCCGATGCAAAAACCCTTTGAATGAATGAATTATTACGAGTATACTAAGATATGCTATCCTCAATGATCTGACAACAGTATCGTCGCTATATCCATTCTCAATAAGTCTGTTTAAACGTTTGATTACATTTTTTGAGGTGTATACAAAAATTTTTTTGGTTTGCAAAAAATATGACCATAAAAAGATTGGATGTGATATTCCTGAGCGTATTAGATGTTGATTAAAATTTACAACAGATTTCCTTGTACAGATGATTAAGTTAATGTTTTGACTATTTTGTGATATCAGAAACCCAGGTGTTATTCTTTTTTTCAGTTATACACCACAATGAAAATCCAGCACACATAAAAATAAATCCCAAATCAGAAATGAACGCACCAAATGTCACAATTAATCGCCTTCAATGACTTTATTCTAGATTATGATGCCTGAATGACATATGTATATACTTTAATAACGTTATTATACATTATAATATGTTTCTTTCACTATATAAACGACACCTTGATAAAACTTTCTGATATATCTAAACTTAGCACAAACTCAGAGATATGCATAATAGTGGCTGTTACAATTTAACTCCCACATAAATCTACATGTTATCATTACCTCTATGTGCTAACGCAACGCCAATTTCACTGTGTTACAAATTGCATAACAAAAAGAAATAATGCATTAGAGCTCCAAGAAAGTACAAAATCAAACTAACATAAAATTCCACGAATTCCTTAAATGTTTTCAGTACAAAAACGTCATCTGAAGGCCATAGGTAAATTTCCAACACATTTATGGCCTCCATGAACTATTTCTTAATTGAATTAATCAGTGTTAATAAATACATTCGAATCAAATATTGTGTATTTTAAAAACGTAAAAGAAACTAGTTTACGCATCATCCTTTATCTTAGAATAGTACTACTTGCATATGAGTGTGAAAATAACTTTCTAAATTTGCACTTTATACTGTGTACATATGGAATATGGTTAAAGGTAAAATAGTCATCAACTTCCTTTCACCGGAATAACGTCGAAACTTGTCACAAATAAGCATGTAAATTTTCTCTGGTTATTTTACCTGTGGGCATCATGAAAACTATGATCTTGATTTACATAGAAATTTATATATTAATACTAAAACATTGCATTATATAATGTGCAAGTGCATATGATCATTGGAAATAATGAAAGGCTGTTTAATTATAAGTGTTTTCTTAATATTATTCTTGATCTTGAAATTTGATGTCGGTGAGTACAAAATGTTTTGATATCAATATTGTTCGTAAACTATTTCTGAATGTTGGTTGACAGGGAATATCAGCATGCATGATTAATGATATATAAATAAACGTTACCTTGCAATTTATGTGACGTTTAATCCATTTTCAGTACATTTTTATCCGTCACTGATCTTAAAAGATTTTGTTAATGTCTTGTTTATTTTAACGTTACAATAGTTGAAGGTTACCAAAATCTGAATTTGATTTTGTTGTCATTTCAAACTATTGATTTTATATTTACGAATGTTCTTTGATAAAGGAGAATGTTTGCCAGTAGAGAACACATGAATATTCAAGTTACAACAACACTTTATAGTAGTACTCGTTGAGTATCACATTTCAACCTCTTTTTGACCCTCTCAATAGTTATCAAAGGTACCAGCTGGCTTATAATTTAATACGCCAGACGAGCGTTTCGTCTTGAAAAGACTAATCAGTGACGCTCAGATCAAAATAGTTATAAAGCTAAACAAGTACAAAGTTGGAGATAAAAACATACAGTTCTTTCAACCTTAGGCGTTACTGTTTGACAGGAAATTGACTGATCTGCCATTTATACAAAAGCCGTTAGGCATTCATCACATTCGCACGAACATTTATTCATTACCCCTTTCAAAACTTCATTCTCTGTTCAATTTATGTTTGGAATCCACGGTTACAAACCCTCATTCAAACCAATACAAAATTACAGCTATAATTTCGGATATTGCAAGTCACAGACTTTTCAAGCCAGTCTGCATTGGAAAAGATGAAAAAGAGAAAAGATCTTTCCTTATTCTTTCCTTTGCCAACAAAGGTATCGATGGCGTCAACTTAGGCAATATCCTAAGCTTCATCATAAATTAGTACAATCGAAAATACCTCCTGATTTCAAAGACCAGTCTGTACCAATCATTTCTTATACCTATACCAAACCTATTGCAACTAAAATTTTCAATTACAAAGTTAACACGTTTTGCAGAATCTCGAAATTGACGACTTCAAGTCTAAACCTCCTGATTGCACTTGTGCTAGTTCCCAATTCACATATAATCCTGCTGGCCACGCTATTACCGGTGACCTCAACATTGTTAATAACAAATGTGTTATCGAAAGGTCCGAAATATCGTGAGCCTAAATCCATCAATTGGAAATACAACTTTAAAATTTTGATGGATTCAGTTGAGGATTATGCCAGGCAATGGGCTAAGTGCGAGAAGGAAGACGTAGACACTCTGTCCGAATGGATTAAGGCAGTGAGGTCGTTTAGAGTACATACAATCTAACTCTCTTTCATCTTGTAACAGTATTAAAACATTTGATTTTTCTACTCTGTACACTAGTATTCCACATTCCAAACTAAAAGACAAATTGAAAGAGTTGGTATTGCTTTGCTTCGTAAAAAAGAATGGCCAACGTGGATACAAGTATCTTGTCTTGGGGAGGGATAAATCCTACTTTGTAAAGGATCACTCTGATTCGAACAAAAAATTCTCTGAAACTGATATTATCAAGATGCTTGATTTCTTGATTGACAACATCTTTGTTACGTTCGGGGGACGTGTTTTTCAACAGACTGTCGGCATTCCAATGGGAACAAACTGTGCCCCTCTACTTGCCGACTTGTTTCTTTATTATTATGAGGCTGACTTCATGCAGGAACTTCTTAGGAAGAAAGATAAGAAGTTAGCAATATCCTTTAACTCTATTTTTCGCTATATAGATGATGTTCTTTCACTAAATAATTCAAAATTTGGTGACTACGTGGAACCCATCTATCCAATCGAGCTAGAGATAAATGATACTACAGATACAGTTAAGTCGGCCTCAAATCTTGACTTACATCTAGAAATTGACAATGAGGGTCGGTTGAAAACAAAACTTTACGACAAAAGAGATGATTTCAGCTTTCCAATTGTGAACTTTCCATTTCTAAGTAGCAACATTCCAGCAGCACCTGCATACGGGGTATATATCTCCCAATTGATACGATATTCCCGTGCTTGCATTTCCTATCATGATTTTCTTGATAGAGGGTTCCTGCTCACAAGGAAGCTACTAAACCAAGAGTTCAAAATGGTGAAGTTGAAATCATCCCTTCGTAAATTTTACGGACGCCATCACGAGTTGGTTGACCGTTATGGAATAACCGGTTCACTAATGATATCGGATATGTTCCTTACGTCGTAACTACAATCCCCTTCCCTTTCATGAATGTGACCTACCGAATTAGACCATTTACCGGATTTGTTATCACATAAGCAACACGACGGGTGCCGCATGTGGAGCAGGATCTGCTTACCCTTCCGGAGCACCTGAGATCACCCCTAGTTTTTTGGTGGGGTTCGTGTTGTTTATTCTTTAAATTTCTATGTTGTGCACGTGTCGTGTGTGCTGTTGTTTGTTTGTCTTTTTATTTTTTTAGCCATGGCGTTGTCAGTTTGTTTTAGATTTATGAGTTTGACTGTCCCTTTGGTATCTTTTAATGCTTAGCAACGTATTCTCCGCCATTTTTCCAAATATACTGTCGAAATGTACCCAACAAAACTTATTTGAAAGAAATTAAACATATTTTTTCGTGATGGAATGTACAATTACCCGGCCACGTCCACCTGTATTTTTGACCATCTGATGAGTTAAGCCTTTTTCAACTGAATTGTATAGTTCGTTCTTATGTTTGTACTGTTATACCACTGTCCCAGGTTAGGGGAGGATAGGGATCCCGCTAACATGTTTACCCCCGCCAGATTATGTATGTATGTGCCTGTCCCAAGTCAGGAGCCTGTAATTCAGTAGTTGTCGTTTAATTACTAGTTACATATTTGTTTGTTTCGTTCATTTTTTTGTACAGAAATAAGGCCGCTAGTTTTCTCGTTTGAATTGTTTTACATTGTCATTCTTTGGCCTTTTGTAGCTGACTATGCGGTATGGGCTTTTCTCATTGTTGAAGGCCGTACGGTGACCTACAGTTGTTTTTTTTCTGTGTCATTTTGGTCTCTTGTGGACATTTGTCTCATTGACAATTATACCACATATTCTTTTTTTATATATATAGACGATAAAATCTGCCCTTTGAAAGGTTTAAACTGAATTTTACTACAAAGGACAATGTTTTTTTCTTGATTGTTTAATTTCCATTTTTGATGATGTTCCTTTTGCGCCATATTACTTTGTTTTAACTTCACCTCAACTTCG
Source organism: Mytilus galloprovincialis (assembly GCA_037788925.1). Taxonomy (NCBI): domain Eukaryota; kingdom Metazoa; phylum Mollusca; class Bivalvia; order Mytilida; family Mytilidae; genus Mytilus; species Mytilus galloprovincialis. The sequence continues at coordinate 85,455,896 of CM075333.1, read as the reverse complement.
CTATTTCCGTGTCTGTTTTGGTCATGTCGGATTTGTAGAGCTGTCTCTGCGGTATAGACATTACGTATTGTTGAAGGTCATAGGGTGACCTAAACTGTTAATTTCTGTGTCAGTTGGTCTTTTGTAGAGAGTTGTTTCACTGGCAATTACACCAAATTTTCTTATCTTTTATATTGCATACCTTTGAAGTTTGTGGTAAGATGCAATAGGCAAAGAGGGGATTATAGGTCCTAAATCGATCGTATAATAGACACTGACCAGAGTAAAATACACAACAACAGATAATGCCGTGGAAGCAGCAATAATTGTGAGAATTAAAAAAAAAAACAGAAGCAACGAGAATTCTATAAAAACAAGTATCAGCAAATTCAATTTGAGGTCATATTTGACTGTAGTTTTTTATTGCATCTGGTTTGATACTTCACCCAATGTGATAGTCTAAAAAATGATTTTGAAGTATTTTCCTTCACGCCACTTGATGTTTACCTGAAATTGAAACTAAACATGCTATGGGTTGAAAACTGTACTTTTTATGTTTTGCTTATTAATCGCCGTTTTGTTTAATGGTTGAGGTTTATGTATAATAACGAATATTACTCAAGCTAAAACAGTATCGTTTGTATTTAAGTAGAATTTAGAAATAGAAAACATGTCAACATTAAAACCCTATTGCATTTTTACAGATCTGTAAAAAATTGAAAACAACACGTAAAGATGACCTTTGGCCTCAATTTACAAAATGTGACCATATCCGGTCCTACGGAGAGGCATATTGTTAAAGTTCAAGGTTTCGAATGAAATATCGTATATGTGTGTGTTTGGTGGGGAGATTAAATTTCAGTCATCGCACTATTGGAAGTTTTGTTGAACCTGTAAAAAGCTTCTTTAAAACATAATAGCACAATTTTTTACTTTTTCAGGAGATGTTATTTACCGGGCCCTGAAACTTGGATACGATCCGGTTAATCTTATCGATCCTTTAGATAAACTTCTTTTAACAGGTTGCCAATTACACACACTGAAATTTGAACTTAAATATTATTTTATTGAAATAATATAATTAGTGATTTTGTTTTCTTTGGCTGTAAATGACGTCTAATTATCACTATATCCATGTGTTTCTTATTTGTAATTTTATCATTTTTATGACTAGTATTTATTGGCCTTTGAACTAGTTGTCAGTAACTACGAGAAGTCCCGGATCTATACATAGTGTCTTTGTAGATTTTCTGCTTTGTATTTATTGCTGAGTTCACCTCTTAACAACTGATTTGTTTTATTTATGTTGTACTGTTACAGCATTGTTCTAGGTTAGGGAAGGTTTGTATATGCCTGTCCCGAGTCAGGATCCTATAATTATGTGGTTGTCGTTTGTTGCTGTATATCAAATTTATATTTGTTCATTGTTTTTAACATAAATCAAGCCTTTAGATTCCTCGTTTGAATTATTTTACATTAGTCATATCGGGATAATTGAAATTATACTATGCAGTATGTATTTACCAATTGTTGAAGGCCGTAGGGTGACATGAATCTCTTAACTTTATGTCATTTGGTTTTGTGTTGTCTCATTGGCAATTCCATGACTTCTAATTGCTATGTTAAACATAAGCATTTGCAAAGGCACACAATCGGGCAAGAAGACCAATACACAAAATATTAACGCACATGACCATCTTTTCATCAATTAAAATAACAAAAGACCAATCTTATAACAATCAGAAAGACACAATTCTTCTGTCACATGACCAACACGATCAATCACGAACACACATTAAAATCAGAAAGACCACAACAATTAATGCATAAGACCAACACACAACCAATTATAAATAACAACACACACACAACCACAAAGACCAACACAAAATTAATAATAGACCAAAACACAATCGATCATAAAGAGAAAACACAATCAACTACAATTACCAAACCACAATAAAAAAAACCAACAAAAACAACCAAACACATTATCCAAAAATCAAACGAAAGACCAATCACACAACACAAATCCCTATCAACCACAAAGACAAATGAAAAAAATCTTCACAAAGACGAACACACAATCAATCACAAAGATTAGATCACATCGAAAAGACCAAATTGAAAACACATGCATGTACAAATTACAAAAAATGGTAAAAACAAATAAATTTCTCGACAGTTGCCAAGTAATCGCATTAAATTAAATTTCAAAATACCCTTAAAGTCCTTTAATTCTTTACATTTTTCTCCAACCGGTTTCACATCTTTGTGATAATCATGGATGAATGTAACTAACGGTAACGTAACGTCACGATGATAAGTCTGTAACAATGCGTTAAAGGGACGTAACCCTTACAAAAATAACGTCTTATCTGTTTAGGCTTGGTTTGTACTTTTGTATAAACATATTTTCTTTATTGATTCTCATTTCTTCGGTGAATTGGTTGTCACATTGGTAAAATGATTGGTATAAATAACAACACACACACAACCACAAAGACCAACACAAAATTGATAATAGACCTAAACACAATCGATCATAAAGAGAAAACACAATCAACTACAATAACCAAACCACAATAAAAAAAAAAAACAACAAAAACAACCAAACACATTATCCAAAAATCAAACGAAAGACCAATCACACAACACAAATCCCTATCAACCACAAAGACAAATGAAAAAAATCTTCACAAAGACGAACACACAATCAATCACAAAGATTAGATCACATCGAAAAGACCAAATTGAAAACACATGCATGTACAAATTACAAAAAATGGTAAAAACAAATAAATTTCTCGACAGTTGCCAAGTAATCGCATGCGAAGCAAATGAATGAATGAATGAAATTAAGTTTAATGACTGTTAATCGGATAATGTACAATCATAAGTAAATCACCCAAATACCAAACACCGAGGAAAATTTGAAATGGAAACCCTAATCAAATGGCGAAATCAAAAGGTCAAACTACGAATGGATAACAACTGTCATATTCTTGACTTGGTAAAAAAAGGATTGTTTTTCTAATGTAAAAAATGGTGGATTGTATACGAAATGCACGTCTAGTGCAAATATAAAATTCCAATCCTGGTATCTATTAGGAATTTATGTAAACCTTGTTGTATAGCTAGCTGAACTTCTCACTTGTATGACAGGCGCGTAAAATGAAATTATATTGACAACAATGTGTGATCAAAATAATCCAGACATAATAGGTAAAAATTAAAAAAAAATAAAAAAAAACAAATGGGGGTACAGCAGTCAGCATTGTGTCATAAGTGTTATAATGTGAATAATTATAAAAACATATATATATATATATATATATATATATATATATATATATATATATATATATATATATATATATATATATATATAAAATTAAATTTCAAAATACCTTAAAGTCCTTTAATTCTTTACATTTTTCTCCAACCGGTTTCACATCTTTGTGATAATCATGGATGAATGTAACTAACGGTAACGTAACGTCACGATAATAAGTCTGTAACAATGCGTTAAAGGGACGTAACCCTTACAAAAGTAACGTCTTATCTGTTTAGGCTTGGTTTGTACTTTTGTATAAACATATTTTCTTTATTGATTCTCATTTCTTCGGTGAATTGGTTGTCACATTGGTAAAATGGGAAAACATAGTATTTGGGTGATTTGTTGCTAGCGCATACATCCAGGTGTTCACTTACGTTTATCATCCTAATTTCTTTATGTCGGATTTGTTGACGGTGAACAGTAAATCTTTTCCGTAATGTGTTTCCTGTTTGTCCAATATAATCTTTTTTACACCCATTACATTTGATGACATTAATTAAATTGCTCGATGCACACGTAAAAGAGTTTTTAATAGTGTAAATCTCTCCTGATTTAAATTCATTTGACTGTCCTACCATAATATTTTGACAAATACCGCAATTTGAACGTCCGCATTTTTTTACATAAGGAATTGAATCATCTTTGCTTAATTTCGCGCTGGTGAGTAATTTCTTCAAGGATTTTGACTGTCTTTTACTCTTAATAATTTTCTGTGTAGCAAGGGCTCTTTTCATTCTTTGATCTTTCATCAAAGTTGGTAAATTTTGATATATTATGGAATACGCCTCTGTATTTCTTGGGTTATACGATGAGACGTATGGTAAAATTTGATTCGTATCAATTATTGTGTTTTTCGGTCTTCTTAGTTCTTGAATATTTATAGCCTTTGCACGTTTTATTCCATTATTAATCAAAGTTTTTCGATATTGTCTCTCTAAAAGTATTTCGTTAAGTTCTTCGAGTCTTTTATTTCTCAATTCAATACTGGAGACAATAGTACATATTCTTCTCGCCAAATTGAACGGTATGTTTGTTCTTGTGTGTTTTGGGTGACAAGAATTGAAAAGTAAGTATTGTTTAGAGTCTGTCGGTTTAAAGTAAATATCGGTTTCAATTTCTGTATTTTTTTTATTATCAAGATATCTAGAAATGGTAATTGTTTATCGCTAAATTCCATAGTGAACTGAAAACTTTTGTTTCTAAACTAGAAGTCCACAATATAAAACAGTCAGTTTCCAATTATCTAAAATATATTTGTGGAATTGGGAACCGTACTGTAATTTGGATCATTCGTACATTTGAGTTTCCAAATACGCCATTACTAAATTGGCAAAGGTTGGGGCAACTTTTGTTCCCAGGGCTGTACCAGATATCTGTTTGTAAGATTCCCCGTTGAAATTGAAGTAGTTATTTTGAAGAATAAATTTAATTCCTTCAATAATGAATTTCTTCTCTATCCGATCAGGTACTTCGGATGGAAATTTTTCAAGCCAAAATAGCCAAAGGTGTTATAATACAAACTTGTTTAAGATGTTGTACTGTACACACAGACTATTAAACCATAAACACCGGGATATACACCCAGTTTAAGGACAACATCCCAGTCAAAAGCGTCCGATGTTATTTGGCTTCTTTAGAGGTTACGTGGTATGGTATCTCTTTCTCCTCAGGACGTTAACAAACAAAGCTAATAGTTAGATTTGGATTTTGAAAAAGTAGATCTAGATAACAATTTGTCTCGATCTGGATCTTATATGAAATGTGTTATTTTTGAGAGTAGTATGTAATTTATTTGTAAGACTTTTCATGTTGATGTAGAAAAGTAGGTATTTTATTATATTTACAGCAGTATTTTCTAAAACAACACATTATTTTTGTTGAATTGAACTATTTTGTATAAGGAGAGATAACTCAGATAAAATTATTTTTATAATAGAAATTGTTGTGAATTTACCTTTAATAATACTTTATAAGAAAACAAAGATTAAACCTTGAAGTAAAATATTATAAAGATTTATACACGTCAATAAATCCAAATTTTCAAGAAACACAACATTATTTAAATGCTATTAAAAAACATGAAAAATTAAGTGAAAGTGAAGTGACGCTTACGAAGTAGAAATAACTGTAGAAGAATTCACATAAGCTTTTTCAAAATGAAACTCATCCGTGCCACGGAAAAAGATGGACTTAATGTTAATTTTTACAAAATGTTTTGGGCGGGTTTAGAAATTTAATAGTATCTACATTTGATTATTGCAATACAAAAGGACAATAATTCAATACACCAAAATAAAAAGCGTTACATCATTAGTTTATGAAAAATCTATAATTGATAATTACATCTTTCACCCTAATACACTTTTTAATTTTGATGTTAAACTTCTGGTATGTGCTTTGGCGCAAAGACTGGAACCGCTACTCCACGAACTTGTATAAACATATAAAATGATTGATAAACAAAAGGTACATTAGACAGATACAAAATGCTATTGACTATTCCGAAAATCTAAAAATAGATGGAGCTGTTTTATTCTTAGATTTCAGCAAAGCTTTTGACTCTCTCGGTGGATCTTTATATTTGAAACACCAAAACAAAATGTTTAAAGAAAGTTTTAAATATGGATTTAAACTTATGTATTCAGACATTAAGGGATGTATAACTAATAACGGCTAGGTTTTAAAGTCGTTTTAAAGCATTCGGTGGAATTAAACAAGGCTGTCCGTTATCTTCGTTATTTTTTGTTCTTGCTGTAGAAATAATGGGAAAAAAATAAGGGAAAATAAAAATTTAAAAAAAATTTGAAATCTAGCTAGAAAACAACACTACTCCCCTAAAAGTATGTCAACTACCATACGATAATACTTTGTTCTTACAATCTAAACAAGACAATAACAATCAAAACCCAGAAATAAACAAACACTCACAAAACCAAAGGACATTTACATCAACAGTTATAAATAATAAATAAGAAACAACACGAACTCCACTAAAAACCGGGAGTGAAATCAGGTGCTCTAGAAGGGTAAGCATTTCCTGCACCGTATACGGCAACCGTCGTGTTATTTTTTTGTTCAGTTCGGTAATGATGGAAGGTTATCATGACTGAGAAAGAATATCAGATGTGATTTCTGATACACTTTTGTCATAATGGCCTATCAGCTCATGATGGCGACCGTAAAATTTATTGAGTGATGACCTTAATTTGATTGATTCATAGCCCTGATTTAGCAACTTTTGAGAAAGCAGTGTTCCTCGTTCAACACAATCAAAGTACTTTGAGCTAACTCTAGAGTAACGTATTAATGGAGACACATATACTCCATATGCTGGTGCCAATGGGATGTTGCTACACATCACAGTTTATTTAAATTTAATTGAACGTTCTGAAACTTTTCTGTTCTTCAACTTTATATAACTTATCCTGAAGAATATGGTTTGGCAAATTAAAAACTGCAAAGAAAAATATGAAAATATTATTTGCAGTTATAAACCAATCAAAAGCTTGGGAATTTGTTTTGGACATACTTAATCAGAATGTCAAAATCTTAATATTGATATACAAATATTGAAATATCAAATTATAATAGCAAACTTAAAGAACAGATAAATGATTATATTAGGAAGAACTATAGTCACTGAATCTTTAGTTCTATCAAATTAACCATGTATAGCATCAAATACTGAAAGATTTGCTACAAAAATTCAAAACCCTCACATACAATTTGATATGGAATTGTAAAAGCGATAAAATTTAAAAAATCAATTCTTACAATAGAGCACAAAAAAAGAGGTCTTTAAAATGATAGAATTTGATATGTTTATAAAATCCATACCAGATAGGCTCGATAAAAAAATATTTGATACGGAAAAGGACAATTGGACAGTAATACCTAGATATTATTTTAAACAATGTGGTAATGACTTGATACTTTTTCAAATGATATAGATAAAACAATTTTATAAAATTGTACCAGAATTTTACCAAGAATTGATTAATACTTAGATTTGTGTTAAAGGGGGTGGCTCATCATACCAACATTACTTTCTACAAATAATTTTTATAACAGTTGATATGGAGAAAATAATTTTTAAGAATTAATTTTTGAAGAGTGGATAAAAACAATTTGTTTTACATCAATGATATCATAGATGATAGAAGTCAAATTTCAAAATAAAATTGAGAATGGAAATGGGGAATGTGTCAAAGAGACAACAACCCGACCATAGAACAGACAACAGCAGAAGGTCACCAACAGGTCTTCAATGCAGCGAGAAATTCCCGCATCCGGAGGCGTCCTTCGGCTGGCCCCTCAACAAATATATATACTAGTTCAGTGATAATGAACTCCAAATTGTACACAAGAAACTAAAATTAAAGATAATAAAAGACTAACAAAGTCCAGAGGCTCCTGACTTGAGACAGGCGCAAAAATGTGGCAAGGTTAACCATGTTTAGGATATCTCAACCCTCTCCCTATACCTCTAGCCAATGTAGAAAAGTAAATGCCTAACAATACTCACATTAAAATTCAGTTCAAAAGAAGTCCGAGTTTAATGTCAGAAGACGTAGCCAAAGAAGAAAAAAAATGACAATAATACATAAATAACAACAGACTACTAGCAGTTAACTGTCAGCTCTAGACTTCAATTAAACTGATTTAAAGATTAAGTCTTCATCATATGAATATCAGGCACAATCCTTTCCGTTAGGGGTTTAGTATCATACCATCATAACATATATCAGAAGAAAATAACCCGTGTTATGCCAACAACTGTTTTTTTTAATAAATGTGTTTAGTTCCGATGCAAATACCCTATAGGGGAATCAATATTAACGCCAAAATATGCAATTTTTAATGACCTAACAACAGTATAGTTACTATATCCCTACTTAATAAGAGATACATACCTTTACACACATACATGCTTTCTTAACTAAAAAAAATAGAGAAGATTGGACCTGGCAGATATCTTTAAAAAGGTAATACCAAATGATTGACTTACCACAATAAGGCAAGATAATTCAATAATAGTATGAACGGATATCTTTAAAAAGGTAATACCAAATGATTGACTTACCACAATAAGGCAAGATAATTCAATAATAGTATGAACGTTTTTATTTTTATTGCACCTGAAACAGTGAATTTATAACAAGAATTTAAATCTTTTTAAATTTTTAGGTTTCAATGAAACCATTCTGTATATGGAAAATCTTTTAGTAGAATATACAATAAACGAGGAAGCTTAATATGAAATTAACCTCCGTTTGATAGTAGTATTGTTTTCCATCTACACATCATATCATATCTCTGATTAAAAGAGAAAAAAAATATCTTTGAATACGTAAAGCAGAAATACAATATATAGTTGAAGTCAATAATCTAATTCAAAGAAAAAAATAGCAAATTAATTATAAAATCCAACATGTCCTTAACTACTTAAAACAATCATACTTGTGTATGGATGGTGTAAACTTTCCAAAAACACGTCTATGGTGTAATGTTGCATGGCGAATGGTACAATGGTAGAAGGTGTACGGTGCTACGGTGTATAGTGTAAGGGGAATGGTGTAATCATGTGATTGTGTAACGTGCGAATGAGAATGGTGTGAATGAATGGCTTGAATTTTTAAAACCAAGCAAAATATTGTTAAGTAATGATTTTTAGTTTTATACATTAATTTATAATATTGTGATCAAACTTCTTTTGTTTTTTTAATAAATAAATAATTTTGAAGTCGCATTATAGATAATTTCGGATGGTGTAGATAGAATATGGAATGATGTATGGTGTAATGTGTAAAGTGTATAGAGAAAGGTGTAAAGTGTATGGTGTAATGGCACTGGGTGTATGGTGTAAGGTGTATGGTGAATGGTGAGAAGGTATATGGTGTTAGTGCGAAATATATATTAAGTCACATGACTACAGTCTGTAGTCACATGACGCGACTATAATGTACTTTCACATGCCTAACACATGTTTGATACTATACAATTATAGCCTTTGTATGAGGTCGATACAAGGTTATATTGACCTCACACAAATGGTATAATTGTTATTTTATTAATTTCCGACCATATTTGTATCATAATCGTCATTTCATTTTGTTGGAATTTTATAGATATTTTATTTTAATTTTTTTTTATTACATCTTATGTATTTGAAGATTTTTTTTCTTCAAATAATCGATCATATATATTTTTTTATAAAACTTAAAACAATATCATGAAATTCATTACATGACGTCACAAAGTATATTGATTTTTTTTAGTTATTCTAAAAATAACCGTTCAATATGCTTTTTGCCTGCAATATGCCTTTTGCTATCAGTAGTTTTTTTCTCTACCTGCGAAAATATAGTTTAACATGTGACTATCCCTGAACGAATCAAAATTGTTCAAATATTCGATTTAATAATATAAAAATATATTATTCAATATCGTATAATACACACTTTTTTGTCTTCTTCTTTTATTATTTATTTTGATTTTAATTTTTGACATATTTGTATTATATATTCTGATTTTGTGTATAATCATGTCTACCATAGTATTTTGTATATTTCAGTCAGAACTACACAAAATTCCTCAAAGTTTAAATAAGTGGAAACTTTGCAAATGATTCAAAAATCAAGAAAAGTATGGTCAACTTACCTGTTAAAAGGACAACTTGTCTTAATTTTCTATTTTGTCGAATTAAATTTATCCGTAACAAGGATGATCATTGCAACCACGCTGCATATTAACTTATATTAAAAACCATTTATTATATCGGATAGAAATGGAATATTCCGGTAAATTTTGTAATATTGTAATGTAATCTCAATTTGATTTTATTATTATTCTCCCTGGATACCAAATAACTTATTTATCAGGGATACTTAGTGCAATGCTGTTCAATCAGTAAATTGTTAACAGCAATAGTATGCAAATAAATTATTAGTAACGTTAAAATTTTTGTTTTAAAAATACAAGTTCGATGACAAGTTTTTTTCTTATCTGAGAGCATGTTATGAGTGCTATATTCTCACATTTTATCTTGCAATTCTATGGTGTTTTTTTTTTTTAATAAATAGGGTTTTCCATGCATAATATATACGAAATCTGACAACTTTGCACAACCTGTTGAGTGTAAAAAGACTGGTGACCCATTTTATTGTATATTTTTCAAAAAAAAGAAATTTTTGTAATTTAACAAAGATTTTTTGAATATATCTAAAACAAAACCACTATTAGTCAAAATTCTAACATGACGTCTTTCAAACTCTTTGAGTACACACCCGTGGTAAATATGAATAAATTGTTTGGGCTGTTCCGATCGTACTCCAACGTCATATGTTTTTTTATTAATGAGCTACCCGACGTCATAGAATGATGACGTCAGAATATAAGCATTTTACCAGAAAATACACTGCGAAACTGAAACCGAAAATCATCACAACATGGAAACGTAAACAAACGATGCTATTTAAAATGTGCTATAAAAGCCATTTTTTGTATACATGTAAGATAAATCAGTACAATTATCATATAGATTCATCTAAACCTATCTAAATATGTTATTTTAAATAGTTTGAGCATGTTACTTTTTCAGTTTGCTCCGTTCTTTTACGTCAATTAAATAGTGCGTTTATTTATTGGAACGGCAAATAATGGCTTCACCTAAAGCTCTTCGATCCAAACTGATTGCCGTATATGTCCTATTAGAATCGAGTTTTTAAAAATTATTGAAATTTTACTAGGGAATCTGTAAAAAAGATCTTATTTAATTCAATGATTGCGAAATACCTAATATATAGTAAATTTCAATTATTACTGTGACCATCATACACAAAATGAATTATAGTGTTCATTATATTATTATTTTCTGAGTATACCAGAGTATACTCAATGTTAAAGATCCTGATTATGTCTTGTTCCAGATTATACTGAATATGTAAAGTCCTGATTACGTATGGTACCAGATAATTGTACTGAATATGTAAAATCCTAATTACGTCTGGTACCAGATTATACTGAATATTTAAAGTCCTGATTATGTCTTGTACCAGATTATACAGAATATTTAAAGTCCTAATTACGTCTGGTACCAGATTATAAAGAATATCGAAAGTCCTGATTACGTCTGGTACCAGGTTATACTAAATATTTAAAGTCCTGATTATATTTGGTACCGGATTATACTGGAATATATAAAGTCCTGCTTACGTCTAGTACAAGATTACATTTAAAGTCCTGATTACGTCCGGTACCAGATTATACTGAATATTTAAAGTCTTGATAAGGGTACCAGATTATACTGAATATTGAAACTTCTATTTACGTCTGGTACCACAATATACTGATTATTTAAAGTCCTGATTATGTCTGGAACCATGTTTTACTGAATATTTAAATTCCTGAAAAACTTTATTTCAAGACTTCTGCAATGAATTTAAATTTTAGATGCCGTCTGTACAGGACTTCCAGCGGATCTACAAGGTAGTAGCTGGGTTGATGATGCTGCATCGAACACAATAACATTTGGAATCAAAACTTTATCGGGATTTAGTTTCACAGACACTGGGGTGAATTTTGGTAGTTTCACTTGTGTTGGCAACGTAGATAATATATATGTCTTTGGGTAATGTATTATTTGTTTTATATTGAGTCTTTTTCTGGCTCGCCGATTCATTGATCATGCCATTCATCTTAAACAATTATCAATAATTATGTTTTAAACATTGGACAAACATTACATCTATCATTGTTTAATATGGTATATAGGCATTGGTTGTTAAAAAAAGGGGGACGAAAGATACCAAAGGGACAGTCAAACTCATAAATCTAAAACAAACTGACAACTCCATGGCTAAAAATGAAAAAGACAAACAGAAAAACAATAGTACACACGACACAACATAGAAAACTAAAGAATAAACAACACGAACCCCACCAAAAACTAGGGGTGATCTCAGGTGCTCCGGAAGGGTAAGCAGATCCTGCTCCACATGTGGTACCCGTCGTGTTGCTTATGTGATTACAAATCCGGTAAATAGTCTAATTCGGTAGGTCATGTTCATGAAAGGGAAGGGGATTGTAGTTACGACGTAAGGAACATATCCGATATCATTTGTGAAACGGTTATTCCATAACGGTCAACCAACTCGTGATGGCGTCCGTAAAATTTACGAAGGGATGTTAACTTGTGTTTCCCTTACTGTTTTTACTTAAATTGGCAAATTCAATTTTTTTTAGTTGAACGCATAAGTTTGCGCAATATAAAATATTAGAAATGTTGCTGCAATTTATAAAGTATGACAAAATTAAAGAATGTAACACAATAATTCGTATGCTTTCGATTTCATTGTTTGCATTTTCCTCCATCAGTAACACTTACAAAAGAACTATTTGTTAGTAAATGATACATAAAAACCAAAACATTTGAAGAGCTGAAGGACCCACAAAAAGAGATGAAACATATATTATGATTCATTTATGAATTTATAATAGACATTTTAACAAAGTTTGTTTTTAATAATTTTTCGGCACTAACTTGCAATTGAAAACCGAATTTTGAGAGAAGCAATCCAAGGTCGTGCTATCTATATAATATATATTCTATGTTTTTGTTTTCTATTATACTAAAACTGTTATGTAACATTGACAGAGTTATATAGCTAAAACCAGTAAAGATTTAACATTGCTGTTTTGTCTCTAGCTACAGCTTTCATCTCTAGACTATAACTTTGTCATGAACAACGTTGTCAAGGGACTATGTGCGTGTGAAGTATTTTCACTGATTAAACACATTTCTTGTAGTGTTATGTTGAAATAAGCATCAAATACTCCGATTAACCTGTGTCAACACTAAAATTACTACACAGACACATATTTTCCCCTTAAGTTAGCACAATACATAGATTTTTGTACTGCCAATCTCCAACCTTTAAAATGCTGTTACTTTCTTAAGACTGCATATAAATTATTAAAAGAGATATGCATGGATAGATAAAAGATTAATCTTTTAAATGAATGCTATAGTTTTGCTATGCCATCATTATGAAATCAATTATTATGCAATTAATGGCAAAATCTTGGTCAGTTCACTTGAAATAATTAAGCTTAATTTAACTATACAGGAAATTTAAACGAAATCTTCATCAGCACAGCAGGAGCTACAAAAGGGTGTCTCAAATTATCGCTGTCGTATTTCATTCTCTCATAAGTCTGTAATTAGTGTAAACATCCTTACCATATTAAAGAAGATTATGTTTGATCAGGAGTAAAATATGATCTATACATTCTATCCGAAATCTGAGACACCTTTTTGAAGATAATGGCTCTAGGTACAACATATACTACATCAACCCTCTAGGGGTATCCATGAAGAAGCTAATTTCAATTGAAAGTGGAAATTTCTTGTAAAATTTTGTAGACACAGTTAACATTGTAATTGAATATATAATTGTTGTATAATATTAACATTGAATTAATTTGGAAGAAAAATTTGTTAGCTATTCATAAATACCACTTACATACATTTTTACCCTTTTACAAAAATAAAAATGGGATGATACATTGGCCATAAACTGAAAACAAGGGAATTTTTAAAAAGTCACACAATCGTAACCCAAACGAACATTATTCGATGCATAAGTTTATAATAAGGTTTTATCAACTTTTGAGCGAACTTCCGAATGATTCACTTGAAAGATATCAGTGCCAAAAGATGACTAAAAAATACTTACATTTTGGCTAAGTTTTAGAAAAATTTAAGCTATGCAAAAATGGCGAAAAAGAAAATTCTAACGAAACAGATAACTAAAATTTTTTTTAAATAAAATATTTTATTTACTAATATTTAAAATGATCTCTTTATTCAATATTTGAAACTAACCATATTTCCTGCAGCAATAACATATTGTTCAATTCAAGAGACATCATAAATTTACAGTATAAATATTATTTCAAATTATATTTATTCAGCTTAATTTTCAATTAGCAAATAAAAGTGTTAAAAAAACAATGCAATTGTGTCATCAACAAGCAATGCAAAGTTTGATATTTTGCTCGGCTTGTCGCCTGAAAAATAGTATGTTGACCCAAATTTATTATTACATTTTCGAAAAAAACCTATAAAAAATCTACCTTTCAATTTTTTTTGGATGCTATTAATAACTAGAAGCTAGATAAGTTGAAGTGTGGACATCACTACCTAGCAACTAGTTATGTAACAATTATGTAATAATGAAATTAACACCATGTACAGAAATATTTTTAAAAATCGGTCACAGTACTATATTGTTCCTGTTCAATTCTATTCAGTAATTCTATGGGTTTTTTTGCGATAACCAGTGGCAACACAAACTGCAGATCGTAAAGTTATACAGCGGACAGAGTGCCTACCTGTTGTTTCTTTGTTTTCAATTAATAGTCGATTTGTTTCCCTCGGCTTTAGTTTGTAACCCGTATGTGTTTTCTCTAAATAAATTTATGACTTTTGAGCACCATGATCCTACTGTTGCCTTCATTAAATTCTGGTAAAGGATAAGACAGTTCTATCAGAGAGAATAATACCAATAACCCACTATAAAACCATTAATGATAATATAAAAAAAAACATTTCGACATGTTAACCACAGAAAAACAAAGAATTCAATAATCAATTTATGACTGTGCACAAACACAGCATATTATTATAACGAACTCTGTGTCCGACAAGTGTATCAGCGCCACAAACATGACGTCACAATTACATTCCTAAAAATATGAGGTAAATCGAGATTAGGTTTGTTATTATGTTATTTGATTGATTTTATAACAATTACAAATACTTCAAACGGAGTATATATCTCCCAGTTGATACGATATTCCCGGGGCTTGTATTTCCTATCATGTTTTTCTTGATAGAGGGTTGCTGCTCACAAGAAAGCTATTATACCAAGAGTTCCAAATAGTGAAGTTGAAATGATACCTTTTTAAATTTTTCGAACGCCATCATGAGTTGTTTTCACAGATTATATAGGATATGTTCCTTATGTCGTAACTACAATCCCCTTTGCTTTTCACGAATGTGACCTATCGAATAAGACTTTTTACCGGATTTGTAATAAAATGAGCAACACGACGATGGCAACACATGCTTACCCTTCCGTAACACCTGCGATTACCCCAAGTTTTTGGTAGGGTTCGTGTTGCTCAGTCTTTATTTTTCTATGCTGTGTCTTGTGTACTATTATTTGTCTGTTTGTATTTTTCTTTTATTAGCCATGGCGTTGTGTAATTAATTGTGCAACTAACCGCACCATCTAACTTTGTCGGCCTTTCCTCGAAATCAATCTGTGTAAGACAAATAAATCCTGTGCACATAGTTGCTTTGAACTCAATCATATTAAGGGACTTGGTGATTAATTATCTTTACTTTTGCATACAAATAGAAAATATAAAAATAGAATTACAACTACAAACGATTTTAGTGGAAAGTCCTTCTGTGAGAACATTTAGGAAGACATCAAGGTATCAAGCAGTCCTTGAAGTTTCAGTAGTATCTTTAAATTCAAGTTCACTGAGATATATGAGAATCAGTCACAGACCGAATAGCGGTTTATTCTGAGATATGGTATCAATTAATATATCTTAAAGTAGAACTAAATAATTTTACAAGGTGCTCTTTCATTTTGTCTTTTAGAAGGTTCTGGATAAATTCTGCTTCATACGAGTACAAACTGAAATCGGCCAGTAGGGGTACATAATAAGTACTTATTGCAATACCCACTATCTATTAAAATATAAAACCTCCAAACTCAACAAATATATTGTAGATCATAAAGTCCAGCATTTTGATAATATCATCTACAGTATATTTTCTGGTAGAATCAGTGTGGCTCCTCAAAAAATAAGAAACAAGCTAAACAAGAAATTTGTCTCTACGATTCCCATTTTGATAGAAAAAGCTATGTATTGTTAGAAGGTGAAGTCGATCGTTCAATTGAGTATGAGGAATATTAGCGTAAAGCGTAGAACAATCAAAAGTCCTAACGTTGCTGCAAAATTGCAGAGATTTTGAACAAATATTTAGCAGTTTATCTTTAGAATTTTTGAGAATTAATATCTAATAAACACCACTAGATAAAATTGCAATACTAAGCTAAACAACCTTCGCACTGTGAACCATTCTGTCGACAATGATAACATTAACGGTACCAATTATACTGCACCTGATGTCCATTGTGACATTTAATGTCGTCCTGTAATTACCGAAACCAACATTTGAGGAAACACATTAACAAAAGAGCTCAAAATCAAACAGGAACTTATAGAATGGCAAAAGCTTAGCAAGTTATCAAAGGTTTGCATCGGTGTGATTTCTCTTAATATAAAATATTTTTGGGAATGTCTTAATGAAGAATGTTTTACCCCCTGAACTAATATTTCCGTGCTCCGTGCAAATATCGAACACAATGTCTAATTTAACGATGCATTACATACAAATATTGGAATCGTCGATTCAAATTTCCTTTTTCAAGTCTTTTGAAGACGTTTTTAATGAAAAATCAACTTGAGTTTGATCAGCAACACATTTGTTGAGATTCTGTGATTTTTATTAGATAAAAACAGCCGGTACCATTATGAGTACTAATTGTGAAACATTTTGAACGATTGATTTGAGTTTTCAATGTTAAAGAATTCGATCATAATATGTTAAAAGACAAAATATGTATTGCTAAGTACTTTAGAATAAACTCTTCAAGGTACAACATTTTGTTCGTCCGACGTGCATATTGTCTACAAGAGACTTATCATTCAGTTTCCGACATATTGATAATGTCATATATCTAATCTACATAAACCATATTTTAATATTTAATAATAAGTTAGTTTTATCGTTTGAACAGTTGAACATTTGTCATTTCGGGCCATACATAGTTAACTATACCTATGGGTTTTCTTTATTGTTAAAGGTTGCATGGTTGCCTGTTATTGTGTATATCAACTTCATGAGAATACAGGTGAATAGTTGTCTCATTGGCAATCATTTTACATATACTAATTTTTATCCGCTTATTAAATATTTACTCTACTCGTCTTGTTCTAGAAGTATGATCATTTCATTTCAAATTCGATATATTGATCATGTTCATTAACAATTTATTTATTTCAGCTTGCTTTACACTAATATATCATCCGGAACTAGAATTTATAAAAAAAAAAAACAGAAACGGTTTCTTCCGTCTCAGTTTTAGACTTTTAATTTTAATTTGACATAAGCGGTCATCTTAGTATCAGAATCCATGACAAACGAGACGATTCTAAATCTGAATTTGCTATTTTCTCAGTCTAAGCAGCATATACCAACTTCACCTGCAATATTTTCGGTGTATTAGCTTAGGTCAGGTCATAGCAGGTTCTGTCCTATTTCTAAAAAAAAATCATCGGAAGACATGAAAGATACCATATTCCGTATAATACAACATGTTCCTGAAGGGTGCCACATGTGGAGCAGGATCTGCTTACCCTTCCGGAGCAGCTGAGATCACTCCAGTTTTTGGTGGGGTTCGTGTTGCTTATTCTTTAGTTTTAGATGTTGTGTCATGTGAACTATTGTTTGTCATTTTCAGACATGGCGTTGTCAGTTTATTTTCGATTTACGAGTTTGACTGTCCCTCTGGTATCTTTCGTCCCTCTTTTATTTTATAATATCAGTTAGTGTGAGTCTGTATTTACACATCCCGCCATTTTATTCTTGTACTATGGTAATCTTTTATTAACTAGTCCTTTATTTGTGATTATGTGCTTAGTCTTTAGATAAACTCACCATAGAGTGTCTGCATGTCATTTTGGCTTTCTTTGTTGACATGTGTTTTATAGTGATTAGGATTATAATATTATGATGAATGCTATACTCCAAATTATGACATTTATATCTTTTATTTTGACCTCATCTATTTGTTTTTCCTTGCACATTGTTGTCGGTAGAATGACAATTTATGCGACTGTCATGATAGTGAAAGATATGGTTTATTATAAAACAAGATTTTTATCCTCCATTGTCCACATATGTTAATGCTTGTACTGAGTAAGGAACATGACAGTTATTTTCCTTTCGTTTCTTGTGTTTGAGATTTTAATTTTGTTCTTGTAATAAGGCACTTTTGGTTTAGATTTTTACTTGAAAATAGGTACGTTATTTATGACATTTTCCTTTATCAGGTAATTCTTATAGCTTCTCTCTTGACATGCATAGACAAACATATGTGGCATACTCTATTTGTTACCAAATAAATAGTAAAACACCATTTTTATACACGAATATTTCTTTAAAAAGAAATGATCGTATGATAAATTGTTTTCTGAATTTTTTTTTCTTTCTCTAGAAGTGATAACAGCTTAACCTCACTACCAGGCGCCCCTGCTGAATACTATTATCTGTGTATGAGGATAACGAAAGTTTCTGCAAATTCTTATTATTATTACTTATTAGCAGGTATGGTCAATTTATTGTCAATTCAAAATTCACCAAACCGCCAATATTAATACGAATAGGTCTTATATTACTTCGACTAAAACAACTTGAAATAATATATGATAGCTTTTGAATTGGGTATAAAACCCAAATTGGTGGATTTGAAAATAAAACAGCTCTAATAATTTCAGAGGAAAACTTTACCGTCAAAATGCTTTCAGGGGTATTGCCATGTAAGTTTTTATAAATATACGATGTGATACCTCATTTGACATGAACCTATCTCCCAATTCAACTACACATATATAAAAATGTACCTTGTAATATTATAGATAAGTAATATTCAACAGAGGTAGCTTATAGGTTATGAAGGAGTATATAATAAAGTTAAGAACATGTTGCATTATTGCTAATGATATAACTATCCGGGGATGGTTGGGATCCCGCTAAAATGCTCAACCCCGCCACATTGTTTATGCATGTGCCTATCCCAAGTCAGGAGCCTGTAATTCAGTGGTTGCCGGTTGTTAGTTTTTCGTTAATATTTTGTACATAAATTAGGCCATTAATTTTTACATTGTCATTTCTGGGCCTGATATAGCTGACTACGAGACATGGGATTGCTCATTGTTGAAGGTATTACGGTGACCTTAATTTGTTAATTTCTGTGTCATTTTGGTCTCTTGTCTCATTGAAAATCACACCTCATTTTCTTTTTGTATTTCCATCAAAGTTCAAATGAAGTAAAGGCAAGCAATTATAGGCACACGAACTGCCGTCAATGGGTTAAAAAAAAACATACCCAGGAGGTGGCTTTAAATACCCTGACATGAAACATATAAAGCAATTCAATTGAATCCTGGAATATCATTTTTTGTCGATTCCAGATGCATAGGTTAACCACGAATTCAATGATCAACAAAGTAGATATTTTACGAGGGCTTGTATGCAGACTTTTTTAAAACCTTGCTATCAAATATCCAAGATGTTTAATCTACAAGTACTGATATCCTCGAAGACAAAACTACCCTTATAGATAATTCTTGTTTTTCTCGGCAAGAACGTCATTCATTAAACACCAAACAGTAAACACGTTTTAAACAGTATTAATGTACAATCCGAGATATTGTTTTCGATTCCCAATTCAGTATTGTGTGTGTCTCTGTACATAGGTTCGTAATACTATCTCGTGTCCTAATGTTCACACGGTCTATGTACCAGTACGCACGGTAATTTTTCTGCATGTACCTGTAAAAAGATGTAGATTCCTGTAAGCATATTCCTTTAAAGCAAAACAAAACATATACATTTAGAACAAGATGTTGAATGGTTGCCAATGACACAATTCTTCACGAGAGACCAAATAACACAGAAATTAATAACTACCTGAACCTCCTTCAACAACGAGCAAAAGTCATACTTGTTACGCATAGTCAGCCCTAAAAGGCTCCAAAATTACAAAATAAAAAATATTCAAACAAGAAACTTAACGGCATTAATAATGAACAAAAAATTAACGAAAACTCATATGTAACACAGCAGCAAATGACAACCACTGAATTACATGCTCTTGACTTTGTACAGGCACAAACATATAGAACTTGGCGAAGTTCAACATGTAAGTGTGATCTCACCCCCCCCCCCCCCCCTTCCCCCGCACACCCCATTCACACCCCGGTCTTTCTAACCAGGTACAGTGGTGAACAGTACAACATTAAAACAAACTATAAAATACAGTTGAAAACGGCTAAATGTATCAGATGGATACAAATAGAAATACATCTAACAAAAACACGTGCACACGGTCCATGACCAAAGTATTCAAAGATGCTAAGACGACGATATACATACAGTTGGGTTCAGACCAAGTATTATATGAAGTAAACGCACGTTAACGTCGCGTTTAATTTTCTCGTATTAACTTCAATTTTTACGTTTACTATTAAACGCGCGTTTACTATAATTTCGTTAACGCGTTCAAAATGAAAAATTTCTATTGTAGTAAACGCAAGTTTACTCTGTGTCCGTTTAATAAGTACTAAACGGGCGTTCACTTCAGATTTCACAATTTTTTTTTACGTACACTTAAAAGTAAACGGGCGTTTATTACAGATTTTACAAATGTATTTTTACGTTCACATGAAAGTCAACGCGCGTTAACTAATTATGTAAATTATATTATAAACTTCGTGTACATTTGTACATTTTTTCAGATTTTATTAGAAGGATTTTTGTACTATCATTTTACGTATAAGTGTTTAAAACCATAACCATAACAATTCATTTTTTTTTAATTCGAAATACTAACTTTTATTAATTGCAAAAAAAAACCAGTAGTAATAACTGTAAATAACGGCTTTAAAATTATGTTGTATACAATATTATACATTCTATTTCCGTTGACTGAGGGAGATATGAAGATTTGTTCACCCAAGAATATTCATATTTCACGAGGGTGAAAAAATCTTCATATCTCTCGAGGCCAAGGGACATTATTGTTTTATTCTACTGCCTATGCTTTGTTTACTATCTGAACATCAATTATTAGTTTGCATACATTCTTCTTCTTATCCGCTTGTTTTTATTACTAAACATGACATATATTGATAAACAGTACGGATAAAAAGTTGATTATTAGTCTTTTTGTTTTAACGTCTGAAATAAACTTGTACAAGATAATGATGTTTGCTATGTCTATTTTGAAAATAAGAAGTTTTTAAAAGACGTTATGTATATTAACCGCGCGTAACGTCGCATGATTTAGTCCCGACATTTTAGAGGGGAATATGATACTGAGAGTGGAATATAAAGATTTGTTCAATGACACATGGGATAGTCTCAACCAACCGAATACTTTTTAAACTATCAATATTATAAACAGTGGAATAATATGAGTTATTGGTCATCATTCCTAACAGCAGATACGATTACATCTGCGTTAACGGGCGCTTACTACTTTTACAAAAATTTAAAAAACGTGCCCTTTTTTCGAGTTTACACGTAAGAAAACGCGAAAATAAATATCAATTTTCTCTTTATAAAATTAGAAAACGCACCGTTTTTGCGTTACCGCGGAAATAAACGTAAAGTAAACGCCCGTCTACTAATTATGTCTACTGAAATGTCGAAGTCAAGGCAGAGTAAACGCGGCGTTTACATAAATTAAACACGAGTAAACGTCGCGTTAACTTTTCCATCCCTTTTACATGTAATGCTTTGTCTGCTACCAACTGTATGCCATGAATTTCAATAACATTGTAGATTTTGTTAAATTGTTTCATATAGAAAATCATTTAAGATATCAATCTGGTATATTTTCATTGTTTTCGTAAACATTGCTCCTGCAAAATGATCAATTTGAAAACAGTGTCGTGTGGCCGTTTATCTCCATACATACTTTGAGAACACGTATATAGGGCCCGTATATAGAAATTAGGTGAACTACTGAGATCTTAGCGTTATTTCACAAGAATTATACATACGTAATAGATATGAAGAAATTAAGATGAAAAATGATGTATTTACCAAAGATGTCTACATTTTATGATTTAATGTTTTCAGATGAAAATAGTAGTACATTTCCTACTGTAAGAGCTGTAAAGAGTACCGTCTCACAATCTGATGCTAGTAACCTTCCACCGTGCAATTTCTGTAAGGACGTAAACTCGGGTGCATCTTTACTTCGAAGATCGACAGGTAATATCATAATTCAATATTTTTCGGTGATTTTATTCAACATTAAACAATTCTGTTTCATTTTTAAATATTTACTGCGTGTGGGTCCGTGTTTCACTTGACAATTCAAAATATTAAAAAGTTTTTAAAATTTTAGATTTTTGAAATTTTGATCAAAGTTTTAGAATATCAAAATACCAAACGTTTGAAAAATTTAGAAATTTAGAAATTTTCACCAAATAGTTAAGCAAGTGTACATTGCATTTTTAAAGATGTAAATGCATGAGCAGTCGTGTCTTCATTTTGGTGAAACTTTTAGAACAAACAAAGAAGTTCCCGTACATATTTGTTTTAACTACTGTTTAAATCGATACACATTTAACACCGAACATGTCAACAAATCATGACGAAACGTGTATTTTTTTTATTTTTTTTTTATTTTCCTTGTTTAATATTAACTTTTAAGTGTTTATTAGATTGGATAAGTATGCAGTCACCCAAGAAATAACTTGAAGGTTGGTGATATTACATTAAAAGAGGGACGAAAGATACCAGAAGGACAGCCAAACTCATAGATCGAAAATAAACTGACAACGCCATGGCTAAAATTAAAAAGACAAACAGACAAATAATAGTACAGAAAACACAACATAGAAACTAGACACCAAGAAACACGAACCCCACTGGGGTGATCTCAGGTGCTCCCGAAGGGTAAGCAGATCAACATGTACCACCCGTCGTGTTGCTTATGTTATTACAAATCCGGTAAATAGTATAATTCGGTAGGTCAAATTCGTGAAAAGGGAAGGGTATTGTAGTTACGACATACGGAATATATCTTAATGGTTTAATAAAGATTGTCTCGCAATATGTTGTTGTATTTTGGCTACAAAAGATGTTTCAAAATGCTAAAGTTAAAATTATCCTTTCGTTAATTTTACGACCGCCATTACGAGTTGGTTGGCTGTTATGGTATACCTGTTTCATAGATATAAGTGGATATGTTCCGAATGTCGTAGTAATACTCCCGTTCCTTTTTCACAGAAATGACCTACCTAATTAGACTTGCAACGTGGTGATAACTAACATGAGCAACAAGCAAGGTGAAACATTTGGAGCAGGATCTGCCTACACTACCGGAGCATCTGTTAGTTTTACGAATATTTGTCTATCAAAATAAAAAAATATTTACTGAAACACCAAACTTCAAGGTAAACTCAAAGATCTTAAAATTTGTAAAATATCGATTTTATAAAGCTGTTACTTTTATATCTTATTAAATAATTCTATGAATACGTGAATATAGCCGTCAAATAAATAAATTTTGACATGTGTAAGATGTCATACTGGCATCCCCATACACCTTTCTTCAAAGATAGAAAACAATTGTGTATATTATAAAACTATAAGCCTGGAACCTTTAATAACTATTTCGGATTAACATGCCTGAAATTTACTATGCGACAACTGTTATTTGGAATGCACTCTTATCATATCGGTAAGTTATATATATATACATATATAACGCCCTAGATATAATTGATAGAATATAACCAAGGTCTCTGATTTCGCTTTTCTGTGTATGTGTCATACCTTAATTGAACAAACCATCTTATCAATGCTTGATACAGTCACGACGTTTTCGCTGCAGTTTTAAACTTTTATTGTTATAAAACGACCAGTTTAGTGGCCAAATCATGCCATTATTTAATTTTCATATCAAATAAAAAATTTAAAAATATTTGTAATATAGCTATAAACATATTGTTAAAGAAAGTTCGTATGACAGGTTTCTCAGATATAAACATCTAACGTTTAGATATTACATTTAGCTATATTTACTGGTAATCTATATATTCGTGTTTGCTGGGTGTTCAATTGTTTTTACTACAAAAGTTAAGGAGTAAGGAATCAATTTCGATGTGAAGATCCAGCTCTACGTGCACTTATTGCATTTCAAATTTGTATGAAACTTTGATGTATTTGTCACACAGTTTCGGAGTTCTCTTTTGTGTTTGCTCATCTTTTACTGCGTTTTTTAGTTTGACCATCCAACTGCTTTGCGTTTTTGATTATTCTTGTGTAGCCGAAATGCACGTGTTGCATTCATCATGTTCATAGTTATAAACAAATTAGAGATAAAGGATACAACAGGTACAGTTTAGTTTGCATCATATCTTTACTTACATCCACATATTGGCATTAAAAGCAAATTCTAATATGACGTGCTTCTTTCGCTTTATGAATAAATCCATGCTCTAAATCCAATAAAAAAAATTTGCACATGCGTATATTGACTACTGCAGATTAATGAATTTTATCAAATTGGCATGCATTTAATATATTTCATTAACTTAAAACATTTCCAAACTCATAAATGATGCACATGTTGTTACTAATTCATTTATTATGACTGTTATGTGTTGCATTCCGAAATTGGCATATTTGATCTAGATACGACAACCGTTCATGCTGGCTGTTTAAAACTCCTCCCTCTAAAAAATCACAGTGCCAGACGTTTGCTTCCTTACAAAGAAAAAGGGAGGTTCAAGGAAGAGCCTTCACAATCGCTTTACACTTATACACATCGGACATATAAATTACCTTAATTTTCTTAATCAGAATCGAAATAATTGATGCAAGCTATACTTTATTGTATTTTTAACATGAGTAGTCATTATATTCGTGTTATTTTAGCCCTCACTATCGCTCGGGCAAAAATAAACTACAATAAAGTATAGCTTGCATCAATTATTTCTTAATCATTACAACAAAAGATATAATTTCAGCTTCCAAATTGTATACTTTCAATTTTTATGAAGCATCATTCTCCAAGCTAAAACGATATTCCAGGGCTTGTATTTTCTCTCAGGATTTTTCTGTTAAAGGGTTGCTGCTCACCAGGTAGCTATTTAACAAATATTTCCAAGTGGTGAATTATTCCTTTTTTAGTTTGACGGACGCCATCAATTGGTTGACCGTTATAATAGCGGATATATTCCTAATGTCGTAAAAAGAATCCAGTTCCTTTTCTCGAATGTGCCTTACCATCTATTACCGGGTTTGTACTAACAAGAGCAACATAATGAGTGACATATGTGGAGCAGGATCTGCTTACCCTTCCGGAGCACGTGAGATCGCCCAATGTTTTAAGTCGCGTTTGTGTTGCTCAGTTTTTAGTCTTCTTTATTTTTGCCATGGCGTTGTCAGTTTATTTTCGACTTGTTAGTTTGAATGTCCCTCTGATATCTGACTGATATCTGTCTGTCTATTATGTGCCTAGAAATTTAATAATTTTTCTGTGTGATGTTGATTCATTATCATTCTTGGGATACCAATTGTCGTTGATGTCGTGGGTAGAATTAAACCATGAATTTAAATACTGACAAAATCCGACATTAATATCTACAAAGACACAATGTTCCTTACTCCAAGAAAATTGATACCGACACACATAAAATTAATCATCAGTATATAGAAACTGTACACATTACAGACAAAGACGCATTAGACTTGAACGCTCACTGAAAACCTTTTGTATATTAATTTAGAGCTATTGAAGCTGAAAGTTCTACGAATATTGAAAATTGGAGAAATATTCAAGGTATTGTACTATTCACAAAGTTATCCTCATAATGATGTTTTGATTTCTATAATTGACAGTTCCCTCTGTGCCATCTGTGACAGCTGCTCCACCTTGCTTACCGTGTGAAAAGCTACAGACAGTTTGTGATCTCCCAGCAGTTGTGCCAGACCCAGCAGGTAGTGTTTGATAATAAGCAACATACTATTAAATGTACTCTAAATGGTGAAGGCTTTTGATATGAAAATTATCAAAGTAAAATATTAAATGAATCGGAAAAAAATTAATTTTTCTTGTATTTTTAATTGATTTTCTTCTCTAATGTATCAATTGACAAGTGTTTTGCTCATTGCTGAAACCAGAGCGGGGAATTGTAATCATTCCCATAATTGTCCATATCGTTTTATGTTTAATAT
Organism: Mytilus galloprovincialis; assembly: GCA_037788925.1. Classification (NCBI taxonomy): domain Eukaryota; kingdom Metazoa; phylum Mollusca; class Bivalvia; order Mytilida; family Mytilidae; genus Mytilus; species Mytilus galloprovincialis. The sequence continues at coordinate 85,429,452 of CM075333.1, read as the reverse complement.
ATGTCTCTCTTGACATCTTAGTTTAATCGATTTAGCTTATATATACATATATATTTATTACGACGCTAGATAAAAACTGACATGGAAAGGTAACAACCGACCACCGAAAGCTATTACGACGCTAGATTAAAACTGACGAGGAAATGTATCACTGAAAGTTTAATTATTGTGAAGCCTAGGTGGTCGAGTGGTCTAGAGAGTAGAATACAGTGCTAGGCGATTTAGTGCCACGATATCTCAGAAGAAGGAGTTCGAATCCCGGCGAGGAAAGAACAAAAAATTGCGAAATCTAACATGGTTGGGCTGATGTTTAGACGAATTATGTATACAGAATGTATTGTCAGCCCTATATCCTCATTATTGCTGGTGATCAGATAGATAAAATCGGTTGCAGAGTTGTCACTGGTTCAGACGTACTTAATATAATAATTTATGTGATTGCATATTGCATTCATTTGTAGGATCCGTAACAATAGATTATTCAGCTGATCTGTAATAATTCCATCTTCATGCCTTATATATCATGTACTATATTATGACGCTAGATTAAAACTGACGAGGAAAGGTAATACACGGCGACTAAACGCTTTATTATTGTGAAGCCTAGGTGGTCGACTGGTCTAGCATGTCGGATACAGTGCAAGGCGATTTGGTGCCACGCTATCTCAGAAGCATGGTAGTCAGCAAGGTTTATGAACATCAGTTGTTCGAACTGTTAGTCAAATGAGTTTTGTTAAAATATACTTTTTCATTCTTTCAGTCAATTTTGAAAATGTTGTTTGTGTTGTATTTAGACCATCGAAATTTGTTTTACATGCACACGTATAAATATAGATGTATACGTTCTTCATGCGACGATAAAAAAAAACATATGTTAGCAATACTACAATGATTTAGATTAGGTATCAGGTGCGTACTGGCGTCTTTCTCAATACACAATACATCATTTATGAATTTATTTAGCCATGCAACTCTGTGTTTGTTTTATACATTCAGATATCGCTCTAAAAATATATATATGTATCTGTAATGAATCAGAATTATGAAGTATAATAACATCAACGAAAGATCGTTAATAATCACTAGAACACACCCGCGAAATTGCGGGCATTTAGAGATTGGTTGAAAGTATGTAAACTGTTGTAAAATGAATATTTATAAAAAAAAAACTGTCTGAAGAATTTGAGAAAAGGTATCATAAGTCAAAGGTACTTGGAGACAGGACAATTGTTTTAAGCCTTCTTCTTTTCTTTTTTTTTTTTGCCAAAGTCCGTTATGTTCTTTTCTGTTAATTTCGATGACTTTTCGCGTTTCTGTATACTATTAACATACGTATATAATAAATAAAGTGTATTTGCTATTAACTATCAATTCCAAGGCGATCACCGCTATATTAGTTATAGAGTCTCTATATACTATAGCAGTATAATCAAAGTATACATGCATAATATCGTGAAAAAAATTGTCCTGTCCCCGAATATGTTTATAAGTTTAGAACCGGAAGTCTTGTCTATGACTGAAAAGTCGGTCTGATGACGGAAACAATACCCGGACGCCTTTTTTCCTTCGTCTTCTCCAAAAAAAAATCCAAACTATATAATCATAAGAATGGATGACAAACGCGAATCTGCCTGGTACATATAGGACAGAGAGGCATTATGATTAATTTATTGCAGAAGGAAGAGAAGCGACACACAAAATGAGGTCTTTTCGTTTAATAGTATAAATTATACAGTGCCATTACATATTATAATCGTTATGCATTCTGAATTCATCTTTATCACGAACACTTGAAAAGATGAATTTTAAAAAATATCGATACCAAAGCCCCATTAATTGCATCTTCTATAACGATTTTAACTTTAATATTGATAGATATAGCAAACAATAACCATAAGTAAAGCACTAGTATTTTATTTTTATGTATTGCAGTGACAACTATGGCGACATCTGGAAGTTCACCAAGTAAGACATGCACAATATATTTGTTTTTTTCTTTTTTTCCTTTCAAATGTAGATGAGGTATATGCAGTACGGAAGAATATATCTCCCAGTCGATATGATATTTAAAGTTTGCATTTCTTATCATGACTTCTTTGATAGGAGATTTCTGCATATAAAGAAGCTATTAAACTAAGAGTTCCGAGATGTGAGGTTGAACTTATGCCTACAATCGGGGATGACATATTTGAAACTGCCTTGATGCCTTATGTAGAACTGACAACAACATTGAAAAAAAAACGGCGAAAAGACGAACAATTATACACAAGATATATCAGAGAAAATTAACGACTGAGCAGCCAAAAACAAACCGGGGGTGATATTAGATTATATGAAAGAGGAAGCATATGTTGTTGTCAGTTTTGATCATGTGTTATATAGTTCTTATCTCTGACAAAACTTTGACCTATTGCTGCGGTCGAGGCTGCAATACAATCATATTGACCAATCTCGTAAACATAATACTAAAGTTAAGCCGTATGTAACATATACATAGCTTCATTGAAGATAATCTTGATACGATAAACATTTGCCCAAATTGCCAATACATTTTTTATCAAACACACTAGACAGTCACGAGAAGGACACAAGTGTTAAAAAACAATATCTACAAAAGTATAGCAATACGAAAGATTTATCAGTTTTGAATTTATATCGGGCCGCCTTATTTCTCCTCATACGTTTTTACCAGATAACAATAAACATTACATGAAATAATTCATTTGACCAAATTGTGGAATATATAAATACTTATCTCAAGATTTAGATTATCATTTTTGAAAAGGTGAAATATTAATAATAAAATAATATTGCATTTAATCATTTGAAATTTAAAAGTTGTGAAGATAATTTCGGTTGAATTGAAATATTAATTCAATACAAAAATGTCTTTGTATATTCATAGTGTAATGATTCATTACATTACAGCTGTATCTAACAGTGTCTTACCAATAGCTACTAATTCTCAAAGTGCAGGACAGCGCTTACCAGACGTTTCAGGTGTAGCAGGCAATTCAGGCGTGGCAGGCGTTTCAGGTACATCAGATAAATTTGGATTTTTTTCTCATTGCACGGAATGCCTGTATACAATTATATATTTATCAACCATGACCTTTTTGCGAGCGATGTAACAAAGGAAGAATGGTTTTTAATGGCACAAATATATACATGGATCCTGTCTTATGTAAATATATAAATAACTTTAGAAAATCGCAAAAAGACGTCACCGCGAAGTCGACTATAAAGACCTATATATGAAATGATAAACAATAATCAAGTATTTTTGAAATAAATCATAAATCGGAGTCTAACGTAATATATTTCTAAATATCTAACAAAAAACTAGAACGAATTAAACTTTTGTAAAATGATTTGAAGTGACAAACGTTTACATTCAGAAAGAAATCGCCCTCTTTTTTGTCATTATATTTGGATTTATTGTGTAATATATACATAATATATTTACATGTGTAAGAAAGATTTCATTTTTTAAAACATACATTATTTTAAGCAAACCTCGTTACTTATATTGTTTCGCAAAGTGTTATTAACAAGGCCTTTTATTACTGGCCATACTGTATTAGTTTAAATCTTTAATGAAGGCTGTAGGGCGACTTGTAGTAAATTACATCTACATTGTGGTGACTTGGAAGGATACTTGTCTCATTAACGTTATTATCACATCTCAATCTGCTACAAATACTTTGTAATTCATTTTGCTCTTGTCGTATTCTTCCCCGTATAAAACTCAGGATTTTTTTCTCAATTACTAAAATTTATTGAATTGTAAAAAAGGTAGACTAAAATATAAACGTGACATTGATTGAAAACAATGTTAAATTACATGTTTACCAATTCGAAATCGTATTAATTTGTTTATTTTAGAAGCTGGTTTCATTTTTATTGATGCTATTCTATTACTAGCAGCGATTGTAGGTATTCAGGTACGTAGACTTATGTTTTAATGACCTGATTTACAAATGACAATGAATGGACAAACACATATCGATTCAAGTTAGAAATATTTAAAATTTGATTTTAAACGATTTGATTTAAACACACAATGGACATTTCTGAAACTGAAATGAAAATAGAATTATTAAAACATATATGAAAATACATTTATTAGATAAAATACCAAAAGACACCAAGTGACCATTTAAAACATACATTTCAAGACAAAGCATACAATTCCTGTGCTAAAACAAAAGGAAATCGGAGATATCCCACAACGGCCTACAAACTCGTAATTGCATCCGTGAAAAGCATTTATGCAATTAGTAGGAGCCCTTTGCCTCTTTCAAGGTAATCATGATTTGAAACGCAAGCACTGGAAAAACGTATAAACTTTTAGATATCAACCCAATCTTTAGGCGCTGCTTGAATGTTGCTATGTAGAAATGGAACGCTTACAAATGGCCAAATGGAATCATCGGAAATATTCTAAAAAGTCTGCATGATTGTTAGAAATTTATTCAAAAAAAGAAATATACCCAAACTCAAACTAAATGTTAAAAAGAACATCTCTTCGAAATGAAAGATTAAAATGCAAACATGAATGTAAGATTTATCTGGAGTTACTTTATTACGTGAAATCATTTTACTGCTTCTTTTTTGAGTTCAAAATGGAAAGAGTGCCATCAAACAAGTCCTGCAGATAAAATGCAGTTCACATTTATCTAAAAAGAAGTTTGGCACTGTCTTTCGTAATTAAAACTTTGAAACGATAACATGTGCAACGTTTAATGAAATAATGAAGATACCAAGCTGCTAATCCTAAGTTTTAGAGAAAAATACCTAAATAAAAATCCATGAATAGTTTATTAACACTTTTCAGGAAACTGAAGTTGATCAATACAACTCGGTTGTGGGCAAATAGTAAAATTGCATCACGAACAGAAGAAAACACTTTTCTTAAAATTTGTATATTCGAATTGTTAGAAAAGAATGAACGTTTAGAAATATGAATTATTACTTAAGACGAATAACCAAACCTTTGCTGATCTAGACATACGATTGTTGATATTTTTTGCTTTGTTTTAGGCCATAATATTTAATTCAGTGGAGCCAGTTAATGAAGTATTCCAATTTGACGATACAATCCTTTAATATCAGGAACTGATATACTGCACATTTCATGTGATATATTTTTTTTTACAATAAATACAGGTTCAGTGCCTTTTGTGTTTTTGTTTACTATCGATCAAATCAGGGATGGGGTAATTGAAAATGTCATGGTAATTAAGTGTAATGCATTGCAATTTTTCATGTAATTGAAGGTAATGTGTAATTGAGCATTTTTTCAATTATATGTAATGGTAATTTAATTAATTACAATGAAAAAGCATGTAATGCTCAATTACTTCTGAATTACATTTTAATTACATGCATACATGTACTTTTGTGGTGTTAATGATAAAAAATAGAGATAATATAAATATTCTTTATTTGACATACAAAAATTTATGCTAAATAGTCTTATAACTTAAAAAAAAATGTGAGATTCATATATTGGTGTAGTTCAGTTTTTGATAAAGATCTTTATCTTAATAGATTGATAACATGTTTATACATACTATCAATGCAAGTATGTATGGTCATGGAAGTAATATTGAATATTTTAATATTACTTCCATGGCATGGTTAAACAACTGTGTAAATCTTTCTTAGACAGTTCATTCAGAATTTTAAATCACTGCACACAATCATTTTGTCAAATTAGTTTACACAAAAGGATTATAGAAATAAAAATTATCAGCTGTAAAAAACAAACTGCAATTAATCTGATTAAAATGTGTGATAAAACAGCCTAGGAACCATACCACTATTACATGTATGTTATCTAGTTAGCAAAATACTGGTAATATTTAGACATAATACATTGTTTGAACCAAAATTTATTTCAATCTAGTGACAAGTATACTATTGAATAATTGTAAAGTAGAAAAACAGAGTCAAATTTTTAATTAATTTATAAATTATTTATTTATATTATGTTTAATTTAATGGCTTCATTTATAAGATGTTAAAATACCCCTTAATGTATTGGCAAGTTAATAGGAATACATTATCCCTTCTATCAAAACACCTTAGGATCTAGCAGTACCTGCCACATCAGATCCCGTCGAAACAAAGTGTGCAAACCAGAGAGATGCAGACTAAATAAAAAAACCTTAAAAATACTAATGATGATCAAATACAATGCAAAAAATATGTTGTAAGTGTACATGACTATTTTACACATGCTATATACACATGTACATGATATATATTGTTTAAAAAAGTTATGATGAAATGTAATGCGTTATTTAATTAATTACTTTAGTAAAGTAATTGTTATTTGATTAATTACATTTCAAAAACTATGTAATGTGTAATAAGTGTAATTGATTATTTTTGCAATGTAATGTGTAATTTAATTAATTACATTCAAATGTAATTGCCCCCAAGTCTGGTTCCAATATCAAGACAGTGAATAGGATGATATACAAATGGATACGGTTTATTGTGTCGTGTATTATTGCAAAAATATACATGAGTGTTTTGTATAGGGAAAACGGTACTATTTATTCTGCCATAGGTGATAATATTAACATTTTCTGAATTTACCACTTTTTATTATAAAAACCTGGATAAAACAGTTAAATGTGGTGTACCAAGTCAGGAATATGAGTTTTTGTCCATTCGTTTTTTATGCGTTTTGTTATTTGATTTTGCCATGTGATTATGGACTTTCCCAATTGATCTTCCTCTAAGTTCAGTATTTTTGTGATTTTACTTTTTAGTACTTTATTAGTCTGTTTTAAAAATTAAAGCCAAATAGGATCATGACCAACTTTCAACGGAGCTTGTTTATGCTATTCATGCCCATCATAATTTTGCACTAAATTTATTAAATTTTGAAAGTCTTTTCGAATAATTCTCTAGAAAATATTTCAATAGGTTTCAAAATTTATATTATAAATATACACACTGCAGTTATTCATAGATAAATAAAAAATATATTGTTTCCCTTAGATCCAATTACAGCGCTACTAATTTGACTTTCTTCACCTGCCTTGGGTACACAAGAGGCCAACCTAATGCTGGGAAAATGTAATAGTACCGTGTTCCCTATAATATAGCTATATATCATGTTAAATGATAACCAAGTCATATAAAATAGTCCGTGTCTATGTATATTGCATAGGCGTTTGCTTTTGGTGCAATTCAGTATTTCTGTTGTTCCGTTTTTTCCTCTCATAATTGATGTATTTCCCTCAGTTTTCGTTTGTTACCTGGGTTTGATTTCTCTCGATAAAAACAAAATGTGAAGTGGTATTTAAATCATGTTTGAAAAGTTAGAGATACCATACTTATATGTATGATTTCAGTACACAACATATACGTTTCGTTCATTCAAGATTTCTTCGTGCACTTAAATCATAACATCTGCTAGGCATACTTAATTCAGACGTTGACAACTAAACATTTCCCAAAGAGTTGTACCAGGTAAAGCAAAGTCTATCATGATCTGTACTTTTGACGTATATATGTAAACTTTACAAACTATAAAAAAAACGGAAAAGTATCTCTTACTTTATATACCTCTTAGCACCACAAAGACACCAAGTTACTACTGAATACATTATATGCACATTTACAATCACAGGATTATTGCAAGCAATGCATTACCTTAAAACAGTTGTTTTTGTTGTATGCTTATTTTTCATATTTGATGTTGGTGAGTATAATATATTGTTATAACTTAAACCGTAACAAATTCAACAATGCTCGTGGGTAGACTTATGTACCACGGGACACATAGCACATAGTTCTCTTATATTTGATACGTTTCCCTCAGTTTTAGTTTGTAACCCGGATTTGTTTTTCTCTATCGATTTATGAATTTTGAACAGCGGTATACTACTGTTGCCTTTATTTATTCCTTATTTCAAATACATCTTGTTGTATTGCTATGTTTGGTTTTCGTGGTTATAATCCAACTCTGAGTATTGCGTAATACTGCTAGTTGACTTATTGCGTAATAACACATATTGATAATTGACTATTATACATGTAATAATGCATATTATAAGTTTTATGTAAAAATGTATTTTGTTATATGATTAATATGTAATATATGCATAGTGCAGAGTAAATGACTATTTTAAATAGTTATCTTTTAATTCAATGTCTTTTGTCGTAGCTTGACAATAAAGATTCAAATGATTTGTTTCACATTTGATTATGAAAACCTCTGTTCTTGCAGCTCTCAACATGGTTTTATTGTTAATTGTCGTCACCTGGCCAGAAGCTTTGTAACTGACAAGACAAATTGTATTACATACAGGATCAAACATTGAATATTAGTTGAATATTTATCAAAGCCGATAAATTGTTATAACAGTCAGTTGTTGGTCATTTTAAGATTCCAAGTTTGTTTATTAAAGCAATTTTGGAAAAAAACTCTTACCTTTTTTCATAAGAAGTGAAAATAAACACTGACGCCGCTGACATTGAAACTAAATTCATCTTGTTTATTATGTTGATTTAGACTGGTACAAGAAAGTACTTAATATCTCAATAATGATAAAGAGGATGATAGTTCCAAGACAGATGTTGTTTGTTTATCTTACTAGTGGAATAACAACGGAGCATGCCGCTTGGGTTGTTGTCACCAGCTCGAAAATGTTTAATTATGGAATCTTTACACTATCGGGTGTGTCTTTCGTAGACACGGGGAAATCTATGTATGCCTTAACTGCAATGCAAACACCGACAATGTATATGTCTTTGAGTAAGTTACTGGTTGTTTTTACTTTGATTCTGCATTTGTTCAAAGTTTTGACTTTTCTATGATGTATACCACTTTTTCTCATAAACTTAAAACAAAAAAAACCACACACCTTACTTAATTGGCAGAATGTGAATATTTAAGGTCAAACTCTTTAAGGCCTTTTTAATAACAACAAACAAAAACAATATTTCAATCCTGCCAACTGGACGTGCTCTGATACTATAATACTTTTTTATACTAGAATATTTTTTTGTTCGCTATGGAAATTCCTAAAATCGTCAAATAAGCGAATTACGATGTTGCACCACTTATTTTTGGACTTGTGTCTTTATTGTAATGATTTACAATTTATTACAAAATCGACAAAAGTATGATTTTTTGGAAATTCTAAAGATTTTCTAATCCAAGCCATAAATTGCCAAAGTCGTATTTGGCACAACCTTTTTGGCATTTAAGGTCCTCAATGCTCTTCAAGAATATACTTGTTCGGCTAACTTATTTTGTTCTTAGCGTCACTGATGAGTCATGTGTATACGTAACGCGTGTATGGCGTATTAAATTGTAAATCCTGGTACCTTTGATAACTATTAATCAGCAGATCAAAGAATCAGATAAGACAGAATTAATAAGTTAGATTTAACAATGTAAGGATTTGAAATCAGTATCGGATGGCGGAATTGACTGGTTTCTGAATATACACGGGGTTTTTTTTTAACAAATATTGTTAAAGACATTTTTTTGGATCAGACATTTTTTATAGGATATTAAATAAGTTGTCAGAATACTCAGTTGTCGTATTAAGCCAGTTGCACTGTAAAAGTCAATATAAACAACTCTTTTAGCGTTCATGATGAAGGCAAATCCAGAAAGCGCTTCGGACGCATACCATTTATAAAGTGTTGTTTTTTAAATTTTTATATCACGTGCGTCCCATCTTCCTAAAATTGAATGACAAAAATAATAAAAACAAAAGCACTGAGTCAGTGATTTATTTTTAAAAACAGATCAAATGTAGTAGGCAGCATATGCGTTTCTGATTTGTTGATATTAAACTGTTGTACAATCAAGTAACACTAGTTCTTAATTTGGCTCCAATGATGAAAAGATACTGACAATAGTCTAAAAAACAAACATATATCAACACTTTCAATAAAAAAGGATAATCATAATTCGATTTTTTCCTATAAAAAATTGGATATTTGTAAAAACAAAACATCTAGCGTGTCGAGTCGTTCGTTTCATTTCAATTTTTCGAATTTGTAAGTAAAGTTTTTGTTTTTATATTATCATTTTTCTGTTCGTGATACCATTTTGTCTTTTGTCGATATGTTAAGCTTTCTGACTGAACCATTCAACATTGAGTTTGTATTTAAATTCTACTGATTTAAATATTAAATTTCTAACTGTTATGTTTTGGGTTTTTCTATTTTGACAATTGGATCTACAATTAAGGTCGCTAAAACATATTTCTACGTACCTCAATGCCTACAATGGCTAACAATACCTGAATCGCATCTACAAAAGCATTCCCAGGGTCTACGAAACACAAACAATGAACATGAACTAAAGCAACAAAAAAAAACAATTAATGAGATGACTCATTGACAGCAAACTAAACTTTTCTGTATTTTGAAAGGTGATTTCAGATTTTTTTGACCGTCCAAAAATATGTGCCTATTTTCCATATAACAAGGACTATAGTTCCATAACGGCAAAAATGAATTTTAACTTGGTCATCAATTTGTCATCAGTAGCAGAACGTTACAATTTTAAGAGCATTTATTAAATAGCTAATAATTAACTGCACAGGATCGACAATAGGTACAATTTTGTCTATATCGAAATCGATCATCTAGTGTCATAGCTATCGACATAATAACATTTAAATATCATTGGTTAAATCGTTATAAGTTATTGCAATAAAACTGTTGGCATCCGGAGTCGAGCTTCTGAACGCCCGTCGCCACCCTATTCTACGTCTACAATTAAATAAAAAATTAAATCGTAATAGATATTGTATGATATCTAATGAGATGCCTGTCCTTCCGAGTCACATTAATGTAGATGTAAATAACTATAGGTCTCTGTACGGCTCTCAAAAATTGACCACAACTCATATCTTTTAGCCAGCTATATAAGGCCCGGACAATGACAATTTTAGAAAAAAAAGTGTTGATTGTAACTAAGTTGAATTCTTGATTTTAAAAAAATACAAAAAAAATCGTCAATGAACTCTGTCAATACAAAACATGCAAAATGGAAAATAAGAATATTAGAAGAAGAAAAACGAATGCTTCTTGGCTTCAATTGTTTCGACAATTAGAACATGTACGTACGTTTAGAGGGCGAAACAGTTTTATATTTTTTATCCAGTTTTATATGTTGCTGGTCTTTCGTTTAATGCTTAACTTTATGATCGATGCATACGGGTAATAAGATATACAGGAAATTTTATACTAAGTCTGAAATCAATATAAAAGAAACTCCATTAAAGTACCTGGTTGCTGTAAAACAACTGATTGTTCATTTCACTTTAAGTTTTTCAGGACGACTCCTCAACTTTTTCTATTAGTCAATGTATTTATACAATGGCGAATTTATGTTAAAAGAAACAAGAGTTTCAATATACCTAAAACATCTTGTACGGCTGCTACGCTCTTACCTGAAACTTGCAAGTTAGAAGCTATTGGCGAGACATTGTTGGGAACACTTTGTTCTGCTGGTATAGTAGCTATTGGCGATATAATGTTGGGAATACTTTGTTCTGTTGGTAGAGCTGAAATGAAAGGACTCGTTTTAACATCAAATTAACATTGTTTACATTGTTTTCAGAGTCAATTACTTTGTTTTTATATCGTCATATCGCCCACATCGCGATGAAAACACGACGTCGTATCCTAATTGTATACATTACGATATCGTCTATGTAACCACTATGCTAGCGTTCTTAGAAGGTTAACGATGTTGACGCAATGTCGAGATAAGTTGATCAATATCGTTTATATTGTTTACCAAATCAATTTCAATATAAAATATGTAATCACGATTTTGTTACTAATTTGTATGCATAGCGCAGTAAACGATTTCAACTATGTAAACAATATATTACAGTTCCTTCAATGTTAACAATGTTATCACGATGTCGACAATATTGATTTTACATGTGCACGTGACATGACAATTTGGTAAAATAAATATGAATATCAGTACTAGTATTTACCCCACCTCTTAAGAAATCAACCAATCCTTGTCTTTTTTAAATTAGCACCATGTGAATACCATGGATTTCTTATACCCGGTTTATGTTTATACCCTGACAAAGACCATGTATTTTTTATACCTGGTCACTGTTTTAGCAATACCCTGTCAATGATAGAGTTATCGTTTTTTGCTCTCAACAGAAAATTTCAAAATGGCGACGAAACGGTTTGCGTCTTTAACAGTAGACGAGATTGAAAAAAAGAAAATGTAAATTCGTTACATAGTCATTTACTGACCGGGTACAAAATTTACCCTGGTCAGTAGGTTTGATACCTGGTGAGGCGAAGCCTAATTATTATATCTTCGGTCAACTGAAAGTCAAGAAGAATATTTTTTATCCGTGAAATTCGATGATTTTGTTTCTGTTATTAAAAGAGGAACGAAAGATACCAAAGGGACAGTTAAACTCATAAATCGAAAAAAAATGACAACGCCATGGCTAAAAATCAAAAAGACAAACAGACAAACAATAGTACACATGACACAACATAGAAAACTAAAGAATAAACAACATAAACCCCACCAAAAACTAGGGGTGATCTCAGGTGCTCCGGAAGGGTAGGCAGATCCTGCTCCACACCATGATAAAAAACAAAAAGACGAAGAAAATGCCAACACTTGTACCTCCAAATCACTAATGACACTGAAAACTAAAGTATTAGCAATTCGAACAATACAGAAAAAAATACGGACGATCTCAGGTTAAAGGTGAGCAGATCCTGCTGTACTTGTACCATCAATCATATTGTTCATGGTAAGTACACATCGATGATGGTATGGGTTTTGTTCATTGTAGAAAGTCGTACGGTGACCTATTGTTGTTTATTTCTGTGTCATTGGGTCTCCTGTGAAAAGTTGTCTCATTGCAAATCATACCACATATTCTTTTTCACAGGGAAGACAAACATAAACATAAAGTTGTACTGCTTAAATACTAGTAGTAAAAAAATTCAGTATATAAACTAATACACAATCTCAGTCATGCTAATGTTATAATACATATAATAATATTATCAGACATCTTTAGCTTTACACTAAATCTAATGGATGTTGGATTTGTACTGATTGATATTTTAGCCTTTACTGCATGATTTGTTTCATTAGTTGTCATTGGTTTAGAATTAGCTGTAAGTAACTGCAAGAATTGTTACCTAGTACTATTTGGTATCATCTGTATATAATGTAATGTTTGTTATATAAGAAATTAGACTTGGTTTCTGTTGTGTAATATGTAACAGGGTCTTGATGTCGGTTCCTTCAATTCTGTATTTTTTTAATTTGTCAGGCCATTTGTATTTATTCTTTATACGTTTTGCACAATATTCTCTGTTCTGTAAACACCAATTCTTTATGTTTTGCCCATTATTATTTTTTCTGTAAACCCCAATTCACTCCCTCGTGTTATATCAACAAATAACTCTAGACTAGAGAACTAGTCTTATAAAAATGTTATTTAAAAGATGATACCAGTGGTGACAAACTCTGAGTTGAAAAAGACAGAACTTGTTAATAGAAAATTCCAGATCATGTAAGGCAAAAAGTTTTCTTTTTCTTTATATAGATTCATTAAATACAATTATATTAATCAGATCTGTAATTCTATGTGCCAATTTGACTGAGTGCAGATTCGAATGCCGAGTGATTCATTTATAGAAGGAGACGTTTATCCTGTTGACGATTCCTGTCTAAATTATTTTGGAGTTCATGTGATATTCACAATTTTTTGTGTTATCTTGAATAGTCTTGCTTTACGATTTATGAGATTTCAACATCGCTAAACTACTGTGTACTTACTTAATCAGTTATGATAGTTTTTCATACATTACCTGCTTGGATGGTCGGGGGTGTATCACACTCTGCCTGTGTCTTCGTGCATGGTGCACAAACTGGAACCGGTGTTGGAATAAGCTCAGATGTACCTTTATTCAATTAAAGAAAACATTTCATGATTAAGATAACTTTGGTAATGTCATTATAATTCGAATAAGTGAATCATAAAGAGAAAACAGTTTATGGAAATTAAGCTATCAGGGGATTTTTCACATCTATATATTACTATATGAATAGAGTTGAAATTGGGTGTCGCGTTTTCTTCTTTCATATCAAATCCATGAATATTGTTTTATACCTCAAAGGGGTAATGGCCAGCGAAGTTTATTATGTGTTATTTTCAAAATCTCTTGGGGGTATTTGGGGGTCAAAATCAGAAAAAAGCCAGTTCGGATCGACCGTCCTTCACGATGCTCGGCTCTGAAATTTACGTGCTCTTTCTTTCTTTTTTAATTGATCCTTCCGCTATCTGGAGCACCACAGGTTGCCTGTGTAATCAGAGCATCAGGTTGTCATCATTTCTGTCATTCTACATCTGTCTGGCAAAATTTAATTTTATTTCGTAGCAGAAGCATCAGTTCAAGCAACAGCATCGATTCAACATATAAAAGGGTTGAAAGATTTCTTCAGTTGTTGGTTAAACATGGGTACCGAAGTGCGGCTGGAATGTGACCCCCCTAATTTATATTGTCGTGAGATCCGAGCATATAAATATAATATAATAAAATTACAAATAATAAAATCAAAATCAAACGTGTTTAAAAACAAATTTGCATAAGGATTATATACTAAAAAAAATTGGTTTTAAAAAAGAATTCATAAAATGGGTTGAAACTATGTATACAGACATAAAAGGATGTATTTTAAATAATGGATGGGTGTCTGCCCCCTTCAATACTTTTCGTTGAATTAAACAAGGATGTCCGTTATCTTCGTTAATTGTTGTCTTGTGTGTTGAAATAATGACAATTAAATTAAGAGAAAATAAGGAATTAAAAGGATTTGAAATCAAATTAGATGGAACATCTTGCTCACTAAAAATATGTCAACTGGTAGATGATACTCAATTGTTTTTAAAAACACACAAAGATATAAGTATTGCCCTTAATATAATTGAAACTTTTGGAAGCCTTTCTGGGCTCAAACTGAATAGAAACAAAACAGAAGGCTTATGGCTTGGCAAATTTAAAAAGTCAAAAGATAAATTTGAAAAGATAAACTGGAAACAAGACCATATTAAAAGTCTAGGAATATATTTTGGATACAATTATCAAGAATGTCAAAAATCAAACACAGAGAAACAAATAGATAAATGTGAAAAATTGATTCAAGGATGGAACAAACGAAACTCAACATTAATAGGAAAAAATACTGTAGTAAAGTTCCTAATTTTACCAAACCTAACATACACAGCATCATGTATGATAATAACACATGAAATAAAACAAAAGTTCAAAAATTTAATACATAATTTTATATGGAGTGGAAAACAAGATAGAATTAAACGCTCTATATTATGTAAACCATATATTGATGGAGGATTAAAAATGATTGATTCAGACTCCTATATAAAATTCTTGCAAATTAGATGGGTTTCAAAACTAATAAAAAACGAAAACGATAACTGGAAAATTATTCCAAGATTTTATCTTAATAAATTTGGGAAAGATTTTCTTTTATTCAGAATGAATTTAACAAAGGTAAATTTATTTAATAAAATAGATTATAAATCCTTGCCTGAATTCTATAAACAATTAATCAAAACTTGGGTAGAAGTAAAAGGAGGTCAAACTATGACTCCAAAAAACTTTCTTGAAGTTAGAAAACAACTTATATGGGGAAATAATCTTATCATAGAAAATGGGAAATGTCTGTTTTTTTCAAAATGGGATTAGTAGTAATATTTCGTACATCAATAATATAACAGATGAAAACGGACACATCTCAGCAAAAACAGTACTAAAAAAATTAAAGAATAAACAAGATTGGATTAGAGAATTCTCTTTAGTTAAAAATGCCATACCAAAGCACTGGCAAAATATTTTAAAACAAGAAAGCTCTTTTAAAACTGTTGTCAATATAAAGAAATCAGTGAACTTAAATATCCTACTAAAACATGAAATTTCACCAGACACGAGCAACAAAGAAATATACACATCCTTACAAAGTCAATTTACAAATGATAAACCAACAGGAATTTTAATATGGGAAAGAATTCTGCATAAAAAAATGTATACAAAATTTAAATCCACATTCAACTTTATTTTTAACTACCTTGAAAACAACAAATTTAAAATGTTTAAATGGAAAACAATGCAGTATATATTAGCCTGTAATGAATTACTTTATAAATGGAAAATAGTACCAAGTAGTTTGTGCTTCCATTGTAAACAACATGATGATTATCAACATTTTTTTTCCTGTTCATACAATGTTCAGTATTGGCACAAAGTTAACCATCTACTAGCATTATTAAAAGTTGATAAACATATATTCAGTCTTGAAAGTTTAGTCACTGGCTATAAAATTGAAGATGAAGATTATTTTGTTACGAACTATTTATTAACTATAAGTTACTTTTCAATTTACAAAGCATATTACATGTCTGACAAGAAAGACAAGGTCATTGATATTTTTAAAATATTTCAAAATGAAATCAGGGACATAATTAACATAAATAAAATTAGAGAAAAAAAATTAAGAGAATCATACTTAAAACTTTGGAATATTTCGAATTTCTATAATTGCGAAGCAAATTCTAGCTGTGACCTAGTTAGTTCATGACTGCACATGACAGGTGACCGGTCAGGTGATATGCATCATATGAAATTCGCTGTTCTTCTCTTTTGTCATGTTTATATATATAATTTATCATATTTATTATAGCTACACTGAATTAGTAGTGTTATTAGTTGACACAATACAATGCTTGGATATTGCATTCATGTATCGTTAATTATACCACGTGTACTTTCGATCTTTTTTTTGTTCTTTGGTTTGATCGCAAATAACCATTTACTGAAAAATTTATGTTGTTTTTTATAATGTGTGAAAAAACAACTGTCTTACCTAATCATTTAAGATTTTCCACAATTATACGGAGTAAACTAACAAAAAATTTCGAAATTCTACTGTCGGCTGAAAAGTCATGCTGTCAGTATCAAAGATCATCATCAATTTCACGGTTCATTGAAGCTTCAATAAATAAATCAAATGCAGTTTAGGTTAAGAAACGTACCGTATTCCGGTATGAAATTGTACTCTGTAGAACTGCTATTATGTATGTAATAAATACAACTAACTTTATAGATATACTTATTGAATATTTTTCCCTAAATATCAATGATTAATTTAAGGGATACTTAATTGAGGCTGTAGATTGGGTAAATTGTTAACAGCAAAAGTGCAATAAAACTTTGATTAATTAAAACAACAAAAAGGTTTATACCTGATCTCCTAAGAATGAAAACTTGCGAAGTACCGGATTGACAGAATTCACATGTTGAGGTTGTGCTGGCTAAACTTGGGCTTCGTAATAGAGGAAAGGAACTTACATCTGTAAACATCAATTTTGGAATCAATACAAGCTCTTTCCACGCTACGTAAACGGCGTCCTCTTTGAAATGTGCGTTCTGGGTCTAGTGTGACTACCTATTTGCAACACCAGGTTTAGTATGTTTATTTTGTTTTATATATTGATTTTTCACTTTTAAAAAACTTGATGTGTTACAGAATGCTTTTGTGAATTCATAAATTGTATATTTACATAAAAAATATTAACACAATTCAAAAGTATTTGTTTGTACTGTATAAACGTTTGATACCCTAACCGTATTAGGCACAACTTTTTTGGAACTTTTGGTTCTCAGTGCTCTCTAGTTTCGTACTTGTTTTAGCTTTCGAACTTTCGAACTTTTTTCATCTGAGCGTCACTGGCTGATCTTATGTGGACGAAACGCGCGTCATGCGTATAAGGTTTTAAACCTGGTACCTTTTTAGCTATTATTTGTGTGTTTCGCTGTCCTATATGTTCTCCAATTTATTTGTATTGTAGTACTGGCATGTAATATTGTCATTTTAATGTTATATTTAACATTGCCATAAAAGCGGAGGTTTGGCATGCCACAAAACCAGGTTCAACCCACCATTTTTTTTCTTAAAATGTCCTGTACCTAGTCAGGAAATGGCAATTGTTATATTATACCAGTAGTTCATTTCTCTGTGTGTTATAATTTTATGTTGTGGTTCTGTTGTGTCGTTGTTCTCCTCTTATCCTCTTATGTTTGATGCGTTTCCCTCAGTTTTAGTTTATAACCCAGATTTTTTTTCCCAATCGATTTATTAGTTTCGAACAGCAGTATACTACTGTTGCTTTTATTGATAGGGTTTTACGGTGGTTTTAGTTAATATTGTTACAAATGCAAACTCATGAAATAAATTCCTCTTTAAAATCCTTTATTTTTCGTATTAACAAGGATAGCTCCTAATATTGCTGTATAGTTATGCATGTGATGAACAAATATAGTCAGGTAAGCATTTCATCACCGCCATCTATACAGAAAAACAGTTCGAAAGTTTTCCAGATCCGATTATATTCTAAAATATATTGCTTGATTTCTATACATTAAATAATGACGATGATGGTTAAAACCCGAATGAAATGTCTTTTGGTGGTAATATGCAAAGTATAATCGAACTTTTACCATAGGTCATAATTTTCTTGAAGGAAAATGCACAGCTTCAAATAAAAAAGCAGTATTTTAACATGATTAAAAGACAGAACTTTTTTCTTCTTGTTTTAGAAGTTGATTAACAAATAAGTTACGATAACGTAAGACAAATGGGATATTTAATTAAAAATCTGACAAATATGATTAATTGTTCCCTAGAATATTTCTTCGATTACTGTCTTTAGAAAAATCCACTTTCTAATTTTTAAACGGCTGTTCAACAAGCTCAACTTTGCCGTGCTGTTAAGGTCAAATTTACCAACCAACAAGTTGTATCAAAGTAATGAAACATTGAAATATTTTCTGTGAATGATTGACTGAAAAGTTACAAGACGGAAAAAAGACCAAGAGATGCCATTTATATTTTTTATAGTGATTAAGTTATTTATTATACTGTACCTGTTAGTAATTGTAAAGAAAATGAATTGACTGTCACTTTATTTATCCTCATACACAGATAAAACCACCCATCGCTTCCGTCTGGAAGGGACATCGGAACGACTTCACTACTAAAGAAAATAACACAAACATTTATATGTTAAAAAAATTATTGAAATAAATATCTAACTAACTTTTAATGAATATTTATGTATGTATATTGTTCTTTAATAAATATCCGGTTTAGGAATACAGTTAGAAGTAACAGTTGTATACCCGCAAACTCTAAGCTTTTTTTCTTAATATACGAAGCAAAAAATCGATAAACTCTAAACGGAGCAAGACAAGATAAGTGTCTTCTATCATGAATCCATAAAACTTCATGAAAATCCAGTCTTAATGTTTAAGGGAGGCAAAGACAATTGCTAAATTATTAAAAAAGCCAACATTTCGGGTACCTAAAGAAATAAGGTCAGGAATACGAGTCGCTAATGTCTGAGTAGTTTCTCTGTCAGGTGCACTTGTGTAACTGAAAATTTACAAATATAGCCGGTTTCTCTTTTTATATCGAGATTTAAATCATAAAAATGGCATCACATTGCAGTTAACGGTACAATGTATATTTGGTGACGCATTCTTTCAGAAAGTTATCATTGAGATTGTGCATGAGTACAACTATCAGCAAAAACTAAACAAAAAGTAAATTTTTAAGAAAGAAAACTATTTGCTCCAAAAATACAAATTCTTTGCCATACACCATATTAAACCCTGCTAGGATCAAATGTTCAATTTTGTCACATGTTGACAGACTGATTGATGCATACAGTTTAGAAATAAATTGCAAAGAATCCGGAATGTTAATGTAGTAATAAAACATTTAATATTTTACCGAAAGACATAAACATTATCCGTGCTACTGACACACGTAAAATCCCTAACCAGAGGATTATTTGGGTCATTCAAAGTTACGTCTCCTTCTCCTGCTGTATTAATTTGAAATGTAAGTGTCCCAATGTTTGTCTCAGAAACCCAATGGTTGGCTGTTAATTCCGGTGGAAAGGACGTGCAGACAGGATCTGCAATAGATAAAAAAATGCATTTCAAAAGGTGTTACTGTTTTCGGATTTATACTCATTTCAGTAGTCCGTATCTGTTACTGACATGATTTATAACACACCTCTCTAATCATAAGACGGTGAGGTTTCAATTCCCACAGTCAAAGATACCTTAAATTGGTGTCGGCCCTTATTTTCATGTCTGTTTTAATTATATAAAACTTCACTGGTTCCGGCTCTTTCAATCGTTTGATATCAAATATTCGGTTTTGAGCGTTCCTGGTCGATGTGATTAGGAAAAGCTCTTCAGACGCATACGATTTAAAACGTGTCATTTTTATCGCAGTAGGTCGATACAGCTTCGGGCGGTATATCAGTCCCGGAGGTACCACTGCCTCAGTACTTCAATACCAACATGTTTTTTATATATCTTTCTTAAATTGTCTGTTTAAAAATTTATAAATGTTTAATTGATCTAAGATTGTATCTGCTATTATTGTGATGTTTCTTCGACCATGAAACTCACCATCTAATTTAGATCTTTGTCTTTCAAATATTTGGCTTTCAGCGTTCCTAATGAAGGAATATCAAGCAAAGCCCTTCGAACGCATACAGTTCATGAAATGTCATTTTGTTGTCAGGTTTTTCCTAATTGACTATATCTAGTTTAATCTTGTGAAGATAGGCGGAAGATACAAGAGGGACAGAAACAGTTGATTAATTAAATAAATTAGATAGATTTTGAAGGTCCTAGTATCCTAACCATCTATATCGCAGATCAAATTTATTCGTTCATAGTGTGTTAATTTACGTTTTTTGATTGAGTTAAGCCTACCAATTGATATCTTATCGTGTGTTTTTCTATGTTGTGATGTTATACTATTGTTTCAGAAAAAGGGAGAAGGTTTGGTACCATTAAAATGTTTAATCCCGCTGCAAATGTTTATAACTGTCCTAAGACAGGAATTTGATGTACAGCAGTTGTCGTTTGTTTATGTAATTTATACGTGTTTCTCGTTTCTCGTGTTTTATATAGATTAGACCGTTGGTTTTCCCGTTTGAATGGTTTTACACTAGTAATATAGCTTTTTGTTCGGTGTGAGCCAAGGCTCCGTGTTGAAGGCCGTACATTGACCTATAATGGTTTACTTTTATAAATTGTTATTTGGATGGAGACTTGTCTCATTGGCACTCACACCACATCTTCCTATATCTATATATTATATAAGCAGATCATGTTAAGCTTTAAGATAATCTAATCTTTTTATCATATACCAAATTTAATTACATGTATTTTAGTAATTATTATGAATAACTTTCATGCATTTTGTTTTTCTTTGGTGAAATAGTTGTTTGTTTTTATAGTGATTAAGATTATATAACAATGCTGACTGCTGTGCCCCAATTTTAAACCTTTTACCTATTATGTCTGCTTGTTTTGCTCACACGCCAATATAATGGAATTCTAGTGGTTTAGCTAGATATTCATTCTACATGTAAAACCAGGTTTAAACCATCATTTTTTACATAATGAAACGTCTGTACCAATTCAGGACTAGAACAGTTGTTTTCCATTCGTTTGCTGTGTTTGAGCTATGGATGTTTCCATTTAATAATGATCGATAGCCCTGATGGTGGAGATTGTCTTTCCAATGTTTTCACTATAGCCCAGTAGTCAGCACTATAGTGTTTACATGAGTTATAGTCATATTTATAAAAAATTACAAAACGTTGATTTTTTCGAAATACGAAGGATGTTCTACGCGGGAAGTGATTATCTTACATTCATTCGGCAACACCTCTCGGATATCAAGTTCTCGATGGTCTTCAATAGTTTCGTACTTTATTTGACCTTTTTGATGGTTTTGATTCCAACATCATCGGTGAGTCTTTTGTAGATAAAACGCATGACCGGCGTACAAAAATTTAAACCTGGTATCTAAGATGAGTTTATTCATTAAGATGACAATAAATTTAATTTGTCACAACACAATATCATTAAGGTTATAAATTAACCAAAACTGTTTGAAGATTTTATGATGCTTTAAACTTCTATCGAGCTGCTGCATTTTATTTTCTTACTACTTTCTACAACATTCTTGATGTATGAACATGTATGTAACATGAGACGCATGTTTAACACGTTTGCGTATATTTTTCACTTGTGAAAGTTGTTAAAATAAAGTTTGCTTTTTAAGCATCTATAGTTGTATGACATGATGCAAAATTACTAGTTAAAATTACCTGTTCCTAGTCCAGTTGAGCCTGTAATGTAAAGACACGTTTTGAATATATTACTAGATAATTGTAACTCAACTAAACATTGTTAAAGGAAATCAATGGAATACATTTAGATATCAACATTTAAAAGTGTTTATTTGAGTTGTTTTTGACTATCAATATCTAGCATATTCGTGTAACAAAACAAAGATACCAAACGGGCAGTAACATTCACAATTATGTGATAGAGTTAATTTCCTAGTAGATAAGTCGTTAATATTATAGAAGCAAAAAAAAACGTGAGGCATGACGGCCATCTTCTGTTTTAAAGGAGATATCCATGATAATTACGTACGTAGGAAACCAGATGCACGGTACTTATGAGACTGGTTATTGTCAAGCATTGAATTTAATAAAATACATCATTTAAATTTAAACAATTTTTTTCTAGACTTTTTAATATCACCAGCAGGATTTTTTTCCATCTAACATATGTTTTGTTTTGTTGTAGGCTGTATCGTTGGTAATTTTCGATGTCATTTGGTCTCTTGTGGAGAATTGTCTCATTGGCAATCATTCCACAACTTCTTTTATAGATAAGAAACATAGAACAAAAAAATATTATAAGACTTTGTTGTAGGATGCGGATCCAGGAGTTTAAAAGGGGAGGGGGTCTAGGCAACGTTCGAGCATAAAATATAGGTCTTATCATTGGATGTAAGGCTATAGAATTTACAGATCTGACATTATTGGGCTGATTGTTCGACGAATTGAATATACATAATGGTTTATAGCCTTGCATCAAAATCACTTTGCATTTCTACATTTTATGCAGTACACTTCCTACTGACATGCACCTTAGTTAATAAAAACAAGACGGTATAGTTCTACCAGTTATTATCATCCATGATGACAAAAGCTAAACGTATTAACTAAAAATACATGGTGGATCTTAAACTTTAATATCTGCAATTCTATAAAAACTTTTCTTAAATGCAGCAAAAACAAATGAAATTACTTCTGATTACTGAGACGACTTCTACGTATTACTTGGTATGCTGAGAGAATAATTTCATAACAGACATGGAAATTAGTCTGAGATTTTATAAATTAAAATTATTATATACTGTATTAAAAATATTTCACAAAAAAGTAACAACTTCATACATGTAAATAACATTTCTTATGGTTCGTTATTCATTTCACTTATTTTTTTCAAATATACATTTAATAGTTGACCTGACATGATTAAAATGGTTATACATGTAGTAGTATTTGATTGGCTATTAAGGGTATTCAGCCAATCAGAATTAATCTGTCATTATATTCATGTTAGCTGCGAGAAAAACAAAAATTACTTGAACTAATTCTGAACTGGTTCAAAATTTGCACAATCCTGAGCGGGATGAAAGACTTGCAAGTTTGTTTTTTTTTTCTTCAAATTCCAGCATTTACTATAAATTACTAAACTTAATTGCTATTAATTACTGAAAATACATTTTGTCATCCTTATATATGAATAACAAGAAATTAATAAAATTAATTACAAACATATACTTATTTCTCTTATTAAAACTTTTTGAACAAAGGAATGAATTATTAGTTTTTTATAGATCGTGAACTCATGCGCAAGTACGCAGGAAAATGATTTAGTAAGTAAGTACTAATAATAACTTACAATGATCAATTATTGTCAGTCATTAACAAGTACCGATTCGAATAACAACTTTTTAGTTAAAATATTAATACTCTAAATTCAACAATAATGTTGTTCATAAAATAGGCCAGTAATTTAAAAATATTAACGTCGGTGTACTTTAAAAGGCATGTCTAAATTGACAGACTAACATTGCCATTACCCATAATATAGCTTTATTTAGGGAAAGGAATTGATAAAGGGAAGTTTTTTTTATAAGAAAATTAAACAAAGGTTTCAATTAATGGTATCAAATAGGTAATAATATATTTTGTAAGTACTAGCTGTTTCAATTGTGATAAGTATTCCAAAAGGACCATCATAATAGCGGAAGTAAACGTCAAAATGTGACTGAATAAGCAATGTCAATAAAGAAATGGTTATATGACAAGTACCAATTGTGTTCCGGAGAAAGAAGCCAAGTAATATATATTTTCATAAAGTTACAAATATTCAATTTTTGTACATAAATAGGGACGTAATATTTCTCGTTCAAATGGTTATACATTGTCATTGCGGGGCCTTTTATAGTTGACTATGCGGTATGGGCTTTGCTCATTGTTGAAGGCTGTACGGTGACCTGTAGTTGTTAATTTCTGTGTCATTTTGGTCTCTTTTAGAGAGTTGTCTCATTGGCAATCATACCACATCCTCTTTTTTAATGTCCGTTAATTCGTAAAAGATATTTCTACCAGTCCTTTTGACGATTTTTAGCAGTACAATTTTATTAATGTACTAATCTACCAAATTCCTTAAACATAGAATAAAATGTTTTACAATAAAAAAAAAATAATGCTATGTTTAAGCTTGGCTTTCAAATTTTTGGTTTTCAGTTTTCCTGATGAGGGTAAATAGCAATATGCGCTACACACGCATAAAAATAGAATGTATTATTTTTATTTTTAAAAGTACTGGGTCGATACCGCCATTGATGGAATATCAGTTCCTGAGGGTATCATAATCTTTCTGTAGTTCGTACTTAATCACTGACATTATTTTAAAAATCACTTTCTTAAACTGTAGTTTATTAATTTGGAAAGTAAACTTTTGACTCCCTCAGGCAAAATTGACTCTAGCTATCTCTGTACATTATTTCTATGCCCTTTTTGGTTTTATAGCTCTCCACGTGTTTCAGTTTTCATACATCTTTGGCTTTCAAATAGTTGGCTTTGAACTTTAATACAGAACAGTGCTTATAACGCACAAAAATTATGAATATTATATTCATTTGTTTTTAAGACCTGGTTCGATTCTACCAGTTTGAGAATTTTATGGCGTGTTACAATATATTCATCAAATTAGTTGAAGATCTTTCTATACCTTAATCAATGGACGCAAAATTGAAAGACAACTATTAACGAAGTAGAACAAGACAATCCGTTTTTCTGTCTGTAAAAATGCTAATAATTACACAGTTGTATTGCGCGGCCATGTATACACATATGGAGATGTGGAATGTTTGACAATACGACAACTATCCAACAAAGTAAACATGACGTTAATGTACGCAATTATAGGTCATAAAATCGTCTTCAACAATGAGCAAAGAAAATAGTTCAGTTACTTTTTCGTGTTAGATTATTGTTGACCCGATCATTATGGAATCTGTTACCGTCCATGTTATAACCATATAGTGTACTCACCAACGTCAAATTTGAAAAATAAGTATACAATAAAAACAACACTTTTAAGGTAATACATCGCTTGCAATGGTCCTGTAAATGTGAACATGTATATGATGTAATCAGTAATAACATGATGTTTGCATGATGCCCAGAGGTATAAAGTACTTCTCAGCACCGATGTGTACGCTTACCATCTATCAGGAAGTTAAGAGATACTTTACAATAATTAATAGAATTGTAAAGTGTACATATCTGTCAAAGTGCAGATCGTGATAGACTTTGCCATACATGATACAACTCTTTGGGGAATGTTTGGTTGTCAAACCACCTCTTCAACGTCTTAATTTAGTATGCCTTTCAGATGTTTTGATTAAAGTACAAAGAGAAGTCTTGAATGAACGAAACGTCTTTTGTACTTTAATTATAAATATAAGTCTGGTTTCTCTAACTATTTGAACATGATTTAAATACCACTTCATATTTTGTCTTTAGTTATCTGTTTTTGGTTTTGAGTATGGTTGTTGTCTTTAGGTCGGGTCTGTTTTATGCCCTGGCCTTGTCAGATTGTGTTCGATTTATGATTTGAAAATTCTTTTGATATCTTAGCTTTCGCCTCTACATATCAATACAGACCAATTTTGGAACATTCATAATTAACAACGTGCTTATAGCTTTCGTCCAAATTGTAGATTAAAAACAAAGGAAGATGAAAATTTGTGATAAAAAGTAAAAGATACAAAGTAAAAATAATAAAAACTAGGGAAAATTCAAAATGAAACGTCCCTATAGCTAATCAAATTCTATTTTCGTTTTCTCTATATATTTAAAAGTAAAGATAAACAAGTCAGCTACTTATTTCATATGAGTTTTTAGCTTAAAGCAATGATATGTAAAGTACTTTTATATCATTTAGTTATGTATATCTCTGTGCTTGAATTTGTTTCTACTCTTTTTCTGTCACGACGTGTTGTATTTTCGGCGGTATTTTTACTATTGCCATCTAAGCGGAAAGTTTTGCTAGGCCTGATAACAAGTTTTCTTTAATTTGCCTCAGGAATATGACAGTTGCAAACGATAATCGGTTCAGTGCTTTTGTTCTTCCGTTTTTTTCTTATAGTTGATGTGTTTCTCTCGGTTTTATTTTGTTATACTCAGATTTGTTTTTGCTAAATCGATTAATGGTAGGAATAATCAAATTTGTTTTGTAACCTTACTTCGTTAAGTTCATGTGCTAAAATAATGTTAGTAAACATATCAGTAATATTCTGAATCTATGGCCGTTCTGGCTATGAAAAGTCAGAAAAAAGCCCGTAAAATATATAAACAATAATCTTTATGATCTTATAAATAAGCTCATCATAGATACCAGGATTAAATTTTGTATTTACGCCAGAAGCGTGCTTCGTCTACAAAAGACTTATTAGTTACGCTCGAATCCAAAACAAATTAAAAAAATTTAAAGGCCGAATAAAGTACAAAGTTGAAAAGCATTGAGAACAAAAATGCCAAATACAGCTTTGGTAAACCCACTATGAAAGCTAAATTAGTCATCAGCTGTCTAACTGAATTTTATGTTTAAATGAATTTTATTTCACATTAATTTTCATAGTCAACAAATTCACGGAGGCAAAATGAATGCAAATAGTTATCAAAGGTACCAGGATTATAATTTAGTACGGCAGACGCGCGTTTCGTCTTCATAAGACTCATCAGTGACGCTCATATCAAAATATTTATAAAGCCAAACAAGTACAAAGTTGAAGAGCATTGAGGATCCAAAATTCCAAAAAGTTGTGCCAAATACGGCTAAGGTAATCTATGCCTGGGATAAAAAAAAATCCTTAGTTTTTCGAAAAATTCAAAGTTTTGTAACAGGAAATGTATTAAAATGACCACATTATTGATTTTCATGTCAACACCGAAGTGTTGACTACTGGGCTGTTAAAACCACACTCCGAACTGTGAATTGCTAACTTTAACTATTGAAATACAGTATACTAATGTTGCCTTTATTTGATTATCAGCCGATAAGATAAAGGAGTCAATCTCAAGGACAAAAATACCAATCAGTCAGAATAAATGGATTTGATTTTATAGATGTTTTTTCTTTGATTTCGAAAAATCCTTTTCCAACTTTTTTTAAGCTTTCTTAAATATGTAATATAGATTAATGCTTTACGCGTGTAGTACATGTGGTAATACTTTTTCATGTTGCAATGTGTATTGTTTTTCCTGCTGTATATTTAGCATATTGTTTATCGCCACTAGTATATTGTCAACAGAATATACGAGTTATACCCTTTTCAGAAAGTCTATGGTATAGAGTGGCAACATAACAAGTTACGTGACATTTGGGTTGTGTCCAAAACAACCCTAATAACCCCTTGTTCCTTAAAACTAAGACTCTTTGAAGAAACAATCATGTTTTGTGTACACAAAACTGTTATGCTTTGTTTATAAGCATAATCATTAACATAGCTATTGTAGAAGAGTTGTTCGTCGTCAATGTATGATTTAGGGTAACAAAATAGAAGTATCGCTATGTACACCCCGTGGTATCTTTAAAAAACATTTGGTACATATATTTTTAATTGGGATATGGGCGTACCTTGTCAGGGTAGTTCAGAGCACGTCATCGATACCGTATAAGTTTTTATTACTAATATTATATATTTTTTGAGAGGAGTTTAAAAAAGTTATCTATGTTCGATATTTACATGCTAAATTTGAGTTACAATATACTGTAAATCAACTAAATCGCGAGCACTTTATTATTTGCGACATTCGCGAGAAATAAAATATCACGCAAATAAATCACCACAAATAATAAAACTTCGATCTTTTATAATTAACTAAATCAAATATATTTCAAACTGTTTTACTAGAATTCGAATGAACAGAAAATAGGGGTTAAAATCTAATATATCATTGAGTTTGACACAATTCATAACAAAGACACTTTTCTACAGTCTCTCATATGCATATAGTTCGCTGGCAAATGCTATTATTCCCTTCAATGTTTCTTCCCCGGATGGGATAATAGTGCTAGCTGGTAGAACAAAGCCATGTCGTCCAGTATCCCGTAATTCTACGGTGTATGAATATTTTATACCAGCGCCACCTTTAGCGAAATCGTCAGCTCCTCCAGCAGCTGGGTCTGTTGATAAAGAACGTATGTACATCAAGTGGTGACAAATCTTGTTATTTGTTTATAACATTGCAAAATTAACACAAAACAACATTAAGATAATATAATTATTAATGTGTTTTGTACATCTCCAGCGATTTATAATCGTGTATACATAGACACCTAGATGAAACCAATTATGTCTGGGTTTTTCAACACAATGGAATTTTTATGCAATCGTCATACAAGTGAAAGGTGTATCTATCAATAAACCCAGGTTTATTCCATTAGGAAAATGTCTGTTCCAAGTCAGGAATAAATTAGTTATTATCCATTCGGTTGATGTCTTGAGCTTTTAATTTTGCGATTTCATTCGGAAATTTCCGGTTTAAATGTTATTCGGAGTTCAGTTATTTTGTTATTTGTACTTCTTATATATTGATAAAAACATGTCAACAATCAATCAGAACAATTATTGATCAAAAGTTAACATTTTCGCTTTACAATTCCTACCTAGACAAATATGCACAAACATAAGAAACATAAATATACTATTGATTCTCCAACAGAATGCACATAAAAAAAACAACACTTACATAAATCTGTCGCATCACCACCGGTGGTGTAATGGGCATGATTGGAAGGGTAGATAGCAGCAGCTCCTCGTCCAGCCATATGTTTCTGTAGAAAAAATAACACATTTGATGTGCCGAGCTGGCGCTTCCCTGACAAACAATACACACACATGTAAGCAGTATATTCACGAACAGTAGAGGAAACATTTCATTAAAATTGACCTGGGAATAAAAGATATGTCCCGTTACAGTTGACCTTTTGTTTTGAGGTGCCTCATTGGAAGGCAACATGTTTTATCCTTTCAATCATTTTCCTGGAGCAGTCGATACTAGTATTCCGATCTACCTATTTGATTTATTATGATTTGTTTTCAATCTGAATAATCATAAACAATGTACCGCTGTACGTTCAGCAATCAACAATCGTTCAAACGTAAAACTTTATGAAATATTGATTTTTATAGGGAAATGTTGCGCTTTGTTTGAAATATAATATGTACTTATATAAAGAGTATATAACTGTAAACTTTTATCAATAAAGGGTTGCTTATCTATATAGATATAGTCTATTTATCGTTCTAAGTTAAACAAGAGGCTCCAAAGAGATTGTGTCGCTCACCTGATTCTACTTTGGTTTTGGAAATAATGTAAAACAGATAAAAATCATAACAGATACCCTAATAACGATTGAGGTCAAATTTGGTTTAATATTTAATATACATGTACAGTGGTTCTCTAAGAAAAGACATTTTTATGGATTATCCCCCGCTGGCCGCCATCTTGAATGATGGATCGTATACAAAATTACAACACTTGGTCAGAACTTAATAAGGAACACTCATGCCATGTTTTGTTTCATTCTATTAAGTGGTTCTCTAGAAGAAGTCCAAAACGCAAAAAGTTAACAACGACGACGACGAAGACGGACTACGGACTCCAAGTAATGAGAAACCTCACTTGGTCCTCCGCCCTAGGTGAGATAAAAAGTGCTGACTTCATTTCGATCAATAACGTGTCAACAGGAAGTTATACGCAACATAGTAAAAAGTAAAGACTGCAAAAGCTATATTCCAAATCAATTTAGAAGTAAATGTCCAAGATATTTAAAAGCAACACCAATCTTACATCTTACCAGATCTGCCAAATCAGAAGGAAGACTAGTAGTATATCCCCATGGCCAAAGCCACAGCTGTCCATAAGAGTGCAAATTAAGGTATGCTATTGCCTGACCTCTAAGACTTTGCATCAAATGACCGACTGCTCGGGACTCTGGTTCTGAGAAAGCTTTAGTTCCAGCAAATGTCTCCTCACATTCATCTCTACTTCCGCCGACCGCTGAAATTTAGAGTTGTAATATTTTACAGTATATTGTTCTCCTATGCGTAATTATGATATATTTCATCAATTTTAGTATGGAATCTTTTCTTATCCGATGTCATTTAAAATAATGACCATGATGTAATCCACGCTTAATAAATTTAAACACGAAATCTTATTTACCAATGTAATCTAAAATGATGACCATGAGGGGTACCAAAAATCTGTCTTGCATACATGTACACAATTGGAAACGCAATAGTGTAAAAATAACAGCCAACAATAGGCATAGTACACATTTGTGTATGATATAAAAATCAACATTCTAAACTATGTGTTAATGTCGATGGCGTGAGGGTAGGCTGAAATGTGATTGGCGGAGTGGAGTCCCTATGAATAATTCGCATCAACACAAAAAATCATAAAAACATGAGTTCCGCCAAATTAATAGTTACCAGGATTATAATTTAGTACGCCAGATGCGCGTTTCGTCTACATAGGACTCATCAGTGACGCTCATATCAAAATATTTAAATGACCACATAAATGATATTCATGTCAACACCGAAGTGTTCACTACTGGGCTGTTGATAACCTCAGGGACGAAACGTCCACCAGCAGTGGTATCGACCCAGTGGTGTAAATAGTTATCAAAGGTACCAGGATTATAATTTAGTACGCCAGACGCGCGTTTTGTCTACATAAGACTCATCAGTGACGCTCATATCAAAATATTTATAAAGCCAAACAAGCACAAAATTGAAGAGCATTGAGGATACAAAATTCCGAAAAGTTGTGCCAAATACGGCTAAGGATAAGAAAATCCTTAGTTTTTCGAAAAATTCAAGGTTTTGTCAACAGGAAATTTATAAAAACAAAATGACCTAATAAATGATATTCATGTCAACACCGAAGTGTTGACTACTGGCCTGTAGATACCGTCGGGGACGAAACGTCCACCATCAGTGGTATCGACCCAGTGGTGTAAAAAGTTAAGGTATCAAAGGTACCAGGATTTAGCGCGATGAAAAATATCCTGATTACATATGGAATTTTTTATTAAAAATAATAAGAAACTAGAAAACATTCTGAGATTATTATGACCATGATAACATGCAACGCTGACAACAAAATACTTAAAATACCTGTTTGAAAATATTATTATTGATCATAAGCATGTAGGTTAATCATACAAAAGGAATGGCTCTTTTACACATACTCTTGGTCAGTGTTTTGTTCAATTAACTTTGCGGTCACCATGTATCGTTAAAATATAAAAGAAATAGTTTTACTAGAATCCTAATAATGCAAAAAATCATCAATGGCCTGTTAAATTGAAAACTTCGAATGTATCACATCATTTAACTTGTATAAAGATTTTTTTTATAATACCTGGATTCCAGTGAAATCCAAAATTTCTATTGAGATCAACACCAGTACATGTTCCTGTTATACTATGAGATGTTGCTCGATTCTTTCTCCACATTCTATTCTGAAATACAATTTTGTACACGTATCTTATGACGAAATTAATAAAAAAAAAAACATTAGAATGAAGATAATTTCTATCACAAAGAACTTGCAATTTCAACCATTGGAGAAATACACATAAAGTAAAGGGAGATTTTGTTTTGATCGACCAACTGTTCTTCCATCCCGTATCAGGTTGAAGTTTATTGACCAACGAAGCTGGTTATTATGAACTTATAGTCTAATCAATTTGAGACTTGGTATATGTGTAAATTATGATGTGAACTTTCCAAGTATTTATATATTTGGTCGTTTGACTTGTTAAATTCGATTGTCACAGGTGAGTGTTCTGTAGACGGGACCCGCGACTGTTGCTCACAATTATGAGTTTATTGTCCTTGATATTGATGAGGTTTTTGAACAAATTATGTAGATGATAATACTGTCATGGTTTAGTGAACATTTAAATATGATAGTGTCTTACAAGTTCATTTTCATTTATTTTTTTTAACGTATCTGTAGCTTTAGATATAGTTGTGTTGATGTCATAGTTAAGCAGCTTACCACACAAATCATGCAAATGGTGATACAAGCATGAAACTTTGTAAGAACATGCCTATCTTAAAACAAAACCAAAACTTCTCATTCTGCCTGACGATATTACTAATATACTTAACCACAATTATCTATTCATGAGCTTGAGTGGTTAAATACGGTGAGGTTAACAAGTTAAGATATTACGTCCGAAAATATTTCATGGTCATCATTTCATTCTTCAGAGAGACGTGGATCAACTGTTGAAATAAGTCTTAGCTGCTTAATGCCATTATTTTAAGAACAAGCTCACTCAGTTGCTACCATAAAACATTCGATGGATAAGCTCAAGGATGTTGTGTTGTTTGTTAATCCTGGTCAAACTCCATTGATTTTAGCAGACCAACCGCTATTTGTTTTGGCAGATCAAATTCAATGGGAATGGCCAAATGAATTCGTTGTTACGTTCGGTGGATTACATATTGAGATGGCATGACGTGGGAAATATTTAATGATATAACCGAGGTTTTTGAACGATAAAGTGAGAAACCTGTATTGGTCAGTGAGGCTGATATGGAGTTGATAGAGGCATTTGTTGTGGTTATGTACGACAGAACTACAACAACATTTGACATCAACGAATCCAGACTTGAACTATTTGCACACAAACAAAGACAGTATGACACCATTCGACCAACTAGAGCTGTACCAAACTAGCTACATACCGAGGTGGCCATGTATGGGGACAGGCAGTCACGCATGATCAACATCTACCTAGTCCTGGTGATTGGGGATGGGTTTAGGAGATCTAGAACTTAGATGGAATGTGGATTCCTCATTTGCCAGGAGTTACATAAATGTGGTTGCAAGAAAACATGTTTTGGTAATTGTAAGTGTTACAAAGCTGGCTTGACCTGTACAAAATTATGTTCATGTATCTGTTAAAACGGAATACATCGGAAAATATTGTACACTATTACACTAATCATTCCTCCAGCATGTCTAACATTATTACCGATATATCAAACGGATATTTTGATCGTATATCTATACCACTATTATTTCACTCGAGTGTACGAACTCTTTCGACCCAAACCGGAAGTGGTGATTTTTTTACAATTGTTGTCTGTTTGACATATTTTCATATCATTTTATTGTATTCAAATAGTTGTCATGACATATATAGCGTTGAAAATGGTAAGAACAGTTTTTTCAATCTCCACGATTGAGCAAAATGATGTCAATTTTGAATTCAAGATGGCCGCCGTGAAAAAAAAATCAAAAACATGTTGGCTACTCCTCGTATACGATAAAGTACTTCCTAATGAACGTCTATGTCAAATCCCTTGCTTGTATCACCATTTGCATGATTTTGTCAAATTTCGGTACTAAGCCGCCACACTATCAATTGAAAATGAGAGCACACGCTTGTTCCTTTTTGAACTTCTTACAAGGTATGCAAAATTATAGATTTAGCCGCGATTGCACACGATTGCATAAATGACTTACATCTGTTCCTGTTGATTTTACTACTTGACCTGCCTTAGAAGTTCATGTACTTTCTGCCAAACTACATAAATATTTGTGTTGTTTTATAGTTGACTAACATTTGGTCTAAAAGCTATTATCTATTTATTCACATTGTGTTCGAGCACTTTTCATTATTTGAATTGCATGAATTCTTATAGGTTGTAACAACATGAACAAGTTCTCGTCGTTTTATAAATTTACTTACATTTATTCTTGGAGTCAGTATTTATTAATTTACATTTTGTTCGAGCAGTTTTAGATACTTAAACCGCCTTAGTTCTATTGAGTTCCTGTTGTTTTAATACGTTCAGTTACCTTTCTGAAGATGTTATATATATATATTTATATATATATATTGATTTAAATTTTGTTCGAGCAGATTATAATACTTGAATTGCCTTTTATATTTTATCGTTTTATAAGTTTACTTACATTCGTTCTTGAGTACTCGTATCCATCTGGATTCATCACTGGTAAAAGGTACCAGTCAAATTTCTGTAACATTGAAGTTATCTCGGGGTTGTTATCAGGATTCATGGCGAGCTAAATGTTAAGAAGATTGATATTTATTGTTAAATTACGTCACTCATGACTCATATCATAAAACAGTCAGTACAAACCCCATACATTAAAAAGTAAAATCACAAAAAATACTACCGTAAACTCAGAGGAAAATTCAAAACAGAAAATCCCTCATCAAATAGCAAAATCTAAAACACATCAAATGAATGCATAACAACTGTCATATTCTTGACTTGGTACAGGCATTTTCTGATGTATTAACAGCGTTTAAAACGTTTTAAGCGTTAAAGCGTTTTTTGTTGTTGTTGGGTTTTTTTTTTTTTTTTTTTAAACTATGAATCTATTATAATCTGTGGATCAAGTAGATACGCTATGATATATTGCAGTTATATTATTGACTAAAAATTCCTTTCAAAGATAAAAAAAAAAAAAAAAGAAGTTGTTACCAAATATCAAGTAGTACCACTATGTATAGATTATTTGTATTTATGAATTTCTTTAATTTACCCATTATTAGTAATGAGAACAAACCTGATCAATGAGGTACATCACAACAGCAGTAGAAATCCATTCTCTAGCATGAATACCTCCGTCGATTATAATAGCTTTCTTTGATCCCCCTGAACTGACCTGTACAAACGAACATGATATAATGATCATTAATTAAAGTTATATTTTCATACATTTTTAATTACTATTTAAACTGTTGTATTGTAAATTTTTCATTGCATCTATTTAACAAATTCAAAATATTATCAGCCAGCGTATTTGTTATGTTTTAATATGCAAATTTATAATTGCTACTCTTGATGATTCATATCGTTTACCCATATCAGACAGACACAATGAATAGATTATATACACTAAGTTTTAAGTTTGTAAATGATGTCAATACAACTACAATATTCGAGGAATTATCATTAAGACGTATAAAAGTATAGACTATTTATGACTCTAGAAAAAATCAACAGACACAACACATCTAATTCACATTGGTCTTTTTCACAACATATCCGTTTTACTTGCCTTCAAATATTTGATCGCCCTTCCTTGTACACTATGACCAGCAGTATGTACAGTTGCGTATCTGGATGATAATGCCACGGCATCTAAATGATTGGAGATCTGTGTTGAAAAATGAATGACAAGATTTACTATTATACTTAAATGAATAAGTAAATAATATAAGTTTTATTTCCAAAAATACCATCTCTAATTCAGGACCAAAGTGTTTGACTGTATGTCATATTCTGTATCCTTAAAACTTTGGTAATTTACGTGATATAGTTCCTCTATTCGTCACTATGTTTGTATGTAATCATACATAAGGTCATATTGTTGTATAAAGATCAGGAAACATAATCATCTATAAATAAACTCATATATTCCATTCTCAGTTCTATGTTTTATCATGATAGATTAAGTTCTAAAAATTGATACGCCAGATGTGCATTTCGTTAAAACCTGCTCCATAATGTCCTGAAATTAGCACCAAAAGGACACACGATAAAGGAAATGTTTAAATTCAGATATCTTATCGTAGAATGCTTATGTGACATAATAACATGATAGCTGGAATGATAATGTGACATAATAACCTGATATCTAGAATGATAATGTGACATAATAATCTGATAGATAGAATGATAATGTGACATAATAACCTGATAGCTAGAATGATAATGTGACATAATAACCTGATATCTAGAATGTTAATGTGACATAATAACCTGATAGCTAGAATGTTAATGTGACATAATAACCTGATAGCTAGAATGATAATGTGACATAATAACCTGATAGCTAGAATGATAATGTGACATAATAACCTGATGTCTAGAATGATAATGTGACATAATAACCTGATATCTAGACTGATAATGTGACATAATAGCCTGATAACTAGAATGATAATGTGACATAATAACCTGATATCTAGAATGATAATGTGACATAATAACCTGATGTCTAGAATGATAATGTGACATAATAACCTGATATCTAGAATGATAGTGTGACATAATAACCTGATATCTAGAATGATAATATGACATAATAACCTGATGTCTAGAATGATAATGTGACATAATAACCTGATATCTAGAATTATAATGTGACATAATAACCTGATATCTAGAATGATAATATGACATAATAACCTGATATCTAGAATGATAATGTGTCATAATAACCTGATATCTAGAATGATAATGTGACATAATAACCTGGTTGCTAGATTGATAATGTGACATACTTACTTTATAGCTGTAATGATAACTTGACATAATTAATTGATAACTAGAATGATGATATCGACCCGGCTTTGTTTTGTCTCAATTGAGTTATGACTTTAAAACAGCGGTATATTACTGTCCCCTTATTATATGACATAATTACCTGGTTGCTAGAACTATACATGTAATACAACATAATTACCTGATAGCTAGACTGATAATGTGACATATTTACCTTATATTTGGAATGATAATTTGACATAATCACGTGATAGATAGAATGATGACATGACCTAATTACCTGATAGCTTGAATGAAAATTTGATATTATTACCTTCAGCTAGAATGATAATGGAACATAATTACCTGATAACTGGAATTATCATGAATTATAATTAACTGACAACTGGAAAGATAATATGACATAGTACCCTGATAGCTGGAATGATAATAATTCCCAAAAGGTGGATTGATCATACGACATAATTACCTGATAGTTGGAATGATATTATGACATAGTTAAATGATAGCTGGAATGACAATATGACATAATTACCTGAAAGTTTGAATGATAATGTGACAAACTAAAGCTAGCCGCTGCTCTGGATTTCACGTGTGAAGAATGGACATTTTCATTTTCGATTAGTCTGAAAGAGTTAAAACGTTCATTTTTTGGAATGACAGTAACAACTGTTTATTGTGATTATAATAAGACAAATGTGGTATTAGGAGTGAGTAAATCTTTTCATAAGCTACTGTGGATTCATTTATTTTCGCGGATATTAACTTTTGTGGATTGCTGAAAACTTGCCTTTTCGTGGATATTTTATTTCGTGGTTTTGTCAATCTCTGTATACAAAGCCTCTTGAAAATATGTTATTCGTTGAGCATTTGAATTCGGGGTTCACCTGTGCCCATGAAACCCTAGAAAAATTGGTATCCAACGAATTGTAATGAATCCACAGTATATGGTAAATGAATAAATCTTTTGCTTTTATGTGATGTGAAAATAAAATGTTGTAGTTTTTGTTTGTGATTGAAATGTATGGCATACGTACCCCGGTTGTTTTTGGGTTTGCATTTCTTAATTTCTTAATGTTTGATGAATTGTTATTTGTTTGTAACTCTGTTTTATTTTACTGATTTTGTCACTTATTCGGCGTCTAGGGCTTTTTATTCCACCTTTAGTTTTTCTGCACATATTGATACTGTTGTCACTTTATGGAAATTTGATGTAATGTCAGAGTTGGTGGATTCTTCTCAATTATTTCCAAAACTGTATGCTTCAAGGCATAGGAAACTGATGTGGCAAATGATTTTTCGTCTGAATTGATTACTATTTGTCATGTATGATGGCTTGATAATCAATAGTTGCTGACATCTAAGCCATTATGTATTTGGTGAGTTGTCACATTAACATTATACAGTTTTTGACTTGTAATGAGGTTGATACTTAAGAGGGACGAGAGATACCAGAGGGACAGCCAAACTCATAAATCGAAAATAAACTGACAACGCCATGGCTAAAAATGAAAAGGACAAACAGACAAACAATAGTACACATAACACAACATAGAAAACTTAAGAATAAACAACACGAACCCCACCGAAAACTAGGGGTGATCTCAGGTGCTCCGGATCCTGCTCCACATGTGGCACCCGTCGTGTTGCTTATGAGATAACAAAATCCGGTAAATATTCTAATTTGGTAGGTCACATTCATGAAGGGGAAGGGGGTTTTATTTACGACGTAAGGAACATATTATGATTTATCAACCCAAAGATATAATTTTCACCGAGGCAAAAGGCCGAGGGCGAATGCCATACCTCTGGCGTTGATAGATCATAGGGTTGTAATACGTACACGATATGTAATCTACCTTCCCTAAATTAAAAGGAATGCAGTTGTCCCGGTCCTATATCTCATTTTATTCATAACCCACCCGAATGCTTGTATAATTTCTAGATTATTGTAAACAGTTTTAAATCATTTAACTGTACATAGTTATATGTAGTTGTTGGAGGCGGATCTTTGGTAGTCACTGAAACATTCATTCACCATGTAGAATGTAATCCGTATGCATCACATATGGTGTGACCGGGTTCCAAAAGATATATCGAAATCCTTGAAACCTGTTGATGGGAACGATTTAATTCTTGACATAAATATCGTGTACATCAGTTCTATTGTTGAAGACAGTATACCTAACCCTTGCTGTCTGTGTGTTACTCGTGTCATTTAGTAGATGTCCGTTGACGCTTTCCTCGATCAAATTTAGTTTATATTGACTGCAATTTGTAGTTCTATAACGACATATTGAATATAATTCAATTTCTTACTTTTGTAGGTCTTCAATCCATGTCATGTAATTGGTTCCAAGTGATTTCAATTCTGCTACAAATTCCTTGAGATTATGTGCGTCGACATGAATATCCAGTGTACTGTTGAGGGACTTTGGTATGTTCCAAATATCAACCTACAAGAATTGAATATATCAGTACGTGTCTCTTTCTATACATTTTATTTATTCAAACAAAAACAATGAAAATTAACCCTTATTGTTTTCTAAATCGAATGTCATTTTTCTACTGACTTTTAAGGAGCATATGAAGTTACATCCTGGTTTTATTGAGAATTGTGTTGTTTCATCTTAATCTTGTTTTAATAAAATGAGACATATACCCACCTGAGTTCAAATGATGTTCAAATTATGGTTGCTGATTACCTCTGCGTTGTGTTTTCACTTAGATATGGTGTTACTACTTTTTCATCTACGGAAGATTTAGACTGACCCAATATTCTGAACGCAGAACATATATTAAGGTAGAACATAATGACCCTGAGCTTAGTTCAATATTTAGTATTTGTAAGTTGTCGTTTGGATTTTTTTTCTCTTCTATTTATGAAATATTTTAATATTTTTCTGTATAATACCATTGGAAAATAAGAAAGAACATATTAGATGGTTATTTCTGTCAGTGTCTTCTTTTGTTGCTCTAGGATATTTACCGACAGTGCAAGGGCTGTATAGCCAGTCAAGGTCGTTAAAAACTTCCATTTGTTTGCTCTAGGATAAAGACATCGGTTACTTTGCATATTTTCACTGTTTAATTATATTAAAAAAACAAACTATATGTACTAACATTGTATTTTTTACCCATGTCTACAATTTTCAGAATTTCATCCGAACTCTTTGGTAAAATACGAAGCACCTGATTCCTGAAAAAAATAAATCTTCAAGACTATTATCTGTTTCATTGAAAAATTTATCAACATAAACATGATAAAGAACAAAATTATGTGAATATTTGTTATCCTTAGAACAAACAAAAAATGTGCTGTACATTATTTAAATCTAAATGTGTTTGGGACAGGAATGTGAGCATGATTTAAAAAGAAAATGGTAACTCATTTAAAATCAACCATTATAACATTATATTACTCACATACCCGTCGAATCTTTTCTTGCTAGATGGTAGTCCGTATGTAAACGTTACTGCCAACAGCAACAACAGGAAGAAACTCCTCATGCTGAAATCATGAAACAGTATATTGTACAGTCATATAAAACATATTCTGGATTTCTAACATCTGTGCATTTAGCAAACGTATTGAATCCTTCACAATTTCATTGCACGTAGTCAAAAGTTGATTATAAAAATAATGGTCTGTGCGACGTCCTCTGTCAGACATTGTAACTAAGCACAAAAAAGGACGGCATGCATTGTGGTATATGTCCAACCGACTAGTTAAGAAAGCGAGTTTTGCATTGGATAACACAATTAATGAAACATAAGCTAAATTCTTTTTAGCATAAGCTAAATTCATTTTAGCATAAGCTAAATTCATCTTAGGATAAGCTAAATTCATCTTAGCATTTGCTAAATTCATTTTAGCATAAGCTAAAATCATTTAATTTAAGCTAAAATCATTTTAACTTAAGCTAAAATCATTTTAACTTAAGCTAAAATCATTTTAGCATAAGCTAAATTCATTTTAGCATAAGCTGAATTCATTAAATATTTGCTTTAATGAATTAAGTATATGCTAAAATTAACTTGTTTTCTCGTTTGAATTATTTTACATTGTTATATCGGGGCCTTTTATAGCTGACTATGTGGTATGGGCATTGCTCATGATCATTGTTGAAGGCTGTACGGTCAGTATTGTGTTCTGTCTCGGTAAAAGGGTCTTCACTATCAATATTATTGGATGCATAACTTGCTTCAAATATTGCTTTTGAGTCTTCTGTTGGAATACCAGGTGAGCATACCGAATAATGTGTTTTTTTTAAAGCATTTAAAGTATTAAGTAATTATAAAAACTATTTATCTGGTCATGAACTGTATCAAAAAGGTACCACACTGACATGGTAGGACAATAACAAAACAAAATGATGAAAATATTTTAGAGGTTAATGGCATGTTTTGTAATAATAGAAACATATTTTTATTTTTAAATTTTGTGAAAGTTAAAACCATTTTAAGCGATATTTTTTACATGTTGTAACATGTACAAAAGTACCTCATACATGTTACAACATGTATGATGTACTTTTGTACTTTTGTACACGTAATTACTTGTATTTCTGCATTGTACAAATTATAACATGCACAAAATTTATGTACATGTTATTACCTGTACAAAATCGCAACTTGTACATGACATATACACATCTGCCTCTTTTCAATGTTTGAGGTAAGTGAGAAGAAGTTCTATCATATAGTTGATGATCACGAGATCCCAATGACCAAACAAAATACGACAAAAAAAACAATAGTGCAGAAACTAGACCAGGAATGAATAATCGAAACCACATCAAAAACTGGAAGAGGGAGACTGATGACAAAATAGATGTCAAGCTCTATAGTGACAATTTTACTTTCATAGTTCAGAAATTATGGTTCCTTGTAGATTTTAAAATGACAACTTATGTTTTTGTGAATTGTTCAAACTTGTTTTACAAATTAAGGTAAGCTTTAGAAAAAACACACCAAATAAGGAATAACTTCATTGTTTTTTGTACCAAATAGATATTAGCCATGGGGTTACATAGAAAGAAATTTTATGCATAATATTGTTTTAGTTATGTCTTCAATAAAACTGAAATATTACTGACAAAATTAACACGTGGCCTTTTGGGGTTTTTTCCTCAGTTTTACACTAAAACACGCGAAAGTTGAAGCCCTCATGCAGATATTCAATACATTTCTTAAACTAAACATACTGATATCTGAATGTCTTATGAACAGCTGAAAGGTTTTAAATGATAGATCAATAAACCTTTTTGTATTCTCGAATTAAATTGAACAAAAAGTGTCCTTATATAGATATAAGAAAATGTGGTATGAGTGTCAATGAGACAACTCTCCATCCAAATCACAATTTATAATAGTAAACCCTTATAACTTTGCCTTAACATGTATATGATGTAGAACATGTAGAACATTTAAAGGAGAGAAGAAAGATACCATAGAACCATTCTAACTGATAAGTAAAAAAATGACGTATGGCGTATGGCTAAAAAAGTAAAAGACCAACAAAGAATTGTAAGTACACAAGGTACAACATAAAATAACTAATACCTCAGCAATTTGAACCCCAATTACACTGAGGTGATCTCAAGTGCTCCAGAACGCTTCCTCTAGAAGGGTAAACAGGTCATGTATCGTTTGACACTCGTTCGATTCTTAAGATCTATCGGATGCAACGTTGTAGTTTGATGGGTGGTTGAGGTTAATGACATATTATCTGATACTCGACAGGTCCTTTTAATATCACTTCCTTGTTAAGTTGATAAATTGGAACGTTTTAAATTTTTATCAGCAATAAAACAAAACATAATTTTTCAATTATTCAAGCGTTTAAAAGTTTTCTAAATATTAACATACAATGAGAAATGTACACATACCTGATCAAATAAAATGTCCCAAAGTAACGTAACTTCTTATCAGGATAAGATATAAATTGTCGAAACTTAAGTTGGCAGTCAAAAGGTCAGACACCTCGTGACTCTCTAGTTGTTAAATATATTGGTATAGTTCAGAAGAAATAAATGTTTTGTCTTTTATTATTTCGGATTCCCCTTTTTAATCATGAGATTGAGACGGGATGAACGAAACAAGATGTTTGCAAAGAAATCAATGTTGTCAATCAATTTATAAAAAGGACAAATGCCATTTAGGAGGAAATAAAGTAAGACCACACTACGGCATAAGAACGATAAGTTCCCATATATATCTAAACATGCTAAATAGCCCATTCCATTTTAACTCTCGCGTAATGGTTAGTTACTTAATTGTTAATTTGGTAAATGGTAGGTTGATGAATGAATAGATTAAGGAGAGTAATGTTTTTATTCTTGTTGCATGATTTCAATTGATTATTTGTTGTATTATTAACTTTTTTACACGTGCATAGTAAAAGCAAACTGTAAAAAGAATTATTTGATATAACTCCGTTTGAATGCAGTTTTTAAAGGACGTATTTTTTTTAATTCTTATAAATATTTATGTGTATTGTGTCAAACGTTTAGTTTCTTTCGTCTTCAT
This sequence comes from Mytilus galloprovincialis, assembly GCA_037788925.1. Classification (NCBI taxonomy): domain Eukaryota; kingdom Metazoa; phylum Mollusca; class Bivalvia; order Mytilida; family Mytilidae; genus Mytilus; species Mytilus galloprovincialis. The sequence continues at coordinate 85,386,017 of CM075333.1, read as the reverse complement.
AATGTAATGACTGTTATCCCAGTAGCACACATTAAGGCTCTTGGTTCGCTTTAATGTATTTATGACAATGAATTTTGGAAACAGTAAGCACAGAACACATTATATACAGCAAACGTCCGTCAATGGCACAACAGCAAAAACAATGTACGATCATTACTATTTTTATTGACTGTCTGAGTTGCTCATCTGTTTAAACTGAACCAGTGATTATATAAGATACACTCCGTTTAGCGATGCTCTTTTTCCTAGTGTGAGGTCATTGTCTATAAATGTAAATTTGTATTCACAAATTAAAACAAATGGAAAAATAGAGGTAAAAGATGTGTCTAGCAAACTTTTCATTTATTGTTTTAGACCGTGTAGGACAAACACTCTTATGTGAGATGTATTTGCCTGGGGATAAAAACCTTCAAACATTTTGATTAACTAATTGAGTCACGATTAAAGAACAATGTACTTTCAAATTTACAGTTTTCATCAATTAAATGGTTACATACATAAGGCCAGTGCCATTGTTGTAGAGTTTTGAGGCTTTTCTACCATAGCTGTATTTGGCAAAACGTTTAGGAATGTTGGTCCTCAATGCTCTTAAACTTCGTACTTTATTTGGTCTTTTTAACTTTTTTGGATTCGAGCGTCACTGATGAGTTATTTGTAGACGAAACGCACGTCTGGTGTAAATACGAAATTTTATCCTTGATGAATTTATTCAATTGACGTCAGTTGGCTGAAGAAAAATCGTTTTGATTGAGTTTTTAAAGTGAACGAAAAACATTTTGGTTACCTAGAAAAACACCCCCTTCTCACTTCTTGGCATTCTTATGCTGTAAAAATGAAATAAAACTTTAACTTACCAGTGATATAAGATGGTTCTGTACCAGTGCTATAATATGGTTCTTGATAGTTTTTACGCTGTATAAGAATAGAACCACAACCTTGTAGTCGTTTCTACATTCCAAACATTAATTAATTTGTTACAGCTTTTATTTTTGTTTGTTAATCTAGGGACTTTCCTCTTCGGATTTCCCTTAGAGTAAAGTTTTTTGTTGTTTTAATATTTTCCAGAATTGATATACCAATTAAAACAGACACAAATGTTTTTTCCGAATTTTTGTTGGCGTTCAGTATTTTTGTGATTTAGTTTTTACATAATAAACAAATACCTAAATGAAGGTGTTTTGAAATAATGCTTATGAATTTAAGCATTTTATAAACGAATGTGAATTTAAATTTATATTGTCTGTGAATTTAAATTTATATTGTCTGTGAATTTAAATTTATATTGTCTGTAAATATGTTATAATTGAGTAGATGAATAATTCTCAAAAGAAAATCATGTGCATAACCCATTACGTGTTAAGCATAATGATGAGACACAGTCTTACTACATTTGTAGATATAAGAAATATTCTCATATTATTATCTTAAAAGCGATCCTAAAATAAACGCATAAATGACAAGCCAGCTTATATATGGGATTGCCTTCAATAATTGAAGTAAAAAATAGCAATACAAACTTGTAATTTTTAATATTGTCTATTTATAATATTAAAGTAACCTGTTTAAAGCTTTCTTTGCGAATGTGCTTCGTCCTGGATCATCACAATGTTCTAGGTCCAATGTGATGAAACCTGGATAACGGAATAGTCTTTTTTAGGAAGTGAGGTGGTGATGATGTACATATATACATGATTTCCTCCGTGTTTACTCATTACTAGTATAGTTCGAGAAAGAAAGTGGTATGACAAGAATCAGTATTTACCCCTTGAATCTGCATAAATGGTTAACTCATAATATTGTTATTTTCATTGACAATAGGTCAGGTTATTATGATCTTGACACTTGAAATTGATAACGTGTTGTTTTCAATTTTTACAGCATTTGGTTGATACCTCTGCAGGTGAACTATCAGTCCCTTGAGGTATCATCATATCCGTAGTCGTTTCTCAAACTGTCAGTGTATAGACGAGATGTCAAGGAGTACTCGAGAATGTGAGTATCAGACGGTGGTGCCGAGTCTCGACTACCCAAACAAAAGTCGACTATTCTGTTGCCTGCCTTCTTTTTGTAAAATTTATCTACTTGGGTAAATAGACATCATTGATAAATCATATCAATAAATAAACTACTTTTTGTTTCGAATGCTGGTGTGAAATTGTCATTTAAAATGCCTGAAAAATACGTGCGTAAGCTTTAACAAGGATTACACTTTAAACTTAACATGTCACATCGGTGTACCGTCAGAGCAAATATTTAGTTTGTAAAACTATACTTTGCACAGTTGCAAAACCTACTGGCACCAATACAGTTGACTAGATAAAGGTAACACATACAGTATTCGGTTGTTCAAAAGTCATAAATCGATTTAGAGAAAACAAATCCGGATTACAAACTAAAACTGAGAGAAAAACGTCAACTATGAGAGGAAAACAATGGAACAATAGAAACACTGAAGGGTAACACAAACAATTGTTTCAAAGAAAATGTTTCAAAATAACATAACTTTATTCATGGTATCTTCTAGTGACCCTCAATTAAAAGTTAGAACGTCTAATCTTTACGACTTTGTAACCATTCAAAGCGTTTCTGAATGATAAAGAAAAAAAGTACTATTGTTTGACATGGTTTTCTTCTTGTTATATTTTTTAATGGGTGTTTATTAAAATATATTAAATAGATTATTGTGTTTTGCTTATTTAGTACTTGACGGTAACGAACTATTAATAACTGTATGTTATTCCCTGTCCTAGATACTTATGTAAATAGCTTTGTGTACGTATTTTTTGTGTTACCGTTTTGTAGATATATTTCCAACCGAGTACTCGGGTATATCTTGATATTAAATAGATTATTGTGTTTTGCTTAGTTAGTACTTGACGGTAACGAACTATTCATAACTGTATGTAATTCCCTGTCCTAGATACTTATGTAAATAGCTTTGTTTACGTATTTTTTGTGTTACCGTTTTGTAGGTATATTTCCAACCGAGTACTCGGGTATATCTTGATAAAATCAACTCGATTTGTAACTATTGTTGTATTATTAAACTAAGGCTTCAACTCCCTGAGGTAAAATAATCCTAGAGTGATTTCAATATTATTTTAGGTATTTTTTGGTCATAAACCGCTTCACCTGTATCGGGTCGGTTTGTTTCCATTTTGTTTTTATTTGTGTCGAAGTTGCTTCTGAGTCACCATGACGTAATAAACATGTCGAAATCTACCTAAATGCTGATATTCTGAATAGATTTTTTTCAATTAATAATGCGCAACAGTTTTACTTCAAAAATATATATTACACATACTAACATCCTTACAGATTACATTTTTAATGAAATATACTTCTGGGTAAAGCTGTTGCATATTTCTAAATGTTAATGACAAGGTCATTAAATTCGAAAAGGTGCACTAAAAGTGTTTTGTTGTTATCCAATGCACGCTTGCATTTGTTTATTTTTGTAAAATGCTTTTCAGTTGTATTATGGTATGTATAAATATCATAATTTGTGCTATTTCTTGCAAATCACAAAAATACTAAACGAAGTTTGGTACCACAAGACATAATCAAGAATATTACATAAATGTTTTTGTTTACCTGAACTGATCAGGCAGCAATTACTGCTTCATATTGTATATGAAGTTTAGTTTGAGGTCAGGTATTGGAAGAAAAGTTATTCTTATTTTCAATTGAACAAAAAACACACTACGTTACAATACCCTAATACAAAAAATATTTGTGTGGTACATTGTACATATATATAACAATTTCAGAACATATCATTTTGTTTATGTATGTTTTTGCATAACATTTTTATTATACAATCACGCAACCACTTGTAACTAACAACAAATTTTAACATGAAGTGATATTACAAATCATTTTAACATTGCCTGCTTATATGTATCTATTATATGAACGACCGTTCAATTCAAATTAACAATTATTTTTAATAATCGAGTCATAAATTCCTTATAGTATGTGTGTGTATTCTATTGTGTGTCTTTACGAGGATTTGCATTCAAAACTACCCCATTCTGTGCCTTCAGAACAAATCCTTTTTCAAATGTGACCGGTATCTGCAATAAAATATGTTTTTAATAATTCAAAATATCTAACAATCTATGTTTCATTACATACATATAAAATGAATTTAATAAATGAATAAATTATTTTAATAAAGCGCCAACGTCTATACAATATCTGTATAATATACAAATTACAAATATTATATCTATATATATAAAAAATATTAAATCAAATCGTGTACAAATTCTTATATAAAAAAACACAAAATTAGGTAAGTAGAATATAATAATAAAATATTTGCATCCTTGTTCTAACGTTTTCATCCTTCACGGGTCTTATCAATGTATTACCTATAATGGTTAACTTTACAAATTGTGACTTGGATGGAGAGTTGTCTCGTTGGCACTCCTATATAACATTTTCTTATATCTATGTAACTAAGTAACGTTACCATGGAGTAATGTAACTTAACGTTATTGTTTTGCATATATAATATAACTTCGTGATTTTTTATCATATCAAAAATAACACTGCAAAATAAATGAAATCGCTAACAAAATAAAATATATTCTTATATTTGAAATCCAACAAATAAACGTGAAAAAAATGGTATTTGACTGACTATCTTTAATTTTAATGTGCGTATTGTTATGCGTTTACTTTACTACATTGGTTAGAGGTATAGGGGGAGGGTTGAGATCTCACAAACATGTTTAACCCCGCCGCATTTTTGCGCCTGTCCCAAGTCAGGAGCCTCTGGCCTTTGTTAGTCTTGTATTATTTTAATTTTAGTTTCTTGTGTACAATTTGGAAATTAGTATGGCGTTCATTATCACTGGACTAGTATATATTTGTTTAGGGGCCAGCTGAAGGACGCCTCCGGGTGCGGGAATTTTTCGCTACATTGAAGACCTGTTGGTGACCCTCTGCTGTTGTTTTTTATTTGGTCGGGTTGTTGTCTCTTTGACACATTCCCCATTTCCATTCTCAATTTTATCTTGCTTTGTGTGTGTTAACTGGACAATATTAGAAAAATAAGCCTAATTCGTTGGTCATACTAAACGTTTGGTGGATTTTGTCAAGCTAAAAAATACTGACGATCAAACTGTGATACTATATCTCATGTAGCAGAATTCGTTCGAAAATCATCATCAATAAGATAAGTCGTTTTACAGTGTAAGAGAACGATGAAACTACCTAGCAATGGCGAGATTAGAAACCAATTTTATCTATATTGTTTAAACCTATTCTTTGGTATCAGAAAGTACCATTATTTCATCGCTACTCGTGATAAATCAGGAATTAATAATGCAAAAGGAAAATACACAAGTTTAGAAAAGAAATAGATACTCTTCATTGTCCTTTATTATTCGATCTGTTGGTTCGTCCTGTAGCTATTCATGCAGTCGGACTTGCACGTGTTAGGTAGGAACTTCCATATATAAAAATTCGTCGCTAGAAAGGAATATCTGGATTCATTTTGTAAAGCACCAGGAGAAGAGTAAACTAGCAAATTGCAGCAAACTTAAATCGACGTCAAAGTGTATGATTCAAACGTTATGTTGAATTTTACGTTAGAGCACGTTTTCATGTGTAAACAAAATTGAAATTTCTCAACTAGTTTTTCACCGTTCGTTCCCAGTTTTCTACATTGAGTTGGCATTAGTATTTTCTGTTTAATTAATACAAAACCTGATAATTCATAATTTTTGCCATAAGGGTCGTTTTTGCTTGTCGGGCGTCATATAAAGATACGCCTAAACAAGTGACCACTCTACGATAGATCTCTCCATTGGATCATAAGTGAATGTGATACACGGTTAAAACACCTATAATATTCATAATTACCCTAAATATCAGCACAAAAATGATAAATCTACAAATTTTCGGAAGCAAATTTTTGTTCAACCCTCGCCGGGAATCAAACTTATGATATTTTGATATCGAAAGCAAAACACCACCTGCACTGTGTCCAGTGCTCTAGACAACTCGGCTACCATGGCTGAATAAAAGTTCAGCGTTCGGTGGCCAAGTGATACCTATCCTCGACAGTAGAATCTAGAGTTGTAACACAGTACATGATATATTGGGCATGAATATGCAATTGATTGCAGATTAGATAATTTACAGATTAGCATAATTCCATCTTTATGCACAATATATAAAGGTAGTCATATTATTTTATATAATAACCAAATACCTTGCATCTATCATTTATGGTATAAATGATGTAATGTCAATTTCATGTCAGAAACTTTAACGTACCTCCGTCGTATCACAAACGGTGAAAGAGAAATTCTGAAGCATATACACCAAAGCCATTTTTGCCTCAAGTAATGCCAGCCTCATACCAATGCATATTCTGGGACCGATGCCAAATGGGATAAAACTATATTCTGGTCGTTTGGAGATGTTGTCTTCAGTAAATCTGTAACAAATGAATATGTCTTTATATGAGTTAAACAAACATTTTAATAATGCATATAAAATAGTATTCAGCTTTGAAAAATACATTTAAAATGAAAACTATATCTATTACAAGAACTTTTCCAATACAGTCGCCAAATGCATTTACCTAATGCATTTATTACACTTGAGGTTCGAACAATGCTAAGAGCTAAACACACATGCATTATGTCGACTTGTCTTTCCTTAAATTCAAATCTGCTGTCATGATGAAAATGATCAATACTCTTTCAAATATAACAAAAGTCATTTGTTTTACTACAAAGGTAAAATAAAAAAAAAAACTTTTGAGGAAAATTTTAAACGGAACGTCCGGTGTCATATGACAAAATCAAAAGATCAAACACATCAAAGGAATGGATGACGTCATTTTTCTAAAGCCATCATTATTCATATATAAATAGTTTCCTTTTAAAACGATAATATTAAAAAAGAATTCATCGTCACTTTGTACTGGGATATCCAAAAAGCACGTATACATTAAAGGGAGGAAGCATTTATGGTAGGACAATAATAAATGCTAAGAAAAATCATTAATGTTATAATCGCAATTAAACAGTAAATACACAATACATATAACATATATTATGTCTACAAATGGACTATGTAAGTTTTTACTGGCTATGGACTGAATGTAGTGGCTGCGAGTATTTTCAGATCTGTACTTAGTGTCTTGTTGTTGTATAAGTATTCTGCCACATCCAGTACGTGTTTTAGTTATATTTATTTCTGATTTGTATCCATCAAAGAGTCAAGCCTTTTTCAAATGATTTTATAGTAGGTTCTCATAGTGTTCTGTTGTACCACTGTCTCAACATAGGACACTTTCAAACTAGTTTCACCTAGCCATAAACTGTATGTGCCTTTCCTTAGTCAAGAACCTGTAAATCAGTGATTCTCGTTTGTTGCTGTATATCATATTTGTTTTTCGTTTATTATTTTGTAAATTATTCCTGAAGCAGTTAGTTTTCTGACTTGGTTTACACTTGTAATTTCGGGTCCTTTTATTATAATTTATTACGTATTGTTTTACTCATTGTTGAAGTCATTATGGTGTCCTATAGTTGTTAATGTCTGTGTTATTTTGGTTTCTTTCGAAGAATCGTCTCATTGACAATTACAACACATATTATTATTTTATTTTATACATAAATTTTCTGCCATTTACCTTTCAGGATCAAACTTGTCAGGATCTGGCCAGAATTCAGGATTTCTGTGCAATGCAAATGAAGGTACACTAATGTCTGTTCCTTTCGGAATAAACGTGTCTTTAATCTTGATATCGCTCTGACACTCCCTATTAAATCTACAAAACGGTTGTAAAAGCAGTTATTTTACTGCAATTTTACATTATATTGACTGTATCTAATGAATACAAACAGCAATGTATATAGGATTATGGAAAGCGAATAAAATATACACTTCACATGTTGTTGGGTTTTTTTTTGTCACCATCAGGAATTGATTCATGATACAAATTGATTATGTCTCAACACACGGTCGGTGTTTTTTTGCTGTCTTAGATCATACCACCCCATAATAAATGACTACTGTAAAGATTTATTAACTATTTGAAATTTTTTAACTGTCAATTTGACTGGTGTGTATTGGTTTAGATGGTAATGCATGCATATCAGAAGAATGTGTCTACTAAGTAGGTCATGATCACTCAAATCCGATTTTGTTTTTATTATTTTTGTGGTATAATCAAAATAGATTTATAACATTCGATTAATCGTAAACTTTATATTGTAAATTCATTTCAGTAGAATCAGATGGGACTTATTTAAAACAAATATGTTTTACAACAATAATTTTACAAAACATTGAAGAAATTGAAACGTGAATACTTCCATATCAGTTGACATAAATCAATAAAAATTATATATTTTTTTAGTTAAATTTATATAGATTTAACAAACAACGAGGTAAATAATAGGCGACCAGTTATTGACAAAGTTAGTATACCACCATTTGGCCGGAATTGACAGTGCATAATATCCTGACAATTTAAAGTTATTTTCCAGTAATAAAATTGTTATAGTTGAAAACTACAAAAAAAATATTGTTGAGTAAAAATGTTGATCCCTAGATTTCATTTCGTTTATGCCCTTGATGAATCGTTGACTCATGAGTGTTTGAAAAAGCAATATCTCTTCATGTCTGTATCAGGTCAGGAATATCCCAGTTGTTATCTATTTGTTTAATGTGTTTGATGTTTTGATTTTGCCATTTGCTTATGAACTTTATGAGAATTTTTCTCAGAGCTCGGTATTTTTTGTTGTTTTACTTCTTTCTTATATACTTTTATGACTTACCTAGTTGCAGCTCCATAAAGACGCAAAACTTCATTCACGAATCTGTCCAAGTACTGTAACTTTGATATGTCTTCATATTGGGGTTTTTCCTATGTTAAAGCAAATGTTTTAAGCTGTAATCATATTAATTCTTGCAAGAAAAATTTGAATCGACCCAATATGTACGTTTATATCATTTTAACCCACATTTAATTCTTAACGTCGAGTGTTGTAAGTATTTAGATATTTAGATTTTAAACTTTGAGATCTCTGAACAAGCCCACAGAGAACAAATTGATTTTGCACATGATGTGTTTAATTAACTTTTATGTCATGTAATCTTTCAGGTAGTCACCAAATTATCTTTCACAGTATCAATATATTTATTTTTTATTCACGTTATGTTTGTAAATAGCATTATAAGAAAATGTTATTTGATTTTCAAAATGCCAATTGATTGCATTACCTTTTAAAACTATTTGCCGCAGCATGAGAACACATTTAAAGAAATAAAAGTATTTTGTTATACTAATTTGCCTTGTATTAAAAGTGCTTGGCCACTTTATTTTCATTTATTTTCTTGTGTATGTAGTGTACGAAGATGTGGTATGAGTGTCAATGAGACAATTCTTAATTCAAATCGTAGTTTTTAAACATAATTTGATTTAGACAATGGTTATCGGCTACCGAGTAAATAAGAACTCACCCCACAAAGAACGGTATCGATCTCCTCAATAAGCTTCTTCTGTATATCTGAGTTAGTGGCCAGTGCATAACAAGCAAATGATAGTGTATTGGCAGTTGTGTCATAGCCTGCTAGGAAGAACGTCATGGCGTTTGATTTCAACTCCATTTCATTTAAACCTGTATAAATGAGTGTTCAATGAGTATTTGAATATTAATTGGTATATATATACTATCTTAAATACTTTTTTACCTTTTTTGGTCTTTTGGAAAATGTTGCTTGTGAAGTATTTAGACCCCTCTACAACGAAATTTGTTTTACATGTAAACGGTTTTTATCCAACACAATCATAGGTTTGAACGTTGTTTTTTTTTTTAATTTAGACTTGTTTGTATTTATTTCGTTTGGGCTAGTATTATATTTTCCCTCCGCTAAATTGAGGTAAATTATATGGCCTTCCAATTACTGTTCGATTTCTTACATCACGGAAGAGACATTAGTTGTTGAAATCTTGATATTGTTTACAAATTTTAGCACCTCACGTTTGTGGTTTACCATCTTTGCCGCAAGTTTATTGTTTTCTATTTGTTACATCTTATGATCAATTTATTTGGCAACCGTCAATGGCAGTCAGCAGGGTTTATGAACATCAGTTGTTCGACCTGTTAGTCGAATATGTTTTGTTAAAATATACTTTTTAACTTTTTTGGACCCAAATAAATATACGCCCAACAGTTTTAAATTTGCAAATTTGTGTTCTTTCCTCGCCGGGATTCGGACTTACTAGATTTTGATATCGAGACAACACCGCCTAAAAATGTGTTCAGCGCATTAGACCACTCGGCCATTTAGACTGAGCAACAGTTCAGCTTTAGGTGGCGTAGTGTTGCTTATCCTCATCAGTATAAAATTTACTAATTAAATTTGTAGCTGACCTTATACTTATAAGTAAAGTTACATATGTAATAAGTACATTTTATCTTCCTAAAAAATAAAACATACAGGTCTACGCTTCCCGAATAGTCATCGTATGGTTCACAACAATGTAATGGTCGCCTTAAAATGAGTCATTTGTAACACTTCAATATGTTAATAACTTAAAACATTGTATTAAAAGACATTAAAAAGCAAAGCAAAGTTGTGTCTCTCTATGACTATTTCAATCGAAAGTATTGTTCCTACAGAGAAGTTATATTGCACATAATTATCTAAATCGGATGACCAATGGTAATCTAAATATCTTATATTATTCTTTATTCACAATACAGATTTTATAACAGTATTTTGTTGTAAGTTCATCGCCAGTGATGGTCTTTTTTTTTTTGTTACTCAAATTATCCTCTTCTTTGTAGTTCAAGGCACACAGACTACCTGAATTGGTACTAGTCGTTCCTTTGAATTTGTAATGAGGTATAAAATATTGCTCAATATGGAAGATTATGTAACTTTGAGATGAAGACTTCAAATCTGTTGCTTTTCTTTTAAGATTATATTTGCATAAGTAACTTGTGTTGTTTTTTTTTTTTCGGTTTCTACAGTCCTTGATATCACTCTTCCCTGATTTAGATTCATATCTTAATACCAATAGTGGTTTTTAATATATATTACACGTCGATTGCTGTACATACTCATACAACTGTAGTTGTAACACAATTATTGATTCTTTTAGATGTTTTTGACTTAACCCCTAAAGTCGATACAACATGATGTATGGTATAATTCCTTTGAGTATCATTCGTCTAGCAGACAAGTGGTCGATCAAGACACGATTTATATAATGAATTGTGATCATAAATCCTCAACACTTTGGACAAATGAAACGGATTAAGTGGTGTTTTCTCTTTCACCATTTCAATTCAATTTTGTTTTGCTTTGTCCTGCAATTAATTCAGTTACATATTTTGTTTTTTAAAGTGCAGTTTCGCCAAAATATCATCTGTCAAAATGTTTTTATTAAAAATTAGACTACATAGCAACCTGAATATTGGAAAAAATGATTAGTTAAATACATATTGCTATTCTATTGATGATATAGATATAAATAACATCAAACTAAAGTTTATCCTACCCTTTTATTCATTTAAAAATAATGGTGTTACAAGTATATCTATGCGTCTCCAAGCATATAACATTAAGGCAAAGTAAATGTAATTTGACTTTTTCTTGATTTTTGCATTAGTTCATATAAATTAAGAACTATATGGAATTATTCCTACGTATGACATTGGTTCCAATGAATTATTGTGATTTCCCAGTAAACAAAAATATAACTTAAAATTTGAAGTGATCAACAGTAAGTGAACATAAACTGTTATCAAATGCTTGCAAAAAGTATTTAAAACCAACGCTTTGCAATGAGTGATAACAATCAACTGTTTGCAGTTACAAAATGTAGTAATCAGATATTAAAGCCACAAATGGAAAAGAATTTTTTTGTAATTTGGTTTTACACAATCATTAGTTAAATGATAGTTTTTGCTAATGTTGTCTGTTTCGATTTTTTTTTATTACTGTTGTACAGGGCTCATTATATATTTTCCATAGTCAGACTACATAAAACACACATTTTTATTTTAATTTTAAATGATTGATTTATTTCTGACCTCTTTTTTCATCCTTGTGTCTTGCGTTCATCATTAATTGTAGGAAATCTTGGTATTGCTATAGAATATATAATAATTTGATATTAGCAATAATATATGCGAACAATACTAATGACATCCGCACTTCACGCTTACTTGTACATTGTAAGCAACCAAAGAAGAAGTTGAAATTACTATTCCAACTTATTAAAGGGATACTAGTATCGAATGTATCGTCGGAAATTATTTCCTTATTTCAAAAACAAATTGACTAATACCAAAGACTAGTATCTTTTATGAGGTTTTTTTTCGATGTTCAAATCTGAAATCGTTTAGGAAGCGATAATAATGGTTGTTCAGCTTAAGCTTTATTTTGGTTGTGGGATTTAACACTGAATTTATGATTAACTTTCACAAATGTAAACTTGACAGTTAGAAGCAGTCTGAATTTATTCAATTAAACATGTGAAAAGGTGTTGTGCACACGAAAATCACATTTTAAAGACCTCTTTACCTTATCGATCTCCAAATCCTTTTCATGTGCACAACACGTTTAACTTGAATAAATTCAGACTGCTGCTCATGGTAAAATTTATAGCTGGGAAAGTTTAATATATAATCAGTTTGAAATCCAAAAACCAAAATAAAGACTTAGCGTAAAAACCATTAATATACATTGTGTATTTAAAAAAAAAGATTGAGGAACTGAATCAAACATATTACAGGTATGTTTAAATGAACGATATATTTTCTGATCTATTGTATTCACATTGTATTCCAATACCTCATTCTTTCCGTCCTTTCGAAGGTCGATAGCAGACCGTAGCGCAGTGTCGAAGAATTCAATCACATCTTTGCCAACTCGGTTTCCATGGAGCAAGATGGTACCAATTATATTTTTCAGAAATGGAAACATCACTGAAATAGAAACATTTTCAATATATATTCGTCCATACGTTTTATAAATCTCTTGTGACGCTGTACTGGTACAGCTTTAATAGTGTGAAATGATAAATTAAGGGGCTGAATACTGAGTGCATCACTGTGGACATTTTTATGTTGAATTTAGAATAATCATCCGTAAAACTGCAACATAATAACGTTACTAAGCTTTTAATTACTAAAATTAAAAAGATTGAGTATGTAATTTCAGCAAGGTTCCAATTATTTGGGGTTCAACTGAACTAATGCTACATATTTCAAATTTTATAGTCGGTTAAGTATGATGCTTTACTAGTATACAAATCACCAACATGCAGTAGATACCAGTGGACAATCAACCCCATTAAGTAAAAAAAATAAAGACAATATCATTGCCAATACGAAAATACAAGCAACAGCACACAATCTACAAACAGAATACTGATCAACACGAATACCACCAAACTTCGGGGTTATGTTAGGTACTCCGAGTTCAATGAGATTAATATAAAATATTCTCCTAACTTTAAAACAGAAGTGTTATTGATAAGCAGATCGATAAAAAGATTGCAATGAATTTATAACTGAAAAATAGAATTGACAAAATTAATTCGAATATGAATATTCAATTTTTTGATTGGTTATAACGATTCTTAAATTTACTCGTTAGCCTTTACGGCCGACTTTACAGTATGTTTTTTTTTTCTCGTTGTTGGAGGCCGCATGGTTGCCTATAATTACTCACATATATACACTTCATTTGAACTTTATTGGACAGTTGTCTCATTCGTAATTTTTCCACGTCTCTTTATTCTTATAATGTTGTATACTGTTGATCTGAATGTCAAACATAATCTGTGTTCTTAATTTATATATGGTTCACCTAATTACGACAACAACAAATGATTTATACAGTCGTTAATAAATAAATTACTGATAAAAACAGCAAATGATGAGGCAAGTTGTCCAATGGCTGCCTTCTTTCCATAGTAAACAAATCTATTATTTGGCTCTTTCTGTGAATTAACCTCAATACCAAAAGCTGTACTAGATATGACATCCATAGTAAATGCTCCACACAATCTAAAAAATCATAGTGTTACTGTTGATCACTGTTCGTGGATGACACTATTATACTATGCAATTGCAGTATATTAATTTGATCGCAAGCAATTTCATTGAAAAAGAACCTTGACTACACTCGAAACAACTGGACCGATTCACGGAAGAAAAAACACGATCTTAACCTGGAATTATAACACGTGACAATGGTGTTAATCTGAGCCCTTTGTCAATTTCTAAATTTACTGTTAGCAAAACTATGAATTATTCGAAATACTATGTATTTTCTTATCCCAGGCATAGATTACCATAGCCGTATTTGGCAGAACTTTTTAAAATTTAGGGTCCACAATGCTCTTCAACTTTATATTTGTTAGACTTTTTAATCGTTTTGATCTGGGCGTCATTGATGAGTCTTGTGTAGTCAAAACGCGCGTCTGGCGTATTAAATTATAATCCTGGTACCTTTGATAATTATCAATTAATTGAATGTCAAGTCGACATAGTTATGATGCAGATAACTGAAAATACAAACATTTTTTTTCTTTCTTTTACGGTTACTTAAGGGCATACGATACAGTTACAGGGGAGGTAATAACGTTGCTAACGTAAATTGTTATCTTCGCGACGTCAAACGATGACTTATCGGGAACAGATGCAGTTTTCGGTTGATTTTTATCATTCAAACTGATTTAACTTGAAAACGAATGCATGGACCCCTCTTTTTAAAATGACATTTGGTTTGATTACGTAAGAAGAGTATGTGTACCAATTTTCCTGAAAACGTAAGTATTGCATTTTTTTTAAATTTGATTAATATACAGCAAAAAAAAATGACGGTTTTTTCCTACATACATGATCTTTTGATAATTTGAGTTATTTGTAAAAATAAAATGTACAAATTTATGCAATATTTATATAACACATAGATTACAAATAATTCAACAAAAAAACAGATCGTGTTTATCTTTTACTACAAAAAAGTTATGTTTCTATCGAAATGAAAAATACGTCCACAAATCCGTATTTTGAAGAAATATCTGAAATTTGAACCTTAATTTAAACAAAAGTAGTACATGAAGGTATATTTTTTATTACATATTTGATTTAATCAGGTAAAAAATAGCCAACATGCAAATTTTCATCAAAATTTAAATACGGGATGAAAACTGTATTGTATGCATGGTTTCCTTTTACAAATTGTGACTTGGATGAGTTGTCTTAATAGCACTCGTAACACGTCTTCTTATATCTATTTGACAATACATGTAATTCTATTTATTATACAGACTAGAATTTTAATTACATTTTGTCAGTTTGATCTTACTTTAAAATTATTCACTGTAAAAGTTCGTGGCATCTTGATTCGGTAATTCTGTTGATTAGGTGTGTATTTGAAGACATTATGGATGAACAATCACATGACACTTACTCTTTCATATCAACAGGTTCGTTGTCTCCCCGCTGTGAGTGGATATTTTCTACCAAAGCTTTACAACATTTTTCGATTTTCTGTACCATCTAGAGGACAAACCAAACAAAAATATCGTCAGATGTGTAACACCTTTTTAAGTGAGGGGTTTAACTAGCTATAAAACCAGGTTTAACCCTCTATTTTCAACATACCGGAATATTTGTACCAATTCAGGAATGGGACAGTGGTCAGTTGTTTTTATTTATTTGGTGTGTTTGAGCTTTTGATTTTGCTATCGATAAGGTAATTTCATTTTTATATTTTCCTCGGTATTTTCGTAATTTTTAGGGGAAAAAATCTATATATTGCCCCTGGGCAAAATGATATTGTCTTATCTTTCTATTACTT
This sequence comes from Mytilus galloprovincialis, assembly GCA_037788925.1. NCBI lineage: Eukaryota > Metazoa > Mollusca > Bivalvia > Mytilida > Mytilidae > Mytilus > Mytilus galloprovincialis. Next base: position 85,370,156 of record CM075333.1, on the reverse strand, counting down.
GTCCATTGTCCCGTAATGTTTGGTATTATCTACCTTTTTCTTATTGATTGGAAATTTTGTATTACTGTATAATGTTACGATTAACTGATACTGATAGTACCATTGAACAAAAATGAGCGCAAAAATAATAAAAAGTTCTAATATATCTATTTGAATAAAAAAAGTGGTTTATATCAAAACTAGACTAATTACCAGTTGTTAGCACACGCGTTATGTTCTTCTCATATAATTCATGATGGTGTAGTACTAAACCCCTAACAGGAGGGATTGTGCCTCATATTCATATGATGAAGACATAATCTTTCGATCACTTTAATTGAGGTCTGTAGGTTGCATGTCAGTAACTGCTAGTTTACTTAGGCTGTTGTTATTTATGTATAATTGTCATTTTGTTTATTTTCTTTTGGGTCATATTCTGATATCGGACTCGGACTTCTCTTAAACTGAGTTTTACTGTGCGTATTAGTGCGTTTGTTTTTTACAATGGCTAGAGGTATAGGGGAGGGTTGAGATCTCAAAAAACATGTTTAACCCTGCCGCAATTTTGCTCCTGTCCCAAGTCAAGAGCCGCTGGCCTTTGTAAGTCTTGTATGATTTTTAATTTTAGTTTCTTGTGTATATTTCGGAGTTTAGTATGACGTCCATTTATAATTACTGATCTAGTATACATATTTGTTTAGGGGCCAGCTAAAGGACGCCTCCGGGTGTGGGCGTTTCTCGCTACATTTAAGACCCATTGGTGGTCTTCGGCTGTTGTCTGCTCTATGGTCGGGTTGTTGTCGCTTTGACACATTCCCCGTTTCCTTTCTCAATTTTAATTGTAATAAAGCACAATCATAGTACCCAAGTTTATCAAGAACGAAAACAATCACCTTTAATCATAGTTTTTATTATAAACAAATGTCAACATTCATTAATTCGTAGCTGAAAGTCGAATGGCACTTTTCCAATGTCTAAGTATAATTTGAAAATCATCAGTTCACTTGAACAATCAAATATTTGACTGTTTTGTGGTGTCTAGAACTAACTGAGTAGTTCCATCCCACGAAGATAAAAGTCCTTCATCAAACGTTACTAAGTATCATTCAAACAGTACTTCCAAACTTTTTGTGTTGTAAAAGGGTATCTTATGGACAAGTATATGTTTCGTTAATTCCCAGATTGACTAAGTTGTTAAAACACACAGCTATTTCGCGCATTCTTACAACAAAAATTTATAAATATGCTGAGGAATTCTATCATATAGAAGGCTTGCAACACGTATACATAATGAAAGGGAAGATACTAGGTCAATGATGCTACAATCCAACAACACTTCATAACAGCAGAAATAGAAGCTTAATTATAAAGTTTAGATTTTTCTAGATACCAACTGATCCTTCTTTTTACAAATTGAGACTTAAACTAATATTTAGTATAATGATGCTAACTGATCATGTTACAAAAAGCCAACAAAACTTCTATCAGAAAAGACGTTTGAAACACTTTCGCAGCAGAATTAGCCATTAACTATAAAGTTTCCATTTTTCTTTATACCAACTGATCCTTCTATTCAGCAATTAAAGCTTGAACATATCTTTTATTATTATACTGATGCTAAATGATTGATTACTGCTGTTTGATTGTGATATAACTTACAAGTTTTAACTTTCCCACTGTAAATGTCGGTGAAATTGTACGTCTGAGAAACTTCCAATGTGTTCCCTGGGCCAAGACTACACCAGCTAACATTCGTTCTGTTGGCTTTACTGGTATCTGCAATAAGTTTCTAGTAATATAATATCAAACTGAATTGTAAGCTGTTGGACTTATTGTTAAAAATCATTTTAAAAATAAAATATTGCGTTTGTCTGTGATCTTAAAATCTTTTGAAAATTTGAAGTTATTAATTCGCATTTCTAAAATTAAAAAAGTATGACGCATATATCATATAAATACATTACTAACAATGACCACTGCCCTTTCCTCGATCTTGATATCTATATCACTAACGGAAGCTGAATGCTAAAATTTATGATAAAAGAGATGATTTTTCATTTCCTATCCTTAATTATCCATTTTTAGATGGTGACGTTCCCTTGTCACCATCTTACGGTGTTTATATATCTCAACTTGTACGATTCGCTCGTGTATGTAACAATTTTTTAGATTTTAACTAGAGAAATTTATGTATTACTGAAAAATTATTACACCAGGGTTTTCGATATCACAAACTAGTCAAAACATTTACTAAATTTTATCATCGGTATAAGGACATCATTCGTAAATATAGCTCAACATGCAGACTTCTTATACGTTCAAGTATTTCACATCCAATTTTTTATGGAAATATTCTTTATAAAGCACAAAGGTGTCAGTATTCACCTCAAAAACTAACAAAACCTTTGAATAGACTTATTAAGAAGGGATATAGTTACGATACTGTTGTCAGGTCATTGAAGATTGCATATTTTGGCGTTAATATCGATTCACTTATAGGGTCTTTGCATCGGAACTAAACACATTTATTCAAAAACCAGTTGTTGACATGACACGGGTTATGTTCTTCTCATATATGTTATGATGGTATGATACTAAACCCCTAACGGGAAGGATTGTGCCTGATGTTCATATGATGAAATCATAATCTTTCAGTCAGTTTAATTGAAGTCTGGAGCTGGCATGTCAGTTAACTGCTAGTAGTCTGTTGTTATTTATGTATTATTGTCATTTTGTTTGTTTTCTTTGGTTACATCTTCTGACATCAGACTCGGACTTCTCTTGAACTGAATTTTAATGTGCGTATTGTTATGCGTTTACTTTTCTACATTGGCTAGAGGTATAGGGGGGGTTGAGATCTCACAAACATGTTTAACCCCGCCGCATTTTTGCGCCTGTCCCAAGTCAGGAGCCTCTGGCCTTTGTTAGTCTTGTATTATTTTAATTTTAGTTTCTTGTGTACAATTTGGAAATTAGTATGGCGTTCATTATCACTGAACTAGTATATATTTGTTTAGGGGCCAGTTGAAGGACGCCTCCGGGTGCGGGAATTTCTCGCTACATTGAAGACCTGTTGGTGACCTTCTGCTGTTGTTTTTTTTTCTATGGTCGGGTTGTTGTCTCTTTGGCACATTCCCCATTTCCATTCTCAATTTTATACATTAACTAGAATACTATTTCTTTTCATCTGACATAGATTAGTAAATGTTTTATTTTCACTTACAAATCTGTTTGGAAAGTTAGAGAATTCCTTAACAAAAATCACTTTCAACATTTCTGGATCAGCAACTAACAAACTTGGTATATGACACTGATAAACCCTGAAACGAATTCACTAAATGTGTTATTCCCTTTTTAGTTTTTTCTATTATGTTTTTACCTCTCTTGATTCTATTGATTATATTGGCAAAGAGAAACATCAGACCATATAATTTACGCATAAACATTACGTCTGTTCGCCTTAATCTCTAGAAACTACTGTAACAGGCAAGGGGTGATATGATATATATCAAGGGAGATCGATGTTACTGATCTGATATTTTACTTAACCAGGGCAAAGATACAATTCCTGCTCTAAGCTAAAGTGCTTTTAAAAAGATAGTCCTCGGTGAGCATGCATTTTTTTATCCTGTAACTTAACCTTTATGGTTTGATGTATTGGTATCTAAGTCCAAACCATTGTCTTTGATATTAAATATATCAGTGATTTACTATGTTGAATAGTTGTCTCATTGACATGGCTTAAATGTGGACCGCGGAGAGGACCTTACTCTGAATAAGAATGGTTGTTACGATGTAAAGGACTACTGTTACTTTACAAATGTAGGCAAAAGTTTTATTGATGTTGGGTTTTAACGTCCGGCTATCTAAATAGATATTGCGGACTACAATAACCTATTCTTGAAGTGTTGGATCTGCTGTTCTTTTCCCTTTTATCTTGCTCCGACCTGATGGTTAAGGTTGGTACGGAGTGTCTAACCGTTCTAGTAAGGCGAAGGCAGTTCAAATGGCCTTTGGATCTGGCAAGGATATTGGCGATGTATGTTTTGGTGTGCGAAGTAGGTCGGGGCCATCAATGTCAAATCCTCTGTTAGGCTTACTTCTAGGTTTGGTTGGGGTATAGAAGTACTGGCGATGGCATGCTTTCTGGGAGTTGTACGGACTAGTGACAGTGTTCGTCTTGATGTTGAGTTCCTCTGGTTCTCCACGATATTTTTTTGGTGTAAGTGGTATACCAATAACTGTATCCCTGGCTTGCGTCTGACAGATGTTATCTACGCTTGTACTGGTGGTAGGTTTATGGGTTGCAGCTGAAGCAACGGCTTTTTTTGAGTCAATCCACTGGGTGAAACTTTCGGCATTTTGTCTCCTGGTAGATGGAGGATTGTGTTTCCTTTCAGTGACAAAGGTATTCGTATACCTGTTATATATACAATAGTTTGCTAATTGACAGGTAAACTTTCAAAATGTTCATTCGCCATTCTTATAACACGGGTCGATGAGTTTAATCATCTAACATATTCTACTGACTATTTGCTTGCTGACCAGTTGGGTTCTTGTTGCTTAGTGTAATTTTTCAAAATGATATTTCATGGGGTGCAACTTCTCCTTTGACTATTGGTTTGTTTTACTGTGCAGATGTATGTTATTTATGAATGTCCTTTTATTTTCAAACATTGTTTGTGTTTAAATTTTATATTACCCGACAACATTGCCGTATTTCCTCACAAGTTCTAAATCTGTGTTACATGAACCCTACAATATAGAAATTTAAAGTTGATTGTGTCTGATTTCTGTATTGGAGTACAAATACATAACAATCTATCCGGACACTAATAATAAGTTCATTTCTCTATTTCTCTAACGTTATGTGTATTGTATTATTCAGCTTTTGAAGTCAACGATCTTTGTGTTTTTCAGTTATCATCATTATGGCGATTTGTTCATTATTTCTTTTCCCAAGGATTATATTCTAACTTAAAAAGTTAGACATTTATGCGTTTGGTCAGTGTAGTCCTTTCATGGCAATTTCTTTTCATTGTTGAAAACTACTTGTGTGTGTGTAGATCTTATGGATATATTTTCTTCTGTTATGTTGCCAATTAATGATGATTGGGGATAGAAATGTATCAATCTATTTGGTGTTTGTTTACGTCCAGTTGCAAATGTTTCGTGCATATGAAGTATATGTATACCTTATTGATCATTCCCGCACATTAATCTTTCAAGACTATCATTATATATCAAAAAAAGTTTTGTACAATTCTGCAACTTTGAATCATCGTGGAAGCCAAAATTTAAAAAAAATACTGAAAGGCTTGATATATATATTTCACAGTTATACACTAAAATTGTACAAGACGTGCTCCGGTCAACGCTTGTAGACACCAATAAAATTACAAAATGAAGCATTGAATTGTTAAATGTATAAACTATCGATGATTATCAGAGTATCAGAGTATCACAAGACTGTTTCACTGTAACATATTACGTCCTGAATATGCATATACATGTGTAAAACTTATTTTGATATGTATAGTGATTTCCCCCTGTTAGCAATATAATTATGATTCCTTTTTATTTATACGAATATTGTTTTCCATTGAAAGTATGTGACATTTAAATACAAACAGGATAATGTATACAAAATTTAAATTAAATGATAAAATAAGTTCATGAGGAGGACATGATCAATTATCTATATATGTCAGGGCGTTGACCGGGCATTGCTTTTCCTCTTAAATATTGGTTTAACTAGCGGTTACGTTTTATAATGTTTCTTTTGATCCGACTTGAATCTAACACAACTTATCACCTTCGTGATGAGAAAAAAGTCGGAAATCATGGCAGTTGACAAAATCAAAATCGGACGACCAAACTGATCGTTTTGTGCGACGTTTAGATTTGCAAGTAGTGAATGTAAAATTTTAAGAAAATTTTTTAAAAAAAAGTATCAAATCGTCCTTTAACCTGAAAAAAACATTCAATTTAATTACCTTTTTAAAATATTCTTTCAAAATCCCAAGAAAAGGAGTTGGTTCTGGACCAGGAACACCAAGCCTTTTCCACAAACTGTGCTTCCATTTTGAATATCTATAAAACAACATAATTAAAATAAATATAAACCCTGCATATACATGTAAAGGAAAAGGCTGTTAGATATTGGGCCTTCTATAGCTGAGTATGCGGTTTGGACCTATAGTTGTTAATGTATGTGTCATTTGGTATCTGGTTGAGAGTTATCTCATTGGCAATCATACCATATCCTCCTTGTCTATATATACCTCACATTTCTTTGTTTAAATAGAAGGCCCCATAGAAAAAAACATGTCGTGAGGTCTTAAACTTTAAGAAAACCGACAAACTGTAATATCTTTGCATTCTAAATCTGATGTATAGAAGAAGAAGAAGATATTTTATTTCCAATTATGGGCCCCAAAGGGCATAAACATTACAACATCAATAATTTTCATAATACAATACAAAATATACGCATGGCTGCTATTACTTGATTTATTTAACTTGACTGGGCGGGGTTTAACTGGTTCGCTTATTTAAGACCAGTTCATCTATAGACAGGTACAGCCCGTAACAGAGTAGTGATCGAATTCGCGTTTCTTTACCGTCAGAATAAGTTACGTTATCGAAAAACTTATTTCAGAAGTGACATAATTTAATTTTCTTCATCGACAAAATATTTCATGTCCAACGTGTAAGTTTTCATTGTTTAAGTCGAAGTTTTTTTAACACAGTAAAACATTTTTTATAATCAACCTCTGTCATTGGCATTTTCATTTTAACGGTAAAGGATCAAATACGGGATCTCCGAAATTTCTATCATTTGTTACGAGGAAATCATTATGCAATCGAACATATGTCTTTGTTCATGACACATATTATGAAATACAAAGGAGTTGAAATGATCAAATACTTTCGAACTGACGGAACATGTATAGGAAGCTAAATTATTGCACATCTATGTACTACTTAAAATTGTACTTCGATCTGTTGCGTCCTTAAAATGTTCTGACCGTCCTAAGATTTAATGTACGGAAATGTTTTGGTAAATTAAATTCAAATCCGAATTGAATGTTTATGACACACAAAAAGAGAAACCAGAATATCTTGATGACCAAACGTATGTACACGTATGTACACGTTGGGGCGATTTAGAGCTTTTCAGAAGGAGTGAGATTCCACCCTTGTTGAAAGCCTTGTGGAGACCTCTAGATTTTTAAATTCCCTCCGTTTTTCTCATGGATGGAGTGTGGTCTCTCTGTAAATTATCCCATATCTTTTCATTTTCCTATTTACCGAAGGTTCCATGTGAAAATTTCCATTGGATAATATCTGTTAAACTAAATGTACAAAACAGGCTCAAGAAAAGGCGAAATTTCTTTTTCTAACCCGAACTAGAAATAGATTTTTTTCTAATACAGCACCTTACATTATCGTCAATATGTTCAGGCATGTGAAAAATTATATAATTATACTCAAGAAAGAAACCCTGAACAGGCCTTCAGCAATAATTTTTACCTATTTAATATTAAGTAAATATTAACATGTACATGTATTTGATAAATTACAGATATAACAAAGAAACTGCCCGGTATTCGACGTAAGAGTACACTTTTTACTGCACGCGTAGTCGGGTGCGTTCGATCACTACGGGGACACTTGTACTCAACTACGCGTGAAGTATGAGTGCAGAATCGTCACATACAGGACATTTTCTATGTTATCCTAGTATATTATCCGACAGTTAAGAATAGAATCTGGTCAAATTTTGAAGTTGAACATGTGGGAATTTTTTATTTTTGCAGCGGACCATTTAATTTTCATGGAGGAAGAGGCCTGGTAGTTTTTAGAAAACAATATTCTGACCCTGATTTTGACTTAATACCAGTACAAATACCAGTCAGTCCTCCCTTTTGTGTATACATATGAGAAAACATTTCAAAGTTATTGATTGAATTCAAATCTATCACACATACGGTACACATTGTAGTCCGAAAAAATAAAGGACTTCATTCCTATCAAACACCTTTTTAATTGTTTACCAGTATATTTCTTTTAGTTTTGGGTAAAATTATAAAGGAAATAATACTATCAAGACGTCCTTCCATAAATCTTTTTTTTTTCTGTTCTGACTTTGTAGAAATGACTACTTTTCGCCCAATCGAAATGGTGCATGGACATATTTTGTTTCATATTATAAGAATTATTTTCAATATTATCGGTATTAAACTTGATTATCGACACATGAAAGTTTGTCAGCATTGTCAATATTTTTAACGTTAAAGTACCAATAGTTCGGTCACTACTCTATTAAGTTTGTCGATAACGTAGCTAATTTTGACGGTAAAGAAACATCAATTCGATCACTTCTCTGTTACGGGCTGTATTTCAGGATAACTCATCAATAAAGTGTCCAGTTATTCGTCCTATATCATACACTCAGTTCATTTGTATATCTGTTTGGTGACACTGACAGGTGATTAGAAATCAGTTATAATTATAACGGCCATCTGTATCTGTATCTGTATATTTTCTGCCAATATAGGCACACCTTCAGTATGAAGTCAATATATCCCTTCACCAATAGAATGTCATACAGTAGTGAATTACAATATCCAATCACCAATAGAATATATATAACGATGTACACTATTTACAAATGTCGGTATATCTTTACACACAAATCACACACGTTCTCATCTATAAAATCTAAAAATGAGTCCTTAATAAAAAATATGGGATTTGCAGTCCACACCCAACTTTTTTTTTCATTAAATAGGGCTATGATCTTAAATTATTTTTTCTAGATCTTTTCTGATCTAAATTTAAAAGTTTGTATCTGTGTAAATGAAGCTTATATATTAATGTTCTACAAGCAGGCTCTATATGGATGTTAATAAAAGCACAAAGTTCACTGGTTAGAGAGGTACCACAATAATTTACTAGATGATATGGATTGATAATAACATGGATGAAGTCTACATCTATATCATGCATATTGATGTTTAGTAGTTCTAGCACTTTGATATATTGTTCTCGGAGAGATTTCAAGAGAGACATTCTTTCAGCTTCTAAAGGTGTACATGAAATCAGAAAATGTGAAATAGTTTCATCCTCTTTACCGCAAACTCTGCAGACGGCAGATACATCATTTTGATTAAATTTTGCTCTATTTGTCTGTAAGATGTAATTGCCAGTTGCAAATCTGGTCCTAATGGGTAATTTGATTATGTCTCTACAATTTGATGTATTTGTTGTAAGAATTGGATGTATTCTTTTTGCCATATATTCACCAGATATGTATTTTAAGCTGGAGTATTTCTCTGATTCTTTATTAATTTTGTCATTCCAATAGGTATGTATTTTTTTGGTGATTAAACTTTTCCATTGTAATTTTCCTAAAGGGTTATTTAAAAAATCCTGACAGTCCAAAATGTCATATTTCAAACATATTTTCTTGATTTGGATGAACCAGCTATTACTTTGGTTTGTCTTTAAATGTAGTTGTCTTTCTGCTAGTCTCCATTCAATGGTAGATCTATCTGCTCTTGTAATATTTCCGTATAGAGATAATGCTTTGAGATGTAGTTCAGCCTCCATAGGTAGAGATCCACTTAAAATGTATACCGCAGGATCAGCTGTATTTTTGGCTAATGACAGTATTTGTTTTATCATTTTCTTATGGAATTGATGTATAGTATCCAAAATACGGCCAGATGGAAGTAAGATTTCAAGGCCATAGGTTAAAATAGGCATGACATAAGTATATAGGATCGTTATAGCTGTTCCAGGATCCAAACCATTCTTTCCATGTAGACCTGTACCCATAAGACTATAGAGTGATCGTCTTGCTTTTTTCATGTTCTCCTCAGCAGTAAGTTTTGCAGAATTTTTTTGACATTTTTGTATTCCAATGTGTGTGGAATGTTCTACAACTGGCATCGGATTTTTATTGATGTTCCAATAGTTTTCATCGATTTCAATAGATTTAGTAGAGGTACTAATTGGTATGACTACACTTTTTGTTGGTTGCAACGTGTAGCCCTCTCTCTTACTGAAGTTGGCAGCAATGTCTATCAACATTTGAAGTTCCATAGGGTTGTTTGAAATTATGGCTACATCATCAGCACAAGTTGGGGCACAGCATCCAATGTCACCTATATGTCCACCCAGTCCTGTTCCACTTAGAATATTCAATAGCGGATTAACATACAGTTTATATAAATCAGCGCTAATGGCTCCACCCTGTCGTACACCCTGTTCTATCTCAAAGATCTGTGAAGTGTTGTTTCTCCATTTTACGCATGAAGTTGCATTTTTATATAAGCTATCTATTAATATTATAGATTGGTCTGAAATACCGGCTTGATATAATCTCCGTATTAAATTTGAATGAACAACTACATCAAATGCAGATTTACCATCTAAAAGAGCTATATATGTTGGAAGTTTTAAATCTTTGCTCTCACGTTCAAACTCTTCGATCATAAGTTCACATAATAGAGGGGTGGTGTTTTCTGTAAATCCTCTTTGGAGTGGATTCTGATTTTTCAGGATAACTGGATTTTCCCTTATCTTGATTATTTTCTCTATAAGCTTGGAGTATGTTGGAGTTACGGTAATACCACGGTAGTTTTTAGCACTTTTAATATCACCCTTATTCTTATATACTGGGAACAATATTCCAATTTTGAGAATGTCAGATATGCAGCCAAATTCAAATGATTTATCAAAAAGTAATTGTAAATATTGTTGAAGTTGTTTTCCACCATGTATGATGTTTTCTGCATTAATGCCAAAGTAGTCAACTGCTTTATTTCTATTTAGATCAGATATTGCTTTTTCCATTTCTTTGTTTGTTATTGGGCAATGTTTGAAACGCTGTTTGCAAATGTCTATTATAATTTTAGCTTCATTTTCAATCAACTCAAGATATTCATTGTCGTAATTTGGATTTGGTATTTTCTTTGCCAGTTGATGGAAATGTGTACTCCAGCCCTCTATTATATCTTCATTATAAAATGTCTCATCATCGACATTTAACTGGTCAATAAACTTTGATAATTTTCCTCTTTGATTTTTAATGATCTTGTGGAACATTTTACGATCCGCTGTTCTAGCATCAACCAATTTTTGACGTTCACATAGCCTTCTTTTAGCAACTTCCAGTCTACATTCTTTTCTTAAAGCATGTGTCGTTTGTTTTTTATTTTTCAAATATAAATTATCAGTCTCTTTCGGTCTACCATTAATTTTCCATTTAAAAAATGCAATCTTTTTGTTTTTGAGAGCGACTTTAATTTCTTCATTCATAACTTGCAGTTTTGGTCTTTTCCTGCCAATTTTTCTAGTTGGGATCAGAGCTTGAGTAGACTGTTTAATGATTTCATTGAGTTGAGTAAATGCATTGGTTATGTCTTCAACAGATTTGATTTCTGAGTTCTTATTTGAGAGTTTGGAGTTGATGTTGTTTTCATACTTTTCCTTATCAATTCTATCCCAGTTAATTTTTGGTTTTAAAAAATCATTCAGTGTTTTTTGCTGAATTAAATAACGGCGATGTTGAAGGACCATTTTAATTGGATAATGGTCTGAGACATTAGCACCTATGTCTAGTTTCTTGATTTCAAGAACAGAATGTTTATATGAATTCTGGTATAGAAAATAGTCAATAGCTGTGGTATCATGGCCATTAGAGTGTATAAATGTGCTGCCAGTAAATTTTGTTTCTAAAGAATGATCTTCCATAAATTCAGTAAAGGAGGCCTTTCTTTGTGAGGATGGACCATTTATGATATCTTCATTAAGATCACCACCTATAATAATTTGATGAGTAAGTTTGTAAGTGCAGACTATTTCATTTAGAAGAGCTATGCAGTCTTGAAATTCATCTATATGGTCAGAAGTACCTTTACAAGGCAAATATACAGAAAGTATGATAAGATTGGGTTCACCAGATATTTCAATTCCTTGTATCCTCTCATTTCCTATGGTTAAAGGTGTTATAAGAGTGTCTAATTCTTTTTTCCATAAAATAGCAGTGCCACCATAGCCCCTAGGCATTTGAATAGGGGGAATTGGGTCCAATGTATCAACAGCTTTGCCAACTCCAGTAAATTTATCATTGATTTCATTTAGTAGAGGTAACTGGCAATCAAATAACCAATGTTCTTGTAAAAGAAAAATGTCAACATCACTTTCTGTTTCTTTAAAAAACGGGCCACAGGTTAAGATATTTTTACAATTAAAATCTAAAATATTCAGAGTCTCGTATGTACAAGTATTTACATCTTTCTCATTATTTACAAGTTCGGTTCTTTGTATCTGCTGGGGTTGAGGCTGGCCAGTTGTAAAAAATGAGTTTGTTGAGGAGTTGGATGAAAATATAGTGGCTGTCCAATGGTAGAAAAATAATGTTCAGAATTTTGAGTTTGCGATTGGTTTGTATGCTTTTCACTATTCTGAGAATTTCTATTCACTTTCTCTAAGTTACAATTGAACTTTGGCAGCTTGTTTTTGTCACAATACGTTGTGTGCTGAGTATTCACAGGTTTTGAGTTTATTGTAGACGTGTGAACATTTGTAGGTTGTATTTCAATAAGATTGTCTGTACAGATGTTGTGAGTAATCTCTGTATTTTGGTACGACGAAGAGTCTTCATTGTGTCCTTGTTGCCAATTATGATGATAGTTATAATAAGGTTGAGTATCTCTATACTGTCCTGAATAGCCATTGTTGTAATTCCAATAATTATCAGAGTAGTTTTGTCTTTCATAATTGTATTGAGGATTAGAACTCGTTTCAGTATTGTGTTCTGAATGATCATTGTTTGATTCTAATTTGTTCAATTCTTTGTCGATTTTATTAAGTACAAATTTTGTGACCCTTTTTCTCATGCCAATAATCAGTTCATCTTCCTCCTCTTTAATTTTAGATTGAGAATTTGTTGGATTAGAGTTGTTAACTACTGAATTTATAGGTATTTGCTCAATTCTAGTCTGTAAAGTTTTGATTGTATTTTCGAGCTCAATGTTTCTTATTTCAGCTTTATGTAATCTATCCATAACCTTTGTTTTTTCTTTCATATCTTCGTTGAGCATTGCTTCCTTTATTTTTAATTGCTCCTCTTTCTTTTTCAATTTTAGTTCTAGAGTTCTTAATTCTTTCATCTTACTTGATGTTTGTATTTCATTTTGAGTGTTGACAGTGTTATGATCTGACTGTTTATCTAAATTGGCCGTGTTTTTGGCAGAGCTTACAGATGTTATCAAATTTGGTGTAGTACCAGAATTGTTGATGTCCAAATTTTGAAGATTGGGAGATGTTTGTTTCACTACAGTTTGATGAAAATTTACTGAGTTTATGACGGTGTCTTGGTCCTCAATTCCAATACATGAGAAACATTGGTCGGTTGTTTTATCTAAACATTGATTATGAAATGTCATATCACAGTTGACACATTTATTTTCTATTTTATCCAAAGTGACATCACAACCATTACATTGTATTTCTTCTAGTAGTAGAGTTTTTGCTAAAGTGGAGGTTCCAGTTGATAGTATGCTTTTATTTCTGAAAATTTCTGAACTATTTGGTAAAGTTATACATCTGGATGGTGATTTAAGTGATAAATTGGAACATTTTTTACAGATGTAGTTTTGTTCATCTTTCTCAATGGTTTGTATATCTTTTTCCGAAAGTTTGTCGCACGAATAATGCACCCAATGGCCAAATTGACATAGTACAGCTCTAGATTTGCAAATTCTATTGCATTTGTGACATTTTTCAACAGCTTTATGGGGGTTGGATATGGCTGATGTTGGTTCTAAAGATGATTTAGAATGATCAATGGACTCTAATGCTGACTCTAATTTTGAGGCTAAATTTTTGTTCAAAAGTTCAACATTCACTTTTGCTCCTTGAATTGTTGTGTTTGACATAATCTTATGAATATGTATCACATCATTGTTTATGAAATGTTGTGTATTTCTCCCATTAATCAATAATGAGCATTTTGTAAGGTATGCATTAATGGTATAATTGAACGGGTCTGAATCTTTTGTCTTTATATGGAAAGTATACTGAACATTGTTGCTCTGTCTATCAGTAGCAGTTGTTTTGGTAAATTCATGTAGATTGGATTCCCCGTAGAATTTTTCACAGGCATGTATAAAGAGTTCAAAAGAAACTGCATCTAATTTTGACGTTATACCACCCTTTGTATTTTCATATTCAATTTCTGTTCTTTTGGTTGATTCTAATTTTTTCTTTAATGATTTCTCAATATTTAGTGTGTAGTTATTCTCATATTGATTTGTACACGAAATTTTACTGTCACTTTTGGTTTTTCTCAAAGATTTTCTTACTAGATCCATTATTGTTGTTCGTTATGTTGTATGCCCAGTTTTATATTACCAAAGAACCCTGTATGGCAGGACTGTTGCAACACAGATAACTAGACACTGTGGAAGGTCCCACCCTAGCCTAGCTATACTGTGTCAACGGTACCTGTGGAAGGTCCCACCCTGACCGCTAGTCAACAGCCTACCAACAGTCGTTCTTGACTTTATGCGCTATTTTCCTGAGCCAAACTCGAGCTAGATTGATATCTGGGTGGATCCCGTCTTTGTAAAGACTGAAATTATATTGATCAACTGCCTTCCGGCTTGATTCTTTTTTTGAGGTATTGACAGGGTGAAATAAATCAATTGAAAATCCTGGAGTTCTTGTTTCCAATGTGTTGTTTATATATCTGATGTGATCATTAATCTGAAGGATATGTTTAACAAGAGTGATGTCCTGATCAATAAATTGTTTAATGTCCGGATGTGAACGACGAGAATTCCATTCATATATTGAGTAGGGTGGTATTTCAAAAAAAGTTAATTTACAAGCTGGGTAATTCTTGAGAATTTCAGCAATTTTCTGAAAATTATTTATCACAGATTGAACAATTTCTTCAGGTTCTTGTCTCAGCTTTATATAAGGATGATTGTATTCAGTGAGGTCGCAAGTGCCAACCCAAATATAGAGTGAAATATTGCCTATTAGTGCAATTTCTGTTTCCAAATTATCACGTAACCACTTTAGACCTTGTTTTGAGTTACGGCCAGATTTATCCCACCATCTGATACTGTTTTCAATGGGTAAGCTACACTGTGCTTGTAGATATTTCCCCTTACTATCTGTGAGAACCACTGGGGTGAGTATTTGTTCGCCGTTGGGTGGCTCAAAGCTTTTTTTTAAATATTTAAGAAGCTTTTTATCCGTCATTAGCAATTGATAACACAGGTATAAAAGTATATATATATGGAAAACACAAATGCAGACAGCAAGTTAGGTTTAAATAAATGTCAAGCGTAAGCACAAACACACACAGATAAAAGTATATTTGGTGATGATGAAGCTAAAATACAGCTATATGCAAGTGATAAAATGTTTCTTGATGGAAAGGGTCATACACTGATGCAGGATCACAATTTCCAAAGCTTTAGTATTTCTTCACAATAAAAATTTCTGGATTTAAGAATTTTCTATTAAAATGTCAAGTATTATATTTACTTTGAAATAGATTATTTATTAAAATCTAAAAGTGGTGTGTGGACTGCAAAAACTCCTTTATCAGCCAAGGGCCGCCATGTTTTCTCGCTTTTTGATTTTGGCGGGTCACATGTAAAATGTTTTTCTGTCTAAAATTCGTAGGAATACTTTTTAAAAGGTAAAATTTATCACGCCAGTGTTATTATGCAATGTTATGATATGTTCCTGATACAAATAAACGCCAACAGTACAAGTAATTCTTCAAATTGAAGCACAATATAAAAAGACGTCCGTCACCATCCAACACCACACAACACAAGCCATCATCCTTATCACGCACATCTTCAAATAGACTGTCCTTACGCTAATTAAAAATTAAGCTCCGCCCGATCAGTTGAAATAACATTGGTAATAACTGAACATGCTGAAGTGGATCTCCATTACAATAACTCACCTGACAATAAACCTTAATTTGGCTTGGATATATCAAATAACATCTTTATAGCAGAATATACATGTAAGAGCGGTACCCTAAGCAATGATACACCACTGGTGCCTCCAAATGATGATGGATGATTTTTCATGATTTTGTTTATCGTGGTTTTTTTTCAAGTCCCTAAGCGATACAAGTCATGAATGTATTATTAGGGGACGACCATTTGATATTCTGGGGGGGGGGGGGGGGGGGCAGGAGGATTTTGAAAATAAATAACTCAGCCTTGAAAATAACAAAAATAAATGGTTTGTTATGTGGTAGTTGGGAAATAAATAACCTGACCTATAATTTATTGAAAATAAATAACTTGGCAGGTCTATTAGGGGACCACCATTTGATATTCTGGGGGGGGGGGGGGGGGGGGCAGGAGGATTTTGAAAATAAATAACTCAGCCTTGATAATCACAAAAATAAATGGTTTGTTCTGTGGTAGTTTGAAAATAAATTACCTGATCTGCAATGTATTGAAAATAAATAACTCAGCAGGTCTAATCTTAAGTATGAGA
Organism: Mytilus galloprovincialis; assembly: GCA_037788925.1. Classification (NCBI taxonomy): domain Eukaryota; kingdom Metazoa; phylum Mollusca; class Bivalvia; order Mytilida; family Mytilidae; genus Mytilus; species Mytilus galloprovincialis. The sequence goes on along the minus strand of CM075333.1, from coordinate 85,353,620 downwards.
TGGTACCAGATTCTTCATAAATTCAACTTTTTTCCCCAAAAAAATCGGGAAACAATTCCCAAATTTTTTAATAACAAAAGTATAAATATTATTTAAATATACTTGAAATGTCTGAAAATTGGTTTCATTTAACTTGAGGTATATATTGTCTCAGGAAACCTTACCTCACTTTTATTTTAACAGGGCTGTAACTCCATTCGCGCCCTATGCGACACATGGCGCTAACGGGAGTTGTAAGCTGTAAGTAACTACATGTAGGAAATTTCAAAACCAAAAGCTTGTCTCCATATCAAATTGTGTTCACGGCCTTGCAAGAAGAAAGTCTTATTTTCCCTCAGACTTATAGTCCTGATTTTTCGGGATCAGTTTCTTATTTATTTGTCTTTTGTTCATTAACTGCCCTTCTGTATTCTGTTAGTGTTGCATTCCTTTTGTAATCTAGTAATTTTGTTATGAACTTGATCATGAGTTTAAAAAAAAAAGCAGCCACAGACTTAACTGTGTGAATTCCATTTTTGCTTTATCATGCACATTGGTCTTTTCATGTTGTCCCTAGAAACTTCAGTTTTACACCATGTACACTGAATTTATACATTTTGCTTTGAGACCAAAATAAATATTGTCAAAAAATTATTAAAACAAAACTTCATTTTCAGATTATGAAAGGGTCTTCAGAACACCCAGAAAGCATGATTTTGCAACATTTGTTCTATAGCTTCTTGGGCTTCAGTGGCTCCAAAACCCTTCAAAAAAAAGTTTGCCTTGCTCCGCTCGGCATAGTATGTTTGCCAATACATTTAAAAGTGCCTAGTTATAACAAAACTTTAATACTATGTATGTATGCAATACATGTTTATGCAGTTGGGAATTTAAAAGATTCATTTCTGCAGAGGGGGAGGGTTAATCTAATTAATGACTTGACTATACTATATGTATTATTTATAATAAACAAATCATTTCAAAATTGTATGTTTTCGAATATCAAAAATATAGTTGTGAAAATGAATAATCAGTCTCCCTTGCTTTAAAGAAAATGAAAAATCTTGCTTCAACAGTGCAGAAAATGAATAATCTGTCCTCTTAGTTTACGAAAATAAATAGCCGATCAAAAACAAATCCTCCTGCCCCCCCTCCCCCCCAGAATATCAAATGGTCATCCCCTTAATGAAATATGACGGCTCACCTATCATTTGCCTATTTTACGGATACATAATCGCAGATAACTTTAATTTATAGTTGGATATAAAATGAAAGTAGACTTACAGGCAAAACGTTAGAATCAGAAGCAAAATGGTCAACAGCCATCCTGGTACAGAGATAACTCCGAGTAGCTCCATTGTATATATCTTAAAATTTACCTGAATTAATACATATCACATGTATCAGTGTGTATATTATCAATACTTATATTCTATTTATATACTATATATGAACTCTTACGTTGCATAAAGTTTATTTATCACATGAAAAACGTTAATGTGAAATGAAGATCATGTGATACTTGTTTTTTAATTCTGTTTTTTTACTTTTATTCAACGAGTATTACATGTATTAACAGTATATAATCGTCAGAAATGAAGGACTACTGAAAACCTAAAGAAGAAGAAGAAGAAGCCCTAATTTGATTTTCACTCTGCTTTCAATTGGATTATAAACGCCTCGTTTTACGATATGAGAATTAAACTATTGATAAATGGATTACAATTTGGTTTTGATCTACGCCGCCTCATAAGATTCTTATAACATAAAAGCTATATTGCGGCTATTTTCAAACATTTACAGCTAGGTATTTTATTAATCAGATTGATTGAATGAATGTTGGTGCTTTACGCCACTTTTAGGCGGCACTTTCGGGCTATTTCGTGGCGGACAGTTTTTATTGAGTGCCCGTAAGAAACCACCGACCTTCAATACGAAAACACAATACAAGTCAATTAAGATTGGAGTCGAGTGCAACCACACGAGCAGGGTTTGAACTCACAACCTCAGTGTTGACTGACTAGGGATTACAGTAGAAGAACTACTTAGACCACTTGTCCACCGAAAATTACTTATTTCATAAATGAAATTCGACACTAAGACTTCGTGATAAAGATTTAAATCATGTATTACTGAAACAAAATATTTAAATTTTAGAATATATTCCAATTTCTTTTTAAAATGATTTGTTTGTTAAAGACGTGAAAACAAATGGCAATGATAATACTTAAAACCCAAAAGCTAAGGCATATGTAAAATGACGACATTTTGGTGAAATTCTTCCAAAAGTAGTGACACTTGCGAGAAAACAGGACGGTGTGTATAGTTAACAATATTAAAAGAAACGTTAATAATGTTGCGGCACACAGCACCTTTTTCAAAGTTTATCAGGGTCATTTTCTTGATTTTGGAGATACAGTTAACTTTGATTTCTTGTTCTGAAAAGAGTAGAAAGGTAGGAGAGTAATACGAAAAGATAATGGCTTACATGTACTACTGAAATACCTATGAAATTAATATGTCTGTCTATTTCAAAGTCGACGTGTCGCTTACTTTGTTTATAAACTATTCACCTTTCTTTTTGCAAGGTGAATGGATTAAGTCAACGTTTGTTCAATATCCAGTGGCAAATCAAATATATAGTTAAAGGTTAGACAATACTTGGTCATGTGTTATGAAGATTTAAGCCAAAGGCGAAGCCGAGGGCTTAAATCTTCATAAAACATGACCAAGTATTGTCTGACCAATTTAGAACATATTCACACTTTACATAATAATACAAAATTAGCCTTTCCCATTGTAATATTCAAACCTTAATAAGAGTTCACTTTTCATAATGAAACAAATGTAAAACATAGGTAATCATCATTTTAATGGATGAAATGAAATAGCACTGACATAGTTTGTGAGGACCGAATGGATAAATTGCTTTTCTTCTGCTTCAGGTAAAATTCAATACTTTTATACCTTGAGATTTTTTTTAATTTTGAAAAGAAACACAATGGTATGTAAATCCCCTTTTTGAAAGTTGATTTTTTTTATAAATAAAAAACTCTGTATAAGCATTTAAATTCAGACCATAAACATTAAATTGAAAATTTTATATGTATTGTGTTCCACCGAAAAAACAAATACTTTGCTTTACATGTATATATCAGTAGTCTGGCATTGTTGTCTTGAAAAAAAATCCCTCAAATGCCAGGTATATAATAAATAGATATTTTTTAACCTACATCCTTACCCCCATTGTTTTTATTTATTCTATATATGTGTCCCATTAGAAAATGTATGAAAATTTGCAAAATTCAAAATGTTTTGTTTTAATCTTTGCTCTTTCATCTTCAATCAGTAGGCTCTTTTCCCAGGGAAAATGCCTCAGGGGATTGTACACTTCATTACTGCAGTTATTAAGAGTTCACTTTCATAATAAACTGACAATGAAAAGTCATTCATGTATACCATTTCATAGTGCATGGAAAACTATGTACTATGAAAGTTAGAGGGGAAAAAACTGACTTTTCATTGGACGAGAAGGGGTGAGTATGTTCTAAACATTTTTTAAGATGTCACTCACTATGATTACTCATTTGTCATATTAATTTTCCATTGTATTTCACATTACTTGACAAAATGGGTTTATTGCTTCAAATTGAATTTTGTTTCCTTGATATTACAAATTTCGTGTCTGGGGTATTTTCAGTTCTTTTTTTTTTTTTTTATTGTTTTTTTTTAATCTTAATTACATTTCAGATTTCTTATCTAGTTTCCACATTTTTTTTTTTTACTAAATCCCAGTCTTACCTCAATTGAGCACTCTAATAATTTCCCAAATCTACTTTGTTATATGATTTATAATTGTACTTTCTTATTTTCGACCAGACTCAAGCTAGCGAACAATAAGATAGAGAACAATAAGATGCATCAAGCTATAATTGTTATTTTGTGTTTTTTGTCAATCTGATGATTCGAGCATTTTGTTGTTTTTTTTTTAATTTCGACTGATATTCCTAGTTATGAAGTGCTGTATCACCACTGTCCCAGGTAAAAATGGGCGAAAGATACCAGAGAGACGGTCAATCTAATAGATCGAAAATAAATTGGCAATGCCATGGATAAAAAAGAAAAAAGACAAACAAACAAACAAATAATAGAACACAAGACACAACATAGAAAACTAAAGACTAAGCAACATGAACACCAACAATCAAAGAGCTGAATAGCTCTGAGCGGAAAGACGGCCCTTGTCTCTTCTTTTTTTTTGGGGGGAGGGGGTATCTTTTGATAGTCTTCATATAAAGAATGAAAAAAAGAACAGCTAGAACATGTAGAAAAGTTGACAATCTTGAAGTCAATTGTTGTTGTTTAATCTAATTTTGTTTCCTTACTTTAGGATTCAATTTGGACCAAGAGATCTGCATCTTCTAAATCTAAACATTCGATTTAAGTCTGTTTTTTTGTGATATACATTTGACGTGAAACTGTACTTATGTATCCCGTCATACTTTGAACCACACAATTATTTTATTAATTATTATTACTTTTACTGTTAAATCTGTTTTCTGTTATATCTACTTAACGTGACTCTGCATTTATGTATGCCGTCATACTTTAAACGACAAAATTATTTTTATGTCTACCTGTGCGAATTTCAAACGCGCAATTTTACACCAGTACTGAAAACTTTCTATCCTTTATGGGTAGACTTTACACAGATAAATTAAGTCGTATAAGAAAAACAAAATGAGTATGTTAAATTTGATGTATGCCTTTTTGTGCTTCTTCGTTACATTTGTTGTTTTTATAGTGATATTAAGATGATAACACAATATTGACTGCTGTACCCCTATTTTTGACATTTTTTAAACTTTGAGTATGTTTGTTTTGTTCATGCATCGTTGACAATGTAATGGAATTTGATACGACTGTCATACAAGTGAGAGGTTTAGCAAGCTATAAAACCAGGTTCAACCCACCATTTTCTACATTAGAGAATGACTGTACCAAGTCAGGAATATGACAGTTGTTATCCATTCGTTTGATGTGTTTGGACTTTTGATTTTGCCTTTTGATTTTGGATTTTCCTTTTTGAATTTTCCTCGGAGTTCAGTATTTTTGTGTTTTTACTTTTTGATAGTTAATTATGTAAAATTCAACTGATTTCTGTCATTTAACAACAACTACAATGTTTTCTGAAATCTTAATTGTGTACCACTGAACTGCAGGCTAGGCCATTTTCCCATGTTTTGTGACAGTACTCTAAGATTTTTAATTTTTTTCTTAAGAAAGTTAGGACTGAAAAATCCATTTAATTTTAAATTTCCATTGATAAAGTTCCCAGTTACAACTCTCATCACAGGGATACAGGTACTAATAAAAAATAATATGATTGATGTAAACTGTGTGAAGCTTGTTTCCAGATCCTACATTTTGAAATATTTGTTAATTTCATGAATAACTAGGTTTAAATTATAAAATGCAGTTTTTTTTTTTTATTTTATTTTTTTACCATTACAATGATTTATTTGTTGGTACACACAATTTAAAGTTTTAATGGAAGACTACTAATCATGCTAATCATATACTAAATGTCACATTTTCAAGTTTTATTTTAGTGGATAATTACTCATCAATTGAGGTGCTCCTGATTTGGAGGAAGATTCACAAAACAGAATTTTACAGAAAAAATGAAAAAAATCGTTTCTCTCCCCAATCTCATGTATCTCCACGAACTTTTACTTTGAAAGTTGTTGACCTACAAATTAAAGTATTGCATGTTGATGTTTGAATCATCTACAGCAAACATAATTATGTTTACATTTAACAAATAACAATTTATAATTAGTGCACAAACTCTGAGAATGATTTAAATAACCAGTGAAGGATATCCCTGCTTCTGCATAGTTTGGCATTCCAACAATGACGTCATTATAAAACATAATGTAGGTTGGATATATTTAGAATATCTCGTCATACTGATTTTTCCGGATTGTAAAAGAAACGTAAATAGTGTAAAAGAGAGCTCAAAATACGATAATTTCGCTAGAAACAGAAGGGAAATGTGTAGAAAAGTGTTTAAAGTCAATCTATTCATTTGTGTGTTTCCTTCTCATCAATCTCAGTAGTAAGATTTGTTGGGGGGTTTTCCACGCTATAAAAACAAAATGAATGATGTGAGGGAATGTCACTCTGGTCAACCCCATAGGGGATTGACGGCTTGAAGCCGTCTTTCCCCAAAAACGATAGGTTACATTCGTGAACCGCTACGGAATTTTAATTACGACATAAGGAACATACATGTATCTGATATCAATTGTGAAACGGATTTTCCATAACGGTCAACCAACTCGTGATGGCGTCCGTAAAATTTACGAAGGAGGGCTTATGTGTTTGCCTGTTCCAAGTCACGAGCCTTCAATTCATGCAGTGGTTGTAGTTGGTTGCTGTATGGCGTGTGTTTTTTTACATACATTAGGCTGTTTTCGTTTGATTTGTTTTTCATATTGCCATGTTGTGGCCTTTTTTATCCGACTTTTGCTAATGAGGTCGTAGCCTTGGTCTATGATCGCTAAAATCTTTGCCATTGACAATCTTACCACATCGTCTTACTTATACATTAGGGAAATGAAATATGTAATCCTTGTTCTGGTGATGCTGATTGAGTAATAAATTACATATCTATAAAATATAATACTTACCAGTACACACAATATCTACCTTTACTCTGTATTCTATGTTTAGAACGTTATTGCTAGTCTTTTCGTTTCTAAAAATCATGTCCGCGTTCTGTCTAATGTAACTGTTTTACATATTTGGATCCTCTCATTTAGACGTTAACAACCGTATCTGAATTCTCATTATTATTCGTTGGATCCAATTTTCGAAGGTTTCGTGGGTACAAGTGAACCACGAATTCAAATGATCAACGAATAACATATTTTCAATATGCATTGTATACACAGATTGGCAAAACCACGAAAGCAAATATCCACGAAAATGCAAGTTTTCAGCAATTCACGAAAATTAATACTCAAGAAAGTAAATGAATAAACTCGACAGTATAAATTTGGTATATAGCAACTGAACCAAGTTAACCGATATCACAATTATACACAACATATGAATAAACGAATTAATGAGTTTATGAGTTCAACGAATGAATGAATGGAAATAACAATTTTACTACATATTGACGGATACGTTTTCATTTTTAATTTGTCTTTATTATATTATTAACATGTTACAAGATATTCAGTCACAATACAATTAGTTTTCGTGTATAAATTGTTTTACAATTGTCATTTCGGGGCCTTTTTTAGTTGACTATGCGGTATGGGCTTTGCTCATTGTTGAAGGCTGTACGGTGACCTATTGTTATTAATTCAGTCTGTGTCATTTGGTCTCTTGTGGAGAGTTGTCTCATTTGGCAATCATATCACATCTTCTTTTTTATAGGTATACTAGTACAGTTGTATGTGCAATTAGCACATTCATCCAATTGGTTTAAAAAATGTATGTATATTTTTAATATTATATATTTGTTGATGTGTGTCAGGAGTTGGAGCCTGAATTTCAGTCAGTTTATTGTAATTTTATGTATTTATTGATGTGTGTCAGGAATTGGAGTCTTAATTTCAGTCAGTTTATTGTAATTTTATGTATTTGTAAGTGTGTGTCAGGATTTGGAATCTGAAGTTCAGTCAGTTTATTGTATTTTATGTACATGTATTTGTTAGTGTGTGTCAGGAGTTAGAATCTTAATTTTGCTTCGTTTATCGTTGTTTATCGCATTTGTATTTTCTTTTCGTTTATTCTTTTGTGAATTAATTACTTGGTCGTTGATTTTCTCGTTTGAATTTTTTTACACTTTGTTTTGATTTATTAAAGATGTGGAATGATTGCCGATGAGACAACTCTACACCAGAGACTAAATGGCATAAATGTTAACAACTATTGGTCACCGTCCGATGATCAACACTGAAATAAACCCGTACCTCATAAAAAGCTATAAACCCCGAACTTTTATAGGTTATTAGACTGAATTGGGTTTTGACCATTTTGAATGCCTCGTGGTATCCCATGGTTGCTCATATTAACGTCATTTTGTCTCTTGTGGAGAGTTCAGTTGTCTCGTTGACAATCTTACCACATGTTCATATTTGTATTATGTTTGAGTGACAGTACTAATAAAGTATTATTGAAATTGAGAGTTGTGTTCAATGTGTATTTCTGCCATTGCCACACTCTTTAATTGCCATCTTTATCTGTTGTACTTTCTAAAAACATAAACGATCTAGCATGGTGATACATGATTAAATACAAAAACAAATATACGTCAGTTTTGTATTACAAAATGTGTTAGTACATGCTGATTTGTGAAGTTTCTCATTTGTTGTTGTTTATGAGTTTAATGTCTTACCTATTTTAATCTGTATCGAGCTATTTGAGCTAAACGTTTTCCCATTGTAACTGTTTTGTGCCACACAAATATAGACGTCTGATTCCCCAACAGTAGCATTTGTAATGAGCTGGGATCCAGTTCCTATGACTGTGTATTGCTGGGACATTTTGTACCATTTATAGTCTTCATTTCTAACAGCTGGGTTACCATCTGATGTACAAGTCAAAGTTGTTCGTCCTGGGCCAAAAGTGTCATGTAAATGTGACTTTGTTACTGTAACATTCCTCACGCTGTCTGTGTGTAATATATATAAATGTTAATTAATTACGAGGTAGATGTTTGTAGCGACATTTTGACAGCTAGAGTACTTCTGCTGGTATAATTTAATTTATAATGAATAATAAAAACGGCAAAAAAACAAATGATGTTTTTCCTTTAAAAAATTTAAATTGACAAACTTACTTTGAGAATTTGTTATCATTTACTTCTTTGTTTGGTATTAATTTTACTCTTTTCAGTACAATTCGCTTTTGGTAACAGTTTGATCATCAGTACAAACAAAAGTTGAGGTTTTCAAATCTTGTCAAATCAAAAATTAAAAAATATGTTTGGTTTATAACAAAGGAAATTGATTGTTTATTTGCGCGTCCGACAATACATAATCCATCGATTATCACTTGATGTTGTGACTATTTACTGATTACGGACAGGGTGATGGGTACAAAAAACATGTAAATATAAAAAAAGGATGATGTGGTATGATTGTCAATGAATGAACTCTTCACAAGACACCAAAATGACTCAGAAATTAACAAATATATGTCACCGTTAAGCCTTCAACAATGAGTAAATCTCATTACGTTTAGTCAGCAATAAAAGCCCTGAAATGACCAATGGAAACAAATTCAAACGAGAAAACTAACGGTATAACTAATGTACAAATAAAATGTACAAAACACAAATATGTAACACAGCAACAAACTACAACCACTGATTAAGAATTACTTCAGCTTTCAAGGCCATGTGCTCAACGGAATTTAACATAGTATATAATAATATGTACGCTGTCCGCTTATAGTAAATGTTATACAACTAGTATATTCTTTTATCTCGCTTACTGACTATAAATAAAGAATATCTGTTATAGATGTTTTTGCTATAAAAGATGTGAAGATCATTGATTTTATTATTTTTGTAGTGTATTAAACAAGTTGGATGTTTAAGATAAAATATTGGTTCTTCCAATCTAATTGGTTGTTAAGACTTTTGTCGGCTCTACACTTCACTCCCCCACAATTTTTCAAATAATTATTTATTAGATAATATAGCACTATGATAATTGCTATTTCCCCCTAAAACACGGTCACACTAAATAGATTATGCCATTAGAACAGCATTTTAAATTAAGAGGAAAATCTTACAATAAACATTTATCATGTTCGTTTGTTTATATAAATTTCCCTGTGGCACATCTTGATAAACCACTTGACATCTCACTACTGCGTTGTTGTCCAGACTTTCCACCTGAAGTGTGAGCTGACTGGTACCGTTAAATGTGCAGGTTCCTGGCATTTCAAGTCCTGTTGTAGTCACGTTGTCATACAGCGATTCTTGTATTGAAATACCATTGGCGTTACGTCTATATACAATCCATCTAAATTTACCCATTGGTTTTCCAACATTTCCAGTGCACGTGAAGACAACTGACATTCCTTCTTCTATCCCAGCCGAGGGTATATAGCTTGGTACACTGTCTGGGAATGTTGGGCTTGCTTTAATTAAGAAAGTATATTATAACATTCAATCGGAATCTATGATTTAATTGCTGTTTACCTTAAATGTATCTGCAGTCTTAAATTAATACAGGATTTCCTAATGGAACTACTATTTCATTTTAAGGGGTGCTCGGATGACAAATTGTGTCCTGCATCTTTTTTAGCTGTACTCTCAGTCCTAACCCCCCTAAAAATAAAATAGTATCTCCTTATCGAGAATAAGTAAAATACATAAATCATTTGTATGATAGTTCGTGATCTGTACTATATTACATTGTTTCAACTTTAATCATTAGAATTCAATTTGATTTCGTACCTTCCACGTATATGGCTGTTGCGTTTGATTCTTGGATCTGCGTACCAATATTACTGTCATAAGTCACTCTACATTTGTACATGGTTTCATCTATACATTCAGTTTGATTGAATATCAGTACAGCAACATTAGAAGATTGATTGGGATTATTCATCGTAACTCTTCCATTTAGGTAGTTCCCGTCCATTCGAAGTCTGCCATCTTTTCTTCTATTTTCAGGATAAAATGCGACTATTGTTCTATATTGACCGTTCAATTCAGCTGATATGTCGATAGAATATATATCATCCCCGGTCTCTGGGTTGTATGAACATCGTAATTCCAAATCACTAAGTCCAAGAACAGCATGACCAACAGTACTAATCTGGAGATTTGTTAAGCATTCTACCCCTGTGTATACGAATAATATTTATTTTAATTGTCATATTTCATTCAATAAATAAATCTTTTTTTGAATAAAATTTTCGGTATTGTCGCATGTGAGGGCCTGGATATGATTTACACAGTAGAGAATAATGGGCCAATACTACCGAAAATATATAAAGAATACAAAATAATTGGCCAATACTACCGAAAATATAGAAATATTAGAGAATAATGGGTAACATTCATAAATAAAAAATACAAATGCCTAATAAATTAAAGAATACAAAATCGGAGGACCCCTCCCTTTTTTCATGTGTAGTATTTTTTTCTCTCGCCATATGCATAATGTCATTAAATGGACGGGTAGTCTAACTATAAACCACTAATTAACCGCAACTTCGAGGTATAATTTTAAACATAATGTGGCCATAGAACACCATGCTCGCTACGCATAATTCTATGTTATGTGAAATATGGGCCTTAATTTGGTATATATAACTTTAAAAGTTCACATCTTAATGAACATTTGTACTACAGTTCTAGTTGATATAAAGACAACTGCATGATAAATTACTTTAAACCACAGCTTTAATTAGCCTGATACGAGGCGAACAAACGAGCGACATTACACATGTTACAGTACGGAGAACAAAATTCCCATGTGGTGCATAAAAACAAAAACAGCACAATAAAAAAGGGCGGAGGATAATTGATAAATAATTTCTGTACTAAGTCACCAATGAATGAGCCGTTTCAATACAGGCACTTTTCTCAGAAAAAATCCTATATACCTTAATGTTATATAAGGTATATAGGGGGAGGGGGAATCTGAGACAAGTGCAAGTGGTTCTCAAGTCAAGAAACGCTAATCTGTGTTACTTTTGCAGTTGGTTTGATGTCTAATTGATGTATACCCAGGTTGTCGTGTGGACTAGCGGGACGGCTACAGTGCAGGCGATTTGGTGTCACGATATCTCAGTAGCATGGGTTCGAATCCCGGCGAGGGAAGAACAAAAAATTTGCGAACGCAAATTTACAGGTCTTACATTGTTGGGTTGATGTTTAGACGAGTTGTATATATATGTCTAGCGGGACGGCTACAATGCAGGCGATTTGGTGTCACGATATCCCAGTAGCATGGGTTCGAATCCAGGTGAGGGAAGAACATAAAATTTGCGAAAGCAAATTTACAGATCTAACATTGTTGGGTGTATATATTATATAATTGTTTAGTCTTCAACTACAAAGCACATGCTTGATATCTGACTTACCCTTCAAACAAATAAGGAGCAAAAAGGTGTACAAATACAAAACACGCTTCATTTAGAATGTCACAAACAGGAAGAGATTTAAAGTGTATGCTTAGTTTCATTATCATACCTAACGAAACCCTGTGTTATCTTCCGGTCGTATAAATATACAAGATGTGTACGATATTTTTCTAATTTTGTATTAAATTCCATACGCACTTTGGTAGCAAACTTACCGTGATAAAAGAATTTAAATCCTATATATTGATCATATGAAAGGAAATATTGCTCTAGTGTGTAATAAAAATATAATATCATGAGTTGTATGCTGGGATAAATACTTGTAAACATACAGTTTTAAGAAATATCTTAGGCAGCAACCATTTGATTTTCTGGGGGGGGCTATGGTTTTTTTTGGAAAAAAAAGTTTGTTTCCAGTTTTTGGAGAAAAAAATAATTTGTTTTTGATTCTGAGAAAAAACAATTGTTTGTTTCACCCTCAGCTGCCACTATATGTAATGTTAAAATTGAAAGAAAAAAATTGTTTTCGACTTGTCGTGAAAAAAATAGATTGTATTTCGCAGCAGGCGAAAAAAAAAGTTTGTACAGAAAAAAAAACCATAGCCCCCCCCCCCCCCCCCCAGAAAATCAAATGGTTGCTGCCTTAGGGTGGAGTTTGGAGAAAAGGCGATTTAAATAACGGTTATATATATACATGAAATTTTTACAAAAGTGAAAATCGTTCTTATTATACTTCAAATGTTGCCCAGCATTGTGAGCTTTTCCATTTTTCATAGAACATTAAGTCTGAGCCGCCAAAGTAAGTTACCGATACCCACCCTATGAGGTTAACAGTTTTCTTTTGATTTTTCTGATAAAGAAATAACCTCAACTCAATTAAATACTAAACATAGATTGAAATATATAACCAAATTTATCAATACCATTTTTCCATACTCTACAATACTCTAGTATGGTAATTCCTCATGCGAAATTAGAAGGTCTGCCAGATCATAACATTAAAAACAGAGTATTTCAAAGAGCTTGAATCGCTCACCTGGTAAACATATGCCATTTTGATTTTAATTATACTTTATTGCAATACGTAATGTTCTTCGTATTTGTAATATGCTATACAAGGAGATGTGTTATTAGTGCCAATGAGACAGCTCTCCATTCAAGCCAATTCAACCAAAGTATGGCTTTCAACACGGAGTCGTGGCTCACACAGTCCGAACAGCAAGCTATAAAGGGCCCAAAATGACTCGTGTAAAACAGTGAATTCAAGAAACCCAACGGTCTAATCTATTATAAGAAAAAAAAAAAAAAAACATGAAACATCTATGAACCACAGATTCAAACGACAACCACTGAAAAACCGGCTCCTGGCATAGGACATATCTAGTACAGCTTTCAAGATAGCCAAAATCTTAGAAATTTGCTTAAAATTAACTTTAATTTCGATTATCCAAATTTTATTTAACATTTTTTTCTCCTCAAAATTCCAAATAATCATTAGTAGAGACAGTTTTCTCATTTTAACAATTCTTCTAAATAATACGTTTAAAATGCTTGACTCACTATTTGATCGACAATATATTTTCTACTTTGGTAGATAGATATCTCATTAAAATTATATCTAACTGGTTCTGAATATGACAATAAAAAAAACTACCAACATTTAAGGTCTGTATCATATCTTGATCTCTTGCTACAAATGGCATATATGTAGAACTGTAAACAAGGACCTACGACAAACAGAATGATAAAATTTTCCCCATTATAAACTCCCCCCCCCCCCCCCCCCCCCCCCCCCGCAAAAAAATTGCATTAGATGTTACATGTGTGCATGTATACGATATCCAGACTCCATTAAAGAATGGATGGATGGATTGATGTTTAACATACGATGACAAATATAAAAGAGGGCGAAAGATATCAGAGAGACATTCAAACTCATAAATCGAAAATGAACTGACAACGCCATTGCTAAATAAGAAAAAGACAAACAATAGTACACAAATCATAATATTGAAAAATAAAGACCAAGCAACACGAATCAAACCCAAAACTCGGGATGTTCTCAGATGCTGCGGAAGGGTTATATAGATGCTTGATTTCTTGATTGACAACATACTTGTTACGTTCGGAGGACGTGTTTTTCAACAGACTGTCGGCATTCCAAAGGGAACAAACTGTGCCCCTCTACTTTTCGACTTGTTTCTTTATTATAATGAGGCGGACTTCATACAGGAACTTCTTAGGAAGAAAGATAAGAAGTTAGCAATATCCTTTGACTCTACTTTCCGCTATAGAGATGATGTTCTTTCACTAAATAATTCAAAATTTGGTGACTATGTGGAACGCATCTATCCCATCGAGCTAGAGATAAAGGATACCACAGATACAGTTAGGTCGGCCTCATATCTTGACTTACATCTAGAAATTGACAATGAGGGTCGGTTGAAAACAAAACTTTACGACAAAAGAGATGATTTCAGCCTTCCAATTGTGAACTTTCCATTTCTAAGTAGCAACATTCCAGCAGCACCTGCATACGGGGTATATATCCCCCAATTGATACGATATTCCCGTGCTTGCATTTCCTATCATGATTTTCTTGATAGAGTGTTGCTGCTTACAAGGAAGCTATTAAACCAAGAGTTCCAAATGGTACAGTTGAAATCATCTCTTCGTAAATTGTACGGACGTCATCACGAGTTGGTTGACCGTTATGGAATAACGGTTTCACAAATTTATGATATCGGATATGTTCCTTTAATACGTCGTAACTACAATCCCCTTCCCTTTCATGAATGTGACCTACCGAATAAGACTATTTACCGGATTTGTTATCACATAAGCAACACGACGGGTGCCACATGTGGAGCAGGATCTGCTTACCCTTCCGGAGCACCTGAGATCACCCCTAGTTTTTTGGGGGGTTCGTGTTGTTTATTCTTTAGTTTTCTATGTTGTCATGTGTGCTGTTTTTTGTTTGTCTTTTTCATTTTTAGCCATGGCGTTGTCAGTTTGTTTTAGATTTATGAGTTTGACTGTCCCTTTGGTATCTTTCGTCCCTCTTTTATATACAAATCAGGAAAGGGAAAGAAATGATTATGGACCCTTCTTTTTTTTCGACATACACACTGAGCCTAATGTTTTAATGTGCTAAGTTATGATTTAAAGTCAGCAAAAAAGACTTGTCATCCTTCATAGATTCTTATTTACACTCTTGGAAGACCGGTTTTTGCTCTTACTCCTAAATCTCTCATGCTACTTGGAAAAGCAGCATATACACATGCATTTCGTTTAACCTGACAAGAACAATACAATGACCTTCTTTACACAAGGTAAGCATACCAACATATCTCACTCCATTTGGAGTTCCTGCAATTCCCTCAGTTTTAATCCCTTGAGTAGATTTTTCATAGGATTTACTAGTTTTGACTTCAGTAAGTTACTGCTGTCCTTATTCTTTCAAATATTCAGAATTTTATTACACTCGAATTCGAACTTTGTCCTTGTTTCTCCATGGAAATAAGATTTGCCAATGCTAATACAACTGCATACCAATTATCATTGATCTACCACCAGTGTTTCCCCACTATCAACTGACCTAATCACAAACTAAAACATGTAAACTAAGCAAACGTTTTAAAGTCAATAGACCATGACTGAGAGGGAAGAGTCAAATAATCTCCATGGTGATGAGATGTGCCAATGCTAATACAACCGCATACAAAATGTCATTGACCTACCACCAGTTTTTACCCATTAACTGACCTAATCACAAACTCAAACCTATCAACTAAGCAAATGTTTCAAAGTCAATAGACCATGACTGAGAGGAAAGGGCCAACTAATATCCATGGTAATGAGATGTGCTACTGCTAATACAACTGCATATCAAATATCATTGACCTACCACGAGTGTTTACCCATTAACTGACCTAATCACAAACTAATACATGTCAACTAAGCAAATGTTTTAAAGTCAACAGACTCTGGCTGAGGGGGCAGGCCAAATAATCTCCCTGAAGATGAGATATGCAAATATTTATACAAATGCATACCACATATCATGGACCTACCACTAGTGGTACACTATAAACTGACCTTATCACAAAATAATAGATGTAAGTGCTTCAAAGTCAATAGACCATGACTGAGGTGGAAGGGCCAAATAATCTCCATGGTAATGAGATGTGTCAATGTTGATACAACTGCATACAAAATATCCTTGACCTACCACTAGTGGTTCACAATAAACAGACCTAAGCGCAAACAAATGCATTGTTAACGCCATCACCACCATCAACGCTTAAAACAGCATACCTATGTCTCGCTTTTTGACTACATCAAGGCAAGACAAAAATGAAAATTTGTCATTGCAAACAGGTTTTAATAACAGTATTTGAGAAAATGTATGCATTACATCATACTAGTATCCTAATATAATATATTTAATAATTTGCATTCAATCATACAGTTTAAGAATATACTGAACAATTTCTTTACTTATAAAGGTACAATGTAAATATTTTTTTGTTTCATGTCTGATAACCACAATTATTTTTACAAGGTACATGCAATGGGCAGATCCAGAAAAATATTATAAATAAAATTGAGAATGGAAAGCAGATTTCAAAAGGAATTTTTATCAGAATCCTTACCGTTCAAGAAAAATGTACATTCTAGAAGCAAACACCCTCAACATTTATTTTACATGTGCTTTCAAAATTTAGACCATAACTTTTTCTGGAACAGCCCTTTTAAACATTGCTATCAGTGACTGATGACCACAAATATTAGTGAAAATTCAGAAATTATTGTGATGTTTTTATTATTGCGAAAAGTGCAACAAGGTTATAATCACAATAATTTTAACTTGCATGATTTTTTTTATAGGACTTAAAAAGGATTTTTCTCAATATCGCAAAAATAAAAATAGCATTTGATTCTATAATTGCAAAATCACAATAATAATTTTATTCAATAATTTGTGAATTTACACTATACATAATATATTTCAATGTTTTCTTTCAAACAAACATAAACATGATAAATGAGAGAATGAATATGGTGAATATGATATCCAGCAAGGATATAATAAATATACAGTAGCAAAATGATTTTCAATGCAACTATTGACTAAAGACTGTTAGAATTAAAATAAAATAAATTCAGTATTAGAGGAAAGATTTGTGTGATCATATTATGTACTGGAAAATAGAAGGGGACTTTTGATAATGCAAACATTAACAAGGAAGATTTAAGACTGAAAAAAATCTATACACAAAAATTCTGAACATAAAAATCACAAACCATATACATGTACATGTATGCATGTTATTAAGATTGAAATCTATTTTTAGGATAAGATACTTACAGCATAATTGCATATCTCTGTACAACAAAATAGAACAAAATAGAATATCCACATAAGCATGAACCCAAAGCTTTTACCATGTTTACTGCTTAGGAAAAGCATATCTTAACAGATTTTCCTATTTGTCAAAAGGTTTTCAATAACTTAATAAATCTTTAGAGGTCATTCATTGCTTTTTATAAAAAAAAAAAAAAATGAACCAAATGAGAAAAAAAAATCTTTTCTGTATAACAGGGCTTCCAAAACGGTCATATATTCCGGACATTTGATTAATGTCCGGTAAAAGTCCGGCTGGGCAAAGCATGAAACGGTCATATACATTTTAGTTTTCAAGGCTTTTTCTGTCATTTTAACAT
Source organism: Mytilus galloprovincialis (assembly GCA_037788925.1). Taxonomy (NCBI): domain Eukaryota; kingdom Metazoa; phylum Mollusca; class Bivalvia; order Mytilida; family Mytilidae; genus Mytilus; species Mytilus galloprovincialis. The sequence goes on along the minus strand of CM075333.1, from coordinate 85,335,788 downwards.
AAGTCACGATCTTTTTGACCCAACCTTTTGCCTTTAACATCTACACATTTCCGGTCATAAAAGTGACATGATGATTAATTACTATCAAAACAACCCCTACTTCAATACTTTCTAATTTTAATCAAGGCTAATTAGTTGTTGGACAGGTGATATCTACCTGTTCAGTTGACAGGTAAACTATGTTCAGTACCGGACATCGTATAAATTGATCGGTCTATTCACAATTATTTTCTTACATTGCAGCGGTTTGTAGCTCATTAATTTAGTCCAAAAGATTAAAATTATAAGAAATTAGTTTATCTACATGATTTGATAAAAAAAATTAAAAGATTTAAATGAAAAATCGTCAGAACTAAGTCGAATGAACTAGAACACGTGTGCGCATGTGCAAAGGTGGGAAATTTAATTATGCATCCTTTATTTCTTCAAAATGCTAAAATTATCATTGATACCTGTATCTTAACGTTCATTTCAAGCATTTTGTTGAAGAAATAACGTGGAAAAAGCTTCTTCACTCAGTCATGCTTTGCAAACGTACACGGATTTAACGTATCCGTTTACGGTCCATGTTTTACCATTGTCAAGTCAACATCCGGTTTTAGAAAAACGTGATTTTCAAAACGAAAATGAAGTTTTTGACATGTCATTTTGCACAAATAAAGAGTCTATGGCAGATATGAGCACGCTGAAGTGCACACTTTGAATGATGCACTGCCAATTTAACAGTTTACATCCAAACATCCAAAGCAAAGTAAAGTTGAAAATCGTTTTTTAATCTAATGTCATTATCATTGGAATGGCCATCTGATTACCATAATTGTGACTTAGTCTTAAGGGATTAAAATCGGGATCAGATATAAAATGTCCGGCTGGCTCAAATGTTTTTTGGAAGCCCTGCTGTATAATGACATGTTCTACTTCATTATTTCTACAAAATATTCAACCATGTGATTTCAGCATGTTTAGCATAATTTACATGACTTTCATTAAGATAATAATAGAATCTTATACATGTATTACCATAATACAAATTTCAATATTGCTCAACACATAACCATGATAACTGTTACAATATGTGTTACTGTTTATCTCTAAACATAATCTCTTATATGAAGTGAATGATTCTTCAATGGATTATAGACTTTCCTATGGTATGCCTCTTGGAATAATGAATGACATAGCATCAGCTGTATCTCCCCATGAAACACGATTTAACTGGAATATTACAATCCATACAGATATTATAGCTGTCCATATCACAGTTCCTATCATAGACCTTATCACATCTGTAAAAAAAAATCATATATTTAATTATAAATCATGTATTGATGTATGGTCCATATAGATGGTACATGTAATTTGATGTAATTATAAAACAAAAAGATGTGGAATACATAATGCCAAAAAGAAATTCAAATTTATTGGTCATGGTTTAGCCTTCAACAATAACCAAAGCCCATACTGCATAGTTAGCTATTAAATGCCCCGTAATGACAAATGTAAAGCAATTCAGTCGACCTGGACATTGCTGGAATGTGTCAGTTATTACTAATCTTTATTGTGATGTTTGTGACTTGCATGGTCAGCTGTAATGTCTAGTATTGTTTTTTTATAATTTTTGCCTTTGTTTTATGTTTACTCAATGACAATGAATGATAATCATGGTAATGGTTCAAACAAAACTGTAAGTTGTCAAGACTCTAATAACAACAACTGAACACATTATTAGGTATTTCTGCAGATAAATTAAGAGATAACTGTATTGTATTTGAAGCTTTAAGGACGTCCATCGGTAGTTTTACTGTCGCAAATTTAGTTTACCTGGCGACGCGGAGCGGAGGCAGGTAAACGGGTATTTGCGACAGTAAAACTACCGATGGACGTCCGCAAAGCTTCAAATACAATACAGTTATCTCTATTCTAATGCAAAACAAGTTCATAATTAAATTTCAATCATTATTTCAGTGTAAAACCTTCATTAAAGAAAATTCCGCGAAAAGATGTTATCTTCTTTGGTCCCTACACTAGGTGACGTCATAGGTATGCTTCCGGCGTCAAACATAAACACCGTGCGTTTTCTGTCTTCTGTGCCGCTTCAGAATGTAATAAAATTTGATAAAAGGAAGATTTTTAGGCTCAACAAGTGAGTTTTGTGTTTATTATTGTAGAAATAACATGTCAATACATTGCGATATTCAAAATGTCGGCTTCCATAGTTACAGACAAGGAGATAGAGAATTTTACGCTTGCTGTCATCCAATCAGAACAATTGTTACAACATAATTGCATTAGAATTAGTAATCTAATGAGATCAATATGGTGTTTTTTTGTCATTGTTTGTAAGATGGCAACCAATTTTGGGTATTTAAGAAAATAATGTTTGAAATTTTACTTCTGTAAAAACAGTACCAGTAATTACTTGCTTTAAATAGATTTAGAATTATAGGTCATAGACACATGCATTAATTACGATTAACATACTTGGGTAGGATTGCTACGGATGATTCCAGCAACAAAAGTAGGCGTGTTATACACCATTGTGAAGATAAATCAATTTAGATTTACGACATAACAAGTTTTAGTGGGGTTGACAGCCTAGAAATTGGTATATAACGAAATTTCATCACCACTGGACATTTTTCTAAATCGTGAGTTAAGTACCTTGTAGTATAATATATAAAGGTATATAGGGGGAAAACAATTCTGAGACGAGTGCCTGTGGTCATAGAAGTCACTTTCAATATTGATATTTTGTGCATTTGTTCTTACATGATCTGATTTGTTTCTGTTCAGTGTACTCCTCCTTTAAGAAAGCCTCTTTGAAGAACCATATAGAGTTTATAAACCACAGAAATGGAAGGCATGCAAATCCACCTATAAACAGAAATAACAGTTTAAAATCAATCATGGAAAAATGTGCTGAAGCCAAATGAAGCTGTACATCGATATCATGTACATTCACTACATTGTACATGTAATTAAGTGTAAAAGTTACATTTTCACAAGACAAGTTATGTTCATAAAATAAAAATTTTGCAAATACAGAACATGTCCAAATTGCTAAAGGCTTATCCTCTAGTTAAATACACTAGACATGCTCAAGCTAGAGGCTAAATTTCTAATAAAATGGCAAAATTTTTTCTTTATTACAGTTGATGAATCAGACAAGACATAATTTTTTTAAGTCAACTAAAGTGAACTCAAATGGAACTAATGTGAAATTAATTAAGGGAGATAACTAGAATTAGGAGATTAAATCCAGTTTTTTGAATCTTGTTGATCTGATCATACATGTACATTTATCTGTGAAGTTGAATATCAAAACAATGTTTAACTTTTTTTTGTAGGTTTAATACAATCAGAGAGCTTGAAAGCGCTGAACGGTAAAGATTGCTTCAATTTATCAGTCGAAAGTAAAATTAAATATTGCATTGGTTCTAGTTTATTTAACAGCTATTCTAGACATGCTAGATAAAGGAGATAACTCAAATTTATAAAGATGAGGTTAACAATGACATTATTCATATCTTTTGATCAGATATAAGATTCCTGCACTTTGCAAACGTCATGTAATTTTTTGGACAAGTGTAAAATCTTTTTGTGCCTTGAATATCTGAGCATATCTTACAGCAACAAATTTCTGGAAATGTTCATGAATAGGCTGTATAGAATGTTATGATCAATGCACTATATTTTGTGTATCAAAAAGTAGTGATCAGCCTTAGAACATTTAGATATAAAGTCAGTCCCATAAGGTTTTGATTGCATTTCATGCAATTTTTACCTAAAAAAACTGACAACAGAAATTTTAAAGCTGACAATATCACTAGGCAAGAGTTTACAAAGCTAAAAATCAGTTCTAACTTAACCAATAAAAGATAAAAGGTGTAGAACAGTAGAAAGGTAATTGAATATATGCTCTGGTAAAATAATTACAGCCAACTTTTTTATGTGTACTAAACATTTCAAATTTATACCTAAGTAATACTTTCTGCAGAGATCCAACTTATCTTCATTTTTTAATTTTCTCAAGTCCATATTACTGAAATAAAAAAAAATATCTATTTTAAAAAAAGAGTAGTGTCATATATAACATTAACAATGATTAACATACAAACATGACAAAAGTAACATATATATATATATATGTGTGTATACAGTCATGATGGTAAAATAATTAAATTATTAGATATATTTTACTATATCATTTTAGAACATGGATTGGTGTCCTGTTAGTACATTAATTATAAGTAAAGTTTTGTAAACATGGTAAATATTCAAATAATTTTGACCAAATACATGTATGCAATATTTCTTTATCTTTTCATCCATCATAGTCCATGTCCTACATTTTGTCCTAGCTTTATCTTATTTGAGATTTTGTTTCAAAAAATTACCATTGCAAAAAAAATACTTTATACAAGAAGTAATTGTACATGTTCTTATGAATTGTTTTGTTAAAAATAAGGCTGTTAGTTTTCTCCATGGCATTGCATAATATTTTTCGTTTGGGAGTCTTTAAAGTCACTATACATGCTATACATTGTATGGTACAGTTTTTTCTCATAGTTAAAGGCCATTCAAAACAGTTGCTTATGTTTGCTTACATCCAAGTTGCCTCATCATACTCATTGACAATCCGGATCCTTTAATATCATCTTCAACTGATCATGCTGATTTAACATATAAAAGCTATGAAACATGTCAACCATGAGTAAAATATTCAAGTGTAATATCACCATAATATCATGAATATGGTAAATAAATCTCTTACAATAAAATCTATTTAAACAAGAGGCTGTCAGAGCGACAGCAAACTGAATTTCTTAACATTCATTTGTGTCCTGGCGTTTTCCAATATCACAAGAACCATAACTGATGAACGGTGAAAGCAGACTTGGGGTCAATTACATTGGAATGTAATTAATTAAATTACACATTACATTGCAAAAATGTTCAATTACACATTACACAGTTTTTGAAATGTACATTTTAATTAATTAAATTACAATTACTTTACTAAAGTAATTAATTAAATTTTGCACATTACATTTCATCATAACTTTTTCGCTATTCGCCATTATTGAACTTGACCTCAATTTTGTCATCAGTAACAACAAATTTAAATTTAAAAAGCTTAGGTTGAACGGTTCATGAGTAAATACAGGGACACGACTGGACTTTTCAATCTTTCAAGAACCATAACTCCTGAACAGTAGAAGTCAAAATCATCATTATTGAACTTGAATTCTATTTTGTCATCAGTAACAACATCTTTAAGTTTTTCAAAAAACTTTAGTTGAACAGTTTATGAGCATGATGAGTAAATGCACGGACACGACTGGAAAACCCAATTTTCAATCTTTCAAGATCCATAACTCTTGAACAGTAAAAGCCAAAATTGTCATGATTGAATTTGACCTCCATTTTGTCATCAGTAACAACATATTAAAATTTTGAAAGCTTTGGTTGAACAGTTCATGAGTAAATGCATGGACAGGACTGGAAACGCCATTTTTCAATCTTTCAACATGTTCAAGAACCATCATGACCAGATCTAGAACTCCTGAACGATAAAATCATCATTATTGAACTTGACCTCCATTTTGTTGTCAGTAACAACATATTAAATTTTAAAAAGATTGGTTGAACGGTTCATGAGTAAATGCACAGACAACATTTGGCTGTCCCCCGCCCGGCCACCTGCCATACATCCCCAAATCAATAATCAACATTTTTGTCACAAAAATCCGGTTAAAAATCAGCAATAAACATGATAATTTAGATAAATAATATGTTTAAAGTGAATATTTACAAAAAGAATAGTGCCAAAAATAAACAAATACTAAAATGACATGTGGTTAAAAACTATGTACATAACCTATGTACATAACCATGATAACTACTAGCTTTACTGTTCTATCCAGGTGTGTTGATAAGTCGTTATCCTAAGGCTATTTTTTTCTTATTTTTTCTGTAGACTTAGCTCTCATTTTTTATTACCATGCATTGTCAAGCTTGGTAACTCATAATTGTTTTTCAGTAACTCAATGTATGATGCTGTCCGATACTGAACCTTCTGACCTTGTTTGTTTACATTCAAATTTCAATGGCGTCAAAATCATGTGATGTCAAATTGTTCTACCCAATCAAATTGCTCTACTGTAAATTAGGTTTTTTTTTCAGTCTACGGCAATTCATTATTTCTTTGTGGGATATTGCTTTAAACTAGTTTGCAATAATTTTGGTTTTATTCAACAGGAAACCTCATTTTTTGCCATCCCTTTCGACATCAATGGAATTTTGTATGAATATTTACCTACAGTCATGATGGTCAGAATATTGATCTTTTTATAATAATGAATAAAAAAAAATCTATGAACATGATGAAAAATAAATGTAAATTGTTTTTTATTTATAACCTTTATATTTCTGTACAAAATTATGGCATGGACATCGTTTTTTATATAGTTTTCCTTTTATTTTGGTTGGGCTTTTTTGGCGGGAAAATCGCAAAAGACGTAAGGAGCATGTCATTTCAAAATTCCTAAAAATAGGATTTGCTTGACCTGTGTTGCCTGCCACAAGACTGATGACGCTGAATGAAATGTACACAAAGCAATGGAGGCCGGAAGTGGGATTTTGTGAAGTTCTAGAATGTTTTTAGACATTCAGAAGTCCGGATTGAAACAGGCATTAGAAAATTGGCATTTTTTAGCAATAATTGAGAACAACAATGAAAACTTACCTTTCGAAATGTTTTTTTATTCAAAAGTACAGAAAAAACGTATTCTGCACTGTTTTTCTACGCCGGAAGTAGCGTAGTGACGTCAATGCGTAGTTTCCCCGTGTGTTAAGTTCAAACACAAATACCTAACGAACTGACAAGATGACCGATTTAAGACTACGGTAGGATATATTGTAGAGAACAGTAGGTGTCAACATACATTACTCATTAGAGAACATGATCAAAGGGAAGCAATTCAGACACATGTGCTCCCTCTCCGTTCAAATACAGCTTATAAATGACGGGCTTCAAAGTTATAGTGAAACTGCCTATTCTAGAGGGGGCGTGAATCAAATGTGGATACTTAAAAATTCCAAAGATCTTTTAGAGTACATACAATCTAACTCTCTTTCATCTTGTAACAGTATTAAAACATTTGACTTTTCTTCTCTGTATACTAGTATTCCACATTCCAAACTAAAAGACAAATTGAAACAGTTGGTATTGCTTTGCTTCGTAAAAAAGAATGGTCAACGTAGATACAAGTATCTTGTCTTAGGGAGGGATAAATCCTACTTTGTAAAGGATCACTCTGATTTGAACAAAAAATTCTCTGAAACTGATATTATCAAGATGCTTGATTTCTTGATTGACAACATATTTGTTACGTTCGGAGGACGTATTTTTCAACAGACTGTCGGCATTCCAATGGGAACAAACTGTGCCCCTCTACTTGCCGACTTGTTTCTTTATTATTATGAGGCTGACTTCATGCAGGAACTTCTTAGGAAGAAAGATAAGAAGTTAGCACTATCCTTTAACTCTACTTTCCGCTATATAGATGATGTTCTTTCACTAAATAATTCAAAATTTGGTGACTACATGTATGTGGAACGCATCTATCCAATCGAGCTAGAGATAAAGGATACTACAGATACAGTTACGTCGGCCTCATATCTTGACTTACATCTAGAAATTGACAATGAGGGTTGGTTGAAAACAAAACTTTACGACAAAAGAGATGATTTCAGCTTTCCAATTGTGAACTTTCCATTTCTAAGTAGCAACATTCCAGCAGCACCTGCACTCCCAATTGATATGATATTCCCGTGCTTGCATTTCCTATCAGGATTTTCTTGATAGAGGGTTGCTGCTCACAAGGAAGCTATTAAACCAAGAGTTCCAAATGGTGAAGTTGAAATCATCCCTTCGTAAATTTTACGGACGCCATCACAAGTTGGTTGACCGTTATGGAATAACCGTATCACAAATGATATCGGATAGGTTCCTTACGTCGTAACTACAATCCCCTTCCCTTTCCTGAATGTGACCTACCGAATTAGGCTTTTTACCGGATTTGTTATCACATTAGCAACACGACGGGTGCCGTATGTGGAGCAGGATCTGCTTACCCTTCCGGAGCACCTGAGATCACCCCTAGTTTTTTGGGTATCAGGTCCGTTCGCGCCCAATACACTTTCGCACCCTACATGTTCGCACCTCGCGCGTTCGCACCAAAGGTCCGTTCGCACCCAATTTAAAATCACAAGTTCCAGTTGAATAATCAGAAAATCATTTTTGTTGTTTTGAATTGCTTTGATGTAAATACTGCATGTATTTAGCTTCGTACGAGTAAAAAATTGAAAATTTTAAATGAAAAACACAAAAGATAATTATTTTTGAACAGATTAGCCCCTTTGACCTGAAACAATTAAATAAAAAATTATAGCAATACACTAACCAAAATTGATTAATATTTAAAATAGATTCCACCCAAAAAACCCGGTCGTCAGAATCTCACTTTATTTAGAAACAATGATTAAAAATATTTTAACAATACACTATCCAAAACATGATTAAGATTTATTCAACACAAAAAACATGTTGTCTCACTTTACTTTGAGACAATGACAACAAATATACTAACAAGAATACACTTGCCAAAACTTGGTTACAAAGTTATCAAACACAAAACCTATACAAATTGGGCGCGAACGTGGAGGGTGCGAAAGTGAAAGGGCGCGAACGTGATCGGGTGCGAACGCGAATGGGCGCGAACGAATCCGGATTCAGTTTTTTGGTGGGGTTCGTGTTGTTTATTCTTTAGTTTTCTATGTTGTGTCGTGTGTGCTGTTGTTTGTTTGTCTTTTTCATTTTTATCCATGGCGTTGTCAGTTTGTTTTAGATTTATGAGTTTGACTGTCCTTTTGGTATCTTTCGTCCATCTTTTATAGGGATCCCCAGTACAGTACTGCTACTGTTACGTACATAATTTGCAGATTTCTTATCCAGATATAGAATAGCTAGTGCGAAGTTAGTCCAAATAATTATGACGTCTTGACTTCGTCTTAAGGCGTCAAAGAAAAAAATATAATAGCCTTTCAAGACGTCATAATTATTTGGACTATAGTGCGAAGTTGGTAGGCTCCAACACTGGTTATTTAGAAGTCTTAAGTAGTATAAATGTACTTGAATTCATACCTGTTCCAAAATTATAAAACGATTGTGATAAATCTTAATGTCTATAACATAGTATCACAAAAAATATAGTTTTACTCTTTCAAAGTCTTTACATATGATCAATACTTCCGGATGCCAGATGTGGAATACGTCATCATTTAGTGTGTACTATGATATAACTAACAACCGAAGTCTTTATCGTAACAGCAAATCGCTTTGTATTTTGACGGACCCATTTTTCTTCTTTTTTTCCCTCTCTGTTTTTGTTTGATTCATTTTTTATTCAAGTTTGTTTGTTTTGCTGTTTATTTAAGCATTTTATTTGTTTCAATCGTCTTTGATAAAATTATATCAAGGCGGATCATTGGTGGGTGCATATTTCCTCACCGCTGTACTACTGAATTTTCCGAAGTTATACTTCAGTACCAGAATCTATGTTAGATTTTTTTCAAGCTTTTTCTCAAAAATACAATGCTAAGCAATGGCTTTTTTTCAAGCTATTAGTATTGCAAAATTGCCTAAATTTGCATAGACTTTTTTCATGGACAACTATTTTTTTATAATAAAAAGAAATCTATGAGATAGATTTTTGAAATAAAAAATGAGAAGGTATTTGAAATATGCTTTAAGAACATAACAAGAAAGAAAAGGTTTTACACGACCTTGTTTTCATGCTACAAGTAAACATTTAAGAAATCTCTATCATTGTTTAATACCTGAAATGTTGCTATTTTAGTCCCCTTAAATAACACTTTAAGTTGACTGACAATTTGATTCGAACACACACAAATGTTTGGTATTCGATAGATCAGTTTATCAATAATACAATTGATCACTTATTTTTCTTTATTCCGATAAACTGTTTTACCCATTAATTGCCATTCTGTCTCAAGATTTGCAGATATAAGCAAAGAACTACATTGATATTTGATATACTAATCCAAGATGTCGGTATACAGTTCAGTACTCTTCAACTTACCGACCGTGCGAGGGCTGTATAACCAGTCAAAGTCATTGACTCCCATCATCATCTCTTCCACTTCAATAGTTTCTCAGGGATTGATTTTCATTTAGGTATATAGGGAAATAAATAAGAGGCAAATGACTGGGTGGGGCCAAGGGTAAAAACATGTAATTGAGAATTTTACTTTTTAAAATAATGATCCGTGAATGGTAGACAAAACATATAACAATGTATAATAAAATAATAAAAAAAGTATGTTTATTCGCATATTAATTAGTCTATGTATACGTCTATGGTTTATGAGAATTGAATAGCGGTAGATTTTAGCCTTTGTTTAAAACACTAACTATCGGGCACATGTAGTTGTTTTATGCAATTGTAAAGACCCACTATGCTCTCTTCTTTTCCACATATATATAAAGAGACATGAACCTACAAGTACGATCGCATAAACACATGTATATGCCTTCATTTATCAGCTAATCACCAGAGTTAGCAAAGGATGTAATTATGATGAGCACAGGCGCTTGGTGAATGGACCTCTTTTCAGTTTTGTTTTTTTTTTTCGAGTGTTTTTTATAATCATAGCATTTTCTTATTTTGCACAGTGGGAAATGAAATAGAGGGGCAAAACGCTAAACTTACTACTGTTACTTTGAGAGTAAGATCACCTTTACTAGATAAATGAAGAAAAGTTTAAAAAATATATATATATATATATATATACTAGAATACACCCGTGATATCGCGGGTCTGTGGCTGAATTAAAGAATATAACTATGCGTAAGCCTTATTTTAGTATTGTATTGTCATCTGATAGTCATGTCGATTATAAGATGCACAGTTTTCTCTGCTTTCAATATCTTTCTGTTTGAACCCGTCGACCTGGAACTTATCAGTTATTGGTATTATTAATTTTATTTGGAAAACAAAAGTCCCTGGAAAGGAGTATTTTTTTAAACAACAGCATTGTCCTTAATGAGTTATAATTAAAGTGGAATTCTTTGATTCCCTGTTTTACGTCATTCCGGCTAACAAATTGAAAACTGTTCATGTTGTACCTATACGCCTTATTTTAAGTCCAGAATTATATTATTCGTATTGTCATCTTAGAAAGTCAAACTGATTAAAATACTACAATCGGGAACAATGTGACAATGATTGAATTTAGTAGTGTCAACCCTGTGATTACGACCCGTGTATATATAGCAAAATCCTAAATACAGCGTTTGGTGGTGCGTCTGTCAGATGCGGAACGTACAGATAACAGGTAACAGGTGAATATACTATTGGTATCGGTATCGGATTCGACCAGGAACTTCTTAATTATTGGAAATATTAATTATGTGGGAAACAAAGGGGTCTGGAGTGGTGTAATTTTTAATCAACAGCATTGTACTATATTAGTTATAAAGTTGAATTCTTTGATTCATCGTTTTTACGTGATGACGGCTGATAAATTGGACCTCGTAATTTTAGTATTATAGATAGATACTGATTTAACCTTATATCTAATAAAACGGAGTAATTTTGTTAACAGCATCCTAAACATTAAGGTTTGTGACCGCGACATAAAAGCAACAACTGATATCGTTAACACTACTCGGACGTGTAATGCACATCCGTACGGCTAGTACCCGGCAAACTATGATGTACAAAGACTTTTCTCATGTTTCTAATATGCTCTTCATAAAACGCCTGTGGAATATTTTCCCTTTTAATCAGAGTTTGAATATGTTCTTATTTAGTAATTTTAATTCCGAAGTTAACTTCTTCAATAAGCATATTATCATATCAGCTGAGTTAAATTGGGATTACAGCCGGGATAAAGATAAGGAACAAAATTTGAAAATTTAAAGACAGGATCTAGAATGCAAAAAATGTCAAATTATGGGTAAACAAGAATGTGTCCCTAGTACTCGGATGCCTCATCCGCACTATCATTTTCTATGTTCAGTGGACCATGAAAATGTGGTAAAACTCTAATTTGGCATTAAAATTAGAAAGAGCATATCATAGCTAGGGAACATATGTGAACTAAGTTTCAAGCTGATTGGACTTCAACTTCATCAAAAACTACCTTGACCAAAACCTTGAACCTGAAACTTGCACTATCATTTTCTATGTTCAGTGGACCATGAAAATGTGGTAAAACTCTAATTTGGCATTAAAATTAGAAAGAGCATATCATAGCTATGGAACATGTGTACTAAGTTTCAAGCTGATTGGACTTCAACTTCATCAAAAACTACCTTGACCAAAACCTTGAACCTGAAACTTGCACTATCATTTTCTATGTTCAGTGGACCATGAAATTGGGGTCAAAACTCTGATTTGGCATTCAAATTAGAAAGATCATATCATAGGGAACATGTATACTAAGTTTCAAGTTGATTGGACTTCAACTTCATCAAAAACTACCTCGACCAAAAACTTTAACCTGAAGCGGGACAGACGGACGGACGAACGAACGACCGGACGGACGAACAGCCGCACAGACCAAAAAACATAATGCCCATAAATGGGGCATAAAAAAGAAAACAAAAGGCTTATTATCAGCATAAATGATTCAAAAGTATACCGCACTACAAAGACTCTCATATGACATAGAAAAATAAATGTTCAAAAACTAGTGTTTCTTTGGTGTTGGTGGGAAAAGCAAAACAGCCAACAGCGGAGTTCAAAATTTACATTGAATTGGGTTGTTTGCTCTGTTAACGATTAGATGAAGTGAAATGAATTATAAACCAATCATACAGCAATATTTCTTTGAAGGTAATCCTATTAAGAAGTCCATTAATATGACTAAAAAGGATTTCAATTATTGAATTTTTAAATTGACTTTCTCTTGTACAACTTCAGTGATTGAAACCTAATTTGATATATACGAGCAAGCGTGTTTTAAATATAGATATGCATTTTAATTATATTGAGTATTTATGGACATTTCCTTTTTTTGAATTTGCCTTGGAGTTCGGAATATTTGTTATACTTTTAATCAGCAGTTGTATATAGTACAACCTTGCTGAAGTTAGGGTCACTATGTTGGTTGTCTTACTGTGTAGGAGTTTTTATTAGTGTGTGCTTCAATTTAAAGACACATGGTTAAGAAAAGCAAATGTTAGGTTTCAAACTCTTAAACCGTGGTGACATCATGCTTCGATTCTTTTTGTAGAGAAAGGGAAGTATCACCCGAACGATAACGCTGTATGGAATTTAAGTATAGGTTTGTGTGCATAAACAACTAGTTCAACATAACCATATTCACTTGTTGTGTCTGTAACATATTACGGCTTTGCTCATTGTTGAAGGCCGTAAGATGAACTTTAGCTGTTAATTTCTGTGTCATTTGGTGTCTTGTGCATTGAGAATTATCTTGTTGGCAATCATACCACATCTTCTTTTTTATATTGTTAGTTGTCATTTGTTAATGTGGTTCATATGTATTTCTCGTTTTTTATATAGATTAGACCGTTCGTTTTCTAGTTGACACTAGTCATATTGTGACACTTTGTAGCTTGCAGTTTTGTAAAACCCAAGGCTCCGTGTTGAAGGTCGTTCTTTGACCTATAATTGTTAATGTTTCATACACTGTGACATGGATTGAGAGCTGTCTCATTGGAATGCATGATACGACATCTTTTTATTCATCATGGCTAATTAAGTATCTTTACTATATTCAGGCTAATTCTTGTTGTTTATTCAAATGCGCTTGATAAATAAAATTGTGTATGTACCTAATAAAAATATATTATTTGTGTCACCAATTCCTTCTTCTTAATTCAACCCAATTACATGAAATTTCACAGAATGCTTTGAGCATATGTGGAGATTGAGCAATGCTATTATGGAATTGATTTAGGTATTTCCCCCCATATTTTATTATGATAATTTTGATATCTAATCAAGGCAACCATTTATGTGTTTTTGCTGCGGTAATATAAGAAAGGCGCCCAAAACGTAGTTACAAATAGAAAAACATTTCTTTTGGAAAACAGTGTTCAAAGACAACTGGAACTTTTCTCTTTTCCATTCCTTTAGGATGCGATGACTCGGAACTCTCGTCGACCTCAAAGTATTTTGAAACATAATAAGTCATATCATTTAAAACACGTGATATATCTATGCAGTTTATCTTGCTACTCTCTGGATCTATACGTTTTATTTGGGTCAATATTGCATTGTGTAAAGAATATAACATCCATCCACCAACGCCTACTCTTCCATAAGAATTTTTCTCTACAAAAAAAAGAATCATTTAGCTAGCTATAAAAAACAAGTTCAATCCACCATTCTCTACATAAGAGACTGTCTGTACCAAGTAAGGAATATGACAGTTGTTATACATTCGTTTGATGTGTAACCCGGATTTGATTTTTTCTCAGTCGATATATGACTTTTGAACAGCGGTTTACTGCTGTTACCTTTATTTGAGCTTTTGATTTTGCCATTTGATTAGGGACATTCATATTTTGAATTTTTTTCGGAGTTCAGTATTATTGTGATTTTACTTTTTGAAACACCTAGATCATTTAAAATGTGATACATGTAACTGTTCCCCTCGATGTTTCTTGAAGTATTTATACCCTGTGTAAACCATTTTGGTTGCAAATTGGATATTTGACGTTTGACGTTGAAGTTAGAGTTTTATTGTCTGCTGTGTCCAATCACAACATGATACAAACCTAACAAAAGGCAAGGAGTGACTTTTTAAAAACATTACGGTACTTAAACACTATAATAATGACTTTCAAGTATTTTTTCTCTCTTGTAATATTTTGTGAATGGGTCTAACATTCGTGCTTATTGGACAGCTTCTTGAATAATTTGTGGTAGATTTACCATGTTTATCTTTAAGAAACATATTCACCAGTTCTATGATTGAAATACTTATTTGAGCACAAAAATGCTGTCTGACTACATAGATATTGATATTGATCACGCAAACTTAACAAAAACATGTCTTGTATCAAACACATATTCCATATATATAACATATCCTTTAGATGTTATGTTGGACAGATAGTGATAACGAATGGTTAAAAGATCCACACTACCATTGCTTTTTTCATGGTTTAAGGAATTCTCTACTCAGTTGCATAACACCAGCATATATTGATAGGGGTTTAATAAAGGATCCAAAACTGCAAAAATATATAGGTCAATGTGCTTGTTTTCGATATATTAGTCATTAAAAGTTTTGCGGGAAAATGTTTTCTCTTGATGTTTCATAGCTTTATCAATGACAAGTTAATTTAAAAGTTCTCAAATACTATAAAAATTAAAAACGATTTTATAAGACTTTCACAGATGGCTTATAATTATGCATATAAAAGATGTATAAAATGAAAAATGGGGGTCAATGGGCATTTTTTAAGGCATTCAAATGGATAAAACCAGAGGATTCCGAAAATCTGACAGAAATCCCGAAACATGACAAGCGAACATCCTTAATGGCTAATATTTTAACTAAGTTGTCCTTAAATGAAATTAAATACCCTGCATTTATCATGCGTTTCAATAACATATGATAAAATCGCTAAAAGGCCCCCTCCTAAATTATTGAAAACTATCATTCTGCATTGACAATAATATCTTGGTGTAAATTAGATACATCTATTCGGGCTAACGCCTTCAACACACACAAGGCGTACTCAATACTTATTAACATAATAGTTATCAAAGGTACCAGGATTATAATTTAGTACGTCAGACGCGCGTTTCATCTACATAAGACTCATCAGTGACGCTCATATCAAAATAGTTATAAAGCCAAACAAGTACAAAGTTGAAGAGCATTGAGGATCCAAAGTTCCAAAAAGTTGTGTCAAATACGGATAAGGTTATCTATGCCTGGGATAAGAAACTCCTTAGTTTTTCGAAAAATTCAAATTTTTTTTAGCAGGAAATTTTTAAAAATGACCACATAAATGATACAATAATACCTGAAGCTGTTGAATAAACGACGAGACAGTCATCTGCACACGGTGGGTCTACAATACGTATAATCTCTTTTGGCTTTTTTTTATTGTAACCATACAACTTTTTCAGCGCTGTAGCGATACTGAACTCCGTTATGTCCTGGTCTTTAGACATGCTTTCAATCGTATCATTGTTGGTAAGTTTCCTTGCACTCGAAGACAGATGATTTAACGATTTAGCAATGTTTGTTTGATTGAAAGAATTCTTTACGATATCCCGAACTAAAATTTCATGTCCTTGTTCACTGCAGATCTCATTCATAGAAGGAGTCATCTTCGACCGACATGCCTACAAAAAGATAGCTAGCTGTTCAGGTCATTAAAATAATATTTATTATCAAAAATATAAGTCAACGCCATTACACGCACTGAAATTGAACATATGTTAAATTGTCTAAAAACACATATGTTGTTTCTTGTAGAGCGAAACGGCAATGGTCTTTTAAATCAGTGGGAAAGCAAATATGACACGAATTATAATGCATTTGTTACAATGACATGTTTTAATTTAAATGCAGATACAGAATTTGTGTTTGATTGGGTTTTTTTTCCATTGCATTATAGTTAGTAACGATAAATTTTAAATTCTCATAAAAAACAAGTTACATTTTTTTAAATGATTAATTTATGAACTTTGAAAGGTAGAAGAACAAAATGGTCATACATTATAGAATACATCAGAATTATGGCGGTGGCATAGAATACGTTTTACAAACGCAACCTTTTTAATTTGTACTGCAACATCTCTGTTTGCTAAATCTAATGTTTTCTGAACTATAACCATGCATAAGCTGGGCGCTACATCATCATTGCAAAGTAATTTCTTTAATTTTCTGAAGCCTTTATAAGCATTTGTTCTTAAAATGTCTTGTACAGTGTACCAATTCAGGAAAATGGCTATTGTTATCTTGCCTACCGAATAAGACTATTTACCGGATTAGTTATAACATGAGCAACACGACGGGTGCCACATGTAGAGCAGGATATGCTTACCCTTCCGGAGCACCTGAGATCATCCCAGGTTTTGGTGGGGTTCCTGTTGCTTATTCTTTGGTTTTATATATGTTGTGTCATGTGTACTATTGTTTGTATATTTGTCTTTTTCATTTTTAGGCATGGCGTTGTCAGTTTATTTTCGATTTATGAGTTTTGACTGTCCCTCTGGTATCTTTCGTCCCTCTTTTATTGTTCGTTTCTGTGTGTGTTGCATTGTCGTTTGTTTTGTGTTGCACTTCAGTGTTTCTGTTGTTTCCCTCTTATAGTTGATGTGTTTTAGTTTGTAACCCGGATTTGTTTTCTCGCAATCGATTTATGACTTTTGAACAGCAGTATACTACTGTTGCCTACATTCATAAGATTTATTTCCTCGTTGTATATTCTAAATTTATGTCATATATAGTGATCTTTCTATTTAGATAATAATGCGTTCCTATATAATCCTTATAAAAATATGTCAGTGTTTGACAACCTGTATCATGAAAACAAGCTAAGTGACCTCTATATAATTTATTCCATTTTTGACGATTGCATCTTAGAAACTACATTTTGGCAAAGTATGAAAAATGTTATTAACTTCTTAAACCCCCGCACTGCTTAACAAAATTCAAATGACAGTTCAGAATTCCGTTTGACAACATGTTAGCGATGCAAAAGTTTGCCAAAAAAAGGTTTAGCATTAAGGATGTGTGAATGCGTAAAAGTTGTAACGCATAAACTTTCACCCGGTAATAGTATAAAACAAAACAATTGAATAAAAAGTAATCTGATTTAAAATTATGATTTTCATTGAAGACTTCTATTTCGATACAAAGTGGATTAATCTGACGACTCCGCGAATAGATAACATTACAACGTAATTGTAAATAGATATTGTAACCTTCTCTCCTATATTTGTAATTGTGTTTAGACATCTGAAGACGAACTTTTCTTTGTTGTTTGATATCCACGCTAATGATGAGCACAGAAGACAATACAAAAAAATAAGATACATAATGGTTTGATTTTATTTGATTTCTGTGTTTTAACGCCACTTTTAAGCACCGCATTTGTGCTATTTTGTGACGGCACGGTTTTATTGGCTGAGGAAGCCGGAGAAAACCAACGACCTTCGATGAGAAAACTTACAATCCTAGTCGAGTAAGATTGAAATCTAGTGAACCTGCCCGAGAGGGTTCGATTCCAAAACCTCAGTGTTGACTGGCTAGCGATTACTTGGATTACATTATGACAAGAAGTATATAAAAAGGAGAGATATGGTAGGATTGCCCCAACGGCAGTATAAACCAGAAATCGAATGAAGTAAATGTAAGATATAGTTGAACGTAAGGCATTCAGCAATGAGAAAACCCCTTGCTGTATAGTCTGCTATAAAAGTTTCCCCTCCCTCGAGATGCAAAATTTCAAACAATTCAAACGGGAATCTCATAGCTGAATTCATAACAAAAGAAAAATACGAAAAACATATAATAGCACGATCCAACGAAAACACCTTAAATACTAGCTAAAACAGGCTCACATAGTTTATGGTGTAACAGCAAAACATAAAATAAGAGGCTCTCAAAAGCCGGAATCGCTCACATTTTTTTGCGTACATCTTTCATCAATGATTATTTTTGCTATTCAGTTTATACTAATGAGTGGCTTAAACATGCTATTTAAATGTTCTTTGTATCTCTCATATTTTCCTCAAAAGCAAAAACAAAATGCATTTTCCGTTTAAGCCATTCTTGGCTGTTTCTTCAAGTACAAGGAAATATAATACAAAATGTATACTATAAATCTGAATCGCATTCAGCCTAAGTTTGGCTGAAATTGATTCTCCAGTTTCAAAAGAAAAGATTTTTAAAAGTAAGCAGACTAGATAAACAAATTGTGAATTTTTTCTATAAAGGGCAATAACTCCTTAAGGGTTCAATTAACAACTTTAGTCATATTCAACTTATTCGTAGAATCTGACTGTGCTGATCATTTCTGCTGTTAAGTTTATCTTTATCTATAATAATATTCAAGATAAATGCCAAAAACTGCAAAATGTCCTTAAGACATCAATTAAGGGACAATAACCTAAAAATCAGATACTCGAGTTGACTGATAATTCCAGGGCAGCTTTAACTTGCCCGAAGTGATACTTTTTCTTCTGTCTGATTTTCTCAATATACTTTAGTTTTTGAGATATAAGTCAAAACCTGCATTTAAATTTTTACCCTATCTTCTATTTTTAGACATGGCGGTTATGTTTTCTGAGGAGACAGAAAATAAAACACAAACTTTATTCTAGATAACTTAAGAATCATTCAGCTAACTGGTTGGAATTTTGTTTATGCAGTTGTTTCAGAGGAGAAGATTTTTTTTAAGTCATAAAATTGTGTTAAATTGTCTTTAAAGGCCAATAACTCCTTAAGGAGTAAATTTACAATTTTTGTCAAAGAAACTTATTTGTAGATCTTACTTTTCTAAACATTTTTGCTTTTTACAGTTTATCTGTATATATAATAATATTCAAGATAATAACTAAAAACTGCAAAATTGCCTTAAAATTGCCAATTTTGTGACAGCAGTAGTTTCAGAGCAGAAGATCTTTGAAATAGTTTACATTCACATCACTTTTGAAAATATGTCAAGCTAAAAACTGCAAAATTTGCTTTAAATTACCAATTAAGTGGCAGCAACCCAACAATGGGTTATTAGATTCATCGGAAAATATGAGGGCTGATAGAAAAAAGTAAAATCATAAAAGTACTGAACTACGAGGAAAATTCAAAATGGAAAGTCCCTAATTAAATGGCAAAATCAAAACTGCAAACACATCAAATGAATGGATAACAACAGTCATATTCCTGACTTAGTACAGGCACTTGCCCTAATGAACATTTAAAACCCCATGATATCCTTTAAATGCTTTAGTTTTTGAAATAAATTAAAAACTGCATTTTTCTTCTATGTTTTAATTTTAGCCATAGCGACCATGTTTTTAAGAAACAGATAATAGAACACAAACCTCATTCTAGATACCCTAAGGAGCATTTTGGTTGGAATTGGTTTAGTAGTTTCATAGCAGAAGATCATTGAAATAGTTTACATTCACATTCCTTTGAAAATGTGTCAAGCTTTAACTGCAAAATGTGCTTAAAACTACCAATAAAGTGGCAGAAACCCAACAATGGGTTGTTAGATTCATCGGAAAACTTGAGGGCTGATAGAACTTGACCTTATGAACTTATTAACCTGTTATCAGATTTGCTCTAAAGGCTTTAGTTTTTGAGATATAAGCCTAAAACTGATTTTTACACGCTATGTTCTTTTTTAGCCATGGCGGCCATGTTTTTTTACGAAACTGAAATAAAACACACACTTCATTCTAGTTAACTAAGGACCATTCAGCGTAAGTTTGGCTGGAAGTGGTTCAGTAGTTTCAGAGGAGAAGATGTTTGAAATAGTTAACACTAGACGACGACGACGACGACTACAACGGAAGATTAGGGACGATTAAGGACGATGAAGGACGCCAAGTGACGACAGAAGTGAGCTAAATACCACAGGCAAGACGCTGAACTCCTTTGGAAAAAAGTCAATTTATAAAAACATTCAACTATATTGTTAATTCAAGGTAAATTTTAACACGAGGAAGTTCTGAAAAACTGACGAACGAAACGTTATCAATTAACGGGACAGGTGAATATATTCACTTTGTTACAGCTGCAGAGAAGTTGATTCTATGTACCATATCATTCTCTCAATTTCTAACCATTCAAAGTTACGAACCTGAATAAAAAACATTTTAGGCTTATCTTGTAATCCCTCGACACCAACGACTTTTTCAATTATACTTTTCGTTGTCACCGTATCATCATCAACTCCATAAATACAATGGTCTCTGTAATACACGCAAGAAGGCAGGGAATCCACAGATCTTGGTTTTTCGTTACCATGGCTTCCAATAATACACGCAAAACAATCTGAATCTCGATGGAATTGTATCTGCTCGCAGGCTATAAAACAAGCATACATTTTGTTCCTTTAGATTTTTTTTCTAGTAGGTATTTAAGAAATTATAAATTATATTCAACTCTTTTTACACAAAGATGCAAAATCTTTGCAAGTATAATTGTTTGTTGAGTTTTAATACTAAAAAAATATCCGAGAGCTTTGAACAGATTAGGATGATTAAAATCATGCAATGCAACACGGATGATTAGGTATAAAATAATACACGTGTTTCAGCCAGACATGGGGCGAATTACATTGCAATGTAATGCATTATATAACAATTACTTTGACAAAAGCATGCATCAAATTCCATTTAGAATTACATGCATTTATCAAAGTAAGGCATTATATTACAATTACTTCTGCAAAGTAATGCATTGAATTACACATTACATTTGGAAATATTATTGAGTGAAAAATAAACATATTGAAAAACAACATGAAGTCACAAAAGATTCTAGCATATGCAATAACTGTTCCGTTTTTATATTACATTTAAGTGACAAGTTAAAATTCTGTTTATGTTCAATACAACAATTACATTTTTTAAACATAATAAGGTTTTCAAGCTATACATCTCTGTGTTTTCTCTAAACAGAAATTACAGAGATGAAGTTTCATATTTATTTTAACTAATGTAAACTATAATTTTACAAATATACATTTGTTTTATTAATTCCAATCAAAAATATTAAGTGAGAACTTCATTCCTAATTATATAATAAACAATGAGCTTAATTTATAACCAGGTGTCAAAAGGGTGAAAAGATTGATTGTCAAACAAATTAATTAGTGTTTATGACAATCATTATGGTGAATTTTCTGTTATTTTATTAATCATGACAAGATATTCATTGATGTTTTAACAATAATAAACATTTATATTTGGTGGGTTTTTTTCAGATATAAAAAATAGACTGACTATTTTCAAAAATGACAAAGGTAGCCTTAGTGGTCTCACATGATTCTTTGATTGATTTACACATCCGTTTTACAGTATGGGCGCTTGTGATTTGACACCTTCTATTTTAGTAATGGCGCTTATGATTTCGAACCTTATTGTGATCTTGTATGACGACCTGTGGATCTTTCGCTTGTATCTTTGGGTTTCCGTCTCATTAACGTACAACCAACATCTTCATTCAATCATATTTAAAAACAGCAGATGGTTTAGTAACGAGAAAATATACTCTTAATTTTGATGTGTCTGACAGGAAGGTAGTTTTTTGTTTGCTACAACGTATATCTTGAAGACTTCGATTATTTGTATTTCATACAACTAAGTGTTGATGGCTGTTCTCAGATCATGTAGTTGCTACCAAATTTCATAATTTCTCGGCATTTAGGACTTCACTTATGTTTTTGGTCTGTGACATAAATGTGCTGATGGAAGCCCTGTGGTAATTGCAAATAAGTTTTGAAAACTTGACATATGATTACTCTTTGTTTTAACTGATGACTAACAGTTAAAAGTCTCTTGGTTTTCTTTTTATAGGCATCTAATGGTTGACCAATTGACTATTATTACTACATTGTTTTCGATTTTATTGAACATTATATTGATACATTATTGACGTTCGTTCTAATTGTACAACTTCTTTATCAAGAATCATACATATATGATCTTCTTATACCAGTTATTCTTTCGGCAGATATAATAGAAATGTGATCCCGGTTGCTTTGAAAACATAATTTTTCGATCGTGTACATGATTTTGTTTTTCAGTCCGGTTTTCTTTGCAATACAGCAGGTTTTTTTATTGATTGATAGATTGATTGTTAGTGTTTTAACGCCAGTTTTAGCACCACTTTTGGGCTATTTCTTGGCGGCAAGTTATATTAGTGGAGACATTGCAGCGACCTTTGATATGAAAACTGATAACCCAAGACAATTAAGATTGGGGTCGACTGCACCCACACGAGCGGGGTACGAACTCAGAACATCAATTTTGACTGACTAGTGATTACAGTAGTAACTACTTAGACCACCCGGCCACCAAGGCCCCTCAGCAGTTTTTAGACGTGTTACCTATTGCACATACGCAGACGGTTATATCAGTACATGTACAATGTATTTTAATAAATTAGAAACAGACCAGCTTTTCAGATTTGAATGGTTCCAGAACTATCATTGAAGTCTTACCTATATCTACCACCCAATTAATCTGTTGTGCAGTCAAATCCTTAAAGGTTACAACTGTAAAGTTTAGATGATTTCCAAATGTTTCTTGCATCATTTTTAGTTCAACGTCACAATAACTGCGCTGTTCTAATATTTTGAAGGATTCATTGCTTATTATGATTGCTAAGCCTCTGTAAGATTTGTTACATTCATATTCGTTTTGGTTAGAAGATACTTTATGTTTTGATTTAAAAGATCTTAATGTCAAAATGCTGAAACATAATACATTAGTTACATCAGACACAGTTTGAAATTATATAAAATAGTATGTTACAAGTAAGACACTAGCAACTAAATCGTTTTCGATATATCATGTTCCATCTAGCTGTGAAATTTGTAATTTTAAACTAAATGAAAAATCATCTTGCTTCATCCAATTTTTTATTAACTGTGAGTATATGTGATCCTTCAGATTTTATACATACTTGAAAACGTACTTATCGAAATGTTTAAACCTGCTGCATTTGTTTGCACCTGTCCAAAGTCAGGAATCTGATGTTAGTAGTTATCGCTTGCTGATGTGGTTCATAAGTGTTTCTCGGTCCTTGTTTTTTTTTTATATACACTCAAAGAAAAAAGTTAAGCACCCCCTGATATATTTCGTTAACTTGAATATTAATATTAATTTTAACAAGAAAAATGTTCCTTTAAAAAGATATCGATGCTCCCCATGCAAATAACAAAATGCAGTTTCCCCGCGCTTCAAACTTGAGTATTTAAATCCGGCGATTTGAAGATTTTATTGATTCTCTGTGAACCTGTTGCGAAGACGAATACCGGAGGCTCAAAAGTGGCAGTTTATCGCTTATCGTTTATCGTTTTAGAAAAAACTATTGGGCGTCAAATGGGCTAAAAAATGTTCTATATTCAGCAGGCTTGAACGAACAAACATCCAAACCAATAACGTGAAAGACTTGCCAATATCTGGTAGACCACTGGTGTTATCGCAGCGTGATAATTTTATCGGTGGAGGCTCTGTGATGGTATGTAGATGCATCTCTCATGACTGCAAATCGGACTTGGTGACTATGCGAGGAAACTTTAATTGTTATCATTACATCAGAGAAGTTCCACAGTCAATAGTTGAACCTAATTTTGATAACCAATCATTAGCTGCACGACTTGTGTTTATGGATGACAGATATATAGTATGTGAAAAAATTAATCCCATGTAATTCAATGTAATGCATCATTCAAGGACGGTTACTGTGTTTCGTCAAGGCGAAGCAGTAAGTGCTCTAGAAGGGCCTAAATGAGCCCGGATTTGAATCCAATAGAGAATATTTGGGACACGTTAGGCCGTCGGGTACAGACAGCCGAACAACCTGTAAAAAAAAACCCACAGCAGGAAATCCGACGACTAACTGGATGGATGAGACGCAGTAATGATGACTACATCCAATCACTTGGTGGTTTCACCCAATATTGAATATTGATTTATGGATATCGTTAACAGACTTACATTGAACGTTTTCTAAGTGCATCTAATAGCATCGTGCAAAACGAACTCAGAAGACCCATACTTAAAATGGACATGTTTTAGTGTTTAAACTGGACTTGTGGTTTTGTGACAATCTATTCATTAAATTATCATTTTTGTTTAATTTTTTTGTGTTTTCCTTATAGCTAATGTAATGTCCTAATAGGCTGCATTATTTTTTTTTGACACCATTTGTTCCGGGATCATATGACCCTTATCGTAATACTTTTCATTTCGAAAAAAACGTGGGGGTGCTTAACTTTTTTCTTTGTGTATAGATCAGTTGACTTTTCCGTTTGAATGGTTTCACACTAGTATTTTTTATGCCCTTTATAGCTTGCTGTTCGGTGTGAGCCAAGGCTGCGTTTTGAAGACAGTACTTTGACCTATAATGGTGTACTTTACAAATGGTGACTTGGATCGAGAGTTGTCTAATTGGAACTCATACCATATCTTTTTATATCAATTGAACTGAAAAAGACGTTTGTTTCTTGTTTCTGAAACTAACTGTAGAATGGCAAAAAATGTTAACCAATCTTCTTCATAAAGTGTATAGAAAACTTTTGATTATAATACAAGAACGCATAAAATTAAAATAGAAATGAATCATTCAGTCATACTTGCCAGTGGTTTTATTATATTTGGCACTTTTGTTGTTAGTGATGGTTTGCTTTCGAAAATACAAGCATAATGATGATTGGCGGAAACGAAAATCTCCGAAAAGAATACTAGTATAATGATTGAGATACAATTAGCGGACAAATCTCTGTGATCTGCGAATATGTTAAAACTACCTTTCAAAAATGTCTTTAATCTCCTCTTTGCTTATGGGTCTTCCTGGAATACAAAATTATTCTTTCTGAAAATTATATATCTAATCGATTATTTTCAGATTACCGGATTTTGACTCCGGATTATACAATTTGTCGACTGGTTATCTTGGACATCATGGTACTCGGTCAAGTAGGAGCAATCAAAATAAGTAAAATCAAACTTATAATTGTTGTAATTAGAGGTTAAAATTAATTGTTTTCCGATGATTTTGTAGTGTAAAAGAATTTTAAGCGGGTAATTTTCCCCAAAAATTATACCGATTGAAAGCTTGGTTTTACTTCTTTAACTTGCTCTTACCTGGCTTGGTACCATATGATGTCCAAGATAACCAGCCGACAAATTATATAATCCGACTTCAAAGGTCGGTTATATGAAAATAGTCTATTGCAGATCTGAATATCATAATTCAGACTAGATCCCCAAAAGTGATAAGATTATGGCCAGTTTTATTGTTGTTGTTGACAACTGTAATTTTATTGACCTCTAGATTTCATATTTTTCTTTTGTCGAATTGCTGTCTTATTGATAAATATGTATATATGAATATGATAATGATTATAAACATGAATTTCTTTTAAATGGATTTCTTTATCTATGATTTCATTGAATGAACATTTTGTTCATATAGGTATAACCAACTGGTTTCGTGATCAGAGTTCTTTATCTCTAATACATTTGCAAAACATTTTTTTCTTCTAGTAATTCATTGCAAACTAATGAATCGTATGAACTGCAGCCAAACACATTGATCGCATCACATGCATTATCTGTACGTGTGTTTTCTTTTTCTGTCCTGGCGATTTGAGAGGTCCGAAAATGAATTGTGTATTATACCTTACAATAACAAAAACAGCTACTATAAAAAAAATCTGTTTATGTCACCTGATTCTGAAACATAAAGTTCTTTTATTTAAGATCCATCCTGATCCTTCATATGAGTATCTGTCTAGTTAAAGTAACGTGGGGAAAATGTCTATTCCAGTCGGGAGTGTGATAGTTGTTGTTCATTCATATGATGTGTTTGAGCTTTCAATTTTGCCATTTGATTGGGGTGTTTTCGTTTTGAATTGTCCACGGAATTCAGTAGTGAATATTACTTTTTATTTAAACTCACAAGAATTTCCATTAGATTAGATTGAAGTTTCGATATTTTTATCACAAGTAGGAACATGAAAAAATACCGTTGTGGGATGATTTCTTACAATAACCAACATAATAAAGGCCACAGACGACAAGTTCTAAAATGAAACGGACATTCGAACTTTTATAGTACAAATTCAAATAGAATTTTTAATTCAATGTGATGATTTTTCAGAAACGTTGACGAATGATGAAACTATGGGTACGAGTGCTATTCTACAGAGGCAATCATCGATTCAGAAATGTCAATCAATATTAAGTGAATCATCAGGTAAAAATGTTGAAGACTTTAAAAAATATTCTTTGTTATCGTACGATACTAGGATCCTTGTAAACAGATGTACGGAATGCAAGGAAAAGACGAAGTTTTTTTCTTTTTCTTTTTATCACTATGTTCTAACATTTCACTCATCAGGGTACCCACAATTTCACAACACCTTCTGTCTTTTAATTCGTGGGTAAAGTACGTTAATATGTTGTTGTTTAATTGAATGACCCCAGCTTTTATACAGGCTTCATCTCTAGGAGAGTTTTAGACGGTTATTTTCTGATAAATTTACTTTCACATCAGTAATATGTTAAATTTCATTGCACATCAAATAGCTGTATGTAATGTACAAATTTATTTAAAATTCAATTTAATTGCTGACAAAATAATACTTAGGGTTTGCTATACATTTATGTCCTTTTTATAAAAGACTGTCATACAATGAAACTAGAAGTCCTAGCGCTAGTTCTAATTGAAACTGCACGTTCAAAATCAGGAATTTCATTTATAAGGAGAGTTATTTTAAAAATCTTATTCGATTAGAAGGAAACAATTTTTAATTGTGATGTAATAATGACCTTACCTTTTATCGTTCCGTTGTATATGTTTGTCGCCATTACAAGGAAGAATTAGTTGATATTATACTACTAATACACTCTTTAATACTTAGTGGGAAATATCTTAAGTAGTTGTTTCCGTTCATAGATTATTTGTATTCATGGTAGACGTTGTGATTTTTAGATTTTTAAAACAAAATTCATATGAATTATCCGTAAAAAAAAGAATGCGTGATTGGCCCATGAAAACGCATATTTTAACGTAAAGTATATTGTTCTTTGTCATCGAACCATGTATGCTTAGTTTTAATTGTTTAGTGTATGAATGAAGATGAACTAGATATAGGGGTAAACACCAATGAGAAATTGATACAACGACCTTAAATGTAATTTGTTCCTAAAATTAAAAATCGAAAAAATAATGCATTTATCTCTTTTATTGTCTGAAATGTAACTGATTGTAAAAAAAAGTCGGTGACCCTATGAATATTTTTTAATATTAACATATCTGGATATTGTCCCTACTCCTTAGCCAATTAGTACCAAACATTAACCATTTCGTTCCAACGATTAAATCTATTTCGTACCCTATGGGTCAATGCATCTACCATTTCGTACCTCATGGACTAAATACATGTCTACTATTTTGTATCATATATTTGCAAATTTTGCATGATTTTAATGGGTTTTTTTTTAATATAACATAAATAAAATATGCATCCTGACATAGAAATATTATAAAAGACCAACGATTGATTTAATTAAACAGCACCTTGAAACTTTAATAGTTACTAGTACACACCCGTGATATCACGGGTCCGTGATTGAATTAAAGTATATAACTATGCGCAAGCCTTATTTTAGTATTAGTATTGTCATCTGTTAAAGTCATGCCGATTATAAGATACACAGTTTTTCTCTGCTTTCAAGTCTTTCTGTTTGAACCCGTCGAACTGGAACTTATCAATTATTGGTAATATTAATTATTTGGAAAACAAAAGGTCCTGGAATGGAGTATTTTTTAATCAACAGCATTGTCCTATATAAGTTATAAGTAAAGTTGAATTCTTTGCCTCGCTGTTTTACGTCATGCCCACTAACAAATTGAAAACTGTACCTATACGCCTTATTTTTAGTCGAGATTTTTAGTATTCGTATTTTTATCTTAGAAAGTCTAACTGATTAAAATACTACAATAGGTAACAATTTGACAATTTAGTAGTGTCAACCCTGTGGTTATGACCCGTGTATATAGCATATTAATCCTGAATACAACGTTTGGTGGTGCGCCTGTCAGATGCGGAACGTACAGATAAGGTAATAGGTAACAGGTGAATATACTATTGGTATCGGTAGCGGACTCGACCCGGAACTTCTTCATTATTGGCAATATTAATTACGTGGAAAACAAAAGGGCCTGGAGTGGTGTAATTTTTAATCTACACCTTTGTACTATATTAGTTATATATAAAGTTGAATTCTGTGATTCGTCGTTTTTACGTGATGACGGCTGACAAATTGGACCTCGTAATTTTAGTATTATAGATAATTTACACTTTGTTTGTTTGCACGATTTGTCCTTAAATGATTGTTTCAGCGATAAAAAAAAAATATCTACATAACAATACAATTGTATATAGGGTTCATCTGGTCAAAAGGTATGCAAACGGTACTCGTTACTCACTATGATCGCAGATGGATAAAGAGCCAGATAGATTAGTTAGACAGCACTAACAATCTCAGTTTCCCTATACTGAATGATGATACATAATTTTTTGCAAGATTATTCCAACCAAATACAGCTATATGAACAGAGTAACTAATCGTCATTCATGGTTATAGACGCCTGTATGGACAATGACAAGGCAAGTAGACACCAAAAACTTGTAATCATGAAAACAATTGTGATGGTCCTTAACTGAGCTTGATATCTTAATAAGGTCAGTTTCTGATAATGTTTTGTTTGAATCAGAGTAAATTTTACAAAGTACGATTTGTTTCTCCCTAAGACAAGATACTGGTATCTACGTTGGTCATTCTTTCAAATGAAACAAAGCAAGATTAACTTCGATATCAAGTCTTAGAGCATTTGCTATTTAACAAAATGAAGACAGGGTAGAACTTTGAGTGCCGATTTGTACAGGATTTATGCTAACCAACTCATCGATAATTTAAATGAGTCTAAATTTGGTGGAAAGGGATTAACTAGCTGCAGCACACTCACCTCTGCAGACGATATAGCGCTATAGCGCTACTTACAAACTTGAAGCTATAATTTCGGATATTGCAAGTCTTGGAAAAGATGAAAAAGAGAAAAGATCTTTTCTTAATCTTTCCTTTGCCAACAAAGGTCTCGATGGCGTCAACCTAGGCAATATCCTTCATCATAAATTAGTGCAATCGAAAATACCTCCTTATTTCAAAGACCAGTCTGTACCAATAATTTCTTATACCTATACCAAACCTATTGCAACCTATTTCAATTACAAACGCGTTTTGCAGGATCTCGATATTGACGACTCCTGATTGCACTTGTGCTAGTTCCAAGTTCACATATAATCCTGCTGGCCACGTTATTACCGGTGACCTTAACATTGTTAATAACACTTCTCTACGAAATGTGTTATCGAAAGGTCCCAAATATCGTGAGCCTAAATCCATCAATTGGAAATACAACTTTAAAATGTTGATGGATTCAGTCGAGGATTATGCCAGGCAATGGGCTAAGCGCGAGAAGGAAGACGTAGACACTCTTTCCGAATGGATTAAGGAAGTGAGGTCGTTGATACAAATCAGAATTAAGAAACTGAATGGGTCCATCAATGCCCATGCTACGTCAATCTTTAAAGACCCAAATGTTGCAAAACACTTATCCGACCTCCATGACAAATATGTTGTTGTCCCCGCAGATAAAGCCCCAAATAACATCGTTTTTGTGTGTAAAAGTCATTACATCAACTGCTTGATAAATGAATTAGGTATTGACAATTCACTTGGAAACTCAACATATACCCTCACGACACTAACCAAAGAGGAAATCCTGGATAATCATAGGTCTGTTCTATGTTCCTTTGGAATTTCAACCAAAGATGAAGAACTGGATCTTCCATCACTGTATTGGATACCTAAACTACATAAGTGTCCTTACAAACAACGGTATATTGCTGGGTCTTCCAAGTGCTCCACGAAACCTCTTTCTAAATTATTAACATCTATTTTAACAGCAATCAAAGACGGGCTTCAAAGTTATTGTGAAACTGCCTATTCAAGAGGTGGCGTGAATCAGATGTGGATACTTAAAAATTCAAAAGATCTTTTAGAGTACATACAACCTAACTCTCTTTCATCTTGTAACAGTATTAAAACATTTGACTTTTCTACTCTTTACACAAGTATTCCACACTCCAAACTAAAAGACAAATTGAAAGAGTTGGTATTACTTTGCTTCATAAAAAAGAATGGCCAACGTAGATACAAGTATCTTGTCTTATGGAGGGATAAATCCTACTTTGTAAAGAATCACTCTGATTCAAACAAAAAATTCTCTGAAACTGATATTATCAAGATGCTTGATTTCTTGATTGACAACATATTTGTTACGTTCGGAGGACGTGTTTTTCAACAGACTGTCGGCATTCCAATGGGAACAAACTGTGCCCCTCTACTCGCCGACTTGTTTCTTTATTATTATGAGGCTGCCTTCATGCAGGAACTTCTTAGGAAGAAAGATAAGAAGTTAGCAATATCCTTTAACTCTACTTTCCGCTATATAGATTATGTTCTTTCACTAAACAATTCAAAATTTGGTGACTATGTGGAACGCATCTATCCAATCGAACTAGAGATAAAGGATACTACAGATACAGTTAAGTCGGCTTCATATCTTGACTTACATCTAGAAATTGACAATGAGGGTCAGTTGAAAACAAAACTTTACGACAAAAGAGATGATTTCAGCTTTCCAATTGTGAACTTTCCATTTCTAAGTAGCAACATTCCAGCAGCACCTGCATACGGGGTATATATCTCCCAATTGATACGATATTCCCGTGCTTGCATTTCCTATCATGATTTTCTTGATAGAGGTTTGCTGCTCACAATGAACCTATTAAACCAAGAGTTCCAAATGGTGAAGTTGAAATCATCCCTTCGCAAATTTTACGGACGCCATCACGAGTTGGTTGACCGTTATGGAATAACCGTTTCACAAATGATATCGGATATGTTTCTTACGTCGTAACTACAATCCCCTTCCCTTTCATGAATATGACCTACCGAATTATACTATTTACCGGATTTGTAATCACATAATCAACACGACGGGTGCCACATGTGGAGCAGGATCTGCTTACCCTTCCGGAGCACCTGAGATCACCCCTAGTTTTTGGTGGGGTTCGTGTTGTTTATTCTTTAGTTTTCTATGTTGTGTCATGTGTACTATTGTTTTTCTGTTTGTCTTTTTCATTTTTAGCCATGGCGTTGTCAGTTTGTTTTAGATTTATGAGTTTGACTGTCCCTTTGGTATCTTTCGTCCCTCTTTTAGAAAGAATCATATTGATATACAAAATTTGATAAACATTGATTTTAACTAGTCAGCGCGAAAGATATTAGCTTCTATCAGAAATAAAAATGAAATCAGGTGAAACAGAAACATTTGATGCAGAACAATGGTTCACGAAAAACAAACAGATTCCTGTCGTAAATAGAACCTCCTACATAGTAACTCAAATTAACAGTAAAGAAACAATTGCAAGTATATTAAAAAAATACAGCCTATAGGATGGAATGTCTGGATATCGTATAGTTTAATGCATCAAGGATTATCTGAACAATTATGTTTACAATAAAAATGAATGGACCCTTTAACCGCCATAAGTTTTATACAAACATGTGTCTTTCCAGTATTGTTTTATGGGTTTGAATTACTATTGCCTAATGGGAAAAATCTAGAATCAATATTTAAACCATGAGGACTATCAAACAAATTCTTTCATTGACAGTAAGTGTAGCAAATCAAACAATTCATATGATACTTGGATTTCTACCTTTAGAAGCAATCCATCTTGGGTATATAAATAAGTACCTGTATGCGGGGATATTATACGTTATTACATGTGTAAATAACGTTAGGAAGTAGTGTACAACAATTCGATGATGTATAGGAACACAGTCAACATAAAATGAAACATAATTGGTCGGTTTTTTTATGGTTTCTTATTACATTTTGTTTGAACTGTGAAGTTATGACTTTCATCTGAAATCAGCTCATGTATCAACCACTCTCACTGCAAAAAAGGCATGCAATCTGTTGGGTAGAAATAACTTTTCTTCTTTAAAATGTATATCTCTTCTCGGTATCGTTGTACATATTTTAAGACCTTTTTTGTCCTCTTTGTATAGCCTCACATTCTCTTTTATATTATCTTTTAGGGATCCCGTATTACTTTTAAACACCGTTATTGAGATATTTCGTAATGGCCAGTTTTTATTGATGGAGGAAGTCAGAGTGCCCGGAGAAAACCATCGTTCTTCGATAGTAAATCTGATATTCCAAGTCAATTAAGATTGGAGTCAAATGCACCTGCACGAGCGGGGGGTCGAACTCACAACCTAAGTGTTGACTGGCTAGTGATTACACTAGAAGTAACTTCTTAGACTACTCGGCCACCGAGGCACCACAGTCTTTAAATAATTTTACTGGAAACTTGATGCATGATTCATGGCGATACTTCAAACTTGAATACTAATGATTCCATTTAATGTTTAAAAAATCAATCTGTACTGTTATAAAGATATAGCTCTTTGTGTAAACAGTGTTCAAACACAATTGTAGCTTTACGTATTGGGTTAACGGTTCCTTCGGGAAACTTTGTCTGAAAAGTCTCTGAATTTGAAACTTCTCTTGTCATAAAAATTAAAACATCCAATATATCGATGCGATTTGTTGCCTTTTGAACACGAAGTTGTTCTTTCACCGCTTTATGCAGAGAAATTATCATCCAACCACCTTGATCTTCTCTTCCGTACGATTGTTTTTCTAAAATAATCAAAGAGAAAAATAAATGACCCACTAAAACACTAAAATAAGTAAATATCATTTAAAAGCCGAATCATGCTAATTGGTATTTTTCTGTTAAATAATAGTCATGTCAATCCAGTTGATATAATGATATTGTGTAAACATATAACTTAACCACCTTACAAAAGGCTGTTTAAAACAAACGAAACAAACAAACATAAATCCATATCTATATTCAAAATCTTGCCATGCCAGTTCGTTGCAGAATTTAATATTAGTTATCTCATACAGAGTACACGGATTTACCTGCTCCAAGTCAGCAGCATGACAACATTTTTTTTATCGTTGATAAAAAGGGTTTTTCCAGGTTTTGTCAGTGACAATGGACTTCTAAATATTTATTGTAAATTTTGTAAATTTACAGTTTTATTATCTAATTACCAATTTCGTTCCTCTTTTTTCAAGCAGAAACGGTATGATATGATATTTTAGTTACATAAATATAGTTGATAAATCAATTTAAATAATGTTTTTATTAGTTAAACTATGTATGTTACCTGAAGCTGATGAATACACCACTAACACATCATCAGTACACGGTGGGTATATAACACGCATCATGTCCTTAAGTTTATCTGTGTTCCAACCAACCAGATTTTGGAAGATATTTGCCTCTACAATGTCCTCTTTTTGAGGCAGGTTTCCAGGGATACCACTGGTACAAGATTTAATTTTTGTTGGAAACAAAGAGTTTGAGAGTCTATTTACTTTATCTGCATGATCTGAAATAATGATTGGGTTATTTTCTTTTACAGCAATTTTAACTGGTAAAACATGTCCTTGGTCTATACAAGATTCAATCGCTGTTTCATCCATCTTCATCCGACACGCCTACAATATAACAACATTTATTTAGCTTTGATCATTTCTGATGAAGGTAAATCCAGAAAAAGTGCTTCAAACGCATGGAATTTATACAACGCGCTGTTTTAATTTTTTTAGCCAAGAACTGCAAATAGAGAATAATGCTGTCAAAGTACTACATATTTCTATTTAATAGACACAATGAGCTAGCCCATGAGATTAGACTGGTTATTAACTGAAGAGGTCTTTGTCTTTTTTGTTGATATTCAATGGGTTTGGTATCGAAGATAACAATCAAAATACAAACTTTGACGAAGAGCATCTTTTGTTGATATTCAATGTGTTTTGTTGTCTACAATTGTCTCAAAATCTTTCATGAAGATAACGATCAAATAACAAAGTTTAACGAAGAGCAATTTTTGTTGATATTCAATTGGATTTGTCGTCTACAAATGTTTCTAAATCTTTCTTGAAGATAACGACCAAATTACAAATCATATCGAAGAGCAATTTTTGTTGATATTCAATTGGATTTGTCGTCTACAAATGTTTCTAAGTCTTTCTTGAAGATAACGACCAAATTACAAATCTTAACAAAGAGCAACTTTTGTTGATACTCATTTGGATGTGTCGTCTACAATTGTTTCTAAATCTTTCTTGAAAATAACGATCATATTACAAACCTGGACGAAAAGCATTTTAGGTTTATCTTGCAAGGCTTCTGTTCCCGTGATTGTTTCTATAATGCTTTTTGTTGTCACTGTATCTTCATCAACTCCACATATACAATGATCTCTGTAATACACCCCAGATGTCTTCATAGTTCTTGGTTTTTCGGTACCATGGCTTGCAAGAACACACGCAAAGCAGTCTGATTGTTGATGAAATTCAGTTTGTTTGCAGGCTGATGATAACAAATAAAAATTATGTTATCGAATGTCAAAATAATGCAGATATTCAATTTTCCCTCTCTTTCTCGTACAAAGTTCAAGTATTCTAAGTTTGTAAGTGGTAGAAAGAAAGTTAAATAGATTAGCTTTTATTTTGTCTATTGCTAGGACTTCATTATATCCTTTTTTCGCTGTATTATCAATAGTATATACAGGTTTATATCCTTATTTCGGCACTGTAATGCCTGGTCTGCAACAATCCATTTACTGAGAATGATCGGGTCATACTGCGATATATTCTATAGAATAAGTGGTAACTACTGAGATATTACAGGGAATGACCGGTTGATACCGCGACATAACCGAAAATGAGCGGTTAATACGAAAACGTTATTACTTTCCTTATTTGAAGTGTTGTGAGATACATACTTGAAACTTCGTGGATTTTTAATAAGTAGATGGAAACCCACCATGACATAACTTAACACCAGAAACAAAACATTATTATTCTCTTCGAGTTATATCATTTTTTTGAAAGTCTGAAAGTTGAATGATAATATGATAAAGAATTTCATTGTACCCTTTCTATCACTTCAAACTTTAGATATTCAAACTTACCTATTTTCAAAACCAAATTTATTTGTTTTGCTTTCAAATCTTTGAAAGTTATAACTGTGAACTTTAGACACTTCCCAAATGTTTCTTGCATCAATCTTATTTCGTCATCACAGTATTTCCGACAGGTCAATGTTTTAAAATTTTCGTTGCTGATTATTATAGCTAAGCCCTTGTACCTTTTGTTGCACTCATATTCGTTTTCATCAGTTGGTATTGTAGGATTAGATTTGGAAGATGCTGTTTTCAGGACACTAGAATATAATTTTGTACTTTTATGAAGTAAGATACAATTAGATAATGGCATGTGACAATTCTTAATACAAACGATACATATTTCAAGATCAAAATCAAAATTTGAAGTAGTAAAAAATTCAATCCCAAAAATACTGAACTCCGAGGTAAATTTAAAACGGTAAGTCCCTAATCAAATGGCAAATTCAAATGATAAACCACATCAAACGAATGGACAACAACTGCACATAAAATGTTTTAAGCACCAAAACCAGATGGTCTAACAAACCAACTGAAATAAACTTTGCATAACTACAATAAAATAAGTCATACACCAACATTTTACAGTCAAAGTAATCAAGAAACGATCACGTGACCATGAAGAAGCTAGAAGGTTGACGGTCCTTTCAAAAATATAAAAAAATATGTATAGCTGTAGAAGACGTTGAAATTAATAACGTAAATAGTTATCAAATGTACCAGGATTATAATTTAGTACGCCAGACGCGCGTTTCGTCTACATAAGACTCATCAGTGACGCTCTTATCAAAATATTTATAAAGCCAAACATGTACAAAGTTGAAGAGCATTGAGGATCCAAAATTCCAAAAAGTTGTGCCAAATTTGGCTAAGGTAATCTATGTCTGGGATAAGAAATTCCTTAGTTTTTCGAAAAATTCAAAGTTTTAAAAAAGCAGGATGCTTATTTTCTTCCATTTTGTTTTTGATCATCATCTAGAGGCAAATTTTTAAAAATGGTCGTCAGATGTAAATATTTTTTATGAAAGATTTTATCTTTTAAAAATTGTTCACTTAATATTGTTGGTTTTTTTAATACCACCGCATGAACTGATTATACTATTTTATTGCATTTGTATGATCTTAGCTTAATACTATAGATTAGCGTACAAGCTTATAATCATATATTTACCTAGCAAAAATGTCTGTCACATCTTTTTTACTTCCAACTGAAATAAAAATAAATTGTTAATTATATCATAATTATGAAAGTAAATATGTATCACCGCTGACATTTGGAGGGGATTTCAACGTCGTAAAACCGAAAAATCTTGTTAATTGAAGTCGTTCGTGTCATGTATTTGAAATCCAAATTTTAGTTTAAGTTCTGTTATCACTACATTAATGACTATGTATAAGGGGTAAATATGCAAAAAGAAGATGTGGTATGAGTGCAAACGAGTCTGTTAGACAGCATCCGAAATACACATGTAACAGTAAATACAAATAAAAACCACCCAGAGTTCATCATATGGACTTTGTGGTATTGGCTTTAATTGTACAATTTGTTTTGCATTTGTCGGATATAATTTAAAAGTAGGATATATACATACTTGTTTTCCGTAACTGCGAGTAGACTAGTTTCATATTGGTAAAATTATTATTCATGTTTGTCTATGTTATCGTTAGTACCATTATCATTTGAGTAATGTACTTTTTCAATACCGAATGTCACAGAATGTTCTTTGATGAACGTTTTGAAGGTCCTATGATCGAGACAATAAGTTTAAGGGGAGGGGTTGAGATATAAAAAAAAAATAGTATTGTAACCATAGTTGTTCCACGAAGTAGTTGTTTGATGTCATATCTATATATATTTTTTTTTTTCTCAGTTAGATTACTTCATATTGATTACATATCTAGCATTGTTTCTATTTATTTTATAGACACTGAATTATTTAGAGCTTGAAATTTGGTACAGTCGCCTGATGTTAAAGAATGTTAGTCTCACTCGGTGTGTAATTTGGCATTTGGTCGTTGTCACAATGACATATACACATTTCGGTTTTTGGAAAATTTGTCAATATAGACGATTGATACAAGTTAACTATTTATTCATAAGTTGCCTTGGAAACTAGAAACATGATTTCTATAAATACACACTGTTATTACTGTGTTAGTATGAAGCTATACATAAATTACATGAACACATACTAAACAAGTACACATGTGTGAACAAAATACAACATACTTATCCAGTGATCTTTTTTCAATCATTCTGACATTAATCTAGCTTTACATTTTAACCCTTGCAAGGTTATTGTAAAGAAATGAAGCATTTTGTTTTAATTTTTAGCTCAATGCAAATCTTCATACATAATTTAGCTGTATAATATCATTTTAGATAGAACATCTGTTAACATTATCGATCGATATATATATACATTCACCATCATTAACAATTGTATAAATTCAAGAGTAAGGAAGAATATTTTGTAATACATACCTTCCTTCCCTGTGTATACTTTTAACGCCATAACAGAGAAAAATAATTATTAAGTTCACGGTATAATGGTTATGAATTCAATACACACTGAAAGATATTTTAACTATGTGTATGTATTGGATATTTTATTCATGTTATATAGTCAACTGCAGGCTAAAATAAGATCGTTGTCATTTTAAATTAAAATGGATTATTGTAACTTTACATTTCTAATATTATAAAAAAAAAAATATTTGCCAAGTGAAGTTGCGTAATTGGGTTATCAAATGTGCAATCAGTGCATATTTACAAAAACAAATGACAGATGTTTATATTTAGGTTTCACACAAAGGTCCATGACATTTAAATAAAGCAAAGGGATTAAGTTACATATTTTATGAATAGACTACAGAAATGTCTTATAATCTTGTTTATCTTTATATATACCGTGAACGAAACGGGAAAATATGATCATCTAAATAAGTCTTTTTTATATCAGTTGTCTCACTTGTTTCAATGTGTAAAATGAGTTGAAATTAAACCTTAACCATTACATTACCAGGCAGAGAGAGTCTGAAAAGAGGACGAATCCTTTCCATGATTACCTGACTGATAGTTGTTATATCAATTAATTATATTATATTATATTAATCTCAATGGGATACACCATACATTGTGTATAACATTGACCCAGGAAGTGAACAGCAATGTGAGATCTATAAGAATGCCAATATTATATATGACCGACAGCATATGGTGAACCCTCAAAGAAGATCTACAAGAATGCCAATATGACCGATAGTATATATGATGAACCGTCAAAGAAGATTTACAAGAATGCCAATAAGATCGACAGTATATATGATGACTCCTAATTAGTTATAGAAGTAAATGTCATGAAACAATATTTTCTACTAACTTTTGAGTTTTTGTCTATAAAACTATAATAGGAAGTTAGAAACTGAAAACAGAAAAAACGTTCATCAACCTTCAAAGTTCATAGGACGGAATGCATCGAGTATGACCATGTTTGGCTAATTTTTGAGGTTTTACCTATCATTATTTTTTACAAGAAAGCGTATCAGGCTTTTAGAGCCTCTTCATAGTTTGTTGGTCAGTTATAATTTTTCCAGAGTTTAGGGATATAAATACGGTTGTTTCAGTTCTTAAAAATCACTGTATTTAAGGTTATAATTTTAACAATGTTTATAATTACGAAATTAACTTCATTAAGTTTGTTCAATTGTCAGTTAAAAAGTTTTTCATCAATTTACAAAAGGTAGACGTTATATTTAATATTTCACTGTTCTGTTATTATTACCTGTTAAACAAAGCAAGTATGGTAATTGTAATGTTATGGTCCTGCCTGGAATTAAATGTATGTGAATTAATATATAGAATGAAGAGAATAATATCTCTCTTAACTTTTAATATTTTATTCTAATGTACAAAAATTATTCCTTTTATTACAAATCATGATGTACTGTTTACAATGGTTTAAGTGTACATGTCATGCTGGTCATCAAAGACCCTCGATTGTAATAATAAATTAATATTCGTATACTTATTCGTATTCTATACAATAATTACGAATAGTATGTCACAGTTACAAAAAATTATTTGTAACAGTGTATACTGTTTATTGTAAGATGTAAATATTTACATCAGATGAACTGTAAATTTAAATTGTTATTGTTAGATGTAAATATTTCAACAGGTTATCAATATGTTGATGCATTTTATGCGATAGGATACATGTATATGATAAAACATCTAAACATGTATATGATGCATTAATGATGAAATCATTTCAAATGAGATTAGCTTAATATTTATTATCCAGTTATTTATTTATCTTTTTCATCTAAAAATCGTTTATTTATTTTTAAACAAACTAGTTCATTGTTGTTAGCTAGGTGCAAGTGCAAGTACAAGTGCATGTACGTTGAATACAAACGTAACACTACGATAACGACAAATCAATAATAGAGATGATAGTGTGTGTGACATAACTATGCATCGTTTAAAAAATCATAACATCAATTGCACTTCATCACACCATCACAAATACACAGAAATCCTGAGGTCAATATTCGAGCTTCAACCATAAACAGGTTAAAATCGATCATAATTTAAGACATAAGGGGACATATTTAACAAAAACTAATAATGTAATAAACAGCGACTAAAAAATAATTCCTGCAAAAAAATGATAAAAATGTGCATTCAATAATTGATTTTTGCGTTACATTGCGTTAGTTAAACAGGCAGTATCGCTGTGAGCCATACAAGAGTCAACAAGGAACGGAAAGGTAACAATAGGAAAGAAACCATGTTCTCGGTTATTAATAATGTAGTTTTGAAGATTACCATTTTGAAAAAGGACATTGGTCGCTATTCACCTGTTTAAGAATATTTTGGAATTTCATGATTGCATTTAAACCTGCATTAAGAGGAATACATTTAGTTTCACTTGATGGCATAATCAACTTAAAAACGAAAATAAATATTACTTTTATTCATACGTATTCGGGATGTACACATTTTTGTGGAATTTATGGGAAAAGGTGGACCAACACAATGCACTGTGCGCAAATAAATATGTTGTTGCGGCTGCTGATACAATAAACGAACATGTTAGGTTTTATAAATATTTAATTTAAATTTTATTTCGTCATAATGTCACTCTAATGATTTAAGTTCCCCACCCTTCTAAAAATTTCGAGTAATGGTTGATTCGTGTACAGTCCCCAAATAAATTCATTATACAAATCTTTGAACACCTTCAAATTAAAGTCCGCGCAGCTTTTATCATTGTGCATCCTTTTTTGAATCCGTGTCCGTCCGCCCTGATTTTTGTTCGCCCTAGTTCCGTTTCGCCCTGAGACCGTTCGCCCTGATACCTGTTCGCCCTGGGTATGTTCGCCCTGATTTATATTTTTTATTATAGTGTTGTGTTGTGTGTATTTAATTGAATATGTTGAAGTCAGTCTACAATATCGCCGAATATTTACGATTTTTATTTTTTAGTATAGTGTTGTGTTGTGTGTATTTAATTGAATATGTTGAAGTCAGTCTACAATTTCGCCGAATATTTACGATGTATTATGTCTACAGCTAGCCGCTACTAGGTTATAAGTTCCTGTAAATTATAGGACTACAAGATATTGTGACTTCAAGGTATTGAGAACAAGTTAGTATCTGTATGTAATTACGTTTCTAGGAAATTAGTTTTTGTGAATTTCAATCAGCACTACATTGTATTTTTAAATGTAAAACAACTGAAGACTAAATTATTTGTATGTAATGGCATATGTTGAAGACTGTTTACATTCACCGAATATTTATTTATGATGTACGTATTACGTGTTGCTGCTTTTGGGAAATAAGTGTCTCGGAATTTCAGCATTACATTGTATTTTTAAATGTACTAAGTTATTATGTTGTCTTGCTGCTACGAGGATAAGTTTCTGTGAATTCAAAGACTACAAAGTATTTGGCATGAAACAACTAAAGACTGAGTTATTTATATATTTAACTTTATTGATACATTTTAATAATATAAAAATATTCAGTAACAGTTATAACAAGATCAATTCTGAACTGCACTTCGCACACATCCTAAACGAATATTTCAAAGCACTAAATTGAATTACTATAAGTAAAACAAATACCAAAAACAGTCAGACTGCTGTACATTGATCACTTGTTATTCACTATCATTTATACCAAATATATCAAAGTTGTAACCTTACTATATTAAAGATCGAGCACTAAAACATACAAAGCCACTATTACACATGATCCATTTACTTTACATTTACACACATGATTTAATCAATAAAAATAATACATTAGGAGCACTAAAGTTATACATAAAAGTGTTCAAAGTTCAAAGTGTTAATTGATCTAAAATTCTTTACTCCTGTGGCTGAACGTTGTCTAGTGGGTTGTCGGACGGCTTGTACAGTTTGGCAATAACTTTCAGAAAGTGTGTTGTTGTGATGACGTTGCCCATGTATTGGTCCCATGCTGTCTGGATCTTCTCTTCTAGGATGGTGTACTTCCTATGAATGTCACGCTCTAGGTCGTCGGCACGGACACTGTAGTCGACGACTTCGGCTTCTGTCATGAGGTCTGGAATTAGGACGTAGAAGGGAACACCTGCGTGCTTGGCTGCAGTGTTGATCCTGTTGTGCCAACCTGAAAAATTAAAGAAAAATTAATAATAGGAAATTTAATGTATAATTGCACAAAAGCAAAGATATACAATTATATACAATGAATAAAAAAAATTGCTTTGCTTGTAAGGTTATTTGTTATCTATCTCATTGACAATGATACCACTTTATACAACTTACTAATTTCTTTTCAATGCATGTTATTAGTAACCAATACGTATAAAATACTACATACTACATGATATTGATCACAATATGAAAAGTGACTATAAATATTCATACCTTCAACGTCATTATTGGCACTCACACCACATCTTCCTATATCTAGGTATATATATTCTTGTTTAATTTCTGATGAAAGTTGCAACAAAATTTTATATTTATAAATTAAAACACTTACCAGTGCCACACAATCTATGCTGCCATCTCTCACATACGTCACATGATACTGCATGTTGACGAGGTCGGACCTCTCTGTCACAAGAAATACACATGTACACTTCCATAGTTTATGGAATAATGCACCGGTTCCATAATCCACCGGTTCCATAATCCACTTCCATATATAACAAATTTGTCAAAACACACTTGAGATCAAAGAAGCCAAGCTGCGAAAATAATTTCCCTTTCATGCCTAACAATTTGTACATCAGTGTTTTTACCCATCAAAGCTGACTATTTTATTTGAGAAAAATGTTATTTTCATTATTAATCCATCAAAGACAATTCATATAACAATCAGTGATATCAAAGATTTCAAATTATACCTAATCAGCAATCAAAATTCAATCAACAGTAATCAAAAGTAATTATAAAATAAAGTGTAATAATGCAGCAACGAATTTTATTTAATTAATATTCTGTATTCAGCTTTAATAGATAAACATAAATTTTAATATATATAAATATACATTTCTTTTATTAATGTAACATATACATATACATATCATTAATGAGAATAGGGCGAACGGATTACCAGGGCGAACAAACTCAGTGCGAACGAACCTAGGGCGAACATGTAATCAGGGCGAACGATTCCGATACCCATCCTTTTGAACTCATGATATTTTATAAAAGCAAAAAAAAACCACTGTACATAATATTGTAAGTATAATTGAAATGGTATGTCATTGTTTCGTTATGCTTTCCGTATAAGATTAATAAAGATAATATTTCATTTATCATAAAATTAGGTGTAAACAACGTTTATACCTGAGTTAATTTTACTTCCGGAAAGCTAAAATGGAAACTGTAACATTTACAGGCTCAGATGGTATGTGATGTGATTTTACTTCC
This sequence comes from Mytilus galloprovincialis, assembly GCA_037788925.1. NCBI lineage: Eukaryota > Metazoa > Mollusca > Bivalvia > Mytilida > Mytilidae > Mytilus > Mytilus galloprovincialis. The sequence continues at coordinate 85,291,887 of CM075333.1, read as the reverse complement.
TTTACGACTTATGTTTAAGTTCAAAACGCAAGTTTAAACTATCCGATCAATTCAAGTCTTCTTTCAACCATCCTTAAAACGGTTCTTTTTGTTCAAGTTCCTTTACAATGCATATAACTATGTATCGCTTTAAACCATCTCTAGTCAAGACAAGTGTCAAATCAATATGTCGCGAAATCGTCCCGAGTCTATACAAGCGTTACATTAATATGTCTCACAGAAATCATCCCGAGTGTAGAAAAGCGCCATATGAAGATGTCTTGCTTTAATTCGTACCGAATCTAGACAAGTGTAAAATCAAATTGAGTAAGTTTCGTTAAAATTGTTCCGATACTAGACTTGGTTCAAATCAATATGTCTCTCCTTAATCGTCCCTAGTCGATTCAAATGGGTAATCAGTATATCTCGATTTCAATCGTTTCGAGTCTTAACAAGCGCCACATCAATATGTCTCGCTTTTTATCGTCCCGAGTCTAGACAAGCGCCAAACCAATACATGTATGTCTCGTTTAAATTGTCCCGATACTAGACACATGTCAAATCATATGTCTCGTTTGAATTGTCCCGATACTAGACAAATGTCAGATCAATATGTCTCGTTTAAATTGTCCCGATACTATACAAATGTCAGATCAATATGTCTCGTTTAAATTGTCCCGATACTAGAAACATGTCAGATCATATGTCTCGTTTAAATTGTCTCGATACTAGACAAATGGCAGATCAATATGTCTTGTTTAAATTGACCCGATACTAGACACATGTAAGATTAATATGTCTCGTTTAAATTGTCCCGATACTAGACTCATGTCGGATCAATATGTCCCGTTTAAATTGTCCCGATACTAGACACGTGTCAGATCAATATGTCTCTCTTTAACTCGTTCAGAGTATAGTAAACTGTTTAATAAGGATGTCCCGTATCAAATCGTCTCGAGTGAAGACAAGGGTCAAAATAATATGTATCATTCGTAACATTCCAGCGTGTGTGAAGACAAGTGTGAAAAAGTTGTCTCACTTAAACCGTTCCAGGTCGGGAAAAGTGCCAAAAACAATATGTCTCGCCTTTAATCGTTCCGAGTCTGGACAACTAGAAGTGAATAATTAAACACAGATACATGTTGTAACAAACAGGAAATATAACAAAACATATCACATTCTCCGAATAAAATTAATCAAGAAACTTTATTCCACACGTTTCAGGATCACTATTTTACCTCTGAACACGTCCCTTTTAATAATACGATAATTTCCCATCGTTTGATTTCACGTGGCAAAAATGTTATATCCCTGATTTTTTTTTTAGTAACAGAATGTGGGACTTGATACATACGTGAATTAGTTAAAGTTTTTGTTAATATCCAGTGGCAAATAGTTGATGTAAATTCGGGACGACAAATACATTTATGACATCTAAAGTTCTAAAGACATCTAAAGTTCTTAAGACATCTAGAGTTCAAGACACGGTCTTCGATGCAGATATGAGTGTACTGACTCAGTGTATGTAAAGTGCGGATCCTAAAATACCATTTTCACTGTATATGCCATGCATTTCTTATGTAGAATGGTAAATAAACAGACGAAAAAATTATGATTTTTGAAGAAAATGAAGAAAATTGTTCACATGTACTATATTTAGTAATAAATAATACAAGTTATACAAAATAAGAGATGGGAACGGGTTTTAAACGCGCCGAGAGCCATCCATACGTGAAATATATACCGAAATAGGTGAATATTTAGGACGTTTTACGAACAAATCGTGCAGGTGATTAAAAACTAGCAGGAAAGATGTAGTTGAAAAAAAAATATTCATTACAACACAATTATTAACGTTGTATAACGTAGAATAGCTTTTGTTATTCTGTTTGCCCATATTGTATTGAATTCCACTATGATGCTATCTTTATGCGAGTGATGTTTACTGTTGAATAATGATACTTTACTTTCATTTTCACTGTAGAGCGATTCATTAGTATTGTATATGCGGTGCATTTTCACTGTATGAATTTTATTAATTTTTATGCATTAAATTCCAAATTCAGCCAACTTGCACAAACAATAATTAAAGTAAGAAAAGGATTTGATAGTGCTGAATAGTGCTGAATCTTTATTTAAAGTGTAGTTTTATTATCCAATGCATTGAAACTTCATCACTGAATACGTACATCTCGTATGTCCATCGAAATAGAATGGGATAAAAGGGGATAAAAACAACAATACTTTCTAATATTTTTTTATAAAACACTTCTTGACCAATTTCAATGAGGTGTTGAAGTAAGATTTTTTATTTTGGGTCCGGTTTTAAATTGGCCCACAGGGTCCAAAATAAAATTTGAGGTTCTTTGGTAGGCTGAATCCATACATGATTGTGTTTATTATTATTTTTTTTTTATTATTTTTGGCCCATTTAACAAGTTTGTGGGGTCCAGACTGTCAAGAAATAAATTCTTTTGGATTTCAACAACAGTTGAATATTTGGGGTACTTTGGAATGCTGAATCTTACCGTGGTTTTAAATTTGGGATTTTGGTATTTTGGGCCAAGTTATCGAAATGGTCCACATTGAGGCCCAAAGGGTCCGAAATTCAACAATTTTTTGATTTCATCAAAAATGAAGTCTAGCTTGAATGTTGTGTACATACTTACCCCAAACTGTTCAGGGTTCGACTTCTGCGGTAGTATCAAGGGTGCTGTACAACACGTACATCATGTTCCAATGCAACTTTATCAGTATACGTTTTTGACAGATAAAGTTTGCCCTACACAACTTGACTTGCATTTCAAGCTTTAATGACTTTGGATAGTTATATGTCACATTGTCGTTTCATTTTATACAGTAAAGAACATGCAAGCAACAATCGAGCTAAAAACTATCTTTCCTTCAGAATATGGATGTTGAGGCATTTGGGGGACCCGATGGCTGACCTAATAGGTGGGGAGGGGGCTCAAGTCATGCTTCAGTGATTCCCTATATAATCAACCAAATTTTTCCAAGGCCCCCTGGATACGCCTATGCTGGCATAGCTTACCATATGAAGAAAGCAACAGGAACTTTTAATGATCTGCTCGTTTTATAGTAAAACATTAAAAATGCTTCGCTGACCGCAAAGATCGAACCCTGAACAGTTTGGGGCAAATTTGGACATAATATTAAAGCTTGATACTATCTGAATTTGGATTGTAATCAAATTTGTGACATTATATAAGTTTCTGACACAAGGTAAATGTGGTCGAAAATCTTAAATCGTATGCGCAATACTGTGTAACTGAAGGTTTCTTCCCGCCCATAACATTTTGTTTTGGATAAATAACCTTCAAACCAAATCCCAGTCTTTCCTTTCTGGTAATGAACCTTGTAGTACATTTTAGAGAGGTCCATACACTTGAACACAAGATATTGTCTGGAAACTAGAAAATGTTTGTTTTGCCATTTCTTTTGCCCCTAATTTCTGCATGTTTGGGGCAATTATCCCCGAACAAAATCCCAGTCTTCCATTTGTGATAATGCGAAAAAGATCCAAAAACGTACATACAAGTAATTATCAGGAAACTACAAACATGATTGTGTTTTGTCCCTTTTTGTTCCTTCATTCCTAAACTGTTAGTACCATAACCCCAAAATGAAACCTAACATTCTACTTGTGGTACTGAACACTGTGGTACAATTTCAGAACCATCAAAATTCTTATACACAAGTAATTATCCTAAAACTAAAAACATGCTTCTTTTATGCCCCTCTTTCGTAAACGTTTGGAACCATCATCCCCAACATTATCCCAACCTTCCTTTTGTGGCATTGAACCTTCTTTAAAATTTATATAGATCCATTCACTATTTTCAATATCGTATGCGCAAATACTGTGCAATAACATTTTGTTTTCCTTCTAGGATAAATAACCATCAAACCAAATCATTATGATGTGTCTTTTTAATGTAAAATAACAGTATTAAAGTTCAAATATGTGTAATATGTGGAAAAGTACTTAAATTAAAGTTGATCAGAAACAAAATGGGTCTTCGGACGACGCAGACGATAACGACATCATAGCAATATACGAACCGGAAAGAAAAAAATATTGCGGGGAAAGATTTCAGTTTACAGTTCACACATGTCAATACTGTGGGAAAACGTATAAATGGCCAGCCAGTTTCTATAGACATATACAAGATATAAATAGATATAGATATTAAAGTAATCAAATAAGTTTTTCATTTGTTGCAAGTCTAATTATTACATTAATCTACAATAAAAATTCATCGCATTTTCGAAAATTCTACATCAGAAATGAATGCCATACAGTGATAATTCATCGCATTTATAGTGAAAATGGATCGCTTTTAATAACTGATATTTTATGTTATGTTGCTTTTATTACACATATTTGAACTTTAATACTGTTATTTTACATTAAAAAGACACATCATAATGAAAATATGTTAAAATTTAGTTTCAAATCAATTATTTTGGTATTTTCAAAACGTAAACAAATAAAGTTTTCCCATGATCCTTTATTCTACAATGAACATACTCGCATACAACAGTGAAAATGAACTGACTGGATTCGCACTTTATATATACACCGTGACTGACACATAACAAAGCAGTATATTCATGTTCGAGTGTTCATATCGTAAGTCAGCTATTTGCTGTTTCAGATTAATCTTTTGAGTGGTTTATATTGTTTGTGCATTTGTGTTCTTTGGAACGTATCCTCCATATATATTGTCCATCGGGTAAATTAAGTTCTAGTCTCCATATTATTGAAAAAAAGTTGAGCTGTGTAATTCAGATTTTAAACCAAAGAGTAAACATGATTTATAAAATGAATTGCATTTTTATTCTAGAGATATACAAGCATCCACACCTAGAATATTTTTGTTTGATTATTAAAAAAAGGAGGTTTAAAAAAGTGACATTGGTAATTTTCTCTCATAAGCATCACCATTAATTTCAGTTGAAACCAGAGAAGAATTACAGGCTGTTATATCAAGGTAAGATATATTACTTACATGATTGTATCTTATTAAATAAAGTACAAATTATCTGTAATTAGTTTTATAATTCAACAGATCGTTTATAAAAGAAACGGTCGTAAAATTTCTATCAATAAAAGAGATATTGAAAAATGTGAGTGCTTTTATATATATACTAAATACAAATTACATTTTTTTTCATTGTAACACATTAACAAACGACAGCCACTAAATTACAGTGACACTGACTTGGGACAGACACATACATACAGAATGTGACGGAGTGAAGCATGTCAGCGGGATCTCAAACCTCCCCTAACCTGTGACAGTGGTGTTGCATTACAACATAAGAACGAACTATAAAAATCAGTTGAAAAAGGCTTGGTTCATCAGATTGACACAAATAAAAATACTACAACAGAGGGGACGTGGTTTGCAATCTTCTTTTATTTTTGCTTCGACACATTTACTTGTTTGTTCATTCGTAATTTGCTCGGTGACATCATTCGAGTATATAAAAAAAATATGAAAAAATATGAAAAATGTAGAAAATGATGGATTGAACCTGTTTTTTTTCAGCGCTAAACCTCTCACTTGTACGACAGTCTCATCAAATTCCGTTATATTTACAACAATGCGTGAACAAAACAGACATCATAGGTAAAATTGTCAAAATAGGGGTACAGCAGTCATCACCCTGTCACAATCTCAATTAGAACAATACCAAAAAAGTATTTAACAAAGAAGCACCAAAAAGCATCTAACAAATGTAACAACAACATTTATTGCTTATTTATATATGTATTTTAAATCACCCCATAAAGGATTAAAATATTTGAAGTCCTTTGATTGAATGGCAAGGTTCACATCAACTCTAGTGTAGAGTCGCGTGTTTGACGTCAGAATGTAAACGCCACACAGGCATAAGAGATATAAAATAATAATGAAGTTCAAAGTAATTTCAAAGATTATAATAGAACAACGTTGATTGATTTGTTTGCAGAGCCATAGAATCGGCATCTCCAAAAGGTAAACGCAGCGACTCAGCAGGCGAAAATGAATATATGTGTAACAACGAATTCAGAGGTTTGGCTGTAATAATTTGCAATGAAAATTTCAAAGAACCTAATAAACCCCGCCGCTGTTGTGATGATGATTTACAGCTAACGAAGGAGACATTTTCGAATTTACAATTTTTAGTGATGGCTTTCAAAGATTTGACAGGAAGACAGATTGGCTTGGTTTTTGATATTGGTAAGACAAAAAATGCTAATATACAGCTCCCTCTCTCTCGCTTTGTTTCTCTAAGAACATACATTTCTCTCTAGCTCTTTCTTTCAGATACATGCACTTCTCTCTATTTCATAGAATCTTTATTCTCAGGTTCAATCAAACTACTTGAAATGATCTCAACAGCCGTTCTCTCGCTTTTATAGTAAGTAACATCAACATGTAGCCTTCAGCACTACGTTTTTCCCTCCTCTAATATTAACGTTGATAACAATAAAATTTCAGTACCAATTACATGAAATTGAGAATGGAAACGGGGAATATACCAAAGAGATAACAACTAGACCAAAGTGCAAAAAAAAACCATGTATATTTCTGTCTAACCAGATGTTGTTGTTTTTTTTTTTTTTGCTTTTTCCTTATTAACAGAAAATAAATTGTAAAATTCTTTCCTATAAAAGACAGCCTAGCCAGTCGACACTATAGCTCTAAATCTTTTATATTATTGAATTTCAAATATTTTGGCCATGAGCATCACTGAAGAGACATGTATTGTCGAAATGCGTATCTGTGGCAGGAAAGTTGGTACCATTAATGTTATTCGATATTATGATAAAATTTTACATGCTTAAAAGTTAGTTAAAACAGCAAATATTGGCTGAATGTTATCCGTACAAATTGAAAACAAAATGTGTCTGAAAATATTCAAAATAATAAAAATTCCTACATTCAACCTGTCCTTGTATAAATAAGGTCTATATAACAATGAAAAAAGATTGATGACTTCCTAAAAGTAAAAAAGATGTGGTATGATTGCCAATGAGACAACTCTCTACAAGTGACCAAATGACACAACTATAGGTCACAGTACGGCCTTCGATTATGAGCAAAGCCCATATCCTTTATTTATAACAGGAGAAACATTATAGATAAGTTTTACCAAGAATTACAGTACGACGCTTTTAGCGCAACTACATTATTAATTAATCATATTTATCATATCTGAAACAGTAATACTGGTGTATTGTATAATATTAGCTGCAGGACAAAAGGAGTTCCATATGAAATCAGACTGCTTTGCCTGTGTTGTTGCAAGTCATGGAAATGAGAGACATAGACCTGTTGATGACATACAACCACCTGGTTTGTATTTCAGAGACCACTGTGTCTATGGAATAGACAACGAACCAGTCGCAACAAAACAGATTGTTAAAAAGTTCTCTGAAGTTACATCCCTTAAAAATAAACCAAAGCTTTTCTTTATTCAGGTAAGGTTTCAAGAAGATTACATTGAAATGTTTAAATAAGTATGGGAAAAACTGTTTTTCTAATTGAAATTGTTTTAACGTGTCAACTATTTTGGTAAAATTATGTGTTTTTTCATACTGTGAAAGTTTTTCTTTTGAGTTTTCTTGATATACATTTATAGAAAAGTCTTTCGAGTATTGATAGTGACTACCAAAGATTTGGCAATAACTATCTTTTAATATATAACATACAAAATGTAATATGAAAAATAACAAAAAAAGAAAAGTGTTCCTTTCTTTGGACATGTAGCAGAATGGGACATCTAGTTACAGGCCTTACATATTTTCATTTTAAATTGGTGGTTCAATTAACAAAAGGTTATATTTTTTTTTTTTTGAAATATTGAAATCGGTCCAGAAAAAAACAACAAACTCATTAATAGCGGTATCACACTTACACTACCAATAAAATCATTTAAAAACAAATCGCATTAAAATACAGGAGAATTTTTTTTTTAAAGAGTGTGGAATTGATCATCCTTTTGATGTTATTATGTTAATTAAATAATTTAGATATTTTTTTTTCATTAAGGCTTGTCGTATTGTCCCGAATGGGATATGTTCTATAGACGAAGGACATACTGTTAGTGTAGACCCCTCAAATTTCCAAGACGAAGTGATTTTAAAAAATGCAGATGATATTCCGGAACCAAGCTTCTTCGATAGATTATTTGGAAGAAAAACCAATACAATAGACACCACAAAGATAATACGTGTTCTTGATCCACCATGTGACGATGATTGTCTCATTGTGTATTCATCTAACTCAGGTAGTATGTTATAGGTGTACAAAAACCATACACTTATAAAATTGAGAATGGAAACTCTTATACACTTATGAATGTCAAGTGCACATATATTCGCATGTACATGGAAAATGGCCATTGGAAACTCGTGGGATGCTGGACATTGAATCACGCGAACCGTTTATTAAGAAACTGTATCAAATAAAGGCAACCGTAGTACATGTATACTGCTGTTCGAAATTCATAAATCGATTGAGAAAAAAAACAAATCCGGGTTACGAACTATAATATAACAATGCAGGGCTTTCCATTGAAGCCGGTAGCCGGCGGAAATCCGCCGTTTACGGTGGCTTCAAGTGCCGGCTACTTCACTGACAAAAATATATATTCAAAAAGAAAATAATATTTTTTAAATGTTTACAGGCAGCCGAGAGATGTATTGTCGCAAAGACGCGGTCACGATAAACAAGGATGAAAAGTCAGTGTTTACCTTGGGCTAAATATAGTTCACATGAATTCAGGTCACTGATTGGTTGTCTATTTACAGTCAGAATGCATCGTTTCTTTTCAAAGATAGCAAGAGAGTCGTTCCGGTGGTCATTGAAGGATAACAATAGAGACGTTCCGATGGTTATTAACGCGTTGGCTTTTTTGGGCTTTTAAAACGTGAAAACAATCAGATAGGATGACAATCTTATGTTATGGAATAATATCAGTCAAATTAAAGAAAGTGTAGTAGATCATAATGTTCAGAATCTGGAAAACGGTATCTTTTGAAGTTCATTTTTCAAAGCCCACGTGGTGTCAGAGAATCAAGGTCAAAAACGAAAGTAGAATATTGTCGACTCGACCTCAAATAAATAACATTTCCAAATGATTTATGTATCCGACTTATTGAACAGTTTACAAAAAAAAAAGAGAAAATCAGAGGATATATCAATTTTCTGTCAATGCTTGAGAAATAATTGTATGATTTAAATAGTCTTTGGAGAGAAAAGGGGGGTCATTTGTTTACAAATGCACGTTACTTTTTGTTATGCAAAATAAATCGATCAAGATTTTTAACAAACCGGATTATTATATAAATAAATCTCCTTTAAAAGTAAATGAATTTTAAGCATAAGGTAATGAAAATAAAAAACTATAACATAAAAAAAAAATGAAATTTCTTTGAGATTTTTTTTTCTTTCTTTAATTTCATACATAAAAAATGGGCATTTGAAAGATGAAATTAGGTGCCAGGAGATTGCGAGAATGCAGGATTTTGCTCTATTTATGTCAGAGCTTCTGGGGCCTTGAGCGGCCCCCAGACCCCCTGCCGTAAGGCACCAAGCTTACAGCTTGGTGGGCGTCCGGCTTCGCCGAACGCATGTTACAGCCGCCTATAATTTAATTCAGCCTTCTACTTCAAATTCAATGGAAAGCCCTGACAATGGCCATTTTCCTGACTTGGTACAGGATATTTTAAGAAAAAAAATGGTGGGTTGAACCTGGTTTTGTGGCATTAGAAACCTTCCGCTTTTATGGCAATGTTAAATATAACATTAAATGAAAACATTACATGACAGGACTACAATACAAATCCACACAAGTCCAACCAGTGACGTTCTCATAAAAAAAGTTCGAAAGACAGGCAGACTTAAATGGTATTTGCATATAAGGTATATGCATTAACTATTGAAAAGGCCTAATCAATTGTTTGCGCATCGCCCACCATATTTATGCTACTTTTTAAAAGTGGTTATGCTATGTGTGTATGTACGAACGATCGAGATATTCGGTATATACTTTGTCTTGAAGTGAATTAAATCAATGTTAAATGCTTTACACATTATATGAAACACATAGTACTAATTAAATAATTAACGAAATAATATTTTTCTAAGAACAACGAAAAATATTAAGGAAACTTAATCCATTTGGTATGAAGAACAACAACACTGTCGTGTGTGTATTCTATTGGTTGTGAACTTTTAATTTCACATGTTTGTCTGTTTGTTGCATTATGTAAATCCACCATGTCTGATGTTTTATTCTATATGACCCCCTATATCTTACAGAAAAGGAGTCATACGGGAGGCACGATAGCTATATAAACGGTGGTTGGATGTTAATATCTTTATACAATGCAGTGGACAAATACTTACAAGCTCTACAGATGAAAACGATAGACCATATCGATATAATAGATGTATTATATGAGATGACAAGTTACGTAGCCAAGAGAATGGAAGTAAATTTAAAAGAAACTGATTATCATCATCGTAAGGCAGCTGTAGTTTTCGAACACTGTTTTCATAGAGAGTTATATTTCAAATAGTTGAGTTTTAAAATCATGTAAATTGCATAATTAGATTGCTTAATATTTATATTTTTTTATCACAATGGCTGAATGCTTTATTTATTGACACTAAATATTGGCGTCACTTTGAAACATTCTTCTTGAACACCTTCTTTGCATATGATATCCTTCGAATTTTAGTGGATTGGACCAAGTATAAGAAAGAAGGTGTGTTATGATTGCCAATGAGACAACTGCCCACAAGAAACCAAAATTACACAGACATTAACAACTATATAGGTCACCGTACGGCCTTCAACAATGAGCATAGCCCATACCGCATAGTCAACTATAAAAGGCTCCGATATGACAATGTAAAACAATTCAAACGAGAAAACAAACGGCCTTATTTAAATTTAAAACAAAGTTTTAAAAATCTCTGATAAGGACGATTATTAAAACAATCAGATATCATTTTCGCTAGTTATTTTAACATTGAAGCAGTTCAGACTTCTTTATAAATTTACTATGGGCATTATAAAAATTTTGAATGTTTAGGCACAAACTGGGTAAATCCCGATGATTGGACTTTCTGTATTCATACAGACTAATAGCATGACAGACCGATGAATCTAATTGTATACGGTCTTTGAAGAGAAGAGCCTGTCATTCCTGTCGCTTTTGTTATACATGCTATCATCCCATGCATTCCCAGTTATGTGAATATCATTCAACCAAGAGATTAAGAAATTCCTTTTCGAGGAACCAAACTAATTTCCGCGACTTAAAACAATTGAAACGCATTTCATAACAACATCCTTGACACAATTGCAAAATCTTGTAGCAAGTGAGGCAAACAAAAAAAAGGTTGGACAATTCGTTAATGCGGTGTGGGTTTTGATCATTGTTGAAGACTGGACGTTGACCGATAGTTGTTAATTTCTGTGACATTTGGTCTCTTGTGAAGGGTAGTGTCATTAGCAATCATACAACATCTTTTTTATATTATAGAAAAATGAAGAAAGGAATATTTTTTTGATTTTTAGTTGGTTCATGTCAAATGGAAATATTATATGCATGTTCAGGATTAGAACATATTAACCACTAAATACAATAGGTAGGACCTGTTATAGAGGCCGTCCGTAGTAAATGTCGTTGAACGTGAGACTTCATATCAAAGGTATTTAGAATAAGATCTAAACTACAATCATTATGCATGCCTAAGCACTAGCGGATGTGCAGTAAACAGTGAAGTCATTTCCGTTTAGAGTTGAGAATTTTCGACTTTAAATTATTCAGTATTTTCCCCCATAGTTGTATCATACATTAATTTGGTAAGCCAATTGAATAGACTTTTGTTAAAACATGGTTCGCATGGTTTTGTTGTGATAATATCCGATCTTAATTTAAGTCCTTAAAGATATATAACATGTAGTTCCTTGACATGTTGAAGGTTTAACAATTGTTAGAACTTGTTATGGCAGGATATTTAATAATAAAATATAATAGTAAAATATTTGGATTATGGTTTTCTGATATTAAATAATTGTCATTTTTTGAAGTCGTCCTTCGTCATTTTTTGAAGTCGTCCTTCAACCTTAGTTTACTTCATTCGTTTGCTTGAACATTTCAAGTGATTCATTTGATGTTTGGTTTTTATAATTTTTGCTGCACAGACTACTTTTAATGTAAGCAGCTGTTATCCTCTGGTAACTGGTAGACGAAGGTATTTATATTCTTTGCTGCACAGACTACTTTTTATGTAATCAGCTGTTATCCTCTGGTATACTGGTAGACGAAATAGCTGTAAAAATATTATAGTTTGTTTTCCGTTTCACTCATTGTATATATATATGGGTTTCAATGTTTCCTTTTTACAATGTAATATGTCTACCTATCCCTTTGATCAAATGAATTAGAATATTAACGCATTTCTCATCGATGATTTTTTTAAACACGGATATCGATGTTATACTGGAACACATTTGAACTTATTGCGCATCTTATCAAGTTCGTGAGTTTTGTTCCACAGTTGATATTGCATCATCTTCATCGTCGTCAATATTCCACTCATGTACGAGAACATTCGGCGAGCCGTAGTCGTGACTAGTTATTAACGTGTCCAGTTTTTCAGGAACATATTTTACTTCAAATCTTTTGTCATGTGTGAGTGTTATATTGAGAATTTCAGCTACTATTCCGAGGTAGACATCATCAATAAATATTTGTTTCACGTGAGGGAAAGTCTTTGATATTTCTTTTACAACGTCCATAGATAGTAACATAGATCCACCACTAATGTATGGAGGCCAATGTTTGTTAGGGTACTCGTCGGTAGATACGTACCATTTAGATTCTTTCTTTCTACGAACTACAGCATGTTCATACTTAAAACCAATGAACACATTCTCGTCTTCAGATTCAGTTATATTTTCTATAAGATCTAATAGAAGTGGTATATTTACATAGTAGTCATCGTCTACAAACAGAACAAACTTGGCTTGACTGCAGTCAGACACAGCCCAGTTAAATCCCATAATAGTCTTTAGAGTATTGTTTTTATACTCGTCCATGAAGTCCTCTTGAACCATGTCTTCATACAAATCATATTCCATCTTGGTAAATGACGTAATAAGCGGTGAATCCCCTAACAAGAACGCTATTTGTATTGAACTGTTTGTAAAGTTCCCCCAAGTTGCTCGGATAGCCATGCGATGGCCAATTTGAAAAACATTAGATTTTACTAAAATTAACAATCTTGGGTCAACTTGATTACCGGTTGATTTACAAACACGTGATGGTATACGTTTATATCTATATGGATGTGGATTAATAATTTCGTCAAACAATACTCGAGGTTTGACAGTTGCATTACCTAATGTGGTAGTTTCTATCGGAATGGTCGGAATGGTTTTGGTATATTTTGTTCGTGGGAAAGCTGTGATGATTAACGGCGGTACTTCTGTTTCATCTGTTGGTATTGAGATTTCGTTTAATGATGTGACTTCTATTTTCACGTGACGAGAAAGAACCATTAGCATAACACTTGATATACTGACCAGTAAGATAACTGCTGGTAATGTGCGCAGAATTTTGATTATTTGTCTGTTCATATTGTACTCCTCTGTAACATGAATAAAAACTAGCTTCTTTTATGTTCATCCATTCTGAAAAAAAAGATAACATATGGCTTTCATAAAAATCATAAAAATAAAGTTAGACATAATATAAATAAAAGACGATGAGGATAAACGTCAATGGGACAGCAACCTGATGACAAAAATAACCAAAAAAGACATATAGATTGAGACATTCAGTCTTCAACAATGGACAGTTGTCTATACAAAATGTAGAGTTCCAAATCTTTCCAAGTCCATCAAAATGTGTATGTGTGTGTGTGTGAGAAAGAAAGACATATTCATTTTCTGGAATATTTGTGGATGAGCCCTTTCAAAATAGATTTGTATTAAAAGCACATAAAATCGGCGAAAAACGTTCAAAAATGTGCATCAATTATTCAAAATCATCAAATTTACGAATGCCAGTATACTTTTTTCCTAAAATTGGATTTATTGATAATTAGTAAATACCCATTAGATTGGGATAAAATAATCATGACTTAGCGTCACCGAATTTTTCCTTAATCTTGCATGTCGATACTTGAAAATGTAAATGGTACATACAAGAACAAAAATTACACTTTATATTTAAGAAAAAGGTACAATACTGTTACACAGTAACACATAACGCTCGCTAAAACTAAAAACAAGCTCAAAGTACCTTACCTGCCGATTTGAAAAATATATGACAGTTTTGGATGAAGACTTTGTATTTATACAATGTATCTTTTGATAAACATAAACAGTATGATAACGAATTATCTGTTTATATTTGATCATTACGGTTTAAAGACGTGTTTACTTAAGTCAGTGATATTACACTATTTTTGTTTATTTTTGAAATAACAAAATCACTATTAAAGTCAAATTAGAATGAAATTCAAAACAGTGTGGCTGTGGCCATTGATTGACACATTAAATTCATCCATTGACTGGAACAATTTAGGTGAACGTTTGTATGTAACGACCACTGCTCACTATGTACTTTTTAAAGACATTTAAACTATGGGGTCACCAAAGGTTCTCAACACCTTAATAAAGTAATTCGAAAAATTAATCAAAAATAACACGATGTTTGATTTATATCAATTATATAAATCAAAACATAAATGTTATTCCTGATTAATTTTCGAATTATTTTATAATTAAAGGCGTTAAAAAACCTTTGGTGACCCCACAGTTTAAATGTCTATCGTTCCAAATCTTTCCAAGTCCATCAAAATGTGTATGTGTGTGTGTGTGAGAAAGAAAGACATATTCATTTTCTGGAATATTTGTGGATGAGCCCTTTCAAAATAGATTTGTATTAAAAGCACATAAAATCGGCGAAAAACGTTCAAAAATGTGCATCAATTATTCAAAATCATCAAATTTACGAATGCCAGTATACTTTTTTCCTAAAATTGGATTTATTGATAATTAGTAAATACCCATTAGATTGGGATAAAATAATCATGACTTAGCGTCACCGAATTTTTCCTTAATCTTGCATGTCGATACTTGAAAATGTAAATGGTACATACAAGAACAAAAATTACACTTTATATTTAAGAAAAAGGTACAATACTGTTACACAGTAACACATAACGCTCGCTAAAACTAAAAACAAGCTCAAAGTACCTTACCTGCCGATTTGAAAAATATATGACAGTTTTGGATGAAGACTTTGTATTTATACAATGTATCTTTTGATAAACATAAACAGTATGATAACGAATTATCTGTTTATATTTGATCATTACGGTTTAAAGACGTGTTTACTTAAGTCAGTGATATTACACTATTTTTGTTTATTTTTGAAATAACAAAATCACTATTAAAGTCAAATTAGAATGAAATTCAAAACAGTGTGGCTGTGGCCATTGATTGACACATTAAATTCATCCATTGACTGGAACAATTTAGGTGAACGTTTGTATGTAACGACCACTGCTCACTATGTACTTTTTAAAGACATTTAAACTATGGGGTCACCAAAGGTTCTCAACACCTTAATAAAGTAATTCGAAAAATTAATCAAAAATAACACGATGTTTGATTTATATCAATTATATAAATCAAAACATAAATGTTATTCCTGATTAATTTTCGAATTATTTTATAATTAAAGGCGTTAAAAAACCTTTGGTGACCCCACAGTTTAAATGTCTATCGTAGGTACGTCGTGAACAGTGGTCGTTACAGACAAACGTTCACGTAAATTGTCCCAGTCAATGGATGAATTTAATGTGTCAATCAATGGCCACAGCCACACTGTTTTGAATTTCATTCTATGTAAATTTAAGTGCAATGACACTACTGCTGTTGTTAATTGATTGATTGAGTGATGTTAGTTTCAGTAAGTTTACAGCAATTGATTTTGTTCTTTTACTTTATCGTTTGATTTTTAAATTTTATCATGTTGCAAATGTACTGAGTGTTTACATCCTTGCACCACGTGTATTTCACGTGGTTATTGACATATGACATAAGTCAGCTGTTACTGGTCTACATTTGTCATGCTGCTAATCTTTTCTTGTCAATACTTCACTTTTCATTCAAGCACTTTTAGTTTTTTACTCGATTATAAATATGTTAAGTTTCCAAGCAGATATTTATCCTGAATCTGAAATAAACTCAATTTAGTTGGACTCTGGCAGCACTATACAATAATTGGAGTAGTCCCCTCAAGAGAGCAGATAAGTAACGGTTAAATTATCGCTAGAAGACGTACGTTAGTTTTCATGTTTGAATTGTTTTACATTGTAATTTCGGGACTATGCGGTATAAACTTTGCTCATTTTTGAAGGCCGTACAGTGACCTATAGTTGTTAGTTTTTGTGTCTTTTGGTCTCTTGTGGAGAGTTGCCTCATTGGCAATCATACCACATCTTCTTTTTTCATATAAACAGTACTAAACAAGATTCCAAAGAATCAGTACATTCAATATAATATACACTTTTAAGAACAAAATTGCATAACTTACTGACGATAACATCGAAACATCCTTATTACCATAGCCAATCGGATAATAAGACTGTCAATTCTGTTCAATTAACATTTTGCTTTAAAATATTGCAATAATTTATCAAAATAATCAGGTTAAGGTTTATCATTCCACAGGTTAAGGCCTTTTTTTAAGGATGATTGCTTATTATGTGTTTATCAAAATAAGTAGATGTGGTATGGTTCAGTGCCAATGAGACAACTTTGTACAAGAGCCCACATGACATTTGCCTTAAACAATGAGCAAAACCCATACAGCATAGTCAGCTATAAAAGGCCCTGAAAAGACAGATGTAAAACAATTCAAACGAGAAAACCAAAGGATAATTTATGTTCAAAACAAAGCACGAAAAAACAAATATGATATACGAAAACATATTTGACTTTTTGTCAGATCTTGGAATCCTATAGTTTTATACATGAGTGTCAATTGAAATTTTGCCCTCCAAACCGCTTTCTTTCTTTATATAAATTATTACATATAATTCTAAATTCCTTTTGTTAAAATCGTATACAGTATTTGTTATTTTTTCATAGTTTTTGAAACAAAAATGGTTTCAATGTTAATCTACCTAAAAAATCATTTTCTGCCAAATTTTCAAATGAATATAATATTCAATTATAAAAACAAGGAACAGAGTTCTTTTCTACTTTAAAAGTTCCGTTATTTATATATAGTCTTGTTATTGAGAAACGATAATACGAAAAAATCTACAAATTTTATTTTAATGTGTGTGACCTTTAACACAGAATTGTCCAGTACATTTAATGGTAAATTTATAATTTTGAGAGTCACAAACTAACACAAAACGTGCTGTACAGTGGTTATCTAAATCGGGCTTATAATATCTGATAATAAATACATATGTTGCCAACTATAGGGTGATTGTAAGGAGTGTGTGAATAGAGGTTACGTGTTGCTTTACAAATTCTTTAATATGTTGCAATACAAACAACTGCCATATTGACAAAGTTCTTAACCGTATAGCAAAGTAAACTCGCTTATCTAATGTATTTCCTGATAAAACGATGGAATGAGGTTCATCTCTTAAAACCATTCAATATTTCGATAGCTGACATTTGTTTTCGAAGAGAAACTTAATGAATTTCAAATTCTCCTAACCGCTTAATGTATTTGCTTCCCCAATTTTTGCTTCATAAAAGTTATATGCGAACAAACTAGGGTTGCATGGGAATCATTTTCTTCAATTGTGTCAATGATTTTTATGCCCCTGCTACGATACGGACGGACGTTTTCTGGTCTGTACCGTCCGTTTGTCCGTTCGTGTCCTCCCGCTTCAGGTTAAAGTTTTTGGTCAAGGTAGTTTTTGATGAAGTTGAAGTCCAATCTTAGTACACATGTTCCTTATGATATGATCTTTCTAATTTTAATGCCAAATTAGAGTTTTTACCCCAGTTTCACGGTCCACTGAACATAGAAATATTATAGTGCGAGTGGAGCATTCGTGTACTGGGGACACATTCTTGTTATTTTAAGTGACCGTGGACTGTTATACCTAGAAAGGTGTTTCAACCCCATATAGGTATTATTTTAAGATGCAATGAGGAGGTAGTTTGATTTTGTTTAAAATATCCTACCTTTTTATTAAGGATGTATTCTTCTGACGTTTAGATCTCGTTGAAATCTTGTTCTGGAATTATTTCCAAAACATGTGATACAAGTGGAAAATATCAATGAAATTCAAAGATATTATAATCAAACATAACTCTGTGAAAAAATTGTGTATCTACAATGAATAGTTTTTGGGTAATCCAGTTTTCAAATTTTATGACCAATCAAGTCAGTCTTTTTAGCCAAACTTTTGAGAAAATGGGTGAGGGATACAAATAATGATTTAACAAGAATCAGGTACATCCTAAAATATCATTTTGGTCTTTTCAAATTTCTTAGATATGTGTTTTTTTTTTTTAAATTATTTAAAAGATAAAAGTTGAAATGATATGCATTTTGTTTCTAAAAACTGAGATGAATAACAAATTAACAACATTGACAGCACACAAAAGAATCAAAATATGATAAAACTTTCTTATATCAACACCTACCTATAGTTTTTTTAAGTTCAATTTATTCAGACTGGTCCTCTTCATCTTTAATGAAAGTATGAAAAAAAGTTAAATTGTGGAACTGTGATTTTGTGCACGATAATAGCGCAAAAAAAGTAAAATGAAAATTAACGAAAAATGGAAAAATCATCAAAATTGGGGATTTTCAAAGGGCCATGGCAAAAAAAGAAGTGCACCACCATATGATTTTTTCTTCAGCAATTAATTGTTTACAGTCTTATAAACCCAAAAATCAGGTTAAGAAAAAAAGTTTAATTCTAGAAATGTTTGGCTCCTCAGAGGTGTACATCCTTAAGTAAGATGAATTCTAGTAATCATTTTTTGTAAAGGTCAAGCTTGTTGTAGTTTAGAGACCTTTTACAATATTGGGATTAAGATAAATGGTTAGAACAATGATTTCAGGCTGTCAGAAACTAACTGAAATGAAAAATAGATTTAGGAATTTTTTTTTGGACACGAACTTGTCGATGGAATATATTTAACTAGTATAACAGGAAATAGCTCCATAAGTTCAAATTCAGGAGTTAGTATATCAGCTGTTTTCTTTGATTGCTCTCTGTCATAATTATTTTTTCGTTTTATATTGGTTTGTCATAAATCAGGCTATTTGTATCATATTTTGTCACTTGGAGGTTTTTCACAGCTGACCTTACGGTATGAATTTAACTCATTTTGCATGGTGGCAAATAGGGGCTTACATTTACGTTAGTTGATCTTTACTGGATATTTATCTCATTGGCATTTATAACAGACACCCTAGTTTTTTTTAATACACTTTTATTTTGAAGTGTCTGTAAATTTTGTGGTTTTGATCGTGAAATATGCACGGAACATGGACAAACAAACAAAATATCTATTTGCATTATATTTGATAAATTTCCGCCTTCCTGTTTTCTGAGATTTCATGATTAAAAAATTTAAGTGTTTTACTTAAAATAATTGTTTCTTATTATGAAACTTTGTCATTTTCCGAAAAACAATCATGTGTGTGATGTTTGAAATTGCATTTTAAATGTCACACAGGACAAAAATTTCCCCGGGTCTCCAAGTATCTGAGATTTCATGATAAAATCTTAGTTTATTTATTAACTGTACTTACTTTGGTCAATAAATTTTTTTAATTAATATACTAAAATTTTTAAGTTTCGTTGATTTGAAAGAAAAAAATCCAATTTAATCCAAACTAAGTTTATATTTCCAGAACTATTAACATCGCACACCTTCAGTGTATAAATTTGAGGACATCATCATGGAAATATAGTTTCAGTAACAGTTTCAATAATGATCATATTTACACCTTATTTATAGATTTCTGGACTATACCAGCCACCGATTTAAAACAAATGATTTCCAAGTGATAAAAATGAAAGCAAAAATGTTAAACAATAAAATGTTAACACAGAGAGAGATAAGCTTTAAGTTATGTTTTTTTAGTATAATGTAAATGTTTAAATCAACACTGCAATACTTTGAACCACAAATACTTCCACGTTACCTGACCATACATTTAACCAATCAAAATTTTAATGTCAATTAATAGACTTAAGAGGCTGAGCCAAATATTCTACATGGATATGAGATGTGTAAAATAAATGCTTCTTCAAATTATACCAAATATCATCGACATACAACCAGTGGTTTCCCTTAAACTTACAACGTTAACACAGTATTGACGGTCTCGCCTCTACTACTTAGTTAAGGCGAGACCAACGCTATCACTGCATATTAGAGTTTGTCATTCAGGAAATAAGGATACTGTATATATGCAATTTAATGAATTGTGTATGTCCATATTAGTATAAAAAAAGATGTGGTATAATTGCCAATTAAAAAAACTCTTCACAAGAGACCAAAAGACACAGCAATAAACAACTATAGGTCACCACACGACATTCAGCCTTGAACAAAGCCCATTCCGCATAGTAGGCTAAAAAAGGCCCCAAAATGACAAATGTAAAACAATTAAAACGGGAAAACCTACTATTCATTGTATTTGTTAATTAATCAACTAGAATACATTTTTTTATTATTCTTTTTTAGTTTAGAAACAAATTATAAAAAATATTTAAACTTACTTGACTGAAAAGGAAATGGTTAAATCCGTCCATGTTTTACTGGAACACATTCAGATTTAACCATTGATAGTGTATGATTGGAAAATTTTAACTTCCAACTACGATAATCTTGTGGTGAAGCCACCTATATCGCCTCAAATATATTTAATATTTCGCAATTTTATCCTAGTAACACATTGTTCAGGATGTTGATAATGAAATTCTTTAATCTCCGTCAGTTTATCTTATTTACATATGATTCGACAGGAGTGGTGACCAAATTTACGACTGGCTTTATTCAAATTATTAGTGTGCAGAATTAAGAAACGTACATTGCACAATATGACGCGATAATCATTATCAGAAGTACATGTAAGATACACAGCCCTTATGTCATAAGGTGAAAAATAACTCTTTTCAAACTTAGTGCTGTGTATAACTACAAAACGGTCTTCACAAGTTTAATATCAGCAATTATACAGGAAATATATTCAGGCTAATTTCCTCATTATACCTTACTATATTAAGTCATTGACATTTAACTTTCTTTTCACATTCTATTCATTATCAACAAGGATATTCAAGGTTTTTCAAACATTAAATTTTGAAAAAAAATTTTAATCTTCGCGTTATCATATTTATTGGTGATAATGAACTTGACATTACTTTGATCAAATTTTCTAGATGTCATTGATTCAAATTCTATTAAGTATAATGCCTGTTCAAACAAAAGAAGATTTAACTGGAAGGAACAAAACAAACTAAAGGAACCGAATGAAGGCTAAAAAAAGAGCAGGTTGCAGCGGGATAAGCGTTACATCAGAGGCCCCTGAGGGGCCTCGGGTGTATTGCCATCGCCTACTTTTCAAAGATCAAAGAGATGCATATATAATTAGTTTTGGAATGATAACCGACATTATAGACCCGCGGACCTATATAGTGCAGAATAAAATTCCGTATCGCTTCTTTTAAATTCATGTTTTCAATGGATACTCAGTTTTTTTTTAATTTTTCTTAATGCAAATTTATAATATGAAAATGTTTTGTCGTTAAAAATATTTGTATATTAATCAAACGATCTTCAATATCAATGACGTGTCCAAAAATTGTTGTTGCGGATGAATACCACGAGTGCGCAAGAGGGCAAGAGCGAGCGTGTAGAAAGTCGAGAGGAAATCAATTCACACATTTATACACAGAAAGGTAATTATATTTCAATTATTTGATTTGGAGTAACCTTTTTAAACCGTTTGTAGCATATTTGTATATCATATCATCGTAGCAAAACCAGGAATATTTAATCTGGCACAATATGAAAATAATTTCTCTGTTTAGGCAGCAACCATTTGATTTTCTGGGGGGGGGGGGGGGGGGGGGGGGCTATGGTTTTTTTTGGAAAAAAAAGTTTGTTTCCAGTTTTAGGAGAAAAAAATAATTTGTTTTTGATTCTGAGAAAAAAAAATTGTTTGTTTCACCCTCAGCTGCCACTATATGTAATGCTAAAATTGAAAGAAAAAAATTGTTTTCGACTTGTCGCGAAAAAAATAGATTGTTTTTCGCCGCAGGCGAAAAAAAAAGTTTGTACAGAAAAAAAAACCATAGCCCCCCCCAGAAAATCAAATGGTTGCTGCCTTACGTTTCCTGTCGCCATTTTGAAAATACCAGCCTGGGGGGGGGGGGGGGGTCCAACTATATATGTCCCCATTCAAATGCATTGATCAGCAAGCCAGTCAATGTCGTTAAAAACTTCTATTTGTTGTATTGATCAGCCAAAAATGTGGGGTGCCAACACCGGAACCCCCCGATGGATCCACCAATGAGACACACACACGCGGAACTATTTTCTTTTTTTTTAAGATTTGTTAAGATACTGTTTCGGATTTTCGTTCCTTCTCCGACTTAGTTTGTTGCATTAGTATATGTAAATTATGTCCCTTGTAAAAACTGGAATGAAAAACAGAAATTTATTATGACTTTGAATATGTAAGTTATATTTAATTATTGGTTGATTTTATTGTTTATATTTATATGTCATATTCATAGAATCTTCGTCTTACTTTACACTGAAATGACAGAGTCTGGGTAAATAAAATTTTACAATACTGAATTACCATACATATCATAAGGCAGCAACCATTTGATTTTCTGGGGGGGGGGGGGGGGGGGGGGGGGGGGGGCTATGGTTTTTTTTGGAAAAAAAAGTTTGTTTCCAGGTTTTGGTGAAAAAAATAATTTGTTTTGGACCCTGAGTAAAAAAAATTGTTTGTTTCACCCTCAGCTGCCACTATATGTAATGCTAAAATTGAAAGAAAAAAATTTGTCTTCGGTTTGTCGCTAAAAAAATAGATTGTTCTTCGCCGAGTTTGCACAGAAAAAAAAACCATAGCCCCCCCCCCCCAGAAAATCAAATGGTTGCTGCCTAAGTGATGGTACACAGGCAATTGTTTCTGTCGATGTGGTGTTTAGTTTCTATCCACACCCTTACGAAAAATCAAGTGATTTTGTGATTTTTCATACGGGTGTGGGTAATAAACCCCTCATTGACAGAAACAAGTGCCTGTAAGTCCCTACCTAGTACCTAACTTACTAGCCAAAAGATATATTGGTAGTCCAAATAATTATGACGTCTGGCAAGGCTATTTTAATTTTTTTCTGGGACGCCTTCCTACGACGTCATAACGCTGAAGCCATTTTTTGGTATACAATTGCTTTCAAGCAATCTGTAGACTTATACCGGTGGCTCAGGGCATTGCCCTCACGTCAATCGTTTTATTCTAAACATTAAGGAACATCTCAGATTCTCATGATTGTCTTGCTTTAAAAGGTAAAAACAAACAAAGGGATTGAACTTAAACAACTTTCCTATATTGTTCTTTTAATAATCTTCATGTTTGATAATTCCCTTGACTTATATGCATGTACGTACTTAACAACACGGAAAATCAGAATTAAGCAGTATTTATATTTAGTGTATTTATAAATTAAGAAACACGTCAGAGGGAATTCCCAGATTTTGATAAAATGCGAGAGTTCTCTGAATTCCGATAAATCTATATATTTCTGTCATACATGTATAAGAACTGAAGTGGAGTTTTTCTTATATGTTACCGTTATGAAACTGATATTTGAGTATGTACTTCCATGAAGAAATAGAATACAATCTAGGTCGTTTAATATACGTTCTTGCTACAGGGTTTGTTTTGGAAATTATGCGCATGCGTATAGTTTTCTTGACTTCAAGGGGTTTTAGATTGAATGGTTGCTCTGGATTCCCCACTCAATTAATTAATTTATAACTCATGGGATCTTTTCTATGTTTGTCTGCTATTGAGGGTTATTGTTGTTGCATAATTTTAAATCATACGCATCATTTAAATTAAAATAAATATAGTCCACATCGTAGAGCACCCCTTCAGGCGAAATGGAGTCTTCCATATTATCGTTTCGAGTTGTCTCCCTGGATAACAAGCACTTTTTTTACATTTCAATATTTTATGATGTATTTAAATGAGTAGCTATTGTCATGATTGTTTGCAAACTCCATTAGAAATTTGAATTGAGATCAGTTTTGGAATAACATGAATAAGGGAAAGGGGGATGTGAAAAAAAATTGGGGGGGGGGGGGGGTCAATTTTTCTATTTCAGATTTCATTAATAAATAGAAAATTTCTTCAAATATTTTTTTGAGAGGATTAATATTCAACAGCATAGTGAATTGCTTAAAGGCAAAAAAAAATTTTTTAAGTTCATTAGACCACATTCATTCTGTGTCAACTATTTAATCACAATCCAAATTTAGAGCTGAATCCAGCTTGAATGTTGTGTCCATACTTGCCCCAACTGTTCAGGGTTCAACCTCTGCGGTCGTTTAAAGCTGCGCCCTGCGGAGCATCTTGTTTTATATTTGTTCTTAACAATTTTTTGTTCATTTAAAAATATAGGGACAACAGAGTGGGTGTATGTGGGTTCGATTCCCACCCTAGGCATTCATTTATATTGGCTGGTGCAAAGCGGGCAGTTTAGCTTAGTGGCCCCACACTGACTCTGTTGTTCATATGTCACTTAAAAAAATCAGGCCTTGTTCAGGTCTTGCCATCTTTATTTTTCTTTTCGAAATCATACACAACAAAACCATTGAAAAATTGTGAAAACTATACCACAGATAACTATGGTAAAACTTTAATTGTTTTTGGCATAAATAACCTTGGTTGCCATCCAAGATCCACATTTTTTTTATATTGATGAATTATATATATATATCAGATTTGTATTCTTTTGGTTACAAAACATATTGGATGGTAGGTGGCGGCCAAATCTTTATTCCTAATATAAAGGCATAAAGCTTTCAGGTCTGAAAATTGCCCCAAATCATCACATTTTGACAAATGGAACATAAAATGTGCTTGTTGTTCGTTGTGAGCCAAGGCTCCGTGTTGAAGGCCATACATTGACCTATAATGGTTTACCTTTTTTTAAATTGTTATTTGGATGGAGAGTTGTCTCATTGGCACTCACACCACATCTTCCTATATCTATTTTATGAAAAGAACTGATTTATTGAGCGTTAAGACTTTTGAAATGGACCCATTTATGAACCAAACTGTGAATTTTTCGAAGTTTTATGGTCATTTTGGGCAATTAGTGAAGCTTGTCCTTTGAATCAGTGGTTAACCAATAACCATAATACTAAGTATCTGTTAGAAGATAGCTCTTTCACAGTACATTGTTAAACTTAAAGATAAATATATACCAACAATGACCAATATTAATGATGGAATGAGATTATACATGTATATATACTATTTTAAGTTGTTAAATGTACATGTACATACATCAATGAACATTAAAACCAAACCAGCTCTAGACAAAATGATGAAAAAGAAATAAAGCTTACCATACAACATTTTTACAATCAGAAAAAAAATACATAAATCAGTGAGAAGTAGCCATGAAATGACAAATGTTAAACGATATATACAAGAAAACTAATGGCCACATCAATGAACAAATGGAAAATCAAGATATACACCATAAAATTACAAGCCCTGTCTTACAGGCTTCTTACTAAGGACCAACACATTCATATGGTAGTTGTGAACTTCTATATGTATTGTGCAAAATTTTCTCATTGCTAAAACCAATGGTATCCAAAGTATTAAATCCAGAACAAAGTAAAAAAAGACTAACAGTTGAAAAACTATCCAATTGTTGTGAAATTCAATTAACAAAAATACCATCATTAGCGTAAGGCTACCTACATATAAAACATTGTAATATTTACAATGAACTATTTAATAATTAAAAAACAGAACCTACAATGTACATGTATAGCTGCTAATTTTTTCTATTTAAAAAAAAAAATATAATGGATAAATGATTGCAATTGACTGTGTTAAAATAAAACCAAGATAAGTCAGTGAAGCTATTTATAAACATTTAAAAAGTTTGTGTTGACTGCAACAAAAATCTAGAATAAGGGATAGTAATGTTGCTGTGTTAACATCCATTTAATTAGCAATTGATCCAAAAGCTAAATGTTTCAGAAAATAGAAGACCTGGATACTAAATGTACAAACATTGTTAATTAATGCCATTTGTAGAGTAGGATCGGCTTGTACCCATCCGGAGCAACTGAGATTACCTCCAAGGATTGGTGGGGTTCGTGTTGCTCAGTCTTTAGTTTTCTATGTTGTTTCTAGTGTACTTTTATTGGTCTGCATGTCTTTTTCAGTTTTAGTCATGGAATGTAAGTTTATTTTCGATTTATGAGTTTGCTGTTCATCTGGTATCTTTAGCCCCAATATTAGTAATACAATTTATCTGTTTAAATGTGATTGTCTTGAACCTCTTTTTCATAGTTCAGTGAGTGACTATATAGCTACTCGAAGAAATGTTTGCTATGTTGATTCTCTATTATAAGTTATATGCTAACGATTTTTGTATGTGTGCAACTATATGGTCATTATGCCAATCTAACAGTTCTCATTTGACCACGTAATCATTGATAATTCACAAAGTTAAGTTTCCTAGTTCAAGACAGTATCTCAGATATGATAGCAAATTATATTATTTGTACTATATTGTAAGGTGAACATATCTGTCTGACAGGTATAATATAAACACCTGTCATTTATCAATAATTCAACATACAATGTAACTTGAGGTCCTCTGATGTTCAGTACTTCAGTACTTTGATTTGTATCTACTATGACAGTTTAAAATTGCGAATATATGCTACTAGTGTCAGAGTTGAACTACTGAGACATTGGCCAACGAGACTATCTCCAAACGTATAAAGAGTATTAGATTTGTACTCTTATTAAGTTAATATGTTGCCATGTATTTGTTGTTTGTTTTGACTAATGATACGATATATTCAAAAATCCAATAGATAGTCACATACTTCCCGGTGTCCTAGCACTCCCTTTGTGTTGGGTGGGGATTGATTGTCCTTGTTAAAATAATTGAATTGTCGTATAAATATACGTCGGTGAAACATCTCTATTAATCCCGATTAGATAGGGAGTGTACATGGATCGCAGCTTTCGAGAGGTTTTTCGGATAAGGAAGGCATTTAAACAGTACTGCATACATAGTCGATAATCAAAGGCGGGAATTTTGAACTGTACTACAACGGTTGTTACCAGCCTGTTTCTTTGCTACCTGTATATTGTATCTATTATTTATCACAATTCCGACTGAATGAAGCTGTGTATTAATACACCCATTAGTCAATCTTTCCCCTTCCTAATTTGGCATTATTTCAACACAACATATGATAAGCATTCAAATGCTCCAGTATCCGGGACAGTGAGATGGACGCCTTTCGTGTTTTTTTCCTGATAAAAGTCTAGTTGACTATATTTCTAAACCTGATCCAACCTTTGGGATGGTCTTTTCGTACTATTAGTGTTCTAAAGTTGTCATTTCTAAAGTTGTTTTGATATCATATATAAGGGTCATTTAAAAAAAATATATCAGATACATGTCATTTGAAATAAACCACCATTAAGTGAGTTCGATTTTAACCTTACAAAAAAAATCTTCAACTTTTACATACAAAAAAATCTACTTTGTTTTAAATACTGTATATATTAATTGTCAACGATAAAATAACATTGAAGGTATAAAATGTACCAATTTGACTCTATTTCATATCGCATTTCGACAAATAATGTATCTTCACTGATGCTCGTGATTTATCATCAAAACAACATGTATTATTGGGGTTTAACGTCATCTATCTCAACAGTGTATCTAAATATAATTTTTAAATATACTAAATACAGGTCGTTGATTTTTGTTTAAATTTAAAACATGTTATTTAAAATCTTTTACTAAATTGAGGATAGAATAAGACTGTCTCAATAGTTTGTATGTGTAATATTTAACCTAGATTATAACGTATGTCTCTACAACAGATCATGCGAATAGGAACAGTGTCTATGTCTCATTAATTTAATACGATACCTTACTTCTTTTGATGCAAATTTAACTATTCCATACGTTTAAAAAGCTATCAAGCAGATCATGTTGAATTTTGTACAGGTTTAAATAATTTCCACTACGTACAAAGAAACCCCCAACCCTTTTTCAGAACTTATGCACTTGCCAACAAAAAGGGCGCCGAAGTAAAGTGTCTTTAGTTAGTTTTTGTTCCTTCTTCACAAAAGCTGTTCATTGTTTTGTTCAGGAAACTGAAAGAAATATATGAAAGCAACTATAAACATGTAAATAAATCTTTTACTTTCTGTATTTATCATTTTACCTACCAGTGTCTAGACTTATGAAGTTGTAAATAATTTAATGACTCCATCATTTTCAACATAAGTAAATGGCGGTACCAAGTCAGGAATGTGACTGTTGTTTTCCATTCGTTTCATGAGTTTGAGCTTTTTTATATGTTTTTGCAATTTGGTAAGGGACTTTCCGTTTTGCATTTTCCTTGGGATTTGGCATGTTTGTAATTTTACTTTTTAAATCAGTCTTGCAAACACATCTTGGACTTCTAAATATCAAATATGTTTGTTTCTCTTCGGATCTGTTATATTATATGGATATTTTGAGGAGGCGGATTTCTTATTGTACATTGAATATAAACTCATCATAGATACCAGGACTAAATTTAGTATATACGCCAGACGGGCGTTTTGTCTACAAAAGACTCATCAGTGACGCTCGAATCCAAAAAAGTTAAAAAAAAAAGCCAAATAAAGTACGAAGTTGAAGAGCATTTAGAACCAAAATTCCTAAAAGTTTTGCCAAAAACAGCTAAGGTGAATATATTCACACCTATTGTCTATAATTCAAGAGAATGCCCCTACCATGGACAAAAACAAATGGATTCCCTTACAATAGATAAAAACAAATGAACTGCCCCTACCATAGACCAAAATTACCACAATGCCCCTACCATAGATAACAACAAATGGACTGCCCTACCATAGACAAAAACAAATTTACTACCCCTACCAGAGACAAAAACAAATGGACTGCCCCTACCATAGACAAAAACAAATGGACTGCCCCTACCATAGACAAAAATTAACAGAATGCCCCTACCATGGATAAAAACAAATTAACTGTCCCTACCATATTCAAAAACTATATGACTGCCCTACCATATTCAAAAACAATATGACTGCCCTATCATAGACAAAAACAGACTGCCCCTACCATAGACAAAAGAAATCAGACTGTCCCTACCATAGACAAAAACAGACTGCCCCTACCATAGACAAAAAAAATTGACTGCCCCTACCATAGACAAAAACAAAATGACTACCCCTACCACAGACAAAAACAAATTGACTATCCCTACCATATACAAAAACAATTTGACTGCCCCTACCATAGACAAAAACAAGTTGACTACCGCTCCCACAGACAAAAACAAATTGACTGCCCCTACTATAGATAAAAAAAAATTGACTGCCCTATCATAGATAAAAACAAATTTACTGTCCCTACCATAGATAAAAACAAATTGACTGCCCCTACCATATACAAAAACAAATTGTCTACCCCTACCACAGACAAAAACAAATTGACTGCCCCTACCATAAAACAAAACAAATTGACTACCCCTACCACAGACAAAAAAAATTGACTGCCCCTACCATAGACAAAAACAAAATGACTACCCCTACCACAGACAAAAACAAATTGACTATCCCTACCATATACAAATACAATTTGACTGCCCCTACCATAGACAAAAACAAGTTGACTACCGCTCCCACAGACAAAAATAAATTGACTGCCCCTACCATAGATAAAAAAAAATTGACTGCCCTATCATAGGTAAAAACAAATTTACTGTCCCTACCATAGATAAAAACAAATTGACTACCCCTACCTTATACAAAAACAAATTGACTACCCTTACCATAGACAAAAACAAATTGACTGCCCCTACCATAGACAAAAACAATCTGACTGCCCCAACCATAGACAACAACAATTTGACTGCCCCTACCATAGACAAAAACCAATTGACTGCCCCTACCATAGACAGTAACAAATAGACTGCCCCTACCATAGACAAAAAAACAAATTGACTACCCCTAACACAGGCGAAAACAAATTGACTGCCCTTACCATAGACATAAACAAATTGAATTCCCCTATCATATAGAAAAACAAATTGACTCTCCCTACCATAGACAAAAACCAATTGACTACCCCTACCATAGACATAAACAATCTGGCAGCCCCTACCAAAGACAACAACAAATTGACTGCCCCTACCATAGACAAAAACCAATTGACTACCCCTACCAAAGACAACAACAAATTGACTGCCCCTACCATAGACAAAAACCAATTGACTACCCCTACCAAAGACAACAACAAATTGACTGCCCCTACCATAGACAAAAACCAATTGACTACCCCTACCATAGACAAATACAAATTGACTGCCGTACCATAGACAAAAACCAATTGACTACCCCTACCATAGACATAAACAAATTGACTGCCCTTACCATATACAAAAACAAATTGGCTACCTCTACCATAGACAAAAACCAATTGACTACCCCTACCATAGACAAAAACAATCTGACTGCCCCTACCATAGACAAAAACAATCTGACTGCCCCTACCATAGACAACAACAATTTGACTGCCCCTACCATAGACAAAAACCAATTGACTACCCCTACCATAGACAGTAACAAATTGACTGCCCCTACCATAGACAAAAACCTATTGACTGCCCCTACCATAGACAGTAACAAATTGTGACTGCCCCTACCATAGACAAAAAAAAACAAATTGACTACCCCTAACACAGACGAAAACAAATTGACTGCCCCTACCATAGACAAAAACAAATTGAATTCCCCTATCATATAGAAAAACAAATTGACTCTCCCTACCATAGACAAAAACCAATTGACTACCCCTACCATAGACATAAACAATCTGGCTGCCCCTACCAAAGACAACAACAAATTGACTGCCCCTACCATAGACAAAAACCAATTGACTACCCCTACCAAAGACAACAACAAATTGACTGCCCCTACCATAGACAAAAACCAATTGACTACCTCTACCATAGACAAATACAAATTGACTGCCGTACCATAGACAAAAACCAATTGACTACCCCTACCATAGACATAAACAAATTGACTGCCCTTACCATATACAAAAACAAATTGGCTACCTCTACCATAGACAAAAACCAATTGACTACCCCTACCATAGACAAAAACAATCTGACTGCCCCTACCATAGACAAAAACAATCTGACTGCCCCTACCATAGACAACAACAATTTGACTGCCCCTACCATAGACAAAAACCAATTGACTGCCCCTACCATAGACAGTAACAAATTGACTGCCCCTACCATAGACAAAAAAACAAATTGACTACCCCTAACACAGACGAAAACAAATTGACTGCCCCTACCATAGACAAAAACAAATTGACTACCCCTAACACAGACGAAAACAAATTGACTCTCCCTACCATAGACAAAAACCAATTGACTACCCCTACCATAGACATAAACAATCTGGCTGCCCCTACCAAAGACAACAACAAATTGACTGCCCCTACCACAGACAAAAACCAATTGACTACCCCTACCAAAGACAACAACAAATTGACTGCCCCTACCATAGACAAAAACCAATTGACTACCCCTACCAAAGACAACAACAAATTGACTGCCCCTACCATAGACAAAAACAAATTGAATTCCCCTATCATATAGAAAAACAAATTGACTCTCCCTACCATAGACAAAAACCAATTGACTACCCCTACCATAGACATAAACAATCTGGCAGCCCCTACCAAAGACAACAACAAATTGACTGCCCCTACCATAGACAAAAACCAATTGACTACCCCTACCAAAGACAACAACAAATTGACTGCCCCTACCATAGACAAAAACCAATTGACTACCCCTACCAAAGACAACAACAAATTGACTGCCCCTACCATAGACAAAAACCAATTGACTACCCCTACATAGACAAATACAAATTGACTGCCGTACCATAGACAAAAACCAATTGACTACCCCTACCATAGACATAAACAAATTGACTGCCCTTACCATATACAAAAACAAATTGGCTACCTCTACCATAGACAAAAACCAATTGACTACCCCTACCATAGACAAAAACAATCTGACTGCCCCTACCATAGACAAAAACAATCTGACTGCCCCTACCATAGACAACAACAATTTGACTGCCCCTACCATAGACAAAAACCAATTGACTGCCCCTACCATAGACAGTAACAAATTGACTGCCCCTACCATAGACAAAAATACAAATTGACTACCCCTAACACAGACGAAAACAAATTGACTGCCCCTACCATAGACAAAAACAAATTGAATTCCCCTATCATATAGAAAAACAAATTGACTCTCCCTACCATAGACAAAAACCAATTGACTACCCCTACCATAGACATAAACAATCTGGCTGCCCCTACCAAAGACAACAACAAATTGACTGCCCCTACCATAGACAAAAACCAATTGACTACCCCTACCAAAGACAACAACAAATTGACTGCCCCTACCATAGACAAAAACCAATTGACTACCCCTACCAAAGACAACAACAAATTGACTGCCCCTATCATAGACAAAAACCAATTGACTACCCCTACTATAGACAAATACAAATTGACTGCTGTACCATAGACAAAAACCAATTGACTACCCCTACCATAGACATAAACAAATTGACTGCCCTTACCATATACAAAAACAAATTGGCTACCTCTACCACAGACAAAAACAAATTGACTGTCCCTACCATATACAAAAACAAAGTGACTGCCCCTACCATATACAAAAACAAATTGATTGCCCCTATCATATACAAAAACAAAGTGACTGCCCCTACCATAGACAAAAACAATCTGACTACCCCTACCATAGACAAAAACCAATTGACTACCCCTACCACAGACAAAAACAAATTGACTGCCCCTACCATATACAAAAAAAAAAGTGACTGCACCTACCATAGACAAAAACAATCTGACTATCCCTACCATAGACAAAAACCAATTGACTACCCCTACCATAGACATAAACAAATTGACTGCCCCTACCATAGACAAAAACAAATTGACTGCCCCTACCATAGACAAAAACAATCTGACTGCCCCTACCATAGACAAATACAAATTGACTGCCGTACCATAGACAAACACAAATTGATTGCCCCTACCATATACAAAAAGCAATCTGACTGCATTTACCATAGACAAAAACAAATTGACTGTCCCTACCATATACAAAAACAAAGTGACTGCCCCTACCATATACAAAAACAAATTGATTACCCCTATCATATACAAAAACAAAGTGACTGCCCCTACCATAGACAAAAACAATCTGACTGCCCCTATAATAGAGAAATACAAATTGACTGCCCTACCATAGACAAAAACAAATTGATTGCCCCTACCATATACAAAAAACAATCTGACTGCCCCCTACCATAGACAAATACAAATTGACTACCTCTACCATAAACAAAAAACAATTGACTACCCCTACCATAGACTTAAACGAATTGACTGCCTCTTCCATAGACAAAAACAAATCGACTGCCCCTGCCATAGACAGAAACAAATGGGCTGTTCCTTCCAGAGATAAAAAGAAATTGACTGTCCCTACCATAGACAAAAACAAATTGACTGTCCCTACCATAAGAAAAACCAATTAACTACCCTTACCATAGACAAAAACAAATTGACTACCCCTACCACAGACAAAAACAAATTGACTGCCCCTACCATAGACAAATACAAATTGACTGCCCTACCATATACAAAAACAAATTGGTTGCCCCTACCATATACAACAACAAATTGACTGCCCCTACCACAGACAAAAACAAATTGACTGCCCCTACCATAGACAAATACAAATTGACTGCCCTACCATATACAAAAACAAATTGGTTGCCCTACCATAGACAAATACAAATTGACTGCCCCTACCACAGACAAAAACAAATTGACTACCCCTACCATATACAACAACAAATTGACTGCCCCTACCACAGACAAAAACAAATTGACTGCCCCTACCATAGACAAAAACAATCTGACTGCCCTATCATAGACAAAAACAAATTGACTGCCCCTATCATGGACCAAAACAATCTGACTGCCCCTACTATGGACAATTACAAATTGACTGTCCCTATTATAGACAAAAACAAATTGACTACCCCTACTACAGACAAAAACAAATTGACTGCCCCTACCATAGACAAAAACAATCTGACTGCCCCTACCATAGACAAATACAAATTGACTGCCCTACCATATACAAAAATAAATTGGTTGCCCCTACTATATACAACAACAAATTGACTGCCCCTACCACAGACAAAAACAAATTGACTGCCCCTACCATAGACAAAAACAATCTGACTGCCCTACCATAGATAAAAACAAATGGACTGCCCCTACCATAGATAAAAACAAATTGACTGCCCCTACCATTCACAAAACCAAATTGACTGCCCCTACAATAGACAAGAACAAATTGACTGCCGCTACCATAGATAAAAACAATCTGACCTGCCCCTAACATAATAAAATTATTGAACTTACGATAGATAAAAACAATCTGACTGACCCTACACTAACACAGACAAAAACAAATTGACTTCCCTACCATAGAAAAAAAACTTGTCAAGTTGAGACTATCTAAAACATTTAATTGGTGTTCTAATCTTACATTGTAGGACAATTCCAATGATATATTCTAAATTGCAACAAATATGACAATCCATCTTATGGCAAGAAGAATGATACTTTATGAAACACTGAAGAAATAATATATTTTATTAGTTACATGTGAGATGTTAGCGAATTAAGCTTGAAACCCCATACGAAATTTACTGACCCAATTTATATCGTATAAGTCCACAGAGCACAGCATAACGACTTTACCTTACTGACTATCTTCACATGTGGTGACTAGCAGCCTCTCATAGTGATAATGTCTTACATACTTAGTATTAAGAACCTTCCAGTTGTCTGTACAAAACAAATTCCAACTATCATACACCTACGATTAGGATTACACTTACTGGTAGCATATAAATCTTTTAATTTTGGGTCGTCCCAAAGTGTAAATATAAACCGTCGTTTCAAAACAAAGCTAACATCCTATGCTGTTTTACTAATAGTAACTGCCTTATATTTTTTATCTATGTCGTGGACAGGCCCTGATTCTCGACAATATTGGTCAATGATGTCAAGTAACAGTGCAGAAACGCCACGCATTCTTGGTCATCTGCGTTAATTTATGAACAAAAGACTGCATGTATTCAACCGAACAGCTACATGTATATATATCAAAGTTTTGAATACTTCCTAATTTTTCATTCAATTCATATTCTGCACCAAAAAAAAAATTGCAGAGAAAAAGGATAATGACATATTGGTTTGTGATACTGACTTTATCAATAAAAATATAGAGAATAAAACATTACTATCATGCACAAAGATTTTACATAACAATTTATTAAAGTAGGAATCCAAACAGGTAGTTGACACTATATTACCATATCATATTTAATATGGAACTTTTTCCAGTCTTCAATTAATTGCATTGGAGATCTGAATCCATGTGATGAAAATAAATGGTTCATTTTATCTGGTTGATAACGTACACTAAATCTTGATTCATGAATTAGAGAAATCTTTAACTTTTTACATGCAATACCCAGGTATACGTCATCTATAAACATTGGCTTCATAAATTTGAACTGACTCAACAGTTTATTTATTGTATCAACGGTTAATACTAACGAACCACCCGCGGCGTATGGTGGCAAAACATTATCCTTAAATTCATCTTTTGAAATAACCCATTTAGAATTAGCATTTCTGTGAGGTTTGGCATTTTCCCAGACATATCCCAAGAATACACCGCGCTTTCCAGCAATAGACAATGTCTGCAAATGATTCCAAATGTATTTGGTATTCACAATATAGTCATCATCTACAAAAAAGATATACTTTGAACCACTGCAATGGGTAGCAACCCATGTAAAACCCATTATCGTTTTTAATGTATTATTGTGGTAATCGTCTAGAAAGTTCTGTTGAATAATGTCTTTATATGTGTCACGTTCCATTTGTATAAATAGTTTCATCAACGGTGAATACCCAAGGAGGAAAACCAGTTTTATTCCTGGGTTAGACGTATTTCCCCAAGTATTCCGTATTGCTGCTCGATGGGCGATATGGTTAACATCAGATTTGACCACAAATAGCAAGAACGGATCAGACTTGGCACCATTTGATTTACACACTTGAACAGGAACATGAAGGTATGGAAACGAATACTCGTAAATTTGAGTACCCCTTACAGTTTTGTCTTTAACTGGAACTTTTGTAGTTTTGGTTTTGACTGGAACTTTTATAGTATTGTCTTTAACTGGAACTTTTGTAGTTTTGGTTTTAACTGGAACTTTTATAGTATTGTCTTTAACTGGAACTTTTGTAGTTTTGGTTTTAACTGGAACTTTTATAGTATTGTCTTTAACTGGAACATTTGCAGTTTTGGTTTTAACTGGAACTTTTATAGTATTGTCTTTAACTGGAACTTTTATAGTATTGTCTTTAACTGGAACTTTTACAGTATTGTCTTTAACTGGAACTTTTACAGTATTGTCTTTAACTGGAACTTTTGTAGTTTTGGTTTTAACTAGAACTTTTACAGTATTGTCTTTAACTGGAACTTTTACAGTATTGTCTTTCACTGGAACTTTTGTAGTTTTGGTTTTAACTAGAACTTTTACAGTATTGTCTTTAACTGGAACTTTTGTAGTTTTGGTTTTAACTGGAACTTTTACCGTATTGTCTTTCACTAAATCAAAAACTCTTGTAGTATTGTTTTCAACTGTAAATTTTAAAGTATTGTTTTTAACTTGAACTTTTGTAGTTTTGTTTTTAATAACAACCGTTGTAGTATTGTTTTTAACTACAACTGAATCCGTAATTTTTGGTGACACCATATGAGAAACAGTACTTTTATCAATGTACACTCTTGTATAAGGCTTCTTGTCATCTGATGTGATCACAAGTGTTGTTTGTTGACTAGAATTGGAAGAAAGGTTTGCCAGACAGCAGACGATAAAAAGTACAGTTATTGTCTTAAATATCGTCATTGAAAGTATGCGAAGTTTCTTCCACATTTTTTTCCAGCGGGTATCCAAATTGTTACTGCTAACTATTTACGTATGAAATCCATAATTTTGGCATCTGAAACATATAATTATTGAACTATTTATATGTGTTATGCTTTTGTAGTTGGTTGCACTATTGTAAATTTTTTAAATTGTAAATGTGCTTTTGTAGTTGGGTTGTGCTATTGTAAGTTGTGTATTCTTGTCTTTCATTTTTGCTAATGTGTAACTTTGTCTATATGCCTGAAAATACCTCTTTATTACATATTTGCTTGTTTTTATAGTTATTAAGATTATCACACAATGTTGATTGCTGTACCCCTATTTGTGATATTATTTCCTATCATGTGTGTTTGTTCTGTTCACACATTGAATTTAATGCGACGGTTATACAAGTGAGAGGTTCAGCTAGCTATATAATCAGGTTTAATCCACCATTTTCTACATAAGGAAAAGCGTATACTTAGTCAGGAATATGATAATTAAAATCCATCCGTTGAATTTCCCTCGGAGTTCAGTAGTTTTGTTTACTTTCACCACTATTGTCTATAAAACGCAACTCTACACAACCGTCATGCAGACACATGGACGGTTAAGACAACTAAGTTTTCACCCATAATTTTCTCACCAAAATACCTCTGACAAGTCAGGAATATAAAAGTTATATTTCACTCGTTCTGTTTGTTTGATTTTTTCACATTTAGAATTTACACTATTAATGTTTCTGTTCGTTTCTATTAAGTTATATTCCCATCATTTACAAGTCACTTGGTCTAATAGCAAAGTCACTCTTACTTTAGAAAGATTGACATAAGACAATATCAAATATAAACTGGCTGTTTCTGTATTGGACCCGTTATAGATTCGAGATTAGCTATATTGGACCGGAGACCAGTGTATGTAAAGTGCGGATCCTAAAATATCATTTTTACTGTATATGCCATAAATGTCTAATGTAGAATGATAAATAAACAGACGAAAATGTATATGTTCAGAAATACATAATACTAATAAAACAAAGTAAGAGATGCGAGCGGGATTTTATCGCGCCTAAAGCCATCCAGCTTTGAAATATATACCAAAATAGGTGAATATTTATGACATTTCACGAACAGATCGTGCAGGTGCTTTATAACTAACAGGTAAGATGTTGTTGCAGTACAAAATATTCATTTTAATACAATTAATAAAGTTGTATAACGTAGAATATGTTTTGTCATTCAGTTTCTTCATATTTAACTAAATTTCACTATGATGATTTCGTAATGCTAGTCATGTTTACTGTCGAATAATGATACTATTCTTTCATTTTTACTGTGAAACGAATCATTAGTACTGTATATGCGGTGCATTTTCACTGTATAATTTTTTATTTATTTTTTTATCTATTACAGCTCATTTCTTTAAGCATGTAGAGCAAGACTTTAGTTGACTTGCTTGTTTTTCTTTTATTGGATAATCGTTATGATAACACCCAATTTAATTCAAATATTAAAAATACAGGTTAAACTATCATATGCCTAATCATATTGTTTAAAAATGTCAATCTTATTTACAAAGTTTGTATAAACAATTAAACAAACAAAGCAAGCAAGCCAACCAAAGTTTTGCTTTGCATGCATTATGAAATTAGCTGTAAGGCCTTAATTTAGCCGACTTGCTCAAACAATAGATAAAGTAAGAGAAAGATTTGATAAAATTTAACTTACGGAGGAAAGTTTGGTTTTAAAACACTCTAATAAATTCAATAGAAATAACATTTATTTCAAATGTATTCCATTTAGTTTCTTATAAAGCGTATAGGGATCTTTATCCTTATTTTTTTTTTATCCATTTCCATGACACTTCACCACTAATTACGTACATCTTGATATAGATTGAATCTTTGTTTTCCCGTTTAAAAGGTTTTACACTGGAGTCATTTATAACTTGCTGTTCGGTGTGAGCCAAGACTCCATGTTGAAGACCGTATGTTTACGTATAATGGTCTACTTTTATAAATTGTGACTCGGATGGAGAGTTGTCTCATTGTCACATACGACATCTATATATGGCTCAAAAACGAAACGAGACGGGATAAAAAGGTATAAAAAAATCCACACTACTTTTTTAATATATGTATAATGGGCTTAATATGATTCAGAATAGAGTAAAATAGTGGGTCGCATTTGGGTATAAGCGTGACGCCGGATTGCCGATTTTATGCAAGCGTGACAGGTGAAAGTCAAATGATTGTGTCGTGAAAAACGAGAAATGAAGTCTAGCGGGACACAGGAATCTGCCAAAACAATAAGCGGAATACGGGAATCTGCCAAAACAGTAAGCGGGATCCGGGATCAGAACCCCCCTCAATGAGACCCCCAGAATAAGATATTTGTGTATATCAATCCTATTGTTACAGTCATGCCTTCAATAACAAATGTATCCGATGCATGCATTTTTTTTAATTTTTGGTCCCTTTTTCAATTTTGAGGGGTCCAAATTTAAAGACAAAAGTCCTTTAATATAGATATTTGGGATTCGTTGACATGCTGAATCTAACCGTGTATCTAGTTTGGGGATTTTTTGTCTAGTTGCTGAAACAGCCCAGATAGAGTTCCAAAGGGTCTAAAATCAACAAAAATGAATTGTAGCAATCTTATCGTGTACAATAACCCAAATGTGTATGGTTTTACCTCTGCGGTAGTATCCATTCGCGGATCTAGAATTTTTCATTTTGAGAATCGCTTTTGTTACAAGTTTGAAAAGCTATATATTTGATGAAGAATGAATGAGGAGTTTGTATTTCAATTTGAAAATACATGTATCATAAATCCTAAAGTCATCAACTAAGTTTTTTCGTTTGTTGCAAGTGCATTTATCACATAATTCTACAATAAAAATTCCTCGCATCTTTGAAAATTCTACATTAATAATGACTGCACTAACAGTGATAATTCATCGCATCTATAGCTAAAATGGATCGCTTTCAATAATCGATATGCTGTATTATGATGCTTTTATAACACTTATTTGAACTTTAATGCTATGTTTGTATATTATAAAGACATATCACAATGAAAATATGTTAAAACTTATCTTCAAATCACTTAACTTGATATTTTCAAAACATAAACAAATACAGTTTTCCCATGATCCTTTATTCTACAATAGACATACCCGCATATAACAGTAAAAATGAACTAGCTGGATTCGCACTTTATATACACTGGGAGAGGCCAATACAGCTGATCGATAATCTATAACAGGGCCAATAAAGAAACAGTCAGTTATTCATAACACTTTTATTAAATGATTTTAAGCAACTTACTTTGAAAATGAAGACGATACAGAAATTAATATTTGAACTCGACTTTTCGCATTCACGATTGATGTTTTCGTCAAATTTGTCAGATGTAATTTCTTAATTCTCGTCCGAGTACTTAATCTTACAATTCATTTTATCTAGAATACAAATGTATTTTATGCATAACGATACGCCTTAAGTATGGCAAGCCGTTCTCGTCAAAACTATATTTAAACCATTTTTCGAGAAATTTACACACTGAGAATTACAAAAAAACACACTGAGATTTAAAAACTTCAAAACACACACTGAGAATTAAAAATTACACACTGAGATTTCATAAAGACGCACTGAGATTACAAAAATGAAAAACACACACTGAGAATTGAAAATTACACACTGAGAATTGAAAATTACACACTGAGAATTGAAAATAACACACTGAGATTTCAAAAAGACACACTGAGAATAAATAAACTGAAAAACACACACTGAGAATTGTTAATTACACACTGAGATTTCAAAAATACACACTGAGATTAATATGCAAATTACTAATGAATATTCATGAGATGAATAATTCAACAGATTAATATCTTGATCTCAAAAACTCTTGTCATTATAGTGAAATGCGATTCCTTCAACCAATTAACATTCGTAATAAATTTCATGACTTAACATCGCTCATATTCACAAGTTTGTTGCCTATAATTCATATCATTACTACCAGTGTATCGGGACTTAAAACCGTTTTAGCATGGGTCCCTTTTAAAAAGTCTTCCAACTGTTACCCTGATTTCGCAAGTTAATCTTTTATATTTTTGTTACGTTTATATGCTATTATAGACACTTGAGTAAAAACTTCACTGCATTATTTGTTTTTCAGTGCAAATTGTTCCAAGTTTTCTTATAATTTTAATATAAAGTTTTCACCATTTGGTATAAATATTTTGTAATAAGAATAAGCGGGTATTTTTCTTGTCCTTGTATTTCTAAAGTTTTTTTTATGAATAATTTGGAACCAAATCGAAGGACTAACGAGTTCTGTCCCCTAGTTGCTTTAAGCTTGTAATAGATTCAGATTAAGTATGCTAATTAGATATGTGCGCATAAAAAGTGCGCACAAATCTCAGTGTGTCATTTTAAATTCTCAGTGTGTAATTTCAAATTCTCAGTGTGTGTTTTCAATTTATTTATTCTCAGTGTGTCTTTTTGAAATCTCAGTGTGTTATTTTCAATTCTCAGTGTGTAATTTTCAATTCTCAGTGTGTGTTTTTCATTTTTGTAATCTCAGTGCGTCGTTATGAAATCTCAGTGTGTAATTTTTAATTCTCAGTGTGTAATTTTTAATTCTCAGTGTGTGTTTTGAAGTTTTTAAATCTCAGTGTGTTTTTTTTATAATTCTCAGTGTGTAAATTTCTCGAAAAATGGTTTAAACATAGTTTTGACGAGAACGGCTTGCCATACTTAAGCTTAGGTGTAAGAAAATTGAAACCGAGAGTGAACGTCCCGTATTCGCACATGGGCCAATACGGGGGCCAATATGATCTTTTCTGTATTGACCTCCGTATTTCGTAGCAATACACAGTTAGAGAATATATTTAAAATTGACACTTTTAATGTTTAACCATCCTCTTGTCCGTCTTATCCAACAAATAAGGCTTAACATTTGTGTTATGCATGTGTATAAATTTAAATTACAAAGAATCTTCCATAAATTAGTTTTCAAATAGTTATAATGGTAAAATATAATATATTTTTGGTGTAACCATGGCAATAACCTGTATGAATTTGATAAAAAAAAATATTTCAAAAAGGGGGATGAAAATGTCACAAAAGACTCCAAAATTTGGTCAAAAGGAAAATTTCAAACCATTAGAGTGATATCTTTCCTGAAACCATATGCATCATCTATCCAGAGGCCTAAAATCATTTGCATTTCTGCTTGTTTTCCAATAAAATTGAATTGAAAAGTTCGAGTCAGATCTTTGTTAAAAACACTACGGATTGGACAATACGGACTGTCAAACAGAAAATGGCATATAAAACATTCTAAAACAATTTAAATGTTAATATAAACCCACATGGAAGGCTTTATTACTCCTCATCTATCTAAAACTCAATTTTATTGTACAAAAACTTTCATATTTGGAAAAAAATCTCCGGGGCCAAAATGCGAAACTAAACTTCTAACTGTGTATTGCTACCTTGGTAGTGAATATTAGTCATTTCGGGCATTTTATAGCAACAAAGATCAAATGCAGTAGAATTTAACATTTATATGCCACCGTGCAGCCGTCAATATTGAGCAAAACTCGTTCCACATAGTCGGAAAATTGTCGCATTGGCAAACATAATACAGCTTCTTTTTTTTATAGATTCATATACTTTTATAACCAATAAAACATAATTCATATACCGTATAGCGGGTTATTTTTGCGGGTGTAAAATTTCGCGATTTTCACTTAATAAGGTTTACGAAATATTTTGGCGGTTATTATTTT
Organism: Mytilus galloprovincialis; assembly: GCA_037788925.1. Lineage (NCBI taxonomy): Eukaryota > Metazoa > Mollusca > Bivalvia > Mytilida > Mytilidae > Mytilus > Mytilus galloprovincialis. The sequence continues at coordinate 85,248,602 of CM075333.1, read as the reverse complement.
GGCGGAATCAAAACTTTTGTCAATACCTTTGTATGTACAATTTTAAATTGGAGGAATTTATTTTGGTGATTTTGTTCTATCAGCGAAAATAAGCGAAAATTTGCACCCCGCGAAAATAACCTGCTATACGGTATTTTTAGGTTTACAGACACGAGTATTAGTTATAACAAATTGACTTAAGATATTATCTTCTACATGTTCTTAATGAATTTTTAGCCATCGGTTGTGTATACTCAATACTTCATATAGCTAATTATCGTGAAACTTCTAGCTACCATATTGATGTAAAAGGAAATCAAAATTTATTAAACGATGAATTTAAGAAAAAAAAGAAGATGTGGTATGATTGCCAATGAGGCAATTCTCATCAAGAGACCAAATGACACAGAAATTAACAACTATAGGTCACCGTACGGCCTTCAACAATGAGTTAACTACTTTTAAATTTACTATTATTTTCCTATATTGTTTGAAGATTCATGTATATTGATAAGCATCACGTATTACATTTGTCTACCACTAAACTTTAGTCAAACTTATAATTTCTTCTGCCAGATAAGTTATGCCAGTGATCTTCTCGGTGTCTTATAAAGACAGCGGATTTGCTATGTATCGTCCTTCCCGTCCCCTGTGTCACCATACACAGTTCTTCATACAACTGCATATCACTGATTTGGGACGTCAAATATTTGAATTAACCCGGCATTTACCACTTTACCCTGACAGATAAAAAACGACGTCATTATGAAAGAACCGACGTTGGTCCCGGTCTTATCGAGACATCTTCCGGTTTGCTGTAAAACACTTTATTCTGTCAGACAAAAACACAAATACACAAATCAGATGATCGACAGAAATACCAATCATTTTTTAACTCGTTCGCTGTGACTCGCAGCGGAAATTCATATATTATATGTAGACAAACTGATAATATACTCACTTTTAGGTCTATCATTTATCTCTGATTTTCCCTTTTTTCAATTTAGTGATCATGCAGCTTGTGTTTAGTTACTTGCATGTCTGACCTAAGACCTACAGCCAACTTACTAGGAAGTCCTGTTGTTGACAGGTTTATACGTTGAAAGGAAGTGTACTCCTCAACGACTGACATCCTGTTACATTAGAAACACTTTGCATATTCATCTAAATCTTTTCTATCTTTTGTATCTTTTTTCTTATCCTTTCCTTTTTTCTTTCCTTTTCTTTTTTCTTTAATTTGTTATTGTTTGCCTATTTATTTGATTTTTGTCCATTTCTGATAATTTGATTGATTGATTTTTGGTTGCTTAACGTCCAGTGGCAAATATTTCATGCATATTCAGGACGAGAACAAGTTCACAATAAATACAATAGGTAGGTTGATACAATAAAGGCCATCTGGGATGATGGTCGGGGAAATTTGGACTGCCACTGGAAAATGAGGGTATATTGGATAGGGACAGAAATTTTGCCTGGCAACAGACCACCTACGGACCCCTCAAAGAGTTGTTGCAAGGGTTCTTAACGTACAAAGAGCGTGGCACTCTCTTTACACGAGGCATCGGATTTAACGTCCCCCTTCTGACCGGACGTGACTGCGAACTTGATACATCCCGCACAGCCAAACGGACGCCCCACTTCGTCAAGCGTTTCACTGCCGGTCGGGAGAAGACCAAGTGACCATATTTCTATACCCCAGTCACCCTTGTCCATTTCTGAAGTTCACGTCAAATTTTCATAGAAGCACATCAAATTACTATCGCATGTCCTTTTTTAAATTCATTTGATACAGGAATCTATAAAAGGCAACGAAAATCAATGTCAGATATAGGGATTACAATCCCGCGTTGTCGTCAACTATTTGTATTTAGCTTTTTATATTTCAGATGGTAAAAGACCTTGTATGCAAATGCCTTGTTTTCCGAAGTTTCCGTCTACCATAGGTAGACCATTGTTCTTGACCTTATTTGTATGGTTCGGCGACTTCTTGATTTTTTTTTGTTATGCGACTTTCTCTTTTGTTTTGAGTAATGTGATAATTATATGATGTTAATGGGGTTCTTGTGTTTTGGGTCTGTTTCATAAACAATTAGTGATCTGTATTTTGGTGTATGGTTAGCTTGTTAGACGTCTGTTATTAAACATTAAAGTTCAGTAGTAAGATCCTCTTTCAAGGTTCATCATAACAAATGAACAAATATGGCCGTATTTTCACCTCGAAAGTTACTCGGTGTACAGACTTACCTGTACAGTTTGGAAAGTTTTAAGGCCCGGCATCTACCAGATATATAAAAATTTTATGCATTTTGTGTTTCAGAAAGATAAAAATCGTTTTTGGAATTTGATGGGCATTTTTTTCCTTCCTGCAGACGATGTGAAAATAAACAAACTCCTGAATTGTCCACTCAATTTTTACCTTTAACTGACCTATAGATGTATAGTTATCTAATGTCAGTGCCAATCAATAACAATCAATACAAAAGAAATCATTTGTTACCTGAGAGGGAGCATCTCAAAGTTGTATCCCAACTTTGTTTATTTTTACACCTTATGCAGGAACGGAAAAAGATGCCCATTAAAATCCCCAAAATATTTTATATTTCTGATATGCAAAATACATTTAACTTTTATATATCTAGTGGATGCCAGGCCTTAAAATTTAAAACCAACTGCACAAGTAAGTATGTACACAGAGTAGTTTTTGAGGTGCAAATACGGCCATATTTGTCCATTTGTTATGATGAACCTTAAGTTCCAATTGTGAACTTTCCATTTCTAAGTAGCAACATTCCAGCAGCACCTGCATACGGGGTATATATCTCCCAATTGATACGATATTCCCGTGCTTGCATTTCCTATCATGATTTTCTTGATAGAGGGTTACTGCTCACAAGGAAGCTATTAAACCAAGAGTTCCAAATGGTGAAGTTGAAATCATCCCTTCGTAAATTTTACGGACGCCATCACGAGTTGGTTGACCGTTATGGAATAACCGTTTCACAAATGATATCGGATATGTTCCTTACGTCGTAACTACAATCCCCTTCCTTTTCATGAATGTGACCTACCGAATTAGACTATTTACCGGATTGTAATCACATAAGCAACACGACGGATGCCACATGTGGAGCAGGATCTGCTTACCCTTCCGGAGCACCTGAGATCGCCCCTAGTTTTTGGTGGGGTTCGTGTTGTTTATTCTTTAGTTTTCTGTGTTGTGTCATGTGTACTATTGTTTTTCTGTTTGTCTTTTTCATTTTTAGCCATGGCGTTGTCAGTTTGTTTTAGATTTATGAGTTTGACTGTCCCTTTGGTATCTTTCGTCCCTCTTTTAAGATGTTTGAAGCCATATGTCAACTGTATTTGGTGGTACATGTTTGACAATACTTTGGTAATTAACTGTTATGTTTGACATTGCAGAGTGGGGATTCCACCTTTTTCTTGGATCATATCTGTTTCATTAGTAAATACAGAATGCAACCTGATTTTATATTCCTGCTTTTTTAAATTGGTAAAATGTGTTCCTTTAGTTCGATTTAGACTCGACCATTGATGTTATCAAAAAAGAATTATGTGGATAAAGGTTTGGCAACACTTTGGTAATGGCTGCTTCATTTAATGTTATATTTGAAATTGCAGGGAGGGGATTCCACCTTTCTCTTGGATCATATCTAGTAAATACAAAATGCAACCTGATTTTATATTCCTGCTATTTCCTGGCATTTTTTTCAAAGGTGTAACACCAGAGTAATTAGATCGTGTACTTTTATACAACTGATTGATATACCAAGTACCGCATATCATGTTTTCAAAGTATGTTCAATATCCTATGGCCGTTCTGTAAACATTTAATCGGTAAAAATATTTAACATGTTCGAGTTCACATTCATCAAAATTCAGAGTCCAGCGGCATCTTTCGTACAACTTCAGAGTGGTTAAACTATTTCAGTACTGCCACGAAGGAATACGTAACAGATACAGAAAAAAATACTCTCCTGGATGAAGAAGACCAGAAAAATAGTTACTTTCCAATGTTGCAATCTACAGTGTTAACAAGAAGGTTTAACATACAATTTTAAAAATTTGAAGGATCAGTAAATATACCGTAAAGTTAAGACCATATTAAGACACATAAATTGGTGTTAGGACAATTCCTATGATATATCTTTTACTGTGACAAATTTTATTAACCCACTTATACAAAGAAAAAGGATAGTTTTTGGAACACTGAAGGGGCAATATATGTATACGGCGCCCAGGAATTAAAATAATGAAGGTATGAAAAATTAAATCAAGGCATAAAGACTTCATAGCATGTTGAGTGCTACTATTTATTTAGTATTGTGATTTGTCTTTAGAATTGACATACCTTTCTCATTCGAAAATCAGTATGCAGAAACCAGAAATTGCAATGAGATAAAAAAAAAAAATGAAGAAAACTCCAGGTTAAACAGATACATTATCGGCAATATGCTCATTTTTTCTTGATCAATACACTGTATTATATTTTTGTATATCGTGGACAGGTCCTCATACTCGACAATATTAGGGAATAATGTCAAGTAACGGTGTAGGAACGTCACGCATTCATGTCCATCCAAGAACACCAAAAACATATTGCTGAGACAAAATTGCAGATATAAAATATAATGACAAATTTGTGTTTGATACTGACGTTATCAATCAATAAACTCATCATAGAAACCAGGATACAAATTCAACATTTGCCTCAGAGGCGCGTTAAATCTACAAAAGATTCTTCAGTGACACTCAAATAAAAAAATAAAAGGGCCAAATAAAGTACGAAGTTGAAGAGCATTGAGGACCAATAATTCCTAAAAGTTTTGTCAAATACTGCTAAAGTAATTTATTCCTGAGTTAGAAAAGCCTTTCAAAAATAAAAAAGCAACAGTTGATTTTTAATTATGACCATATCAATGTTAATTCATGTCAACACGAAAGTGCAGACTACTAGGCTGGTGATACCTCGGGGACAAAATACTCATCCAGCAGTGGCATAATATATAGGTTAAAATAATCAATATTATGTGCAAAGATTTTACATAACACTTTATTAAAGTCAGCATCCAAACAGATAGTAGACACTATATTACCATATCATATTTAATATGGAATTTTTTCCAATCCTCAATTAATTTCATTGGAGATCTGAATCCATGTGATGAAAATAAATGGTTCAATTTATTTGGTCGATAATGTACACTAAATCTTGATTCATGAATTAGAGAAATGTTTAACTTTTTACATGCAATACCCAGGTATACGTCATCTATAAACATTGGTTTCATAAATTTGAACTGAGTCAATAGTTTATTAATAATATCAACGGTCAATACTAAAGAACCACCACTGGCATATGGTGGCCAAACATTATCCTTAAAATCATCTCGTGAGATGTACCATTTTGATTTAGTATTCCTTTTAGGTCTTGCACCTTTCCAGACAAATCCCAAGAACACACTGCGCTTTTCAGCAACATACAAACTTTGCAAATGATCCCAAATGTATTTGGTATTCACAATGTAGTCGTCATCTACAAAGAAGATATAGTTTGCACCTCTACAATGAGTAGCAACCCACGTAAATCCCATTATCGTTTTTATTGTATTATTATGGTAATTGTCTATAAAATTCAGTTGGATAATGTCTTTATACATGTTGCTTTCCTTCTGTATAAAGGGTTCCATCACCGGTAAATATCCTAGGAGGAAAACCAGTTTTATTCCTGGATTTGACGAAGCTCCCCAAGTAGTTCGTATAGCCATTCGGTTGGCCATATTGTAAACATCAGATTTGACCACAAATAACAAGAAGGGGTCAGACTTAGTACCGTTTGATGAACACACTTGAACTGGAACATGAAGGTAAGAAAATGAATATTCGTAAATTTGAGTACTGTTTGTGGTATTGTTTGAAGCTACATCTGTTGTAGTTTTGTTTTTAACTAGAACTTTGGTAGCATTGTTTTTTGATAGAACTTTTATAGTATTGTTTTTAACAACTGACTCAGTATATTTTGACACTTCCTGAGAAACCATTAAATCAACAGTACTATTATCAGTGTACACTTTCGCATAAGTCTTTTTGTTAATTGTTGTTTCAGGTTTTGATTGTTGACCAAAATTGAGAACGAGGGTTGCAAGAATAAAGATGAGAAAAAGTATAGGAACAGTCATAAACAGCGCCTTTAAAAGTATGCGAAAGTTCTTCCACATGTTTTCGAGCGGGTCTATTAGTGCCGTTTATCTATTCACTGATACAATCCAAAATGTTGGCATCTGAAACATATAATGGAAATGTTATATTTTTTGCCTTGCTGAATATAACTCAATTTCAGAATTTGTCAAAATATTGTTCTTATGTTTGCTGAAACACAAATGTCTCTGATGAGAGGACGAGTTTTACCGGTTACAAGCATGTTTAACTCCGCCACATTCTTTATGTGCCCGTCCCATTACTAGATCCTGTAGTTCAGTGATTTTTGTTGTATCATATCTGTCATATTTGCTTTTTGTAAATTTGTAAATTTTGCAATACTTCATATTTTTCAGGGTAGGGACCTTTTCTATTAGACGGTTACGGTATAAGATTTTCTCATTGTTGAAATTCGTACTGTTTCCTGTAATTGCTTACATCTACTTCATTTGAACTTTGATGGATAGTTGTCTCATTGGCAATCATCCCACATTTCCTTCTTCGTATATTGATAATGTATTAAAAATCATTAAAGCTTATATGACTTAAGACTAAACTTAATAAACCTGCAGTTACTGTGGTAAAACCCGTTATCAGATATACTAGTAAGAAGGTGTAGAATGATTGCCAATAATACAACTCTCCATCTGAGTCACAATTTGTAAAAGTAAACCATGATATTTCAAAGTACAGCCTTTAACACGGATCCTCGGCTCACACCGAACAGTAAGCTATACAGGACCAAGAAAATGACAGGTGTAAAATCATGCAAACCGGACAACCAACGGTGTATCAAATCTATATAAAACAAGAGAAACAATGCTTGGAAACATTAGGATTCATGCAGTATATATAAACTAAAAATCTAATTGTCACTTGATACATGGGTTAAGGTCGAAGGAAGGAGAAAAGCCAAAGAAAAGTCTTAAATGCCACCAAAAAAACAACAGAAAAGATAAATAAATTACCTTTATTGAGAGAAGAACAACTAGCACAAGAGGCAGATATTGCCTGTAGCAAAGGAGACATAAACTCTCTCTTCAATACAACTAGACAATTTAGGGACCGAAGATTCAACTTAAATGCTCTAGTTAAAGATAAAAATTGGCAATGTAATTTTAAAAATTAAAGAACAATTAAAACGATGGAAATAACATTTTGTAGAAGTACTAAACAGACCCCCTCCAACATTAATGATAAATAATGATTAATTTGTAGTTGAGTGGTATCATGACACTAGTATAAGATTTTTGGGGACCAGTAAGTGGTTAAGGAATCTTTAGTTGTTCAATAGGCCCTCTTATTTAGCTAAATAAAAGTTAGCATTAGGTATTTCTTTACATTGATAGAACTTTTTGAGACAAACACTGTGATTATGCTTGTATTTCAGATACTAGTATATTGAATACTTGTTGTTTTTTTCATTATTTATGCATTGTTTTAATTTTCTGACACTTAAAATCCCAACAAAGGTAAATTGATTATTTAAGGGGACATATTGTAACTAAATACATACAAAAAAAAGAGACAAACAGACTCAGTCAACTTAGAGTAATGTATTATCAAAAAGATTTTAGAATGATTTTAGAATGATAGTTATATGCCATCTTAGGAATCTTGTTATGCTGCCCACATCATCTGGAAAGTCTTAAAAGAAGGCAAAGCATGTTGAGATTGAAATGAATGAACTTTATATTTTTCATGATTTGATACTTGTCCTGTTTCTTTCTGTCAGATTTACTAACAATATAGTTGGCAATCTAATAATTCCTTCTAAATCACAATGCTTTCCTTCTGTGTTGATTTAAAACATTACATGGTTGTCTTTTGTTCACTCCTTAAGTAAAAGTGGTAAAATGAAGAATAAAAGAAGATAAAATCTGCCAGCTGGGGTAGGGTATCATCTTTTATCTATTTTGGGTAAGAACAGTGCAGACTAATATTCCTTATTGTAATATGTTTCATCGTTAAAAGTCTATGTATCAATCTACATTTAAAAAGTAGGTTAAATTATACCTAATGCGCCCCGCCCCACAAGGTGAAATGGATAAACAATACAGTCAAATATAAAACTATTATTGATGTCCTTTCTTCCTTTATTTATTATTATTTTTATCCCAATATTGTTCTACTAGAATATACATATCTCTATTATACAGACCTTTAGATTTCTCATTTCCGGGTGTTTACACAAAGTAATCACCTGTAACGCTAGTAGTTAGTATGTTGGTGTAGTGCTGAATATGATAGCTATATGTATCTCTATTATTATGACGTGGAAGCTTTGGTTTCAATTTTACCTGTGGAATTTAAAATTCAGTTTAGCTTTTAGTCTTTAGACATGAGTTAATGTTAGTCTCGTAAAGAAATAATCTGTAAGAGATTTTTTCAAACTGTGAGTCTTGATTAAAAAACACTGTTTTAAAATGTATACAAGAGTTCCATAATTTGAATACAGCACATATCTGTATGAATTTGATAGAATACAGACACAACATCTTATAATGTAGGTATTAACAAACCTGATTATCTAAATAATACGTCCATCATTGAGAAAACGGCTCGTTAACTCAGAGAAATCCAAATATATGATATAAATGTCAAGGTCCAAATCACTTTGATTTTAACGATCGACGTGAATATTTGAAAATCACCTAACCGTACAGTTTTTGTTTGTCAATAATTACATACAGCTGCAGTCGGTAAAGGTGTGGTTGTGAAACTTTCTGTTTGACTGAAGTTAAACAACAGTAGTCATAGGGTAACATATTTTTTTCTTGGTTACCTAAGATGTATAAATGTATGTTTACCTGATCAATTCAAATAAATAATATAAACATACTTTCATGTGTTACTTAGGGAGATAAGTGTAGTCTTCATTTTTTATGTGTACTTCAAATTTATGGTTTATAGATATGTGTATACCTTTGGTAGAAATACCTGCCAACCTTTTTTTTAAAGGTGATAACTTACATTTGTTTTGGATTATCTTCTTTACATATGCATATATTAAATTTGGTACTTTTGTCTCTTTATCTATCTAATTAAATCGTTTGACATGTTTTGTCATTTGCGTTTTCCACTTGATTAGGGAACTTCCGTTTTGAATTTTTCTCGGAGTTCAGTATTTTTGTTATTTTACTTTTTCCCTACATAATCAAGCCAAATAACGTTTTAAAAAACAAGGGTCCATGAATTTGTTTTCGAGTTAAATATTAAAAAACAGTGAAAAATATATATCTTTTCTAAAGATGGAACATATTGACTTAGCAAAATAAAATATTACATTTTGCGTTAGCGACATCATAACCTCCCTTACGAAGCCTATTATAAAAATTAGAATAAGAAAAAAATTCAAGGAGACCCCAAAACGGAAAGTCCCTAATCAAATGGCAACTTCAAAAGCCCAAACACATCAATAGATATAGGAAGATGTGGTGTGAGTGTCATTGAGCCAACTCTCCATCCAAATAACACATAACTATCATGATTTTACTTATATCATTTTAAAACACAATTTGTATCGAAACAAATGATAAATTTTAAAACAGATCTTTGCATGCATTGCTAACTGGACTTTTTGATAATTTGAAGAAAAAATTAAATAAGAACTTTTCCTACGATTCTTCCAGTACAGATAAAAATTATGCATCTTATTAAATATAAATGAAGGCAACAGTACTATACCAGTGTTCAAAGGTAATAAATCAATTAGTAAAACTTTAAAAAAAGAAAACCAGACATGTATTATTATATATTATGAGTTTTATATGGTGGCTCTAGCATTTTCAAACCCAGTAATATATTACTTTTGACCTCATAAACTGTGATTTTTCTAGTGATGTACTGTAACTTAAAACTAATTTCAATAGAATTTAGTAATGGATTAGGAAAGTCCTTCTCGGCCATTGTTTTATTGCGTATTATTTTTCAAGATTCTCCATTTGTCGTCTTTTGGTCAGCACAGATATGAAGATTACATGTTGTTATGCATACAGGTTCGACGAAAATATACACAAATACTTAATAATTTAATGATAATTTAAAAGCATTTGCTATGAATCAACAATGATAAAGTAAAATCCACCATTTTAAATTTAAGAAAATCCCTGTACAAAGTCAGGAATATTACAGTTGTTGTGTTTGAGCTTTTGGTTTTTACTTTTTGATTAAGGACTTTCTGTTTTGAGTTTTGAGTTTAGTATATTCAAGATTTTACTTTTGGTTTATACATAATATAATAAAACATTATAATTTATGTACATATTTTGGTTTGAGTCTAATTATTTAAAACGGAAGAAAACAGCTGTAGTTATAAGTGGCTTCGATGAATCTGATGGACTAAGTTCCATTATTATATTGTTTTAAGGGAATTACGACCGTTTGTATGTGTCCCTTTGGGAGATTTGATTTGTCAGTTTGTCTTGTGTATGGTTTTCTCATGATCTTTTGTCGGTTTGCTCGAAATTATGCGATGGAAAGGCAACATGAATCACTTTATACAAATGTTATATAATAAGATAGGTATTGTGCTAGTTAGTTAGCGCATCACAGCAAGTGCTGATCATTGTTACTTATTCAACTTGTTTTTCACACTCCTCATGTAAACGAAGTAGATGTGTTCGTAATGAGACGCTCATTTATATACATTTTCAAGTTTTCGTTATACTAAGGTTGTATTTGAGCCTGATATGCTCTGGATTTTATTTGAGTGTTTTGGCTTTAGAATTTCGTTTTTTTTTAATCAGGTTATATTCCCATTTGATACGCTGCCATTGTATGTGTGTTCCGCTTAAGCTTATAATGTAGGGTGAAATATTTTGCAGATGTAGTAAGTCGAGAATGAACTCGTGAAGGATTGAAATATACCTGATAGTATTTTTCTTTTGAAGGAAGGTAAATATAGGGGGAAAAAATTCGTGAAATGTCAAACGCAATCTTTATTTTTCAAGTTCAGCCTGCAGTGGTGTAAATGTAATGAGCTTATCTAATACAACGACTTTATAACATTTAAGTAGGTGTGGGCAAAAAATTTATTATCGGCCTTATGTAAAACAAAAAGTCTTCTAAATCTAGACCCCTTCTAGGAGCTTTTATTTCCTTCTTTCACATCTTCATCTCTGCTAGGTTTACATTATTTTAGAACTTCTATTTTTTCACTGCCTGTTAATTTTCTAAAATATTTTTAAGAGTATGCAATTAACAAAGGATACATAAAAACATTTTCACCAATATACAGACTGGTCAGTATAATGCTATCAACATATACAAGGAAGTTACATCTAAATTTCCACCCTCTTTCTAAAATCAATCTGTTCCTATAGTTTCATGCAAACCATTTCACATAAGGTGTTTTACTATAAGCAAGCATTACAAGACTTTGATTTAGAACAATACCTTAAATAACATATGAAATGTGACTGTTCCCACTCGCCTTGTATTTTCAGCCCCACTGGCCATAATATTACAAAGGATATAAACATCATTCATTATGAACATCTCCAAAAGGTGACATTTCATTAATAGTTATCCCACGATGACACGGTGTGTCAGTGTAAGATCAACCCGATGGCGTTGTCAGTTTGTTTTAGATTTATGAGTTTGACTGTCCCTTTGGTATCTTTCGTCCCTCCTTTACACTGACAAACCAAGTCCGAGTGGGATAACTATTTTACATCCCAGCTGTTTTATATTAGACGAAAAACCATTTACAATTCATAAAATCTAGTTTAGAACGCCACACAACCATTATAATACACTTTATACATTACTATAGGATTAATACCCTTTTTTTACCCCCGAACACGATGAGTAGATATCAAACAATGTCAACTCGCCCCACTCGCCAATCGGCCCAATCTATATCGTAACTTTATGAAAAAAAATCGCCCCGCTCTTGTTTACCGACTCGCCCCACTTTTGAAAAAGTGTAAAATCAAGCTGAACAATCACTGACAACTCACTTATTAACGAAAAGGGTTTAAACCCCACTGAATAAAGGTCTGCCAACTCGCCCCACTTATAAAAATATCTTGCTTCCTTTAAGTATGTTACATTGCGGACAGTTTGTATTCAGTCGTCCTGGTGTAGTGGTTGTGTCGTGGCTTGATATGCTAAAGGTCTTGAGTTCGAATCCCAGCATATACACTGGATTTTTTCTACGTGAATTTTGATAGATAGTCTTTTCTGTGACGTTACGCACGATATTGCGTCCCAATTAGTAACGTCAAAATTTGACGTTTTACGTCGGTAATCGAGTATTCTTTGTTCGTTTTGTTTGTAATAATTTTTGATCGATATGGTTACTTCAAAGTCTTGAATATGTATGAAATATTTCCTACTGGTAGTTACTCAAGCAAAAATAAACAATACAAAATAGGTATTTGGGTGAGAAAATAGTGCCTATAGTATATTATATAATGCGTTGGTCACCCGTTTAAATCTAAGAAGAGAGGGAAGACAGGAAGCAATTCATGTTGCTTAAATAACATAGTTTTTGTGTTTTTTGCTGTTATCTTTTATCTTTTTTTAAATGTTGTTGGTTTTTTTTTTTGGGGGGGAAGGGGTGTGTGTGATGATAAGTAAAAGGATTTTAATGAAAAAGACTTCTATTGTTTACAACGGAGTAATTAAATCAAGAAAGAGAATGATTGCGTGAAAAAATAATTATATTCTTCTGATATGTTTACAAGCTTTGTATGATATCGAGGTGTAACTCCTTAGGTACAACAATTTTACTGCTTCCTTCAATTTCAGCACAAATGAACCGTATTGCAGATGAATAGCAAATCGCAGTTCTACGCTTCACAAGTTTGAAAATAAACGGTTGATCTTTTATTCTCTCTTAATATAGCCCTTTCACAACTTTAGAATCTTGGTTAAATAAACAACCCCAGTCATCTGAAATATTTTACCTATTTATTGACAAATTACCATATGTTTTTTTATTTTTTTTTTATTTTAGATAATTATTTATTTTCTATTTGATTATAACTACTATTATATATTACAGTCTGTTCTTATCGTGGTTTCTATGATTCTATCTATTTTCGAAATTTGTAATTTGGTTATTTTGTTTTGTCCTCTGATCTTAAAACATGAAATCGAACCGTACTTGTTATTTAAAAACAATGAAATATCGTTCATATATCATATGATAATACGAACTGCTTTCAATTTCGATGTCCAAGGAGGGTGATTGGCCTAATGAGTTCATATAAAGTGATAAAAAGCCTGCGGCGGTTTTAAGATAAGCTCGTGGCGAGATTTGTTCGACTCCGATCCTAATCGACAGTTATTGCAAATATTTTAACTTAAGGTCGCCTGATGTCCGGCTTCTCCTACCTATGATGACAGGTCAATAAAATACAACAAATGACGTTTAAACATGTACATGATGTAGTGGAGTTTAACACCAAAACAAAGAACAAACTTTTAGAAATAATTTGAAAATACATATATGTATAGCGTCCCGAATCGAAAACGTTCAAAACGTAAGAAAATTGTTCAGTGGACAAACTTGCAAGACATTTGATTTGTTAAAAAACGAAGTCATTTCGACTTAACAGCTTATAAAAAAGTATGTTATCGTATTGTTGGGTGAAAGCATATTTACGCAAAAGCACTATTTGGTATGCTACAAATAGAATATTTAAAATAATGACGTTGAAACTGACAGTGTTTTGGTAAAAAGCGGCGAAATTCGACATTGGACAATCTTGCAAGACATTTTCCCGAAGCCAATGCGTTTTTATTTGTGGTGCGAGTGCTGTAAAATTCCGGATTTGAAATGGTCTATCTAAGCACTTTTGTAGGAATAATTTATGAAAACAAAATTCTATATCATCTGATATTTTAAAAAGCGATAACTTTTGATAACTTACCATTTTCCGAAACCTGACCAAGGCGAGGATTATTCATTTTTTTAAAAATCAGCTTTGACCGTTCCATCAACACAGAAAACAGCAATGCCATAATAAATTATATATGACGTGTATCATTCATACGAATTTTCGCGGATTTGAAACTCTTTGTTAGACCACAAAAATTCCCGCAAAAGTTATTTTGCGAATAATTTGTTACGTCTGACACGCATATTTTTGACGTTTTGTATCATTATTTGAAACTATTATGAAAAGTTAAAGAATATTTTTTTATATTTTTGGAAACAGTAATACCTGCCTAATCTATGGATATAAATTTCATAAAGCTGAACTATTTAGATTTCATAGAAGAGCTATTTATCAAATTGCTCTGTCGCATTTCAATGCATTGACGCTATAACGTGCTTAACGTCTGTATAATTGTATATTTAATTATAAGTTTTATAGTGGATTTGACATTCCCTCCAAAATGTTACAGAACAAAGGAAAGCATGCATAACAAAGAAACTCAAACTGGGGTGATCTGGCAGGGGTGATCCGGCTCAGATCACCCCTGTTAAAACAAAGGAGCTGGGATGTAATGGTCCTAATCCTAATTAATAGTTTTCCCGGAGGCCAGAGGGTGATCTAACACTGACACACCAAGTCCGAGTGGGATAACTATTTTACATCCCAGCTGTTTTAGATTAGACGAAAAACCATTTACAATTCATAAGATCTAGTTTAGAACGCCACACAACCATTATAATATACTTTATATATTACTATATGATGTATACCCTTTATGACCCCCGAACACGATGAGTAGATATCAAACAATGTAAACTCGACTCACTTGCCAATCGGCCCACACTATATCGCAACTTTATAAAAAAATCGCCCCACTCTTGTTTACCGACTCGCCCCTCTTTTGAAAAAGTGTAAAATCAAATTGAACAATCAGTCTGACAACTCACTTATTAACGAAAAAGGTTAAACTCTTCTGAATAAAGGTCTGCCAACTCGCTCTGCTTATAAAAAGATCTTGCTTCCTTTAAGTATGTTAAATTACTGTTAGTTCGTATCCAGTCGTCCTGGTGTAGTTGTATGTGTCGTGGCTTGATATGCTAAAAATCTTGAGTTCGAATCCCAGCATATACACTGGATTTTTGTATACATGAATTTTGATAGATAGTCTTTTCCGTATAATTAATTATAAGTTTTATAGTGGATTTGACATTCCCGCCAAAATGTTACAGAACAAAGGAAAGCATGCATAACAAAGAAACTCAAACTGGGGTGATCCGGCTCAGATCACCCTGTTAGAATAAAGGAGCCTGGAAGTAAGTTTACAGAAGCCAAACACATCAATTAGAACCATAACGTCAAAATAATTATGGATTCCATTGAAGACTACGCTAGAGCATGGGCGTAACAAGAAGAAGTTGAACTGGGCAGTTTGTCAGAATTGATCAAAACAATTAGGTCGCTGATAAAACGTCGCATTCATAAATTTACCAAAGTCTGTGTTCTGATATAAAGAGTCTGTGAAAATGTCTATTATATCTTTACGATAAGTATGTTGTATGTAAATTGCACTACTACGATTGTCTTGTAAAAGGATTAGGAATAAATGAGCCCTCAGGCTATCCCACATACAAAAAATATATCATCTGACAAGGATGCGTTTTAAGCGAATCCTATGTCCTTAATATTTTCAATAAACATTACATTGAACAACAAATAGGAGGATTTACCTTGTTTGTATAGGTACATTGCCGGCACATCTGAATGTTCGACTAAAGAATAGTCGATTAGATTGACAAAAAAAATTGTCCGCAGAGTATAAGGGTCTTCAGAAGTACTGTGAAACGGTTTGCTCACGTAGTGGTATTATCCATATTAGGATTGTAATAAAAAGTTCAAAGAATTCCCTGATGGTTTCAAATTTCGATCTTTCTCTGATGTAAGTTTTTTCAAAGTTTTGATTTTTCAACCCTGTGTACCACCATTCCCCATGTAATATTAAAAAAATCGCCAAAAAAAATAATCAACAACCATTTTTAACATAGAAATGGTAGTATACACTATAAATATTTACTTTTGGATACCAAACGGCATATTGTGTCAATAGGGAACTAAAAGGTGAAACAAACGACATAGAGGAGCAAGTTATCAGTATGCTTGAGTTTCTAAATAACAACATACTAGTTGACTCTGGAGGTAGAATTATTCAACAAATAGTCGGCATTCCTATGGGAACGAACTGTGCGCCTCTTCCTGTCGACCTCTTCTTATTTTTATATAAGTCGAAGTTCCTTCAGACACTTGTTTTGTTAAGAAATCGTTGTTAATATAATGGTATTTCATACGACTTCCATACAAGTAAAAGGGTAAGCTAGCTGTTAAATCAGGTTAAGTCAACCATATTCTTCTCAACAAAATGCCTGTACCGAGTTAAGAATGTGACAAATGTTACTCATTCGTTTTATGTGCTTGCGGTTTTAAATTTTAATTTCTTAAGCGATTTTCCGTTTAGAAATATCCTCGGAGTTTGGTATTTTTTTATTTAACTTTTAACTTTTTAACAACATTGGACCTTTTATTTTTCCTTGGAGTACACCAGATGTAACGTGAGTTGTAGGGATACCATTCATGACAACTTTTTGTGAGCTTCAAGTAGAAATGCAATTTTGAGTTATTTTGTATATCATTGAATTGTTTTTTCTAAAGATGGCGACGAGTTGAAACTTTGTCGAACGCTTTGGCAAAGTCTTCAGTGTTTCTGGTTTCTGCAACAAGCTCATTTGGATTGTAAGCCCAACGTTCAACCTCCGCTCCGAAGGACCTGGTTTTCTCTCTGGGTAGTCCTTCTCGTAGATAATTGAATTACCATGTTAACGGATTGCATCTGTCCGAATTTCTTTCTGATTGTCTCCCATAGTCTTTGACTTTCACAGTCACTCACAATGCAGCGATGCGACTTCTGGCGCGGAGAGAATTAAGGTTAAGGTAAGATTAAGGTTCAATTGTTACTATTTTATATATTTGTATATTTTATAAAACCATATTGATGATCGTATACTATATGATGTAGGTTTTTTTCTATGCGAGACATGATACTTTTTGCTCAAACTTACAGCATACTAGTATATTGGTTAAAACTGTTGGCCTACAATTTACGAGTTCATTTGGAACTTTGGTTTTAATAGCTACCCTGTAAGCAGCTACAGTCTACCGATGATATTGTGATAGGATATGCAAACTCTGGATATCGTATCAACTAGCAGATATGTACTTCATATGCATATGCCGCTGGATAATTGCTATATAGAAATGGAAAGTTCACAATTTGGAATCTTAAATTATCTCTTTTGTCGTAAGAATAGTTGCTCCCAACATATTCAAAACACTTGGAACTATTTATTAGACATCATCAGTATATAGGGGTATATGAAGTTCAAGGATAATACAAGACCCTTTTTACTCTTTCTTAAGTATGATGTTGCCTCGTATGAATAAAGAAAAAGGTCTAACAAAAGAGAAACACAGTTGATTTTACTGGTCCGAGACCACAGTAATCGTCCTTTGATTTTTGTTGTCCACGAATATAGTCCCTAGTGCGGACAGTGTGTTCCTTAAGCTTCCGTCACACCTTACCGGATAGCACGAACGGATGAAAATAAAAGTTGTCCGTTGACAAAATTATTATCCGTTGGGAGTCCGTTGATGTACTGACCGAATAAAACGGACGTGTAACGGATGCATAACGGACACACACCGGATATGCAACGTATGAGAAACGGACACGTACCGGAAAGAACGGATGTCGAACGTACATCCAACGGACGAGTACCGCATAAAACGGACACCTAACGGAAGCGTACTGGATAAAACGGATGAACAAGATATACGGACAAATCAAAGGCGACAATAATAATACATGTTAATCGCATATATATTCAAAATGTTTCTGTGTAACTGGTTTTGGTTTATTCTTCAAAATTCCGCCAAAGGGCAGTGTCTGGCCTAAATAAGAACTGCTTGATTGTGAAGACGTGCCTATACTCTAAGATCGATTATGAATAATAAGAATTCATGAACCTTAAGAAATATGACATACCAATGATTGGCATTTCTGACGCGAATTTCAATTGGCATTTATCCGTTTCAGATCCGGACATCATCCGTTTTATCCGTTATACGTCCGGTAGAAGTCCGTTTCTCATCCGATCAACATCCGTTTTATCCGTTAAACGTCCGGTAGAAGTCCGTTGGTGAATTTATCTTCCAGACCTCCAACGGATGAATACAATACACGTAACGGATACAAAACGAAAACGAAACGGACGAGTACCGTACAAAACGGACGCCTAACGGACGTTCAACGGACATTTTATCCGCTGAACGTCCGTTCAAAATTTTCCACCGGACAGAACGGACGCCGACGGATAAAACGTACGCTTAACGGATATGCAACGGATATGGACGGACGTCTAAAGGATAAGAACGAACGTCTGACGGACATGAACGGATTGAAAAAAAGTTATCCGTTAGGCGTCTGTTCGAGTATACGGTAAGGTGTGACCGAGGCTTTACCAATTTTTTTTATACCCCTTCCAAATTTATCTAAATCTCTATGTTGTTTGCCTCATATAGCAAGAATCGGGTGAAATGACACTGTAAAAAAAATTTGGGTCATGAATTAAGTAAATTAGTGATTTGGTACAGCTGAAAAGATTACAAGTCAGCACTTCGGAAGCTTTCAAAAGATTTCAAGAACCTCTGTACATAAAATTGTCCTTATTTTGAGTTAGAGCTGAAGAAGTTTTATATAATTTTGATACAATTTGTCCCAAAAATAGTTCAAAACACTGTAAAAATATTACTGAGAAAGAGCAGGTTGGATTTTTTTTTATTTTCATTTATTTTCGTACAGAAATGCACTACGAAATAACTTTGGTCTCGGACCTACTGGCTACTGGCTTGGGATCGATATGCACCTAAGAATGTAACGGGGTTAAATATGTTTGTGGGCGCTCAATCCTTTCCCTTACCTTGCACAGTGTTGTAAATGTACAACATAAGAAAAAAATTGAAACTCGGTTGAAAAAGGCTTTACTCATTAGATCCATACAAATAAAAGTATATTTTTAAAAAGACAATGAAGACGTGAACGGGTACTTGTACATCCCGACAACAAAATGTACAGATCTGAGAGTACTCACAGTTACTGACAGCTGGTTCAAAGCAACTAGCAACTAATGAAAAAAGTCAGTTTCAGAGAACTTGTTTTAAATTAAGTAAGATTTTTCTCTCCCTTAAATAGATATTTGAATCTAGACTTGGCATTTTGCAAATATTTACTTGTAATAGGTACTAATAATAAAATAAGTTTGCCACAAAGGAATATAAATTTGAGGCTCTCGAAGGCATGTGTCGCTCATCTGACTCTACTTGGGGTTTTGAAATCATATATAAGAAAAATATAAAAATCATGACAGATATCTAAATAATTATTAAATATTGGCCCCATAATTTAATAATAAATACTGGTGGCCATCTTGAACAGTAAATCACGTACAAAGTAGCAACCCTTCATCACTACATCATAAGGAATATGTATGTCATGATTGGTTCATTTCAAGAAACATTAATGCTATGTTTGGTTTTATTCCATACATTGGTTCTCTATAAGAAGACAATTGTATGCATCTCGTAGGGTCATATGTTCAACTATGTCCCCCTCTGGTGGCCATCTTGGATGATGGATTGGTTTCAAAGTAACAACACTTGGTCAGCACATCACAAGGAACATTCGTGCTATCTTTGGTTTGTTTCATTCGGTGGTTCTCTAAAAGAAGACATTTGTATGTATTTCCCCTAGGGTCGTATGTTAAACTTAAGTCCCCCGCTAGAGGCCATCTTAGATAATAGATTGGCTTCAGGCCGCCAGATGAGCTAAATAGGAGAAATCTTTGAATCGTAACGTAACTTTATACACCAAGAACAACAAAACCTCCTGAATGAAGAAGACAAGCAACAATCTATACTTTTTATGTTAGAATCAATGGTGTTGACGAGAGAGTTTGAGATACAATTAAAGAATCAGTAAATATACCCTAAATTGCGACATATTTTGTAATCCCACTTAGGACATGGATAAATATAGGTTTAGAAACCCTGAAAAGACACTATATATAAGGCGTCTGGGAAATACTTTTTTTTTTTGTATGAAAGATAAATTCAAGTTGAGTACTAATATATACTTATATTGCGATTGGTCTTGTGCGGGTTTTTTAAAATTCAGTATACAGAAGCAAGAAACGGCAACAAGTAAAAGACTTTGTTAGCTAGGCAAATGAAAAATGATTAAAAGTGCAAGTGCTATATAAAATAAATAACGGCAAAGTGTACACTTTCTCCTTCAATTTCACCCCCACCTCATCTATCCTCTTCATGCCGGTCGGTATTTAAGGCCCGTCTCCTTCAACTTACTGCCTTCTATTTTGCAATATCATTGCCTGACCTTGATTTTCGAAAATAGTAGGCAATGATGTCACGTAACAGTGCATGAACATTACTAGTTCATTCAATCTGCGTAAACTTATCAATAAAATATACTCCATTCATACAACCGAACAACAATCATAACGTTTTGTATTTTACTTACTACATATATTTAACTTTATTTCATATTCTTAAACAAAATGATGTTAAGAAAATATAGCAGATAAAAAAGGATATTGGCATATTTCATTTTTGATTTTAATTTTCAAGAATATATTGCTTAGAAAATACAAAATCTAATATTGTTATTTATCAGAAAGTTTTACAATTTTGTAAGAGAGCATTTCCTTTTTGCAACACTGCACATATTCATCTCTTTTGATATGATTAACTAATATTATGTGCAAATATTTTACATTACAAAGTAGGAAAACAAGCAGGTATTTTAAACTACCATATCATATTGAATATGGTATTTTTTCCAGTCTTCAATTAATTGCATTGGAGATCTGAATCCATGTGATGAAAATAAATGGTTCATTCTGCCTGGTAGATAATAACGCCAAAATCTCGTTTCCTGAGTAAGAGAAATCTTTAACTCTTTACATGCAAGACCTATGTATACGTCATCTATAAACATTGGCTTCATAACTTTGAACTGAGTCAATAGTTTCTTAATGACATCAACGGTCAATACTAAGGATCCACCACTGGCGTATGGTGGCAAAAAATCGTCCTTAAAATCACCTTTTGGAATAAACCATTTAGATTTAGCATTTCTAAAAGGTTTTGCTTTTTTCCAGACGTGTCCCAAGAACACACTGCGCTTTTTAGCCCTATACAATCTATTTAAATGATCCCAAATGTATTTGGTATTCACAATGTAGTCGTCATCTACAAAAAAGATATACTTTGAACCACTGCAATGGGAAGCAACCCATGAAAAACCCATTATCGTTTTCAACGTATTATTCTTGTAAGCGTCTACAAAGTTCTGCTGTATAATGTCCTTATACAAGTTAGTTTCCATTTGTATAAATGGTTTAATTAACGGTGAATATCCTGCAAGGAAAACCAGTTTTATTCCTGGGTTAGACGTATTTCCCCAAGTATTCCGTATTGCTGCTCGATGGGCGATATGGTTAACATCAGATTTTACCACAAATAGCAAGAAAGGATCAAACTTAGCACCATTTGATTTACACACGTTCACAGGAACATGAAGGTATGAAAACGAATACTCGTAAATTGGAGTACTTTTTGTAGTATTGTTTATAACTGCAACTTGTGTAGCATTATTTTCAACAAGAACTTTTGTTGTATTGTTCTTAACTACAGCTGAACTCGTATTTGCTATTGACACCATATGAGAAAGATTTGAGTTAACCATAATGTTATCAGCGTACACTCTTGCATAAGACTCCTTGTCAACTGATGTCACAAGTTTTGATTGTTGACTAGAATTGGAAGACAGATTTACAAGAATGCAGATGATAGAAAGTACAGTTATAGTCTTAAATAGCGCCATTGGAAGTTTACGAAGTTTCCTACACATGTTTTCCAGCGGGCTTCAAAATTGGTACTGCTTACTTTTCACGAATGAAATCAAAAACTTTGGCATCTGAAATAAACAATTGAACTATTTATGTGTTTTATTCGATGCAGTTTGGTTGGTCACCCATATTGTCCATACAACACAACTATAAAAAAAAAATGCCATACACATGGGAATTGAAAACAAGGTTTCACCACAATCTAATTAATCGCTTCGAAAAACTAAATAAATTTTCGCAAAAGAAAATATGTAAATGCACTGCAAGAAACGAGAAGGAAAAGCTCAAATCATCAAATGGAAAAATATTCTATCGAAATGTGTCACCTTTCTGAGTCTGACAAATAATCTCTCGAAAAGAAACAAGTTCTACAAGATTAATTCTACGAAGTATGTTCTTACCTTATTTAATTTGTTACAAATAGTCAATATAAGTGTATACATATACTTTCATGTGAATTGACATAATGCACACACCGTAATTAAACGCATGTAACATATTTAACATTAACGACCCACGTATATTGAATATAAATTACTATAGATTGTGTTTTCCTTATTGTTGAAATAAACAAACAATTGGTATATTTTGTGCAATTGGTCATAATTCTTTGCAATGTATATTTTTTCCCAAAATTATAAATCCTAAGCAAAACATACTGGAAGTTCTAGATGGGGTTTAAGGGCAATAGAGAATACCTATTGTCAAAGATCATTAAAGGGCCAATAAAAATACAGAATAGACAAAAATATGAACGAATTCAGTATAGAGAATAACGGGGTGTTTAAAAATGCTCTTCAATCTCGTACTTTATTTTGGCCTTTTAATTTTTTTGGGATTCGAGCATCACTGGTGAGTCTTCTGTAGACGAAACATGCGTCTGGCGTTAATACAAAATTTTATCCTGGTATCTATGATGAGTTTTTTACACTTAATTCATTGAATGTTGGATGTATATTCTAATTAATATTTTAGTCTGAGTTGCATGATATTTTTTAGTTGTTATAGGCTTCTTTGAACTAGCTGTCAGTTACTGTGATTACTCTCAGATCTGTACGTTGTGTCTCCTTATAAGGTATAAGTACCTCCCATGACTGTTCTTTGTTTTTTTTTTATATGTATTCCATATTGGTGTCGATCTGATGAGTAACGCCCTTTTCAGCTGATTTCTATAGTTTATTCAGATTATGTTGCACTGTTACACCACTGTCCAACGTAATTAAAGGAGGATAGACGGCTTTTAACTAGTTAGACCTCGCCATATTATGTATGTGCCTGTTCCAAGTCAGGAGCATGCAATTCAGTGGCTGTCGTTTGTTGCTGTAGATCATATTTGTATTTTTGTGTATTCTTGGTACATAAATCATGTCTTTAGTTTTCTAGTTTGATTTGTTTTATATTTGTCATTTCTGGCACTTTTCTGACTGGGCGGTATGGTCCGAGTACACAGTTATCGTCCCTTGATTTTCGTTGTCTAGTCCCTAGTGTGGACAGTGTGTTACTTGTCAATTTTTTTTATACCCCTTCCAAATTTATTTATTTATGTTTTATGCCTCAAGTAGCAAGAAGGGGGATAAAATTACTCTGTAAAAAAATTTGATTCATGAATTATAATGTAAAGTAGTGATTTGGTCCAGTTGAAAAAGGTCAAAAATTAGCATTTCGGAAGCTGTCAGAAGATTTCAAGACCCCCTTCACATAAAATTGTCCATATTTTGAGTTAGAGCTGATGAAGTTTTCTATAATTTTGATATAATTTGTCCCAAAAGTAGTACAACACACTGTAAAAATATTATGGAGAAAGCGCAGGTGGGATTTTTTTTATTTCCATTTATTGTCTAAAGGAAATGCACTACGAAATAACTGTGTATTCGGACCGTATGAGTTATGCTCATTGTTGGAGACCCTACAGTGATGTATAGTTTTTAGTTTCTACCATTTGGTATCTTTTGGAGAGTTGTCTCATTGGCATCATACCAATGATGGTGGAAATGAAGTTTATACAGGAAGAACTTGATTTACCACATCAAGAAATAGAGATACATGCACCGTCTTAATTAAAAAATTACTGAATGTAACAGCATGTAAAAACTTGTAAAGAGGAACTTAGTATCAAGCAATGGCCTTACCTGTTACATAATGTCTTTGTCATAACAATGATATAGACTTGTGAAATTTTTTTATTTATGTGACATTTTAAGTACTAGTAATATGGATTTGGTTTTTTCATATTGACTTAATATGGTTATAGTAGAAGTATATATAAAACAGGTGAAGTACTAACAATGTAAATTTTGATTTTTCATTTTGACAGAAATGGTTGTTGTGGTAGATTAAACAGACGAATTATCTGATTTCACACAAGTAAACCTAACGTTAACTGTATGTTTGATTTTGATTTATGAGAGTATAAATTTTTTTTTGAATATTAAAGCGCGTATCAAAGATAAGAGAAGGGTCAGACCTTTAACGGGACAATCGGGTGTATAATATAATTAGAATGAAATTCAAAACAGTGTGGCTGTGGCCATTGATTGACACATTAAATTTATCCATTGACTGGGACAATTTACTTGAACGTTTGTCTGTATCGACCACTGTTCACGACGAACCTACGATAGACATTTAAACTGTGGGGTCACCAAAGGTTTCTTAACGCCTTTAATTATAAAATAATTCAAAAAATTTATCAGGAATAACCTGTATGTTTTGATTTATATAATTAATATAAATCAAAACATCGTGTTATTTCTTATTAGCTTTTCGAATTACTTTATTAAGGTGTTGAGAACCTTTGGTGACCCCATAGTTTATGTGTTTTTAAAAGTACATAGTGAGCAGTAGTTGTTACATACAAACGTTCACTAAATTGTCCCAGTCAATGGATGAATTTAATGTGTCAATCAATGGCCACAGCCACACTGTTTTGAATTTCATTCTATTTCTGTGTTTCAACATTGATTTGTAAGATCCTCTTCGATATATATTTCAGCTGATCTGTAATATTCCATCTTTATGCCTTATATATATATATGATGTACTGTGTTACGACGCTAGATTAAAACTGACGAGGAAAAATAACACCTGGCCACCGAAAGCTTGATGTTTGTCGAGTTGTCGAACCTAACTGGTCGAAAAGTGTAGCTCGCCGGGCATAGTGCAAGGCGATTCGGTGCCACGATATCTCACTAGCCCGGCCATGGTAGAACAAAAATTTGCGGAAGCCAATTACAGATCTAACATTGTTGGGCTGTTATTTTAAAAGACGATTTCTATATGCATAACTTGAGTGACTGGTAACCCGATTGATAAAATCTGTCGTAGAGATGTCACTGGTTCAGATTTATATATATAAATATAAGATATTTTGGATAATAAAATTTAGGACAGTTTCCCCAGAGGGCATAAATAAAAAAAAAACATAGAATGAGTCACTCATTTTCCCTACCATCACTCATTTTCCTGCCATCACTCGTTTTTTCTACCATCACTAGTTTAAAGTAACTCTAGCTTCCGTTCAGGACTTACAGTTTTACGGATTATTGCAGCTATACCAGTTTAAATTATAGGGTTTATTCAATAGAGATGGATGTACAAGTACGCAACCGCGTTCAATTATTTTACCTTTATAAATTTTCTAATTATTATAAAACTGCTATTTATTTGGGATGTTCAAATACGCAGTCTCTGTTGCAATTGCTCTACCGTTGTCAAATTTTGAAATATTATACCAACTTAGATCGGTCAGGGCTGATTATTGGGAATTTTTCCAAGCAGTTGTTGAAGCATCTTAACTGTCGTCACCTTTGGAATTTTAGAGTTGTGCCAGTTCATATCGCAAATTACTATTTTTATTTTGGCATATCTTTGCAGTCTTTGCGTCGTGTATGGCAATTTTAAAATTGTACCAGCGTCTCTGATGTTCGCTTAAATTTTTTGAACGCTTCTGTAGCAATGTGAATTACGAACTTTTCAAACTGCAATAGTATCAAAACAGCAAAGATAATGAATAATAGACATGGCTCGTTTTGAGCATATACCCAGGGGAAACTTCGTTCAAAGTTTCATTTTTAGCTCACCTGGCCCAAAGGGCCAAGTGAGCTTTTCTCATCACTTGGTGTCCGTCGTCCGTCGTCGTTAACTTTTACAAAAATCTTCTCCTCTGAAACTACTGGGCCAAATCAAACCAAACTTGGCATAATCATCATTGGGGTATCTAGTTTAAAATGTGTCCGGTGACCCGACCAACCAACCAAGATGGCCGCCATGGCTAAAAATAGAACATAGGGGTAAAATGTCGATTTTGGCTTATAACTCTGAAACCAAAGCATTTAGAGCAAATCTGACAAAGGCTAAAATTGTTTATCAAGTCGAGATCTATCTGCCCTGAAATTTTCAGATGAATCGGACAACCGGTTGTTGAGTTGCTGCACCTGAAGTGAAATTTTGCCGTTTTTGATTATTATTTGGATTATTATTATAGATAGAGATTAACTTTA
This sequence comes from Mytilus galloprovincialis, assembly GCA_037788925.1. NCBI lineage: Eukaryota > Metazoa > Mollusca > Bivalvia > Mytilida > Mytilidae > Mytilus > Mytilus galloprovincialis. The sequence goes on along the minus strand of CM075333.1, from coordinate 85,221,983 downwards.
AACAGCAATAATGTTCATTAAAGTAAGATTTACAAATAAGTCAACATGACAAAATGGTCAGCTGACCCCTTAAGGAGTTATTGCCCTTTATAATAATTTTTTAACAATTTTTCGTAATTTTTTGTATTCTTTTACAAAAATCTTTTCCTCTGAAACTACTGGGCCAAATTTAACCAAACTTAGCCCCAATCATTATTAGGGCATCTGGTTTTAAAAATGTGTGCGATGACCCAGCCACCCAATCAAGATGGCCGCCATTGGCTAAAAATAGAACATAGGGGTAAAATGTAGATTTTGGCTTTTATGTCTGAAACCAAAGCATTTACAGCAAATCTGACGAGCGGTTAATTCGTTTATCAAGTCAACATATATCTACCCTGAAATTTTCAGATGAATTGGACAACCGTTTGTTAGGTTGCTGCCCCCCAATTGGTAATTTTTTAAGAAATTTTGCCGTAAAAAGCAATAATGTTCAGCAAAGTAAGATCTACTAATAAGTCAACATGACCAAAATGGTCAGTTGACCCCTTAAGGAGTTATTGCCTTTTATAATCAATTTTTAACAGTTTTTATTAATTTGTTATTTTTTTTTACAAAAAGTTTCTTCTGTAGCTAAATAGCTAAGTTTATTATTGATAAAGATTATTGGAAGTAACAAGAATGTTCAGTAAAGTAAGATCTACAAACACATCACCATCACCAAAACACAATTTTGTCATGAATCCATCTGTTTCCTTTGTTTGATATGCACATAGACCAAGGTGAGCGGCACAGGCTCTTAAGAGCCTCTAGTTTAATATTTCATCGTATTTAATAGGAAAGGGGGATTTTGTGGCAAATAAAATCAAGATTTTTATAGAAAATCCACAGACTTTAATACAGAAATTTTTGTAATAAAATTTTTTAAACATAGATTACTCACTTGTTTCACTATAATGTGCTAGCGTTTATTGTTTACAAAAAGTCCTAAACAATCTTTAAATTACCAAAAAAAAAACGTCGAGCGCCACACCCTAGAAGGTGTACTTGAATTGGTTCATATTTATATTTGTTTAAACCAATATGATCTTAATTCATAAACTTGTTTGAAGGAAATCATTGCTAGCATTGCATGCAATAATCCTCTATTTATCAGGCATCGAATTGAAAAATATGGGATTACAAGGGGAAATGACTTTTTCCAATGAAACAACAAAAAATGAAGCTTTGCACGAAGTTTCCACTTCGTGTTTGTACAAAATGGCCCATCTCTATTATTCATTATGATCTTTGCTTTTTTGATACTATTGCAGTTTGAAAAGTTTGTGATTCGCATGCCTGCAGAAGGGGTCATAATGCTATTGGTAGTTTGTGTTCCAAATTAAATTAAATAGTTTGTAATTATTTTTCACATTTGATTTTTAAATATCCTTCTATTTAATCTTTGGATCTAAAAAATGTTTTTAACAAGTTTCTGTCATTTAAATGAGTAACAAATATATTGTTCATTATACATTAGTTAGAAAATTAAAAAAAGTTGATCTACTTCGTCATGAATTCATTAATTATTAGTTCCGAAATGTCCAGCGGCAATTATTTCATGCATGTTCAGGACGATGTAAATTTAAAAAACGTGATAATACCTGAGAAGAATGTGCTACCTATGTCCTCCGATAGATAAATCTATTGTAGAGTTGTCACTGGTTCAGTCATATATATATATTTAAACTAGCCCTAGTATCTTTGATCTATTGGTAGTTGCTTTTTAATAGCTTTTCGCTAGAAAATCTATATGTACACATCAGGAGCAGATCCAGTCTTTTTGTAAAGGGGATTTCAAGCCAACATAAAGAGAGTAGGTCCAACTCTATATTATGTGACGGCTTTAAATCAATCACAACGTGATAATTTACCCGCGGTGCTATAAAGTATCTTGTTGATAGCCTCGCCGAACTGCAATGGTGGTAACACTGAAGTGCGATGGACTACATACACTATATTTTCAATGCTTTTTGTGTCAATGTAGAATGGAATTTGTTTGTTAGAAGTAGTTTTTTCGGCTTTTTGAATTAATAAATGACAAACTTTTAACACTACGCTAAACGGGGAGTGATTTGCCGTTTTGAGCAGATTTTTATTTCGAAATCTACCGTACGAAGACCATGTCATTTTTTTTTTGCGTACGAGTCCGCACACATACTCTCCGTACTATATTATAACGAGAAACGTGATACAAACAAGGGGACCTAAGTTCAGAAAACATGTTAACACAGAATTATGTTCACATACAAACAATCTAAGAGGACAATCTCTTATTTAGTATGCAACTGTAACTGATGACAAACATAGACAATAAAGAATGCAAATTTATGTATTTACAATTTACTATTTAAAAATGTACTTTTCATAATATTTGAACACACGAAGATTTTAAACTAACCATAAAGTCTAACACCGTACATCAGCGAACGTAAGCTATCACTCTTAAAGTGTGACCATTGCACATCAGCGTGACCATCGCACTTCAGCGTCTTGTCGCTCCTCCGATTACTATACTAGGTAAATGTATATCTAAAGAGAGAGAGAGAGATTCCACCATTGCATCAGGTGTGATACGACACATCGTTGTAAATATAATGGAATTTGATGCGACTGTCATACAAGTGAGAGGTTTGGCGTAATAAAACCAGGTTCAATCCACCATTTTCTACATTTGAAAATGTCTGTACCAAGTCAGGAATATAACAGTTGTCCATCCGTTTGATGAGTTTTATCATTTGATTTTGCCATTGAATTCGGGACTTTCCGTTTTGCATTTTCCTCGGAGTTTAATTCTAAAATTAAACTGTTAAGAGTGGAGAAATATCATCATACAAGATGAGATATAGTGGTGGAATAAATTTCAAAACGATATCTGAACAAGTTTATTCTTCCTCTATAAAGATTTGCAGAAAGTTATGTTCTTTGTGGATGTCTGTACCAAGTCAGGAATATAACAGTTGTCCATTCGTTTGATGAGTTTTATCATTTGATTTTGCCATTGAATTCGGGACTTTCCGTTTTGCATTTTCCTCGGAGTTTAATTCTAAAATTAAACTGTTAAGAGTGGAGAAATATCATCATACAAGATGAGATACAGTGGTGGAATAAATTTCAAAACGATATCTAAACAAGTTTATTCTTCCTCTTTAAAGATTTGCAGAAAGTTATGTTTTTTGTGGATGTGACGCCTTCAGACATGGTCGCTATTTTTCATCACGTCAGTCAAGAAATTCAGAACAAATTAAACAAAATAATGTTTGAAATATATTTGATAATAAACTTTATGCGATAAAAAAGGACTTGCTGTATAACGTAGATGAGAATAATTCATTTAGGAACTATTTAGTTGTTGTTGGTTTTTTTTATTTATTTTAACTGGTTTATCTGTAAAAATACTTCTATATTGGAACGATCATGCATTATTGTTCCTGTGATCAGATACATAAACATTGATGCAAACTTGTTTTCTCAAACTCGATTATCTGCCCTTACTTCAAATCACTCTGTTTGTAGATATATTTGTATCACTAATTATAAGATATCAGAATATGATGGTATGAGTTTCCAATGAGACAACTGTCCGTCCAATTCACAATTTGTAAAAGATAACACATAATAGGTCAAAGTAAGGTCTTTAACACGGAGTCGTGGCTCACACCGAACAGCAAGCTATAATGGGCCATACAATGACTAGTTTAAAACCATTCAACGGAAAAAAACAACGGTCTTATCTATATAATAAAACACTTATGTACCACATTAACAAACGACAACTTCTGAACATCTGCTTCCTGACTTAGGACAAGTGCAAACAAATGCAGCGGGTTTAGACCAACCTTCGTCCTTACTCGAAACAATAGTGTTATATCACAACATAGAAAGAAACATTATAAAATATCAATTGAAATGGCTTTATTCCTTCAAGAGACATCAACACAAGTGAACATACCCTGTACGAATAAATTTGATCTATGATACAATGAAAATACAAAATCAATAAAATAAGGGTTGAAGAAATAAAGGCAACAGTGGTATACCGCTGTGAGAAGTTAAATAATAACAGCAAGTCAACCATAACCTTGAAAAAATAACCTTGCCACCAAATAGAATGATGTACACAGGTAAAAGAAAATAATTGTGTTGTAAGGTATAAAGTATAAATGGAGAATGGAAATATAGTACGAGAAACAGAAGTGAAAATTTCTAGTCATACTAAACACTTATCAAAGCTGTATATATTAAAATAGAGAGACAATGTATAACACTAAATAAGAAAACATTAATTAACAAAAAATCATTACGAATTTCAGAGAACTCGCAGTTACTAAAAGATTGTTAAAAGCCAAAATCAATTAATAATAAAATAAAAATCATTTACACATCTAAACCAGTTTTGATCAATTAATAGATTTTGATAAACTACAAGTTGAATAATTTCTCGTGTATGATCTCCGCCATATGAATATGGAACTTTCACTCTGACGTATTTTGTACTATTTCATTAGATTGATTGATTGATGTTTGCTCAACGTCCAGTGGCAAATATCTCGTTCAGGTTCAGGACGATAAATATATAATTAGAGAAATCGATTCTACAACTCTTTTTCGTTTTCTACAAAAGATATCCACTATCAAAATTTATATTTAATATAATATTTCTTGATTAACCTCGCAAAAAAAAAACATATCAATAAAAGGTTTGATTATTTTGAGTGCATACATGTGGTTATTAACGGAATTGCGTTGACGAGCAACCTTTATTTCAGTCCTAAATTTTTCTAAAATTTGTTTTTTCTATGTTATATAATAAAGACAGATTATATATCATATACCAGACTGAAAGGCAAATTTTAGGAAAATTTAGGACCGAACTCAAAAAGGTATATAGAGAGTGCAAAACGCGAGCAAGATGGATCAACGCAAACCAGGAAGGAAAAAAAACTCTTTGGCTTAAGGTGAAATAACTTTAAAAAAACGGAAGATATATTAGATGTTCTGGAAGGCAAAACGCTAAAGGGTAAAATTTGACTAAAAATATTAGAAAAGTAGAAATGGTACAAAAAAGAACTAATAACGTAAGTTATCTTTTAATGTAAAAATATAACAATTCTGGTAATCTAATAGGACTGGTGTATTGAAATAGATACAAGAAGATGTGGTATGGGTGCCAATGAGACAACTCTCCATCCTAGTCACAATTTATATAAGTAAACCATTATAGATAAAAGTACGGTCTTCAACACGGAGCTTTGGCTCACACCGAACAGCAAGCTATAAAGGGTCCCAAAAATTTAAAAGTGTTAAACCATTCAAACGGGAAAACCAATCTATATAAAAAACGAGAAACACTTATGAACCACATCAACAAACGACAACTACTGAACATCAGATTCCTGACTTCTTAAAGTCAAGAAATTACATCAAAATTATCAATCTTAATCAAGTTAAAGACAGAAATTAAAATTTAAACAGGACATTACTGAATTAAAATATTTGTCAATATCTTGAATCATATAAAGCTTAAAATGTTTGTTTTGGTGCTGTTTTAGGTATAACTAAACTTTTCAGTTGTTCATAACTGGAACCCTTTGTGTACGGTCTGTCGGCATACCCACGTGTTCTAACTGGGTTGTCCTCTTCAAATCTTGATCCATCAAATTCTTCGTCATCTTTATGTTTATAATTTTCACTGTTAAGAGAGTCTTTCCTTTCGGCTTTTCGATCGTGTGATCGTTTACTTTCACGTGTTCTATGGTCAGTTTGTGGTATTTCCTGTTTGCGTTCCTCTTTCGGAGCTGGTGGAGGCCTCTTATCTTCTTTTGCCGTTGTTTGTTGCACACGGTCAACCTTTTGTACAGTTGGTTCTTTAGCTTCTTGTTTGATTTCTTGATTGCGAGGCGGCAGTGGCTTCCCTCTCCTGTCACTTGTCGTAAAGATATCAAAGGAATCTATTGATTTCTCTTTTTGAATAATGGCATGAAAATTGTCATCTTGTTGTTTTGCAAGCAGAACTCTTACCTAAAGGAAATGAAATTCAACATAAAAGCTTATTAATATTTTTAATGGGTGGTGTTTATTGCAAGACATGGTAACAACTTAGTCCCTATGCGTAGCTATATGTATCACATTGAAGTATAAACTAATTATCAGGGTTTCGAAAAACACACAGTCAAAAGAACAGTTGTGTCTTGTGTAATATTATTTGGCTGTTTGTATTTTTTTATTTTTAGCGATGGCGTTGTCAGTTTATATTCAATCTATGAATTTGAATGTCCCTCTGGTATCTTTTACCCCTCTTTTAGATCGAATATTTATATGTGAGAAATAGGTTTTTTTTTATTCAAAGACTTGTTATTGTCTGTATTGTCGCATTATAAGAAAAAATCAACGCAATTTTTAAATACTCCTTATAATTGCTATGTGTTTTTAGGCATTTGTACATTGCGATGAACACATATGACCTACAACCAAGGTAATTGTTTACACACACAATTAAACAAAATATACAAATGCGCTAAACTCAAAAACTAATTTGATAAATCGACCACTTTAGAAGAAATGTCTCCAACCCTCGTATAGTCCATTCTTTGTATCAGATAACAAATGATTGCATGTTTTCCTTTTTTTAAATTTCAAATACAAAAAGATAATATAAACTAGGTAAATACCCTTGATGAATCAAATGGTGCACAGCAGCAGCAAACAGACGCAGATATAAGAGCAAATATTATTTCACAAAATGCAAAAAACATGACCAACAACGGCACTAACCACCGGAAGCCTTCTGGAGTTATCTGATGTCTCTGAAATAATAAAATTATGTTTAGATCACAGAACAGTTGATTGTACAACAAGAAGTGTTTGGTTGTGTCATTGATTCAACACAATTGGCCTTTTGCCAACTATGTCAATTGGAGGCACAAAACCTATTGGTTGTTATTGCATGTGACCGTTTGTTTGGTTGTTGTTGGGTTTGTTTTGTTTTGGTTTTTTTTTTTTGGGGGGGGGGGGTATTTCTGCATGCATTTCGACGCATCATTAGCGCTAGAACCAAAACAAAACAGTTGCACTGTCAAAAAAAACATTTAAAGGCATCTGATTCAATAACCCAAAAATCATGAAAAATGAACTAAAAACGTCAAACATGTGCTAAGAACATGGATGAAGAGTTGTCTCATTGACCACATTTTATGAATGATTATTTTGAATTTATGAATGAATATATATCTAATTGTTATGAACAATTATTTGTTGTTATGAACAATTATTTGTTGTTATGAACAATCATTTGTTTTTATGAACAATAATTATTAATTTTGTTGTCATGTACAAATACTCATTTAAGAACATTTATTGAATTATGTTTTATGCAAATATAATTTATTTTATGAACACATATTTTGATTTATTGAATACATTTTTTTTTATGAACTCTTATTCGTTTTTACGAACAACTATTTAATTTTATGAAGTTCAACTTTAAGTTATATTTTGTTTGTTGTGACTATTGCACGTTTCACACGCCATATGACTTATCATATTTACTGTTTCTATTTTCCTGTGTATTCAGTGACTGATTACCTATAAGTTCTTACACATTGCATTTTTGTACACTGTACATTTACTGTAAAAATGTTCTCGTGAACTTAGGAGATAGTTTACACAGTATTTCATATCAGGATATTTTTGCATTTATCAAAATCATTGTTTCCCCTTAGTTACGTGTTTCACCAAAAAAAGATGACACAAAAAACAAACATTACTAGAGATAAGTGTTTAATCCTGGAAAATGAAAATGATTCTATATAGACCGGAGGGTGGCTTGTAATTGTTCTTTTCTGTGGCATTTGGTTGTATCATTGGTAATTATACAACATCTTCTTTATTTTTATATTTGGTGGGTGCCTCTGTGCCTCTGTGAAGTGGTTTGAAGTTACCGTAATAAGAAACGTATAAATACTTGAGAATCTATAAAGCCAAAACCATCCAAGTTTAACTTTGCCTGATTGGTTGATTGATTGGTATTTAACGCCACTTTTAGCATTATTGTGCTAATTCTAGACTTTCGTATTTTATAGGTGGGGGAACCGGAGTATACTAATATATATTCCCTCTAGGTTTAATAATTCATACTTACCAAATATGCCGATGTTACACTGACAATCAAACAGAGAGGTCCAGAAACTGCAGCACATGTTATACTTAGTATCAGGAACGTCATTTTCTGTCAAAACATATGCGCAGACAGTTATACTTCAAATAATGTTATTTCAATTTTAGATTAAAAGAGATAAATAAAATGTTGGGGTTTTTTTTCGATTTTCAGTAACTGTTGTAGTTCAATAAGCCAAGGTTGCATGCAAAATTTTAGCAAAATCTGCGACATAGATATAGGAAGATGTGGTGTGAGTGCATATGAGACAACTCTCCATCCAAAAAACAATTTATAAAAGTAAACCATTATAGGTCAATGTACGGCCTTCAACACGGAGCCTTGGCTCACACCGAACAAAAAGCTATAAAGGGCCCCAAAATAACTAGTGTAAAACCATTTAAACGGGAAAACCAACGGTCTAATCTATATAAAAAACGAGAGACGAGAAACACGTATAAATTACATAAACAAACGACAACTACTGTACATCATATTTCTGACTTAGGACAGGTGCAAACATTTGCAGCGGGATTAAACGTTTTAATGGTACCAAACCTTCTCCCTTTTTCTAAAACAATAGCATAACATCACAATATAGAAAACCACACGATGAAATATCAATTGGAAGGCTTAACTCAATCAAAAAACGTAAATTAACACACTATGAACGAATAAATTTGATCTGCGATACCTGAATGCAAATGCACAGTTAATAAAATATTAGGGACAAACATACAAGGCCAAAAAGCAAACAGAAAAGTCCAAACAGAAAAGTCCAAACAAAGCCATTTCAAAACATCACCGCGAAATATGTAACCCTTCGAAAATAATCACTTTTGAAAAAAATATCTACAGATAAATGAAAAATAACTTTGTCGTTTTAGGTATACTACTTATGTGTATAAAATTCTTCCAATAATTAGGAATAGCAAGAAATTTATGTCATATAAATACATAATTTAACACTAGATACAAATTGGGTTGAATATCAACAATAAAACTATACAATTAGAGCTAGCTAAAACTTCCCTGTACATATTTAAGGAGAATAATCTTGAAGTTCATACAAATGTAGTACGAAGAAGTAAAAATTAGTAGATGTTCCAAATAATCAAAGCTGGTATATAGACAAGATCCATATTAATATGAAATAGCAAAAAAACATTATTAAAAGTATCAACCGGTCGAATTAACAAGAAAATACGATTTGAGAGTACTCGCAGTTACTGACAGCTAGTTAAAAGCCAAAAACAATTAATGATAAAAAATCATGCATCAGAGACTAAAATCAACTAAAACACATCCCAGGAATTTAGCCCATTTACTGTTACTTGACCTTAAGCCGTTTTATATTGTCGAGATTCTTTATTATACAACAGTCATCATATTTTTAAAACAGATTATATATGAATTACAAAGTTTTTTAGAATAAAATTTTAAAATATGCGCCGTGTTGGTATATAGTTTTCAAAAGATTTGAATGTATTCGGTTTGACATTATAAATTAGTGTCACTGAAAGCAATTCCATATTTATTTATTATAAACTGAAGACCATCATCTCATATTTTATATAAGTAAAAATACAAATAATAAGGATAATTAATATTCGTTTTGCATGTATATTTGTTTTCAATTTTGATAACTTTTACCTACGTAATAATTAATGTTTGCAAGCTTCTTCTGTGATAAAATGGCGGCGAATGCACCAGTAACACAAAACTGAAAGAAAAATGTTTGGTAGTATACTAAAGCGTGCCTATATGAGTAATTAATAGACACACATATTCTGTTCTGTAGGGGATTTTCTTATAAATGCTTCAAAATAAACTTCTTTGACAAGAAAAAACATTAAAGTCAAAGCAAACAAAAGGCAATCAGCAGAACACCAAAAATGCTTCTTAGATTGATCACATTTACAAATAAAACTTCTTAAATATTCTGGTTATTTTTACTGATAGTAATACTTTTTTTCTTGTTTTTTATTAATGAATGTCAAGTTTTTATATCAAAGCTCCAATATAATTTTACAGTGGAAAATGATTTACAGTACCTACCCAAACACCACACCAGACTGGAGAAAAAGTCTTTGTAAGTGTGTCAACCTTCTGATAAGCTTCAGTTTCCTTCGTTTTTGGATCAGGCACAAATTTGTCTTCAAAAAATATAAATAGCAAGAAATCTATAATTCCTAAACCAATACATATCCCGCCGATACCTATCTGTATGGAACCTAAAGTCTTCAACGCTGAGAATGGAAAGTTTCTCACTTTACCAACGTCCACGCCCTCTATCGTCATTTTCTCTTTTGTGTCTTCTCCTGAAAGGAAAAATGAGCAAAGCATTCAACCCTATTATACCAAAGGAGCAAAGCGCCCGTTTACCGGCCATTCCAATCGGGATAATGTCTTCTACTTTCTTAATTGGAACGAAATTGATGACAAGAAATTTATTAAAAGAAACGGCTCCTATTAAATTATATTTCTTCGGTAGCCATGCAAATTTTTTTTGATGTTCACTGAGAGACACTTTCATTATATTGACATCAATACTGATAATAAAAAATGATGAATACCCTTCTGCAGAATATCACTAGTATTATGATAATAGTCATCGGAAATCATATACGTTTTATGTGCAGGAATTATATTCAATATCAGCCCCTAAAGAACCACAGCGGGAAATCCATTCTAACCCGTAAAGAGATTCAGTGGTAATTTAATATCAACCCACAAGAGTTTCAGTGGCAATTCAATATTATCAATACCTAAAGAACTTCAGGAGCAATTTAATATCAACCCATTAGAGTTTCAGTAGCAATTCAGTAGAGCTTCAGTGGCAATTAAATATCAATCCTTCAAGAGTGTGTGTGGTAATTCAATATCAACCCCTTATAGGGGTTTCAATGGCAAACTAATGTTAACCCATTAAAAGTGTCAGTGACAGTTCAAAATCGAACCAACAAGAGCTTAATGGGAAATTCAACATCAATCGATATAGTATTTCAGAGGCTATTAAATACTTTTAACTTTAGTGACAATGCAATTCAACCTTTAACAGCTTCTGTACTAATTCAGTATCAACCCCATAAAAGTTTCAGTGAATTCGATATTAATCCCTTAAGGGTATCAGCTGTATTTCCTGATTTCTATATTAATCCAGAAAGAGCTTAATTGGCAATTCAACATCAAACGATGACGTTTTCCTATATGTTATCGAAAAAAAAACAGTTCATTTTTAATAAAATCACGAGGAAAAACAAAAAAGGTGCCACACTGATAATGAATGGTAACTGTCTAAGGGTGTTGGAAAATTTAAATATTCAGATTTTCAATCGTCTTTTTTTTAAATTCTATTATAAATAAGCCAAAAGCCCGTTTTCTGGGATAAACATGATAATGTTATAAAACGTAACTTAAAACTCAGCAAGCACTAAATGTACAATAATTCCATTTTGTACGGGATATATAAATATGTTAAATTAAATTACTACATACCCGCCATGTTTGGAATTATTACCAATATCCTATAAGGACTAAAGACTTTTCTTGTTGACGGTATGTACTCGATAAATTAGTCGAAATGAAAAGTAGTTCTTGATAATACGATAATCTGTAAATAAGCAAATCTATGCATGTAAATTTTACTTATTTGATTATGTTATTTTTAGATAACTACATAAAGGAATATGGGTGCCAACTAACGCGAGACTATTTCTACTATCGCGCTGTAAAGAGATTACATTCAAAACCAAAAGATTGAGTTTACCAACACTTTTAAACTGTGACATTGAATAAACAAATTTTAAACATTTCAACTCAAAACAAAATGATTTGAATTGTTTTTGAAAATATGTCAAATTTGTAATTGTGCAAGTGATAATAGTTTTAAGCGTTACAAAGCGGATATTTTCGAGTTACAAAATATTTTTAAGGTCAAACATTCTAGTGTGTCTTTATAAGTATATATATAAGTCGTCATTTTTTAAAATTCATATCTATTTGAAGAGGGTTACGTATTCCAATTGTTTACAATTTTTCAATAAGGCTCTATAGACGAAATATAAACCAAGTGTTCAGTGGTTGTCGTTTGTTGATGCTGTTTATTAAGTGTTTCTCGGGTTTATTTTTCAAGGTCGGTGGTTTTTCTGTTTGAATGGTTTTAACGTAGTCATTTTGGGGGCCCTTTATAGCCTTGCTGTTCGGTGTGAGCCAATGCTCCGTGTTGGAGACCGTACTCTAACCTATCTATACTATTAAACGAGAAGACCTCATTTTGTGTGTCGCTTCTCTTCCTTCCACAATAAATCAAATTGAATCATCATGCCTCTGTGTCCTATAGGTAACATGCATAGTCGCATTTGTCATCCATTCTTATGATTATTCAGATTGAGTTATTTTGGGAGAAAAACGACAAAAAAAGGAGTCCGGATATGATTCCGTCATCAGACTGACTTTTAGTCATAGATAAGACTTCCGGTTTGAAACATTCACAAACACAACCAATGGTATGATAGATAACAAAAAATGAAAAATAAATAAGCCAATCAAATCGTTCTCCATATCATGGTGTTTAGATCGAAAGAACCACAACTATTATACCTCCTTATAGAGGGCAATTATTTTTCGCGTTTATCTACATGTGAACTACGATTATACTACTTTAATATATAGAGACTCTCTGTGTTCTGTCAGGGACTTTCTATGTTAGTATAGAAAGTCCCTGATTCTGTCTACTGTTTTCTTTGAAATGTTTACTATTTAAGAGGTCATACCACTTGCAAATAGAATGAAATTCAAAACAGTGTGGCTGTGGCCATTGATTGACACATTAAATTCATCCATTGACTGGGACAATTTAGGTGAACGTTTGTATGTAACGACCACTGCTCTCTATGTACTTTTTAAAGACACTTAAACTATGGGGTCACCAAAGGTTCTCAACACCTTAATAAAGTAATTCGAAAAATTAATCAGAAATAACACGATGTTTTGATTTATATCAATTATATAAATCAAAACATAAAGGTTATTCCTGATTAATTTTCGAATTATTTTATTAAGGTGTTGAGAACCTTTGGCCACACTGTTTTGAATTTCATTCTATATATTAAAATAAGTAAAACATGCTCAACTTCATCTAAAACTACCTCGACCAAAAACTTTAACCTGAAGCGGGACAAACGGACGACCGAACGAACGAAAGCACGGATGCACAGACTAGATGGGGCATAACAATTTATTGTTGAAAGTGAAAATAGTGATTTGGCAAAAATGAAAGTAAGGTAGAGATTAGAGGAGGCAGGACCTTTTTTGGGCGTCGGGATTTGGGGATTGATCCTTACGGGAATCCGGGAATATATTTTTCGATTTCGGGATTTCGGAATAAATTTCTTTAAATTCTGCATCTCGAGATTTCGGGATCAGGACCCCTACGACCACCCCTCAAGATTCATCTCCTACCATTGGCATGTTAGTAAGGCTCTCAAAAGAAAAATCAGATTGATTGACCTTGAAGCATATTTTATTAGACTTATAATGGTCTATATATAAGCAGTTACATTTATTTGATGTTTGAAACGGTGCAAATTTTTTATGGCAAGCCGTTCTCGTCAAAACTATGTTTAAGCCCTTTTTTTCGAAAAAAATACACACTGAGATTTAAAAACCTATAATAACACACTGAGAAATCGAAATTACACACTGAGATTTAAAAAAATAAAAAACACACACTGAGAACTCAAAATTACACACTGAGATTTTAAAAAGACACACTAAGATGAAATAAATTGAAAAACACACACTGAGAATTGTTAATTACACACTGAGATTTCAAAAATACACACTGAGATTAATATGCAAATTACTAATGAATATTTATGAGATGAATAATTCAACAGATTAATATCTTGATCTCAAGAACTCTTGTCATAATGAAATGCGATTCCTTCAACCAACATTCGTAATAAATTTCAAGACTTAACATCGCTTATATTCATAAGTTAGTTTGTTGCCTATAATTCAGATCATTACTACCAGTAATTAAATATGGGTCCCTTTTCAAAAGTCTTCCAACTGTTTCCCTGATTTCGCTAGTTAATCTTTTATATTTTTGTTACGTTTATATGCTATAATAGACACTTAAGTAAAAATTTCACTGCATTCTTTTGCAGATTGTTCCAATGTTTTCTTATAATTTTAATAAAGTTTTTCACCATTTGGTTATATTTTGTAATAAGAGTAAGTGGGTATTTTTCTTGTTCTTGTATTTCTAAAGATTTTTTTATTAATAATTTGGAACCAAACCGAAGGACTAACGAGTTCTGTCCCCTTGTTGTTTTCCTTAAGCTTGTAATAGATTCAGATGAAGTATGTTAATTAGATATGTGCGCATAAAAAGTGCGCACAAATCTCAGTGTGTAATTTTAAATTCTCAGTGTGTAATTTCAAATTCTCAGTGTGTGTTTTCAGTTTATTTATTCTCAGTGTGTCTTTTTGAAATCTCAGTGTGTAATTTTCAATTCTCAGTGTGTAATTTTCAATTCTCAGTGTGCGTTTTTCATTTTTGTAATCTCAGTGCGTCTTTATGAAATCTCAGTGTGTAATTTTAATTCTCAGTGTGTAATTTTCAATTCTCAGTGTGTAATTTTCAATTCTCAGTGTGCGTTTTGAAGTTTTTAAATCTCAGTGTGCTTTGTTGTAATTCTCAGTGTGTAAATTTTTCGAAAAAGGGTTTAAACATAGTTTTGACGAGAACGGCTTGCCATAATTTTTAACTTGATTTGACTTATACCAAAAGAAGCATTGTAGCAAAAGAGAAGAATAATTGTGGTCCGAGGCCAGAAACTCGAAAAAAAATTGAATTTAACAGAAAGGAAACAAATATCGGACTTTGTAAAAAGGGAGAGGGCTTTTGATACCTTTTTATGAAATTCTCCATAGATAATATATTTTACAACAAATTATCCTACAACAGTTCACAAACTGTATGTGCCCGCAATTTCGCGGGTGTGTTCTAGTAATGGTTTACACTTGCAAATTGTGACTTGGATGAAAGAGTTGTCTCATAGGCACTCATACCATATCTTATTATTTCTATGAACAAAAACAACATCAATCTACCAATACACAATGATAAGTAGTATGTTTATATGCATATAGCTTGCTGTTCGGTATGAAGCCCGTACCTTGACCTATTATGGTTTACTTTTATAATTGTGACTTGGAGAGTAGTCTCATTGGCACTTATACCGAATCTTCCTATAACTCTATACAACATCTATGAAATAAATTGTGGTTCATGTTTTCCATATTTACGTAAGCAAATGACTATAAGGAATATATCAATTGTTCTCCATGTCATAAAAGTCAGAGGTTTGGCTAGCTATAAAACCAGGTTTAATCAACCATTTTCTATATAACAAGTCAGGAATATGGCAGTTGTTCTCCATTCGTTTGATGTGTTGACTGTGTCATTTGATAAAAGGACTTCCCGTTTTGAATTTTCGTTTCAAGTTCGGCATTTTTGTTATTTGACCCATTACAAATATATCAGTAACATTGTCAAATATATAATTATTTGTAGAAATATTTTGAATTCTGACACATGCACCTTGTATTATTTTTTTTTATTAATAATTTTACTGAATACACATTTACACATTGGCAAAAAATACATCGTCTAATAACATTTTTCATGAAAACTGAAAAATTTGAAAACACATTTTATTCTACTTTTCAAAGTTGCTAATTTCTGTGTCATTGTCTATTGTGTACAGTTGTCTCTTTGGCAATCATACCGCATGTTCTTTTTTATATAAAGAGTTAAGTTGGGAAATATAAACAACATCCAAAAATGGAAAAAAAAAAATAGCGGAACAGTAAAATCGGCTCTTTTTTCTCTATGTAAAAAAACGAGATAAAGTTCATTAAAAAAGTAATATTGCTAGTTAGAAGGACAGAAAGAGCCACGATGAACCAACATCTGACAGATATTTTGTAGATTGAGTATCCAATATAACCCGAATAATCCAGTCGTTATATTACGATCACTTCGATCACTCCATTAACCACAATGACCGTAAGGGGGCGCTGTAATTATTCGAGTTATATCCATAGGAGATGAGTTTGGACAAAACACAATTATTGTAAATAAAGGGTCTAACAGGTAACAACATGATCTTTGTCTGATTACTTTTCAAGAAAGAAAACAGAAATTACACAGAGTCTATCAAAATAAGACATTTTTACCATATTTGGGCATATGAGGCAGATAATGGCATTTTTTACAGTTTACATGATTTCTAATGAAAATTAAAGGAATACAATTGTGAGAATGTACCACATTACTTCATTAAATCAATGAGGGTACCTTATAAATGCAATTTAATAAGGTTTTACAAAACTGAGTTGATCCTGGGACATAACATGACATACAAATTTTTTTTAAAATAATGAAAAATAAAATGTTTTAAAAAATTTAAAAGGGCCAAGTCTAAATTACTTTTAGTTGTTTAGAAGTAAATAACCAATAGGTTGGATAGAATGAAGGGAATAAATCAATTTTTCAGTGTCTATTCATCCACAATTATGCTTTTTATGTCTGTACCTTTTAATATCATACTGACCAATTCTGATTTAATAAACATAGAGATATAGATATGAAAAATAATGGCACATAAGTGGCAGTTTGCTTTAGCAGTTGTCTCATTTCAACTAAATACAAGTTATGTTAACTGGATCAAGGCTTATTTTGGGAAAACATTACCAAAAAAATATTTTCTGAATAAAATTTTGACTGAATTCTTAAAACTTTGCAAATAGCATGTTCCGCAGACATATATATACTAGTATAAAAACATTCCAAACTTTTTTGTTATTTGTCAGAATGTAATAAAATTTGGCATTTATAATACTAAGATATAATGCTAAGTAACTGTTAAGTTTCATGTGGATACTTTAATTTTTTGAGGTCTAATAGGCCTCAGATCACAATTAATTCCCTTTGTTCGTGGTCTAGGAATATAGTTCCCAATTATTATATAGGGTATTTCTTCCCAAGTAATCTGTCTACTGTTGAAATGTTTACTATTTAAATGGTCCTATCAGTTGCATATATATTGAAATAAGTAAAACATGTGGAAAAAAAATATTGTTGAAAGTGAAAGTAGTGATTTGGCCAAAATGAAAGTAGGGTAGAAATTAGCCTTTGTCAATTATACAAGATTCAAATCCTACCATTGGTATGCTAATAGGGCCCTCAAAAGAAAAAGCACTGATGGAATGTCCTGGGACAAGCATATTTTATTAGAATAATAATGGTCTATGAGCCGTTAAATTTATTTCATGTTTGTAGCGGTGCAAATTTTTTAATTCAATTTGACTTTAACTAAAAAATGCATTGTATCCAAGGGGAAGAATAATTGTGTTCTGAGGCCTCCAATAGTGCTTTGTTGTCAGCTATGTGGATCGAATATCCGTTTGGTATCTTTCGCCTCTCTTCTTCACCTACGAACATGATCTGCGTGACTGGTATATCTCTACTTATAGGTTTATTGAACACAAACTTTATGAAAAATACTAGCGTAGATCGATTGAATATGGCCTGCGACACAGGCGGAAGGATTCTTTACCGCCAGTTCAGTTTCTCGACAACGTTTTGTTATTTATACATTTACCCGAGGATAGATTTCAATATTACCCCAATATTTGAGGAGATTTTTATTTTTAATATAACTCGTTTGAGCATACAACTAAATAGAATCTGTATTATTTTATTAACATTGTATTTGAGAATGAGAAGCAAGTTGCTAGGATAAACTCAGTCACTCTAAATAATATTAAACATATGAACATTCTAAAACAACAGCAAAAAACATGAAATCCACACATATACATTTATCTTCCCAAACCCATAAATTGCAAGATGAATATATTTATACTGAGTGTATTCAGTATATACAAATAATCCTATGCATGTGACTAAACCTATACATATAATAAGCGCAAAAAGAGAAGAATTTGACAGGATAAAAAAAAACCTGCATTTTATGTTAATATTAAAATAAGGTGATGTGGTTTGCTTGAAAAGTCTCAACCAGAGTTCAAATGACATACATGTATAAAGCAACTGTGTATATGTAACCGAATGGCCTTCAACAATGAATAAAACTCAATGCCGTAAAGTTAGCTATTTATTAAAGGACCCCCATATGACAAATCTGAAACAATTCAAACGAAAAAGCAAACGGCCAGATTTGTGTCAAACAATACATGAAAACAAATATTACAAACAGCAACCAAAACAACCATTTTAAGTTTATCCTAATGATCAAGCAATATAAAGACAAAAACAGCTTAGATTTAAAAAGTACACAAATAATAATTGGTCTTAGCAACCATAAATCATAGATTGTAGCTCGAAATAGTGAAAAGGCCGCTTAGCATTGAAATATGATTGTTTTTGTGGCGCATTTGAAAATCGGTTAAGAGAAACTTGTGAAATATTTAAACAATGAATTCTTAAAGTGCGTAGATTGCACATTATCATAGGCATTTATAAATATATATACTTCAATAATATGATTAAGTTATAATTTATAAGTATGGTACATGAAGGTAAATCTGTATATATTGCAAAACTGTGGGGTCTGTGTTATTGGAGGAACATTTAGCTTTCTACAAATATCAAATTAAAACAATCCACCATTTGGCTGCTCTTTCTTCAGTTCATCTGCTTCGGAGATCACTTCGCTGCACGTGGGGGTAATGTCGCCGCTTGGAAAAATATCTGTCCATAGTTACCGCTCTGTCCGTCTTCTTCCACGTCATTACTTTCTGGTACAGCTGAAACCTGTTGATGATATAAAACTCGTTACATATTTTTTAATGGGATTTGGCATTACAATTAGAAAGATCATATCATAGGTAATATGTGTACTAAGTTTCAAGTTGATTGGACTTCAACTTCATCAAAAACTACCTCGACCAAAAACTTTAACCTGAACGGGACAGACGGACGAACGGACGGAGGGACGTACGGTACAACGAATGGACGAACGGACGCACAGACCAGAAAACATATTGCCCATAAATGGGCCATAAAAAATACCTCCATTTCATTCTTATTCTGGGATTATAAATCTATGAACAGTTTTTACTTTTTAAAATTTAGTGTTAAAATCAATTTTATTTGCATTTACTATAATAAATGACTATTGGAGTTCAATTTTCACGGATAGCCTTCATAATAAATATAATATACTATATATAAATACTAGTAATTTAATAAGAAGTGCTGTGCTGACTTCAGTACAAGGTTTTAACTTGTTCAAATCGATTTAGGTTTTCAATAAACAAAATATCAGTATTTCATACGCATGCGAAAAATGCTGTGTTTTTCCTGTAAAAAGAAATTTTATCATCGTTCTAATATATAGCGATCAACAGTCATGTTGATTTTCCAATTTACAAAGGGAATTTTACATCAAATAAATATGTTGCTGCAATACTTATACGAATAAACAAATACAAAATACTATTATTTTCTTAGGGCTTATTGCACGCATAACACAATTAATGTACAGAATATAAATATGATATTTACACCACACAGTTATTCACAATAATGAGAAGGTTATAGACACCTGTTGCAATTATGCGCATGAACAGAACTAGGACAGACTACGAGGCAGGTTATTGACTTTTATAATCGCAAATTATTATTAACTTAATATAAAATTCGACATTTTCTTTACAAAATATGATATTCGACATTTTCTTCACAAAATATGAAATTCGACATTTCCTTCACAAAATATGAAATTCGACGTTTTCTTTACAAAATATGAAATTCGACATTTTCTTCACAAAAAAATGGAATTTGTAAATTTTATACATTTTGTTAAATTGTTTAAAGACACTTTATCAGGAGATACAGATCAAACTTACACGGTCATTGAAGTAAATTTGACTGTAATTTGTCCTTTGTCTGCGCAAGGCTGGCGAAGTCCTGGGTCCTTGGTGCCGTATTTCAATATGAGGATAGTTCAACTCTCTGGGCTAATGAAACAATATCGCAACAGTTAGTCTGAGAACATAATTATTTCAAATTAAAATGTTTAATTATTATTTGCGAAGGATTTGTGTTTTATATAAGTTACTAAAACAGTGCTAGAAAATACAGGATGCATATTGCTCATTCAAAGATGAATACTAATTACATAGAGCATTTCGAGAGAAAGATCGAAGAAGTTATGGTTTTGCTTAGTTAATTTTAATTCAATTGGTTATACTTTTTATCTAACAATTTTGGTCGCAGATCTTGATGATCTCTTTTAAGTCACAATTTATAAAAGTAAACCATTATAGGTCAAAGTACGGTCTTCAACTCGGAGCCTTGGCTCACACCAAACAACAAGCTATAAAGGGTCCCAAAAAATTACTAGTGTAAAACATTCAAACGGGAAAACCAACGGTCTAATCTATGATATAAAAAAAAAAACAAGAAACGAGAAACACTTATGACCCACATTAACAAACGACAACTACTCAACATCAGATTCCTGACTTAGGACAGGTGCAAACAATTGCAGCGGGTTTAAACGTTGTAATGGTACCAAACATTCACCCTTATCTGAAACAATAGTGTAACATCACAACATAGAAATACATACTATAAAATAGCAATTGAAATAGCTTAACTCAATCAAAAGACGTAGTAACACAAATGAACACACACAGAACGAATAAATTTGATCTATGATACAATGTAAATACAAAATAAATAATGATAAGGGATGAATAATAAAAGTAAAACTATTTGTTCAAACGGAAGTCTCTTGACCTTAGTTTCTTTTTTATCACTCAGTGTTGAATATGAGTAGACTAAATGTGACAATGAACTCACAAAGGTGGCTGCAGACTGACGAACATTTTGTTGTTCATTCGATGCCCGACTGTTTGTCTGACCATTACCTGTAACAAACAAATATCTCAAAGTTGCATATTGACTTCTTTCATATATGACATGCATTGTCTTTGGGATTCAATTCTAACTTTTACAAAGCCTTTTTATCTATTCGTGCTGAGATATAATCAAATTGGTACTGTAGAATGTATACAAACAACCACGTTCGCTTGGATACCGAAATACACTGCACATAACAAAGACTACTAGCTTCACAGTTGGAACTGCAATGACTGTTCAACAATCGAAAGTTTGGCGTTCTTAATTCTTGTCCATTTCACAAAAATGAAACCGAAAATATATGTGCCTAATCAGAAGTTGTTTCATTTGTGTACATTTGAAGAGTGTCAAAAACCTAACCAGTATACAAATATTGACATTATTCTATGCCATTTATGCCTCGGGGGAAAAACGGCAATATGCATGTGGAATTTCCTCATCCTTTATATTACCATACTAGAATGTACTGTTTCTATTGTCTAATTAGTAAGCCTTAACCTTAGATATGTGTCTTTTTGATGCCCTTTTATTTTTACACATTTGTTCTGCAAAGATTAGGATTCTTAAACTGTGCCTACCGTTTGGAATGTTACTAGTGCTTCTTGAAATAGCCTCGTGAACATCTGAAATGACGTTGGAGTCGGGTAGATATCTGGATTTTCTAAATACAGCAAGTATTGGTGGTACTTTGATTGCTGCAAAGGAATATAGAAAAATCAAATTTAACAAAAATGTAATTGCATCAATTTGTTCATAACATACATGTATAAGTGACAAAATAAGGTTGAACTGGCAAAGAAGAAAATAAAACGTGAGGTGCAATACATTGATTGATTGATTGATTGATTGGTGTTTGCTTATCGCGCGCATGCGCACAAAAAGGCTATATCGTGGTATATCATTTACAGTATATTTTTAATATCAGACAAACAAACAAAATGTCTCCCTAGACATATCTTTCTTATCAATTGAGATATTTTATGTTCGTCTTTGAAATTATTTCCTTTACCCGTATCTTGATGTGTACGTTGTTATTCACAGGCAGAATAATGTTGCCCTGGCCTCCTTCTCCCTTCACAACAGTCGTAAAGGTTTTGGTGACTGTAAGACTTTATCCAAAAGTTGTTTACTTTATTTTTATTTACTAGTATTGTTTTGTATATGTTGTATACTTATTTCTAAAAACATTATTTGGAAACAAAATACTCAATACAAGTGTCTATTTTTAAACTAAAAAAATTACACGAGCTACCAACTGAAAAAATAGATTATGATTTTAAATACTAGCAGCTTAATTCTAACCGATACAATAAAACATGGTTCTCAATAGAAGCCAATTAAGATATAAAGTAAACTTAATGGTTATTGTGGCTGAAGTATGTGCGATCGTATCAGATCATTCCTTTAATTATGTCTTTGTTTTGTTAACGCATCGTTGTCAATATAATGGAATTTGATGCTACTGTCATACAAGTGAAAGGTTTAGCTAGCTATCAACAAGTTTCAATCTACCATTTTCTACATGCCTGTACAAGAAAATGCTTGTACCAAGTCAGGAATATGACACTTGTTATCCATTCTTTGATTTGTTTGAAATTTTGATTTTGCCATTAGATTAGGGACTTTCCGTTTCAACTTTTTCTCGTAGTTCAGTATTTTTGTGATTTTTTGTTTGTTTTGTTATTAAACATCTCCTAGGTCAATGATTTCTATACTTGCCTCGTCTGATTCTTTTGCACCTTGAAGTCATTCTATCCACTGTTACAGAATCAGGTAGACCTTGGCTTCTCCTAAACACGGCTCTGTCAGTGTATACTGCTCGGTCTGTATTAAGTGTTGCTCTTGGAGGTATGTATGGAGGTACTTCTGTCAATGTTTTAGTATATTTATTTACTGTTTATTCATGTGAAATGTATTTTAAATTCAATGAAGGTCCAAATGATATAGCATTCCATTCTAATTTTTGCTTCACATGCCATTTTTACAACCAACTTTAGTCAAGCAGTACAACGACATATTTTCTTACTAAAACGTTTGATGTATTCACTCTCTTCAACAGTTTTAGTTGCAACGTTCATTTATTCAAATCCAATTTAAATATTTTAGGGCTTAACTAGTAATAATTATAATAAATGCATGTGTATCTGCGGAACTATAGTATATTTGAGGTTTATCATTCATTTACTTACAAGAATATATCAGACGGGAGTCGATATCAGTGGTAGGAGAACGACAGAGGACTTCATGGTAAAGGGAAAAATAGATAATCAGGAAAGTTAATAAAAAAAAAAAAAACACTTCACAGAACTAAAATTTCAATAATTTCCAGTGATCTGGAAGGGTTTCCAATCACCACCTGTTGCGTGACACCTGTGGTATGTATTGAAAAACACAGATACGATAATATTTCTTGAACAGTTTTAGTACTATTATCTATGATAAGTTTATTCGAGACAGACATATACGATGAAAGCCATCCAAGTTAGATTGGTGCAAGTTTTACGTGATGACTTCAACACTTGCTAATATACAGCAAATATTCAATCTATGTTGGTACCATTATCATTGCTAATTTGCTTTCAATGTTGTTACTATTATCATCGCTAATTTGCTTTCAATGTTGTTACCATTATCATTGCTAACTTTCTATCAATGTTTGTACGATTATTATTGTTATCAATGTTGGTACCATTATTATTGCTAATTTGCTTTCAATGTTGGTACCATTATTATTCCTAATTTGCTTTCAATGTTGGTACCATTATCATTACTAATTTGCTTTCAATGTTGGTACCATTATTATTACTAATTTGCTATCAATGTATTCAACTCCCTCAGGCAAAGTTGGCTTTGGATGAATTTAGCTATTTATTTTAGGTATTTTTTGACATATAGCTCTTCAACGGTTTCGGTACTTATACATCTTCGGATTTCAGATGTTTGGCTTTGAGCGTTCCTGATGAAGATAAATCCAGAAAAGCGCTTCGGACGCAAGAAATTATTAAACGTGTTGTTTTCAATTTTATACATCGCTGGGTCGATACCTCACCTGGTGCACTATCAGTTCCGAGGGTATCATCAGCTCAGTATTTCGGTACTGACATGATTTAACAAACTTTACTAAAATTGTCCGTTTACAAATTTAGAAATTATTAAGAAACTAAGTTTTCAACTCCCTCAGGCAAAGTTGGCTTTAGATGGATTTGGCTATTTATTTTAGGTATATTTGACATATAGCTCTTCAACGGTTTCGGTACTTGTACATCTTCGGATTTCAAATGTTTGGATTTGATAGTTCCTGATGAAGGTAAATCCATTAAAGTGCTTCGAACGCAAGAAATTATTAATCGTGTTGTTTTCAATTTTGTACCATTATTATTGCTAATTTGCTATCAATGTTTGTATCATTATTATTGCTATCAACGGTGGTGCCATTTTTATTGTTATCGCTGTTCTAATTATTATAGTGCTAAAAATTATTTTAATTAAATTAAATAGTAATGTTGTTAAAACTAGAATAATAAAAGTTCAGTGAAAATGAATTATGTTTGTTGATGATGTTATAATAAGATTGGAAAGTTCGAAGTTAAACTACTAAGTTATTGCTTACCTGGTGTAAAGGATTTTTGTTTATAACAGAAAACAATCGCTGTTATGAAAGCAGTCAGTATCAGCAGTAAACACATAGGGGCAACAAAATAAACAATATGGATCAGCTTATGGTTTCCTAGCGTAGTAAAATTAAGATAGTATGTAATTGATATACCTTCTCATTGATAGAATTACACTTATCTAGCATAACAAAAAGAAATGACAAACTATGTTTAACTTAGATTCGTTTATTTAGTTTCTCTTTATTTGTTTCTTATAGTTTTCATCTCTTTCTTGTAGTCACTTGATATTGACCTAAATCTTTCTATTTCCGATTAACCTCTATTCTTTTACTCAAGCATCTTTTAATTACTATTTTTGTTGCCGCTTAAATTTTACAAAAAGGAAGAACATTTTAAAACAAATAGTCTGTAGCTGGCTACGGATGTTTGTCTTAAATGAATGATTGAAGCAGGATATCACCCTTCCGGAGCACCCCAGACACTCCCGGTTTTTTGTTGGGGATCGTGATGCTCAATTATTTAGTTTTCGGTATTATGTTTGTATACTGCTGTTTTTCGTTTGGTCGTTTCTCGTTTTTTACCATGGTTTTGTCTGTTTGTTTTTAACTTATGAGTTACATTGCCCCATTGGTCTCTTTCGCCTCTCGTTTGTGTTGCTTTATTCACTTTTCCCCTTATCTGTTCAACGGCAACCTTTAATTGACGATGGCATTTGTATGTACGTTACAGAGATTTAAAAAAACTGCATCAATCCTGAGCTTGATGCTTTTTACCCAGTTTAATGTCTAGTTTTATTTGTCAGATTGTTTCGCGTTTTCAATATTTGGACTACAGAGGCCGTCTATTAGAGAGAAAAACCACTATGCATTTGTGAAAATAACATACCATACATGCATGTAATTGTTTTTAACCAAAATGTTCATAATTTAAGTAATTATATACCATCCCTAGCTTCTCCTATTGTCGTCCGTATCGTCAAAGGGTTTTTCTGCGAGTTTAAACTTCTCCCAATTTTGTTTTCGGCATACAATATAAATTGGTATTCCGTCGATGAAAACATGTTATCCACTTTGAAGGGTTCTTTCTTTGACTTTACAGTTCTCTTTCGTGTGTGATCATTTGAAGGCCAATGACTGATACAGAATGTTTGTTCATGTCCACCACTATAACCAGGAGAAAATGTGGCTGTAAATCCATAACTCGTTATATCTCTGATACTTACATTGTACGGTTCTGATGGTGGCCCTACAACCAATACGAAAGTAATCGGTTAAAACTAAGAAGCCTGTAACTCAGTGGTAATTGTTGGTTGCTGCCTATTATTTTTGTTTTTGGTTTGTTAGTCTTTTGTGCAAATAAGACCGTTCGCTCTCTCTTTTGAATTATTTTACATATTTTCATGATGTCGTGGTATTGTATAAATAACTTTAGTTTAAGTATGTATGACATTGTTGAAAGCTTTACGGTGACATTTTGTACGTAATTATGGGCTCTGGTTTGGTTCTTTGGCAATCATACCACATCTTCTAATTTCTGTATAGATAAGTGTCGATACAGTTTTTATGTATATTTACCTCTAGATGTTATGTTAAAGTCGAAATGCGTAACCCCTCTATCATTCATAAGCATTATCTTATAAGGTCCATATTCTGTCTCGTTGAAAATTCCAAATGTCCAATAACATGATTCCCCTTGATAGTGATACGTTTGTCCGTTAGCGGTGAAATCTACATTTCCCTCTACATACATTGTTTTAGTTATATTTTCAATAGTAGTGTAATCTTTTTTATGCAGAATCGCAGACGTGTTTCCGGGGTATGCGTAGTAGTCTATTGTAATGGTAACGGGCATGCCATGACCTGCTGTATACATATTTCTGTTGTTTAGGCCAACGATTGGGGCAGCTATAAAACAATAACAACGGAATTCACATTATAGTCTTGAATAAATTGTTTATGTTATATGTCTAAGTAACTTTGACCATATCTCCTATCTTTATAGATTATCGTTGATCGTCTCAACTCGATTGATTTTCTCAAGCAATTGATTTGAGATGACCAATTTTATCTGTTTATCGCTATTTTACTTTTGACGACGGTGTCAGTTTCATGTCAATTTCATTTGCAACGCCACGTGCCTCCTTAGTTTTGAGCGATAATTTTCCATCTCAAGCGAGTAGCATGATATGTAAAATTATCACAAAAAAAGATCAAATGAAAAATGCACAAAATAGCGATAATATGCATTAACACATGGCATGGGTAAAATCCCTTTGTTCTTACTGTGCTATAATCTGGATAATGCACAGCAAAGGTGTCTACCTGTGCGAATTTCAAACGCGCAATTTTACACCAGTAATGAAAACCTTCTTTCATTTATGGGTAGACTTTACATAGATAAATTCAGCCGTATAGGAAAAGCAAAATGAGAATGTTGAATTTGATGTATGCCTTTTTGTGCTACTTTGTTACATTTGTTGTTTATGTAGTGATATTAAGATGATAACACAATATTGACTGTTGTACCCCTATTTTTGACATTTTTACTCTTTGAGTATGTTTGTTTTGTTCATGCATCGTTGACAATGTAATGGAATTTGATGCGACTGTCATACAAGTGAGAGGTTTAGCTAGCTATAAAACCAGGTTCAATCCACCATTTTCTACATTAGAAAATGCCTGTACCAAGTCAGGAATATGACAGTTGTTTTCCATTCGTTTGATGTGCTTGGACTTTTGATTTTGCCTTTTGATTTTTGATTTTCCTTTTTGAATTTTCCTCTGAGTTCAGTATTTTTGTGTTTTTACTTTTAACTACCTCAGATATACTGTACAGTTCAAATCTATTTTTACCTTTTGAGGGGGCGTTATTCAATAAAAATTAAAATGATATCACCGAGTGTAGTTAGACTAAAAACAATATTGACGATTTTTTTTGCTAAAACACGATATCTTCGACTTGTCTAATCCTAGGGTGAACAACCTAGTCGCCCCTACCCCCCAATCCGCTATCTGACTTAAAATAACAACAAAGTTAAACTTTGTACAAATATTGTAGTTTCAAAATAGGAAAAAAGAAAGGTTTCTCATTTCTTTTTTTTTTTTTTATCTAAGCTGGGACATATTGTATTATATTTTGTGTACAACATAAATCTTAAATCAGTGTTTTAAGTCCGAAAGATAGTTGAAACAATTTTTTGTAATTTCTGCCAAAAAAGAAATGTATCTAAGAATATCCAAATAAAAGAAATCAGATTTGGATTAGTTTTAGACTCAATGGAATTTTTAACGACTTTTTGATTATCTATTCCTATAAAGCGACTATTTTTGGATCGAATTTAATGAGGATCATATTTAAAGTTTGTTTCAAAACAGGCCGGGTTGGGAAAGGGGGGGGGGGGGGGTAACTGGAGAACCATCGGACTTCATTTAGATGGACGTATCTTCAAAATTAGAACAGTAGATAAAAAGAAATTTTGGGGGCTGGGGTAGTAAAAGATTGGAAAGAGAAAGGTATTGTCTGTTTATTTAATATTTGTTTAGGTAATATAATAATTGAGGGAAAGAAATTCAAAAGCAATTATTCTAAACTCAATAACCCTTTCAGTTATGTTTTTTTTTATATCATACACCGATTTGAAAGTACACTATTTGTCAAAGTCTTAATCGTCTCTAATTAAATAAGAATTGAGAATAAATTTAACAGAAAAGATAAAAAAAAATCTACCATCAAATCATTATTTTTGAATACGGCTAAATATAAAAAAAAAAAGTTATGAATTTAAAACTTACCAAAGTCGTATTTCTCCCTTTCTTTACCCTACAAGAATATTTCCTAGGATCCGTGGATTGCAGAATATCGTCCGCATTTCTAAATTTCTAAAAAGTTCACGTAACCACACCTTCCTATATCTACGTAAATTGATTTCGTCATGTGTTAAAACAGTTATTGACCAATCAAATCGGTATATGTATTTAATCTGAACAGCACGAGATGACCCAATAACCCGAACTCCTACGTCGTTCGGGTTAAGCAGGGTCACTCGAGCTGTGCAGATTAAATAACATATACCGACTTGCTTGGTCAATAACTATAACTTATCGCTTCTGGTGCACCTTTCCTATGATCTTTATGGTGATACATTTTCATACCATGGTAGTTGCTTGAGATGGAAAATTATCATTAGAAATTAAGGTTGCACGTGCAGCTGTCAATGAAAACATAAACGACGACATAGACAAAATATCGATAAGCAGATTAGCAATATTATAGTCTTTAAAACTAAAGAATGTTTCTCGACAACATCTAATCTCAGGACTGACGACCTTCGATGGGAATGTTGCCAAGAATATTTTTGTTTGTTTGTTTGAAAAGCAATCTGGAATCTATAAATATATAAAAGCGGTAAAAATAAAATTGATTTGAGTTTTTTTTGGGGGTGGGGGTAGTGGAAGTGGGCATCGTTATTTCATTCATATAACTATCATCTATTGTGTAACTTAATTACTTCATTTTCGTTTAAAAGACTGTGTCGTTTGTCTTTTAAATGACTTACTTTGGATGAGCACAGGTATTGATATTTTATCCATTTGTCCACTCCATGTTTCGTGTCCAGCAAAGCATGTACAGTTATAGACGGGGACGTTCTTAGAAATATTAATTTGTATTTCAAGTATGTTTCTTCTTGTTTTGTCGTCATAATATTCTTTCCTCGAAGCAAAAGGATTCAAACAGTTCCAGGTTAGTTTCGGTCTGGGATATCCTCCGATTACTGTACAAATGTGTGTTACCACATCACCAAATTTAAAAGGTCTATTACCACCTTTTATTTCTGTTATAGGTCCACTGGTAGGAGGAGCTGTAATTATTATTAGTTATTATTCTATGTAGTTGAAAATCAGTTTCTTATCAAAATATTATGAACTTAAATTGGATTTTTTTTTTTTTTTTTTGTGTTCATCCGGTTAAGTTTCTGTTAGCACACCCTAAATCCTTAATTAAGATATTGACGGAACATGCCATGACGTATAAAGTGACTGTTTATGTTGTTTTCTTATTTAATTTTTAACTTTTTTATACCGATATTTTCATTTTTTAATTTTTTTTTAATGCAATTTGTAATTATACATTTTTGAATATTAAATTTATAACAGGAAGTCATTCATTACATGTAATAAAACACACATCTACATAAGTGGAAAGCAATGGAAAGAGTTCAGAGAATGAAGTAACTATTTTTGTCTTGTACGTATTTAGTTTTTTTCGATAAATACAAACTACAGAAAATTACTCACTGTACACACGGAGTAGAAAAGGAGGACTTTGTGAAAACTTATCAGAACATTGCCACGTTGTATTGTCAATGTTACGTGTTACATCCTTTGCCTTAATAGTAACAGTCAAGTCACCGGAAACGTTACATTGTAGCAGGTAGTTCTTAACAGAATGAGTGTCACTACAAGTTCTTCTTTCTACCTCAACCTGTACGATATCGTCTTTTATCAATACAAAACTTGTTGAAGTATTATCGAATTCACATCGAATGGAATATTTCCTCCCCAAGACAGCAAACTCGACAAGTGGTGTTTTCAGTATTGGTTCACCTAAAGAAATAATATGAT
Source organism: Mytilus galloprovincialis (assembly GCA_037788925.1). Classification (NCBI taxonomy): domain Eukaryota; kingdom Metazoa; phylum Mollusca; class Bivalvia; order Mytilida; family Mytilidae; genus Mytilus; species Mytilus galloprovincialis. The sequence continues at coordinate 85,191,608 of CM075333.1, read as the reverse complement.
TAACGTTTTTATTGGTAATTTATTAACAAATATGAGCCATACTCAATCGTATTAGTTTGCATTGGCTTCGACCTAGCTTTCAGTTAACTGCAGTTGTTTGTGCCTTTTGTGTTTTTGTTAAGATTTGTTTTATCATATAAGCTTTTGATCGATCTGTGTTTTTGTTAAGATTTGTTTTATCCTATAAGCTTTTGATCGATTTGTGCTGCTTGCTGGTCCTTGTTGATATGAAGGTAGACATTCATTATATCCTGCTGGTGGTCCAGGGTTGATAATTGTCACATTAGCAATCACGTCCAGTGACAGATATGGCATGCCTATTCCAATAACGACACTTAATCGTTATTTCTTGAGCTTGAAATCGAAAGTTTTAAAATCAAATTCCACCAAAAAAAATGTATAGAGTGTCAAAGCCAGATACCTTAGAAGTTTCGGATTAAGTTTGGAAATAAGACATCAACAATAACTAAAGCGTTGTTAATGAGTAAGTGTTAGTTACTAACGACAAACTTACCGTAACAAGACGACAAGATCATCAAAAGATAAAGATGACAATAAATCAGATTAAATTCCATTTGTACATAAATTATATGAGAATAAGGAAACTATTGCCATCATTTTATTTAAGTGTTATGAATGTTGATTTCCGTTACACCACGGAAATTTCTCTATATTTTATAGTAGTGTACAGGTCTATAAAAGGAGAATTTTTAGTGCATTAATATTTGAACTTTGTATTTATATATGAAAATGACAAACATCACTTTTATATAAATGTAAACAATAATTACATTTTTTTAACAATCTTTAGTTATTATAAAAAAGAAGATGTGGTATGATTGGATGAGACAACTGTCCACAAGAGACCAAAATGACGCAGACATTAACAACTATAGGTCACTATACGGCCTTCAACAATGAGCAAAGCCCATACCGCATAGTCAGCTATAAAAGGCCCGATATGACCATGTATAATAATTCAAACGAGAAAACTAACGGCCTTATTTGCATAATAAAATATAGAAATATTCAGTAACTTTTAAAATCATTTTCATCAGCTCTTTTCACAATTATTACATTGAGTAAAAAATGTGTTTACATATCTCTTATGGTATTGTCTGTCATTCTGTAACATATCTCTTATGGTATAGTCTTTCATTCTATTACATATCTCTTATGGTATTGCCTGTCATTCTATTACATATCGCTTATGGTATTGCCTGTCATTCTATTACATATCTCTTATGGTATTGCCTGTCATTCTATTACATATCTCTTATGGTATTGTCTGTCATTCTATTACATATCGCTTATGGTATTGCCTGTCATTCTATTACATATCTCTTATGGTATTGCCTGTCATTCTATTACATATCTCTTATGGTATTGCCTGTCATTCTATTACATATCGCTTATGGTATTGCCTGTCATTCTATTACATATCTCTTATGGTATTGCCTGTCATTCTGTAACATATCTCTTATGGTATTGCCTGTCATTCTGTAACATATCTCTTATGGTATTGCCTGTCATTCTGTAACATATATCTTATGGTATTGCCTGTCATTCTATTACATATCTCTTATGGTATTGCCTGTCATTCTATTACATATCTCTTATGGTATTGCCTGTCATTCTATTACATATCTCTTATGGCATTCTCTTTCATTCTATTACATATCTCTTATGGTATTGTCTTTCATTCTATTACATATCTCTTATGGTATTGCCTGTCATTCTATTACATATCTCTTATGATATTGCCTGTCATTCTGTAACATATCTCTTATGGTATTGTCTGTCATTCTATTACATATCTCTTATGGTATTTCCTGTCATTCTATTACATATCTCTTATGGTATTGCCTGTCATTCTATTACATATCTCTTATGGTATTGCCTGTCATTCTATTACATATCTCTTATGGTATTGCCTGTCATTCTGTAACATCTTATGACATGATATTCTCTTTCATTCTATTACATATCTCTTATGGTATTGCCTGTCATTCTGTAACATATCTCTTATGGTATTGTCTGTCATTCTGTAACATATCTCTTATGGTATTGCCTGTCATTCTGTAACATATCTCTTATGGTATTGCCTGTCATTCTGTAACATATCTCTTATGGTATTGTCTGTCATTCTGTAACATATCTCTTATGGTATTGCCTGTCATTCTGTAACATATCTCTTATGGTATTGTCTGTCATTCTGTAACATATCTCTTATGGTATTGTCTGTCATTCTGTAACATATCTCTTATGGTATTGCCTGTCATTCTGTAACATATCTCTTATGGTATTGTCTGTCATTCTATTACATATCTCTTATGGTATTGCCTGTCATTCTATTACATATCTCTTATGGTATTGCCTGTCATTCTATTACATATCTCTTATGGTATTGCCTGTCATTCTGTAACATATCTCTTGTGGTATTGTCTTTCATTCTATTACATATCTCTTATGGTATTGCCTGTCATTCTGTAACATATCTCTTATGGTATTGTCTGTCATTCTATTACATATCTCTTATGGTATTGCCTGTCATTCTATTACATATCTCTTATGGTATTGCCTGTCATTCTGTAACATCTTATGACATGATATTATCTTTCATTCTATTTAATTTTCTGCCACGGTATTGTCTGTTATGATTCTGTAACATTCTGTAATATTTTCTGCCATGTTATTCTTTGTCATAGTATAGAAATTTCTGTCATGATATTGTCTGTCTTTCTATTATATGTTCTGTCATGACATTGTTTGCCCTGTTATGACATTTTTTTCTGTCATGATATTGCCTGTCATTTTGTAAATTTTCCGCCACGATACTGCCAATTTCTTTCATTCTGTAAAATGTTTTACTATGATATAACCTCTCATTCTGTTTTATTTTCTGCCATATTATTTTCTTTCTTTTATTCTGTAACATCTTCTGTCATGGCATTGCTTGCCCTTCTGTAACATTTATCATGATATCATGTTATTACCTTTGTAACATATACTGTCAAAGTATTGTCTGTTTATTTTGTAACATGTTCTGCATTGGTATTTAAAATTTACATGCCAAGCTATTATTTATCATTCTATTACAAAGACGGCCATGATATTGTCTGTCATTCTATAACATCGTCTGCCAAAGTATTGTCAGTCATTCTGTAACATTTTCTGTTTGGTATAGATCTAGTCTGTCATTTTATAACACTTGCTGTCATGATATTGTCTAGATCGGGATTTCTATGACATGGTATTGTTTAACTTTCTTACTTGCAAAGTTTGACCCATGGTAATACATGAATAGTATTGGTTTTGATAGAGTTGATGACAAAAATGTTTATCGGTATGAATCATAATACGCAGTAAAGCCTTTTTCAAGTTTGATACCTTATTAGATGTAAGAAGTTGGGATATCAGTGCCAATGATACAAATATTCATCCATTCAATTTGTAAAAGAAAAACCATTACAGGTCAAAGTACGGTCTTCAACACGGAGCCTTGGTTCACACCAAACAGCAAGCTATAAAGGGCCCTTGGAATGACTAGTGTATAACCATTCAAACGAGAAAACCAACGGTCTAATCTATATATAAAAAAACACAAGAAACAAGAAAGACGTATGAACCACATCAACAAACAACAGCTACTGAACATCAGTTTCCTGAATTAGGACAGGTGCAAACAAATGCAGCGGGTTTTATATATAGGTACCAACCTTCACCCTTACCTGAAATGCACGGTAGAAAAGTAAGTGGATAAACACGTTTTCAATGGAAAAAGTACAGGCGAAAGTATTAAAATGGGAAATATTTAAAAAGAACTACTAGCAATACTATTGAAACAGGTCAACACATATATAAAAGATATTTAAAAAGTACGAATAATACAAAGTCAAAGACAATAGATACCATTACATGTAAGGTATAACGAACGTTTGGGCAATATTCCACCGAACAGTTCGTTATGGAAAGTTATGAGTACAATCATATTCGTGTGCAGTGCATATTAAAATTAAGAAAAATAGAATCAAGAACCATTGATTTTCTTGTCGTCAACAAGAACCAGAAGGTATGCCCTTGAATTCGAAAATCAAAAAGTATTCTAAATCTATCTAATACCCTTAAAATTTACATAAGACGTAATTTTTTCTTAAAACATTATTTAATTTTTGAATTTTGCTGATACATATTGCCATTAGGGTTTCAATTCTTTACCGTTTAGTGCAAAACAACAAAAATGTCACAAAAGCTTCATTTTGAATTCTTGTTATTAATATTTGCATATGACTGAAGAGCTTTACCCAAAAGACATTTTGCTTCAAAATTTATTTTACAAAGATGTTAATGTGCAAAGCACCAGCTCATATATATTCTGACACAAATTTGCGTGAATTTGCATGTCGACATGTATATAATTAAAACGAAAGCACAACACAAGTGAGTTTTCTGCTTTAAAGTTACAAGATAAGAGCAACAGGTACATTTATAAATATTAACATAATTTTAAAAAGGTTTGATTAAGATTACTATTTTTCTTATTTCGGGGACAAATTATTGACTGCATAAAACTTATGTTTATTAATAGCTAAAAATTCGTACTCTGCTTTTTTCTTATTTATTTTTTTTTTTTTTCTTTTGGTACTTTTTTTTTCTTTTTGGTGTATACAATTTACTTTTTTCTCTTTTGAATGAAGATCTGTATAGACTTGTTTTCTGGAAGAACTGGAGTGATTGGTTGGGCTAAATTATATTTTGATTTGATCATTTATATATTTTATTCAAAAACATATACAAAATTTTACAACGGATTTCATAGAGTAATATGTTGAGGTGGTCAGAAAAATTGTTCGTCAATATATTCAAACATGATCTTTTTCCTGTAAAATAAAAGACAAAATATTCAGTATAAAATTATCTGTTAAAGTAAGGAAAAACTTAATTTTGGACCCCTCTTACTGACGGAATAAGCATAAACATGCATGAAATAGGGGTTCAAGAAAGTCTCGCCCATAGTTCAAACAAGTAAAGTTTTACAGATTAAAACTTACAATTGTAACATATTTTTCAAAAGATTGGTTGTGTTTATATGGACACCTGAGCTGTATTTGCCTAGTTTGTTTTCTTGTATTGTTTTCTAATTTTTGCTTATGTGCTTTGTCTATATGCCTTTTGGGGGCTTCTTGGTTATATGAATATGACAGTTGTTATCCATTCGTTTGATTTGTTTGAGCTTTTGATTTTGCTACTTGATTGGGGACTTTCCGTTTTGAATTTTCCTCAGAGTTCTTTTTTTTTTTTTTTTTTGGGGGTGATTTTACTTTTTGCAGACACCATCAAGGCCAAAAGCATGCAATTTCAAATTTCCACTAAAGGAATTCCAGGCAAAATGATAAACATCAAACAAATAATTGAACTCAATTACTGAAGGAAAGTTTTCCTATTAACAGTTTGTTGGATATATGTCATATTGACCGTTTGGTGGGACATTAGTCCTCTTGACCGTTTGGTGAACAATTGTCATATTGACCGTTTGTAGATAGCTGCCCTTTTTACCGTTTGGTGGATAGTTGTCATACTGACCGTTTGGTGAACTATTGTTCCATTGACCGCTTGGTGGATAGTTGTCTCATTGGCAGTTCGATTGATACTTGTCTAATTAGAATGAAATTCAAAACAGTGTGGCTGTGGCCATTGATTGACACATTAAATTTATCCATTGACTGGGACAATTTAGGTGAACGTTTGTATGTAACGACCACTGCTCACTATGTACTTTTTAAAGAAACTTAAACTATGGGGTCACCAAAGGTTCTCAACACCTTAATAAAGTAATTCGAAAAATTAATCAGAAATAACACGATGTTTTGATTTATATCAGTCGACTCTCGTTATGTCGAAGTCAGCCGGACCAGAGAAATATTTCGAGATACACGTAGTTCGACTCAAACGAACACCGGAAGTTCGACAATCTAAGGGACACAACTCTTGCTTAGCTTGGTAAAGCTAAAATAAATCCGGGTGAATATGGCAAGGAGATCGATATTCTAGTATCAGATCGATGTATTTGTATGTCACGGTCTTTTATTATTATAATGACATAATTTTTACTTATTCAATTGTTTCAATTTAAAACAAATCCTATAGCTTTTCCAAGAGAGTAATTTCCAATGGATAGTTTCGTTATTCAGTTCGGTTTTCCCTGACAAAATTGTTTATTCTCAGATACAAGAGATTTAAGAAAATTTTGATTTCTATTCATTTTGTTTTATCTCACTTTTTCTTTTCAAAAGAAAATATAAAAAGATTAAAGACGCCGTTTGAGTAGTTTATAGGTGATCATCAACGGAAGCCATAATCCTCACTTTATACACACCCAAGCTCATTAGTGTAAATAACAAATTAATTGTTTTGTAAACATTTTAAATACTTTTTCATGAACATTTCACTAATTATTTATCAAAATTCTATAAAAGATAATCTTAGGTAAACACTCATGGAAATAGCATGTCATAAATCAATACAGTGGTCAGTGACCGGAAATTTAATTACACGTGCATTGTCAGATTAACTATTCAATCCATTTAAATCCCGGAGGTCATGTTTTGACATATGTGTATTAGTTCGAGATAAAAAATGAATTTTGAATGCTTTTGTTAACCTTGGGACCGTAAATTTAGTTCGACTCAACCGAAATTTCGACTCATCCAATTTCGACTCATCAGGAGTCAAATTACATACCTTTGTATGGAATAAAGTTTGGGACCACGTGAAAATTTCGACTCATCCGAAATTTCGAGTCAACCGAGTTCGAGACAACGAGAGTTAACTGTATATAAATCAAAACATAAAGGTTATTCCTGCTGATTAGTTTTTCGAATTATTTTATAATTAAAGGCGTTCAGAAACCTTTAGTGACCCCACAGTTTAAATGTCTATCGTAGGTACGTCGTGAACAGTTGTCGTTACAGACAAACGTTCACCTAAAGATTGAAATAAACAATTAATTTCCCCATAGGCGACAATGATAGCCTTTTTCGAGATACAGACTTTAGAAAGTTGATTTTTTTAACGAAACCTTGCTAGAATCAAAGAAAAGTTATTAGGACAGTATTTTTTGGTCCCAAAAATATAGGTTCGTGTTGCTTTTCTTAGCGTATTTTGTACTTATCTCCCATGCCTATCAATTTTGCCCTTAAAAATACGTGTCGTGTCCTAGCGTTAAAAAGTCATCTCAGTGCCTTTAGGGCTACGGAATAATTTTTATTTTGCCTTTTGTATAAAGCAGAGTGCACGAAGTCTTTAAAAATAAAAAATAACGGGCGCACATATCGACCAATCAGGATAAGCCATACTCTTAATTCTGAATACCATGTTATCATAAAATGGCTGCGCCCATAAAATCTAATAGTGTATTGTAACCTATATTGTCCCAGTCAATGGATGAATTTAATGTGTCAATCAATGGCCACAGCCACACTTTTTTGAATTTCATTCTAATAGTTATGTGAATAGTTTTCTCATTGACCGTTTAATGGATATCTGTCCTATAATCGTTTGGTGGATAGTTGTCCTATAAACTGTTTGGTGGATATTTGTCCTATTGACTGTTTGGTTGATAGTTCAACCAATGACTATACCAACAACTATTTAATATTTATTGTTATATTTACCTTGGTCTTATTGGTTTTCCTTTTTTATTCAGACGTTTAAACACTTTATTCTTTCTGTTTCCGTGTGCAACTATCATCCTAAGCATAGAAATATCAGCATATACATTACGTTTTGAACATGCAAAAGATGCCAGTTCCCAAACAATGATTACGTAACATCTAATCTATCCAAACAAATGCAAAATAAAAACGAAAACAAAAACAAGCAGCCATTTACTAACATATCATTGCAAGAACGATTCAAATAATTATTGTTCGAAATATATTATTTATTTTCTATGTTGTTGTTGTTCTAGACATATGTACAAAACTGCCATTACCATTTTTCATCTTAAAGTTTGTTTACATTTTTAAAAACAGTCTTACATTTCACAGCGGTATGATATTTTATTGAGTTTGTATTTACTTTGTATCATAGATCAAATTTATTTGTTCAGTGTATGTTCACTTGTGTTAATATGTCTTTTGATTGAGTTAAACCATTTCAATTGCTATTTTAAAGTGTGTCTTTCTATGTTGTGATGTTACACTATTGATTTAGATTAGAGTGAAGGCCACGGTTTGGTACCATTAAACGTTTAAACCCTGCAATTGTTTGCATCTGTCGTTAGTCAGGAATTTGATGTTCAGTATAGTTGTCGTTTGTTGATGTGGTTCATAAGTGTTTCTCGTATCTCGTTTTTATATAGATTAGATCGTTGGTTTTCCCGTTTGAATGGTTTTACACTGGTTATTTTTTGGGGACCTTTATAGCTCGCTGTTCGGTCCCAAAATAAGCCACGGCCCCATGTTGAAGACCGTACTTTGACTTATAATGGTTTACTTTTATAAATTGTGACTTGTATGGAGAGTTATCTCAGTGGCACTCATACCACATCTTCTTATATCTATTGATACAAGTAATTCAACTTACATCTGGCACTCTCCCGGGACTGTGTCGATAATTAAGACAGGTCCAACAAATCTGTAGTCCGTTTTCGTACATTTATTTACAGCTTCCTGTCTTGGATTTGGCGACCCTATATCTGTGTTTGGATTGATGACTGTTATTTTAGATGTATCATTGACTTGACTGCCAGGTACTACGTTATTACTTGTCCAATCGCTTGGTGTACGACTGGATCCTTCTTCATAAATAGTCATCAAAGAACGAAAGGTAACAGTCGGCATGTTTACTTTTCTGAAAAGAAAAAAAAAAAAACATAAAAAAAAAGTTTATATATGAGGATTCAAGCAGAAATCAAATTCATCATTTTAAAAAGCTGTATATATTATATGTTGACATAAAAAGTATGATCTCCCAAATGTATCTTTTCATAAGTTCTACTTATTTAAAATTTTCCTATGAGACTTTTTTTAAACGCTGTAGAGTGCATATACATCCTCCATTATGACGGTAAATCTACAATAAATTCGGTGACACTTGAAATGATAGCTTTTATAAAGAGAAAACTGTTCAAACGCATATTATTTGATGTATGCTGGGAGCTAATATAAAAAAGAAGATGTGGTATGATTGCCAATGAGACAACTATCCACAAAAGACCAAAATGACACAGACATTAACAACTATAGGTCACCGTACGGCCTTCAACAATGAGCAAAGCCCATACCTTATGGTCAGCTATTAAAGGTCCCGATAAGACAATGTAAAACAATTCAAACGAGAAAACTAACGGCCTTATTTATATAAAAAAATGAACGAAAAACAAATATGTAACACATAAACAAACGACAACCACTGAATTACAGGCTCCTGACTCGGGGCAGGCACATACATAAATAATGTGGCGGGGTTAAACATGTTACTTTACTTGTCGTTGGTGTTATTAAGTTGCTGTCTCATTAGCGTGTACTGCCTACTCCTTTGGTCTTTTAACATCTATCAGTACTGATGTATCCGTCTAACAAATATGCTTCAAAATTGTCTGTCTTAAGGAGATACGCATGGTTTTGGCTGTTGTGATCACTTCAAATACTACTTCCTGAATCTGTTATTTAGCTGTTAAAACTTACCTCAATACAGCTTTCACGCGTTTTCTAAAAGACTTCACTTTATTTGCATTCTGTTCGTGCATATTCACAGATGCTATGACCCTGAAAGTTAGAGTATACTGTTGTAGAACGTTTAGATTTAATAATTTCTGCTTTGTTTATTGTATTTTTTTATTTAGAGATAAAACGAGTGTTGGTAAAGACAAAATAAGTATATAAATAAAGAGATGAGGTATGATTGCCAATGCGACAACAATCCATCAAAGTTCCAATGAAACGGCCAAAAACAATTATACATGTTTTAAGGTTAAATGGCTGACAGACACAATTTGTTTAAGTCAGTTTGAATTTTAGGTGGCATATAATACATGGCTGAACGGAGCTTTCTTGTGTTTAAGATGTTATGACTTTCGGTTGTTTATATTTTTAGAAGTGTATTTAACCGAGACTCTCAATCTTTCAATTATACTTACATTTCACATTCCCCCTTTTCAATCTCAATGACCAACGAGTCTCCCTCATATCTTGTAGGATATCTAGGACAGCTTGGTCCAGTTTTCTTGACTTTGTTTTTTGGAGGTGCTCCTTGTACACATTTAAGCGCCAATAACGCTAAAAAGAGACATACGATCATTTGACATACATTCATTGGAAAATAGGCAAATAATATCACAAATGAATTGTAAATCAGTCAAACGATAGTAGTATTGAAGATCGTGTCAAAAGGCAGCTATCATTTAAAAGACTTACTATCGTATTCTTCTAATTGTTAATTTCTGTGTCATTTTGTCCTCTTGTGGAGAGTTGTCTCATTGGCAATCAAACCCTTTTTTATATATTCTATGGCATTCGCTTATATTTGAATCTGCATGAATAATGGGGCATTGAAAAACTAAAGCAATGATTTTTTTGTAAAAGAAAAACGAGACAGAATTTTACTTTTACTTTGCAAGATTGTAACCTTGAAATTGTTGATTCATATTCATACCTAGGTGTTATTTTCAAATATAATGGAACGTTTGTTATACAAGGAAGAAACTTGTTGAGCAAGCACAAAAGGCGTTATATTGCATTTACAAACTATTTCGTAATGAATCAATACCTATAGATATACAATTAAAAATGTTGATTCTATGATTGAACCAATTTTATTGTACGGTTCAGAAGTGTGGGGTTTTGAAAACCTAAAAATTATTGAACAAATCCACTTGAAATTCTGTAAGAGAATTTTGAAAGTTCAAAATTCAACTGCATCATTTATGGTTTATGGAGAACTTGGAAGGTTTCCACTCGAAATTCGGGTCAAATTGAGGATGATTTCTTTTTGGAGTAAATTAGTATTAAATGAAAATAAACTTAGCAGTACTTTATACAAGTTGATGCTATGTTTAAAAAGCAATCATGGGGTGAATTTCAAGTGGATAAACCACATAGAATCTATATTTAATGATCTAGGCATGAGCTTTATTTTTTTTAAACCAGTTTGCTGTATACGAAAAGGTTTTAGTAAAACAAATTTTGTGTGACCAGTTCATACAAAAATGGTACAGTGATTTACACACCACATCGCGTGGACAATTTTATTCACAGTTCAAAAAGAGTTTTGAAATAGAAAGATATCATATTAATATCATAACTTTTGTATTATTTATTTGTAAAAATGCAGAGATAGTAGATTTGAGAAACAGATATCTACCACAATATTATAGAAATAATCCAAACATTGTAAAAATTGTTGATCGTGCGTACATTTTTAGAATGAAGCGCTTCCGCGCTTCATACAAAATGTACTTCGGTCAACGCTTTTACACCCCAATGAAGTTACAAAAAGAAGCATTCAATTCTTAAGTACTATCACACACAGTCCATACGATCGAATATGTTAAAGTGTTTACAATGTTGTTTGAATTTGATATACTTTTGTGCTGATACAGTTTTAGTAATCATTATGTTTATAATAATGATGGAAAAGTAAAATAACATTAATACCGAACTTTAGGGAAAATTCAAATCGGAAATTCCCTTAACCAAATTGAATGCCAAAAGTCAAACACTTAAAGACGTCAAACGAATAAATAACAACTGTCATATTCCTGACTTGGTAAATGCACCTTTTGTGTAGAATTTGGTGGATTAAACCTGGTTTCATAGCATTCTAAACCCCTAACTTGAACGACAATCGCATAAAACTCCACAATATTGGCAACGATGTGTGAACAAAACAAACGTACATAAAAGAACTTACCAAATAGACAACAGGGCAATTTCAGCTTCATCTCGGGATTTGTCTATCTTGTGAACTGTTGAAAAACAACAGAAGTATATAAACTTATAGCGATGTTTTTGTTTAGTTTAAACACGTCATACAACACTTCCCATAATATACATTCTTGCATGAATTAAATCAACGTCTTAATCATTTGTCAATGTCACCATTCTTGTAAGATGATGTGTAAAGCAGAATATGATGAATTGAGCGGGGGCATTACATATTGGCCTCGGGACAATCTATTATTATATGTTCTCAACTAAGATTTAACATTATAACTGTACACTAACTTTTTTTAGTATTTCAAAACTCACTTTGAAGAAAACAAAATTCATAAAAAATGTGTGGTCCTCATCCAAACTTTCTTGTATTCGGATACAATTTGTAGAAAAAGTTGTTAGTCTTAATGATATTTAATATTTTCCATCACCTTTAATGGCGTAAATGCAGATGTAGTACTGATCATCTCAGGCTTTTGAATTTCAAATAAAAAGTTTCATTGTTTTCAACATCTGTTTACATGACGATGTTAATTAAGAGTTCTCCGAAGTATAAAATTGATAAAAAAAATCCAACTCAATCTTCCCGAAGCAAAATAGCAAACATTTCCTAATTAAAAAAAAATAATAATACAATCTATCATATTTCTTCTCTTGAAAAATACGATCGCGAGTTATATATATTTTTTTTATTGACTTGGAATGAATATTAACCATATGTAAAAATGATGATGTGAATGGCTGTACACAGTAAATGTGTATTCACATTATTATGCTATTTTATATATTTAGAAAGTCTTTGACTCTTTAATAATACTTTTTTTTATTGATTTTTTTTTATTTTGGTCAGAAGCATTTCATATTATACTGAATTGGTATTATCAGAAACATAAAATTGTTTTTAATTGTCTCTGATAGAAGGTGCCATTTCCGGCAACGGTATTCTGCATAAAGTTCCAATATTGAACCGCCGTGATATAGTCTTTTTTGCTGATACAGCGTAAAGCAATAACCAATCAATCAATCATATTACTCCAATGTTAAAATCATTTATAAGACATTCTTCCATGACTGTCGGTGATTCACGTTCTTTTTCGGGCATGCGTTTTGCATATTTCCCCCGTGAATGCAGGCTACCTTGAACTAATTTGTGAATATGTATTGATTATAGCCATCACACAACAATCTTTAAAAAAAATACATTTGAGTGATACAAGTATTTTTTTAAAGATTGTTGTGTGATGGCTATAATCTTTAATTTGCCGATTAAAAAAACAGTCTTGGTCTTAGCAGATCTTAGCATTTTCATAACCACTTTTTAAAAAAAAATGTCATGAAAATCTTTAGCTTTTATTATTTGGATTCTAAGCCTTAAAGTAACTTATTTACATCTTTTTAGAGACATTTATTATTAATAAAATGTATTACAAGTCTAATAGTGATGTATATTACAGTCGCGATTTAAATAAATTATTCAGAAAGCCGCGGGTAAATAGAGTTATTTCCCCGCAAGCATGCGCATTTGACGTAGCAACGGTGTAAATTCAAGATGGACGGTGAGGGCGATACATCTTCGCCAAAACCCGAAGAAACAGGTATAAAGAACCTTAAATTTTCAATTTGTAAATTAGATATAAACAGAAACTCACCCTTCTAATGCTTAATGTCGCCTTTACGAATTCATGACAATTGAGCTTAGAATTGGAATAAACTAGATTGGTCAGTGCCCGTTTGCAAATGAAATTCAATTTTGTATAAAATCTTTAGCTAAGCAGATATTCTGCCCAAAGATGGCTTGTTTAGAGGCAGCGTGATTATTCAGCATCGCCCAGTCATACCCACATTTTCACAATGTTCGAGAAAATGATACCTATACATATTATAATATACTGACAGACACAGATTTTTTTTGTTATATATGTAAACAACACAATAATAATTAAGATGGTCTACTGGTATGTATTTCAATTTAACACTGTCAGACTAATCAGATAGAGCCACACTCGAAAGATCTTGTGGCTATAAAGTATAATTAAACCTTTGACCAGACATAGCCTGCATGGTGTTTACAGAATACAAATAAGGAAAAAAAGGGGGGGGGATAAAGAATATAAGAGAAAAATGGACTGACACTATTTTTGGTACAAATACAGATAAAAATGATTTAAAGAATGACAAAAAAAAGGAAAGAGGAACACATATATTAAAGAAAATATAAATGAAGGCTGTTTTCAAAATCCTTTTACATGTGTCATATATACATTGTACTGATGTCGATGAAGCTTCTTCTTCTTCCAGTAGGGAGTTGACCTCATACTTTTGTGATTGACTAACTACCCTCAATTAGCTTACTTGATCTGACTTAATATATTTATTAATTTTATATAACTACATATATTATTTGGACATGCAATCTAAAACTTTTAAACAAGCAAAATATAGAAGGAAATTAAAAAAAAATAGTTGGGAAACATTTCACATATATGAAATGATAAAGATGATTTATTTGTTTCAAAGTCTTAATAAATATTCAATTGTGTTGATATGTCCATACATATTTGTTTATAGAAATATTGTTCAAGTTCTGAACTTAAATTTATTAAATATGTTAAATTAACACTAACATGATGAAGAATATTATTTTGAGATAAATTTGTTATTTTACTGTTGTCGTGTTGAAATATTAATTCAACCAAACTTTAAAATAAATGTTATTGTATTGCTTTATTACAAATTTCAGTTTCTAGTTAATGTTCTATAACGTTTTCAATTGGTTAAGTACACATACATTGGTATAACTATTCATTCCCTTATTTATTTGTTTAGAAGATATTAATTACTTCAAGGGTGTTTTTGGTTGTACTATATGGGAATATAACCACACCATTTTGTTCATCATATAATCTTCCTTACAATTGATTTAAGTAGTCTGTAGTTTAGTATATATAAATATATTTACAATGGGTTTTCTCCAATATTGTTCAAGTATTAATGAATATGTTTGAAAATTCTCTGATTTCTTTAGAGATAAGTACTGCTTTTCACATCTGAATAGCACATTAATTGTTTCTTATGTGTACAAAGGTGCAGATTTATGGAAGGCCAAAAAATCTAAAAATCTGAAGCATGCAACATCTCATTTACGTGCTGAGGCTTTACGTCGATATCGAATAAAACATGAAGATGATCCCGAATATGAACCACCTCAGGCAGCAAAGGGAGATAAATCAGTTAATAAAGAGGGTGAAAATTATAATGCAGGTGAAAGCAATAGTATGGCTCCTATTCTGTCTCCTGTCCGTCAGAAATCTGGAGGAAATACTGCAAAGGAAAGAAGGGAGATTTTTTCCAGAGAGAAAGTTTTGCCACCAATTGAACCCGATGATTATTTATCAGATGAAGGCACTGTTAATACTAGACAAGACAAAACAAATACAGGAGATGTAGATCCAGAGTTTGAACATAATGAGCGTCAAACCTCTATTGGTCAAGTTGAAACACTTGAAGCAAAAACTAGAACCAAGTCACCTGTCCATGTTCAGAGGGAGAAACAATCTTATTTAGATAATAAGAATCTTTTAGATAAATCTGAAAAAAACAAGGACAAAAAAAATATAACTAGCAAAGACAAGGAGCATCAGAATGGTAGCCAGGTTGTCCCAACAGCACCAGAAAGTGTGTTGCAAAAGGAAACGATAATTGTAAATGAAGAAAAAAATGATAGCCTCGATAAGACCGACCCCTACAGTAATTTAGATAAAACTGAACCTAAGCTTGAACAACAAGAAAAAGCTAGAGATATTTCTACTAAATTACAAACTGAAAATGATGAAAGGAGGTCTACCAACAAAGGTTTTGTCAGTAATAGTCTGCAGGAAACTCAACAAGGAACAAACAAGACAGAATCTGATAATGCAAATATGGAGGAAAGAAATACTGGTATTTATAAAAATGATATAAGGAATCAAAAACTAACAACAGAAGAATGGAAAGAATCAGCTACAGAAATAGAGAAATCAGACAAGAGGAGGATAGAAGGACCACAGGCCCAGGAAATATTAACATTTGATATAAACAGGCCTTTTATACAAGATGGTATTCCTTCGCAATCAATTTATTGATACACATTTCAGCTTACTGCAGCAAAATCATAGTATTCAGCATGATCATATTGACTAGATGTAAGAATATACTAATCAAATTATTAATCAGAAAAAAACTTACCATGAGCAATTTCTAACTACATATATGTATATCTGTATATAGATAAATGTAGATGAAATGAACTCTCATGTTGAAATAATTTGATTTGTGTATTTCTTATATAACTCTCACTTTTGTATCATCATTATGAAAAGTCTCAATTTTCAGCTTAGATCAGCAGTATTGTCATTGACTTTTGCATGGATTGACAAAAATCAACACAATTATTTGCAGGCATGACTTTGATACACACACAGGCATGACAGGAAGCATGGTGCATTGTATTTGATGATGTTTATGTTCAATTATGGCATGAAATCTCTGCATAATCACACATTCACATGATTTTATGTCTTTTGGAATACGAATTACAATTACATTGTAGATTTATGTTTTGTTTGCACATGTGCAAAAATTTGCATTCAGGTCACAGGTTATTTTGGTGATCTTTTGGTTCACAACTTCAAACACTCAGAGGTCTCACTGTTTTCAAAGGATTTGCATTTTGACATTGAGATACTTATACAAACAATTGATCAGCAATAATAAATTTAACTTAGCAGATTATGTTCGGAGGGGGTCATAGATAAGTACCCCTTTCCTGAATATTAAATGTTTATCATTTTATTCTTATGAGAGTTCAAGACAGTTAATTAATCAATCAATCTGTTGAATACGATTGTACTTGTAGACTTTTTTTGTCCTGGATGCAATACATTTGTAATCTGAAAATTCAAGTCTGAACTATGTACTCGTTTACATAATTATATTAGATATGTAAAACTGACAAAAGGAAAGAATCCATCATGGTTACAAGCATCTATCACTGTCAAATGGAATTTAAAAAATAATTACATATAAGAAAGTTTATTGCTGGTAATTGTATGCATGAGCACATACCTTATCTTACCAATTTTAAATGCATGATATATATTGATATATATATACATTTATATTTTATTTTTTTGCATTTTGTACACTTTTTTCATGGTTTACTTGTGCTTCCCGATTTTTTTTTATGATTAATTATTATTTAAAAGTTTCCGTATTGTCAATTGATCATTGTTTAACAACTCATTTTATGATTATATTTAGATGTTTATACTAAACTTAACATTTGATTTTCGAGCATTAATGATTCATTTTCTTGTTTTGTTTTGTCTTTTTCTATAACATTCTCATGTTCTTAACTTAGTTAATTTTGATGGTCTTGTCATGAATTTGACCAAATTATCTCCCTTTATTGCTTCAGCTGAGCCTCAAAAGGAAACAACAGAAACCACAGGCAAAACTGAGGAGGCAAAGACAGAGCAACCTACAGAAGATAAACCACCAACTGAAGGAGATCAGATAAAACAGGAAGAGAAACCAGTTGAAGGTAATATTATCTATAGATACAAAATTGCTGAAATAATCCTATGAAATTGAATCACTGACAGTACTAATGCAAACATAATTTATTGAAAAAGAGAAAAGATTAATACTTTTAAAATATATTTAAATTAAGAAAAGCATTCATGAATCTGCAATTAATGAATCAATCAGTATATATACTTGTATTATGTTTGAAAATTTAAAAAGTAATAAAAAAATTAATGTTAGCAATGGTATGATTAACTGTCTGATCCTTTTGTCTCACACTAACACAAAGAGACAATTATTGTGCAGCATACTTGGTAGATTTGTCTTCAAAATAAGTTTTTAAAATTATTAATCTCTCAAGAATAGCTCATTGAAGGAATCTTTCCTATAGATATTTTGTGACAGGAAAAAAATTTTCTTTACTTTCTTAATTTCAAACTTGAATTTTGTAATTTTCTAAAGTATTTTATTTACTGTAAATTCAGAAATTATTGCGAGGTTTTTATTATTGCGAAATATGCGACTGAGTTGTAAACGCAATAATTTAAACTCGCACTTTGAAATGTTTTATATGAATTAAACAGGATTTTTCTCAAAATCGTAATAATTAAAATCGCATTTTAGTCTGAAATGACAAAATCGCAATAATAAATGCACGCAATAATTTCTGAATTTACAGTAATCAAATGTACAATGGTAAAAGATGATTAACAAAATAATTTTGCATGTTTCTTATTTTTTATAGAATCAGTAGCAAAGGATTCTGAAAGCCAGGAACAGGAAGTAAAACCCACAGAAGGGGAGACTACTGCTCCAACTGAGCAACCTAAAGATGAAACTGTAAAAACTAAACCTGATGAAGGGACAACAGATGAAGGAAAAGCACCAGAGGTTCAGACTCAAGAGGAGACAACCCAAGAAACTAAACAAGAAGGAGAGAAAAAGGAAGCAGAGAAGACTGAAGTAAAGGAGGAAGTAAAAACTGAGGATGGAGAAAAGAAAGAGGATACAGAAGGTGAGAAAAAAGAAGCTGATGGAGCAAAAAAAGTGGATGAAGAAGTGAAAAAAGAAGATGATGAACAAAAGAAAGATGAGGAAGTACAAAAGAAGGAAGAGGAAGGACAGAAGAAAGAAGAGGTAGAACAAAAGACAGAAGAGGGAGAACAAAAGAAAGAAGATGAAGGACAAAAGAAAGAAGAGGAAGGACAGAAAAAAGAAGAGGAAGGGCAGAAGAAAGTAGATGGAGAAGGAGAGAATAAAGGTGATGATGAAGAAGGAAAGGAAGATGGAGATGACAAAAAAGATAAAGACGGAGAGGGGGATACAAACCAAAGTGCTAAAGAGGGTGTTGAAGGTTAGTGTGGTTAATATATATATATTATGTAATTATCTTTTTTGTGATTATTAGATTTTTATTTAATTAGAAAATGCAGTTGTACTGGTTCCAATAGGAAAACTGATCATTTCTGTGTGATTATGAGTTTGCATTTTAAAATTTATGTCCACACTTAATATATTTTAACTGGTTCTTCCTTTTGGTGTACTTAATAAAGATGTTATCATAAGAAAGTAATTTACAGTGCAAAAACACCTCTTTTCCTGAAATATCAGTCCCTTTGAAAAATTACACTTGTAAATATATTCAAATTGATTTTCTGATTGACTGAAATCAGTATTGACATGTATTTATAGATTTTGAACTGATATTAACACTAACCAATATTTTACTACTTTTTCTTTATTTTTATGAAATTTATTTTCCAGAGGAAAAAGAGACAGATGAATCTGAACATAAAAAAGAAAAGAAAAAAGAAGCTGAAAAAACCATTGCAGATGATTTCTTCTATGATTATGATACCTTTGTATCCAAGGCCACTGTATCTGAAGGATCAGGACTTCCACAAGACATGCTTAGTTTACAGTATCCTTTAATTCATATACTATTGAAAACCATTTATTTAAAAATAGAAAATAACAAGCTATTAATTGAACTTGGAATTATTTTTAATTATGGAATTTGCACAATTTCTTGTGCATGAAATTTTTGATAAATTCCATGTTTATTTGGTAATATAATGTTTTGAGCGGTTCAAAACACTTTCCATACAATGTATTTTGTATAGATAGTGTTGTGCTCGGCACAGAGCATTCTATTGAAAATGTACTATCTTCTTTGTAATAGAACGTGTTGTGCTCAGCACAGAACATAATAGTACACAATAAATATGAAATTTATTAAAAATTTCAACCACAAGAAATAATACAAATTCCATAATTAAAAATAATTCCAAGTTCAAATAATAGACTGTTAAATGTAATTTTCAAAAGTAAGGAACATGTTATAAACAGCTAAATTCATTCAACTGTTAGGATCTGCTTCTATATTGTGTTCAAAATTTCTTGTTAGACTAATGGTGAAAAAGTAAGTAAAGAATTTATTTGTATATGTTTCCCAAAATGAATATTTAGCAAGCAGTACCCAAAATTTGTTGAAAGTATAAGGCGTTTTTTTGTTTCTTCTTTCCTTTTAAGCGAGAAATTAATTTCTTGTGAATTGCGGTGCTAGTGATGACATTTTAAGAAGGAAATTGTGTATTTAATTTAAATGGAGCAATAATTCAGAAAGTCTTCAAGTCAGTGGTCATAACCTTTGAATTGAACTTATATGAACAATTATGAATTAAGAAAGAGCGGCCTAACAATATTGAATCTTAAACATAGTATGTATTTTAAAACTCCTTAACAAGTAACTAGATATTCCTTTGGTTATGACTGTACGAAACGTAACAATCTACACTTACTAGATGATCACACTGTCTGTTTTGCTGCTGGTAACCTGGTACAGATACTAGATTTGAATACAAAGGAACAGAAATATTTACGTAGTACCAGTGGTGGTGGTATTGGTGCCATTACAGTAAGATTTATGTTGGCTTTATGTAAATGAGACAGGATAAAAAAAAGATTTCAACCATGAACCATCACATAGATCTGTCATCAGGATAAATATTTAAAAAAAAACCCAAACAAATGCAACATTATGACAAGACATGAACTAAGCAGGTTCATGACTTGCATTGTAGTATTAAAGAACATCAAAAGTTAACAAATGGTTAAATCTATTGAAACTGTGGAAGCTGTTTAAAAAATGCTTACGAATTGATACTTAATTCACAACACGCTTTATTTTTATTGATGAATGTTAATTCAGAAATTATTGTATGTATATAATTAATGCAAATAATGCAACTTTGAGAGCATTCTGATATATAGTACATATATCTGTATGTGGATTTCCCTCAAATTACAATATTAATAATCTAGCATTTGTTCCCAATCTACAAAAAAACTCAATAATAAATGCACCTGATATTGAATGTACAGTTTAATCTGTGTATATTTTATTTATAGTGGTAAAAGAAATTCTATGTTACTTTTTTTAGGTGCACCCAAGTCAGAAATACTTTGCTGTTGGAGAGAAGGGCCACACTCCAAACATTAACATTTTTGAGTACCCTTCACTGAAATTATACAGAATACTGAGAGGGGGAACAGAAAAATCATATGCCTCTCTCAATTTTAGGTAAATATCATCTAAATTGTGCAACTGGGATGTATTATTATATATTGTGGATTTGTTTATATTCATGGATAGATATCAGAAGATGTGGTATGAGTGCCAATAAGAAACTCTCCATTCAAGTCACATTTTTTAAAAGTAAATCATTATTGGCCTAAGTACTGCCTTCAACACAGAGTCTTGGCTCACACCGAACAGCAAGCTATCAAGGATACCCATTTACATTAATTGAGGGAAAATTGTATTTTTATGGATATTTGATTTCATGGGTTTTCATATATAAGCTTATTGAAAATTTGTATTTTGTTGAACTTCTAAATTTGTGGTTCACCTTCAAACACTAAATCAATGAAAATTGTTACCACAAATAATGATAAATCCACAGTAGAACTGTAGAAGTTTAAGTTTCTATATTCTATCTGGTTTTCTGTACCTATAACACTGACAAGCATGAAGCTCTTACCATGTTCAGGCCGTGATTTTAACCTCTTTCAACAAATAAACAGTAAAAATATATGAAGAAGTACATTTTGGGCTCCACATATAATTCTGAAAAATGCAAAGTTTTCAAAAGTTTTTGCTTTTCTTTCTTCCCTTATCTATAAATCAAGGGTTTATATGAATTGGCCCCCAAAAAGAAGTTTTTATATTTGTCAATGATTGAATGATATTGTATACTTATTGACTGGGTATGAGTGGAACAGCAAGTGTATTGTACCGGAGGGGCAACTATTGTCCTGAGGCAAAACCGAGGGCAATAGTTGTATCCGAGGGGAAAATAAACTTACTATTCCATGAATATCCAGTCAGTAAGTGTTTTATTATATTGTAATATATACAGCAGAAACCCAACCATAACGTTTGCTTCATAAATATTCTGAAATGATAAGGATATGTCTTGCACTGACGTCAACCCTAGATACGATAAGGTAAAAAGCAACTTCGTTACTCCCGCCGTATTTTCAAAATCCTCCAATACCGAAGCGGCATTGGAAATTCTGCAAAATATGATGACGCTTGCGGTCAAATAGTTTCATCGAGGTCCAATAGTTGGAAACTATTGACCGGTCCAACAGTTCAACAGTTCAACCCTTGCAATTTGAAAAAATAGTTATAATTATGTGTATTTAGTTTATATAGAAAATGATAACTGAGGTATAATAATTATATTTCAGCCCTGATGGTAACCTGTTGGCATCACAAGGTGGAGATCCAGATTTCATGTTAACATTATGGGAATGGAAAAAAGAACAGACAGTACTTAGATATAAAGCTTTCTCTCAGGATGTCTTTAGAGTTACATTCTCTGCAGACTTGGAGGGTCAGCTTACCACTGCTGGAACATCTCACATCAGGTGATGTTCTGTTTCTGCTACCATGGTTACAGCTCTGTCAGACTTAAATCCAGTAAAATAGATATAAGAATATGTGGTATGAGTGCCAATGAGACAACTCTTCATCCAAGTCACAATCTATAATAGTAAACCGTTGTAGGTCAAAGTATGGTCTTCACTTAATACAGGGACAGACCACAAGTTACCAGCCTAATTATAATCATTGCATTTGTGAAAAACATAAAATAGGTACACAAAAGACAAGAATGAACGATACCTTTGTTAATACTGTAAATTCAGAAGTTATTACAATTTTGACATGACCAACCACAACTGAGATTAATTATTGCAATTTCATAAAAAATCAAATACAGATATGTGCATTAGATATTAGAATCTTGAGTTCTTATTTCATGTATTATTGCAATATTCATCAAGTCACCTTATTTGACATGATAAAAATCAAGCACTACTGTTTGAATCTACAGTAATTATAAAGTTCATTCACATAAATATTCTAGTCTCAATAGTAAATACTGATTCAATATGTACTGCTTAATTAAAAAACAACTTTTTATTATGGTAAACTTTTTTTAGGTTCTGGAAGATGGCTGACACCTTTACTGGTCTCAAACTACAAGGACAGTTAGGAAAGTTTGGTAGAACAGAGATAACTGACATTGAAGGTTATGTTGAACTGCCTGATGGGAAGGTTTTATCTGGTGCAGAATGGGGTAACATGTTACTGTGGGAAGGAGGTCTGATTAAGGTAGAGATCACCAGGAAAGGAAAGAAGCCCTGTCACCAAGGTCCTATAGAACAGATCTTACTGGATGAAGGGGAGTTAATTACGGTTGGCAGTGATGGCTGCATAAGGGTAATTACAATCTTACATATGATGTAAGCAATTTGTATTCTTAATTTCTTAATAAATGTCAACATTGTTAGATGGAGGAAGATTCACTACGTGCAGTTTTCATTAAAACAATACCTGTGTTTTGTTAAACCTTAAAAAAGGTGTTATCTTTTAATTACAGTCTTTTTTTTGCTTAAAATAATAACTTTCCTCAATCATTTTAAAAATATTTTTCTTTTCAAATGCATTTTATCAAGAGAGTCAATTAAATATTGAATTTGAATCCTGGTATCTATGATGAGTTTATTTACAACCATTGGGTCGATGCCACTGCTGGTGGAGATTTATTTCCCCGAGGGTACCACCAGCCCAGTAGTCAGCACGTCTGTTTTGACTTGAGTTATCATTGATATGTTCACAATTATAAATTAACTATTAACAAAACTTCAAATTTTTGAAATACTAAGACTTTTCTTCTGCAGGAATAGATTACCTTAGCTGTTTTTGGCAAACCTGTTTGTAGAAAAATGCGTGTCTGGGGTAAATGTTAAATTTGAATCCTGGTATCTATGATGAGTTTATTTACAACCACTGGGTCGATGCCACTACTGGTGGAGATTTATTTTCCTGAGGGTATCACCAGCCCAGTAGTCAGCACGTCTGTTTTGACTTGAGCTATCATCGATATGTTCACAATTATAAATTAACTGTTAACAAAACTTTGAATTTTTGAAATACTAAGACTTTTCTACTGCAGGCATAGATTACCTTAGCTGTTTTTGGCAAAACTGTTTGCAGAAGAAATGCACATCTGGCTTAAATATTAAATTTGAATCCTGGTATCTATGATGAGTTTATTTAGTAATTTATGCATTTATTGGTATGCCATTTTAAGACTATCAGTTTATACATTTTTTAGGTGTGGGATTTTGAGAGTATTGACACAGCTGATGCTACTGATGACTCAGCTACTTTTGAAATGGAACCAATGAATGAACTGAAAGTAGGACATGATGTAAATCTCAAGTCAATATTAAAATGTACAGATGCAGAAAATGAGATCACAGTTTGGTATGCACAGGTTAGTATACATGTAGAATTTAAAAACTGTATGTAAATGTTATAATTTTGACAAATTAAAGTCAACCTGCCAAAAAAAGAATAATAGACTTGAGAACACTTCTTAAAACAATTTCAAAACGTGACCATCATAATTGGATCAAAAGCTTTCTAAGAAATGTTTGTATTAGGAAAAAATGTGTACTTCTATAAGGAATGGAGAATAAGTTTATTATTTTTTGTGAATTTAATGTATTTCAGGATGCTAGTGGTGGAATCTGGAAGTTAGATTTATCCTTCTCCCATACATCACCTGCTCCAGAGAAAATGTTCACTTATCATGCTGGTGCTATTTTAGGCTGTGATATTTCACCTGAGAGCCACTTGGTTGCCTCTACTGGAGTAGATCGTAAGTTTGGCAATCAGTTATTGTATTTATTCTCATTTGTAAGATCTTTGACATCTAGATCCAAATTCTCACAAACCTCTGCTCTGGCCCATTTAATATAGAGGGAGATGCTTTCTTGTACTTCTTGTTGATGATCTCCCCGATTTAGATAAAGATCAGCAATAAAAGACCTGTGCCTTTTATTTTGGTTCTGTCAAGCACATGTAAAATTTTTGTAAAGGATTGAATTCAACACATCCCTGAGTAAACCATGTATCAGGGTTAAAGGATTGAATTCAACACATCCCTGAGTAAACCATGTATCGGGGTTAAAGGATTGAATTCAATACATCCCTGAGTAAACCATGGTTCAGGGTTTTGTTGACATACTATACTATGCTTTTTGAATTAAAGGGGTAGAGAATAATTTATAAACATATATATTTTTATATTTTATATATATTTCTGAATTTTAAGTTACCAAGTTGTGCATTATTATGGATTTTACAGTATTTCAGATTTTATAGACTAAGGGGTCATCCATAATTGTCAACCATTTTCCAAAGTGTACAAAACGTACACTTTTTCAGACCTCCCACCCTCCCTCAAAAAGTGTACATCAACCATTTTCAGATTTCAAGAGAGGAATCAATCATTCTTAATAAAAGAAGATCCTGTTTATTATATTTTAGTTTAATATAGAAATTTGCATTGAAAATAAACTAAAACATATCTGACTGTGACATCTACATGTATCTGTGATGCTTGTGTTTTGTTAGAATAAAGAGTTCAAAGATTAGTGTTTCCCCTATCACACAGTGGGAACTCCATTGAAAAAGGGCACCTAGAGCATGCAAAAGATTAACAAAAGGGCACATAAACTATGCTAAGAATCAAAGAAAGGGAAATGCATGGTTATATTGCATTGGTAAAGTATGGACTGACAGTTGTTGATGGAATCAGAGCTCAAGACAGCAATCAATAAAAGTGTAATGTTTTAAAACATTTTAAGTTTTTAAATTTCCTGCCTGTATTTCTATTTAAAAGGTCCCTGTAAATATGCCATTGATGGCACTATTATCGTTTATGTATATATACCACAGTGTAGATACTATTCTGTACGCTATCCGGAAGTCTCGATTTTCGAAGCGAGGATTTCCAACTGGCTAACAAAACGGTTTTGTTTCGGTGCTTTTTCTCATCATTTGTTTACTCCTATATCTATAAAGTGCTTTGCACATCTCCAATGTATGTATATCATCATAAATATGAGTAACTGTAACAAAAACGTGCATTAGAATATAAAATATACGTGTGCATCACACCAACTTCATAGACAAAAGTGAAATCGATAGACAATTTTGCTCTCGTAATACAAAGCAAATAATCTTTTATTGCAAATATTTGCATCAGTTTACAGTTAAATATATACTGTTTCAATATGCTTACCGTATTTAAGTAGAATGTTCGTATTTCAAATAAAAATATGTTTTCCTTGAGGATCCCAAAATAGATTACTGTACGATCAGTCTAAAACTGACTGTATTCTAGAAGCGATTTCAGATTTTTTGTCTGTACGACCAGTCGTGATTTTGAAGAAAAAAAACAACGGCAATTTGAAGGTATATACATGTACGTGTCTATGTGATATTATGAACTGTCCATGGAACTATAACGTGTAATTTCTTTCTTTAGACAATACAAATATATTTCTGATGATTTTTGTAGACGGGAAAATAATTATATTTTTGTTCCGTCAGTCTTATTTAAAATCACATGCATAAAAAGCAATACATGATTCGCTTGTTGACTTTGTATTAGTGTGTCGTTGCAGTTATCTGTTTAGCTATTACATTTCTAAAGACTATTTACACCGTCTACCGTTGACCAATTGGTGATAACATACATCAAGCTTGTCTCTTTTAAAGTTACAATAAATAGATTGAGAAAGCTTTGTTTAAAAACTTTAGGTATTGATGAAAGAATTAACGAAATAATACCCCGCCACTTCTATAGTCCATGTTTTGGAAAAAACAAACCACCAAAAAAAAAACTAAATTATAGGTGCACAGAGGCATCATTTAATAAAGAATATGAGGAAGTTTTATTAATATATGGTAAGTTTTTGAAAGTTGCGTATAGTAAATGGGTACCACCCAATAAGGTAGTGGAAAAGTCCTTATCATGGAAATAGAAAACTGCTTAATTTTCGAAAAATCAAAATAAGAGGTTCACAATTGAATTAAATGATTAGGAATCTGAAAAAGATTCATTAAGTTATGACAAGTGTCTGAAGGAAGTTGTGGATATAAAAAAAAGGTACGCCCAATATAAGGCTATGACAAAGTCCGTATTTTAGATATAGAAACATCAAAAATATTTTTACCAAAAATTCGAAATAGAAGGTCCATAATACATTCATTGATTAAAAATGGAGCAATTTTAGAAAATTTTTAACGTTTTGGAGTTCCCAGTTGGAAATACCTGATGGGTGCCCCATATAATGCAATGTCCGTATCTTATATAAGGAAACCCCATAAAAGATTTTTAATAAAATTCGAAATACATTCCTTTTTTTATATAAATAAGGCCGTTAATTTTCTCGTTTGAATTGTTATACATTGTCATTTCAGGGCCTTTTATAGCTGACTTTGAGATATTGGCTTTGCTCATTGTTGAAGGCCGTACGGTGACCTATATTTGTTAATGTCTGTGTCATTTTGGTCTCTTGTGGACGGTTGTCTCATTACAATCATACCGCATCTTCTTTTTTATATTATCATTTATGATACGGAATCCGAGAAAAATAATTAATAGTTATACCAGTGACAGATTCAAGAAAAATATGATCCGGCGGTTTGAAACCCTCTTTTAACTATCAATGCATTTGTATGGGAACATATATTTGGAATCCTCTTTTCTCCTGGATTGGACCCCCTCTCCATTTAAAAATGTCTGGAAACCCCAATGTATATTAAGTCAACTGTGGTTTATGAGGAGATGTGCTTACAAAACCGGCTAAACATGTTGTACCGGTCCAACGGACGAACGGAAATACGGACTTTATTATCACTATAAACCACCGCTTTACAAGGTGGTGTACAATTGAGTGTGAAAAAGACAGATCTTCATCCAAAACAAAGTGAAGGAACTGTGATCAATTATAGGCTACAGTACGGCCTCGAATGTTTGTAAATACATGCATTTTTATATAACAATTAAATCTGTGTGTTTGTACAATTTTAAGTATAACGGAGGACATTTCTGAAACTTATATAAACAACAAACCTTCCTCTTATTTTAGCAACATTCAAACATCCTTATACTTAATGTAGTAAGCGAGTACACCCTATCAAGCTAAAACATGTTTGATAAGTTTTCAGGATGTGAATTTATTGAAATACATTTGTGTTATTTAGAAAAATGCCATCTTCTAATATATCGTAAATAACTTGAAATCACCACTCGAATACAGTGAAATAAAGACTGATCATACAGTTTCAAAATATACAAGCGAGACTGATCGTACAGTGAGAAATTCAAACAAGTGTAATTTTCTTATTTCTGGCTTCAAAGATCTGGCTGAAACTTTTACCACCACTTAAAATATACCTTATGTAGTTAATTAAGTCTGGTTTTTACGTTAATTTGCACAGTAAGGGTGCAAAACGATTGTTTTAGGTTCACCGACTGATTTTCCTTAGTGATGCACTTGAAAATCTCTTGATTAAGGCAAAGATACGAATAATGAATGTGCTAAATTTAATTATAAACCATTTGTGAATATCGATGTCAGCTGAATTAATCATTAAGCAATGTACAGATGAACATCTTACCGTTTAATAAAGTATATCCAACAAATTTAAAATGTGATCCAAAAAGTTCTCGCTTCGAAAATCGCGACTTCCGGATAGCGTACAGAATAGTATCTACACTGTGTATACTGTAAGGTGTACATATATTGGATAATTTTTAAGGTTGAGGTTAAACTTCATATGGAGGTGCTCCTAATTAAAGGAGGCTTATACTAAGAAAAATAAGTCTACTTTCGTTTTATTGGTTTACTGTTTTGGAATACATTACAAGGAAATTAATCGAAGGACCAGTTCAAAATCTTTTCACAAAATGGTGTCTTGTCAAAATCAAAACATTCAAAGAATTTAGTGTTTCCATCAGTTTTGTTAATTAAACAGAGTGAAACGATAACGATTTATAATAAAGCAGGTGAAATTGACAATCAGGGGTTCTGAGAAATGTTTTTACAAGTTTACATTTTTGAAAGATTTAGTTTTCATATGATTTGATCTTTTAATCGTTCAAACCGGATTGAGGAGAATTATGATATCGAAATATATATCATCAAGTGAAAATAATAAAGAAGAAATAAGAAGAGAAACACACCCAAGCCAATTCTCCATTTTATACATCGACCTTCCCTACGGAAACGAAATAAATTCTGCAAATAAAAAAAAAAAGCGTACGGTAAAAATGTTGCTTTTTTAACCCCCTCCCCCCAAGTGTACGTTTTGTACACTTTGGACAATGGTTGACAATTATGGATGACCCCTAAAACAAATGTAGGAAAAATTAATTGTACATATTATGGTGATTATTCTTTTTAAATTATCAGAGAATAAAAGACAAGTAAAAGATTGTTCTTAATTTTTCAGAAACTGTGAGATTGTTTGATTATGTTCAGAGAAAACAGATTTGTGAGAAGAAGTATGCCTCTAAGGGTTCAGCATTGTTATGGGCACCTAAACTTGTAAGTATAGATATAAGTTGGAGGGTCATTTATGACTCACTTTCAAGAAATATAGAAAATGTGGTAATTTCACTCTAGCAAATTTTATATATGTGAATGCATTTGTATATGACTTATTATTTATCTTTGAATTGAACATATATGGTCAAAAGTTAATATCATCGATTCTTTGATTCATGAATGTATCCATTGATATTGTATGGCAGGTTAATTTTATGGGGTGTAAATTTTCGCTAATTTTTGCGGATTGAACAAAATCGCCAATTTAAAAGTTTACATGCAAAGGTATTTAAATAAAAGTTTTGAATCGGCCAATATGATAACCGCCAAAATATTTCGTATACCTTACTCAATGAATATCACGAAATTTTATACTTGCAAAATAACTCACTGTACGGTATTTGAATATTTCTAAGATAGACAAAACATTTAATCATTTCAGGTGGATACTAAATGTGCTACAGTGATTGCTGGGTTCCAGGATGGAGTAGTGAGAGTTCTGGCCATCAAACAATTGGATGAAGAATCTTTACATAGCAAACGACATAAAAACTCAGTTGAACTTGACATTATACAGGCTTTCAAACCTCACAGCAAATCTGTCGTATCTATAGCAACTGATCATGCTGGAGAAATTCTAGCCACTGGGGTAAGACTTGTAATAAATCTGTCGTATCTATAGCAACTGATCATGCTGGAGAAATCCTAGCCACTGGGGTAAGACTTGTAATAAATCTGTTTTATCTATAGCAACTGATCATGCTGGAGAAATCCTAGCCACTGGGGTAAGACTTGTAATAAATCTGTCGTATCTATAGCAACTGATCATGCTGGAGAAATCCTAGCCACTGGGGTAAGGCATAAGATATATCTGTTGTATCTATAGCAACTGATCTTGCTGGAGAAATTCTAGTCACTTGGGTAAAAATAAAATAAATGTTGTTTTTATAGCAACCAATCATGCAGAAGAAATTTCATAAAAACTACAGATTAAATTTTACAAAAATAATGACAAGAAATAGAAATGAAACATATCAGTAACATTAATAAATATCTTAATCTTATCATAGAGTATAGTTTAGAGATAAGTAATGTTGATTGTATTTTCAGGGTGAGGATAGTACAGTATTCTTTATGAATATCAATGGATTGTCATATGAACCTATAGGATTTGTACAAGTGCCAGCACCTGTAAGGAAAGTTCAGTGGTCACCTGGTAGATTTGTAAGTTTTACAGTTATATGCAATTTTGTATCTACTTAACTTTTTTTTATTTCATTCTAATGCAACATTTTACAAGCTTATACAATAAATCAATCATTTTAATTTGCAATATTGAAAACTACTGCAACAAAATGTGAAGCATGGGAACATCTAGTCAATTCATTGCACTGTTTTCTTTAAAATTTTATGTGAACATTAAATTATTGATGATCTGTATTTAACTATTAAAGAGAATTATTCACCTGCAAAAATATTTACCGAGATGTAAAATTTCATTAGATATGCTCCATATAAATTTTTATAATTTATGAACTAAAAACTATTTTAGACAAAAACATACTAGTATTACTCATGAATTATTTATTTTATTTTTCAGAAAAGGTCAACATTATTGGTATTTTGTGAAGAAGGTTATGTGGTAGAGATTGATTCACCAGAGGGAGCTAAGTTTGACACTTCCCATACATATCACATCACAGGCTTGCCCATGAAACAGTACCAGTTTAAAAGTGTTAAATCTAAAGTTCGAGTGAGTAAATAGTTGTCATTAGGAATTAAATAATAAACCTACAAAATGATATTTTTTAATTTTCAAAAGTGATACATTTTAAATATTTTTTGGCGAAGATTGCTGTCCAGCCTGTGAAGACAGTGCACAACAAGTTACTTTGAGCACTGTCACAGATTTGATTCCTCCTGTGATTAAGATGAAGCAACCTGCCAATATTTGGTTAACTGTTAACACAAAAAGATGTTTTGTAGTACAAAATGTTTTTTTTAGTGATTGACAAAAAATACATTATTTTACTTTTAAATTTGGACAAAAATGGATTACTATGAAAATTGATACATGGACACTATTGTCAGTTGTTTATCCTTTACAACTGTTATTAGCCAAGAGTTTCATATATTTGATTTAAAGTAATGAGGATTTAAGTCTTTAGGCACTTAGCAATACATGATTGTAACATACAATCTTGACTTCAAGTGAATATTTAGTTGATTTTAATGACACAGAAGCAAATCCTTTCGCAAAGTGAAAAATTTCAAATTACAACAAATATTGTAAGGTTGGTTGTTTATGTTAAGATTAGGATGGGGGTGCATTGGGCACCTTGCACCTCCTACTCCCTAAAAAATAGGTGTCTGTTAGTTTCTTCTAGAGCTTAAAAGGTGGGCTTATCGTACATTAAATAATGATATATTAACCAAAATTAGATATACATGCATTGTATTTAAAATGAACTGCTTTTCTACAGCATGAAGAAGACCTAGAAAAAAAGAGAATAGAAGAAGCTGCAAGAAAGAAAAAAGAAGAAGACGACAGAAGAAGAAGAATTGAGAGAGGATTAGAAACAGAATCTGAGCAAGGAGATGAACCAGGTACTAATGATTAAAAATTGAGAATAGAAATCGGGGAATGTGTCAAAGAGACAAAAACCAGACTAAAGAGCAGAAAACAGGCTAGCAATGGGTATTAAAAACAGCAATAAAATCCTGTACCAGGAAGAAGGCTTCAGCTGGCCCCAAAACAAAAATGTGTACTAGTTCACTGAAAATGGACGTCACACTAAACTCTGAAACATATCAATGAACAAAAATCAGAAAACAGAACATACTAGAGTAACAAATCCCATAGATGTGACAAATTAAAAAAAGTGTTGGGGTTAAACATGTTTTTATATAACTTTGGATGGGTGGATTCGTATATGATCTTATTTTTGAAAAAAATCTTTTTTACTGTATTTTAGAAGAGAAGAAAGAAAAAGAACCTGAATGGCACCCTTATATCCCAGAGGAAGCAAGTCCTATATTAACTGGATATTACAGTGAAGAAGGCAAATTCTGGCTATCTATGGTGAGTCATTATTGTCTGGGTCTTAGTATATTTTTCAGTCAGTTTAGATAATTTTTACATATAAATTCAGTAGGATTCTTACATTCTAGAATTTAAAGATGAGATACTTATTTTTTTCAATGACACTTAACAGGTCAAAACTGATCCTATACAACACTTCATATTCTAATCTGATTGAAGACATAAACAATCAGCAAATGTGGGAAAAAGGGAAAAAAAGCTAATTTATTTACCAGATTAATATTTTAGAAATTTCAATTTCAAATTTCATAGGAAGATCAGTGGTTAAATTCTGGTTACTGTGAATTGATTTATTTTCGTGGGCATTAATTTTCTTCGATTGAGGAATTTTTGTGGATATTTAATTTCATGGTTTTGCAAATCTCTGCATGCAAAGCCTATAGAAAATTTGAAATTCGTTGAACATTTGAATTCATCTTTCACCTATTCCCTTGAAACCCATGAAATAATTAATAATGAATCCACAGTATTAGTTTCTAGAAAATTACAACTCAGAATATAAAGATAAAATTGAATTTATCCCACTGGAAACATGTATACACTAAAATCTACAAACTTTATCAATGTGAACTGTAAATAAAATAACCTACCAGGTATTTTTTTGGAATTTGCTTTCTTAAACACCAATATTAATTTTAGGGAGAGTTTGATGCTGGTTACCTGTATGAGT
Organism: Mytilus galloprovincialis; assembly: GCA_037788925.1. Classification (NCBI taxonomy): domain Eukaryota; kingdom Metazoa; phylum Mollusca; class Bivalvia; order Mytilida; family Mytilidae; genus Mytilus; species Mytilus galloprovincialis. Next base: position 85,158,352 of record CM075333.1, on the reverse strand, counting down.
GTAAATTTATGAATGAAGCAGAGAAGTCTGGGTTACCAGAAGAAGTACATGATGAGCCAATCAGATATGTCCCTGTTTTAGAATCAGATGATATTCCTATACACAATATTACATTTAGGTAAATATTTCTATGATTGCACTCAAATCTTAGAGATCACATAGTTGAAGTAAACAATGACAAAGTAAATTTTTTTTACCATAGTTTGTAAACAATTGCGAAAAAATATGAAAATTTGTTAGATTTTTTTTTAATGTATTTTAATATTTAGTTATTCAAAGTGCAATTTATTTCATACTGTCATTTTCCTATGCTTTTAGTAGATTAAAAGCAAATGAACAAAAAAAAATCTCAAAATTAGGACTACAAGACCCTGCAGTATTTGATTGATATATATCTTTAATTTTTCAGCAATAATGGTAAACAAGTATTATTTGGAATGGAAGATGGAGCCATAAGGATTCACAGTGTTGATGTAGCTTTTGATATATCAACCCTTAATTTCTTCTGGCAACTGAATATCCATGACAATAACTATGGTCATCTGACTGGTCTAAAACTAGGTTACGATTCATTAAGTTTGATATCAGTAGGTGCTGATGGAAACTTCTTCATGTTTGACGTGATGACACAAGAAAACCTGGACAAGAAAATAGCAGAAGCAAAAGCTAAACTACCATCAGCAAAGGTTAGTTTGTTTACTAATATTTTTTTCATATAATTAGATTTTTTTTAAGTAGGTTGAGTATCAATTTTGATTTTTTTCTGGTTTATTCTAACTTAAGATTTTAATGCTTTACAAAATTCAAATTTCTTATAGATTTCATCAGTTAAAAGTCTTAAAACTATTTGTTTATTTCTGCAGAAGAAAGACGATGACAAAGTTGGAGATGATATTGATGATCCTTCAGCTTACAGGTAGGCTTTACAATCATGACAATATTTTTGTTTCACAAATGGTTTATTAACACATTTTATTTCGATTGATTTACATAAATTATGTTCATTATATTTGCTTTCTTAATTCTTAAAAATGTTGCTGAGGTAGCAGTGTAAAAAAAAAATTTACCGAATTAATTTTATTCCTATATTGGGGCTTTAAATTGGATTGGCTTATACCTAATTAAGAGTCCACTTCAGTATAGAACATTAATATTCAATTCTGGACATAAAAAGCTGGTGGGACTCTTCTTGAAATGAGCATTTTATGAATTTTCAGTATTGAAGATGCCAAACAGAAAGCTGAGTATGACAAAATGATGAAACTGGCTGAGGAAAAGAAAAGGGAAGTTAGAAGACAAATTTCTAAGTTCAGGAGACAGTTCAAGGGACTATTAGAGAAAAACGAAGGTTTACCAATAAATATACAACTAAAGAAGGAGGTAATTGCATATAACACCTTGTTATTGACATTGGTATTATAAATCTGTAGAGTTTATAAAGTGACATTTAATGTTATTTCAAAATTTTTGGGAGACATCAGGTTAACATAACTTATATTTTACACTTGAATGGTTGTAGACAAAAATTTTCTGGTATAGGATCAGGTATAGTCTATTTACCTGGCATCTCTTCAGTCAGCATATATATTAAATAGTCAAATACGTATTAGAGTATTATTAGTAACACAGTGTGCAATTGTCCTAATTAGAGCATTTATCGGGTGAATAAAATTTATATCAGGTGATGAGAAGCCAAACCCGATATGAAATTTATTGACCCGATAAATTTCGTATTAGGACAATTACACACTGTGTATCGAATTTATCCTGATTTTGGTTATATTACATATTATATTCAAATTCAATTATTAGAACAATTTCAACCAAATATTTAATCTAAAACTGTGAAAAATAAAAATAAAAAAGGACCATAAAGCAATTTTTTTTTATTAGGTCAATGGTATAAGGGAGATGCTTCCAATTGATGTAATAAAAAAATTGTACTGAAATATATTAGGACAATATCAGCCAATCAAATTGGAAGAAATTACTCTAAATCAGGATGAATATGTATTACACCCTTAGTTTAATATTTGATAAATGTATTTGGAATTGAACTTTGAATTATAAAGAGTCATTATTTTTCAGGAATTTGAAATGGACAGAGAAATCAAGGAAGAATTGCAAAAACAGAGAGATGAAAGAATAGAAATTGTAAGGAAGGAATTAGCTTGGGAATCTGAGAAACAAAGAATAGCCCTAGAAAAGCTCAGGAAAAGGTAACAATGACTACAATAATCTATTAATTAAATACAAGAGTATGTGGAATGAGTGCCAATGAGACAACTCTCCATCACAGTCATGAATTTATAAAAGTAAACCATTAAAGGTTAAGGAAAGGGCATCAATATGGAGTCTTGGCTCACAACGAACAACAAGCCCCCAAAATGACTAGTGTAAAACGAGAAAACAGTCTTATCTATATAAAAAAAATTGGGAAACGAGAAACACTTATGAACCACATCAACAAACAACAACTACATAACATCAGATTCATTGTCTTACTAATGTTAGGTTTGATGCTAACTTTAGTCTCAACATTATAAAGTTGCAAACTATATTATTGTTTCTTTTCTTAGAATATGTTATTATGTAGTTAATTGTTACTTAAAGTTTGTGTCATGAATACTATTTTCATTCAGGTATATTTTTAAGTCAATTGATTATCTTGTATACTTAAGGTAGATCATAAGTAAATGTTTTCTGAGACAGAATTTTCTTATAATTTGCCAAAATGAAAATTTTACTATGCTTTTTAGCTCACCTGACCTGAAAGGTCAAGTGAGCTTTTCTCATCACTTGACGTCCGGCGTCCGTAAACTTTTACAAAAATCTTCTCCTCTGAAACTACTGGGCCAAATTTAACCAAACTTGGCCACAATCATTCTTAGGGTATTTAGTTTAAAATATGTGTCCGATGACCTGGCCATCTAACCAAGATGGCCACCATGGCTAAAAATAGAACACTGGGGTAAAATGTATATTTTGGCTTATATCTTTAAAACCAAAGCATTTAGAGCAAATCTGATGGGGTAAAATTGTAGATCAGGTCAAGATCTATCTGCCCAAAAATTTTCAGACGAATCGGATAACCTGTTGTTGGGTTGCTGCCCCTGAATTGGTAATTTTAAGGAAATTTTGCAGTTTTTGGTTATTATCTTGAATACTATTATAGATAGAGATAAACTATAAACAGCAATAATGTTCAGCAAAATAAGACCTACAAATAAGTCAACATGACCAAAATTGTCAGTCAACCCCTTAAGGAGTTATTGCCCTTTATAGTCAATTTTAACAACTTTTTCGTCATTTTTTGTAACTTGTACAAAAATCTTCTTCTCTGAAACTACTGGGCCAAATTTAAACTTACTTGGCCACAATCATAATTGTGGTATATAGTTTAAAAAAATGTGTCCGATGACCCCTACCTACCAAACAAAATGGCTGACATGGCTAAAATTAGAACATAGTGGTAAAATGCAGTTTCTGCTTTATATCTTTGAAACTAAGACATTTAGGGCAAATCTTTCAAGATTTAAATGTCCATCAGAATAAGATCTATCCCCTCGCAAATTTTCAGATGAATCCTACAACCCGTTGTTGGGTTGCTGCCCTAAAATTGATAATTTTAAGGAAATTTTGCAGTTTTTGGTTATTATCTTAATTACCATTATATAAAGAGATAAACTGTAAACAGCAATAATGTTCAGCAAAGTAAGATCTACAAATAAGTCAACATGACCAAAATTGTCAGAGAACCCTTTAAGGAGTTATTGTCCTTTTTAGTCAATATTGAACAACTTTTCGTCATTTTTGTAACTTGTACAAAAATCTTCTTTTCTAAAACTATGGGCTAAATTTAACCAAACTTAGCTACAATAATTACTAGGGTATCTCTTTTAAAAAAGTGTCTAATGACCCCGCCTACCAACCAAGATGACCGACATCAGTAAATACAGTAACAGGTGAGCGACACAGGATCTTGAGAGCCTCTAGTTTCAAAAATATAATAAAAAGTATGGATCATAGTGCTATTTTTCAAGCTATGAGTCGTTGAAAATTGCCTTAATTTGGTTAGTTTGTTCATGAAAAAACACATAAGAGTACATACAAACAAATCTATGAGATAGAATTTTGAATTAAATTATGTGAAGATAGGTTTCATAATATGTTTTAAGAAAATAAAAAGAAAACATGGTGTCACTGAACTTGTTTTCTTGCCACAAGTAAAAATAAAAAATTTCCCTATTGGCCCAGTAGAAATTTTGTACTCAAAGAGTTTAACCAATCACAATGCTTTGGTGTTCACTTTTGAAAATATTTCCCATAATGCATTAGCAAATTGAAATCCGAAGAGCATTTACTATAAATTTAGCTTTTACAGTCATACAAGTTATATGAATAGCTGAACTTTGTAAGACTTCACCACAATTTAGGAAGTGTTTGTGGTGACAGAATGAAAGCTGTAATTATGAAACCCCTTAAATGGCTCATTTGAAAAAAATGATTTTAAAAACCAAAAAGGTTGATATTTGTTAAAATATTTTGAATAATACAAAAAAATAACAAGTTTTCTTTATATAAGTAAACTGTCTAACCATAAAATTGCAAATCTGTTTCCAAATTTGCTGATTTGGGCAAATAACGAGACCAATTTTGTACTGTGATTGTACAATCCAAGATGGCGCTATATCATGAATCTACCCTAAGAAACCATTTATTTTGCATAAATTGTTATATTTGAAAATATTCTGTGTTTTGTTTTGTATTTGTAAAAGATATATCTTGATATAATTAGAATTTCCATAATTTATGTGTAAAATTATAGTTTTTCAATCATTGGTTTTTGGAATGGAGCTTGGCCTTAACCTTGTTGATATCACACTGATATATAAGTATCATATTTATTCATCTTTATATTATAAAATAAAGTACTGGTGAGATGAATGTATGTTTTAAAGATATTTATATTTGCTCTTTGTTCTGATTTTACACACTACATTTATAATAACATTTTGATACTTTGATAGATATAAAGATGTAGTAGAATGTGAGAGAATTGTTGTCAAAGCTTTTGAAACCAGTCATGAGGTTGCCAGTTTTAGAGCAGCCAAATTATCCGATGATTTCTATCATATGAAGGCTGAGTTTGAGAGGAGGAAAACTAACATGACTAGAGACGACCTGACAAGAGACCCTACTAGGGAATTAATGACAGGTATTTAGGTTTATTTGAGAAATTTTATTTCTATTATCTGCCAGACTGTATAAGTATTTAAAACGTCAGACACTTGAGGATGATAATAGAACATCTTACTCCACAGGCTCTTACATTTTTTATGCCCCACCTACGATAGTAGAGGGGCATTATGTTTTCTGGTCTGTGCCTGCTTTTGTTTGTTTGTTCGTCTGTTCTTCCCGCTTCAGGTTAAAGTTTTTGGTCAAAGTAGTTTTTGATGAAGTTGAAGTCCAATCAACCTTAAACTTAGTACACATGTTCCCCATGATATTATCTTTCTAATTTTAATGCCAAATTAAAGTTTTTACCCTAATTTCACGGTCCACTGAACATGGAAAATGATAGTGCAAGTAGGGCATCCGTGTACTATGGACACATTCTTGTTTATTATTTGTACTATTGTCGGAGTCAAGTATATATCTGTCTTTTTAAACTGTTTTAAAAAAATTCTGTCAAAGAGTGCTGCACCCGTCCTCAATAAGTGCACTGGAATTACATAAATTACTCTTGTATTATTTTCTGTTGCAAAATATTCACAATACTAAATGCATGTGTTAAATTTTGTTCTTTAAGTATGTAATTAATGAAGTCAATATCATCACTATCTTAAAGATGTCTAAAAAAAAAAACAAAAAAATAGTTTGTGAGTTGATAATAAACTATTCAATATATTTGTTTGAAGGTCAGACAAGGTTGACTGAGATGGGGACTGATGCAGGAGGTAAACAAGATGATGCAACAGCCAAAATAGCCACTACTACCACACTGAAAGGTAGCATGGGTGAACGTATCACAAAAGCTCTAGGCAAAGTGGAGGAAAAGAAGAAAAAGAGAGCACAAAGAAGGGCTCAGGTATTTAATGTTTACTTTTAGGTTATACTTGTTGTATCCTAAAAAACCTTAATGTAACAGAAAAATTATTTTTCTTCTTGATAATGGCAAGGAACAGTACTAGTTACAGCGTTCAATTGTCAGAATTAACAAATTTGATGCAATATTGTTTTCTAGTATCTGATTTTTTTTAAAACCTTCTAGGTTTTGTAGAATATAAGTTGGTAGATAAGGATTTTGAAAATCTTCTTGTTACAGATAAACTTTTGAACAAGTTTAACTAACAATATAAAAAAAAAGTAGATGTGTTCTTTTGCCTATGAGACAACTATATGCCACAGTTATAATAAAACTAATGTAAGCAATCCTCTCCTTATCGAAGGTTAATGGCAGAATTGGGAAGTTAAAAGTGGTTGTTTCCATTCCTATTTTCATTTTTGGGTCATGATTTTTTCACATGCTTTTTCCATTATTTACTATGATGACAAACTTCTATTTGCAGTGGGATGATTTATACAGTACCAAACCAGAAGATGATTTTGAAGATCCAAACGATGTGGCCTCTATTAAAGAAGCTAAAGATAACATGGGCTACTTCAATCTAAAAACAGCAAAGGATTATATTGTACCAGACCATCTGAGGATGAATGTAGAAAAAGCTAGAGGAAGATTACTTGTGTTGAAAGATCTGGTTAGTGATAGTTTTCTATACTCTATGTTTTCAGATTTATATAGGTGTAATACCACCATTGATTTCCCCCTATTAGTTTTTGTTAAATTTGCACTTTTCAAAAAAATATGCAGAATGTATCTTTGTTTCAAATAAAGAAATACTTGGCATGAGTAAAGTTTTATCCTGTCCAGTACTATAGAAAAAAACTCGCATAACATTTCATTGCATATAAGAAAATAACCATCACTGGAAGTTAACCAATCAAATTTCTCCCCTTATTAAACCTGTGTACAAGCTTTAGTAACTATTTAACTTCAAGTTTACAAAATTTTCTATAGAAAGCCCAAATAAAAAAATAATGGTGCTCTGAAATACCCAAGACATATGTTTATGAAACAGAAATGTGTTACTGCAATGAAATGTAATTACCTACTGTCAAATTCAAGGGATTTTTTTTTGTGGATTTATTCGTATACAACCGGATGTAACGTACCATGATTTGGTGGTATTACCATGATTACACCTATATAACTATACAGTGTAATTGTTTAGATTGAGTAGTTAGAGACTAGAAATTATATACAAGTCAGTTCCCTTAAATTTGCTGAAAAGTGTAATATTATTCCAAATCTAAATTGTAGGTTGTAATATAATTTTTGAGATTAATGGTGATCAAAATTTCATCTTTTTTAATAACAATAAATAGTGGATTATAATTCCTTGGTAAATAAAACAAAACCTTGTCGGCAGAATTTGATAATTTTATACAAATACATAGATATTAATCACTTTTAGAGAAAACCAAATTGTAACAATAGCCAATTAAAGATTCTCCCATGAACTGAACATGTACTAAATAATAGATTATTTGATTGATTGATAATTTTAACTTTGATATAAGGTAAGATCAGAATATTCCCATTGTTTTCGTTCTCAATGAATTTATTGCTCATTAACCTTACATAACCTTACATAACCTTCTGTTTTGCAGATTCATGAATATAAATATAACTTCAATCTCAAACTTCTATCAATAAGAGACAAAAAGATACAAATAATTGAAGAGATTAAAGATGTTGTATGTAACTTAAAAGAAGTACATCAGAAGTTAGAGGAGACAAAGCGTAAAACCATCCCACCGGTACCAGAGATGCAATTATGTGAAATGCCTGAAAAGTAAGTCATTCAATATAATCCACAACATACATAAAGAAAAAGATTTTTGATAAATTCAAATTTATCTTTATTATTTTAGGATATTTTCTAAGATTTACCTATGTTTTTAGTTTTAGTTATATGAAATGAGTGACTGGTGAAAAATAATGTTTATCCAATTCTTGAACCAATGCATATATATCATAAAATTAGTCTTGCGTGCACACTTTTATCATTTTTTATGCATCCATATCGTATAAACTTTAAAAAAAAATCCTTTGGTCTAGAAGCCTGGATATTGAGCATGCATATAAAATGTACAATAAGATAATAGTTTAGTTGAATGACAGATCCATGCGTATTGCAATCACTCTTCACTAATCACTTACAGTGAATTAAGTATATTTTAATACTATTTTATATCATTTATAATTTTTATTGCAGGAAATTAGAATATACAAGGGACACCTTGATAAAGTTCAAAAAAGAGTATGAACAACAACAAAAAGCATCAAAAGGATCTTCAACTGGCGGTTTTGGTGGCTTTGGAGGGTTTGGTGGTGAAACTAAGGTAAGAAAAGGAAAAAGTTGGTGTATTTTCTATGATGGTAGCATAATCATTATTTTGGGATGGTTTTAAATGGTCTAATTATTGAAGTGATTATTGTACAGGAAGATTTTTAAAAAGAATCTTTGTTCCAATTTTTAAACTGTGTGGTTTTTGTAAAAGAATTGTTGTTTGCAATGGCAAAAATTTACAATTATAAAACAAGAAAGTTACTGGAAAATGTTTTATATCCTTAATTGGGAGACAAACTGGGGATTAGTGTATACAGTATATTGATTGTCCCTATATAGGATTGTGCATATTGATTTTGGGGATATATATATCCATATCTTACAGTTGCATCATTTAGTATATATGTATCTCTTCTATGTTTAGGCTGTGTCACCAACTCCAGCAAGACATATGAGTGAATCCAAAGTGAAAACAGATTCAGCATCTAGTGAAGTATTAGAAGATGTTGAGTTAACTCCCTTGGAAATAGAACTTAAACAAGCTGAGGACATTAAAATGTTATATGAACAAGACAGACTATTAAACAGAATTAATGAATTAGTGCAAAACTTTGATGCTGAACTTAGAATTCTTAGACATGAAAAATTCAAATTGGATATAGTCATGAAAAATGCTGATCTAAGGTAGGTTTTGTCTGTGATGCTTAAAAAATGTGACAACCATTGTTTTGTACTGATCATGGGTTTAGAATTTTAAATCAAATGATGTGAACTTGAACACACAAAAAATATATAAACTAGACAAACAAAATCACAAGTAAATAACAGATGTGCAAAACCATGACCAAAAGAAAATGATGAAACAATATACAATAGGTTACAATATATATCAGGAAGATTGGATGGAGCAATATGAACTGCTGCTAAATCTTGGAGTGAATTCAGCTGCATCGGAAAGCTAAAACTTTCTGCTCCTGTGACATAACTATGCTTCATGTGTAAGGGAGTAATATGGAATAAAATAACAATAATTTAAGAAGATTTTTACATTGAAAACTCAATCTTTAATTTTTTCAGAAGGAAAAAACATAATTTTGGCAAGGTAAAAATTAATGTTTCCAAAACTAATTCTTGTTCAAAGTATTTGTTCTTTTGATATTGAATGACACATATAATTGTTTAACAGACAGGTAACTTTGTTTGAGGAGTTAGTATTACTGAAAGAGTTTGAGAAGAGAGAGGATGTATTGGCAGAAAAAGTCACGAATAAAGCTCAGGAGAAAATTGATATGCAGAATAAGGTGGGTTGGCTATAAATCTTATAATGGAACTATAAAACATTATTGTTATACTTAATTGTTTAATTTGTTGAGATTTCGACTCATCAAAACTGCTGATGAGTAGAAAAATCAGAAAATTTTGTACCTTTTTATTTTGCTATGGTCTTTTGACATTTGCATATAAAATTAAGTAGATGTGGTATGATTGTCAATGAAACAACTCTCTACCAGAGACTAATTACATAGGTCACCGTACAGCAATGGGACTTGCTTACAAACTTTCAATAGGTTCTTGCATTGGTTTTAGATTTGATGTCTTAACAAAGAATAAAACATTAGATATCCGAAGAAGTTACGTAACATAACTTATTAACATATCAACCATGAAATAAATGTCATCCTCCAGAAAAATATCTAATCATGTGATATATGTATTTAATTGTCTAGATCACTTAAACAGACAAGTTACATAGGGCAGTTATTAAATAAAATTTTATTTTACAGATTGTAGAAATAACAAATAAGATTGAAATGAAAAAGAAGGAAATAGAGAAGATGGGAGAGAAAGACAGAGCACTACAAGCACAGTTCTCAGTTTTACTTGGAGATAAAAATCAGTGGGCAGAATATCTTACAAAAGTTTATAAGAAAAAGATTAAAAGGGCAAAGAAAAAAGTTTCTGAGGATGGTAGGTTATGGATTTTAAAATTTTGTTGCCAATGTGTTTTCAAATGATCGGGGGGAGCTTACATTTTAATTTGCATATGAACAGTCTGTTAGAAGATGTGTGTGATAACAATGATTGCCATTATACATATTCTAATTTCTTATTTCCTTTCAGTGTCACCAAAACATTAAAGAGTAATGACATATGCAGGTTTAGCAACTGCTGTCCTTACAGTTTTACTTCCATTTCCGCAAATTCCAAAATGTGACAATTTTTACATCTTTTTGAACTTTACAAAAAAATCAACTGCCGTGTCTCATTATTTATTTTGCAAATACGCATAAAGTGTTTATATATTTTCAACCGATCAATGACCATTACTGGTCACTTCAATAATGAGTTTGTCCCAAAACACCTGTCTTTAGATGGACTGATCTATAATGAGTGAATGGGTTAAAGAGTGAAATAAATCAAGTTCTATTTACTTCTCAGTTTTGCTGATTGATTGATAATTGCTAAATCTTATGCAACAGATGTTTTGTGCATACTAAGGGTTCTTAGGTTTTATATACTGATACTATTTTAGAGAACACAGTTTTATGGTTGTAATGTACATTTTTACAAACTTTTAAAGGCTGAATAGAAAAAAAAAATCAATATATATTTTAAATTGAAACAATTTCCAATTTTAGATTCATAAGAACAAGCTTGTATTTAAAGTGTATAATATATAAGTAGACTTAGGCCCTTAGTTTGAAGTTTGATTTTTTTTAGATGAAAGTGAGGAGAGTGATGATGATTCCGATGATGATTCTGAATGGGATGAAGATGAAGATGAGTCTGATGATGATGCTGGGGGTTATGACCTTGACATTTGTCCTCCAGGCTGTGATCAGGTAAGTAATATTGGTCTTCAAATAAATAAAACTGTCTTATTTTACACAATTTTGTCAGTAGATTATTGTGAGGACTGTAATATATAGGACATGTTGCCAGTGGTGATATTAGAACCCAGATTTAAGGATGTACTAAGGTTAGGTTTTGTCATTTGTGCCAAATGTTCAGACTCCTTGGTGTTTTTCCATACAATACAAGGTAAAATATTATGCCCTATAACACCCATTTATTTTTTCATACAAGATTTAATAGCTCATGAAATGTCATTTACCAAAATTATAGCAGATTGTTCATTTTCTATCTTTTGATTTGAGACCAAAATAATAGCAATGGAAATATAAGGTAAAAGTCCAAGTCAGCCTTTTTCCCGCTATATTTTAGATATCAAATATCTCGAAAAGGAGGTCCATGACCTATCAATATTTTTGGCTTATTTTGATTCTTAACCAATGCTCTTTTCACTTATAGTATCAATTTTAAACCTCACCTAAGTTCATTCTTAATTACAGTTTATAAAAATAATTGTGCTTCATTATAATATTTGACTGCTCAGTGTAAGAGAGGCGACAGATATCAAATGGATAATCAAACTCATAAAGTCCAAAATAAACTGACAACGAACGGTGCTATAAAACTAAGGATGGAAACGGAGAATATGCTAGAGACAACTGTGCAAAGAGTAAAAAACAGCCTGAGTCCACCAATGGGTCTTTAACACAGTGTCAAAATCCCCCAACTGGAGTCTGGAGGAGAACTTCTGCTAAACAAAATCTTGTATAAAATCTCCAAAAATGAATGTCACACTTATTTATTAACATATTAATATGCCAAAATGAGTTCTTGTTTAAAAAAGTTCTCTACTTTCTATTTACAGACGTTATATGATAATACATGTGCCATGAGAGAGAAGAGACTGGACATTGAAGAAGCACTAGTAGAGGAGAAGAAAAATAATGAAACTTTAAAGAAAGAATTAGAAAGTATGAATAAAAAGTTAAAGGTCATCATAAATGCATTGAAGACAGCTCAGAATGATTTAGAAGCCTTCCAGGTTTGTAGCTGTTATACTTACTTTAAAAATACATAGATTTCTACTCATTGCAAATACTCAAGATTGTTTTTATTGTGATTTAATAAATAGATTATTTATCACTGTTCAACAACTAGTAATGACCCATTCATTTAAGATATAAGTTTAATATAAATTTATATAAGTATATTTAGGGATAACATGTGTACTATTAAATTTCAGTTTATCTTCTTAAGACCATTTTAAATTCCTACTAGTAATTTTTAGGAAATCTTTAAATGTTAATTGATGGATCAATTTTTGATATACTGTCAAGTTCTGACTTTTTAGTTAAGTCATGGCAAAACATGAAAGTATTAATATAGCATTCTTAGATCTCTGACAGGAGACTTTCAAATTCAAGACATGACTCAGAATATTTCATTCATTTCTGACTAGTTTGCAGATTTGATTATATGCATTGTTGTTAATGGTTGTAATGTTTGATTATTACAGTTAGAGAAACAGCAAAAGTTGAACGAGTTAGATGTGGTTGTGACTCTCAAACTCCACCAGATACAGTATATGATAAATGCAGTATTACCACAGGACTTGTCACAGACATTAGTGTTTGAATCTAATGGTGTCAACAGATTACAACACAGAATCAAAGAACTAGAACATGAGAAACAGTTACAGAAAAAACAAATGAAGTAAGTTGTTGTGGATATGATTTGACTAGAACCCAATTTATATTTTTCTCATATTCATCATTTGCATAAATGTAATTTTGTTCTTGCTGGGAGTTTTATACCAATATCAGCTGATCTTATAACTTTAATAGGAAATTAACTTTCAAATTTGACACTTGTTCAAGGGTCTTTCTACAGGAAACTTAGTTCAAACTTCTGTAGGAATTCATCGGCTCAAGCAAGATTATCTTTATTTGACTGTTGTCTTTTTTTTTAATTTAATTTTTATCTATGCCCATACTTACTCAGTGGCAGTTGCTTATAGTGTTACCCTTGTCCATAATTAAGTCTGCCTTTCTGTGCTTTCATTAATCTTCAGTCCTGAAGTCCTCAATTATGAATCTTTTCTTTCTGTTTTGCCTATAGATATAGAGGTCTTTTTTAGTTGTTATAAAGTTTATAACGCTAAGTTACTGATCAGTTAAAAAGTTATTACCCTTGGAATTTGACGGCAGGCAGACCCATTAATTTTTCCTGATGCATTGTGTTCATGACCAAATTTTCCTCATCAATTTTGTTCTGTGTTTTAAATTTTTATCTTTTATTGTTGGTTAAATGCAAAAGTGCACTTAACAATTAAATATTTAAGAGAAAGAAATTATGTAACACAATTTATATTTTAACAGAGAAGCAAGAAAAACCCATGTCACTTTAATCAAAGACAGAAAAGTATTTGATGCCAAGATTAGAGAGATGGAAGAACAGACAAATGAAATGATGATTGCTAAATTTGGTCAACATGTTGATATTGAGAAATTAGAAACAATCACAGTCAATAGAGCAATAGAGGAGCTAAAGGAGAAGCTAAGAATGACAGAAATACAATGTTCTGAAGAAGTGACAGAATGGGATGTAAGTATCATATAGTTGTCGGAAATGGAGTGTGGGAGAAGGAAGGGGGAGGGGTAGCAGTTATTGATAAAGGAGGGAAAATTGAGAGTAAAACTTGAGAGTATAGAATTGATAGTAGAAGTTGAAACAACAGGAACAAATGAAAAAAAGAAAAACAATGATAGCTATTGATGAATTAAAAGAGAAATCAAATGTCAAATGAACAAGGCAGTGATAAGAGGTTTAATGTTGTGCATTGGGAATAAAAAGCAGGGTAAGATTGATGGTGACTAGTTTAATGTTTAGTGGCAAATTTTTCATAAATATCATGACCAGAAAACAAATTTACAATTAAAATACAATTAGTAAGTTCTGCAAGGTGGGAAGCTTGGGACAAGAGAAGAAAATTTGGACTGATGATACATAATTGCACCATTCTGACTGGATGTGGCTACCAATTCATACATCTAATAATGTAAATTATTTCAAAGTTTTTGTAATTTTTTAAACATTTTTGGAAGTGAATCTAAATGGAAGTATTTCAGCACCACTGTACATACCATTTATCCCATTATGATTAACACTGTGTCTATAAATGAACTGATGATAATGAGGCTATAATAAAGTACATGCAACTGATTGCTGGTTATGTTTTTCAGGAGAAAATAAAAGATAAAAAGAATAAAATTACATTACTGATACGAGATAATACAAATAGATTGGATCAGCTTAATCTCCTTATGAATGAACAGAAACAGTTTGAGAAATCATTGGATTCGAGACAGAAAAACCTGGTATGTATGTTACTGTGTAAAATGATATTATCCATCAATTATGTGGAGGAATTTGTATTTTATTAAATGAAATTGATTGAATTGGTTCAGAATTATAAATGTTTTCTAAGAAAAGTGCAATTATCAACTGTATTTTGCTAGGCAGGTTCTTGAATCAAAGATAAGTAGTTGTAACGTCAAATGATAAAATATAACAATAAGTAAATGTGGTATGGTTGCCAATGAGACAACATAATAAGTTAACAATTACATGTCACTGTATGACCTTCAACAATAAGCAACACCCATTCAAAGTTGTTTGGTCTGTTTAAACAATTACACAGCTCTATTACCAAATGGAAGCAGATTGAAATAATTCTCGAGTTTGAAAATTGTAATGAAAGATGAATTTTTATTGGGATTTAAGAAGATATTTTGGCATGTAGGATTAAGGTTTGATTTTCTTGAAGAGATAGACTGTATTATAAAAGAAAGTTAGAATTAGATTATTTTTTTGAAAATTTAAAGACAGCAAAATTACAGATCTAGAAAAAGGTTGATATATGAAATCTTTTTGAAGGTTTTTTTTGGGATGTAAAAATACACATCCATGTTTATTTTTTCTAGAGATTGCTTGATCTATATAAATATCTAAATATAAGGTTAAATCCTTACTGTCTATCCTACTGTCTGTTGATACTTTTATATATACATTGCACAAGTCATGTTTTTTTGTCTGCCCATGGCATTAAAAGACTAAATCCATGGGATGTGTTTTGATTGATTTTAGTCGCAGATGCATGATTTTTTATTATTAATTGTATTTTACTTTTAACTAGCTGTCAGTAAGTACTCTCAAATCATAGTTTCCTATTGATTTGACCTGTTGACACAATTTGCAATGCATTTTTGCTATTTGATGTTTGCTTATTTTTGTGTTATATTTCGTCTCACTATTTTTTTTTATATGTACCACCTTTGAAAAAAGTTCAGTATTACAAATTTTTTTACTTCTTTAATTCTGTTCTCGTACAAAATATTTTCATACTCCCAACAACAAAATGATTATATTTAAAATTACCTGTGTACGTTTTTTTATTATTATTTAAAACCATTTTGTCCCAGGTTATACTTTGTCTTTTTGACATAGTTTTACATATTGTGTTTATATAATGAAAGTATTCGATAATGATTAATGGTGACATAGATCAAACTTATTTATTCAGTGTTTGTTTACTTGTTTTGTTAATATTTCTAAAGTGTTTCACCTTTGCTTGTTTTTTACATAGAATAGGAATGCTTACACTTTTCATTTTAGGGCCCTTATAGCTTGCTGTTTGGTGTGAGCCAAGGCTCTGTAAATAAGGCAGTGACCTATAATGGTTTACTTATTACAAATTGTGACTTGGATGGAGAGTTGCCTCATTGGCACTCATACCACTTCTTCTTATATCTATTTGATATTAAAACTTCTCAATTATGTTTACATTAATCCTCAATAATCTTATCATTATGTGTAAAAATGACCAGTTTAATTCCAATATTCAATATTTATCTGTTCTAACAAATGTTTTTTTCGATCAAATCTTAAAAGAAAAGTGAATTTTTTATGAATGCCTAGGACTGTTAGCAAAGGTGGAAAAAGACTTGTATATTTATTTGAAAATCTTAACTTTTTAATATCTAAAAATTTTTATGCATATATAATTGCAGGGTGAAGAATATTCTGGTATTCGTAAAGCTGACGTCCACGAGAAACAGAGATTGATACAGTTAGTACAGTTACAAGCACAGGAGATTGATGCCTTGAAGGAAGAGATTATGTTGTTGTCACGAAAAGGTGGCCACATACTGCCACCTGCTCAGCCACCATTACCACAAACACCACCTAATCTCAGAACAATCAGCAATTAAATATTGGGAATAATATAACAAACATTCTGTAATGACTCTTAATGCTTATAAATTGTATAATAACAAAACATTTAGAGAAAATGTGTACATTTGGTTGTGATACAATGATATCACACACAGTAGCTGATCATAATCTAATCCATCTATTTGCTAAGATGCTAATTAGATTAGATCTCTAAGATTGGTTTCAGTGAATTTTCTACTCTTAAAAAAGAAGAATTATAGCTTTTGTCAGAAATTATTTGATAATGATTATTGTGATATATTTGAATTCTTTTGTTTTACTTCACACTTTCAAACAGCTTTATTTAAGACTGAAAGCATTTATATATTTGTTTTATTTATATTTATAAATGTTTTATAGTGTACCAATTCCGTCCTTTTAATATGATAATGATCTGTGATATTGACGTTTACCAGTTAATAAATATTGAAATCTATATGTTTAATCATTTATCCTTTTTAAGATTGTCTACAAGTACTTTTTGACTCGCCTGCAATGAAATAAAAATAGACAAAGACATGCTCATTAGACTCATTGTATATTTGTATAAAGCTTTATAATTCAGAAAGTAAAAGATTTAGTTTGCCCATACCTTGTATACACATGCTTTATCCATTATCCTTGACCCTATTTCATTGTTTGGCAACTGCTTAAAAAAAGTTTAATTTTTGAATTGTGAAATTCTCCCCTATTTGAAGTGAAAGACATTTTACAATCTTTGAGAGTACATACTATCTTAGACTCGTCTTGCAAGCATATTAAAACATTTGACTATTCTACACTTGACAGACATATAGCCTGTTCCAAACTTAAATTTTACCTATTCCATCACAAGTTGGGTGATTGTTATGGAAATTTGTTTTACATGTGAAGATGGTTATGTTCCAATTATCATAACAACAATGCTGTCCTCTTTTCCCTGTATGTGACCTACCAAATTAGACTTATCACATGGATTTTACTTGCATGAGCAACACAAAGGGTGCCACATGTGGAGCAGGATCTGTTACCTGCCGGGAGCACCTGATGTCACCTATTGGTTTTGGTGGGGTTTGTGTTGCTCATTCTTTAGTTTTCTATGTTGTCTCTTGTGTATAGTTGTTTGTTTTTTAGAGTTTTCCTTTTTTTTACCATAGCTTTATTGACTTGAGTCTGAATGGTCTGATGCTACACACATAAAATATATAATCTGCAAACGTACAAATTATTCAGTTAAAAATAAAAGTGATCTTATTGTTACTTGCAATTTCATAACATTTCAGCAATTTGTTCCAGAATTAACATGATTAACGATAAAATTTCATTTTGCTACCTTTTGCGGATAATTGTAGCCAGTGCTGCCTTCATTATAATTGTCTGTTATGGAACAAATATTCCATATCATATATTCCATGTGGGATACATATTTGACATTCCATAATATTTCTTGCAGGGGTTGATGGTATAATGGACCGAGAAAGAAAGTCAACAGAAGATTGGGGTAATGAGAAAAGCAAGTCCATTGCCCACCCCATTAATAAAAACCATAAATATCAGATATTTTTTAGCATTTTGCATTTCAAAAATCAATTGAGGTAGACTATTAACATAAAGGGTAAGTTGACTCTAGATTAGATCTTAAAACTCTGACCTAGCGCTTTCAAACTTTGCAAACTATATTTATTTACATAGATACAAATGTTATACGTTTCAGTCTCGTATTGATTTTCTTTTCTGCAGAAAATCTTTGAATAGTAAAATATTTAACACTCGTATATCACATTTCCCGTTTAGTGATCATGAAATAGTTGCATCAAAAATTAAGCTAGATGATATAGAAAGAAGGCCGGGTATGTGGATTATGAATTTAAATACAATTAAATCTGAAGTTTTCAAATGCTTTTAAAATCTTTTGGGAAGGATGGAAAAAAGGAATCAAATATAATGATATACATGAATGGTGGGATATAACCAAAAGTAACATCAAATTTCTAACAATTGATGTTAGTAAATAAAATACTTAATCGAGTATATAATAACAATCACATTAAACAACTCGAAAAACAACTTGAGGCATTAAAACTGGTAGAGGAAAAAAATATTATCAATTCTTGAATAACCGAAATTGAAAGCGAAATTAAGGATATTTTTTGTCATTTTAATGATATACATGTATTTAACATTGCCATAAGCGGGAGGTTTAGCATGCCATAAAACCAGGGTCAACCCACCATTTTTTTCTTAAAATGTCCTGTACCAAGTTAGGAACATGGCCATTGTTATATTAATAGTTCGTTTCTGTATGTGTTACATTTTAATGTTGTGTCGTTGGTCTCCTCACATTTCATGCGTTTCCCTCAGTTTTAGTTTGTAACCTGGATTTGTTTTTTTAATCGTTTTATGAGTTTCGAACAGCGGTATACTACTGTTGCCTTTATTTGTGACACAAAACCACATTATCAGAGTAAGAATCCACGCAGATGCTATATATACTCCAAAGCAAAATGGGAAGATCTACACAAAGACCTGACTATACTTTCAACCAACACCACTGACATGTATCATACAGGTGCCACAGTACAGGAATTATGGGACAAGTTCAAGAAATATCTTACTCAAACCTTGTATACCATCAAAACCAATCCGATTGAAAACTAATCTACTTTGGATCAATCACAATACCAGGAAAATGTTTATCAACTCTTCTAGAAATACGTAAAATCAAGAAAACAGGACAACATAGGAATAGCAACCCTTATAAGCAATGACCACCTAATCAAAAGGAAACAGGAAAGGGAAAGCAGAACTACTGGTTAAACAATTCAGCTCAGTATTCACAAGAGATAATGACAAATTCTGCCAAAAACATCAAAGCATATAAAAAGCCCAATACCGCTTTTAGATACCGGTATCAGATCAGATGAAGTTGGAAAGCTGCTTTTAAGAAGTTGAATACATCCAAGACATCAGGACCAGACGGCATACACAACCGAATACTTAAGTATTAAAAGAATGCTCAAAGCAACTAGCACCTGGACTTACATTAATATTCCAAAAATCCATCATCACCGGTACACTACCAAGAGACTGGCTAAATGCAAACATATCAAGTGTCTTCAAAAAGGGAAATTAACATGCACCAGAACACTATAGACCAGTACAATTAACATCTGTACTCTGTATGCTACTAGAACATATTATCTGTAGGCATATGCTTAAATATCTAGAGAAGCAAATGGTACTTCCATCACTTAACCATGGTTTCAGGTTAGGCTATTCCTGTAAAACCCAACTGCTTGTCACACAACAGGACTTCATGAAATCCTTTGACGCAGGAAAACAAACTGATGTAGCTATCCTGGACTTCTCCAAAGCATTTGACACCATACCACATAACAAACTGCTGCATACAATGAATTGATATGGTGTAAGAGGACTATTGAGCAAATGGTTGGAAACATTCCTAACCCAAAGAAAAATGAAAGCTGTTGTAGATGGAGAGGAATTCGTAGTTTTAAGCGTTATTCAGTTGACTCCGGTGTACCACACGAAACTGTATTAGGACCCTTCTCTTCCTCTGCCAAATTAACGACCAACCAGGTGCAGTTAAATCATCGGTCAGACCTTTTGTAGATGACTGCATTCTGTACAGGAACATAAATACCCAACATCACCATTTACCTCTACAGCGAGACCTCCAAAATCTAAAGATATGGGAAAAAAACTGGGGCATACGTTTCATTGCAAAGAACTGCTGTATTCTTAGCATCAAGAACAAAAGCCTGCACATGTACAGCCTAGACGGACATGTACTAAACAATTCGAACAAAATCCATACCTAGGCTTTCAAATATCGGAAGACCTCAACTTGACTACGTACATCTCAAATGTAGTCAAGAAAGCTAATTCAATGCTCGGCTTTTTAAGAAGAAATCTACGTTTCTGACCCAAAAATAGAAAAAAGACTGCATATATATCACTGGTAAGATCAACTATGGAATATGGAGCCATAATATGTAACCATATAGCCACATGATATAAATCAATTGGAAAAGATACAACATAGAGCAGCCAGATTTATAACAGGCGACTACAAACTATGTCTAGAAAAGATGGGTCGGTCACTAAAATACTAGCCGAGTTAGAACTGGACAATTTACTGTCGCGAAGAACGAGTCAACGGCTGGTTTTTCGTTAAAAAGTGGTTGAGGGTTTGGTCCCAGGTATTAATTGCGACGAGTTTCTGGTTAAAATTAATTCTTAGAGAAAAATTAAACATACAAATTTGATTATTGTTCAAGTGCCAATATAGTGACAAATTCAATGAAGAACAATACGAAGGGACTAGACACTATTCCCAACACCAATCCCTATAAGAACTCATTCTTTGTCAAGAGCATACTACATTGGAACCAACTGGAAGACATTGTATGCGCAAATACAGTTGAGATCTTCAATATTGCTCTCCAACACCGTCAATAGGTGTCTCTCTTTCCCGTTGAGTAAAGTTGTATTAGCATTGGCACATCTCATTTCCAGGAGATTATTTGGCCCTGCCCCTCGGTCATGGTGCATTGACTAAAACTTTTGATTAGTTAACATGTATAAGTTTGTGATTAGGTTAGTTCAAGGGGAATCATCATAGTGATCCAATATGAATTCGTATGTAGTTGTATAAGCATTAACACATATCATTTCCATGGAGAAAATTTGACTCCGCCTCCTCGGTCATAGTCTATCGACTTTGAAACTTTTGCTTAGTTTACAGGTACTAGTTTGGATAAGTCGGTTTGATATGAACTGCTGTTATATTCAATGATATTTAGTATGCAAATTTATTGGTATTTGCAAGTTTTGTATCCATGGAGTTTATAAAGCCCCACCTCCTCTTCGTGGTTCATTGACTTTGAAACGTCTGCATAGTTTACAAGTAAATGCTTGTGTCCAAGTTTGTTTAAAGGGAACGACTTATAATAAGTCAATTATATTTGGTATGCAGTTGTATTAGCATTGGCACATCTCATTTACATGGAGATTGTTCAGCCGTGTTCCTCATTCATGGTTCATTGACTTTGAATATTTGCAAAACTTATGTTAAAGTTTGGCTATTTTAGTTTCAACATTTGCATAATCAAAATTACAAAAAGGTGAGACATATCTCTGTGATAACAGTTTATTTACCTCTTCTTACGACCAGTGTTACTATCCTGAACATGCTAGAAAAACAAGAAATTATAACAAGCCATTTTTATTATGTGTTTGCATAGAAATCGTAATTTCTCAAATATCATATTCGTGTGAAATTATTTTTTTTGCTTTCTCACAAAAGAAAATCTTTTAAAAAACTTCTGATTTTAGAAGTTGAGTGTAAATATGTTAAACAAATTAAACTTGAAACCTAGAGAAATCAAAGAGAAAAGCTGTCAACCAAACTGTAGGATTTTTTTGCGGGGTTTATTGAAACGACACAATATCTTCGAAATGAAAATTCAAGAAATACATACTTGCATCATCATTATCCTCTCTGCCGCACAAAAGTTTACCTTTCCTGTCATATATACGTGTTCAATGTAACGACGATATTACACGCATTCTACGGTTATATGATTTAAAATGAACCCAGACGTGTGTAGATTAGCTGGTAAACATCAAATACATAATCAATGCTTTGTAAAGTAAGTTAGCAGCTATAAGTTTTTTGTTTGAATAAACAAATTTGGGCCTCAAAAATATTTCATGTTCGTGTGAGCTTGGGTGACTGCGTTGCTGTCTAGGTGATGCTTGCTCCATTTAGCTGTAGTACTTGAATTGAAAAAGAGAGATTAAAGAAAACAGAGGTTAAAGAAAACAACTTGATAATCAAAGTTTGAAACAAACTGACATGCCATGGTATACAACGAAAGCCGGCTTAAAAACGACGAACAATACTTAAAACACAGCATAGATAATAACAGACTTAGCAACACTAACCATGTCAGAAACCGGTGGTGATCTCATGTGCTTGAGAAGGGTAATCAGATTCTGCTCCATTTTTGACATCCGTCGTGTTGCTAATGTAAGTACGAACCCGGTAAAAAGTATAATTCGAGAACTTGAGGGGTTGACAAGTGTTACTGGTGTTACTGGCACAAAATGCTAACGATTGTTTGCATGCCTCTTTTCAAAGTTTCGTCTAAGATATTGGAAATATCACGCTGAACTATTTTTCAATTTCTTTAAAAGGTTAAATGCTCTATACATTTTTTCTTTGTTTTTGAAATACTTTACTATTTTCCTTTATGTATGTAAAAAAAATTAGGATGTGCTGTTTGGTTGCAAATCAGACAACCTTCCATCATTGACTTAAGAAGAATGCTTACTACAAAAATCGATAACACCGCACTGTCCAATGATGTCCAGGGGTTGAAGAATTTATTTATGGACGCGCAACACTCCCCTCACCTATACATATATATAACAGCACAACAGAACAAATAAAAATAACTGGGATTCAAACTTAGAAATAAACCAAGTTTTCCTGAGACGAAAATATCAATCATTTCACATCTTGTGGAATTATTGTTAAGACGTTAATTCACTTTGTGAATAAAGCAATGTACAATATCAGCATATAAGTATCGACATAATATAGGAACAATGTATATATTCATGTCTGTATAGCAACACATATTTAGTTATATCTAAATCTATGTATTGAAAAACCAACGAAGATAATTAAACACAAGCGATAGCCTTTCAAAAAGTGCTAAATTCGACTCTTAGCTGATGAAAATGGAAAGAGCTCTCGCTTTGTAGATTAATTCATTTACTAGAATAGCCACGTGCATCAATCAACAAATTTTACCACACACGTGAGGTCACACGTTATGAACTTGTAGTATCGTTTAACGTTGTTGTTTACTCCAGAAGATTCGTCTATTTATAGATAAAAGTTACCTGTGTAAAATCTAATTGCTAAAATAGAGACGACAAATCCGATACTCTACGGGATTGAAGGACATTTACTTGGTTTGGATTGTCCTAACCAATCAATAAATTTTAATTATTCACGTCTCGTGATATCTTCCAATCAGGTAGCAAGAAAAATTCACGCCCTTAGTGTCCATCGTTCAATTCTTAAAGTCGAGAAATAAATCAAAATCTTACTACAGCGTCAAAGTATTAACGAATTCGTTTTTTCAAAGGATTGATTATTTCACGATATAACTACAAGCAATCATCAACATTCCTTTCGCAGACAAATATGTGACACAGTAACCTTAATTTGATTGTAATTGAAAACACTTTAAGTGAAAAACCCAGACTGAAATAGCAAGCTGAGCTTGATATGTAAATAACATATATCGTGTATAATATGATATCACATTAGTACTTATAGGCATGGATGTCAGTTAATTGATTTCTCTTTAATAATTGGGGGGTTATATTTTCATGATACAACATGTATTTTAGATTTAATTTCAATGTAAGTCCATGTCACTATTAACTAATTTAAATTTCGAATAATCAACTTGCATGTATGTAGCACCCAACTTGCTATTTTCTTTTATTTTTAAAACAGTTTATACTAAATAATAATCGAGACTAAAATTAAATTGTTATTGTTTAAAAAAACATATTTACTTTCAGGTTCAATTCATATATAACAATGCATACTGATATTTATTCAGCAACTAAAGCGATTGAAATATTACGCCTGGTATGAGTAATTGGAAGCTGTAATCTTCTACAGAGAGCTCTCATCTTCATCCTCGGTATTTACAAGACCTAATGCTGCTAAAAATACCAAGATATCAGCCCTATCTAAGTGTACTACAGCTTCTTCATCTGAATCATCAGATTCATCACCGTTGTCCTCTTCCTGTTTTATTCCATACTTTTCGGGATTTTCTGACATGTCTTTGATTTCATCCTGAGATATGGGAAAGAAAAATTAATATCTAATCGATAGAAATGCTTCTTTACTCTATAGGCGATTTTTACACTAAACATGTACTGAAGATTCATTGTTGAATTCATTTAGTTTAATCGTTCGAGATTAATTTGTCGTATTTTACTTGATTGATCTGAGTCTTTCGTAGACGAAACGGGCATCTGGCGTACACGATTAAAGTCCTAGTATATATGATGAGTTTATTTACAACTCATGTCATGGACTGTAGTGTTTACATTTAGGATACCAATTTTAGTGCGCAGTAACAAGATTTTGGAGTATAATAATGGATATATGAAAGACAAACACGTACTGAAATGCTGGTTATTGAGTGACAGAACATGATTAACATATCTGATGAAGACCCATTTTCTTTTTGTCTTTGAACAGGTTTTTTTTGTGAATTCTGCTTTTAAATTACACAAGTACACAAAAATGTCAACTAATAAAGCTGCACAATAAGTACCCATTAACTGTATGTCGTAATAAATAAATTTGGTGTATATACTGTCTTCTGATTGGTTAAAATTATTAGTTTTATTTGTCAATTTGTATGGCGACACGCCCACTCTGACGTTGTGTATTCATACGCCAACATGTGTGTACGTCGTTATTGTTAATATAAATAATATAAATAATATGATTAATATAAAAAGTTCTTTGAGCTTTATTTTTGATAAAAACAATTTTATAATGAATGGCAATAATTTATTTTGAATTTATTGAACCATAATTTTTTACTCCTCACATTTTACATAATAGCCATTCATTAAATATCAATCCTACAAACTCAACAAATTGATTGTCGATAATAAATGCCAGTTTTTTTTTAAAATGTTTGTGGTTCTCCACATAGTTAGATTTTTCATGTCTTTAAAACGAGAAATTTGTATCTATCTTTCCCATTTATGTTGAAAAAGCTCTGATTAACCACATCATGTAGACGATCTTTCAGTTGAGCAAGGCAAATAATTAAAAAAAAATCTCACTGCCAAATTGCAGATAGTGATTAACTTTTGGGTATATATGTATAATGGTTAAATAGATATAGGAAGCTGTGGTATGAGTGCCAATGAGACAACTCTTCATCCAATTAACAATTTATAAAAGTAAACCATTATAGGTCAAGGTACGGCCTTCAACACCGAACAGCAAGCTATATAGGGCCTCAAAATTAGTAATGTAAAACTATTTAAACGGGAAAACCAACGGTCTAATCTATATAAAAACTAGAAACGAGAAACTCGTATGAACTATATATACAGACGACAACTACTATACATCAGATTCCTGACTTTGGACAGGTGCAAACATTTGCAGTGGGATTAAACGTTTTAATGGTACCAAACCTTCTCCCTTTTCTGAAACAATAGTATAACATCAAACATAGAACAACACACTATAAAATATCAATTGGAAGGCTTAACTCAATCAAAAAACGCAAATTAACACATAACGAACGAATAAATTTGATCTACGATACCTGAATGCTAATTCATAGTGATAGAATTTATAAGGGATAAATAATTAAGGTCAAAAGTAAACAAACAGGTTTAAACAAATTTAAAGCATGATACCACTGTGGAATATTAAATTCGCTGGTTGAATATACTCCATAACAATGTTTCTGAATATAAAAAGAAGATGTGGTATGATTCTGATGGCAATCTTATACTGTAGAAAAATGGCCGTAAGTACCTTAACATTATGTTAAGTCGAATAGTTTTACGAATTATTTGTATTTTGTCATATTCTATTTACAACATACTTACATAATCATCCGCTGATATGCTGGTGAGTGATAATAACTTTGCTTTCAAATCGTCTTCAGACAAAGACCCACTTTGAATTTCTTTTGCAAGTACCTGAATGCATATTATCAATTAATAGACATGTTTCTCTCATGTGAATAAATGTATATATAATGAATCAAGGACTTTTAGTTTTTCCTTTTTTCCTTGATTTCTTTGCATTTAACATTTACTATAATATGTACAAATACAACGCTATTCTTATCTTATATCTAAACGGTTAGAACACAGAAAATATGTACTGTAATTTCACTTTCATAAGATAGGTATGCTAACCAGATCCGTGTTTCCATCTCAAGACAGGTGGAATCTCTACTATTTTTATGTCAAAATAAAGCAGCCACACTCACACGTCTGCAAACTGTTTTATTAGCATAGATCAATGCCTGTCTTTTGGAACACACCTATTCAGCAGAAAAAAGGGATGCTCGGAACTGCCAACGCCAACAATTATCAAATACAATTACTGCTACTGATAACCTGATGTTATAAACATTTTATAAACCTCATTTAATTGATACTAGAAAACACCCGCGAAATCGCGGGCATATACAGCTTGTGAACTGTTGTAGGATAATTTTTTGTAAATGATATTATGTATGGAGAATTTCATAAAAGATATCAAAAGCCTCTCCCTTTTACCAACGTCCGATATTTGTTTCCTTTCTGTTAAATTCCATTATTTTCGTGTTTCTGGCCTCAGACCACAATTATTCTTCTCCTTTGCTACAATGCATCTTTTTGTCAAAGTCAAAATTAAATTAAAAATTTGCACCGCTTCAAACATGAAATAAATGTAACTGCTTATATATAGACCATTATTAGTCTAATAAAATATGCTTCTAGGACAATCCATCAGTGCTTTTTCTTTTGAGAGCCTTATTAACATGCCAATGGTAGGATATGAATCTTGTATAAATGACTTAGACCGACAAATGCTAAATTGAGGGGTGGTCGGAGGGGTCCTGATCCCGAAATCCCGGGCTTAAAAACATGAAATCCCAGGATGCAGAATTTAAAGAAATTCATATCCCGAAATCCCGAAATCGCAAAATATATTCCCGGATGCCGTAAGGATCATCCCCAAATGCCGAGCTTAAAAACACCCGATACAACGTCCCGAAAAAGATCCTGCCTCCCTCTAATCTCTACCCTACTTTCATTTTTGCCAAATCACTACTTTCACTTTCAACGATAAATTTTTATGCCCCATTTATGGGCATTATGTTTTCTAGTCTGTGCATCCGTGCGTTAGTTCTTTCGTTCGTCCGTCCGTCTGTCCCGCTTCAGGTTAAAGTTTTTGGTCGAGGTAGTTTTTGATGAAGTTGAAGTCCAATCAACTCGAAACTTAGTAAATATAGTGACGGTGTGGCATCCGTGTACTATGGACACATTCTTGTTTCCACATGTTTTACTTATTTTAATACAAATGCAACTGGTATGACCCCTTAAATAGTAAACATTTCAAAGTAAACAGTAGACAGAATACAGAGAGTCTCTATATATTAAAATAGTATAATCTTAGTTTACATGTTGATAAACGCGAAAAAATAATTGTCCCCTGTAAGGAGGTAGATAGTTGTGGTTCTTGCGATCTAAACACCATGATATGGAGAACGCTCTGATTGGCTTATTTATTTTTCATTTTTGTTATCTATCATACGATTGGTTGTACTTGTGCATGTTTCAAACCGGAAGTCTTATCTATGACTAAAAGTCAGTCTGATGACGGAATCAATATCCAGACTCCTTTGGTGTCATACCACCAATTAAAAGTCCCTGTCTGTTCAACCAAATTTTGCAATTTTCACAGTATTCTATGGAGTGCATTAATCCTCAATTTTGAATGCAAAATCATAAACAAGTAAATTTTAGCTCAAAATGGTCTTAATATATTTCTCTTGCACCAAAAGTTTCATTTCTAACAATTTGTTGGTTAGTTTAAGTTAACAATGACATCAAGAGCACTGTTTTTTTTTTTGTCCGAGTAGGCCTATACGTTCTAAATTGGAGGGAGTAATTGGTGGTGTGACACCTTTTTTTGTCGTTTTTCTCCAAAGATATCTCAATCTGAATAATCATAAGAATGGATGACAAATGCTACTATGCATGTTACCGGCTATAGAACACAGAGGCATGATAATTAATTTATCGTGGAAGGAAGAGAATCGACACACAAAATGAGGTCTTAATAGTATAGATATTGAAGAAAAACAAAGTAAAATCACAAAAATACTGAACTCCAAGGAAAATTCAAAACGGAAAGTCACCAATCACATGGCATATTCAAAAGATAAAACACATCAAACGAATGGATAACAACTGTCATGTTCCTTGCTTGTTACAGGCATTTTCTTATGTAGAAAATGGTGGGTTGAACCTTTTTTATAGCTAGCTAAACCTCTCACGTATATGACAGCATTCCATTATATTGACAACGATGGGTGAACAAAATAGACAGACGTATAAGGTAAAAATGTCAAAAATAGGGGTATAGCATTCAACATTGTGTAATATCTTAATCACTAAAAAATCAGCAAGACACAGACTTAATTCATTAAATATCGTTATTCGAGTAGGAAGAGACAAATCCAAGTAACGAACCGGCATAAACTCGAAAACGAGTCAACAGGCAAGATCTCCTGTTATGCATCGACACTGCTTTTAAATGTGCACAAAATAATGTAAATGCTTAAAAGTCGGTTTTGTCTTGTATAAAACGGGTTTTTAACACTATTTTGATAAAATTCACTTACAGAAACCAAAGATGAAAAATAACATGTCTTGTTCATATTATTTAATGCATTAGGTCCACAAGATAGTTTTTTTTTATACGTTTCTATATTTTTGTCACTTGTTTAGACGTACTCATCAAAATAATTATTTCTGTGACCATGTACTGTGTTACAACTCTAGATTTTACCGCCGAGGAAAGGTAACACTAGCTTATCGAATGATAATTATTAATTCAGTCTAGGTGGCTCAGTGGTGTAGTGCACAGGACATAGCACAGACGGTATTGTCTCAATACCACAATAGCATGAGTTCAAATCCCGGCGAGGGAAGAACAAATATTTGCTACCAAAATTTTGCAGATTTATTTGTTTTAGATTTGTACATTGATTTGTATGATGCCAATAGATAATGTCAGATGTTATCGACAAGGCTCGGTGAACTCCTTTGAAAATTTGTTCTTTTCTTTTTGTTTTTGCTGTTAATTAGCAATTTCAAACACAATTACACTACATTGGACCCTTATAAGATGACATAAAAGAGTGAACGTTTAAAAAAGTCTAAATCAAATACAATTCTGCAAAAGTGCTTACACGCAGTCAATTATAAAAAAATACTGTAAATTCAGAAATTATTGCGAGGTTTTTGTTATTGCGAAAATTACAACTGAGTTGTAAGTGCAATAATTTAAACTCACATTCTAAGATATTTTAAATGAATTAAGCAGGATTATTTCTAAAAAAATCGTAATAATTAAAATCGCACTGATGTCTAAAATGACAAAATCGCAATAATAAATGCACGCAATAATTTCTGAATTTACAGTAATTCAAATGTATAACAAAATATATTATGTATAGTAACGCTTTCTATATTTATTTATAACATAATTTATAAAGCA
Organism: Mytilus galloprovincialis; assembly: GCA_037788925.1. Taxonomy (NCBI): domain Eukaryota; kingdom Metazoa; phylum Mollusca; class Bivalvia; order Mytilida; family Mytilidae; genus Mytilus; species Mytilus galloprovincialis. The sequence goes on along the minus strand of CM075333.1, from coordinate 85,128,451 downwards.
TTCCTTCACAGCTGATTGCATTGCGTGTGTAGATAAAGGCAATATCTTTGGTAAGCTTGACTGCTAGCTGAACCTTGAAGTCATTATTAGGTTAGGTGAACTACCTTTTTTATTCCGGCAGATAATCAATTTACTTCGAAAGGTACGGTGACCTATAGTTGTTAATGTCTGTGTCATTTTGGTCTCTTGTGGACAGTTGTCTCATTGGCAATCATACCACATCTTCTTTTTCATATAGTATACTTTAAATTACCAAATATTGACTTCACAATTGAGCTAACAAGCAAGCTAACCAACGATATTACCTTTGCCTACACATTCAATGCAATTGACTGTAATTTAAAAGTTTTGTTAAGATGCAAGTTTTACATACTTTTACTGTATTATCATATAACATGTTATTGATGATACAGTTCTTACCATTTTCATACGTTCATTACCCAAGGTGGCCATTTTGTCAATATTCAGTACTTTTCCATTGGTTGTTTCAGCAATAAATGTCAATCTAGTCTAAATAAAATAGGTTATCTAGATATGTAAGTATTTTTTTATATTAAAAACGTATGTTAAAACCCCAAAAAAGCTAACATATAGCTGATACCAAAAAAAATAGGAAGCCGTTACTCTAGGACAGATATGGCAATTATATAGATCGAATAAACAGCTGCGCCACTAACGCATGATACGACCTTCGTCTTGTGTGTAAAGTTTAATGCAATAATCATCAATAGTTTTTGAGATATGGCGCGACATGTGACCACCCCCCTTTTTTGGTTTGGAATCACCACCAAAAAGTATACAGTTATTTATATTAGTATAACAAAGAAGTGTGTGAAGTTTTTAAGCAATAATCATAAATCTTTTTTGAGATACGGCGCGACGCTGCGACTTGTGAACCCCCCCCCCCCCCCCTTTCTACAAAAACTCAATAACTCGAAAATAAAATTTTGAATCATGAACAAAAAGGATACAGATTTTTAGATTAATCTAACTAAGAAGTGTGTAAAGTTTTAAGCGATAATCATAAATCGTTTCGAGATACGGCGCGACATGTTAAACACCCTCTTTTTTTACAAAAAACTCTAGAATAGAATCAGCACGAAAAAGTTTAAAGATTTTTAGATTACTATAACTAAGAAGTGTGTAAAGTTATCATAAATCGTTTTTGAGAAACAGCGCGACATGTGAAAAAAAAACACACCCTTGTTTTAGTTTCAAAGTCCCGTAACTCTTAAAGTTTTAATCTTATTTTCACCAAAAGTTTACAGATCGTTTAACCAAATTTCTTGTGTCCATTAAAGAAGCGAAGTAAAGTTGAAAGTATCACGTTAGTCAATGCAATTTGAAGTGTTTTATCTGGATTTACCTTCATCAGTACGAAGACAAGACAGCAGGTAGGAGAACACATATTTTGCTATTTCAAAGCATCATTAATCATTATTTTAATGCTATTCATGCTTCTCATATTACTTTTTAATGAAAACCATTCCATACCTGACTTATATGGTCATTTTTATAAATTTCCTGTTACAAAACTTTAAATTTTCAGAAAAACTAAGGATTTTCTTATCCCAGGAATAGATTACCTTAGCCGTATTTGGCACAACTTTTTGGAATTTTGGTTCCTCAATGCTCTTCAACTTTGTACTTGTTTGATTTTATAACTATTTCGAGCGTCTTACATAGACGAAAAGCGCGAGGGTATCACTTGCCCAGTAGTCAGAACTTCGGTGTTGACATGAATATCAATTATATGGTCATTTTTATAAATTTCCTGTTACAAAATTATAATCCTGGTACCTTAAATCCTAGAACAAGCCGGGTTAATGAAGTCGCGCACTTATGAAACACATGCATATATTTTGTGATTTTTCTTTTGTTCATCCTGATCCACACTTATATTAGTAAACTTGTATTGAGTGACCGTATCGATAAGACTGGGCCATAACATCTAAATCAAGCTTTAAGAATATTTATGATAGGAATATGGCAGACATATTCACGCCAAAAAAAATCCTATTTATTAAAATTCAACAGATTTCACGGTAAAAATGTATTTCAAGGTTTGCAGTTTAAACCGAATTATTGCCAAAGCAGACTGCAATGAGCTTAACAAATGTATCCGTCATCAGGTTGAATCAAATTGATTTAAAAGTATTCATCAGAATATCTCTGTCAATCATTAAATGCAGGTTACAAAAAGTTATTGCATTCGAAGGTGGACACACTCATTTATAAGGAAATAAGAAGGTTTTCAGTGCATATCATATGAATGAACAGTAAACGTGACGTAAATAATTTAACTTTCAAACTGAATCTTTTTTTAGAAGATGAAGTTAATAAAAATTTGAAAATGAAATTAAGAAAAAAAATAATCTCATGTTGCTTTTCTAAAGTCCGTCTTGATTTGGTGAGATTGTCTTCAACATAATTTGATTTCATACCTCGTTTATACAGCCTACAGGTATGCATACTATTTGTATCTTGTCCTGCTGAAGTTCTCTGCATACATTATAGAGATCACTAATCATCTACAATGTAAAGATACATACACAAAATTGAGATATTGACGAAGTCAGAGTAACATGATTGAATGACAATAATTGAGAAGTAACCAAGGGAAAAAGCGCGCGCACACACACACACATATATGTATATATAATACAAATTTTAAATTCGCAAACTACATTTCACATCAAATAATAACAGTTCGTTAAAATATTGATGTAAAATGTAGTTTGCGAATTTAAAATTTTTATTTTATACATTCTGTACCCACCGTGTTTATTTACTTTTGCTATATATATATATATATATACATCTTACATATAATTAAAATCTTTTTATCAGATATTATAATCATGAAAGTTTAAACCCTGCAAATGTCATTTTCCCATTTCTAGGCAGTAACATACCTCAGATGCTAGTGTATGGTTTAACATGTTTTAACTTATCTCAAATAATACTTTATGCTTGCGGATGTTTATACTATACGAACGCCTTGAAGATGTGTGTGCGCCTTTAAAAAAAACCAGCTTAAATAAATTTATATTTATAACTTTTATCTAAATTCATATTGACGACTGTTAAGGATTGTGACATTAGAACTGAGTTTTGATCCACTAGCGGTTGGTGTATGCATAGTTGGAGACTCTTATTGGTTTTTGGTAGGGTTCGTGTTGCTCATTCTTTAGTTTTCAATGTTGTGTTTTGTATACTTTTCTTTTTCTTTTAGTCTTTTTTTTTTTCAACCATGACAATGCCAGTTTATTTCGACTTTTTTTTAATGTTTTTTTTGTTATCTTTCGCCGTTCTTTTACCCTATCGACGCATTCAATCGAACTCCTTTATATTCAGACGATTCCCTTAGTTTTTGATGTTTGATTTTTATCTTCCAGATATATTTATGAGATTTTAACATTGCCTAACTAATGTTGCATCTAAGTTACAAAGCTTTACTATGAAATATTCGATACCAAGTATTATTACCTCTGTTTCTTCATCTTTCTCTGCAGTATTAAGGTCTTGTAGGTTTTTATTTCCTATAACACATTCTGATGGTGTTAAATTTCCATCTGATAGTAATAATATTCTTGGATGGAATTGGGATCCATTCCTTCTCCCTCCTATGACTGAAATCTTTCCTACAATGATCACAACGTGTACATGTGACAAATGTACTCGAATTAAGGGCAAAAGCGTCACCAATATCCCCAACAGTTTTGTTTCAATTAAGTGTCAAAAGACTAAATTAGAATAAAAGTACACATTAGTACACAGGTGATCAAAAGTCCGCTGCTCGATATGCTAGTCAAATGTGTTTTGTTAAAAATATTTTTTTACTCGATTGGTCTTTTGGAAGATGTTGTTTGTGCTTGTTTGTGCTGTATTAAGACCTATCTACCTAGACATTTGTTTTGAATGTACATGTATAAAAATAGCAGGTTTTATCAAGCGCAATCGCAGATTTGAACTTTGTTTCAAATTACAACTTTTATGTGTTTTTATATATATATAACTGTTTCACTTTTTTATTGTATAGAATTCAAGATTGCTATAGATTAATAATCAGAATAGATTGATCTGATTCATTTTACTTTGTACTCATACTGATGAAGGATATCTGTTATCCGAAATAAAAGGATATAAAAATGATGGACGAAGACATTAAAGTTAACGAATCTGTTTCGCAAAGATACAGAACTGTTTAAAACTCGATGAAATTAATTGATACATTACTTGATGTTACTACGAATTATAAGTATTACCTCTTGCAGCGATAACAGCCTGGCAAAGTTTCAGTCCAGGAATAAGAGGTGATGGTCCACCCGGTTCCGGAAGAGTATCTACAAGTATGTATAATGTTTTATGAAAACAACTGTATTAAATCTTTATATTAGACATGTTCACCATAAGCCGATACCGAAACCGAATCCGAAACCGATACCGAAACCAAAACGAGTAGTGAGGTAAATCGTAAATGTTTATATTGTTAATTAACTCAATCCTTTTACTCCATTATTTTGTTTGAAATTTGAATACTTGTACACAAGATAGAGTACCACTTCAATTCATTAATTCACATGAATATATCATAAAAGCAAAGAAAGATTCAACCATTATCAAATACACTCATGCAAGTAATATATGATTTAAGATGTTGATACATGTTTTTTATGATATACATTAATGATGAATCAGGTTTCGTCGTAGAGAAAGAGTTGCACATAGTTCTAACATTTTAACTTTGTGTTTTTCGTTGTAATATAACATACCTTTAAATTATGATTTTTTTTTAAAACTATTCTGTTCCTTTTATTCTTTATGTGTGTTCAAAATTTTATTTAATTCTTATTGCATTGATTGTTTTAATGTTTAACACCTCTTTTAACTGCATTGGTTGTTTTATGTTAAGCGCTTAGAGTAATTTTAATTAGATAATGCGCTATATAAAAATTGTAAATAATAATAGTAATAATAATAGTTCTACAATAGGTGCAATATCTTTCAACTATACCTATGAAGTGAACCTCTTTTTTTATAAATGTTCATTCGTCTTATGGAATGTTTTACATAAACTCTTTTTATCTGATCTTGTCATTGACAAATTTGCGTTGATCGTGGATCATTGCATTTTGATTACGTAGCTGCCTACAACATATGGTGTTGGAAAAAGATGTTTCGATGGGTATATAATGTCGTCAAGAAGCTATAAATCGCAAGGAAACGGTAATATTCCGTGTGGACAGATCGCATTAATCAATCTGTAAGTCATCGCGTTATTGTTATGACCTAGGAAACCAGATTTGATGTATCCTGTTTTCTTTCCTGTATCTATTATGACTTGCGTATGAATACAGTGTATATGACGATGTCTACTATAAAACAATGCCTAATTTTCGTTTTGGTGTTTAATTCTATGGGAGGCTCCATCAAGAGATCAAGCTGCTTCTTCAAATTCTATCCAATCACCCTTCATATATTCCAATTCTGCAGCTGCTGGCCATGGTATCATTGATCTGAAAGCTTGACGAATAGTTGGCTTAATTTCATGGATAGTTTTATAAACTAAAGTTCTGCTTACATAAAACATCAAAGCCATTTGTTCAAATGTAGGGTGACATCTTAACCAAATCAAAATCAATAAAAGTTAATTTTGTAAGATTATAAGAACCAATTCTTTATTCCTCTGGCTTATTCTGCTTAGCGGCCTAATGCGCATCAAATATACTTTACTAAAACTATCTACTGTTTCACTGGTAATTCCGAATTAGTTTGAATTCATGTCTTATACATTGCTGGTTAATGTAATGTCCTTGATATGGGTTAAACTTTTATCAGGTAGTAATCGGACGCAAAAGTCGTATTGCATATATTATAGATAAAGGCAACAGTAGTATACCGCTGTTCAAAACTCATAAATCCGTGGACAAAAAAACAAAATCGGGGTAACAAACTAAAACTGAGGGAAACGCATTAAATATAAGAGAACAATGACACAACATTAAAATGTAACACACACAGAAACAGACTAAGCATTAGACAAAATCCTATGAGAATGACAAATAAAACTATATACTGTTCTTTCCCTTCGACAAAACTTGCTTCTTGATTAATGTACATTATAAACAAATTTGTATCCACATCTTAATTGTTTATCACATGTATTAGTGTATTTAATTTAATAATCGTTGAATTTAACTTTACATTTCTGATAGATTCATGTAACTTGTTGAATTGAAGTATTACTTCATCTAGTGTAGTCAAGTTTCAAACAATATAATGGAGGAAAAAAGGTTGAGTAAATTAAACATTATAAACATTGTTCATTTATCTCACTACTTTTTTTGGTTTCGGTATCGGTATCGGTATCGGTTTCGGTATCGGCTTATGGTGAACATTACTATTACTAGTTTTAAAATCTAGGAAATCGAAATGTGTTTAACTTTTAGATTTAGATAAACTCACAAAATGCTAATAACTTTTGATAGTTTCAATGGTTGATGAATGTTTATAAAGCCGTCAGCCAAAAATATATAAATTGAGTTTCAAAATATTTCTCAATATAAACGTTTCTGTTTTATTTTTTTTTTTTTTTTTTTTTGGCTTTTTGTTTAAGCGTTTTATAGCTGATTATACGATATTGGTTTTCCTAATTGTTGAAGAATATACGGTGATCTATAAATGGTTGAATTCGCGTAATTTGGACTGTGATGGATAGTTATCTTACTGGAGTTCATAACACCACAACACTTATTGATCAATTGTGTTCTTATGTAAACGATATTACAAAAGGATTTAAATCACTGAGCAATATTACCACTGGATATAGGTACATGTTGCCAGGTTCTCTCTCAGAAAAACAACATAACTGTACACATCCAAAATGTCTTAAAATAATTGTCTACATTCACCTCAAACGCTAATCTAACATTTACACAGATTTATTCAGAAGAGAGTTAGTTATGATACTGTTGTTATGTCATTAAATATGGAATATTTTGGTATTAATATTGATTCATCGTCTTTGCATCAGAAATAAACACAGTTATTCTAAAACCAGTTGTTGGCAATCAACGGTTTGTGTTCTTCACATATATTTTATGATGGTATGATACTCAACCCCTGACGGAAGGGATTGTGATTGATTTTCATATCATTACGATAAAATCTTTCAATCAATTGTTTTGATGGATTGGTTAGAGGTTAAGGGGACTGTTGAAACCTCACTAAACATATTAAACCCCATTGAATTTTTGCGCATGTAAAGAGCCTCTGTCCTTTGTTAGTCTTGTATGAATTTTAATTTTAGTTCATTGCTATGTTTTGGAGTTTAGTATGACGTCCATATTCACTGCACTAGTACACATTTTTGATTAGGGGTCAGCTGAAGCCGACTCCCAAATGCGAGATTTTTTCGCTGTTTTGAAGACCCTTTGAAAACCTCTGGCTGTTTTCTGCTCTGTGGTCGGAGTGCTATCTCTTTGACACATTCCCCTGTTTCATTCTGAATTTTATATAGGTACTCAGGTAGCTTTACACTGGTAGTTGTACAGAAATGTTTTTGTTTTTAAATAAAGGTCAATGGTACTTATAGCCGCTGGTGATGACGGACAGAATACATTGATAGAATGAATAATTACCTACATACTGCCTCACGATATTGTAGTCGCTAGTCAAGTGATGCCTGACTTCAGTTCTATACCCAAATACCACCATTGCAATATTTTCATTCAGTCCAAGTTCTTCCCTTGTTGCAATTCGTTCTGGAAAAAGTATGATTGCATATAAGTGACAGCTGTGCAACATGCTTAAAATTCTCAGCGAAATTTATAATCTTCATGGCATCCAAATTTTTATTGGTATCAACTTTCATATATTTTAAGTTCTCTGTGTCTTACACTGAAATGAATTTCCAAGTGTTCACATTTCTTATACGAGGTCATTTAAAAAGTCTTTTGGAGTTTACTTCTGTGATTATGTGTGTATTATTGGTTTCAAATTTTTATGTATCTGTTTGTTGTTCTGTGTCATCTGTTTATTCTTCTTCTTTAGCAGAGACATCATCACTTGACATGTGTGCAACACGCTCACTTTAATGGATCTTATATGTAATACATTAGTTTTTGTTTGTTACTTTGATTCTCAGATTCATCACTTTTATTACATTGCCATAAAAGCAGGAGGTTTTGACATGCCACAAAACCAGGTTCAACCCACCATTTTTTTCTTAAAATGTCCTGTACCTAGTCAGGATAATGGCCATTGTTATATTATAGTTCGTTTATGTGTGTGTTACATTTAAATGTTGTGTTTCTGTCGTTGTTCTTCTCTTATATTTGACGAATTCCTTCAGTTTTAGTTTGTAACCCGGATTTGTCTTTTTCTCAATCGATTTATGAGTTTCGAACAGCGGTATACTACTGTTGCCTTTATTTATAGTGCAGTGTAAAAGCATAGACAAATACTTAACTTACTATCTAAAAAATCATAAACAGCAGCCTTCATATCTATGAAAACAGTTCCTTTCATACTTCCAGATAAATCTAACAAAAGAATTGTGTCAGGTGCACACACCTGGGGTAGTTCGATGAGGGACAGTCTCCCACCTACAAATAGGGAATACAGAAGTAGCACTGAATTTTGATTGAACAGAATTAATTTCCTAGTAAATTACAATTTTGCCAGATTAAATTAGACTTAATACATCAGACTTTTCTTCTATATTTTAAAGCTTAGCTTAAATTATCATTTTTTTATCCAGCGAAATTCAATATATACCTTGAACGTGGTTAATGCTATTATGTTTAACTAAACTGGATGCTGGACCCCAATTATTGTCACAAAAACCAATACCTGTACAGTTGCTCTCACAATGTTATCACTATACCGAAACTATAAATAACTTTCGTATAAGTTTGTACTTATTTCTCTCAAACTCATTTTCATTCTTAATGAGAAAAAATGTTGCGCATGTGATGAAGGTAATCCCAGCTGTGATCTTGTCTGACTAATTCAGAGTACACGAGCTTATCCATTGTTTTAAATTGGGCTTGTGATGCTCAAAAGATAATATTATCTTTGTTGTGTATTGTGTACTGTTTGTCTTCTCTTTTTTTTTTTATCGATTTTTGACATGTCTTTGTCATTTTGTTTTCTCCATTTTTCCAATTTTGAATATGCCTTTGGTATCTTTTACCTTTCCTGTATTTGGCAACGCCATTTATTTTATATATTAATTTGGAAAGCTTGAATAATTTTAACTTAAACGTTTTCTTCCTCGGTTCAACTACATAATGAATGTTAAATATGGTGTCGGGATTTTATCATAAACACGATCTATACACAACGCATTTATCTACTTTACACAACATATGGCTACTTTACCCCTTTCGGTTTCGATTTCACACAATTCTTTCCATCCCTTTTCTGTCATTCTCAATCTAATTATATCTTTAAAGTTGACGGGAATGGATGCCCCTAATGAAAAAGATAAACGATCAGTCTACACCTATTTGACCAAATGATATAAATTTGTTATTTACAATCACAAGAATAAATGAACTGACAAGTGCAGAGAAAAAGAAGTCATCATACTGACTTACAATCTTGCCACATAAACTGTTTAACTGTTTTTCTTTGTCTTTCCCACTTAAGCATTTTTCAAAGTGTGGCAGAGAACTGCTGGAACCCCTACACTCCTTTACTGTCATAAAAACAAACAAAAATAAAACCCTATAGACTCCACATATATTGTATATATATTTCATATCCCAACAGCCTTTATCCTGCAATCATTTTCTCTAATGTACCAAACTATAACAGCTCTGTCTAAGAAATTCATTATAAAAAATATATTTTTATAACCTGTGCATTTGTTATATTAGATAAATATGTTTGATAATCTTAATGGTAAACTTCTTTTTTGAAATTACTGACATGGTTTATAACTTTTTTCAAGTATGGAAAATTGTATGTATAAACATGTAATACTAAAAAAAACTAACAGGTGTATACATATGTTATTTACTTATTTACTAATGTTAAAGAGGCCGGGATAAGGTACCAGTACTTGATGTTTTTCACCTAACAAATGTACAGATTTCAATATAATATGATAAATTTGAATAAAAAATTCAAATTTTTAAAACGAATGTAAACTGAAAAAGAGGGCATGTGATATTCTAGTAACTTAAGGATGTACTTAGGCGAGGTTTCGGAATTTGTGTCAAATGTTCGGACACCTTGTTTTTCCACATATAATACAGTGTCAAATATTTTGCCCGATAACACCCATTTTTTAAATATAATAAAATTGAGAATGGAAATGGGGAATGTGTCAAAGAGACAACAACCCGACCAAATAAAAAACAACAGCAGAGGGTCACCATAAAGGTCATAAAGGGTCATTTGTATTCATAATTATAAATTGACTGTTAACAAAACTTTGAATTTTGAAAAACTAAGGCTTTTCTACCTCAGGAATAGATGACCTTAGCTGTATTTAGCAAAACTTTTATGAATTGTAGGCCTCAATGCTCTTCAACTTCGTACTCTATTTGGCCTTTTAAATATTTTTTTATTCGATCGCCACTGATGAGTCTTTTTTAGACGAAACGCGCGTCTGACGTAAATATAAAATGTTAATCCTGGTATCTATGATGAGTTTATTTGCAACCGCGTCTGGCGTAAATATACAATGTTAATCCTGGTATCTATGATGAGTTTATTTGCAACCACTGGGTCGATGCAACTGCTGTTGGAGATTTATATCCCCGAGGGTATCACCAGCCCAGTAGTCAGTACTTTTGTGTTGACTTGAGTTATCATTGATATGTTCATAATTATAAATTGACTGTTAACAAAACTTTGAATTTTGAAAAGCGAAGGCTGTTCTACCTCAGGAATAGATAACCTTAGCTGTATTAGGCAAAATTTCTAGGAATTTTAGGCCTTAATGCTCTTCAATTTCGTACTCTATTTGGCCTTTTAAATATTTTTTGTTTCGAGCGTCACTGACGAGTTTTTTTAAGACGAAACGCACGTCTGGCGTAAATATAAAATTTTAATTCTGGTATCTGTGATGAGTTTATTTGCCAAAATTTAAGCAGATTTTGATTTTTCTCTCTTTTGATTTGGGACCCAAATAATACCAATGCAAATATAAGGTAAAAGTCCGTGTCAACTTTTTTCCCGCCACATTTTTAAAATAAAAAATCTCGAAAAGGAGTTCCATGACCTATAAGTATTTTTAGCTTAGTTTGTTCCTTATCTAATGCTCTTCTGACTTATAGTATCAATTTTAAATTCTTGAATTTTGTAATTTCCCAAACCCTCACCTAACTACATCATTTAGACTAAAAAAAAGGATTATTTTAATACATTAAAAACCAGATCGAGATTCCTATTTAGCAGTTACAAGGGGGAAACTTATAATGATGTCATATACTTAATTGGCCAATATTCCTATTTTGCCTCAAATGAAGTTCTCAAACTATAAATAGAAATTAAAAAAAAACTATATGTCATGAAATTCAGTATGATGTTATTTTTGGGTTAGCTATTAACCATTTGTGCTTCTTTGGAGAGCTAAGACAATAACATTTTAAAAAAATTAGACTTTGTGAAACAATCATTTAGTTTCATTGCTCTCTTCTTGTGACATTTTAATCTGCATTAAAATAACAATCTTTACATTAACAAAAATCTCTTACCTGTTGACGCACTCAGTTTATCTGAACAAATTTTGGTCTTTTCTTTGTCTGTAATTCCCAAACTTACAAAAGTACGAATGATGTAAAGAAAAAAATGAATATTAGTTTATGAAGGCATGTACTAATAGTGCAATCTTTACAATTGATCAATATAATCTTCTCCTCGGCATCTACACATGACCTTTGTTGACTGTTTAAACGAGTAATTTTAAGTTTTCTATTGTACTGTACTGTACAGTGAACATGGCTGGAGTTATATAGATCCAGATAGTTTTATATCTGATACAAATGTAACAGGAAAATATTAAAGGCACAGTTTAGTAAAATAACCACATCACAATATATTTATATTTTATATTTGTAGATATCATAATTGTTAATGAAATGTGTTCACTTCTGCTTACTCGTGGGTATTCATACCTTGTGGCGTTGTTTTTTCTAGGATATAAGGATTTAGTATTTCTCATTGACATCTTTACTATTTTAATCCAAAAGTCACTTATGGTGTAATACCACCAAATCATGGTACGTCACATCCGGTTGTATACAGAAATAGGTCGAAAAAAAAATATTCCCTTGAATTTGATAGTTGTAGGTAATTAATCCTACATTTCATTGCAGTAAAACATTTCTGTGTTATAAACATATGTCTTGGGTATTTCAAAGTACCATTATATTTTTTTATTTTGGGTTTCTATAGAATATATTGAGGTTACATGGTTACTAAATCTTGTACACAGGTTAAATAAGGGCAGAAATTTGATTGGTTAACTTCCAGTGATGGTTATTTTCTTATATGCAATGAAATGTATGTGAAATGTTTTCTATAGCACTGGACAGGATAAAACTTCACTCATGTCAAGTATTTCTTTATTTGAAACAAAGACAAATTCTGCACAATTTTTTGAAAAGTGCAAATTTAACAAAGACTAATAGGGAAAATCAATGGTGGTATTACACCTTATGCCCTGACATGATGTTTTTCAAAAGGTTGAATAATTATCATCAGATTTCTATAAATACGTTTAATGCCTGAACATTTCCGACAATATCCGAAAGAATAGCCTAGGATTTAACCTTAATTCTAAATTTTACTAATTGCCTCTAACATATACATGACAGAAATTTAATTAATTAAAGGCAACAATAGCAATATTGAAGGATCTTAAAACATTAAGGAGATACTTATATACCGCCTCAAGCGAGAAAATCAATCGAGTTGAGATGACAATGATAATCTGTTTTTTCGCTATTTTACCTATGACTTTTTGTCAATTTCATTTTAATTTCATTAGTTACGCCTCGTGCCTCCTTAGTTTCTAGCGATAATTTTCCATCTCAAGCGAGAAGCATGATATGAATTTTTTTTCACAAAAACAGATAAAAGGAAAATACACAAAATAGCAAAATCTATCATATACAATAATTACTGCAAAAGAACACCGAGGTAAAGTTTAACTTTTCCTTGCAGTCCTCTTAAACCATTTAAAACTTTTCCTGAGTAGCTCTTTAAATTTTATATACCTGTTTTCCTTGGTATTTATGTCATGAGATTCTTTCGTGGAAATATTTCCCTCTGGATCCTTTGGAACTTTTTTTTCCTTTACATGAGTTAAACTACCGTCTATTGTTCGTATTGTTATTTCTGGTAATATTTCGAATTCGGTTTGACTGATTTGTCGTTTAATAGGACGACGTATTTTTGTGCATTCTGCAGACATCGGATTTGACCAAACTAATTCATCATCTTTTACTGATAATTCTTCTTTTTCTTTTATTTGACTACCAGGATTTTCTTTAATGAATTTAGATTTATAATCAAATACAGATGTTAAGAAAGAATTATCGATTTCTGGTATCGTTTGGCAGTTAGACATTAAACATTGCACTTCACCAAATACTTCACTGAGTTCCTCATTTTCTGTTGCAGAAAGTGTCAAGGTTTTTTCGTTGGTATTCCAAAACCTTGAGATTGTATTATCTATCAAATCTAGTCCTTTACTGCATGCTCCTAGATCTATTGTCGAAGAATTGCCTAACAATTAAATATCATTTCAACATCATAAACAGGCTGGTATAGTACATTTGAATTGCTATCATCTGCTTCTTGTTGTAATCAAAGTTTAATGTGAGTGCAAAAATTAGGAGTTTTGCGTGCAACATGAGTGTTTATACTTTAATTATAGTATGGAGGTTCCTAACAATAACAACAAGCTGGCATGTCAGTTAACTGCTAGTAGTCTGTTGTTATTTATGTATTATTGTCATTTTGTTTATTTTCTTTTGTTACATCTTCTGACATCAGAGTCGGACTTCTCTTGAACTGAATTTTAATGTGCGTATTGTTATGCGTTTACTCTTCTACATTGGCTAGATGTATAGGGGGAGGATTGAAATCTCATAAACATGTTTAACCCCGCCGAAATTTTGCGCCTGTCCCAAGTTAAGAGCCTCTGGCTTTTGTTAGTCTTTTATGATTTTTAATTTTTGTTTCTTGTGTATAATTCGGAGTTTAGTATGACGTCCATTATCACTGAACTAGTATACATATTTTTTAAGTGGCCAGCTGAGGGACGCCTCCGAGTTTCTTGCTACATTGAAGACCCATTGGTGGCCTTCGGCTGTTGTCTGCTCTATGGTCGGGTTGTTGTCGCTTTGACACATTCCCCATTTCCTTTCCCAATTTTACTTTAAGGTCCGTTAGTCGAATAAATCGTTGAACCATATTAACACAAGGACGTAAAAAAGATTATTTAATTTTTTTTTTTTAAATCTTATTTATTTAAATGACTGTCAACGTGAATTGGGGTTTACGTTGAACTGATAAAATAACAGGAATGTACAACAAATATAGAACAAATGTATTAAAATCTAGTGTGCGTAACCCCCACCAATCACGTGTGATCTTATTCAACTATAGGTTTTGTACTTGGTAAACTTACTAAATGTGTTGTATAAAGATTATTCGATAGGTTGCATCTCTGAATATTTCACAAAGTTGTAGCAATAAATGGATTTAATTCAAATCATACACTTCATAGATTATTTTTTCATTTATTTATCATCATTAAGTTTTATATGTAGTGTTCTTGAAATTGATTTTTCGTCTAATTGACTGATAGTCTTAGCCGTGTTGTTGTCTGTCTTTCATTGACTTCCGGTTTGTAACAACCACTTGGTTTCTGCTATGAAAGTGATCAAGTGATGAAGGCAATAATAAAATACAGTATTACTACCATCTTTAATTCACCACCGCGTAATCAAAATGTCTATGTTAAAGGCAATGTGTTTTAACTGTTTTACCAGCTACCATTTACATTCAAACTTTTAAAATCAAGCTATGAGTGTAAAATGCATGCCTGACAACACATTTTCAAATTCTTTTCTCTTTTTATTTTACTTAATTTTTATGAAACACATTACTTTTTATTTCTTCTCGTACATGTCGTATGGCATTATCTATAGACAACTTGAATGTGTGTATAAAAAGAAGGTTACCTGAACACTTTAAACTGTCAACTTGTTGTAATACTTCTTTTTGCAATCCAGTCAGACTTGCTAAACTTTGGGATACTATCTCGATCATGCTTTCAAACTTTGCAGCTGCAATACATTAAAATAAGAAAAACTAAAACAAAATAATCATTTTATCATGTATTAATAGCCTGTAAACGCGACATTAGTTTACATATTCTTCAAAGAAGATAACAAACAAAACTGCAGGGACAGGACGTAATCTGGCGTATAACAGATAAGAAAGACCTTTTTTGGACATTAAAAATATATCTTTCAGTTATTAGTTACGTTTATTGGTAATTGATTTTTTTTAATTGTTTCTAAATCAAGAAATAGTAAATAGTGATAACAGTCAGAACATTAAAACTGTTTTTTTCCTGTCAATATCGACAAATAAGTCATCAACGCATTTGTTTTTTAAGTTTTTCAAATTGAAGCAGACTTGAAGGCCAATTGGAAAATAGATTTGTTTCTTTTGAATTTTTTTTAGTAAGAAGTGTGTTGTGTGCAGTAACGCCCAGTTCAATCATGTCTTCATTCTATTACTTGCTGTGGTTTTACACAACGGTCCAATACATATTGCTATGGTTAGGCGCTTTTAACCGCTGCCTTCTATATGTGTCTGTCCCAAGTTCCGTCAAATTACTGAAAGCCTACTTTATTAACAGAAATGGCTATAGATTTGAGTGTCATGATGTTTATTAAAGGATATGCTTACCCCAACGATCACCCGAGATCACCTTAAGTATTTGGTATGGTTTGTGTGACGCAGTGTTCTATGTTGTGTTTTGTATACTGTTGTTTGTCATTTTTTGGCCATGACGTTGTCAATACAAAAAAGAAGATGTGGTATAATTGCCAGTGAGACAAATCTCCACAAGAGACCAAAAGACACAGAAATTAACAACTATAGGTCACCGTACGGCATTCAACAATGAGCAAAGCCAATACCGCATATTCAGCTATAAAAGGCTCCAAAAGGACAAATGTAAAACAATTCAAACAAGAAAACAAACGGCCTAATTTATTTACAAAAAATAAAGTTAATTTTCATGTCATTTTGGTATCTTTCGCCTCTTCTTCAGGGTCAAGGATTTAAATTTCGTGACGTCACAATACACAGATATGAGGCGGGACATATAATTGGCTTGTATACGCACACACGTATTTATAATTATAGTGTTATGATATTGTCATTATTGTATTTATTTATGTTGGCCTGATTTGTGTTGTGTGGCCTGATAGTTGTTTACAGAATAATTTTAGAATTGTGCAGTTTAGAAATCTCTGGAACAATTACAGAATTATTGGAACTTTCCAGAATGATCCTAATAAAAGATGCATTATATAAACTTCTACATTTTACTAGAAACTTCTGTTGTAACTTTCTAGGATGTTCCATTATAGACTGTTCTAGAATCTTCCATGACAAATATATATATATACAGACACTAAAGTTAAGACTCACTCTTGGATTTGGACTTAGACATCGATAGACATTAATATTCGTAGCCTTTGGATTGACACTTTTATTCTACAAACAACATCATACTGGATTGTGACCGTAATATTCAGATTGGATTCCGAAAGATATCCGGATACAGATAAAGATAAAAGATTGGACTCATATTTTGACAGTTAAGTTGACAGTAATATTTGTGTAATACTTTTTGTAAACTTTTGTATAATAAATATTGTTAAATTTTATTATTGATTTGTGTCTTTTGTTGGCTACAATTTAAAGGCGATTTCTGGCCGTAACAGAAATTGGGGGCTCGTCCGGGAGACTGAAAATATATTATTCAAAATTTATTCAGTATTTCTATTATAACTAGCCAACAAAATTCTACAAAATGGCATTTGATGCCGGTAAATTTTTGAAAACGCCAGACCTGAAGGGGTTTGATAATTTAAAGAAAGAGGAATTAGTGTTGCTTGCTAAACATCTGAAATTAGATTTTAGAATATCTATGAGAAAACAAATTATAAAAAATTTGGTTATAGACAAATTAGTGGACGCAGAAATTTTAGGTGAAGAGGCTCTTGATCTTAAGGTCGAAAACGTTGACGCCTTTAAATTAAAACAGCTTGAATTAGAACATAAACTTAAATTAAAAGAACTGGAAATGAAGGAGACTGAGAAAATAAAAGAACTTGAAATGAAGGAAAGATTGGAAATGGATAAAAAGGAAAAAGAAGATGAATTAAAATTAAAAGAACTTGAAATGAGGGAAAGGCTAGAGATGGAGAAACTAAAACTTGAAATGGTCAAAGAAGAAAGCAACACTTAAGTCAAGTCGAAATCAGAATATTTTGATGCAGCAAAAAATATACGTTTGGTTCCCAAATTTTGTGAAAAAACAGTTGATAAATATTTTCCACAGTTTGAGAAAATTGCTCATAATTTGAATTGGCCAAAGCCATTTTGGACTACAATGCTACAAAGTGTTTTTGAGGGTAAGGTCGCTGAAATATACTCTGCACTTCCATCAGAAAAAAGTTCCGATTATGACATGGTGAAACAGGAAGTTTTGAAAGCTTATGAGCTAGTACCAGAAGCATATAGACAGAAATTTAGATCTTATAAAAAGTTTGATTCGCAAACCTATGTGGAATTTGCTCGGGAAAAAGAAGATTTATTTGATAAATGGCTTACTTCAAAGAAAACAGATAACAATTTTGATAACCTAAGACAATTGATGTTATTAGAAGAGTTCAAACAATGTGTTCATTTAGACTTAAAAACACATTTAGACGACAAAACTGTTGGGGCAATACATGATGCAGCTGCAATTTCAGATAATTATACCCTTTCACATAAAAGAAGTTTCAAGGGTCAAAATGTTAATAATTCAAGTGGAAATTACAAAAATCAAAGCACTGAGCGTACTGATAGTAAGCCTGTTGCACAGAATAAGAGTCAGTCCAGTTTTAATATGTCTAGTCCAAAATTTGATACTTTTGAGAAGAAGTCACTGATTTGTGCTTATTGTAAGAAAAATGGTCACCTGATGGCTGATTGTTTTAGACTCCAGAAGAAGAATGAACGAGATAATAAGCCGAAGTCGAGTGCTTGTACGACACCTTATATTACCAGTACGTTGGAATGTCCTGCGAGTCAGGCTTTTACGTCCAGTTTTTGTGATTACATGGAGGAATATAAACCCTTTATGTCTGATGGGTTTATTTCTATTGTTGATGATACCACTCTTCAGCCTATTAAGATTTTACGGGACACTGGAGCTTCTCAGTCTTTATTGTTAGAAGGTGTGTTGCCTTTGTCCGAGAAGACTTCTGTTGGTGCCTCCGTTTTGTTACAAGGTGTAGAGTTGGGTTGTATAGATGTTCCTCTCCATCGTATTTATCTGAAGTCAGATTTGATAACTGGACCAGTTATTGTAGGTGTTCGTCCTAATCTCCCTGTAGAGGGTGTTACATTATTGCTAGGAAATGATCTAGCTAGGAACAAAGTGGTTGCTGAACCAATTGTTACCAGTGAACCAGTGGTGGATGTTAAATCACCTGAAGATGATGCTGAATTGTATCCAGCTTGTGTTGTTACTAGGGCGATGACTAGAAAACAACAAGATGAGAATTTGCAAGAAGACCAGTTTAATTACATGGACCTTTCTGACACTTTCCTAGCTGACATTGAAGGTCCTGGTAGCTCAGAAAAGGCCATAATAAGACCACCTAGTGTTAACAAGAATGTTATTATGCCATGGCCAAACGTAAACAGCCATTCATTAAACCGAAAGAATTTATTCGAAGAACAACAGAAAGACCCTGAGGTTCTTCAGCTCAACCAGCGGGCTCAACCACAGGAGGAAGCAGACAAAGTGGCCGAATGCTATTACCATCAGGACGGCATTTTAATGAGGAAGTGGAGGCCTCCTGATGCTACCCCAGAGGAGGAATGGAGAGTGGTATACCAAGTGGTGGTGCCTAAAGTTGATAGGCAAGAAATTATTGGTCTTGCCCATGACACCCCTTTGGCTGGACACTTAGGTATAAGGAAGACTTGCCTTAAGATCTTGCAGCATTTCTACTGGCCCAGACTTCGAAATGATGTCGCAGAATACTGCAAATCATGCCATATATGCCAGGTTGTTGGTAAGCCTAACCAGAAAATACCACCAGCACCACTTCTGCCTATTCCAGCTTTTGACGAACCTTTTAGCAGAGTTCTTATTGACTGCGTTGGACCTTTACCAAAGACCAAGACTGGAAATGCGTATTTATTGACAATCATGTGTACATCTACTCGCTTTCCTGAGGCTATTCCGCTCAGAAATATCAAGACACCTACTATCGTCAAAGCTCTGATCAAATTTTTCACATTAGTAGGACTTCCTAAGTCTATACAGTCCGACCAGGGATCAAACTTCATGTCAGGTTTATTTCAGCAAGTCGTGTACCAGTTAGGGATTGCTCAGTATAGATCAAGTGCGTACCATCCAGAATCTCAAGGTGCCTTAGAACGTTTTCATCAAACATTGAAGAACATGATTAAAACTTTTTGTCTTCAATTTGACAGAGACTGGGATGATGGAGTTCACTTTCTACTTTTTGCAGTCCGAGAGGCTGTTCAAGAATCCCTTGGATTTAGTCCCTTTGAGTTGGTATTTGGCCATACTGTAAGGGGACCGTTAAAATTGATTAAGGAAAAGAGGCTTACTGAACATACTGACTTGAATCTTTTAGACTATGTATCTAGATTTAAAGAAAAATTGTATACTGCTTGTCAAATTGCTCAGAAAAACTTAAAAAATGTACAGAACAAGATGAAAATATGGTATGATAAAGATGCCAGGGACAGAGTTTTTGAGCCTGGTGATAGGGTACTTGTATTTTTGCCAGTCCCTGGACATCCTTTACAGGCTAAATATTGTGGTCCTTATACAATAGAGAGTAAAATCAATGATTTGAATTATATTGTAATAACTCCAGGTCGGCGCAAACAAAATAGAGTGTGTCATATTAATATGTTAAAACCATACTTTGAGCGTGCTAATGAATGTGAGAGTAAACCAGTTGCCACTTTAGGCATGGTTAAATTTGAGAACAATCATGACAAACCAGATGTAATTGAACCACCTTTTAGTTCTAAAACTATGGAAGAGACGGTAAGATTGAAAAATTCAGAAATTTTGTCAAATTTAGACTCAAAACTTGCACATCTGTCTTTTGATCGTAGAGAAGAAATAAAAACTTTGGTATTTTCTTTTAAAAATCTTTTTCCAGATGTGCCAAACAAAACCACTGCTGTTTGTCATGATGTTGATGTAGGAGATGCTTCTCCAATTAAGCAACATCCTTACCGGCTCAATCCACTCAAACTTGAAGCTATGAGAAAAGAAATTAAATATATGCTTGACAATGATATTATTGAGCCGAGTAACAGTGAATGGAGCTCTCCTTGTCTCCTTGTTCCAAAACCAGATAAAACCTTTCGTTTCGTGACTGATTTCAGAAAAGTAAATTCAGTCTCAAAATCTGATTCCTATCCGATTCCAAGGATAGATGATTGTATTGACAACATTGGTCAAGCAAAATTTGTAAGCAAATTTGATTTGTTGAAAGGTTATTGGCAAGTTCCATTGACACAGAGAGCTCGTGAAATATCGGCTTTTGTTATACCAGATGGTTTATTTCAATATACTGTAATGCCGTTTGGCATGAAAAGTGCACCAGCTACATTTCAAAGAATGATCAATAATGTTATAAAAGATTTAAACTGTTGTTATGCTTATATTGATGATCTAATTGTATGGAGTGATAGCTGGGAACAGCATTTAACACATTTGTATGATACTTTTGATAGATTGTCACAATCAAATTTGACTGTTAATCTTGGTAAAACTGAATTTTGTCAGGCCACTGTTGATTATTTAGGGCATACAGTTGGCCAAGGTCAAGTGAAACCTATTATGGCTAAAGTGGAAGCCATTTCCAAATTTCCTCCTCCTACAAATAGAAAACAACTTATGAGATATTTAGGCATGATTGGATTTTACAGAAAATTTTGTTCAAATTTTGCTACTGTGGTTCAACCACTGACTCATCTTTTACGAAAAGATTGTAAATTTATCTGGAGTGAAAATTGTCAAAACGCTTTTGAAAATAGCAAATCACTTTTAATTAATAGTCCGGTTCTGATTACTCCAGACTTTGAAAAACAATTTAAACTTGCTGTTGATGCAAACGATGTAGGAATTGGAGCTGTTTTATATCAAGAGACAGATGATAATGTTGAGAAGCCTATATCATATTTTTCTAAGAAATTAGATAAACATCAGAAAAATTATTCAACTATTGAAAAAGAGTGTTTTGCAATGTTGTCAGCACTACAACATTTTGATGTATATTTAAATCTCACTGTATATCCTATTCTTGTTTGTACTGATCATAATCCTCTCACCTTCATACATAAAATGAGAAACAAGAATCAGAGGTTGACCAGGTGGAGTTTGTTGTTACAGGAATATGATGTAATTGTAAAACATATTAAGGGTAAAGATAATGTAATAGCAGATGCTTTATCTAGAGCTTATTAAAACACTTTGTATATACTATGTATTTTTGTTCATTTTATTCATGATAAGTTTTTGTTACACTAAAACTTCTTTTAAGGGGGGAGGTGTTATGATATTGTCATTATTGTATTTATTTATGTTGGCCTGATTTGTGTTGTGTGGCCTGATAGTTGTTTACAGAATAATTTTAGAATTGTGCAGTTTAGAAATCTCTGGAACAATTACAGAATTATTGGAACTTTCCAGAATGATCCTAATAAAAGATGCATTATATAAACTTCTACATTTTACTAGAAACTTCTGTTGTAACTTTCTAGGATGTTCCATTATAGACTGTTCTAGAATCTTCCATGACAAATATATATATATACAGACACTAAAGTTAAGACTCACTCTTGGATTTGGACTTAGACATCGATAGACATTAATATTCGTAGCCTTTGGATTGACACTTTTATTCTACAAACAACATCATACTGGATTGTGACCGTAATATTCAGATTGGATTCCGAAAGATATCCGGATACAGATAAAGATAAAAGATTGGACTCATATTTTGACAGTTAAGTTGACAGTAATATTTGTGTAATACTTTTTGTAAACTTTTGTATAATAAATATTGTTAAATTTTATTATTGATTTGTGTCTTTTGTTGGCTACAATTTAAAGGCGATTTCTGGCCGTAACAATAGTAAGGCGAGAAATTCATTTGTAGATATGAGATTAGTGTTTATACATTTCTCGATCTTTTTTTCTTTAGTTTTCCTTTTTCCATTAGTTCAATTAGCTACCTATAGACTACCTTTTTAGGCAAAGCATTGCGTTGTCAATGTGTTAAAAAGAAAGTTGAAATAGAGAATTCAAATCGTTATAGATTATGGTTATGTATTGTTCTCTCCCAATGACCTATGTTTTTATGGTCATTTTTATAAACTTCCAGTTACATAACTTTGAAATTTTTCGAAAAACTAAGGATTTTCTTATCCTAGAAATAGATGATCTTAGCCGTATTTGGCACAACTTTTTGGAATTTTGGGTACTCAATGCTCTTGAAATTTGTACTTGTTTGGCTTTATAACTATTTTGATCAGAGCGTCACTGATGAGTCTTATGTAGACGAAACGCGCATCTGGCGTATTAAATTATAATCCTGATACCTTTGATATAAACTATTCATATACTTACAGGAAAGCTCGAATCTTCTTAATGTTTCTTCTCGAGAAGGAAGTATTTGCTGCACATCTTAAATGAAAAGATAATAAGGAACTGTGATATATTCGATAAAATAACATTGATAATCGCATTGCGATCAGTTTTAATCTAAATACTTGTCTTAAAATGAATGCTATTGATAAATTTTAGCTAGGATTTACGAGGATGGCAATAGCGTCAGTTTTCATAATGCCAATTTCAAATTTTGGAATTTTATTAAAACTGTATATTCTACCAGCTGTAATGTGTACGCTTATGTAATAAGATAGATGGTTTATCTTTTCGATCTTAAGGCTTTGTTTATGCTGTTTTGAGGAACTTTTCTTTTATATTTATTTAGATTTATATGGCATTTTTTCATAACTTCCTATATTTTGTACTAGAGCACCACTAATGACAATCATTTCGAATTACGTTTCAGGTGAAGGGAAATAATAAGGGTTTCATAAATTTGTGTATTACTTATCTTTATAGGACTGATAATCTTGGATGCATTCATCAGCCCTGTATTAGTAATAGAGTTCGTTATTTTATAAATGCTGTTTTTGTGAACTGTCCTTATTATTAGGTATTCGTTGTTGTACTGTAGTTAACATGTCGATATGTACTGTTATACATTTTTTTAATATATTTATCTGTCCTGAGTGTCCTTGCATTTATTTGTTCTGTATTCCTGTTTTGATGTTGTCGGTATATTTAACATTGCCATAAAGCACGAGGTTTTGCTAATCACAAAACCGGGTTCAACCCACCATTTATTTGTTAGAATGTCCTGTACCAAGTCATAGTTTGTTTCTATGTATGCATAATTGTCGTTCGTTTTTAGTTGCACTTCAGTGCTTCTGTTGTTTTGTTGATTTCTCTTATAGATGTGTTTCCTTCGGTTTTAGCTTGTAACCTGGATATGTTTTCTCTCAATCGATATACATGACTTTTCAACAGCGGTATACAACTGTTGCCTTTATTGAGTTCAGCAGCGGCCAAGAATATTAGATAATTTAATAAAGTTGTAATTGCATTTATTGAGATATAATTTCGGTGGTGTTCTGAAATACAATTTATACGTACTGTTTGTTGTAACAATCATGTTAACATTGACTAATCCTTCAAATAGTACTCCTTTTGGTAAGTCTTTTCCACATACCACAATATTATCTGCTAAAAAAAAAGAATGAACAAAAAAGAACCATCTGCAGATTAAATGATTTTTATTACAACGTAAATGCTTTGAAATCGTGATTATCAATATAAAATGTTTGTATATACTAATATATATGAAATAAATGCACTAGCGGTAAATGCTGTAACAAACAAAATTCGAAATACATTGGAAATTATGTAGAAACAAAAGCCTCAGGAAGTTATTGAATCCGCAAGAGGAGTAAAAATAGAGTACTTTAAAAACACACACTTACACACAATTTTGTTTTAAAAAGCAAACTCACCTCAACCATTGCGAACATCTTTGGTAAATGTTAAATGGGAAAATCAAATCGGAAAGTTCCTAATGACATGGCAAAATCAGATGACAAAAGACATTAAAAACGAATGGACAACAACTGTCATATTCCTGACTTGGGACAGGCACTTTCAAATATAGAAAATGGTGGATTAAACCTGGTTTTATAGCGCTAAACCTCTCATTTTGTATGAAAGTGTCATCAAATTCCGTTATATTTACAATGATGTGAGGACTAAACAGACATAATAAATAAAATAGTTAAAATATGGGTACAGCAGTCATCATCGTGTTACAATTTTTAAAGAAACAATAATTTTAAAACGAGAACAACATATTTGCCATATATACAATGTCACAAACAGAACGTTTGCTCCAATCACTCATTTCAATGAAATATTATAAAAATACAAAATCCTGTCATTCTGGACACTTTTTTTAAAATACATTATAAACAATAAAAAGAGAGGTTACAGGTTAGCCTTATATGTAAACTTTATGCTGACAAACAGATAGAAGGCTCCAGATTGACCCTTTTCTTAAAAGGAATTATTTTTTACCTTGAAAAATGTTGTCGTCTTTCTCTTCTAAACCAGTTTCCTTCTCGATAATTAACAATTTTGACACCAATGCATCCATACCGCAAAGCAGCATTATATCAATTAAATTTGATGTTCTTCCTAATTTTAGAAGGTCAACAATTAATTCAATGACTTGATGCTGAATGTTGTCAGGAAATTTCACCGACAAATCATCAAATACTTCCTCGCTTAAAATACTTCTCTCCATTAGTTCTTCTTGGAGATCATCTAGGTATAATTCTTCGGCGATTTCGGAAATATTCTGAAGTATATTTCGACGCAGTAAAGAAACATCTGAATGTCAAATAGAAAAAAAAATAGAAAAATTCTTATAAATATACAAAAGGGAATATACAGTGAATGCGTGTAAGTCAAAGTATAATATCTATAAAACACACGTACAAATCAGAAAATCATAAAGAAAACGATTAAATGTCTCAAAAGGGCATACATGTTAACAATTTACAATCATGAAAAATTAAGCTTGACCTTTTCGAACACCTATTAATCTGTAGAGTAATATTACAGCGCTACGGTAAACTTAAGATTTTCTGTTCTATTTGTTAGCCAATTGTCTAGCCCAATGGGGATAATAAAACAAACGACTGCCCATTAATGGAAATCCATCTTAGAAAGTTTCATCGTTTTATTCAGCAAGTCAACTTATAACGATAATAACAAAACGTCGTTTTTAATGACAGTATTAAGCAGACCTGGATAGAATCCTTTCTAACCTGAAGGAAGGATTTATTTCATTCGAACACAGCTCTTTAACAGCGAAATATTCATCCAAATGTGATTCAGTGAATACAGATATTCTGTCTTTGTAGATGCAATGGTTCAAAATAACGATTTTTTAGTTTCTCTATTGAAATTGTTATTTTGTTGCAAAAACATATATCAATAGAGGGATTTTATGTAAAACTGTTTAGGTCGTCATAAAGATTTTTTTCAAGAAGATAATATAGTCCCGGCTATGAATTAAAAGGCGTATTTAAGTGTACCTTTTTCACACACTAACGGTTGAAAAATCATCAAATAGTTTGAGTAACAAAATAATTCTGTAGGTTTATTTCATTCATAAATATAATGCCCAGAAGTAGGTGATATCTTTTAAACTATTCTATTCCTAATTAACGTTTGCTAATTTTGTGTTAATCTTTAAAAAATGTGGTAATTGTTCAAAAGTACATGCTGTTGTAGTGTTCGTTCTTACAAGGACTTCTGCCTTTAAGGATTTCTTGTAGATTTTATAGACTTTTAATCGATTGTATTAATTTTTAACTGTTTCGCATAAAAAAAGTAAAATCACAAAAATACTGAACTCCGAGGAAAATTCAAAAAGGAAAGTCCCTAATCAAATGGCAAAATTAAAAGTTCAAACACATCAAACGAATGGATACCAACTGTCATATTCCTGACTTGGTTCAGACATTTTCTTATGTATTGACAACAAAGTGTAAACAAAACAAAAATATGATAGGTTAACATGTCATAAATAGGGGTACAGCAGTCAACATTGTGTTATAATTTTAATTACTATAGAAACAGACAAAAAAGCATAAACACGCGAATAGAAAAAGCACATTAGCAAAAATTAAAACATCACTACAAAATGTACCATAGCACAATACAACAACGACCAAGCACATTAACAAAAGAGAAAGACAAACGTGCATTTTTTTTTTACAATAGCACAATAACACAATGGAGGGATGTATAAGTACGTATCCAGGCTATATATATCAAACAGACTAAGCAGAAAAAGTAATATTCATAAAGACAAATAAAAGAAAAGAATACTATAACACATTATTAAGATGATAAATAACGTCAGTATCCAGAATATATACTCCAAGACATTTGTGAAGTAAATGTAACATTTGTGAAGTTGATAAGGAATATTTATCAACAAGGTCTTGGTACCTTCCGATGAACTCTTTTTTAGAAAAAGGACGAGACCTGAAAAATGCACCAGTATTGAAGTCCCTCGTAGAAGTATCCAAGTCAAATTAAGTGTCACCTTATTGACCATATTTATATTTCCGATTCCCAAAAAGATTTCAATTTTCAAAATGCCGACACCTACACATGGATAGATGGGGGCTTAATGTACAGCGGCAACTATTTCATTACTATGCAAGCTGAAAGTAATGTTTATGGTTTTATGTTTATATACGTTATATATGATATAAATGTATTCAGCTTTTAAAAAACCAGAACGATGAGTTAGATGTTAACGTTTACTTTATTTGACGTTTTTAATCATATATCACTTTATTTGGCCTTTTTTATTTAATTTAATTCGAGCGTCACTGATGAGTCTTATGTAGATTGGCGTCTGGCACAAATACAAAATTTACATCCTGGTACGTGTGGTATCTATGATGAGTTTATTTAGATACCTTATAACAGGTTTTTTTTTTAGCTCCAAGCTACTTATAATTTATATTATTCTTAAATTTGTCGTGTATAGATAGTAGCGGTGTAAAATATATATCAACAACCTCCCACAGTCGCGACACCAAGGATTCAGTATTCCTACCGTACCGATACTTTGAACTGAGGCTCTTTAGCTTGCTGTTCGATGTGATTCAGACTCCGTGTTGAAGACCGTACTTTGACCTATAATGGCTTACTTTAATAAATAATGACTTTTATGGAGTGTTGTCTCATTGGCACGCATACCACATCTTCTTATATGTACAATAAATGATCGTCATGCAATCGATATAAAATGAAAACAAACCGTTAAGTATTGCATGCGTCCGAAGCGGTTTTCTATAACTATATTCATCAGTAACAACCAATACAATACAATAATACAATACAATATGATTTATTTCAAAAACACTTCGTCACATTGACATGTGAAACAAGAGGTAAATTGCATATACAATCACATACAATTAAAGAAATAAATAGAACAACTTAGAAATGAAATATATAGAAAATTACTTTACTTTAAATTATAATATTTTAGTTAACTTTGAAATGAGTAAAGACACCTAAGATGATCGTTCAAATTGTAAATTCAATAATTTCATCTGCCGACATATTTGCAGATAGTAAGAAGTCGTTAAGCAAAAAAAAATAATTCACGTGTATATTGGGCCATTTCATTGCTTAAAGTTCAGTTGAATTATATATACATACTCAACCCTACCATACTTTTTGGCCAACTGCGAGTTCATCAGTATTCACTGTTACTCCTAAATAATGGCCGCTGGGTTAACCTAATAGTTCTGAAGTATTGTTTTCGTTTCGCTTTTATTCCGTTTCGTAGTTTACAGGTACCCCTCTATTCGCCCCTTTTCTACTTTTGATATTTTAATCAAATATTTAAACTAGAGGCTCTAAAGAGCCTGTGTCGCTCACCTTGGTCTATGTGAATATTAAACAAAGGAAGCAGATGGATTCATGACAAAATTGTGTTTTGGTGATGGTGATGTGTTTGTACATCTTACTTTACTGAACATTCTTGCTGCTTACAATTATCTCTATCTATAATGAACTTGGCCCAGTAGTTTCAGTGAAAAATGTAAGTAAAAATTTACAAATTTTATGAAAATTGTTAAAAATTGACTATAAAGGACAATAACTCCTTAGGGGGTCAATTGACCGTTTCAGTCATGTTGACTTATTTGTAAATCTTACTTTGCTGTACATTATTGCTGTTTACAGTTTATCTCTATCTATAATAATATTCAAGATTATAACCCAAAACAGTAAAATTTCCTTAAAATTACCAATTATGGGGCAGCAACCCAACAACGGGTTGTCCGATTCATCTTAAAATTTCCGGGCAGATAGATCTTGACCTGATAAACAATTTTACCCTGTCAGATTTGCTCTTAATGCTTTGGTTTTTGAGTTATAAACCAAAAACTGCATTTTACCCCTATGTTCTATTTTTAGCCATGGCGGCCATCTTGGTTGGATGGCCGGGTCACCGGACACATTTTTTAAACTAGATACCCCAAAGATGATTGTGGCCAAGTTTGGATTAATTTGGCCCAGTAGTTTCAGAGGAGAAGATTTTTGTAAAAGATTACTAAGATTTACGAAAAATGTTTAAAAATTGACTATAAACGGCAATAACTCCTAAAGGGGTCAACTGACCATTTCGGTCAGTTGACTTATTTGTAAATCTTACTTTGCTGAACATTATTGCTTTTTACAGTTTATCTCTATCTATAATAATATTCAAGATAATAACCAAAAACAGTAAAATTTCCTTTAAATTACCAATTTATGGGCAGCAACCCAACAACGGGTTGTCCGATTCATCTGAAAATTTCAGTGCAGATAGAACTTGACCTGATAAACAAATATACCCTGTCAGATTTGCTCTAAATGCTTTGGTTTTTGAGTTATAAGCCATTTAACCCCTATGTTCTATTTTTAGCCATGGCGGCCATTTTGGTTGGATGGCCGGGTCACTGGACACATTTTTTAAACTAGATACCCCAAAGATGATTGTGGCCAAGTTTGGATTAATTTGGCCCAGTAGTTTCAGAGGAGAAGATTTTTGTAAAAGATTACTAAGATTTACGAACTAGAGGCTCTAAAGAGCCTGTGTCGCTCACCTTGGTATATGTGAATATTAAACAAAGGAAGCAGATGGATTCATGACAAAATTGTGTTTTGGTGATGGTGATGTGTTTGTACATCTTACTTTACTGAACATTCTTGCTGCTTACAATTATCTCTATCTATAATGATCTTGACCCAGTAGTTTCAGTGGAAAATGTTAGTAAAATTTACAAATTTTATGAAAATTGTTAAAAAATTGACTATAAAGGACAATAACTCCTTAGGGGGTCAACTGACCATTTTGGTCATGTTGACTTATTTTTAGGTCTTACTTTGCTGTACATTATTGCTGTTTACAGTTTATCTCTATCTATAATAATATTCAAGATAATAACAAAAAACTGCAAAATTTCCTTAAAATTACCAATTATGGGGCAGCAACCCAACAACCGGTTGTCGGATCCATCTCAAAATTTCAGGGCAGATAGATCTTGACATGATAAACAATTTAACTACCAGATTTACTCTAAATGCTTTGATTTTTTAGTTGTAAGCCAAAAACTGCATTTTCCCCCTATGTTCTATATTTAGCCGTGGCGGCCATCTTAGTTGGATGGCCGGGTCACCGGACACATTTTTCAAACTACATAACCCAAAAATGATTGTGGCCAAGTTTGGATTAATTTGGCCCAGTAGTTTCAGAGGAGAAGATTTTTGTAAAAGATTACTAAGATTTACGAAAAATGGTTAAAAATTGACTATAAAGGGCAATAACTCCTAATGGGGTCAACTGACCATTTCGGCCATGTTGACTTATTTGTAAATCTTACTTTGCTGAACATTATTGCTGTTTACAGTTTATCTCTATCTATAATAATATTCAAGATAATAACCAAAAACAGCAAAATTTCCATAAAATTACCAATTCAGGGGCAGCAACCCAACAACAGGTTGTCCGATTCATCTGAAAATTTCAGGGCAGATAGATGTTGACCTGATAAACAATTTTACCCCGTGTCAGATTTGCTCTAAATGCTTTGGTTCTTGAGTTATAAGCCAAAAACTGCATTTTACCCCTATGTTCTATTTTTAGCCATGGCGGCCATCTTGGTTGGATGGCCGGGTCACCGGACACATTTTTTAAACTAGATACCCCAAAGATGATTGTGGCCAAGTTTGGTTAAATTTGGCCCAGTAGTTTCAGAGGAGAAGATTTTTGTAAAAGTTAACGACGACGACGGACGACGACGCCAAGTGATGGGAAAAGCTCACTTGGCCCTTCGGGCCAAGTGAGCTAAAAAATCAAACTTTCAAAAAAGCGAAATAATCAAAACTGCACGTTAAGTTTAGTACTTTTAAAGTTTGATCAAAGACATGTATTGTCGAAATGCGAATAAAATTGGTACCGTTAAACTTATTATTTAAACTATCAAATATTAAAACGTAATTTATAATTTTGAAATTTTAACTATTTGGTGAAAATTTCAATATTTCAAAATGTTTTAAATGTTTGTAATTTTGATAATTAAAACTTTGATCAAAATGTCAAAAATCTAAAATTTTAAAACTTTTTAGTATTTTGAATTGATAAGTGTTACACGGACTTATAAACCATATGCGAGTTATATCATCGAGTACATGCATTTATTTTAGATTGAAATTTGGATATACGTTTTAGTATCTTTTAAACAATATATGAGAAGTTGAGTCAAATCGGTGAACATGAATTGACAGCTAATGCCCCTTCAATTAAGGCTGGATTTCGTATTTTTTTCCGACGCAATTAAAAATCTATCGTTGTAAATAGTTTACCTGTCAAACGCACTTGTCTCCATAACTTTAGTTTCTTCAACACAAACAGCATTTTCTTTTCTTCTAACACTTCCAAAAATAAATCAAAGTATTTCTCTTCTTCTGCTTGTAAAATGCCAATGAACTTGCTTGTCCGTTCTGTGTTTGTTTTAATCTGATGAAATTCAGATGATTCAAAAATATCACATTTTCTTTTAGTAAATCCATCCAAGAGAGTAAGAGGATCTATTTCCTCCAATAACAACTTTTTACTTGCGCTGAGTACACTTTCGTGTTCAATGGCGTCAGGAATATATTCAGCTAAAATTAAGACAAGATTGGAAAATGTTTTCTTCACAAAAGAAAAACTTGAATATATTTTACATTATACATTGTGGTGTAAGTTGCATAGTTACGAGTGTACTACCTATAAAACATCGTCGGTACTTATTTTATTCAGACAGAATATTCAAAAGATCATTTTTAGTAGCGCATAACTTTTGAATTTACTAAACTACTAAGTTGTTTTTTAATATCGTGCATTTTTTTTTCATACTAGTAATATAAGTAACTGACAAGGATAATTGATCTTCATTGGTTCAGATTATAGTTATACATTTTTTTTTTAATTTGTTATTCAATACTTTGATCTCTTCGTACTTACTAGACATGCCTTCTGTCGATTTTATCGTTTTGTCAACTGCAATTGATACCTCGATATAAAAATTACCAGGTAGGAGGCATTTATTGATATCAGCACTGTTGAAAAGATCTTGAAGAATCTTTATAAACGCTCCGTTCAATACACTGTTCTTTAGTTTTATAATCCATTCACGAGATACTGGATCCAAGTGAATAATAACTGACCCTTCTCTTATTTCACTGGGATAAACACATAACTCCTTCAAGAATTGTGGAGCAGATTTCATGAAGTTTTGCATCACTGTTTTCTCATATTCCTTATTTTGTGGACCAATTTTTAAGGTTAATGTAACAGACACTGCATTGCTGTCTTCTGCCAATATAAAAAAAACCTTCATATTCATCATAGCATACATTTACTTACTATGAAAGTTTAAATGTAGTAAAACAATTTAATAATTGCGATACTCATATCTCAGTTCACTTTGCATGGAGGTTATGTTCTGGCGAATGTATTTGTGTTTAAAATGCTTTTTTAAATTTTACTTAAAGTAAAACAATTATTTTATAGGATTTTAAATGTAATGTCGTTTTCTGACACTTTACATTTCATAGTAAATGTGAAAATGAATTACTGGCTACATTTACCTATTTGATCGCTGCAAGTTCCATGCTGAAACTCTAGACTGGCAACTGTTTCGTTTTTCTTTTCTACTGAATTATGAATGGAAAAAATAAAATAATGTAAACAAAATTGAAAGACAATCTTGCATACAATACGAACCATAGTTTTATTTCATTTGAATTCACTACAGACGTTGAATGTGTTACCATTTAATATCAAGACACACTTGATTCAAGCCAAGATAACTTAAAATGCAATACAGTTTCAATTTTATATAAAAATATTTTCATACCAATATTCGATATTTTAATTTTGTATAAAGAATAACATACTTATTATGAATAAAATAGATACAACGAACATTCTTACCTTGGAAATCTGAAGTACATTCAAGTTTTTCCAATATTCTTTTAAATCTCTTAGGATTTTGCCGTTCTAAAACTTTCATCAAAACATCATATGACCCTTTTTCTACTGACGACAAGACTTTGTCAAACAATGATTTGGCCATATTCTTTCGTTGACCGCTTAATTGTACTAATATTTCTTCGTGTTCGTCAAGATCTAATATAAAACCTTCTAGAAAATCATCGACACATTTTTCTGGTCTTATTTCTCGTTCAAGAAGCTCTCTGTTTTCCTTTAATCGATGTTTACACTGTGTTATTAACACTTCTGAAAGTATTAAATCCTCATATTTGATTATATATTAATGACGTTGATCGGTACATATACATCCGGCCATTGTATTGTTGTGCTATGGTCAATTTTAAGTTATTTTCTTTCATTTCTGCTAATGTACTTTGTGTTTCTTAGTCTTTAGTCATCTATGTTGCATTGTGAACTGTTATTTGTCTGTTTATGTTTTTATTTTTTAGGCATGGCTTTGTCAGTTTATTTTGGACTTATGGTTTTGAATGAACGTCTTGTATCTTTTGCCTCTCTTTGTCGATATACCATTTCATGTTTCTTTGTTAAACATTTATTTGTTATACAGTGATTAAGATTATTTTACTATGTTGACTACTGTACCCCAATTGTTGACGTGTTTTTGACCTATTATGTCTGTTTGTTTTGCCCACATATTGTTGTCAATCTAATATAATGTTATGCAGCAGTCAAATAAGCGAGAAATTTAGCTAGCTATAAAACCAGGCTAAATCAACAATTGTCTCAGTCAGGTATTTTTGTTATTTTACTTTTAATCCGTGTTATTTTGTTTTATCTAGACATTTACTAACCAGATTATGTATACTTTAAGTGACTTACTCTCAAATTGGAATTTCATACGGTACATGTTGACATTTGGGAGAGGAATATAAACGACACATAAAATACAAAGTTAGGGTAAGGGGGTGATTGGTAATATGTCCAGTCTTACAGGTTTTAATTCAATAATTTTTTCCCAATCAAAATCTAGGAAAATTTACAAAAATATTAAAAAGTTTTTATGTCTGGTTAATTCTCTATTAACGAAATGAAAATTCTGCTATATAATTTTTGTTCCGTTTGCAGAGAAACACATCATGTAAGTAAGCTTTGTTATGTGATCCAATGGAAATTAGTGTATAAAAGTGAACTTTAAAAACTCGTTTACAACAGTAGGAGCTTTCAAATTTTCTTTAACTGGAACCATTCACCGGAATAACAGTTGTATGTTGTTAATAAATGCGAATGAAAGAAACTAAAATGTGAATAAAGGTTTTTATGGGGCATGTTAACAAAACAACAGACCACCAACCAAAAAATAAAAAAAAACATTTGAAGGTCAACATATGGTCTTAAACGATACATGCATGTGTACGGTACCGGCATTGCAAATTAAGCCGTTAAACATATCAACAATGCGCAATAACTCTGATTGAGATGTTTCTCACTTGGAATAGAATAAACATATGAAGGCTGTTTACGAGTTAACGTTGAGGTTACCTAGGGGCGCGATTTATCTTCGAAACATGCACGGTGACATATAGTTCCATTTTCGATAATGAGTAAACATAACAAAAGTCATTTACTGCAGGCAAATTAGGGAAACAAGGCCAATACAAAAACCTCTCGATTTTTACATTTTAAGGTAAAATAATACCTCACTTTGAGAATCTTTTTTTGTGATTTTAAGTATGGCTTGTTCATTGACTTCTATGTCGAAAAAATATTAACTCTATACTTTATTTACAGCATCAATATTTATAAATGTTGAAACAAAATGAGATATGTTGTGATTGCCAGAGACAACAATCATCATGATCATAAAGAGCCTAAACCTGAGGATTATTGAGTATGATGGTTCCTTGTTTCTACAAACTTGTATTTATAATGGGACATAAATTTGTTACAGCAAGTTTGCAGGTTTAATTAAATTTGACAAAGTCACAAAAAAGCTGCTCTGCAAAGTAATTAAACTATTTGCCATTATTTTTTTATAACTTCATTACTAGTTCTCATTGCTATTTGGTATTAAAATAAAACAAATGACATGTGTTGTCATACACCAACGAAGAGTCTTACCATCGTTCACATTTCCTGGTGTTTCTGATAACTTTAATTTGTCTGCAATATGATGTTCATGCTCATCTTGATCGAGCACCTTTAAAAAATTTTCAAAGTCAGAGGCGTCTTCTATATTTCTGACAATGGTCGTGAGTATAACATCTATTTTTTGGGACTTCGGTAACTCGTTGTATTTTTCAAAATCATTAAAATCGACTAGGTCTTCATTTAAACATTTTTCTGCGAAACTATCGAGGTTGATATTGCTTTTGATGTATTTCCAGTTTCCAATAATCTTATTCCTAACATCTTCACGATATGATGTTTGCCTCTTTACTGTAGAAAAAAAATGAAATTCTGATATAATATGGAGTGATCTATAAACAAAGCATACATAAACCGTTTCTCAACTTATCATTTTCCTACATACAAATAAATTAAAATATGAAAATCATTTGAAGACGTCATATTATAAACGTAATCACCGTACAGTACAGACAGTTCAAGAACTGCTAGTCACTACAAAACATACCACATGCAGGTTTATATCGGGTTTAGGATTGAGAAACGTTAACTGACGAACGTGTCTCAGGTTAAAAGGGGGTGTTGCGCTCAAAAACATGTTTTACCCCGCCACATTCTTTATATGCCTGTCAAAAGTCAGGAGCCTGTACTTCAGTGATTGTCGTTAGTTTCCACAATTGGAATGTTTCATAATGTTCATGTCGGGCCTTTTATAGCCGACTATATAGTATGGATTTTCCCCATCGGTGAGGACAAGGCCGTACGGTTGACTATACTTGCTTACATCTACTGCATTAGAACTTTTGTGGATCTCATTTGCTATCATACCAAATCCCCCTATTTTTATTCTCACGCAAATATCACAAACTTTTAGTCAAGGTGGAAAGTTGTATGTAGTGTTGTGTTCTTTCAATACTGTAAGGTAAAATAAATAAAGGCAACATGAGTACACTGATGTTCTCATGTCATAAGTCGATTGGAAGTAAAACAATTCCGGGTTACAAACTAAGACAGAGGGAAACACATCAAGTATAAAAGGAAAACAAAGGAACAACAGGAACACTGAGGTGCAACAAAAACAAACCCCAGCATACATAGAAACGATATATTTGCCATATTCTTGACTTAGTACAGGACATGTTAAGAAAAATAGTGGATAGAACCCGGCTTAATGGCTTGCAAAACCTCCTGCGTTATGCCAATGTTCAAATATATCGCTAAAATGACAACTCCACATGCCAGAAATACAACACTTACACACGCAAAAATTTAAACTACAACAATATCGAACTCAGAACAGAATTTCAAACGTGAAGTCCGTAATCAAATGGCAAAATCAGAAGTTTAAACACATCAAACCAGTGGATGACAACTGTCACATTCCTGACTTGGTACATGCATTTTCGTTTGAAGAAAATGGCGTATTAATTTTGGTTTTAAAGCTAGCTAGAACCCTTAATTGTATGAGAGTTGCATGAAATTCCATTATATTGACACCAATGTGTGAACAAAAGAAACAAACAGACATAATAGGATTAAAAAAACAGTGACGCGCTTACATAACTAACATGCATTTGCGAACTTATACAATTATTTTCACAATGCTCTTCCAAACAATTTTCATGACAATGATAGTAATGAAAGGCACTTGGACTACAACCGATAAGACATAACATATTAGCAAACTTAAACCATAACAGAAACATTGAAAATGAATACATGGATTTTGAATATACAAAATACTGAGACACTTCGTAAAGCAAATGCAAATTTACACTCTATATGACTGTGATATTCGGGAATATGACAATGATGGTATCGAAAGGCAATTTTATAATAATTTGGACTACATTCAAAACGACATAACACAATATACAACCAAAACCATAAAAGAAACATTAAAATATAGATACATGAATATTAGATGTACAAAATACCGATAGACGTCGTCAAGCAATGCTCATTCACACTCAGTCATATTCGGGAATAGGTGACGTTTGGTACTAAGCAGACAGACGACATAGATTTTTAATCACAATCCAAGACATTGTAAATGATATTATTAGTTTAGACACGAATAAATCGTATAAATCAACCAATTCCTGATGGTGTCACTAAAATGAAACTAAGTCATGTTTAAGCCCCAAAGGACAATGTTTTTGTAGCTATGTTCGCATTTAGCCTTATTCTCACGGTATCAGTCAAATTTATATTTGATGAATTAGTTTTTGCTAGGCTTTTCGAGCTTTTTTCAATTATCAAGATTAATTGTTGAGAGTGATTGATTTTATGATACCTATTTTCATATCTTTCAATAACAAGAGTGCACACGCTGAAATGTCACGCCTTCTATACTAATCATTGATATCATGTTGATAGTCCTAAGTATAAAGCTAAGCTTTATTACAACTGTCACATAAACTTAACATTAACCAAGATAACTAAACAAAGACCAATGAACCTTGAAAATGAGGTCAAGGTCAGAAAAACCATGCCAGGTAGACATGTACAGCTAACAATGCTTCTATTTAACATATATAGTTGACCCATTATTTACAGTTTAAGAAAAATAGACCAAAACACAAAAACTTAACACTGTGCAATGAACCGTGAAAATGAGGTCACAGTCAAATAAAACCTGCGCGACTGACATAAAGATCATAAAATATTTCCATACACCAAATATAGTTGATCTATGGCATATAGTATTAGATCAAAAGACCAAAACTCAAAAACTTAACTTTGACCACTGAACCATGAAAATGAGGTCAAGGTCACATGACATCTGCCCGCTAGACATATACACCTTACAATCATTCCATACAACAAATATAGTAGACATATTGCATACAGTATGAGAAAAACAGACCAAAACACAAAAATTTAACTATAACCACTGAACCATGAAAATGAGTTGGACATGTACACCTTACAGTCCTTCCATACACCGAATATACTAGCCCTATTGCTTATAGTATCTGAGATATGGACTTGACCACCAAAACTTACCCTTGCTCACTGATCCATGAAATGAGGTCGAGGTAAAGTGAAAACTGTCTGACAGACATGAGGACATTGCAAGGTACGCACATATCAAATATAGTTATCCTATTACTTATAATAAGAGAGAATTCAACATTACAAAAAATTTGAACTTTTTTTTCAAGTGGTCATTGAACCATGAAAAATGAGGTCAAGGACATTGGATATGTGACTAACAGAAACTTCGTAACATGAAGCATCTATATACAAAGTATGAAGCATCCAGGTCTTCTACCTTCTAAAATGTAAAGCTTTTAAGAAGTGAGCTAACGCCGTCGCCGCCGCCGCCGGATCACTATCCCTATGTCGAGTTTTCTGCAACAAAAGTTGCAGGCTCGACAATAAAACTATAAATAATAATGAAATTTGAGACATGTAGATAGTTTCTACACTCAAAACAGTCAAATTTTAATATTCAAAGCGCAAGGCTAGTCGTGCTTTTTAAATTATTAAAATGTAACTGTTAAGAGTGGATACATATTGTAATACACGAGTTATAGTGATGGAATATTTTTCTCTAATGATTTTTATCCTTCATTTTCAAAAATTTGCAGAAAGTTATGTTATTTATATTTGTCATCAACAGGCTTTTTTTCAGGACGTCACAATGGGAAATTCAGAAGAAGTAAAAACAATTTAACGTCATCATTAATTTCGACCAATTTTTTGCTGAACACAGATATTTCACTAGTGATGAGAAATATTTTTCTCACACCGCTCACGAAATGGGAAAATGCACAAATATTAGAGAAATAACCGTAAACATACGATACTGAACACAGCTAAAGATGTACAGTATCCCATTATAAGGAGCAAGTACTTGTTTCCATATAGAGTTCTTGAGACGAACGTTTTCAATACACTTTATCTAAAGGGGGTCTACCGAAGTCAATTGTTCAGAAATTTTATAATATGTGCAAATATGTTTAATAATACATGATATCGAACAAACAGTTTTTTTAACAAACCGCGAGTTTAATATCATTGAAATTGCATAATTTGTCTGTAAAACGGATCCATTTTAAAATGTAATCATTATTTTTCTTTCAAAATATTAAAAACAAAACCGAAACAATTACAATTCTAATAGGAAGCGGTTATTTATAAATATTACGAACTATTTTATTTTTGCTGTTCTGTATAATGACATAATTGAATTTTGTGAACGAAGTACTAGTACTTCATCGGTATATTGTTTTACACATAAGTTTACATATTGGCCTGCGTGGTAATTCTAGAAATTAAACATTGAGTCACTATAAGGATAAAACATCTATTATTTATTTATTACATTTGTTTGATATTGAAACCTTGGTTTATATGCATGATGCTTGAAGTGATAACAATGCTTACCTATTATTTATTACGAATTGATACCATTGTACTTGAATATCTAACCTACCGGGTTTAATTTCAGGTTGTATTTTTGTAAATTGACAGGAATCTATAGCCTTTTCTGTGTTCTTTTCATGTAAAGGATAGGTTATAAAATTACGAGAAATACTTTGTGCAGAGCTCTCATCAAACAATGTCCCTGCATCAATAATTTGGGGTCCTCCGGGTAGTCGTAAAACTTTTTTTGATTCTGCTCGTCCATGAGAATGATCTTGCTGCCTTATACAGAGAGATGGTCTTTGACAACACAAAGGTAGTTCTACAATTTCAAATAAAAATTAAAATACAATATTTTTATCTCCATTTTAATGAAACCGACAGAAAAAACGTCAAATCATACATTTAAAATATGCCATGTGTCCTCAGCGCTTGTGCGTACATTTTCATAGCATCAATTGTCAATTGATGTCATAAAAATAAGTGACGTTATCCAATAAAATTGACGTTACAAGAGATGTTGCATAAGAATTTGGGATAACTTAAACTTTCATAGTGTGTTAATTTCTTTGGAATATATGATACAATCGATTACTTACAGATCAGACAACTTTTGAAGTATCTATAGAATTAAGATCACGTAAGAAGTCGCTTGTAAGAGACTCAGATATATTGATACTCAGTTGCGATTTGAGTCGTTCACGATCAATACCATGCTAGTATTGAGCAATTGTTTTAGAAGGAGACCATCCCTATAAATGAAGTCCATATATTTTGAACATGCGTAAGCGTAGCGTATCAATTTAGGTATGTAAACCCCATGGAACATCAGATATATTTCTGCGGACAAAAAGATTTCGACAATGGGAAAACTGAAATCGTCACATTTGTTTTCTATCACTGTCAATATCAACCAAAATATTAAGATAAGAAGCAGACTGTCTAGTGTCGACACTATCCCTTATTTCAAGACAGATACACCATATGAAACCACTCATTGAAACAAGGATTGTTGCCTGATTGGATTTCCTACATCTAAAAGGGTAATTCAAAAACTAGCCAAGATGCATAATGCGAATTATGATATAACTAAATCAGTAATAAAAGGTTGTATTTGTTTACTTAAAACGTATCAATGTATCAATGAAAACATAATAAGGTGCAGTTTTTAAGAGTGGACAGCTTATTTGTTATCACATAAGCAACATGACGGGTGCCACATGTGGAGCAGGATCTGCTTACCCTTCCGGATCACCTGAGATCACCCCTAATTTCTGGTGGGGTTCGTGTTGTTTATTCTTTAGTTTTCTATGTTGTGTCATGTGTACTATTGTTTGTCTGTTTGTCTTTTTCATTTTTAGCCATGGCGTTGTCAGTTTATTTTCGATTTATGAGTTTGACTGTCCCTTTGGTATCTTTCGTCCCTCTTTTATTTCTGAGTTCAACTTGATAATATATTGCATTTTTTAATACAATGATAAAATTCATCTTCATGAGTGCTACATGAGCAACAAGATCTGCTTCTCCTTCCGGAGCACCTCCAGTGTCCTATTGTCTGTTGTTAACTCGAGTTTGAATGTCCCTTTAGTATATTTCGGATATTTCTGTAATACATTCTTTTTAATGTACGCATATTTGGATTATTAATATTCATGTTCTCTTTCTTTTTATGCCTTTTTTTTCTAAGGGTCCTTAATACTCAAAAACTTCATTATACAATTACATTATTTTATTTGAAGTGTCATTCATAAATGCATAGCTGCCATATTGTAAAGTAATCATACCTTTCACGCCAGTTATACATTGTAAAAGTTGATTGTAGTTGTGCACATGCACTCCATGATTCGCCATTATAGACAAACATGAAAATATGGATTCATTATTTATAAGCTGTGGTGTCAGTTTAGATACAAGAAGTTCCACGTCTGCTTCAGGATTCTGCATCAAAGCATCGCAATCTGTCAGTACACCCTTTTCGACAAAGTCCTTAATCATGCTAACTATATTCGTTCCTGATTTTACTTCTTGAAACAGTCTTTTGAATATAGTTACTAAGATATCCAAATTATCCATCTTGCAAAGAATATATGATAATGCAACCAATTCTATAAACGGAAGCTGTGAACGGAAGTACAATTATCATGAGAGATATCTATCACATATGATAGCGAATTACTTTTCTGCAAAATTCAAATTACACTTTAAAAAGCCTCCTTTCCGCGATTAAAGGGCACTAAAAGCCAAACATTTGAAGGTCAATGATATGTAAAACATGATAGTCTTGAATATGGATTCTAGGTACTGACGTTGTTTCTCGTTCTAATAACGTGTTATGGTGTTCTTTCATTTGTTAAGTATATTACTAACTTTTACTGTTAATCCATTTTTGATAATATACTTAAGGCTTGGCTCGGTACTTCAGCATCCTGCCAATACGTTGTGGTGCTGTTGTCATTCTTGTTTTCTTTGTTTTCTTTTTTTTTTTAGGTTTTATGATTATAAAACGATGTTGACTACTATATTCCTGTTTTTGACGTTTTTATCTAGTACATCTGTTTGTTTTGTTCGAACATTTGGGCGGTTTAGCTAGCTACAAGCCAGGTTTAGATTGTTGTTACCATTTACTTCGTCTGGTATTTTAAGTAACGAACATGACCAATTCCCAAATATGACTGTTTTGTTGAGTGTGAATTCGCATTACTATAAGATGTGTCACGGTATTTGTTTATCAAATATTCATGTATTTAATAATGATGTTGTATTTGTAATTCTGATCGGAAATTGTTAAATGTCTTATTGATTGTTGTTGCAATTCTTATTCATTTATTTCTTTTTCGTATCGAGAAGTAAAGATAATTAATCACCCAATTCATTTATAAGATTTTAGTTTAGTACAATTATATGAACACGATTTATTTGTTTTACAGTTTGAATTAGAAGAAATACCAAGTTATATAATACATTACTAACACAATTCTATATTAATATTCTTGTAATTGTTATAAAATACATCAAATAACATAACAACAAACCTACTCTTAATTTATATTCATTTTTTAGAAATTTACCTGTGATGTCACTTTTGTGGCGTTGATCAAGTCGTGTGACGGACAGTTAGTGGTTTTGTTGTGCTGTTTGTGTGTTGTCCTAAGTTGTTTTACATGTTCGTTTATATTCTGTGGTTAGCATGTCGAAATGTTCTATTGTATAGTTTATTTGTGTATTTTTTACTTCGAATGTTCTTGCATATATTTGTACTGTATTTCTGTCATGAAATGTTGTCATTTTAGTGTTATTTAACATTGCCATAAAAGCACGATATTTGGCTAGCCACAAAACCAGGTTCAACCTACCATTTTTCTTACAATGTCCTGTACCAAGTCAGGAAAAATGGTAGTTGTTATCTTACAGTACGTTTCAGTGTGTGTTGCATTGTCGTTTGTTTATTTTGCACTTCAGTGTTTCTGTTTCATTGTTTTCCTTCTATAGTTGATATGTTTCCCTCAGTGTTAGTTTGTAACCCGGATTTGTATTCTGTCAATCGATTTATGACTTTCGAACAGCGGTAAACTACTGTTGCCTTTATTAATCCACCATTTTCCACATAAGGAA
Source organism: Mytilus galloprovincialis (assembly GCA_037788925.1). NCBI lineage: Eukaryota > Metazoa > Mollusca > Bivalvia > Mytilida > Mytilidae > Mytilus > Mytilus galloprovincialis. Next base: position 85,085,339 of record CM075333.1, on the reverse strand, counting down.
ATACATGTAGCAAGTCAAAAACATGACAGTTGTTTTCCATTTGTTTGATGTGTTTTGGCGTTTGATTCTGACATCTGATAAGGGACTTTCCGATTTGAATTTTTCCTTGGAGTACTGTGTTTTTGTTATATTTTTGTATATCACATCTAAAATATCAAAGGCAAGTTTACATGTTTCTGTTATAAGTACTGACGGATAGTTTCCATATTCAACCATACTTTTCGTAAACATTAAATTATGTTGTAAACTATCTGCTGATTTTCCAAAAACAATTGTTCAATGCATACAATATTATGAATAAAATGAAGATGTCCTTAATTGTTTCCGTTATTTTTTTAATAGTTTTAGTTACTTGATATTAATTTTTATATGGCCATATTTTTTTTTTAATGTGAGAGAAAACCCGAGAAAGAGATCACTGAATTACCCTCTGACTGACATCAATTCCAGTTGATCGAGATTGTTTAATCAACATTTCTATAATTACAAGAATTAAGTACGTCTCTCTTATTTTTGAAAATTAGAAAAAATAATTCCAAGAGACTAACCTTTTAGTATTATCCCATTCTTCACTTTTTTACACATGATCTGAAACAGAGGTATCAACATATAAATACAAGAACTAATATAATAATGCCTTTCTTTCCCGAAAAAAGTTATCAAAGGTACCAGAATTATAATTTAATACGCCAGACGCGCGTTTCGTCTACATAAGACTCATCAGTGACGCTCAGATCAAAATAGTTATAAAGCCAAACAAGTACAAAGTTGAAGAGCATTGAGGACCCAAAAAAATCTATTCCTGGGATAAGAAAATCCTTAGTTTTTCGAAAAATTCAAAGTTTTGTAAACAGGAAGTTCATCAAAAGTGCCAACCTGGGGATATGTCAATGTATAATAGCAATTGTATAAGGACATATCTGGGATATGTCTGAAGATATAAAAAAAAAGCTATCTTCGGACATTCTTGATTAGTGTCTTTTGGAATAAATTACTTTTGGAGTGTCAAGAACTCGTTGGAAGTACTTGATAAATTGCATGCTTATATTGGTGATTTTGAATCTGTTCAAAGTTTTGATTTTTCTACCCTGTATACCACATTGCCTCACATTCTCATTAAGAAAAAATTCACACACCTAATTAAATGGGCATTCAAAAAATCAGAATGTGAATATATATGTTCAAACTCTTTTAGGTCATTTTTTAGTAGCAATAAACAAAAAAACTATGTTAATTGGACATGCTTTGATACTATATATGCCCTTGAATTTTTACTAGATAACATTTTTGTTCGCTTTGGGGATTCCGTATATCGTCAGATTATCGGAATTCCAATGGGGACTAACTGTGCACCACTTATTGCGGACCTGTTTTTGTATTGTTATGAGTTACAATTTATGACAAAAATAAGCAAAGACCCATCGAAACAACATCTGATAAACAAATTTAATAATACTTTTAGATATTTGGATGATATTTTGGCTCTCAATAATGACGACTTCAGTATGTATATTAATGAAATTTATCCTGTTGAACTTACTTTAAATAAAGCTAATACTAACAATGACCACTGCCCTTTTCTCGATCTTGATATCTATATCACTAATGGAAAGCTGAATACTAAAATTTATGATAAAAGGGATGATTTTTCATTTCCTATCGTTAATTATCCGTTTTTAGATGGTGACGTTCCCTTGTCACCATCTTACGGTGTTTATATATCTCAACTTGTACGATTCGCTCGTGTATGTAACAATGTTTTAGATTTTAACGAGAGAAATTTATGTATTACTGAAAAATTATTACACCAGGGTTTTCGATATCACAAACTAGTCAAAACATTTACTAAATTTTATCATCGGTATAAAGACATTATTCGTAAATATAGCTCAACATGCAGACTTTTAATACGTTCAGGTATTTCACATCCAATTTTTTATGGTAATATTCTTTATAAAGCACAAAGGTGTCAGTATTCACCTCAGAAACTTACAAAACCTTTGAATAGACTTATTAAGAAGGGATATAATTACGATACTGTTGTCAAGTCATTAAAGATTGCATATTTTGGCGTTAATATTGAGTCATTGATAAGGTCTTTGCATCGGAACTAAACACATTTATTCTAAAAACAGTTGTTGGCATGACACGGGTTATGTTCTTCTCATATATGTTATGATGGTATGATACTAAACCCCTAACGGGAAGGATTGTGCCTGATGTTCATATGATGAAATCATAATCTTTCAGTCAGTTTAGTTGAAGTCTGGAGCTGGCATGTCAGTTAACTGCTAGTAGTCTGTTGTTATTTATGTATTATTGTCATTTTGTTTATTTTCTTTGGTTACATCTTCTGACATCAGACTCGGATTTCTCTTGAACTGAATTTTAATGTGCGTATTGTTATGCGTTTACTTTACTACATTGGTTAGAGGTATAGGGGGAGGGTTGAGATCTCACAAACATGTTTAACCCCGCCGCATTTTTGCGCCTGTCCCAAGTCAGGAGCCTCTGGCCTTTGTTAGTCTTGTATTATTTTAATTTTAGTTTCTTGTGTACAATTTGGAAATTAGTATGGCGTTCATTATCACTGGACTAGTATATATTTGTTTAGGGGCCAGCTGAAGGACGCCTCCGGGTGCGGGAATTTCTCGCTACATTGAAGACCTGTTGGTGACCCTCTGCTGTTGTTTTTTATTTGGGCGGGTTGTTGTCTCTTTGACACATTCCCCATTTCCATTCTCAATTTTATTTTATCTTTTGAAGATATTATATGATATATTTAAGAAGTTTTGTTTTACATACAACGTATAATAAAGCAATGTCGGTACGTGTAACAGTTATCAATTCCAATTTCAAAAAAAATTCAAATTGTAGTTTTTCGGAATTTTGATCAAAATTGTGAAATAGCAAAGTTCCAATTTTTTTATTTTTTTTGTAATTTTAAAATGTTCACCAAATAATAAAAACTAACAAAGTAAAAGTGCAAAACGGAAGAAAAGTGGAACGAATCGAATAAAACAAAACAAAAAGAATTGAAAAGTCACTGTTATTTAAAAGATAATGTATAAAATAAACCAATAGGCAAATGGCGGTAAGTGGTTAAATTCAACAACACAATGAATATTTCTCAAAAGAGAATTCATTGAAAAAAAGGAGATCTGGTTATGATCATTCTTAATTAGGAGTAAAAAAGCACGAAATTTATCAAATCATTTTTACCTTCAAAATGAAAAATGAAAAAAATCTTTTTAACAAATTGGACATTACATGAAATAACAGTATCCTGATTTTATTTTTAGATTTTAAATTGATTGAAAAAAATCTTTTTTAAAACTATTTGAGGATGTATCAAGGTGAAATTTAAAAGAAATCTACAATTTAAAATTGATACTATAAGTCGGAAGTGTATTAGCTATGAATCAAAATAAGCTAAAGATATTGATAGGTAATGGAGGTCGTTATCGAGAATAGACCATACCCGCGACATCGCTTCATTGCGGGTTGTACCTTAACTTAAGAACATTCGCCTTAATTTGAGCCTGCTTTTTTAGAATTCGTTTTGTCATTTGGTAAAGTCATAGCCGTGTTCTTAGTGACACTTACATACAGGTCATGCATTAATTAGTTAAATGAAATCAATTATTTTACTACTGATGGTTGCCGTAGGAGGTCCATCGGAGTTTTGAGTGAGGATTTCTTGGTATGTTGGAATTCTGAATACATGAGGTCGCAATGTTGTGCTAGCCTAGAAAGTTGAAGATTGTTAATATCTATTCTACACTGCTATCCGCTATACACACTGAATTTAAGAATTAAATCAAATATATGTACGGGTAGCTTGAAGTCCGGTTTATATTAAAAGGTAGAAATGTATGCTTTAACTCAGCGTGCTGGTCTTGTAAAAGCTGGAAACATTCATACAATATGAACATATAACATAAACATTATTCTCAACCTGCATATGCATGTCCTTGTTGCTGCTGCTGCTGTTTACCTTGTAACATAATCCTGGATTTAAGCTTCTAGTATTAGTATTTGGTCGTACTTTTAAATCCAGCAAGTGTAGCATGTAGCTGTGTAAAATATATGTACCAACAACATCCTACGTTCGAAACTAACACAACTTCCATTTCGACACCATAGATTTGATAGTTCTTCCATACCAATACTTAGAACTAATATCAATGACAAAACGCAATTTATGATCGTTATGCAATCGACAAAAAAACAACAAAAACAAACTCCGACGCGCATTTATGGATGAACCTTCATCAGGAACGACCAAAGGCCGAATATTTCAAGGCCAATGATTTATAAAAACTGCATAAGTTGATTAAAAGTTAAAGATGATTATTTGAAATTGTAAGTTCAATAATTTAATATGAAGAAATGATTGCAAATAATAAAAAGTGGTTAATAAAAACGAAAATATAATATAAAACGAATATGAGGGAAAATACGTGTATTTTACCATTGTATGCCTTAACGTACAGTATATACTCAACCATAAAGCTAGGTTCACAATGCCGATTAGATCAACTCGATGATTACGATTGCCAACATTTCCATGACCAAACGTAACCAATTTTTTTATTGGATATTTGTCACATACATATGTTTCTATGGAATATTTGTCCTATTTCTGTACTGTACCTTCGATATCCTTTCACTTAGATACATGAAATTAACTGAAACTCGAAAATCAATACATATTTTGAAAAATCAACATTAGTTTGTATTGCATTATATGTATCAGTATTCGTCAATACCAAATTTTAAACAAATTAAGTCGTCTCGAAGGCCTCCAGATTTTTAGGAAAACTTAGTTATCACTCGAAGAACCGGTTTGGCCGAAACATAATAATTTCTAGTTTATTTACAATTGACATAATGTGTATATGTTAATTATTTTTAAATGAGAATATGTGTCCATAGTTTAGGACTTTATTCATTATAGGTCAACAAATACAGGCAAAGTTAAAATGTTCATGAAGTGTCCTATATTATGACGTTAGTGGAACATTAATAGAAAAAGGAGATTTTGTGGCAAAAAAAAACCAAGATTTTTGTAGAAAATCAACAGACTTTAATACAGAGATTTTTGTTTTTATCAAATTTTTACATAGATTACTCATTTGTTTTTCTGTGATGTTCATTATTTGTCAAAAGTCATCAACAACCTTTAAATTCCAAAAAAACGGAGTTAAATTAAATTGATTAGATTGAAAGCTTTGCTTCATTTCTGATTTATATGCTACAAAACGTTTCAAATGATCGATTTAACTTTCATCCAAATTAAAACAAAATTATTAAATATATTTGTTATGATATTTTTTTAAATAAAGGCAACAGTATAAACCGCTGTTCAAACGTCATAAATGGAGAAACCGAAAGACACACCTCAACTATATAGTAAAATCACAAAAATACCGAACTCCGAGGAAAATTCAAAACGGAAAGTCTCTATTCCAATGGCAAAATCAAATGATAAAACATATCAAACGAATCGAGGGAACCAACGGAACAATTGAAACTGCAACACAAAGAAACGCAAAAAAAAACATAGAAAGGAACTATTTTACCACAACTACCATATTGCTGACTTTATATTATTATGTATGAAATAATAACATCTAGCAATTTTAGTTGATTAGATAAATCATCGATTACCAGTCTCTTTTCAATGCTGTCAAAATTTATAAGCTTTCTTTTCTTTTTATTCTTTGAGGTGTCTTTGTCATCATGTGCTGACTCACTTATAGTTTCGTACACCAGGATATTACTGACCGTAATGATATAAAAAATAAGTCTGATGAAACAAGGAAGTAGTCAATAAGACATGTTTTGTACTGGTAACTTTACCAACACCTCATGCCTACCATCCATATACATAGCAGTATATAAATTACTGGGATTTTTATGAAATAATCTAACTTATTGCAGGAACTTCTTAGGAAGAAAGATAAGAAGTTAGCAATATCCTTTAACTCTACTTTTCGCTATATAGATGATGTTCTTTCACTAAATAATTCAAAATTTGGTGACTATGTGGAACGCATCTATCCAATCGAGCTAGAGATAAAGGATACTACCGATACAGTTAAGTCGGCCTCATATCTTGACTTACATCTAGAAATTGACAATGAGGGTCGGTTGAAAACAAAACTTTACCACAAAAGAGATGATTTCAGCTTTCCAATTGTGAACTTTCCATTTCTAAGTAGCAACATTCCAGCAGCACCTGCATACGGGGTATATATCTCCCAATTGATACGATATTCCCGTGCTTGCATTTCCTATCATGATTTTCTTGATAGAGGGTTGCTGCTCACAAGGAAGCTATTAAACCAAGAGTTCCAAATGGTGAAGTTGAAATCATCCCTTCGTAAATTTTACGGACGCCATCACGAGTTGGTTGACCGTTATGGAATAACCGTTTTACAAATGATATCGGATATGTTCCTTACGTCGTAACTACAATCCCCTTCCCCTTCATGAATGTGACCTACCGAATTAGACTATTTACCGGATTTGTTATCACATAAGCAACACGACGGGTACCCCAAGTTTTTTGGTGGGGTTCGTGTTGTTTATTCTTTAGTTTTCTATGTTGTGTCGTGTGTGATGTTGTTTGTTTGTCTTTTTCATTTTTAGCCATGGCGTTGTTAGTTTGTTTTAGATTATGAGTTTGACTGTCCCTTTGGTATCTTTCGTCCCTCTTTTATTGCCAACGGATTTGAATGTTATGTAAACATTAATGAAAGACTACCTGATTTTGTCCTGGTAATCATTTTATTTTATCCAATACATAAAGAATTGTCATATTGTAAAATTAATTATTGGAATTCTTCAAATAATAAATTTTTAAGCCACACACATGTTTACATGAAATGTGTATAAGCTACGAGATATATAAAAGTATGGTTTGTTTTGTTTAATTATTAGTGACAGTGCAAAAGTGAAATATAGAAATGATAATTCGCTTTAAGAAGCGAATTTGTTTCAATTTTATCAAAGAAACATCTTTAAAGAAGTATACGTATTCATGTGAACTTCAATTTAATCCCATAGCTAGAGGTGAGTAACGCATGTATTAGGCGTGTTCAGTTATTCAAAGGAAAAGAATGTCATTATTGCAAGCGAAACAAAGTTTACAAGTAAAAACGACGATTAACATATAGTTTCTACCTATTATATGAAATCAGACATAGGAAAATCCAATTGAACAAGTTTGCTACCTATCTGTTTATATCTATATTTATGTTTATATCGGGTTATATGACCGTCGACAGTCTTCCAAGGTCACCACGATATTTACTTAGATGGCGTACAGACTACAATACACACGAAATGATGATACAATTATGGAGTCTATGCATTGTAAATTGTTAATTTATGACTTGCTTAAAATTGGATCTTTCTTTTTGTATATTATAAGAATATGCAGATCTTAATTCTGTAAAATTGCTGTTACATCACGCATACTATCAATCTTCTTACAGGTTAATAGTACATGCAAATTTTGTGCGAGCCAACTATTTTAAACTATATCTGTCATTACAAGGGAGTATAGATATAGCGTTCCATAGGTATATAAGATTTGATCAATATTGTCCAAAGAAATCCTGCAATTAAATGTATTATACACAAACATTATTTTATATCTATACGCAAAAACAAATGATTCGGTTTCCGATTATTAGACATTAACCTATGGTTTATCTGCATTATTTCTGACCACTATGCATATCTTTAAATTACAAAAGGATACATGTATACATATAAAAGTAACGCTTACTATACATTTAAGAAGATGTGAGCTTCCTACAGAAGAAACATTATGACAGCAATTGTTTTATGCTTAGCTGAACACTATATATATATATATATATATATATATAAACGACCACAGCGAATGTGTACCTAATTTAATTTTCTATCTATTAATTTGATGGTTTTAATCAGGTTTTATCCAAAAAATTATTTCTATAGACATTTTCTAAAAATGCACCAGATGCGTGATTTCTTTTTCTTTATTAATATCTGATATTTGGAAGCATGTTGCGGTGATATGTTTGATGTTATTAAAGTTATCACAAAATGTTTAAGTATGTTAAAACTTGTAATAAAATTGAGAATCATATCAGTCACATATTAGAAGTTGAATCAAATCGTAGAACAGGAATTAAACAGCTAATGCCCCTTCAAATTATTTTGCTCCCTGAATTTTTTTTTTAATATTTTGATCCATTTTAATTGGCCTTATACAATCATGACAATGCAATCAACAGAATATGTGCACACAACACAAATATAGTATTTTTCATATTTAAATTAATCGAAGTGCTGTTAAGTCTGTTTTGAAAGAATTTTTGTTTGCAGTTTTGCATGTACCGAATTCAACATACATGCCTAAAACTAATTTTTTGACTGACGTTTAAGTATAATAGAAAGTTATATTAACAAACAAATATTTTTCATTAATTTGCTAGGCATTTTGTATAGTTTTTACGTTCGTTTTTTCATGCTTTCAATAAAAAAAGGCTTTTTAAAAATAGAACCTGCTTTTTTTAACAATTGAATAAGAAAGACAAATGTGCAAATTTGCAATCATTCTATTTCAAAAAGGTATTTAAATTTGAATTAAATGTTCAATTTTGTGAAAAATCTAATAATATTTTATTCATTTACAGGTACAAGTTGCACTTCAAGCCAAAATACTTCCAAAACTTTCAACATATTAAGTATCTATTATCAGTTTCGGAAAAGTTTTGGTAGAGTATAAATAACAAGCATATGATACCGATTTAAATGTATAAAGCTGGGCCTAAAAATGTCACGTTACATGTAAATTTAAAATACCATTGGTCTTATACTTGTTAAAATTTATCTGTATCTTTTGAACAAATCAGATATGTCAACCTATTAACATATCATACACATATCGAACTGATGGGTAAACATTGATTTGATCAACATTGTCAAACAAAAATACCTCAATGAAAGGCAATGTCTCGGTACATGATTTTTATCAACTTGCACAATGTATACATGTATACCCGTATGATAGCGTCCCTATAGGTATTGACATACATTTTCTAATATGTCTAACCTTTAAAAATACCACTGTAAATATGTATTGTAATGTTGCTAAACAATACATTGTATATACCAAATAGATGTAGGTTGATTTATTGTTAAAACATGTAACCAACTAACAATTCTTGTCCTCTTATATAAATTTATTTTTTCATTCGATTGTTTTAAAGCAATTCGTACGAAAATTAATTTGTCTGGTTATTTGGGTGAATAGTGTACGATAATATTTTTCGTTTTTCAAAATGTATTTTGTTTTTACTTTTTTTATCGTTGATTCGTCAACTACTTTTTAAATTATATACCTAAAAGAGTTAATTGTGGTGTAGACAGAATATACTTACTCAATGTGAAATTGAGGTTATCATATTGACTTACATTCAACACCAAGACATTTAATTGCAGGTTGTTATTGATATTCTTCTCTCACAAAATATCATTCACCACTTCATGAAGTACAAAAATGGAAGCCGATACATTTGCAAAATGAGAACTTAACTATAAAACAATACAAACATATTTTCATTGCAAAACATCTTACCTGTAAACATAGTTGAGCTTTTGTATTCCTAACCATAAAAACTTACAACAACGTACTTGTGTACTAATAACATTGATAATTTAAATACACCTTAAATGAAGCTATCTCAAATAAATATCGTTGAATTCCCAGAACAAAACAGATTAAAGGTCCTTCTCACGTCCTTGACGTGAAATATAAATAACTGAAAATAGAGCTTTAAATGACAAAAGTTTTAACAATTGAATACTTTTAAAGATTGAATTGGCGCAAATGTGTGTATTTGTTTGAATAATGCTTAAAACAAAAATTGAATCGTACGAAAAATTTACATTTTTACAAATGAGATATTCGGAAAAGGGTTTACTATTATACAAAAAAGGTTTTGAATTGATTATATTATTGATTATATAAATGTCGGAAGTCTGATAATTTGAATCTCTGATTGTTAAATTAAACTTTCTATAGCTACAAATGATATAAAATGAAAGACGAATAAGTATGAAGTCACTTATGCTCCCGCTAAAGATTTTCGATTTCCCAAATTAAAATAAAAGTTCTGAATATCGGTTGACCGCAAGTTCTTGTGGATGGTCCGACAAACACTTGTCTCAGAAATAAATCACATCTCTATACCTGAAAGTGAGGTTAATGTACAGATATATATTTTTTTCTGGAACAAGTTCGTGCGTGGATGATAAATTAATGACGGGATATTCGACCTCATTGTAATGACTATTATATTGTAGTGATACAAATCAGTTTACTCTGGTTTATTGTTATATATCATATTAATACTTGAATATTACAGTTACATTTGTATATAATTTTTATGCATTTGTATATCCCTCTTTTCTACTATATTACTAATAGTGCTGTACAAGTGCATGATTGACACTCTTCTGTAATAATTCGATTTTTCTTATGTATGTATGTACGTAGATTCCTCCGTTTTCGGAGCATCCTTCGAGAAGGTGCGAGGGTACAGATGAATCCGTGTACACTCCCTATCGGGATTAATGAAGATATGTCAATAACGTATTTACAATGTTTTTAATATTTCAAAGACAATCCCCACCCCAACACAAGGTAGTGTACGAACACCGGGCAGAGTTTGTTATTATAATGGAGGAAGCCGGAGTACTCGCAGAGACCACCGGGTTTCTCGGTGGTAACAGACAAGCCGAAGAGATATCAGCAGATTGATCTCCAGGTCAAAGTTAGGACCAACTTTGACCAACCGAGGCCCCATTAGTACCCATTCTAGTTTAAACACCGGTCTGGTACCAGGGTACCAGAGATGTGTGTGAGCGGGTGAAATTTGCCATTCTGATGTTCTGATAGTTTTAGCACCCCGAGTGATAATAGAACTCGGGACCTTTAGCACAGTAGCCATTGGTCTTAACCACTAAACCACGAATTCACATATAAACGCGCGTCTGGCGTATATTCTAAATTTAGTCCTGGTATCTATGATGAATTTATTTACAACCCATGGATCGATGCCACTGCTGGTGGAGATTTATTTCCCCGAGGGTATCACAAGCCAAGTAGTCAGCACTTTTTGTGCTGACATGAATTGTCATTGATATGGTTATATTTATAAATTTACTGTATACAAATTTTTGAATTTTTGAAAATACTAAGGCTTTTCTACCTCAGGCATAGATTACCTTAGCTGTATTTGGCAAAACGTTTAGAAATTTTGGTCCTCAATCCTCTTCAACTTCGTACTTTATTTGGCCTTTTTAACATTTTTTGGGATTCGAGCGTCACTGATGAGTATTTTGTAGACGAAACGCGCGTCTGGCGTATATACTAAATTTAGTCCTGGTATCTATGATGAGTTTATTTACAACCCCTGGATCGATACCACTTCTGGTGGAGATTTATTTCTCCGCGGGTATCACAAGCCCAGTAGTCAGCACTTCTTGCGTTGACATGAATTGTCATTGGTATGGTTATATTTATAAATTTACTGTTTACAAATTTTTGAATATTTGAAAATACTAAGGCTTTTCTACCTCAGGCATAGATTACCTTAGCTGTATTTGGCAAAACTTTAAGAAATTTTAGTCCTCAATGCTCTTCAACTTCGTACTTTATTTGGCCTTCTTAACATTTTTTTGGATTCGGGCATCACTGATGAGTATTTTGTAGACGAAACGTGCGTCTGGCGTATATACTAAATTTAGTCCTGGTATATGATGAGTTTATTGACATCCACTGGATCGATGCCACTGCTGGTGAGATTCATTTCTCCGAGGGTATAACAAGCCCAGTAGTCAGCACGTTTTGTGCTGACATGAATTGTCATTGATATGGTTATATTTATAAATTTACTGTTTACAAATTTTTGAATTTTTAAAAATACTAAGGCTTTTCTACCTCAGGCATAGATTACATTAGCTGTATTTGGCAAAACTTTTAGGAATTTTGGTCCTCAATGCTCTTCAACTTCGTACTTTATTTGGCCTTTTTAACATTTTATTGGGATTCGACCGTCACTGATGAGTATTTTGTAGACGAAACGCGCGTCTGGCGTATATACTAAATTTAGTCCTAGTATCTATGATGAGTTTATTTAGATAATAGAATGGATTTGACTAGGCATTCGTATTTTCCCGCAAAAAATGTTTAATCATTCATGCAGAGTTATCGTTCCCTGAGATTGCAAACTTTCTTGAGATATTCTTCCGCATGCGTGTGTATAGATATTAACGATTTTTTTACTTATATGTATATACATGTAAAAAAAATTAATATTATTAATTTATCTTCTTAAAAAAGTATTTGATGAGTCTTCATTGAAGAAATGAATTTAGAACAAGCGATAAGGAATGTTAATCTAATTTGCACTTGATGAAGTCTACGTATTCATCATGTTTATAGATCGGTTAAAAACCCAAAACGAAAGTTACGTAATGGAAATCTAGGCGATAGCAATACTCCGGAGTGCCCTCACGGTCATCCGCTGTAAAAAGTGGTACAACTCTAGAACGGTACTGACTCACTACCCAAAATTCAAACTGTGTCTGCAAGTAATGGACCCTCACATTGTGTAGGAGTTTTGTGAACAATGCATATGTAATTTGGATAAGGAAACTTGTTTTAGATAGCGGAAACGAAAACATTTCCAAATATCCAAGTTATAAAGAGGCATAAATCTAGAATTGTAAGTGAATCATTGCCACAATTCGAACTCTAAGTATTGTATAACACTTTCATAAAATTTACATGTGGCAAACTTAATTTAAAATGTGGACGGATGGAAGGACGGACAGAAAGACAGAAGGACGACCAAGGGTAACGGCTATGATTTGCTTTATAAAAAAGAATGGCCAACGTAGATACAAGTATCTTGTCTTAGGGAGGGATAAATGCTACTTTGTAAAGGACCACTCTGATTCAAACAAAAAATTCTCTGAAACTGATATTATCAAGATGCTTGATTTCTTGATTGACAACATATTTGTTACGTTCGGAGGACGTGTTTTTCAACAGACTGTCAGCATTCCAATGGGAACAAACTGTGCCCCTTTACTTGCCGACTTGTTTCTTTATTATTATGAGGCTGACTTTATGCAGGAACTTCTTAGGAAGAAAGATAAGAAGTTAGCAATGTCCTTTAACTCTACTTTCCGCTATATAGATGATGTTCTTTCACTAAATAATTCAAAATTTGGTGACTATGTGGAACGCATCTATCCAATCGAGCTAGAAATAAAGAATACCACAGATACAGTTAAGTCGGCCTCATATCTTGACTTACATCTAGAAATTGACAATGAGGGTCGGTTGAAAACAAAACTTTACGACAAAAGAGATGATTTCAGCTTTCCAATTGTGAAATTTCCATTTCTAAGTAGCAACATTCCAGCAGCACCTGCATACGGGGTATATATCTCCCAATTGATACGATATTCCCGTGCTTGCATTTCCTATCATGATTTTCTTGATAGAGGGTTGCTGCTCACAAGGAAGCTATTAAACCAAGAGTTCCAAATGGTGAAGTTGAAATCATCCCTTCGTAAATTTTACGGACGCCATCACGAGTTGGTTGACCGTTATGGAATAACCGTTTCACAAATGATATCGGATATGTTCCTTACGTCGTAACTACAATCCCCTTCCCTTTCATGAATGTGACCTACCGAATAAGACTATTTACCGGATTTGTTATCACATAAGCAACACGACGGGTGCCACATGTGGAGCAGGATCTGCTTACCCTTCCAAAGCACCTGAGATCACCCCTAGTTTTTTTTTTTTGGGGGGGGGGGGGGTTCGTGTTGTTTATTCTTTAGTTTTTTATGTTGTGTCATGTGTGCTGTTTTTTGTTCGTCTTTTTCATTTTTAGCCATGGCGTTGTCAGTTTGTTTAAGATTTATGAGTTTGACTGTCCCTTTGGTATCTTTCGTCCCTCTTTTAAACAACATTGTACCAGTTCAATGCTAAGATAGCATTTTGAAACTAATTTTCAATAAAACGTTCAAGTTTCTGTTACAAATTGATATGTTCATAATAATAAATTAACTGTTAACAAAACTTTGAATTTTTAAAATACTAAGGCTTTTCTACTTCAGGAATAAATTACCTTAGCTGTATTTGGCAAAACTTTTAGGAATTTTCGGGTCCCCAATGCTCTTCAACTTCGTACTTAAATTGGCATTTTAAACTGATTCGAGCTTCTCTGATGAGTCTTTTGTAGACGAAACGCGCGTCTGACGTAAGTGTAAAATTTTTGTCATGGTATCTATGATGAGTTTATTTAGTATATACTGTGAATGTTTTGCGTGTTTTTCAATATGTTTAGACAAGTCCCCTTTTCCCGAACGTGACCTACTGAATAGAATTATTACCAGTATGTACTAAAATGAGCAAAACGGATGCAACATGTACGACAAGATCTGCTTACCCTTCCTGAGCACCTGATCTCACCCAGTTTTTGGTGGAGGCCGTGTTGTTTAGTTTTTAATTTGCCAAGTTGCATCTCGTGTACTATTATGTGTCTGTTAGTCATTTTCTTTTTAAGCCATTGCGTTGTCAGTTTTTTTTTTACCTATGAGTTGTCTCTCTTGTATCTTTGGTCTCTTGTAACAAGTGCATTATGTCATAAAATCAAAATTATTTAGTTTCTAAGGAAAATTGTAGATTTACGCTGCTAATTTGGCTAAATGATATAAATTTGGGTGGTCGGTGAAATTTGGAAAAGTACACTGTAAAATTCTTAACAACTTTTCTTATGGTGGCAGATCAAGCATTTGTTCAAACTAAAAAAGCGTAGGCCATCCAACCAATGTTGTCTAAATCAATTTAATGTAGCAAAACATATCTATAAACAAACTCGTATTTTCAACCATGCAACGGGTCCTCCTCAACACTCCAATTCGACTATGCCCCTTATAGATCAACGAATGTTGTTGTCTTTTTAGTGTCATTCCCATGCTCTTGTTCTATTATCAAGTTGAAGCGTTAAAAAAATCATTCAATGTATACCGTGATAACCATACAAATTACATGCAAAACAGTTGGAGACATTTTGAATTATGTGAAACAAAAATGATGTAGATGCATATTTACCAGAATTTAGTTAGGCGATACATATATAGGTTTCCTTCATCAAACAAAATGTCTGTCATACATAAATATGTGTAACATGAACAAAAACACTTCAAAATACACTAAATTTGTGTACAAACTGATTTTGAAGAGTTAACATGACCGGGGTTATATATGGGTTTGATCAAAAAGTATAGTTTTTAATGTACTGTTTAGATTCTGATTAATTTGATGGTTCTAAGATACATTCTCATTATCTTTTGATAACACACAAGTTATATACGTGTAAATGATAATGTTTTTAAAATGTTATTAGAATTTTTTTCATGAAATTAAAATTAACCTTGTCGTAAGTGGAGCAATAGAAGGATTTCCGATGGTTCTAGCAATAACGGGATATCGAAAATTATCATTTCAATTGCGATCGAATTGAAAATTAAAAATTATTAGATGTTTATCAGCCAGGTCATATATTTGTTGCAACTTTATTTGACTTTGAATTATGAAAATATTAAATAAAACAAAACGTGCAAATGATGAAAAACAAAAAACAAAAAACATAATCCGATAGAAGTAATAAACTCACTCATGCAGGTGAATGCTCAGCTTTAACTCATAATAAATATAATATTATCATTATTAAAGAAGACTTAATCACCCACGTAAGATCTGGCGTCAGATGAAATACAACATTGATGGATGATAAAGTCAGTAAAAATTGAAAATGATTAATAAAACTTTTATTTTAAAAACTAGTGAACTTAAACTTTCTTGATCTTTATAAATGTACTGCTATTGAATTGTACACCTTATCGCTTTTTGTCCGACATTAATGGACATCACATAGGTTCGCGTAAAATGTTGACGTCATAAAAAAAATCTGACGCTATAAGTGAAAAGTTACTGTTGTCTGATGTCAATGGTGAAAGAAGAACAGATTAAAGAGTCAACCGGCGCAGATTTTCAAATAGCGATAAGATCTATTGCCTTCCCATACACAAAAGTCGATCATATTTTCTCAAATAAAGTTTCCTGGAAGGGTCATATACATTCTAATAACCGATTCTAAACGAATATGTTTAAAACAACAAATCATTTAACACTGTTTAGGAAAGGTTTAGTAAACAAATGCGAACGCACGGAAAATATAGAAAAAAATAACATGGCTATTTCAATTCATTTATTTGTCACGTGCACTACATGCTTTGTGTTTATTGTTTATCAATGTCGCGATCTGGTAAACTTCGGCAACAAAATCGAAAGTTAACTTAATGCGAGTACTCTCAAATCGTATTTTCTTGTTAATTCGACCTGTTGATAATGTTTATAACATTTATAACATTGACATGGCTTTTTTTGGCCTTGAATGTTTGTCCCTAATATTTTATTAACTGTGCATTTGCATTCAGATATCGCAGATCAAATTTATTCGTTTATATTGTATTAATGTACGTTTTTTGATTGAGTTAAGCCTACTAATTGATATTTTATCGTGTGTTTTTCTATGTTGTGATGTTATGCTATTGTTTCAGAAAAGGGAGATGGTTTAGATCCATTAATTTAAAACATTTAATCCGGCTGCAAATGTTTGCACCTGTCCTAAGTCAGGAATCTGATGTACAGTAGTTGTCGTTTGTTTATGTAATTTATACGTGTTTCTCGTTTCTCGTTTTTTTTAAAATTTTATTTTATATAGATTAGACCGTTGGTTTTCCCGTTTGAATGGTTTTACACTAGTAATTTTGGGGCCCTTTATAGCTTGTTGTTCGGTGTGAGCCAAGGCTCCGTGTTGAAGGCAGTACATTGACCTATAATGGTTTACTTTTTTTAAATTGTTATTTGGAGGGAGAGTTGTCTCATTGGCACTCACACTACATCTTCCTATATCTAATTAATGAGCTTGCAATCAACTATCACTGAATGAAATATTGTTTATTGATAATACGTAATTGATTCGAAAGAGATATAATGAAAAAAACGTGCATACAGGACCCTTCTTTGTACATGATGTATGACTGCTACATGTCAGGATGTTCAATATGCTAGTTCACAGTGCAATACAGGTGTCAGACCGACATATTCAAACCCTACCATTTCCAAATATTTCACCGTAAGTTCAAATATATTTTTTTTATTCTTGTTTATTCTACTTTTGTAACTCTTTGTAACATATGACGTGGATCTGTATTTATACATCCTGCCAGTGTGATATTGAGCTAAAATGAATTTGTGTATTCTTGTCTTACAGTTTTGCTAATGTGCTTTGTCTTTATGTCTTTTTGCGTTTCTTTGTTACATATATTTGTTTGTTTTGATAGTGATTAAGATCTTAACAACATGTTAACTGCTGCCCCCTATTTTTCAATTTTTACCGTGTATGTCTGTTTGTTTTGTTCGCACATCGTTGTCAATATAATGGAATTTCTTGCGACTGTCATACAAGTGAAAGGTTTCGCTAGCTTTAAAACCAGGTTTAATCCACCAGTTTCTACATAGGAAATTTACTATGCCAAGTCAGGAATATGACAGTTGTTATCCATGTGTTTGAGCCGTTGATTTTGCCATTTGATTAGCGACTTTCCGTTTTGAATTTTCCTTGGAGTTCAGTATTTTGTGATTTTACCTTATTTTTTTTTTATGTGTTTGAGCGTTTGATTTTGCCATTCGATTACCGACTTTCCGTTTATAATTTTCCTCGGAGGTTGGTATTTTTGTTATTTTACTTGTTTACACTGCAAAATAAACTAAATGTGTGTACAAAAAGATTTCTATAGCGTTTACATAGTTGTATTTAAATAAGGACGTTCCAATTGCCAAAGCAAAAGTTTTTGATGATCTGTACAAATTCTTATATAATTTGTTTTGGAGTACATTATTTTTTTGATAACACAAGTTATATAAAAAAATATTGTTTCTTAATGGTCATGTAAAAGCCCAGTAGTCAGCACTTTTTGTGCTGACATGAATTGTCATTGATATGGTTATATTTATGAATTTACTCTTTACAAACTTTTGAATTTTTTGAAATACTAAGGCTTTTCTAACTATGCTCTTCGACTTCGTATTTTATTTGGCCTTTTTAACTTTTTTGGATTCGAGCGTCACTGATGAGCCTTTTGTAGACGAAACGCGCGTCTGGCGTATATACTAAATTTAGTCCTGGTATCTATGATGAGTTTATTGTATGATGTTATATGTCAACGTTAGATAAAAATAGAGATAGCTAAAAAAATAGATATGGCCGATCGCCCATTGCCTATTTTGCCATGTACAATCCTTGTGATCGAACAGGATTGTACATGGCAAAATAGGCAAAGAGAGAATCGGGAGAAGTTTTGGATAAAAACACTGGGTGTCCTCCATCCAGACGGAATTAATAGAAAGAAATAATTAAATTTACAGTCTAGTGTGGCGTGGTCATTTACATTAAAGATTTGATGGTCAGTTCTTAATCAGTTTGATGATCTTTCATCTTGTTTAATGTGACACTTTATACGATACATTAGTTGCACAGTTGACCTGCAATAGTTTATCCAAATAATCTAAGACCATTAATCAATGCCTTACATTAAGAATGTGTTTATAGCTGGATCTTGTGAGAAACTTTATGTATTGGTCAGTTATATTGGAGTAGTAGCTTGAAGTAACATGTTGTTTTATAGAGCTGGAATTTAGTAACGTTTTGTATTGGAAGTTATAATTGTGAACCTTCAAATATATTATATATATACATGTACTTTTATGCGATTAAACATGTGAACATTAAGATTTTTGTTTAGTGCCTCTTTTGTACTTATAAATATCAAGTTTGAAGTTGAAAGGATAATTGCTAATTTAGATTTTAAGAGTATTAATCTTTTTGCAAGTTTTCCACAACTATTCACGACGTAAATTGATAAATTACATGGTATAGCAATTATCATTATTTTTTTTTAATTATTATTAATTTAGATTTTTTCAGTAGTTTTAGTTAAAAGAAAATTTTTATTTTTTAATGTTCACATTTCCTCCTCTTATCTTTTTAATTTGTGTAATATTTTTGGTATGAATTTTTTTAATTCGAGTGAAAACGAATTTTGTTTAGCGGGGAGTGATGTGGCGTGGTCATTTACATTAAAGATTTGATGGTCAGTTCTTAATCAGTTTGATGATCTTTCATCTTGTTTAATGTGACACTTTATACGATACATTAGTTGCACAGTTGACCTGCAATAGTTTATCCAAATAATCTAAGACCATTAATCAATGCCTTACATTAAGAATGTGTTTATAGCTGGATCTTGTGAGAAACTTTATGTATTGGTCAGTTATATTGGAGTAGTAGCTTGAAGTAACATGTTGTTTTATAGAGCTGGAATTTAGTAACGTTTTGTATTGGAAGTTATAATTGTGAACCTTCAAATATATTATATATATACATGTACTTTTATACGATTAAACATGTGAACATTAAGGAGACTTAGTTCAATTCTAACAGTGACTTTATGGTGGCATATATACAATAGCTAGTTCCTTATATTAACGGGCAAGATGGAGTTATCGTTCCCGGATTCATATTCCCGAAATAATGATATAGTTCTAAAACACACACAAGAAAGACCCGTTATACTAGTGTTTATATTATTATATTCAGGATTTTGGATTAAAATCAATCAACCAAAACTTACCTGTATTATTACTGATCTATGTTTACACCTTATACATAATATATCAGTATTGTTACATCCCAGCTCCTTTGTTCTAACAGGGGTGATCTGAGCCGGATCACCCCTGCCAGATCACCCTAGTTTGAGTTTCTTTGTTATGCATGCTTTCCTTTGTTCTGTAACATTTTGGCGGGAATGTCAAATCCACTATAAAACTTATAATTAATTTTACGGAAAAGACTATCTATCAAAATTCACGTAGAAAAAATCCAGTGGATATGCTGGGATTCGAACTCAAGACCTTTAGCATATCAAGCAACGACACATACCACTACACCAGGACGACTGGATACGAAATAATAGTAATTTGACATACTTAAAGGAAGCAAGATATTTTTATAAGTGGGGCGAGTTGTCAAACCTTTATTCAGTGGGTTTTTTAACCTTTTACGTTAATTTGTGAGTTTTCAGACTGATTGTTCAATTTGATTTTACACTTTTTCAAAGTGGGGCAAGTCGGTAAACAAGATTGGGACGATATTTTTATAAAGTGGCGATATAGTGTGGGCCGATTGGCAAGTGGGGCGAGTTGACATTGTTTGATATCTACTCATCGTGTTTGGGGGTCAAAAAGGGTATACATCATATAGTAATATATAAAGTATATTGTTATGGTTGTGTGGCGTTCTAAACTAGATTTTATGAATTGTAAATGGTTTTTCGTCTAATCTAAAACAGCTGGGATGTAAAATAGTTATCCCAGTCGGACTTGGTGTGTCAGTGTTAGATCACCCTCTGGCCTCCGGCCATCGGGGTGATCTTACACTGACACACCGCGTCCTTATGGGATAACTATTAATTAAAACTTTTGCACCGAAGAAGGCCATTTGTTGAGCCGAAATATTTGCAATTATTGTATAATTTATATTATCTGTTCAGTTTTTCCATCTTTGTGCGATGATATACAACACTGTTTAGTGTTTTGTTTTCCATTTATTTATCGGTATTGTTACACAATCTTTTAGACTCATATATATATATATATTCAGGACGAAAACATGTTAATATTATATGAATGTTAATCACGATTTATACATGATATATGCCTGACACATGCCTGAACGTTCTAGTTACATGGTAATACAGGTGTCAGATTACCAATTTAACATTTTATATGTCAATTTTCAACAAATGCTTGTAAGCTTGCACTAAAACACTTAAGTGCGGAAGTCAACTATTACTAAATATAATCTTTGTTTTCAAAAATAATACATAATTATATTCTAATTCGTCACCTCAAACTCCACTTTGCGGACACACACTCACGTGTGATTGCAGAAAACATGTGTATGCTCAACTTTAATAAATACATTTATAAGTGTTGTCAATAGTTAATCGGTTAACAGGTTAGCCGTCGGAATGACCGAATATCGAATACCAAAATCGGTAATCGATTAACCGGCCCTCAAGAACCGGCCTTTTCCCCAATACATAGCAAATGCCATTTAAATATAAAACAATGAGAATATATTTTAATTGCATAACCTCTTACATGTAAATATATTTGAATGATTTCATTCCTCCAATGACTGCTTTTTTAAGATTTCTTTGTTCTTTTTGTCTAAAAACTGCTGATCGTATCCTTTATATTTGTAATTCATTGTCCAGACATAGTGTTATCTACATCCAGTTAAATATAAACGAGGATATTCTTTCTTTTTCCCTTTTCTATCAAAAGTTCTTTCAATGTATAATGTAAAGAGAAATCATTTTAAAAAGATGGTAAAAGCTGGAGATGTTTGATTTATGTCACCATATACCAGTAGTCAGTTCTTTTATGTTGACATGAAATATCATTGAATATTTTTTTCTGCAAATTTCATGTTTATAAAGGTTGAAGAATTCGAAACACTAAGATTGTTCTATCCTCAGGTATAGATTGCCTGAGCATTGTCTGGCTCAATCTTGCGTTTTCCCCCTTTTTAAACTTTATATATGAATTGGTCGTCGAAAATATGTTTTTTCGTGGTCTTCACTTTAATGCATTTTCATCATCTTAACAAATAGATATTATTTTGTCAATGCAGTAACTACCATTTGTATTACAGTTGTTGTCCATCCGTTTGATGTTTTTGACCTTTTGATTTTGCCATGTGATAAGGGACTTTCCGATTTAAATTATCTTTTGAGTGCGGTATGTTTGTTATTTTTCTTTTCATGCACTGTTTGTGTGATCTTTTATGTGTTTTACCCACAAGAAATATAAGTTTACTGTGTCTTATTTATAAATACGTGAAATGAAAATAATAATTATGGTTTCGTCAATACTTTGTAATAATTCATTTAGCCATTTATGCAGTTCTATTGCAATTAATATGATTTAAATTTAAAATGTAACACTCAACGATATTTATTATTGTTTAACTGTAGTGATCCTCTAATATTGTTTAATATCAGTTCATATGAACTCCATTTTCTGCATTCTTATCAGTAATTATTGCCGTACTTGAAAAAAGATTTGATAACGACAACTTCTTTTTAATTTTAATAGTGTAGAAAAATGAGAATAAGTGAAACGATTGACATATATCATTATTGACAACAAAGAACTATTAAAAAAAGTATGACAAATATAATTTTTAGATTTGCCATTGAGAAGCACGAAGTTTCAAAATAAACTGCCGAAAATTACTCAAATAACTATCTGCAAATATATTTAATAGAAAAGGAAAGATGTGTCCTGTTTTAGACAAATTATGGATATTTCAGATTAACATTGTCCTCAAAATTCAAATTTACGACAACAGAGACAACTTTCATTCCCTATTGTAATGTTTACTTATTTGGACGGAGATGTTTCCTATTTTCTTCTTACGGTGTACATTTCCCGACTCGATCGTTATGCTCTTGTCATTTTCAAATTTCACTAAACGTAAGAGTAATAAAATTCTGTTTAGTTAACGCATCAATGTAAATATAACGGAATTTGATGAGCCTGTTATCAAAGTGAGAGGGTTAGCGCTATAAAACCTGGTTTAATCCATCATTTTCTACATTTGAAAATGCCTGTACCAAGTCAGGAATAAGACAGTTCTTGTCCATTCGTTTTTGATGCGTATTGTTATATGATTTTGCCATGTGATTATGGACATTCCGAATTGATTTTCCACTAAGTTCAGTATTTTTGTGATTTTACTTTTCAATTCGTTTTCATCGGATTTCTATAGTTTATAACATTAAGTTTGTGCTTTTACACCACAGTCTCATGAATAATTGTGCTCTTAAATTCATGTTTAATCCCGCAATTTGTTTTTGTTACTGTCCCAAGTTAAAAGCATATAATTCAGTGGTTTTCTTTGGTTGGCGTCTGTCATATATGGTTTTTGTTTGGCTATGAGTTGATATCTATAATTATCTAAGTAGTACAATGATTAAATGGTTTGCATGTTTTGAAATCAATCTATGAGCAATTGTAATTGCAAATTCAGCAGTACATAATTTGGGACATTAAAAAGTTTTAAAAAGATGATGCTTTATTTATCTAATTAGGTGCTGGTGTATTAAAAACAATCGATCAAAGAGTTACTCTTCATGTACGTGAATTTGATTACAATATCAATGTTTATGTCTCAGTCAAAATATTTATGATATTGCACCTTTTACTTTAACTAAGATGTCTTCTTTTTAGCCATGGCATTGTCAACTTATTTTCGATCTATGGGTTTGACTGTCCCTCTGGTATCTTTTACCCCTCTTTTACCACTATTGTCAAAAATTAGAAATTCATCATTATTGTATTCTTAATGTTTTTCTTTAAAGTTTATTTCATAGAATCCAATGTTCATATATGTCATTTCTATATGTTTTTTAACTAAGGTTTTAAACCGTGTAGTGAAACAAAAAAAAACATTAGTCAACTACTACTGAAAAACCCCTGGTTTTCTTGAAATCATAAAAATATACTTATTGAACATTAATCCACAATTTGCTAATGGGAAATCATATGAAGATTTTGGCTCAAAATAGTCACTAAATTTGACATTTCTCACGCCTGGTAAACTAGTAAATATGAATCAAATGGTTTAGCAAGAAAAAACTTTTTTTCTAGTATGAAATATAAAACATATAGATTTACTAGGTCGAATTGTCTTATAATCAACCAGATATATTTTGTTAAATTAGATCATTGCATGCTGTAGATAACTAACTGGGAGCTTGTCTCGTTTATTGTTCGGAACAATATAAATAAAATTTTAATCGGAATTATTTTTCTACCACAACTAAATGCGGCTAATATCAAAGGTACCAGAATTATAATTTAGAACCCCAGACGCGCGTTTCGTCTACATAAGACTCATCAGTGACGCTCACATCAAAATATTTATAAAGCCAAACAAGTACAAAGTTGAGGGTCCAAAATTCCAAAAACAGTTGTACCAAATACAGCAAAGAACAATTAAAAAAGTATGACAAATATAATTATAAGATTTGCCATTGAGAAGCACGAAGTATCAAAATAAACTGTCGAAAATTATTTAAATAACTATCTGCAAATATATTTGTAGGACTCGGAACCGCGATGGTACTCCGAATCGCGATGGTCACGCTGAAGTGCGATGGTCAACGCTGAAGTACGTTGGTTAATACGCTGAAGTGCGATGGTGACATTGTGACGTTAACTTGTTGATAACTATACGCCGAAGTGCGATGATGGTTACGCTGAAGTACGATGGTCTTCCTGTGACATTGGAAAAAAAGCAAAATGTATATACAAGCTGGTTAAATGAAATAATATCATAACGATTTGAGAAAATGTATAACCCTTAGCCTCGAATTAGGAAGATTTTAATTTTCTGTTTATGTCAAACAAAACTTAAGGCTTTAAATTTTGATTTTTTTAATCTAATTTTAAAATATGCTAATTCTCCGATTAGCACGCAGTAGTTGAGAGTAAAATAATATGCCGTTCAAGACGAAAAAAAAAAGATACAGCGTGTAGGTCTATATAATAGTACCTAGAAGGGTCCATCTCATTTTATTATATATTACGACAAAACTTAGAAATTGCTCACAACAATTATTCATCCATTTATATATACCCGATTGCTCACGGAGTAAAAAAACACTTAGTGCATTTATGTATGACAAATAGCGATCCTTGTCGATTATTCCACGAAAAAAATAGGTGATGACAAATTGGGAAGTACATGTAGGGATCAGTTACATTGTAGGTCATTTTTGGCCTAACATGTTGTAAAACATCAACACTGCAACCACTATAAAAAAAAGACTAGAATGACAGTGTTCTTACAAATCAGGATTCATCATTATAGCAACTTGATATAGCAAAAACATTACTAGTACAATAGTACATTTTTTTTCTATTAAATTGTCGACATAGAATCACGAGACTTTTACTTAAAGGTAAATCCAAATTAATATTTAGATCAATATGCTTTATTTATTTGTTTTTGGTTTGTGGCATAATTCCTAACACTGGTTTTCCGATATGCAGACCAAGTTCATCCATCAGATGCTTTGCTCTCAATGATTTGTTGCACGACTAGTTTGTAACCTCAACTTATAATGCTCAAAACTCTTCGGAACTTGAATAGTTCGGTACTTTCTTTTCCCGTTCGTTTCCTTTGTTAACATGAAACCTTCATCTATACAACCCTATCGTCCTTCCTGCGAATCTATGTTGTATTTTACTAAGGCTAAACGTCACAATATGCTAACGTCAGACAAAACCATCGCACCTCAGCGAAAGGGCCATCGTACTTCGGCGTGGACCATCGCACTTCAGCGTGACCATCGCACTTCAGCGTCCCCATCGCACCTCCGAGTCCTACATATTTAATAGAAAAAGAAACATGTGTCCTTTTCTAGACAAATTACGGATATTTCAGATTCACATTGTCCTCAAAATTCAAATTTACGACAACAGAGACAATTTTCATTCCCTATGGTAATGTTTACTTATTTGGACGGAGATGTTCCCTATTTTCTTCTTACGGTGTACATTTCCCGACTCGATCGTTATGCTCTTGTCATTTTTAAATTTCACTAAACGTAAGAGTTATAAAATCTAGGATTTTTTCCCGGATTGAAATCGTTGTATTTATACTGATTGATACTATAAATTTTGTCTGGGAAAACACGAGTTGTTTATCAAATGACATTGGCATTGACCTAGCATACAGTAAATACGACTGTGATTATTTTGTTCTCAAACGAGTTGCTTCATTTGCTAAGTTGATAGGATGAGTTAAGTCGTTTTCATCGGATTTCTATAGTTTATAACATTAATTTAAGTTTGTGTTTTTACACCACAGTCTCATGAATAATTATGCTCTTAAATTCATGTTTAATCCCGCAATTTATTTTTGTTACTGTCCCAAGTTAAAAGCATATACTAAAATAATTCAGTGGTTTTCTTTGGTTGGAGTCTGTCATAGATGTTTTTTGTTTAGTTATGAGTTGATATCTATAATAATCTAAGTAGTACAATGATTAAATGGTTTGCCTGTTTTGAAATCAATCTATGAGCAATTGTAATTTTAAATCCTCCAGTACATAATATGGGACATTAAAAAGTTTTAAAAAGGTGATGATTTATTTATCTAATTAGGTGCTGGTGTATTTAAACAATCGATCAAAGAGTTACTCTTCATGTACGTGAATTTGATTACAATATCAGTATGTATGTCTCAGTCAAAATATTTATGATATTGCACCTTTCACTTTAACTTAGATGTTTTCTTTTTAGCCATGGTATTGTCAACTTATTTTCGATCTATGAGTTTGACTGTCCCTCTGGTATCTTTTGCCCCTCTTTTACCACTATTGCCAAAAATTAGAAATTCATCATTATTGTATTCTTAATGTTTTTCTTTAAAGTTTATTTCATAGAATCCAATGTTCATATATGTCATTTCTGTATGTTTTTTTGAACTAAGGTTTTAAACCGTGTAGTGAAACAAAAAAAAAATTTAGTCAACTACTACTGAAACACCCCTGGTTTTCTTGAAATCAAAAAAATATACTTATTGAAAATTAATCCACAATTTGCTAATGGGAAATCATATGTAAATTTTGGCTCAAAATTGTCACTAAATTTGACAAACTAGTAAATATGAATCAAATGGTTTAGCAAGAAGGAACTTTTTTTCTAGTATAAAATATCAAACATATAGATTTACTGGGTCGAATGGTCTTATAATCAACCAAATATATTTTATTAAATTAGATCATTGCATGCTGTAGATAACTAGCTGGGAGCTTGTCTCATTTATTGTTCGGAACAATATAAATAAAAAAAAAAATAATCGGAATTATTTTTCTACCACAAGTAAGTGCGGCTAATAGTTATCCAGAATTACCAGAATTATAATTTAGTACGCCAGACGCGCGTTTCGTCTACATAAGACTCATCAGTGACGCTCACATCAAAATATTTATAAAGCCAAACAAGTACAAAGTTGAAGAACATTGAGGGTCCAAAATTCAAAAAAAGTTGTGCCAAATACAGCTAAGATAATCTATGCCTGGGATAAGAAAATCCTTAGTTTTTCGAAAAATTCATAGTGTTGTAAACAGGAACTTTATAAAAGTGACCACATTATTGATATTCATGTCAACACCGAAGTGTTGAATACTTGGCTGGTGATACCCTCGGGGACGAAACGTCCACCAGCAGTAGCATCGACCAAGTGGTGTAAAAAGTTATCAAAGATACCAAGATTATAATTTAGTACGCCAGACGCGCGTTTCGTCTACATAGATTCATCAGTGACGCTCACATCAAAATATTTATAAAGCCAAACAAGTACAAAGTTGAAGAGCATTGAGGGTCCAAAATTCCAAAAAGTTGTGCCAAATACAGCCAAGGTTATCTATGCCTGGGATAAGAAAGTCCTTAGTTTTTCGAAAAATTCATAGTTTTGCAATAACACAGTTATTGTCAAAATGACAGTGATAATTGCGACATCTAGGGGTTCTTCGTCCAGTCGATACTATGAACTCATATGTTATCCATTGAACAATGTCATACGTGTCATGTCGTTTTTACACTAAATTCGCTGATTGTGTACTAAATGGTACTCTATTTTTGTCCGGGAGAACAAAATTATTTATAATTTGTAATTTGCTATGACGTAGCATTCAGTTATGGTGGGTATCCTATGTATTTTGTCCTTATGTAAGATGTTTTATGCTTCATGACGTGTTTTTATTTTGTGCTATTACGTAATGCAATTGGAACTATTCTGCCTTTCTGGTCGCACGAAGGAATTGTACAGCGTAGCGAGAATGAGGGAGTAGTTACGATTGTTAAGTAATGGTTTCCATTGCATAAATCAGATGGCATTAAGTGTAATAATTTTGACAAAGGAGAATCTTAACAAGACAGAGTAATGAGGAAGAATGACTGAAAACCACACAAATTACTTTTTAAAGCCACAATCACAAATAGGTTGAACAATATGATGTTTCGGTGTTTCAACTCACTCTTCAATGTTCTCGATCATGCAGATGTTTAAATACCAGTCTAAGGTTTTTGGTAGTCGTTCAAAAAATGTTTTACATTTAACCACCCTTTTTATTATTTTGTATTTACATTCTGTCATATACAAATTTATTTGTTCAGTGTATTTTCACTTGTTTTTGTAAATATGTCTTTTGATTGCTATGTTGTGATGTTATACTATTGATTCATGTTAGGGTGAATGCTGTCGCTTTTAAAAAGTTTAAACCCGCTGAATTTGTTTGCACCTGTCTTAAGTCAGAACCAGATGTTAGTGGTTGTCGTTTAGTAATGTTGTTCATACATATTTCTGGTTTTTCGTTTTTATATAGATTAGACTGTCAGTTTTCCTGTTTGAATGGTTTTACAATTGTTATTTTTGTGACCCTTTATAGCATGCTGTTCTGTGTGAGACCACGCTGTAAACAGAAAATTCCTCAGCAATTGGTAAGATAAAAAGCGCAAACACATCAAACGAATGGATAACAACTGTCACATTTCTGATTAGGTACATGTATTTATTTATGTAGAAAATGGTAGATTACACCTTGTTTGAAAGCTATCTAAACCTCTCACGTTTACCTAATTTTGAAGACCGTATGGTGACCTATAGTTGTTTATTTCTGTGTCATTTCATCCCAGAGGGTATCACCAGCCCAGTAGTCAGCACTTCTGTGTTGATCTGAGTTATAATGTATATGATCATGATAATAAATTAACTGTTAACAAAATTTAGAATTTTTGAAATACTAAGGCTTTTCTACCTAAGGAATAGATTACCTTAGCTGTATTTGGCAAAACTTTTAGGAATTTTTGGACCTCAATGCTCCTCAACTTCGTACTTTATTGGGCCTTTTAACATTTTTTGATTCGGGTGTCACTGATAAGTCTTTTGTAGACGAAACGCGCGTCAGGCGTTAATATAACATTTTAATCCTGGTATCTATGATGAGTTTATTGGTCTGTTGTGGAGAGTCTTTTGTAGACGAAATGCGCGTCAGGCGTTAATATAACATTTTAATCCTGGTATCTATGGTGAGTTTATTGGTCTGTTGTGGAGAGTTGTTTCATTGGCAATCATACCACATCTTCTTTTTCATAGCATATGTCAAATATCAACAGAAAACGACATGGTTAAAAAAAATCCAGTAGACAAACAATAGTACACAAAAACACAACATAGAAAACAAAAGACAACACGAACCCCACAAAAAAATGGGAGTTCTTTCGTGTGTTCCTGAAGGCTAAGCAGATCCTGCTCCTAATCTGCCACCCTTCTTATTGCTTATGTTATTGCAAACCCGGTACTAAGTCAAATTCGGTAGATCACATTCTTGAAAAGGGTACGGGATTGTAGTGACGACATTTCGAACTTATCCCTTATCATCTATGAAGTGGAAATTCCATACGGTCAACCAACTCGTAATGGCGTCAATAAAATTTACGACTACTTCACCACTTTGACTCTTGGTGTAAAAGCATCCCTGTGAGCAGCAACTCTATATCAAGAAAATCATAATAGGAAATACAAACCCTGAAAACTGTGAAATATATATTTCGTATGCAGAGGCTACTGGAATGTTGCTATATAGAAATGAAAAATTCACAATTTGGAAGTTGAATCATCTCCTTTTTCGTAATGTTTTGTTTTCAACTGACTCTCATTGTCAATTTCTAGATGTAAGTCAAGATATGAGGCAGACTTAACTTTAACAAACCGACGAGATAGAAGATTTCAGCTTCCCAATTGTGAACTTTCTATTTCTATGAAGCAACATTCCAAAAGCCTGCATACAGTGTAAAAATTATCTCCCTATTTTAAATACAATAGTCCAGAGCTTGTACTTCCCATGATTTGCTCGAAAGAGGATTGCTGCTCAAAAAGGAAGCTATTGAATTAAAAGTTCCAAGTGGTGAAGTAGAAATCCTCGACAATTTTATGTACTCTCTAAAGAGTTGGATGGCCGTTATGGAATATCTGTTTCACAGATGTCGACGGATGTGTTCCAAACGTCGTCACCACAATCCTTTCTTATTTTCCTCGAATGTGAACTACCGACTAGGTTTTATACGACAAGATGAACCAAATGAAAAATAGGATTTGCTAGCCTTTACTGAGCACCCGATTTCACTTCAAGTGTTGGAGGGGTTCGTGTTGGTCAGCTTTTAGTTTTCTATGTTGTGTTTTATTCATGTCATGCTAAGTGTTGTGTCATGGCATTATCAGTTTACTTTGGACTTTTTATTATAAATATTCATATTTATCTTTGTGGTCTCTCTTTATATAGTGAATACGAATGATTGTTTTGTACATGACATCATGTTTTATAATGTTAGTTTTGAAATTTATAAGACAATAATAACAGAAAATTAAATATAATAAACTAAATACCACATAGCTGAGAAGATTGATAGAGCAGATGTTTACCCCTAAGAAAACATTGTTACAACATTTTATCGAGGCTCCTTCTATGTTATTTGTATGATAAAGTTCTGTATGTCACTCTTTATCTACGCATCAAATCTAGATTAAGAAGACAGGATTTTTGATATAAAAAAAAAACATGGCTCCATGTAAACCCGCATCATATTGATGTGCCTATCTCAAGCATTAAACCTCTGTGACATTGATTTTTCGTTATTTCGGGGATCGAGGGTTGATGGACGAACTCCCTTTGTTTAACAGTTTGTATAGACTTTATAACAATTAAGAGCTGGGTATATTGTATACACTACACACCAATAAAAGTCTGAAAAAGCCTATATTTGTACTCGAATGTTCTGATGTTCGACCATTCTGAATTGGTCTGATATTTATTTGTTAATACTGAACTGCAGTCTGAACCATATTTAACAGTAGTTGTCGTTTGTTTATGTAATTTATACGTTTTCATGCCCCATTTATTGGCATTGCGTGTTCTGGTCTATGCGTCCTTCCGTCCGTCTGTACGTTCGTCCGTTCGTCCGTTCGTCCGTCCGTCCGTTCGTTCGTCCCGCTTCAGGTTAAGGATTTAGGTCGAGGTCAGGTTAAAGTTTTTGGTCGAGGTAGTTTTTTATGAAGTTGAAGTCCAATCAATTTGAAACTTAGTAAACATGTTTCCTATGATATGATCTTTCTAATTAAATGCCAAATAGAGGTTTCCCGATTTGCTACGTATCAGGTACGGTTGGTACGTAACTCAACGGTTGGTGCTGTTTATGAGAAATCATTTAATGTATGAGATTACTTTATTCATTCTGATAAAATTAAAAGAATTGAAATGAATGTCAGCAAAAAACCTAGCTTAGCGTTTTATTCGATAACGATTTCAACGTTAACTTTCTAGATCTCTTTATTTATGATTTTTTTTTTTATGAAATTGTTTAGTTGTGCACAAGACCATGAATCAAACAGACCTTAAACAAACTGAGTTGACATGACCTTAATATTCTAAATATAGATTTGCGTTTCTGTGAGTTATAGGTAATGTTTCTGTTTCGTTTATTTATAGACAGAAACTGGTTGATAATGCGAGTATTGAACAATTAAAATAATATCTATGAACCTTTTTCTTAAATACGTGTTATTGGTGTTGCTTACATTCGTTTACGTGTCGAAAGTGTGTTAATTTCATTTTATGCTATTATTAGTTCTTGAATGATTTTGAAATTTGATATCATTATTAAATAATCAATTTCGATCGCTACATCCGATTTTTAAAAAAATTTATGATTAGACCTTTGACATTCTAAATTGAGTGAGAAATTCAAAAGGGCTTTCTTCTCATATTTTTTCATCAACAACTTCTTTTTTCTTCTAGAAATGCATTCTTTAAAGGTAAACTGAAAATATATTGAAAAAATAAGTTTTCCCTATTCTGTTGTTGATGAAAAATACCAATATAAAAAGAAAGATATGGTATGATTTCCAATGAGACAACAGTCCTCAAGAGACCAAATGACACAGAAATTAACAACTATAGATCATCAAATCGCCTTAAACAATCAGCAAAACCCATTCTGCATTGTCCGCTATAAAAGGGCCTTAAATGACAAATGCAAAACAGTTCAAACGAGAAAACTGCCGACTTGATTTATGATAAAAAAAAATATGACGAAAAACAAATATGTAACACAGCAACAATCGCCTACCACTGAATTACAGAGCTTGTGGGTAGACTAGTATATATAATCTACGAGGGATAATGTTAACCAAATTGAATATCCATCCATTAACCCTTTTTCATGCAGCAATGTTGGAAAAATTTTACATCCCAGCGTATTTTGTCCACAGGTTACGGCAATAATTTGACGCTATATTTGCACTAATGCAATATGTATATATCTTCTAACTCTTGATACTGTTCTAGGGGGAAAACTGTATTGCATATACAATGTCTTTAGCACCATTTACAACTGATTTCTGGACTCAAAATTGAGGACCATTTTCGTCGCTTGATAAAAGTTTCTAGGGTAGTTTGTTCAGGTTTATATTTATCGATCTTACCGAGAATACTTTAACTCTAGGTTTTCTTATTTTTCTCACTCTGCTTACTGCGAAAAAGATATGTGAACTGTTGTGTTTTAAAAAAGGACATGTTTTTAAAATTAATATAGCATAGCGATTTAAGGTTGGTTTTTTTTAGCTTCTTGTTCGAGTGTATACATAATTTTATAAAAAGGAACTAAGGATGCGAAGTGAATACTATATCCTTAAGTTTTAGCTCTATGTATATTAAATTATTCAAAGACAAATTATATCTTTGCTATCACGTTGTCGAAATAAAAAGTAACCAGAGGCTTAGACCTAAAGACTCCAATTCCATTCATGACTAACATATCTTTTTTGTTCATCATTTTCCTTTTTTAATTTCTCTTAATCTTTCATATTTTGCAGTACAATTAAAAGAGCATAAACGGGCAATAATTTTCATATGTGAACAACTGACAATACTATCTATTTTGAGCTATTTCGGTGCAGATCCTGTATTTTTTTCAATCTGCTACTCAAAGTTTCTACCAATCTACAGGAATAACTACAAAAACAAATCCTTTTCATATCTTAATGAATAAAATATGTTAAAAATCAACAAGTCGACGGATGAAAGAGGGACGAAAGATACCAAAGGGACAGTCAAACTCATAAATCTAAAACAAACTGACAACGCCATGGCTAAAAATGAAAAAGACAAACAGAAAAACAATAGTACACATGACACAACATAGAAAACTAAAGAATAAACAACACGAACCCCACCAAAAACTAGGGGTGATGATTTAGGATTGCTGATCACTTTTGCTCTTGAAGTATTTCTGTGTCTATCAAAGATTTCAAGATAATAAGCCGTAATTTCACATTCAATGGTTTCCTTTCACATATTGCGACTGGATTGGAGATTTGTCTCATTGGCACTCATACCACATCTTGTAATATAGATCAGTATCTATGTTATAGGGACTATTTTTGTTCAACCTTTGTTTTGTTCCGGAGCCTACAAAGGGTTGGCTTTTTCTTTATTTTATCATTATTACTTTGTAATTGAGGTCAATTTATTTTGTTAATATTAATTCTGCTTGTTCATGTTTTATAAAAACTTACAGAAAAATACAAGTCTTAAACATGTTATACTCATATAAAGTTATGAGAAACAAAATGTATATAAGTTTTAAATTTGTTTTGTTTTTTATCTTCTTTTGTTCTATATAGTTTCAGGGGGAAATAACTCTTAACTATACGCCTTTCGTTCCAACGGTTACTTGCAACGGTTGCTTGAAAGCATAATCGAGTGCACACAATATTGTTTACTATGAATACAAGAAGTAACTACATGAAATTAGTACTAAATTAAAGCTAGAAATTCTCAAAATAGTTCTGCGTATGATTCATAAAACATGCGTTGGTATTAAGTACATACATCAATTATTTCCAAAAGTTAAATGACCGCTCCCAGTTCGTACTACGGTTGGTACGGTAGCAAATCGGGAAACCTCTAATTAGAGATTTTATCCCATTTTCATGGTCCACTGATTATAAAAAATGATAGTGCAGATGGGGCATCCGTGTACTTGGGACACACTCTTGTTTTATATAGATTAGACTGTTGGTTTTCCCGTTTGAATGGTTTTACACTAGTAATTTTGGGGCCCTTTATAGCTTGATGTTCGGTATGAGTCAAGGCTCAATGTTGAAGGCCGTACATTGACCTATAATGGTTTACTTTTATAAATTGTTATTTGGAAGGAGAGTTGTCTCATTGGTACTCATACCACATCTTCCTGTATCTATTTACAGTCTGAACTTGAACTCGATCAGTACTTAACCAATTTATACGAGCCTGAACCATGCTCGACCTAGTCTGAACCATACTCGACCAATTCTTAACTAACCTAGACCTATTCTTTGTATCTATCAACTGAGTTTTATCAATTTAGGAGATGTTTTAAAAGAAAATTAAACAAACTACAATAGCCTTTACATTTTCACGAATGTGACCTACCGAATTAGACTATTTACCGGATTTGTAATAACATAAGCAACACGACGGGTGTCACATGTGGAGCAGGATCTGCTTACCATTCCGGAGCACATGAAATCATCCCAAGTTTTGGAGGGTTTCTTGTTGCTTAGTCTTTAGTTTTCTATGTTATATCTTCTAAACTATTATTTGTCTGTTTGTCTTTTTATTTTTAGCCATGGCGTTGTCAGTTTATTTTCTACCTAGGAGTTTGACTCTCCTTCTGGTATCTTTCGTCCCTCTTTTGAATTTAAAAATGTATTCAACAAATGTTCAATAAAATACTGAAATGAAAATTTCACAACAATCAATCATAATATAACTTCAACACAATATTCATCAACACTCACATAATTATATATATATATCAACTTTAAAATATAAATAAAACAATCTGATCAAATAATCTAAAAAAATGAATTGTGATTAATATTTTCAAATTTTGAATGTTTCAGATGTATTTTATGGTAACTGGACCATTTACACCATTAATTTAAGCTTAGTATAGATTTATTGTGCCAGTTTTCTTTAGATAATAATACAGTTAATATTTTTGTTTTTATTAATATATTATATATAAAATAGTATATAAAGCAACTTAATAGTTTTTGAAAAATGAGACCTTTGTAATGTTATGTTTAACCAAGAATTTAATATAATAAGGATAATAGAATTTCCATAGCAATCCTTGATAACCTTTTTTTACTGAAAAAGGAAATGTGTTCCTAAGTAACAGTAAAAATGTATTTCAATTAAATCTAAGTAATTTTTGTCAAATTAAAGACATGGCACACAAAAACACTTTATTAATGATTGATTGATTGTTGGTTGCTTAACGTCCAGTGGCAAATATTTCATGCATATTCAGGACGAGAATAAGTTAACAATAAATACAATAGGTAGGTCTTGTCATTATAAATGCCGTTCGGGATGATAGTCGGGGAAATTTGGACTGCCACTAGAAATGAGGGTATATTGGATAGGGACAGAAATTTTGCCTTGCAACAGGTCACCTACGGATCCCTCAAAGAGGTGTTGCAAGGGTTCTTAACGTGCAAAGAGCGTGGCACTCTCTTTACACGAGGCATCGGATTTAACGTCCTCTATCTGACCGGACGTGACTGCGAACTTAATTGATACATCGCGCACAACCAACGGACGCCCTACTTCGGCAAGCGTTTTACTGCTGGTCGGAAGAAGACCAAGTGACCATATTTCTATTTCCCAGTCACCCTTGGGTCACATTTGATTAATGGTTTAATTGCCTAAGTACATGTTTGTTTTCAAGTAAAAAGAAAAACATATTTTCTTAAACTCGTGTATTACTTATCTAGTATATTCAAAAGGCCTTGTTATTTAAGTTAAACAGGATTTTGCAATTTTGAATAAATGTTATTTAGAATTTAATACCCCTGACCAGGTGTGATAATATAAAAAAAAATATCCCAAATTATAACATAGATATATTTCTAATATAAGGTTAATAAATTGATTTTGTTGGCTGTTGTTACATATGTCAGTCAAACAGAAATTTATTTTTAAAACATTTAAAAAAAGTATAGGTGATTTGGTCCAGTATGGTTCAGACTGGTCGAGTGCTGTTCAGACATTTGATTAAGTAAGGTTTAGACTGGAAAAATAGGCCGAGAACAGGTTGAGAATGGGGTAAGACTATTTACATGTCGAGTATGGTTCAGACTGGGGTCGAGAAATGTCCAGTAAAAGTCAGACCAATTCAGACTGGTCGAGTAAAATTCAGTACAGTCGAGTACAGATATAGGCCATTTCAGACTTTAACTGGTTTGTAGTGATATACACCCGTCGTTTGTTGGAGATCTATTTCGTTATCTTATTATAGTTTGTGGTTGCTGCCGTATATTTTGTTGATCAAAAACGTATTTTTTTAGACGATTATTTATCAAGTCAACTGCAGTATTCGGCTTATTATCCTCACCTACAAGTATTGTTGACATATTTACTAGTATTCTTCCATTGCTAGCATTGATGGATAAGTCAATAGCTGGTTTTACTTAAAATACATTTAAGTAATATCATCCAAATCAACTGCAGAGCATAAAACAGTACACGGATCTCAACTGAAAATCGTGGTATTTGTTTTTTCGGATATAAAATACATTCCAAACGCAACAAATATTCTAGGTAACAGTTCAGTATATAAATGAATACTTTGAAACTACCCAGGTTAATCTGGTGACGTTTTCGTATCAGTTGCGAGTGGTATGCTCTGATAAATTAAACAGACTTATAACGAAGTAAGGTCCTTGGTATCGGCCGCAACATTAAAACCAGAGCAGACGGAACATACCCTTTTTATGCTCAATCCCAACAATCCACTTCTCCATGGTGATACATGTAGTAGGCAATTCTAAAGTGCATGATCGGTTGGTTGTTATAGGTCGTATTTCTATTGTTGAAGACTTGCGGCCTCTTATGTGTTACAGTTTTCGTTTTGTAATATTACTGTCTAATCAACGTATACCCTAAATCTCCTTTAAGTTAGCACTAAAGATTGAAATATCGACTACTTTATGACTATTTCCATTAAACTTGTTGAATACTCCCCTTATCGCAAGTAGTGATTCTTTCTTTAATTTTAGAATGTAAAAGACTCATTTTACGCGACTCTATAATTTGAAGGGAATCTTTACCACAAAACCAGGTTCAACCCACCATTTTTTCTTAAAATGTCCTGTACCAAGTCAGGAAAATGGCTTTAGGTATCTTATAGTTCGTTTCTGTGTGTGTTGCGTTGTCGTTTAGTTTTTTGTTGCATTTTACTGTCTCTGTTGTTTCGTTGTTTTCCTCTTATATTTGATGTGTTTCCCTCAGTTTTAGTTTGTAGCCCGGATTTGTTTTCTCTCAACCTATTTGTGACTTTCGAACAGCGGTATACTACTGTTGCCTTTATTTGATTCAGTTTGAGGTATGAGCGATAAATATCTGTTGTGCATGAGAACCAATTGTGAATGCTATTCGGCTTTTATTTTGGGAGCTGCTCCTTGTAAATCGTGGTTTATGCCTTGTTATTTTATGTTATTTTATGTTATGCAATTTGTTGTCGTGCTTTGGTTACCTGTCCCATGTGTTCTTTCAAATTGTTTGTTGTTGAAAATACCAAATGTAGACGGACATCGGATTTTTGATTTATGTTACTGTAATTGGATGATATGTTTAACACCTGATACACCTGTGTTTTTTTGTTTTTTTTTTTTGTTTTTTTTGTTTTTTTTTTATTATTAAAATCAATCTTTAACAAATCATGATTAAGATTATTCCTCTTTTAAAATCAATTTTCACGTTCTTTTTGAAAAAAAAATCAAAACTGTTCTTGACATCTCAAGAAATCCGTAAGTATTTTATTATTTTTTTCAATTGAACCAAATAGTAGGGTGCCCAATCAACAAATTTGGTAGATTTGCCTTAACGGAATAACACACGGCTGTATTTTATATCATTGGAAAGAGGAGAACAAACCTCATCGAAATACCGTTGTCGTAGTTTTTTTTTTTTTTTTTAATTAGGGTCAAAGGTCAAAGCAAAAATTTCTAGAAAAATGCACAGTCACATTTAGATAGCTTGTTTCTCCTACATATATGCGTTTGGAACAAAATAAAAACAACTGATTTATAGAAAAATATCTTTTGTATCTATGTTTAGAACTTATTTTATATTTTTATCGCCAAAAATGACTTTAGATTGACTTTTTTGCATATAGGGTGAAAATTTGAAATTTTCAAACAGTTGTTAAATAACAGTGACCTTGACCTATTTCATTTCTAATTTGAAGTTTTTTGTTCAATTCATTTCAAGTAAGATCTAAAGATGTTTTTAATATCTTAACTTTAATAATTTGTCGAAAACAAAAAGTGTTTTTCACGTCTTTTGAAAGGAAGGTGTTCGTCAATTTCTGTTATTGGGTGTGAAAGAGTATATACAAATGATTTGTTTAGAAATTTGTGTAACATTAACATCGAACTTGGTTGATAGATCTGTGTTTAGTTTTGCTTTACAGAAGTAAAAAATACTGCAAACGGAGAAAAAGGGGGGTTAAAGTTATAAAAACAAAACGTTTATTAGAAACAGGTAAATAACCCCATCCTACATATACAGATGACTAAATGAGCAACAATTGGCTATTATGTTTATAAGTATTCAAAAATATAATAAGGGAGAGGATTATGTACATTACCGATGTATTTTACAAACAATTGCAAACAAAAAAGACGTGAAAAACCAAAGGGACATTAAAAACTTATAAAATGAAGACAAGCTGACAACAGCATGACAAAAACACGAAAAAAAAAGAACAAATGCAAATAGAAAATTATGGTCGAAGCTAGTATTACCTACTACGTTCTATGGTCTCCTGTAGTTTAAGCCAACCAACCACGTCAAGGTCAGAGACCATATGGCAGGGTTTTTTTTCTTGTTGTTTTTTTTTATCATATCTTTCCCCACTAGATAGATTATTCCTATATTTCCCACGATTTCAAAATTGAGTAGATGTTTTATCTTTTGCTTAGGAAATATTATGGACTGCTTATTTTCCCTTTCGATAGCTAACAATGATTCATAAGGTACAGATAGAAGAAATAAATCTTATACATCGTCATCTTCGTCGTCATGAATGTTTTTAACTGCAACCAGACGAGTATTTACATTTACACATGTGTATTTTACCAGACATGGGCATAAATCTGTACATGATAGATTTTGTTAGAAGCAAATGCAACCCTTTGAAAACACAGATTTCCCCTTACAAGTACAAACTAAATCTTGCAGAAATCCATATGACATCTGACCTTCGAGATAGACAAGAAAAAGCCATTCTTCTTTTCCTATCCGAACTGAAGAGGAGAATGTATGGTAGTTTTGCTATATGGGAAGACACCAATTATGTCTGGAGTGAAGCTCTTATTACATATTGCTTAAAAGTAGATCCACAAGGAGAAAGTTTGACAAGGGAGAAATTTTAAATTGTAAAATTGAGAATGGAAATGTTGAATGTGTCAAAGAGACATCAACCCAACCATAGAACAGACACTTTTAGCCATTTTTACGCTCAATTTGTTTAAGTCACAATGATCTATTTTGAGTTTTGACTTGAGTTCATTCAAACTAACAAATAGATCTCGAGCTGCATCTATCGTTTCATCGATGGCACATGCACTTTGAAAGGTTTGACAAATCGGTGAAATCATCTGGGTTGTCCTTCAATACTGAGACACAGTGCGCTTACTTATCCCAACCAGGGATGACGTTGTATCGTATCATGTTACAGCATATGCAGCTGGTAGAATGTTACAGATGGCAAACCCGAGACTTTTACATATTTCGTGGACAGGTATATAGCGGCACAAATCTTGTGTACAAGTGATAGTGCCTGTTTGACACCATAGCTCATGCGTATGCTGCATGGAGGGTAAGTAATGAACGCATAAGATCAGAACATCTGTATCTTGTGACTTTATTATTATTATCCTAGTACCGTTGATTCCTTTCACACCGAACTCTTTGTCTACATGAATAGCATGTAAAATTATGCGGGTATTTACTTCATCGTGCGTACAAAACAATTCTTAAAATCTGAATACTCTTTCTGAGCAGATTCAGGGTCTTTGGAAGTGCTAGCTTATTTAATGACTTCCTGATATATCATAGTAACTGTTGATCTACCATGATGCTGAACAATCGATTCGCCAAGAAATCTGATTAAGGCCTGCTGGTTCTCACTGACTCAAAAAAACTTTTCCAGACAGGAATTTGACGATCTTCTATACATGACCTGAAACACTTTTATAGACGAACAAGAACTTGATTCAGCTTTAAAATAACTGCAGTTGTGTCTGTTAGTGTAAGATTTATAGCAAGAATGGTGGTAAAATATTTTGTAATCATCAGTACGAAGATAGTCTAGGTCTGAAGCATCATGCAATATACTAAAATATACATGATCTTTCCGTGCTCCCATAGCCCCAATAAAACTTTTGTTTGTGCTATTTCGTCGCATATTAAAAAGCAATTCAGTAGAAGAACCCTGACATATAAAACACATCATCCCATTGTATTTCATTCCTACTTCATTTAGGGCTTGATGGAATAGATATTCCGGGTCTGAAACGTGACCGAAGAATTTGATTTGTATATTACAATTATCACAACTATCAATTAAAAAAAAACAATTAAAATTATAAAAACCAACAAAACAAATATTCCTTAAAACAAAACAACGATCTTCAAACCAACTAAACTATTCAAAACATACAAATCGACCATACAACAAGCAAAAAAAAAAAAAAAGAAAGAAATAAAGTTAGTGATGTGTCATATACAAATATAGTGTCCATATTTGTCCCCAATATGTTACATACGAGGGGATGCCACGCTCGGCATTGCCTTATTTGACAATTATCCTAGTTAAATTAAATGACCTGATAGTGTAAGCTACAAAACGATTAACGGCACGAGAAAGGCGTGTATAAATCAAGGCAGAATTATCACTAAATTTGTGTTTTAAATTGCTATTTCTTCTCACTGATTAACATTACACGAAAGATATTTGGCACACATATAATTACATTAGATGTATGTTTCATTATAATATTTTATTCTGATTGACTAACTGCACATCACGTGTTATTCCGTAAGCAGTTGCATTGCTCAATACAACTTTTCATTCATGATAACACGTGCTCCAACAATAAAGTGCACAGGTGAATTAAATAATAAAATATATAAAATTCGTGTTTTCATGATCATAACTAAAAAATGTAATTATAAGTATTGAATGCTTCTTTTTGTAACTTTATAGGGTTGTAAAAGCGTTGACCGTGCGTACATTTTTAGAATGAAGCGCTTCCGCGCTTCATACAAAATGTACTTCGGTCAACGTTTTTACACTCCAATAAATTTACAAAAAGAAGCATTCAATTCTTAAATGAACCATGTCTAATTGATGTAATCAGATTGAAAATCCCGTGAAAGTAACACGCAATAAATTTTCTTTCGTTCAAAATGTGGTTAATTTAAGCTAAAAAAATAGTCTTTCTAAAATCATGAAATACTTATACTTAAATTATATAAATATTTTCAGCTTTCGTTATATGATACATTTGAGTTTTAAGCTAAATGATAAGTATAATTTAAACAAATAACACAGAAAGCAATAATCAATTTTTCGTGTTGAAGATGGTCTGTATGAGGAGGTATTTTTGGGTACCCTAAGAAACCACAAAATTTTGAAAAACGTGACCAGACCACGGGATGTTATGACGACATTCATAATTGGAAAATATAATGATTTTCCAATAGTTTGCATACAAAAATAGCCATGTGTTATCCGTTGTTAAATATTTCGTATCAACTTCACAAATAATACATGTCATAGTGTTTTTTTCATTCTTCTTTGTTGAAACATTACTGTTTTTGGCCATTTTTTGTAATATCTTTTTTGGCGTGGTACGGTATCCATACATCCCGCCATTATGTTATTGTGCTATGGTCATTTTTAATCTTGTTTTTCATTTTTGCGTATGTGTTTTATCTACTGAGTGTCTGCATTTCATTTTGTTTTTCTTTGTTGATATATATAATTGTTTGTTTTATATTGATTAAGATTATAACACAATGTTGACTGTTCTGGAGAAATCAGTTTGCGCCAAAATTGCGTCCTTTTGCACCAAAACTTTGTTCTCCAAAGTTACGTTTGCGACTTCTGTGTTAAAAGTACATAGTACCATTTGCGCCAAAACTAAAATGCACGATTGCGCCATTGAAAAGAAAATGACTTCTCTCCTCCTTTTTCCGGAATTGTGACCGACAGTTTGCTCTACTAGTTTTTAGAATTGTTACCTATTATTTCTGTTTGTTTGGCTCACACCTTGTTTCCAACAATCAACAGTTTCTCCCTTTTCCTTTATACTAAAAGGGACATTTCAACTTCAAATGTAAACACTCTAACATTGACAACTTGTTTGCTAAAAATACGAAAAAGACTGAAAACGAGTGTATAAAAAACACATCATAGAAAACTAAAGACTGAGCAACACGTACCCCGCCAAATACAGGGGTGATCTCTGGTGTTCTGCAACGGTGAGCATGCACGCAGATTCTGTTCAACATGCGGCATATGTCACAAATAATGAGATGAAATACCAGCATTATCTATCATTGTATGTGGTAAGGTATTTAACCCTTACATTTTCACTCCAATATTCGTTTGGGCTTCACACTTTTTTTATACCTGGTTAAATTGATATAATTGTTGTATTTCTATGTCTTTGCAAATTGATATTCCAAGCAACATCTTGCTAAGTAACCATTTGTCTTTTTAATTATTTTTTTGTGTTGTGATTTTCTCTTAAAATAAAAATAAGAAGATATGGTATGATTTCTAATGAGACAGCTATCCACCAGAGACCAAATGCCAAAGAAGATAACACCACTAGGTCACCGTAAAGCCTTTAACAATGAACAACAACCAACCAGATAGAAAGCGGCCCCGAAGTGACAAATGTAAAACAATTCAAACTAGAAAACTAACTGCCTGATTTATCAACAAAATATGTACGAAGAACAAATACGACATACAAATATACAGCAACAAACGACAACATCTGGAAAGACACAAAGTACAGATATATATGCGTGTACTTGCAGTTAACTGAAAGCTAGTTCAAATCCAATAACACCGTATACAAATTCAGGTAGATCTAAGACTATTATCATAATCAGTACACATCTAGCTTCATAATGATTTAGTGTAAAGATGTTTTTAAACCATAGTTATAATATAACCTCTCCTGTATATTGATTAAAACAAACTATTTATAAATAGACTACTTTAATAAATTTATAAAGCGATATGAAATATTTACAATGAAACAGCCAACTACTCACTTTCCCACTCTTCCTATACCTCCATCAGAAACACTCGACATCATGAAGTTCGTATGGTGGCCGGATGCGGCCATTTCCCCTTTTCGCGTTTTCGCGTTTGCAAAGTTAAAGGAGAAAACACGAAAAGGCGAAATGGCCGCATCCGGCCCCCATAAGTTCGTCCTATTTGCTTAATGTAAGAGAACTGGTGTATGTTTGCAGCTGAACACGACAAACTTTGAATAAAGCTATTTTGGATACACAGATTATTTGCTTATCTACTTTGTACCAGAATTGTACAATGTATAGATTATTTGCTTATCTACTTTGTACTATAATTGTGCAATGTACAGATTATTTTCTTTCGAGAAGATGTACAGAGGTCAAAAATCGTTCAAAAATATAAACATATATCAACAATTACCCATGTAAATTTGTTAAATTGATATTTAAATGATTATGTGTAAAATGAATTCGTATTATTGGTATGTTTCAATATTTAAAGGAATATTTGTGTATGATAAAAGTATAACTTAAGCATCCTCGTTGAGCAAGCACTCGAAATACAGCAGTTCTTCAACTTATATAACCTCATTCAGTAAAATTGATTTTATAAATGTTTTGTAACCCCATTTTACCAACATCTCTCAACATATGTCAACATGTTTTATTTGTTTAATAATCTGTATAGCCCTCATTTTCACCACCATAGTATTCTTCTGCTAAATCTCCCGCTCCGCTAATAATTTGTCTGCCTGCTCCAAAGCTCATTCCAGTCTGACTGGCACCTTGGTTACTTCCGTATTGAAGGTTAATGTAGCCTTGACCTTCCTGTGCCATATCATCTGCTCTTATGTCGGAAATATGTCTTGGAGTACCTATGCGCATACCGGCTTGACTCGCGCCTTTGTTACTTCCGGACTGAAGACCTATCACCCCCTGTCCTTCTTGATTCATGTCATCTGCTCTAATGTCAGCGATATGTCTTACACCACCCATACGCATGCCTGATTGACTGGCAAATTGATTACTTCCGGACTGTAAGCCTATATATCCCTGTCCAGATTGGTCCATATCATCTGCACGGATATCAGCAATATGACGAGTTGCTCCAAA
Source organism: Mytilus galloprovincialis (assembly GCA_037788925.1). Lineage (NCBI taxonomy): Eukaryota > Metazoa > Mollusca > Bivalvia > Mytilida > Mytilidae > Mytilus > Mytilus galloprovincialis. The sequence continues at coordinate 85,040,480 of CM075333.1, read as the reverse complement.
GCTCATACCCTTTTGACTTGCTCCCTTATTACTACCAGACTGTAAACCAATTAATCCCTGGCCTTCTTGTGACATGTCTTCGATCCTCATATCAGACACGTGACGAGGAGCACCGAAACTCATCCCAGCTTGACTTGCCAATTTGTTGGTTCCAGACTGGAGGCCAATAATACCCTGTCCTTCTTGAGACATATCATCTGACTTTATATCTGATATATGTCTCGATGCACCCATTCTCATTCCAGCTTGACTGGCTCCTTTATTCCACCCAGATTGTATTCCTATGACCCCTTGACCTTCTTGTGTCATGTCATCTGCACGAATATCAGCAATATGTCGGGTTGCACCCATTCGCATACCAGCCTGACTTGCGCATTTGTTGGTTCCAGACTGGAGGCCAATGATACCTTGCCCTTCTTGTGACATATCATCTGTCTTTATATCGGATATATGTCTCGATGCACCCATTCTCATTCCAGATTGACTTGCGCATTTGTTAGTTCCGGCCTGGAGACCAATGATTCCTTGACCTGCCTTTAGCTGTTCGTCTGTAAAGTTAACAATATGTTTTGTTGTTGGTTTCTTGCCGATTGTCATACCATTGAAATTATGACGCTGAGCCTGAAAAATAAAAATAAAATATAATTACACATTTTAAGTGGGTGCTATTTGTTTGTGGGCCTCGCACTTGATTCAATAATCCCAATGGTACACAGGGTTATATATTTTTGGTCACCTTGGCATTTCCTCTCTGGCAGTCTAACTCCTATGCTAATATAAATACCTTCGAATGCATGCGATTATTATTAATTAGCAGCAATCTTTAGTTGGATTTCAATTCGTTGCATCGTATGATGAGAGTTTACTGCTGTCTGCTTGTAAATCAATCTTTGAAGAATTCACTGGTATCTTATGGTTAAGAACATGTTCTGCTCTTACCTATCAGTTCTCTAATTCGAGTATAGCAGTAAACATTCAATCTCTTTCTGCCTGGTAGACGTATCTACCTTATTGATTTGTCTAACTTGTCCTGACCTGAATGGGTACGAATTATATGTAACTGGGCGTAAAGCATTCAACAATCAATCCATGAATACAAGGTCTCTATTTATTCGGTAAAGAAGATGCTTAGTGTGAATTCAAATACTCGCATCACATATGTTCGTGAAACTCAAATGGAAACTATGACACCAGACAAAGCTGCCCTATGTCAACTTTGTCTACAAAAGGGGTAGGGGTTGTAAGTTTCAATCAAACTAAAAAACCGGTTAATGTTCATTTACATGTTTTTGTAAAGTTCAATTGGCTATTTTTTTTTCATATAATCAAAGGCCTTAAAAACTAACCGCTTTTGATTTCCAAAACAAATGTATACTGGAAGCCCCTTGTCTAGTGGTCTCACGTTTTGTTCTATTACTACACTTAAGAAAAAGTGCATATATGTATAAATTAGGTCAAAAACTACTGATCTTATTTGTACTAATAAACAAAAGTATCGGCTGTCATCATGTACTTGGAGCCACACATGACTTTCTTAGAAAAACGGAATTGTGGAATAAATTGGAAGTAGGGAGAGAATCTCTGTATATTTTTGTCTTAATTAAAACAGTCATATCTAATTTTTGACAAATAACATAGTATTAAACATACTTTTTCTAAACTTAGTAGCATGATTATGTAGTTATACAACGCCTTCTTTGAAACATAAACTTAAGGAATAACAGAATTGGAGCTGAAATCGTCCATGCTATATTATAAGCTGACCATTATTTACACATTGTACAGTTATTAAGAAATATTCTAAAGCCAGTATTTCTCAGTCTTTAGTTTTCTATGTTGTGTTTTGTGTACTATTGTTTGTGTTTTTCGTTTTTAGCCATGGCGTTGTCAGTTTAATTTCGACTTGTGAGTTTTTATGTCCCTCTGATATTATATCGTTTCTCTTTATAATATTCAAAATAAAACATTTGAACTATTCAGGAAACAGCGACTGCAATGGCACAACTTATGATTTTTGTCATCAGTCATTGTGTTGACGCCCAACACGTCATCCAATCAAAAGTTTCGTTACATATTATATTGATTAAGTGCATTGTGCATTTGCATTTCCTACAATATACATCTCTTCTCTTTTCCTAGCAAAGATAATTCCTCTGATCTACATGAAAATAGCTTTTCTATTATCTAATTATAATTTGAAATAACCCAGATATATGCTAAACAGATAACGTACACTGGAACCTTATCAAATAGTTGTATAACATTTTGATCAAGAATTAATATTTCCATTTTCAGTAATTACTTTATAAAAGTGAAAATCTTTTTCTATTAGACAACCACTTATCAATAGAATATTTGAAAAAGAAGACATGTATTATCGAAAACGTTTTGGTATAAAACAATATATAACATAAAAAAACTCTCAAAGCTGGTGAGTGTCACACATGCTACGGCAAGGCGAGTCCTGGTTTGTTAAGGATTATGTACCCTTGTGTTGATTCAATGCTAAACATATAGAAATTTTATAGAAAATTCACAGCCTTTATCATTGTACTCTTATATTTGGCGATTTGATGACTGATATAGATATGGGATTATTGCATGCAGTGCTAGCAATGGTTTCCTTAAAACAAGTTTATTATTGTAGTTATTGGTTAAATCAAATAAAAACATGGACCAAATCATGTACACCTTTTAGGGTGCGCTCGACTTTAGTGACTCAGCACGAGGTATTTTGGAATTTACAGGTTGGTTAGAACTTTTTGTAAAAAATAAACACTAGCACATCATAGAAAAGCAAGTGAGTAATCTATATTTCAAATTTTATAACAAAAATCTCTGTTTTGCGTCAAGTTTTCCCTCGGTATATGTACAGAATGGCCTATCTCTATTATTCATTATATCTGTTGTTTTGACACAATTGAAGTTTGAAAATTTCGTACAAAAATGGCTACAGAAGGGGTCATAAACCATAAGATTTAATGACACGAGTGACTAGGGACGTAAATTTCTAAATAAAAAATCAACATGGAAGCACTACATGTGGAAAGAAATGTTTCACTAATTTATATCAAACTCATACGTTCTACCTTACCAATGGTGTATGAATTGTACTTATACCGGATAAAGTACGTTTGGCTTTTATTTGTTCATATACATGTAAGATGATTAAATGCAATATAATCTATCCAATATGCAATTCACTTTTATCTGGATTCCGATTTCAAAAGATGTGAATGTATGTGTTGGGGAAAGTGTTGGTTGCTGTTTACTGATTTATTATCCATAACTCCTGTTGGTAATATTTCAAATACGAACTCAAAACAAAATAAAAGAATTTTGCCGGAAACTATACCTTATGTGTGAAATGCGATTTTTAGGAAGGTTAAAAGTTAAATAACAAAAAATCCAAACTCCAAGAAATATTCAAAATGGAAAGTCAATTATAAATGACAAAATCAAAAGTTGATACGCACCAAACGAATGGATAACAACTGTCATGTTCATAACTTGGTACATCGAATTCCTTATGTAGAAATTAATGGGTTAAACCTGGTTTAATAGCTAGCGTAACCTCTCAGTTGTATGACAGTCGCATACATTTCCATTATAAAATTATATCTGTTGATACCAGGTAAAAATAACAGTGGGAAACCATTTGATCTTTGAATCAGAACAACAAAAGAGCTTAAAAAAAAATCGCACACTCATTAGAAAGAAAATTTCTATTTATATTATAGAAGCCTCGCAGGAGAAAAAAATTATATCTCTGAAAATAAGGTGAAACTAGGAGTTCTAGACAAAGCGGAAGACCGTGAGGGCATTCCGGTGTATTGTTTCTAGACATTTCTATTCACGTGAGTTGTGTATTTGACTGAGAACCGAACGATTTTCGTAGTGTGACGCGGATGTTATCGAGTGCAAAATAACGTTCCTTACCGCTTTTTATATATTAATTTCATCTATTTAAGGAATGACTGTAATATTTTTTTCTGTCTATGAAGAAAGAACATAAAAATATTTGGTGCACACTTAATAACGCGCGTAGCGGGTTATTTAACAGTGTGCACCACATTTTTTATGTTATTTCGAATAGACAGAAAAAATATTACAGTCATTTCTTATAATTTAATTCTTAATTCCATTTTGAACCGTAGAAAACCATGAAAAAACGCTGATGACGTAACGGTCACATGACTAAATTATGTCTATGGGCTTATAACAAAATAACGTCAGCCAATCAGAAGACGCGTTACCTCCAAAATTAAATTATAAATATATATGAAAATATTTATTTACGAACATAGATAAATAATTTGAAAATATTTGTCATGAAAAATATATATATCAATAACAAATCAAGAATACCGAAAATTGGTGTTAACGCATGCGTAAGTATATAATGTTTTGCCACATCACGGGAAATTATGAAAGCCTACTCAAATCCAATCTATTAGAAAGACTAATTAAATCAGAAGAGTGTCCACCATGCACTTGCACTGCACTGCACTATCATTAGATTATGGAATAGAATGATATACAAATGGATAAAAATTATATGTTATGCAAATATTAATGTAATGTGGTGCATCACACAAAACAGAGTTTACTGATAACAAATGATTATACCACGACATTATAATATTTAGTATTGCATAACAATATAATATTTCCCACAGAAAGTAACCAAAAGTTAGCGTGCAATAAGTTCTAATATTACACTAGTGCAATAAATCTTCAAAAATTCATGACGTCATCAACGACAAAATCGTACTTTGAACCAGTTTTTACTTTCAAATATTATATTGCTATACAATAAAAGGGTTGTTGCATGAATATTGGGGAATATTCATGCAACAACCCTAGGCTATATTACGGTGAGGTTGAATTCCCTGTCATTTATTCATCATCCATAAACGAACCTTACTCAGAAAAAAATATCTTTGTACCTGAACCTAACTTGCAGGTATAGCCAGAGTTGTGTTTTTTTCTGAGACAAGTGCTTGTGACCATCAACCAAAACTTTCGGTCATCCGATGTTCAGTACTTCAGTACTTCAGTACTTTTATTAGACAATGAAGTATACACTCCATTCACAGTATGGACATGTACACTCCGCAGACGACAATGTAACTTTCATGAAGGAATCTGCAATGACTTTCTTTGGACTGTTACCTTGTGATCTAGCTTGTTAAAAGACCTGCTCGCCTAAGCGATTTAGTTTACAACCAGATGCTCCGCAGGGCGTAGCTTTATACGACCGCAGAGGTTGAACCCTGAACGGTTAGGGCAAGTATGGACACAACATTCAAGCTGGATTCAGCTCTAAATTTGGATTGTGATTAAATAGTTGACACAGCATAGGTTTCTGACACAGAATGAATGTGTTCTAATGAACTTAAAATGTTTGTTTCTCTTAGAGCAATTTACTATGCTGTTGAATATTTATCCTCTCAAAAAAATGTTTGAAGAAATTTTCTTTTTTATTTATGAAATTTCAAATGAGAAAAATTGAACCCAATTTTTTTAATCACATCCCCCTTTCCCTTATTCCAAAACAAATCTCAATTAAAATTTCTAATGGAGATACAACAATAACTACTCATTTAAATACATCATAAAATATTAAGATGTAAAAAAACTGCTTGTTATCACTGAATGGTAAAGATTATTTTAATTTATCAGTTGGTAGTAAAAAGTGAATATACATTGTATATTGTATATAACAAAGATTTAAGTTGATTCTGGACAAAGAAAGATAACTCCAATTAAAAAAAAATCTTGCTATTGCACAATATTTTGCAATTAGATATTTCTTGCTTACTATTCTGGACAAAGAAAGATAACTCTAATTAAAAAAAAATTGATATTTCACAATATTGTGCAATTAGATATTTCTTGCCATTGCGCAATACTGTGCAATTGAAAAGACTTGCTATTGCACAATACTTAATATAATAATTTTAGATCCTGATTTGGACCAACTTGAAAACTGGGCCCATAATAAAAAATCTAAGTACATTTTTGGATTCAGCATATCAAAGAACTTCAAGATTTCAATTTTTGTTAAAATCAGACTAAGTTTAATTTTGGACCCTTTGGACTTTAGTGTAGACCAATTTGAAAACAGGACCAAAAATGAAGAATCTACATACACAGTTAGATTTGGTATATCAAAGAACCCCATTTATTCAATTTTTGATGAAATCAAACAAAGTTTAATTTTGGACCCCGATTTGGACCAACTTGAAAACTGGGCCAATAATCAAGAATCTAAGTACATTTTTAGATTCAGCATATCAAAGAACCTAACTGATTCAATTTTTGTCAAAATCAAACTAAGTTTAATTTTGGACCCTTTGGACCTTAATGTAGACCAATTTGAAAACGGGACCAAAAGTTAAGAATCTACATACACAGTCATGACAGTTAGATTCAGCATATCAAAGAACCCCAATTATTCAATTTTGATGAAATCAAACAAAAGTTTAATTTTGGACCCTTTGGGCCCCTTATTATGTTGGGACCAAAACTCCCAAAATCAAACCCAACCTTTCTTTTATGGTCATAAACCTTGTGTTTAAATTTCATAGATTTCTATTTACTTATACTAACGTTATGGTGCGAAAACCAAGAAAAATGCTTATTTGGGTCCCTTTTTGGCCCCTAATTCCTAAACTGTTGGGACCTAAACTCCCAAAATCAATACCAACCTTCCTTTTGTAGTCATTAACATTGTGTTTAAATTTCATTGATTTCTATTTACTTAAACTAATGTTATTGTGCGAAAACCAAGAATAATGCTTATTTGGGCCCTTTTTTGGCCCCTAATTCCTAAACTGTTGAGACCAAAACTCCCAAAATCAATCCCAACCGTTCTTTTGTGGTCATAAACCTTGTGTCAAAATTTCATAGATTTCTATTAACTTAAACTAAAGTTATAGTGCGAAAACCAAGAAAATGCTTATTTGGGCCCTTTTTGGCCCCTAATTCCTAAAATGTTGGGACCAAAACTCCCAAAATCAATACCAACCTTCCTTTTGTGGTCATAAACCTTGTGTTAAAATTTCATAGATTTCCATTCACTTTTACTAAAGTTAGAGTGCGAAAACTAAAAGTATTCGGACGCCGGACGACGACGACGACGACGCCGACGACGACGACGACGCCGACGACGACGACGACGCCGACGCCAACGTGATAGCAATATACGACGAAAATTTTTTCAAAATTTGCGGTCGTATAAAAAGGGGTCATAAATATACTGATATCATATTACATGCGTTCGTCCCGATATGTATGTAATATTTATTTTACATCCTTTACATTTCTGGATATATTATCAGTTTAAGCAAACACGTTTAGACCCTGTAGATTTAATATTGGATAAGTGGGCGAGTTTTATCAGCATAACGGTTAAAAAAATATGAAACGTGTCTACCAGACAACAGATTTATGATAAAAGATTGATTTTAATGCAGAAAATACATTAATGGATAACTGTGCTTCACATCATCCGATGTGAAATTTACTGACCTCGTATATATCGTATTAGGTCAGTAGCAGTGTTATGTCCCTTTATGAAAAAAAACTTTGACGTTGAAGAAAAATGTGAAATGTTTTGGACCAGACGAAAAATTTAGTAACTGATGATAAAAGATTGAAAATAAATGCAGATTAACTCTTAAAAAACTTATATTGTGCTTCGCTCCCATCCAATATGAAATTTACTGACCCCGTATATATCGCATTATGTCACTAGAACACTGTGTAACTAATAACAATGTCTCTGAACGATATCGAATAATCCAATGTATGCAATCCGTATCAAAGGAATCAACGATTAAGGAAGTTCGCAACTCAGTTTCAAAATAACAAGCTTTTCATAACTCTAGTATATATTTATATGATACATGTAAAAGATTTATAAAAAGAAAAAGTTGAGGAATTTTCTAATGCATTCAAATAAATAAAACCAGATGATTCCGAAAATCTGACAAAAAAATCCAAAACATGCCAAACGAACTTCCTTAAGAAATACAAAACAAACAAAGAACCTTTGATTGCGGTATTCTTTAGTAATGTGTGGCTCTTTGTTATCCGTGGAAACAGGGGTGTGGTAAAACAATTGACCAACATACTAGGGAAAACAGCATTCGACAATCCGCTACTGTCTATCCATACGGAATTGGCCGAGTTGAGACGAATGGGGAAAATAGATGTTGGCTAATGGTGCAAAGTTTTTTTTTCTGAGAGTCGATTTCAAATATAATCATGACTACAATACCTATAATTTGTTCATTTCAAATGAGGTCATGATTTAAACGTGTTTCTGAGCGGAAAATAAGTGCAACAAAAGGAAAGTCATTAAGGATAACTATTTTGCATCTTTATTTTTCATCCATACATCCTGTTATTTCGCAACCCAAAAAATAATTATGAAATCATGTTCTAGTATAATGATCCTCGTAAAAAATATAAGGATTTTTCAATCTTGTCGCTTTTTTAAATATTTTGAAGAAAATGCCTACGAAATTATAATCATTTTATCTTTCTCTTTCATTTCTATGGAATAAGCAAGCATCTAAGTGGTTCAAAATTTATGCGAAAGGATTTGCAGTTTATATGAAGATTTCACCACCCCCTTTTTAAAGAAATAAAATTAAAACATTTATATTTACAACTTCATTTGACCAGTTCATTTTAATGTTTATTCGTTGTCTTCTTCGGGAATCTCTTGTTGTTGTTGTACTCTTGGAGTTGTAGGCTTTCCATACTTTTCTGCCCATTCTTCAGCAAGATCGGTGGTCTTAATATTTGTTACATGACGCTGAGCTCCAAAGGCTGTCATTCCCTTTTGACTGTCTCCGCCGGAGTATCCCATATCTGGTCTGAGAACGGCCGAACCTTCCCTATCTAATTCGTTGACCTTGACATCAGATATATGACGGATTGCGCCAAATCCTCTCATGCCACACTGACTGTCGAACTTGTTAGTACCACTTTGTAGATTGATCTCTTTGTTACTCTCTGGGTCATACTGGTCAGCTCTAATATCGCAAATATGTCTGACAGCTCCCATTGATGTCATTCCCTTCTGACTGGCAAATTTATTTGTTCCAGACTGAAGAGATATCTGCCCTTCGGACTCTTTGTCGAATTTATCCGCCCTGATGTCAGCAATATGACGTACTGCACCAATTCTCATGCCTTTTTGTGAGGCGAATTTGTTTGTACCGCTCTGGAGCCCGATGAGTCCACAGCTCTGTTTGAGTTGTTCGTATGAAAAAGTGACGTCATGTTTTACTGTTGGCTTAGAGCCGATTGTTTCACCATTAAAGTTCAATCTTTGGGCCTACAAATACAAAAGGCACTCATTTAATCGAGGCTATCCTTTATGTTGAATTTTTAAATTAAAGTTTTTCGTATGTGTATAATTTTATTTAATAGTACAGAACACGTATTGAAAATATATATAACAATTTCATCAAATTCACAAACTGAATTGATAACACGCAAAAAGAAACCCCAAAATAAAAAAAATCTTTAGGACTCACGTGCCTCAGGCGGTACAATCAAATATAAGTGACCTTCTTTTCCATCATAAGTTTTACGAATTACTATAATTTTAATTTTTCGTTTATTTTCGGTCTCGGTTGTTGTTCAGTGGTTTAGTCAACATTAAAGCCATGCAATGAAAGGAAAGCCACACTGTTAATAATATGTAGAATGAACTATATAATAAAGTAACAAAATAAACTACTGGAATCCATTGTTTTGGGTTTGGTTTCTTCCCAAACGTTTTACAGACGGAATTCGGATTTTTTTAAAAGGTGCATGAACTTAATTTAACTTAAAACAAATTTGTAAAAAGATAGACAAAAGAAGTTCTGAAAAAAGTTAATAAAAATCAGATGTTGTATTAACATCTTTAGTATAAATAGATGAAACTTAATGTTAATTATATTTTAAATAACATTTTATTTTCTAGACTTAAGAAATGCTTAACTTAAAAATACAAATTTGTAGATTTTTATTTGTGTTTTGCATAGTTTTCAGTATTAGGTAATTATGGTATGGTAGGTCAATAATTTGTACCCTAGACAAGACTGGAAAATTCATTCCTTCTTACCATGGTATGAAACTGCTGTAAAACATAGAAGCCCATAGTGGTATAATACTGCTGCTATAGAATAATTTACACCATGATCGAAGTTAGGTCCTCCAGGTTTTGTTTCTCGGGAATAACTAGATTACAACGTTGGTCGCAGCGATGTTTGTGGTATCCAACGTGCGTCAATATTGGCAGGTAACGCAATATATCAGCTGAACATCCATATCTGTAACTTTACTCGAGTCTATATCTCATATCGCTATTCAAGCCAATATTGGTAAATTCTAGAAGAAACGTTAATCAAATCTTGGTTTTCTTCAAATATAGTTGCAATGTGTTCTTTGTTGCAGTAGCAAACAAAAGAAGCTGTTCACGACATCGTTTAAAACAATACCCACACATTTATATATAAACAAAAGGTTTCATGATCACTAGGTATGATAAAAGGTCAAGAAATAATTGTCCGGCAGTAAGATAAGAAAAGAACGCTGCAGTAAAACGCAAACTGACTAGTTGATTATGAATTTTGATTTAAATTGAAGCAAAAAAAAAAAACAACTTTGCATTCAAATAACAAGGTGCAAGTAAAAAAATAAACTGCAGACATATTCTGTAGTTATTTCGTGAAATGAAAACCAAATTTATCCACTTTTTTTTTTATGTAAAATGAGACAAATCAATACCTTATTGTCGAATATAAATAAATAGCGAAATGTGTAATAATCTAACAATTACCAACGACCTGAGTATGATTAAACAATAAAGGTAAAAAACAAATATGACAGACAACAATAAACGACAACCAGGACAGGCACAGATAGAATGTGGCGGTTGAAAATATTTGTGACCATAAGAACAATCTTAGTCGAACTGTACTCGACTAGTTTTTTTATCCTATATGCTTGGTTGGTTATTTAACACTTCTTTCAACACTATCGTGCTATTCCATGGCGGTCATTTTTTTATTGGTAGAGGAAGCCGAAGAATGTAGGACAGAAAGTCACAGGACAAAAGTGTCGGACAAAAAGTCACAATTCAGTTTTGAGATTATTTTTCTTTGAACAGAAATTCACTTATTTTGAAAATATATTTTGTGTTTTTCTTGAAGTTCTATATATGAAGCCACTTTGTAATTAACATTTATGCAATAAATATCAATAATTATGAATACAAAATGTCAAAGTCGCTTAGTACTTAGGAAGCTACCATTTGATTTTTATGGGGGGGCTAGGATGAAATTTGAAAAAAATAGGCAGGACAGGAGTTTTGAGTAAAAAAAAAAGGCAGGATGAGACACTTGCAAAAAAAAAAGGAAGGACGACAATTTAGGTAAAAAAAAGTCAGGATAAACTAAAAAAAAAAAGGCAGGACCGAACAGAGTGAAAAATAAAAAGGCAGGACAGAGATTACAGCTAAAAAAAATGCAGGACAAAATTTTTCATCCTATCCCCCCATAAAAATCAAATGGTAGCTCCCTTAAATGGCTTCATTTTGCCAATAAATATATCCTTTGCATGATTAAAATTCAAATAAAAGGTTTATGAGCAATTTCCTCAACTTAAAATGAATATATGTTATAAAAAGAAAATATTTCAAAATATATTTAAACAATTGTCAGAATATTATTTGTAACTTTTTCACCTGTGACTTTTTGTCCTATAGAATTTATGATTTTATGTCCTTTGACTTTTTGTCCTGTAACTTTCTGTCCGTTTACCTACAAAGCCGAAAGACCCCAGAGAGAAATACCGACCTTCGTAAGGAAACATTACAATCATAGTCAATGAAGATTTCAGTCGAAAGCACCTATCGCGTTCAGGAATCGAACTCACAATCACAGTGTTGTAAAGTTTGACTAGTCTGCTTTTTAGTTTATACCAGTCGTCCACCGATGTCCCTATATTCTATATGGACCTACACTATATGAAAAGAAGTAAATCGAGTACATTTAATCATGGACAAAGACGTACACTGTGTGGCCTCCAGATGTAAATCAAGAGTTTTCGACCACGAACAAGAGGCTACACTGTGTGACCAGGTGATATTGGGGGTCCTTCAACCAAGAATCTTTAACCATCTCCAAGAACCTACTCAGTGTGGCAATATGTGAATTGAGAATTGACGATAGACAAGACCCTACTCTGTATGACTGAGATCAAGATAGAGAATCTTCAACCATGTCATTTTATGGTAAACTGAAAACGACCAGTTTTGTACTAATGTAATGCCAGTCGAAAATACCGGTAGATGATTTTTGTTGTTTGCTTGCAAATATTCCCGATATATAACAAATAGCCGTTTTAATTTGAATTTGAAAAGTATGTTTCAGTGAATCTGAAATTTCAAGGATGTTTGCGTAGCCTCAACATAACTTATATGGTGAATATTAAAGTAAATGTAGAAAAATCTGAAAAATCCGATCAAGTATTTTTTTCTTTCTTCATTTTTAAAAAAACTGAAGCAGATTTTTAATTCCTGTAAGAAATTGCCGAATTCGCAATAAAACCAAGTAAAGCAATTGTACTATTTGAAATTACAAAATGTGTTAACTACTCGAGATACAGACATTTTGATCAAAAGGTATGTTTTGACAAAAAGTGTTCTTGTTTTTTTTTTACTACATATATTTCCATAGACCAAATATGCGCTATTATCATGTATTATTGAGATCTATAGGGAGACGGTTGATACAAAAAGTAGAATCAAAACGAATTTATATAAGAGACAGACAAAATCATGGCCGAAAAAATAGAACGACGAATAGACAAACAAGTCCAATTATCACTACACTTCAAAAACCAGGTTGATCTCTTGCCTTGCGATCTTTAAAGTTTGAAGTAGGATTATCGTTTTCAGACTCAGAATTCAACCAATCAAATTACTGGATTTGCTGTTTCGAGCACACATGTTGTACTCCCGAGTACTGAGTTAAGTTTTATGAACGATGGTTCAGGTGTCCCAGTAGAGGTCAACATATTTTGCTTCAAATGTGACACCCATCATGTTAAGCTTCAAGGAATGGATAAGTAAAATCCCCTGATTATGCCATTAAAAAATGGATTAGTAAATTGCCCTTGCTTACAAGTGTAGTAGTACTCATTCATTAAAATAATCGCAGTCAAGATTGTACAGAAGATCCATCAAAAGATAATTAGCGAATGACACGAATACAATAAGGTTTGTTTTATTCTTCCATAGACCAATATGACAAGCACCAAATTCAATGTTGCTTGCTTACATAAACAGGTCAAGTTGCCAACCTCAGAGTTCTGTCTTTGTGCTTAAGTCTGGTTTTTTTTATCAATTAGCTTTTACTTGAACGATATTCATATCAAATCGTCAAGAATATGTTCGATGACCCATGACACACAGTGAAGTAACTCCTACTGCTAAAAAATTACCATTTCGTTGCTCTCTCAGCAACTTTATCCAGTAAAACTTTTCCTTGACGTTCAAAATGATGTCAAAAGAATTGTTTATTAACTTTCTAAGCAACGTATTTCCCAGAAATCATTGCAAGTATTTGTATGATCATTGTCGACTTCTTTCAGTTTGTATTCTTGTACCTTCATAAAATTTCCTAATGCGTTCTTTTAAAAAATTGAGACCGTTGCTAATGCACCATATTGTAATTCAAATGTAAACAATATTTTACTGAGATGCTTTATTACCGTGTCGATAAAAGGGTGGTGCCTTAAAAATAAGAGGAGATTCAAAATTCGAGAACAAGCTGTTATATCTCCTTCAATTTTGGCCAAATATTTTACGGATTCTTTTCATTTGTATTAGAGATCGAGAGGTTAATGGTTAAATGTTGGCGACAATTACCGAATTTAACTAAGAAAAATGGTTATTTTTTAATTTAAGGTAAGGGAAATTACGACTTCTTTAGTTTTTTTGTTCGACATGCAATGAAATATCGATCAGCTTGTTCCTAAGCCAAGGGGACGACTTCTTTAGTTTTTTTGTTCGACATGCAATGAAATATCGATCAGCTTGTTCCTAAGCCAAGGGGACGAATGATGAAATGTATGAAGCCATTTAAACCATAAAGCGCAATTTCAGAATTTTTAATACATAAACATATTTCACTTTTTCTGTTTCAAATAAAGATATTCGATAATCATTTGTTACTTCATAATTAGACATAAATATTTATCGATTGCTATATTCAATCTGGTAAGTGTGCATTTGCAATCTTGCAGAATATATAAAATCGAATTCCATTTTCAATTATGCATTCCAGATATAAAAGAATAACGACCAACAACAAATGCATGAAACCCCTTAGACTTGGAGTATCGGTAGGGATCTATTGACTACGGTTTCTGTATTCTTAAATATATTGTTTTACTAGGAACTTGTAAAATTATAACATTTTATTCGATCACAACATAGCAAGATTTTTACAATGTTTTACCATGTACGTACAGAGTAATAAATAATTTGTTAAAAGTTTATCCTATATAATACAGTACAAAAATAGTCATTTAGGTATCCATCAATGTAAGAAGTTTTTTTCGCATCTTTGACAGATGAAAGACTGTGCGGGTCCGGATATCCGCTTTGCAGGCCTGCCGAGAAAAGCACAACAATCCGAGGGGAGCAAGCGAAGACAAGCGACAGAAAAAGAAGAGTCTAAGATTTGATTGATAAAAATATAAAAAATAAAAATTTATATATTTTTCTCAATGATATGAACTTTTTACCACAGGCATGGACATAATTATAGGTCTTGAAATTTTGTTCCATGCATTTCTCAATTTAAAACGACGTCGTTTAAAGGTCTTTTGAATGTCACTGAGCGATGAGATAGTCTGAGGTGATTCTATTCGTATTGTGGTTCATCGGTCTTTTGTTCCGTTGCTTCCATTTGTTGACGGAATTCTTGGTATTCCTTTGGTGTCATATTTAAATCTTGACGTTTCATGTCTTCTGCTAAATCTGACACTTTGATGTCTGCAATATGCCTCTGACTCCCAAAGCTTGTCATTCCTTTCTGGCTGGAACCCCTGTTTGTACCGTACTGCAGTGGAATTACTGATTGAGCTTCTCTATCAAGGTCATCAGCTCGGATGTCGCAAATATGACGTACAGCTCCCATTGATGTCATTCCCTTCTGTGACGCAAACTGGTTTGATCCGGCTTGAAGACCAATGTGTGACGCGGTTTGTGGATCGAAATCATCGGCTCTGATATCTGACACGTGACGGACAGCTCCAAATCCGGTCATACCTTTCTGACTTGCAAATTTGTTTGTTCCAGCTTGCAGTGTGATTATGTTTTCTCCGTCTTTGTCAAACTGATCAGCCCTGATATCGGCTATGTGTCTAACAGCTCCGAAACCGGTCATTCCCTTTTGGCTAGCGAATCTGTTTGTACCAGCTTGAAGTGTTAATAAAGTGTTTCCTTCTCTGTCAAGGTCTTCTACTTTGATGTCGGATATATGACGAACGGATCCTATCCTCATGCCCTTTTGTGTTGCAAATTTGTTTGTACCGCTCTGAAGGCCAATTGTGCCGTGGCTTTGCTTAAGTTGCTCATACGAAAATTGGACTCTATGTTTTTCTGTTGGTTTTGAGCCTATCGTCGGTCCCTGGTAGTTATGTCTTTGGGCCTACAAGAAACAACAAAAGTTTCTTGTCATTTCATGACTTTTGAATGATGTTAAGGAGTTAGCAACACAAAAGCATCGCGTACTAGCACATCAAATATAATCTCATCGGGTCTCATGAAATATTTAATCAAGAGGAGGGACTTAAGAAGGGGACCGACGATAGACATCCCCACTTCAGTTGCCATGGAAACGAATTTTATTTATGAACTATTTTTCATTTCTAATTAAATATATTTAGATGCGTGCAAAGTTATTTCATACTATGTTAAAGCGTTTGTAGTTATTTGCTCATTGTTTGGATTTAATCCTTTGAATTGAATTAATGTTGATGTTCTTTTTCAAATTATATTAAACAAGAACTTTTGATCTTGTCTATTGCTTTTTCAGAAATTATTTTCCTAGGCAACTGAAACAATTCTTTAATTAATCTTAAATGATATTTGGAACTTTTTTGTTCTAACTATTATCAGAATTATCAAATAAAAACAATTATAAAAATTATTTTGTTGTAGCTATTTCATACATACAATTATATATGTATGAATCAGTTGTGATGTTTTTTTAATTTTTTTAAAATTCAAAGTATGAATAAATGCCGTTAAAAGAAAGTGCTATAAAACTAAATAAGAGTATGATATACATGATAATGTCTTTTTTTATATTATTGTATTAATTGCAAGTTAGTTTTCTAGAAAAGAAATGTCATTAATTAGTATAGACTTACTGAATAGTCCCGATGAAATCGCTTTCGCAAAACCTTTCACTTGGATGCTACAGTCAACAAAAAGCTGAGCCTTTAAGCGTGATGCGTAAACTTTGTTACTACAGCGAAAACAAGCAAGTCATAGCATTGTCAGACAAAACATAAAATATACATAAGCAATTAAATATGCACAACATCTAATCAAGCAAATTATCTACATGTATTTTTTTTTTCACAACACTACATGGATGCATTGTTATATTACAACAAACATACACATTTAAAAAAAAATCAAAACTACAAACAGCAATTCTATTACAACGAGTATAATTATTGATTGCTTATACTTCACTTGAGTTAGTGAAAACTGCCAAAATATTTCTGACAAAGTAAATGGAAAAGGCAGAGCTACCGTATTAAAAATATAATTGTACTTCCTAAAGTAAGGATCTGGGTTTTTTTTTTCTCTTTACAATATAAAAATAAGGAGCTGTGCTATAACTGCCAATGAGACAAATATCACACGTAGATTAATGACGTGGAAGGAAGCAATTTAATGCCACCGTATGGTCTGCAATAATGCTTATCTCAACTTGTTTTGCATCTCAATGGATTTGCAGTTAACATCAACAAAAACAACAACAGAGTTTTATTATTTCTACAAAACAACATACAAACAGTGACATATACATGTACATGCAGAGTTATACGTAAGCATTAAGAGAGCTCTAGTCTCAATTTTCATCAAACTAGCTTTTCAAGACATTAAGACATTAAAGAGAGTAAAGAGAAGAAAAGATTATCTGTAAATCATCATGCACATCATTAATCTGATTTTACGTTATAATATAAAATATATATGTGCTTACCTCTGTGCCTACGTGTGAGATAGTTGCTAAAACCATTGGGAGATTTCTAGCTTCGTATAATTCTACTGTTTGGAATAAACTTGTGTTAGGTACTCCGTATTTGTGTGCTGCCTTTAAAAACTTTTCAATATTTTCCATCTAAAATAAAGGGAAACAAGCTTTAGTACATAATTAAATCGATGAATATTTTTCTTAAATATTAATAAACACAATTGGCGGTTTTGATTTAAAAAAAAATGGGGGGTATTCATCTGTTGCCACATGACCAGAAAAAGGATTAAAATACGATTAAACACAATCATATCTCTGAATATTTTCTGCAGTTGTCAGAAATGCAATAATAATACCTTCAAAATTCTCATATTTTGTTTCAATTGAAAAAATATTGATGTAATGGAGTATATGTAATCATATAATCATTAGAATACACACACACACACACCTCCTGTATAAAGGGGAATGGCTTATAGTGATTTGACGGTAAAAACATTTGAATACTTGAACTCATTCCAAGTATAGAAGATCTGAAACATTCATACACATTTGAAGAGCATTTCATAAAATATAATGCATTATCCCGGAGACAAGAATTAATATGAATATTTTCAGTTCCTCTTTCGAAAAAAAATCCCAATTTAATATTTTTTCTAATTATAGAACTCACCCAATAAATGTATGAGTGGTAACTAGCTATATTTGAGGTGGATCAGATATAAAAAAAAAAAATTAAAAAGACACCAACCCCGCAAAAACAAAATGATTAAAGACATCGACGGACCGACGTATGGGACAGAAACATTATACCTCTACAACTTCTATACGTTAGGTATAAATAATATTCTGCTTTTCAGAGAAAGACAAAGAAACATCAATAAGCTAGTCTAAAACATCGTGTAAAAATCCATAGAAATCAAGAACTATCTTTCATCGAAAGATTATTTTATAACAGTAAGCAAGTTTCAGTAACTAGTAGTATACAGTAAAAGTGTGTATTTGTTTTTCTATAGCGTTAACTATTCTTCTTCATTGACATGAAATGATATTTAAGCAGGCATGAACCAATAATTCATCTTTCAATATTTTCAAGTTTCTAGTTTTTAGATGTTTTTTTACGAATTGATAATGAAAAATATCCTGTTAAAAACATTTTGTCAACTCTTTCTCCAATAATCTCGAAGCCTGATGATAGTTGGTAGTTTAATGACAAGAGGGTAGTCAATAGTCTTGAGGTCAGTCTAAAGAACAGATGCCTTAGATTAGTCTGTAGAATCGAGGTATGTGTTCAGTCAGTAGACCGTATACAGGTTTGTTCAGCCGGCAAACATTAAATGAAATAGACTCATGATTTCATTCAACAGCTCATCTGGTAAACTACATTTTTTTACGTTTTATTATTACAATAATGTTACCTGTTTGAAAGGCAATTCGCTTGATGATGGTTTTAGATCTGTCTTGGAGCAAGCTGCTGGGAGACTCTCAGATGGGGTTCCTTCGATTACCTTCTTCATTAAGCTATAAAAAAAAGATCAATTTTATTTTAGTTTAAACATGGTCATTGCTAATTTATAATTTATAATAGCAATATGAGATTTAATAATTTTAGCATTATAATAATTTGTCAGACACATCAATGATGATTTGTTTGGCATTGCATTGCTTAATACTGAATTGTTTTTTAACAGTCGGAGATTTTGAGAAAATATTCAATAACTTTTAATGATTACCGTTATAAATGTATACTATAACAGTTCAATACATGAGCATAGATAACTCTTCGCAAAAGAGACTAGAAGATCATACCAAGGAGAGCACATTCAAAACATGTAAATCGAAGACGAACTGATATCGCTATGACAAAAAAAGAAATATGACGAAAGAAAAATTCCACAAAACATTATATAGAAACTAGAGGCTGACATTAACCGACTAAATGCTTCCTCAATATTGTGCTACAAATAATTCAAAACCTTTCCTTTAATCTCCGAAAATATGTGTTCAAACGTGCTACAAATCATTCAAACCTTTCCTTTAATCTCCGAAAATATGTGTTCAAACGTGCTACAAATCATTCAAACCCTTTCCTTTAATCTCCGAAAATATGTGTGCAAACGTGCTACAAATAATTCCAACCTTTCCTATAATCTCCGAAAATATGTGTTCAAACGTGCTACAAATCATTCCAACCTTTCCTATAATCTCCGAAAATATGTGTTCAAACGTGCTACAAATCATTCCAACCTTTCCTATAATCTCCGAAAATATGTGTTCAAACGTGCTACAAATCATTTCAACCTTTCCTATAATCTCCGAAAAAATATGTGTTCAAACGTGCTACAAATTATTCCAACCTTTCCTATAATCTCCGAAAATATGTGTTCAAACGTGCTACAAATCATTCCAACCTTTCCTATAATCTCCGAAAATATGTGTTCAAACGTGCTACAAATCATTCCAACCTTTCCTATAATCTCCGAAAATATGTGTTCAAACGTGCTACAAATCATTCCAACCTTTCCTATAATCTCCGAAAATATGTGTTCAAACGTGCTACAAATCATTCAAAACCTTTCCTTTAATCTCCGAAAATATGTGTTCAAACGTGCTACAAATCATTCCAACCTTTCCTATAATCTCCGAAAATATGTGTTCAAACGTGCTACAAATCATTCAAAACCTTTCCTTTAATCTCCGAAAATATGTGTTCAAACGTGCTACAAATCATTCAAAACCTTTCCTATAAACCCCGAGTGTTCAAACTGAATGTGTTTATAAGGAAGCTTTGAGACGCTTCCTCTCACAAACAAGTGTGTTTGTATTTTATTTCCTAAGACGTGCACACACCTTTACGTTCTACTTATTTAACATGTCTCACTTACACGTAAAGCACTTCTAATGAGTGATGGAACAATTTCTAATTTAGCATTGCCCTTCTTACGTCCCAATATGTTTGTTACGACAGCTAAAAAACAACTTACGTGCAAAGAATAACACCGTCCCTCAAACTTTTCTCAACATTACTTGGACCTTCTCCGATGTCTTCTCCAATCAATGCTTTAATCCATCCTCGGACTTCATACTCAAGTCCTGAGTCATACTTGGCGCCCATCTGAAAACAGTAGCATAAGTATTTTAAAATAAACCGAGTCAAACTGTCAAAAAATTTATATATAGTTAAACATCAATGTTGCGTTAATATTTAAAACTGAAATGCAAACAAACAGAAACTGGAACTTATTTCTATTGAATTGTAAAAATAAATATCGAAATTGCAGCATCTATATATAAGTAATTAGATTTTTAGTAGTTCACAAGATTTTTTCACATTACTTAGCACTTCAAATATATTTATTACCATCAATTGACTTGTATTGTTAGATAGTGTATTAAGTGTTGAAGTGCTTCATAGCATGCATATATACATTATATAGTTTAGAATTGCACATATAGTGAAAGACGCAGGTATCATTTCAGGTGAATCAGTTCTATAGGATTTGTTTTAAATATTGGGGTTCGTTGATTTGCAGCTTATAATTATGTGTTAGTAAGTCTAGCAAACTGAGAAGTTTTTTTTTTAAATTCGTAACCCCTGTATTTCTATAATACATGTATTGTTGTCATTTCTGCCTTTTTAAAATCATATTGTTTAAATTAAAAGAAACATTTTTTTTTTATTTCTATTCCTACTAGTATTTTTAAGTGGAAATAATTTTGTTAGTTGTGATAACTCAACAATTGCAAGTATTTACATAGAATAAAATATATTTTTTTTTAGCCGATCAATGATTTGAATGGGAACATATAGTTGGACCCCCCCCCTTTTTTTTAATGGCTGGATCCGCCACTGAACCCTACGTTTACATGAGAATATATATTTTTAAAATGTTATACATTGGCTGATCCAGAGGGTCCGAAACCTCTTTTTTATGAAGACCAATGCTTTTGAATGGGGATATATGGTTGGATCCCCTTTTTTTTAAAATGGCTGGGTCCGCCCCTGTCTTATAGATATTTTCTATCCTACGTTTTCATTTATATACCAGTATACAATCTTATATTTAATAGATATTTCATATTGCTATTAAAACCAATAGCCATATATTACAAAAACAGTTATGAGAAACGTCACTCGAAAGCCATGAACAGATTCGTTTTCGTTTTTAAAAACTAGGAATTCTGTAAAATGCACACATTGCATGTTCATGTGTTTAGAATAATGAAACGTATTCCATCTTTTAAAATAACTTACAAGTCAATAAAAAAAATAATTGAAGAAACAATGTAGTTTGAAGTGTAAATAATGTTTTATCAATTATTGGTATAAAAATGAAAAGAAGATTTGGTATGATTCCCAATGAGACAAATACATGTATCCACCAGAATGAAGTAACTAACTGTTCATTGTTTTACGTGTTTTAGGTACTTTCTGTTTTAATTGCTTCAGATAGTTAACAGTCACCTGGAACAACAGGCAAACTATTCAAATGTATCGAAAATTTGAAAGTTATGTTTACTGTGTACTCATTAAGTGTCTTTATTTTCCCATTTTGTGTTTTTACATTTTACCAAAATAGTAACATTATGTAACAGACATTAATGCTTATTCGAAACTACGGCTACAGAATTGATGAAGCAACGGTATGTTATGAGGCGGAAGCTTTATTAGGGTTGACTGGTAGCTCTGGCAACTTATCAAGTTTGTGGGAAGTATATCGTTTACTTTCTGCCGATAACAGTATACAATATTTTGTAGCTTAAACCTGCACTCTGATAAAAGTTCATGATAAAGATACTTATATATAAAGGAAAGGTCAGAATGCTACTGAAAACTGTTGACGTACACTTGATGTATAGTGTTAATCAAATTTGATAACTTTTTGTTCAAGAATATGTTTCTAGTTAATGATCGATGTAGATATTACTAGCATCTATCTTTGAAGCTGAAAACCACCCCTATTGAATGATTTACTATATAGGTATCCTTAGCGGTACTCTTAACTCTAGATATTCTACTAACTAATACATGTTTTCTCAAATTCTTCATGTTGCATCTAACCCCACTTGTGTATTTTATTGTGTTTATTTGAATTCATTTAGTTTGTCTAATTGTAGAAACAATTTAATAATCATATAAAATTTATGTTTGTAACACAAGAACGTTTATTTTCATTTCTTAAAAAATTAAGGTTTGAGAAACAAAATTTGTATGAATTGAAGTTGAGAATATAATACGATGGTATCGTTGTTGTAAAATTATATCTTTATATTATCAGGTATCATGCAGGCACTGACAGTAAAATATATCTATTAAGCATTCTATCAAATATATCTTAAAGCTTGAGACGAGGTAAACATCTGTGTGTTTTGTTTATATGACTCATGATTTTGGTATTTGGCTCTATCTTATATTTCCTAATGCAATTCCCATTAATAGTACACTGCTAATCAGATACAATTAGTATTTTGCAGAAACTGAAACTGTAGAATAAGATCTTAGATAATAAACCAATGTAGTTTTAGTAAAATATTTAGACATAAGATTTACTAAAATCTTCTCATGGAAACCCATTATCAAAATTATCAAAATCAATTTAAAGATTGTGGCTGGAAGAAATATTCATGAAAAGAAACCGTTCAAGAAAAGCCAGTAGATCGGTTAAAGTGATCAAATAATACAGTCTTACCTTGCCCCCCCTTTTTTTGGCTTTTAAAAGTATAAGCTACTTTAAATCTATTGTAACATCATAGTTTCTTCAAAGCTCTTTTTGCATTATTTCAAGTTTCTTAACATAAACCCCCCTTTTCCCTTTGTAAAATAATAAACTACTTGTGTTCTAACATCACAGTTTTTCAAGGCTTCTTATGATGGTTTTTAGTATTATATGAAAAATATACTTGGTTTTTTTTATTTAAAGTTAATGCATGCTCTGAATTAGTGTTTATTTGTAGCTATAGTGTTATGGAACTATTTGAACAGCTACCATGATTCTTGATCTTTTTGCGTGCCATCACTGTACATTGATGTGTTTTCTGTAAAGCTTCAATGTTTTCTATGTTCTACTCCTTAATTGTGTCACATTTCTATAAACGGTACATGTAGCTGCTAAAATTTCGCTCTATGTCTATGTGCGCATGCGTTATATACCCGTTTGTAAGGATTGTCAGCAGATGGTTGCCGCCTGAGCGGTGCACTTCGGAAGCTGTTGACTTTGGATGGCGATGATGCTTCCTGTCACACAAAGTGTATTAGTTAAAACCAAGCATGCAAATAAATCACACTTCTATTAGTATAACCACACACAAATATGTAAACTCATATTCCCAAAAAAGTAAATGCTTGGTCAAACGGTACTTCCGGTTGTGAATTTCTGTTGGACTCGAACGTTCTTTTCCATATATAGTATAAAGGAAGGATTGGTTTAATATATATTCTATAATATGTTGTCTATTTAAAAGTAGGTTCATACAAACTAAGATTTGTAGACGGGTTGTAAAAGAGTTCAGAGTGAAACAATAAATTATAAATCGTTTCTATAAATAATGCATGGAACATATCACATCTTAATTATAGAGAAGTTTTTGACTGTAATTAAAAAGGGTAAAACTAAGGATCATACGTTCATCTTGGTCTTCATTCTCAGGATGTAAAAGTGTGTTTCTGGAAAGAAATTTTGAAGGGCAGGTTATCGTTCTTTGTTCTATTTCGGTCAGAGGACAACTCCCGGTATATATTACCTCCATTTTTGCAATTATTAATCTCCATTTCAGCTCATTTTTTAACTCGGCTTTAGTCTTGCCTGACTGACAAAATAACACGGTAGTAAACATAAAACGAATAAAGCAATAAGCCGTGCATTTGTACAAAAGTACATGTATATTACCCCAGCGCTAAAGTACAAGTACAACACACGAACCCGTGCAAAAAAATACTACATATAAGCAATGTACATGCACATTTTGTGTATTTTCTTTGATTGCTTTAAAATCTGTTTTTGATCAAATGTGAAAATGAAATATACTTGTACTTTATTTCACGGTCTAATATGCATGTACTTTGTATGTCACTCTTAAGTCATTTGTTCAAGATTTGTATATGAAATAATGGGGAATGTAAATATGGTAGATAGCTAAGTGTTTTGTCGTGTGGCGCTCACGTGCCGCTGTCAAATTTGATATTGCGAAGTAACTTCCGCAGTCTAAACAGGTGCTTTGTCATTTTGATGTAAAATTGTTATATATCATGTATATCTTACATCGTTATCTGATCATTGTCTGTGTTTAAAAGTAAATCGGCTTAAGGAATGTGTTCAATGATGAAGAATGATATGATCATACTTTAGATCGGCGCACTAGGAATTCTGATTATTAATCCTACACATATTTGCTGATGAGGTTCTCTGAGAGTGATTCTATTTTTAGACATCAGCAAAGGTATTAACCTTGACTACGTCATACATAGGTATCAAGTTGCTTCACTTTCCCTGATATAGATTGTCTTAATCATCAAAATACGCTTAGTCGAAATCGTTCTCAGTTTCCTTTTGGAATTTGCAAAGCATGTAATAAATCAAGTTTCCTTATTATTATGCTATAATGATATTCCATTTGATTAAAACGACGAAAAAACTTCTTGGTAATGATTAATTTGTCCTCAAATATATTCACATTTATACGCATAAAATGTCTGCTTTTCTTACACTGAATAGGATGAAAGTTTGGTGTTTGATGTTTGTTTTCGCTTACATAACAAATCCATGAATACAACATTTAAAATCACAGCAAAACATTAATTCACTCACTAGATTTTAAGTATCGCAGTAAACAGTCCAATGCAGTTTAAACATATACAGTAAAACTTCAGAATTAAGCAAATTAATTGCGCACATATTAATATTAAACAAAACTACATATCTTACAAACCTAAATGATGCTATCTTACCTTACTGATGAGGGCACGGTCCATTCCCATAGGTTTCACTCTATCAGCCATTATGATTTATATGTTTTTATAAAACTAAAATCTACACAGAAATTTGGAGAAGGTAATCTACTTATTCCAAGTTACAACAAACGGCACTCAGACGAATGGAACAATTTTCTTAAGTAAGCTGAGAGTCCCCCGACCTTGCTTCTGACGCCGTTCAAATACGAGTGGTGAAAAGGCTGAAAGGAATAATACAAATTACAACAACGGGCATGTATGGGCTATG
Organism: Mytilus galloprovincialis; assembly: GCA_037788925.1. NCBI lineage: Eukaryota > Metazoa > Mollusca > Bivalvia > Mytilida > Mytilidae > Mytilus > Mytilus galloprovincialis. Next base: position 85,014,970 of record CM075333.1, on the reverse strand, counting down.
TACATCAAAAAACCCTACACTCTTTGCTATCGTATTTCAATACGCGCATGCCTTTGCCATATAAGGACAGCGAATAATCACATGTTGGGTAATGGTTCCATAGCAACTTAAAGCTTCTTCGATAACCAATCAAAAGCACCAATACATTTCATCAATGGAGAGTTCTTCAGTTCCTATTCCTTCTTGCACTTTGGTATAAAGGGATGAAGAACTCCGTAAAACACGAAAATATGTAGAAAAAATAGTTTCTTGTTTGTTGCACACACGCACACACTTTGCAAATGTATGGCATCGGGAGTGATTATATCTAATTATACAAAACAGGTGCACATCGAGATACAAGGAATCATCGTTGGTTGATTGAATTTTTCTCGCTATAGATGTAATTATGTATCTATTGAAGAAAACTACGATGTGAAGAGATTGTTCGCTATAGATAACACACACGCTAACAACATCATTTCACTGCTTTGGAATCTTTGAAATAGCGATGTTTTGTTTGCTTAAAAACTTTTAAATATATTGTACTTTCCAATGCAGATAATCAGCTATTTACTTGCATTGCTTTTGAATTGGAATTCATGCTTCACATATATTTCTCTATTAGTAATATATATATACACTTTTTTGTCTATATTTATTTGATTAAGAAAACAATTTTTACGAGTAAACAATAATTATTTAAGATTTGCGTTGAATAGAAGAGTGTCGAAAGATACCAAAGGGACAGTTAAACTCATAGATCGAAAACAAACTGACAACGCCATGTACACCTTTTTACCTTACATATAATTATAAGCCTTTTCAATTTGTAATTGATACAGGATATTTTTAAGACGGAAATCATTACAGGCATATTGGTTTGCAAATAAATTAAGGTGTTAAGGCAATATCGATGTCATTTATATTTCAATTAATATTTAAATGTAGATAACACCAAAGGAAATTAAAAAGGTGTGTTTTATATTTTTGCTGTTAAAGAATTTAGTAATTTTAAACCATTGTTAGTTTTAAATACAACTTGTCTCTGGCTGTTAGAAGATTCATAAGTTACGATATAGACGGGTCTGTCTACCAAATGAGACCTTATTTCCTGTAGTTAATAAAACGAGCATTGTTGTGACCCTTTATAGCTTGTTGTTCGGCTTGAGACAAAGTTCCATTTTGAAGACCGCACTTTGACCTATAATGGTTTACTTTTACAAATTGTGACTTGATGGAGAGTTGTCTCATTGACACTCATTCCACTTTTCATATGTACACATACAGACTATATGCCCCCTGGAAAAAAACAAGCTGAAAATAAACGACTTGAAGGACTTGCATCAGAATTGTTATAGTCCTTTATATAAAAAAAAAATCTACCTTGACAAGAGAAATTTCGATCTGAATTAACATCATATACCTCATGAAATCAAGAAAAAAATCGCTCAATTAATAAAATAAAATCATTCAAAGTAAAAACTTCCTATAAACGACTCTTCTAAAATTATTTGATGATATTGTGTTATCTGTTATTGTTTTTGTATGGTTTAAGTCTATTATATATTTATATCATTTGTTGTATGGGAGGGGGCCAGTTTTTGGATTTTCTTTATTTTTTACTTTAATATCTACATAATACCAATTTAGAAACTGCATCTAACAAATCTGGATATGGTTTTCTATATCTCCGGATATTTTTTCTCATAGCCTGTGTGTGGTATTTTAATGAGACGATATATATTTTTTTTTAATTTTTATGGGTTAAAATACTGTATAAATAAACTGGAATTGCTCGAGATCTAAACTAAGAAAACCGCCAGCCACCGATATTAGAGTGTATGACGGCTTGGTTCTTTATCTCGATTCAGTATATCAAGTAAAAATAAATAATAACACTTTTGGTAATTGTGAGCATTCTTTGGTGTGGTGTTATTTATTGGTGTTATGCTTATAAAAGACCAAAAGGTGCACTTTATTTGTGATACAAACAGGAATTTCGTTTAGAAACCTATTCAATTAAGTTTGTAGTCGTGTGAGACGATCTATATAGAAAAACTCAGATGCTCATTTTTAAAGCTATCATAGAAACGGGAAGGTTGTAATCCCAAAAAATGACGAATTTGTCAAATCAGTGGAAATTTCATTTACTATTCAAATGTCAAATACGTATCTTTGAAAGTCACTATCAAAATTCTCTTTCTTCTAAGCTAAACTATCGCAATAGACGGTAAATAACTCTAACTATTTCATGTTACTTTGTACTGTCTTGATATTCTCATATTAAAAATGCCTTCCTTTCACATCGGCCACTGTATACTCAAATGGTTCAGAGAACAACATGCAAAAAAAAAAAAAAAAAAAAAAAATTGTTCAATCAATAAATTAATTCTAGGATTTCAGTACAAATCGGCCTTTAATGGAAAAGAATCACATATTGCATACATAATAGAATGAAATTCAAAACAGTGTGGCTGTGGCCATTGATTGACACATTAAATTCATCCATTGACTGGGACAATTTAGGTGAACGTTTGTATGTAACGACCACTGCTCACTATGTACTTTTTAAAGACATTTAAACTATGGGGTCACCAAAGGTTCTCAACACCTTAATAAAGTAATTCGAAAAATTAATCAGAAATAACACGATGTTTGATTTATATCAATTATATAAATCAAAACATAAAGGTTATTCCTGATTAATTTTCGAATTATTTTATAATTAAAGGCGTTAAGAAACCTTTGGTGACCCCACAGTTTAAATGTCTATCGTAGGTACGTCGTGAACAGTGGTCGTTACAGACAAACGTTCACGTAAATTGTCCCAGTCAATGGATGAATTTAATGTGTCAATCAATGGCCACAGCCACACTGTTTTGAATTTCATTCTATACACTATAATCGAGAGAAAGAACAAAGGTTATAGATGTAAACCGATTAAAAGAACAAACCAACTCTCGAATTTCACTCTTGGACAAAAATATAACAAACTCGTTGGCCGAGGAAGGGACACTTACTATACAATGATTGAGCCTCGGGAATAGGTCTCTCTTTTTAACTTCATGGTATATGATCAAGTTGAGATATTTAACAATGAACTATAAGACAATGTTGCTGTTTAAATTATTAGAATCTGGAACTATTTACATGTTTGATTTTTATTTCACGGATGCAGTTAAATGCCATTTTCGTAAATGCATGATATATTTGTCGTATATATAAACTGTGTATCTCCACCATATTTTAATGCATTTTTATAAGATAAATGTAAAGGATGTGGTATTACAACTATTACAACGTGCAATAGTATTCTTGTGTTTGCCTTTATAATTATTACGTTTACTGTTTATAGTCAATTTTTTTTTTTTTTTTTTTTTTTTTTTTTTGGTGATATCCATTCGATGTGGCTCTGTACTTATGCATCCCTCATTGTGTTATGATATAATTTATATAAAATTGAGAATAGAAATGGGGAATTTGTCAAAGAGATTACAACCCGACCAAAGAGCAGACAACAACCGATGGCCACTAATGGGGCTTTGTATTCTTGTCTCTTTTTTTGTTAATATGCTTTGTCTATATGCCTTTTTGTGTTTCATTGTTACATAGTACGTGGCAATGTATGTACTTGTACATGTCATGGTATTATTGTGTTACGGTATATTTTGTTTATTCCAGTCTTCCGTTTTTGGTTATGCCCGGGGCTTTGTCTATATGCCTTTTGTGTTACTTTGTAACATATTTGTTTGTTTTCATAGTGATTAAGATTATTACACCATGTTGACCGCTGTTCCTTTATTTTTGACATTTTTACTTGTTATGTCTATTTGTTATGTTCACACATCGTTGTCAATATAATGGAATTTTAAGCGACTGTCGTACAAATGCAGAGGTTTAGCTAGCTATAAAACCAGGTTTAATCCACCAAGTTCATGTTCTATAATAGCAAATGAAAGGATAACAACTATCATATTCTGGCTTGGTACAGGCGTTTGCTACTTCAGATGACATAAGGCACCCCGATGATCTAAAATTTGAATTATGACGCGTTTCTATGCATTGTAAAAATACTCAGAAAAGAAGAGCTAAACTATGTTACACTTTAATCAGATATCGAATCATAAATAAAGATTGATGTCCTACAAAGATGATGGAATGATTGATTATAGGTGGCCTGTTAGTACTGTTCATTGTAAACAGCATTTATATATACTTTTGGTTACTTAGTCACTGAGAATTTTTCATTCATTCTTTCTTTCCGTTCTTCTCTGTTTTCTGCTCGTATGCATTTAACGTATGGTCGATGCGACGTAAATATTATTTCATTACTTAATTGATGATTAAAATGACTACCATGCCTTAACATACTTTGTCCATTTTAAGTCATTATAACAGCAATATTTACACTTTTACATTAGCCTGTAGGTGTGTACAAATGATTGAGCAATGAAGAATTTTGATCAATTGCCTGCAAACCATACAAATCAGCCTGTTATGTCACAACACTTAATAATAAACATATGGAATGTATTGAAAGTATTTAGTAATATATTTACACACACGATCGGTACATCTCTAATCCTGTTAACCATACTGTAACAGCATCTGGGATGAACTATGTACACTATGATAAAATCAATCAGCTGTTTTCAGTAGAACTAGTATGATCCAGTTTAACGATACAGGCAGCGCCATGAAATGATAACAGAAAGATAACGAACATCAAACGGTTTAGATTTCTTGAAAATTACAGCTTCCTATCTGCCTCATATATGCATTAAAAAGCGACCACGTTATAATGTTTCGGAATTCCGTTAAATTGTGCATAAAGAGAGATGTGGGGAATAATGCAACTCAACGACCCAATTACCCCCTCCCCCCCAAAAAAATCTAAAGGGGAACATAAACAATCTTTACAAAGAACAATTAAGACCACTGTATACATGTAGTATCCCTATAAAAGAATTATTTCACAGAAATATGCGACTGCATTAATTATTCAAAAACTAAATAAAACTTTAAAATATGTCCGATAACAATAATAAATAGGTTGTTATTTTTAATCTTAAAATTCCTGAAACTCTATTGAACTGTTCATATCTATTGACGTAAACTCCCATTCCGTTTTATTTTATATTATTTAAGATTTTATGTTTCTGAGTCATGGGATTTTATTCATATAAAAATATGTGATTTTCCAGTACTTTAACTATTAATAATAACTCAAAATTGCTAAGAGCAATTTCCATGAAAATTTGGAGAATTGTTTATATCTATTGAAAAAAGCTCCCTTTTGTTTTTTTGTGAGCTTTTGATGACATTTGGGAGTTATGCATTGCGGGAACTTTATTCAATGAAAAAAATGTCGTTTTTTTTTTTTTTTTTGTCATTGGGTAGTACTACATGTTGTACCACTGTCTGTGCATGTCTTCTTGTTTTGTTTGAGTAGGTCTTTTGAGAAGTGCTCACAATATTTCTAGAAAACCATATAAATTCATTTAACGTATAGGTTAAAGCGTGTCCTGCGCTCGTGATGCAACTCTTTGTTATTTTTATTTATATAATAATTGTGTTAAAACTGTTATTGATATGGAATAGTGTATCGAAAGCCATAGTCGATTACCCATATTTCATTTCCCCATTAAGTATATTAGAAAGTGCATGATTGGGAAAAACACTCATCTCGTTTGAACTCCTGCTGAGTCGGACTGCACCTCTGGACTGCAAGCGTCTTTTTTAAATAACCAACCCTATACTAGTTTCTGTTTGTTTATTTGTTTTTTTTTAAATATAGCAGAATGAAAGAAAAGAGAATTTTCATTTGACAATAGCAGTCCATTATGCCAAATCCTTTGAAAATATTTTCAAAATACATTGATAATTCGTTGGTTGAAAAATGCTAACAGTAATCCAAATATATATATATATATATATATTGTTTTAATACAATTTTGATTGTTTTATCAAATTGTTGTATCTTACAATTTTCTATTGCCAAAATCTTCTTCATCATTGTTAAGGTATATCGTTGTATATACCTTTTACATATATATATATATATATATATATATATAAATGTCTAAGAATATAACTTAAACACACTAATTAATACATTAAAAAGTTCTATTAGATGTTAAATAGAAATACGCAATATTTCGCTAAACAAATTAGCTTCATCAGGCGTGTGCATCTCTCAAGGTGAAATCGGATGCATGACAAAAAAATATTTTTGTAGCTTAATCTATACAAGAGTTGAGGAAAAGTGTAACATATTGATTGATGTTGCATAAAATATGTTTGTAGCTACAACTACATGAAGTTGGAATAAAAGTTTAACACATTTATAGATGTTCGATTAATTGTATGAATTTCTATAAATTAATTTGTATGATTTCAAGATAATTATGGTTTTGATTTGTTTTTAAATCTTTTTTCGTCTCTCTCATTGAGTCCATCAGGTTCAAGAGTTCGTAACTGGTGCATCCAAAATCTCTCTCTTTTTTGTCTTCCTTGTGTATCCCAATTTTGATTTTTCTCAATGATTTGAAATGTGACGTTTTCAAAATCATGTCCTGCTCTTAAAAGGTGTCTTGTAATTGGGCAGTTCCTTTCTTTTGTATAAAATGACCGATGGTTATTTAGTCGGATGTTAAATGGTGTTTCTGTTTCACCAACATATTGTATTTTGCAAGTTCCACACGTTAGAACATAAATGCAATTTTGCGTTTTGCAATTTGATGTTATGAATATGTTGTATTTTTTCTTTGTGACTGTGCTGACGAATTGGGTTTCGATAGTGGCGACTCTGCAGCACTTACAATTGCCCCTTCCGCATGGTGTATAACCTCCGATTGTTGATATCTCCTGTTTAGATACTTTGGATGTTACTAGAATATCTTTGAGGTTTTTGGGTCTGCGGTAAGCCATAACGGGGGGTGATGGAAAAATCTCTTTTAAGGAAGGATCATTTTCAATAAGACGCCAGTGTTTGTGGACAATTGATGAAAGATTTGTCAGGTCAGGATGAAAGCTAACAACAAACGGGATTTTATTTGTCTGGGCCGTCTTTTCTTTGTATTCAAGTAGGTTTGTTCGGTCTTTTTCTTTTGCTTTACCGAAAGCTTCTGAAATATTTTTGTTCTTATAACCTCTTGATTTAAGTTGCTGTCTGAGTTGCCCCAAACGATGGTTAAATTTTGATTCCGATGAACAAATCCGTTTTAACCTGATGGCTTGGCTGTACGGAATGCTCCGGGAGCAGTGTTTCGGGTGGCAACTCTTCGGAGAGAGAAATTGGTGTTTATCAGTTTTTTTGGTGTGAAGGTCGGTTGTCATGACTCCGTTTTCTAAAGTTATGGTGGTGTCGAGAAACGCAATTTTCTCATTTGAAACTTCAGATGTGAACTTTATCGATTGATGAAAGTTGTTACAGAAATCGAGAAATTCTTGCAGACGTTCTGCAGTTTCGTTCCATTTGATGTCGATGTCATCAATATAACGGAGCCAAGACAAGGGTTTGTATGGTACATTCGAAAGGATGCGTTCTTCGAGACTCCCCATGAAAATGTTGGCAAAAGAAGGTGCCATTTTGGTTCCCATACTGGTACCGTCAACCTGCAAGTAGTGCTGGTCGTTGAATACAAAATTGTTGTTTTCCAGCACTAGTCTCAGCAACTGAACCAGACAGTCTGTTGGGGGATGTTTATCCTTACGATTGTTCCATACTTGTTCACAAGCGACTATTCCTTCATTTTTGGGAATATTTGTGTATAAAGAAGACACATCCATCGATACCAAAATTGTGTTGTTTGGTAAGGGATTTAATGAATCCATTTTCTTCAAATAATCTGTTGTATCTTGAATGTAGGATGGCATTGTTCTAACATGTGGTCTAAGATGGTAATCCACGAATTCAGATATTTTTTCGGTTGGATGGCCATTTGCAGATACTATCGGTCTTCCCGGAATCCCTTCTTTATGAAGTTTTGGGAGCAAGTAAAATCGACCGGCTGTGCAGGTTTCATCAGGGCGTAGATAGTCGTACGTGTCGTCATCTATGTGTTTTTTGCTGTTCATATTTGAAAGGACCTCATTAATTTGTTTACTTATTTCTTTTGTAGGATCACTTTCTAAATGTTTGTAAAATTTTGTATTTGCCAGCTGACGATTCCCTTCTTCAATGTAGTCGGTTTTGTTGATCACTACAACTGCACTTCCTTTGTCTGCTTGTTTAATAACAATATCATCACGGCTTTTTAAATTATTAATGGCTTGGCTTTCTTGTTCAGAGAGATTCCGTAAACGTTTGCCACTGACTGATGATTTTACTTCAGTTTTAATAGATGATATAAAGGATTCTAAATTGTCGTTCTTACTCCTTGGTGGATTCCATTCGCTTTTCTTTTTAAATCTTGGGATGCACTTGTCCTCTTTATCACTCTCATATTCCAAATCATTCATTCCGGCTTCTTGTAAGTTTTTTTTTTTGTGTTGCCTATTAAAGTGTTCTTTTAGGCGAAGACGTCTTGCAAATTGATCCACATCTGTCTCCAATTGTAGGTTGTTAATGTTTGCTGGTATAGGACAGAAGTTTAGACCTCTACTTAATAATTTTTCTTCTGAATTGGTTAATTCTGTTGACGACAGATTAACAACTAAATTATTATCCGCGGGGTGTGTCCGTTTTTTAAAACGTCTTTTTCTTGGTTGTTTTAAATCACTCTCTTTTAAAATATTATTTATATCAAAATTTGAAAATTGCTGTTTAAGACCATCTCTGGTAAATTTCTTTTGTTGCTTGTTTTTGTAATTTTGACTTTCTATTCTTTTAATATCGGATAGTCTTTTCTTGATTAAATCCATGTCTCCGTTAGTGATGGACATTGGTGGTTTAGAAAGCATTTCATTTATTCCAGAGTTGATTTGTTTATATGAATAGATAGAAAAGGAGAGTAAAAGTTGGAGAAGCCGTAAAGAACAATTGAATATAAATGAAATGCTTTCTAAACCACCATGAATAGATAGAAAAGGAGAGTAAAAGTTGGAGAAGCCGTAAAGAACAATTGAATATTCAATTGTTCTTTACGGCTTCTCCAACTTTTACTCTCCTTTTCTATCTATTCATATAAACAAATCAACTCTGGAATAAATGAAATGCTTTCTAAACCACCAATGTCCATCACTAACGGAGACATGGATTTAATCAAGAAAAGACTATCCGATATTGAAAGAATAGAAAGTCAAAATTACAAAAACAAGCAACAAAAGAAATTTACCAGAGATGGTCTTAAACAGCAATTTTCAAATTTTGATATAAATAATATTTTAAAAGAGAGTGATTTAAAACAACCAAGAAAAAGACGTTTTAAAAAACGGACACACCCCGCGGATAATAATTTAGTTGTTAATCTGTCGTCAACAGAATTAACCAATTCAGAAGAAAAATTATTAAGTAGAGGTCTAAACTTCTGTCCTATACCAGCAAACATTAACAACCTACAATTGGAGACAGATGTGGATCAATTTGCAAGACGTCTTCGCCTAAAAGAACACTTTAATAGGCAACACAAAAAAAACTTACAAGAAGCCGGAATGAATGATTTGGAATATGAGAGTGATAAAGAGGACAAGTGCATCCCAAGATTTAAAAAGAAAAGCGAATGGAATCCACCAAGGAGTAAGAACGACAATTTAGAATCCTTTATATCATCTATTAAAACTGAAGTAAAATCATCAGTCAGTGGCAAACGTTTACGGAATCTCTCTGAACAAGAAAGCCAAGCCATTAATAATTTAAAAAGCCGTGATGATATTGTTATTAAACAAGCAGACAAAGGAAGTGCAGTTGTAGTGATCAACAAAACCGACTACATTGAAGAAGGGAATCGTCAGCTGGCAAATACAAAATTTTACAAACATTTAGAAAGTGATCCTACAAAAGAAATAAGTAAACAAATTAATGAGGTCCTTTCAAATATGAACAGCAAAAAACACATAGATGACGACACGTACGACTATCTACGCCCTGATGAAACCTGCACAGCCGGTCGATTTTACTTGCTCCCAAAACTTCATAAAGAAGGGATTCCGGGAAGACCGATAGTATCTGCAAATGGCCATCCAACCGAAAAAATATCTGAATTCGTGGATTACCATCTTAGACCACATGTTAGAACAATGCCATCCTACATTCAAGATACAACAGATTATTTGAAGAAAATGGATTCATTAAATCCCTTACCAAACAACACAATTTTGGTATCGATGGATGTGTCTTCTTTATACACAAATATTCCCAAAAATGAAGGAATAGTCGCTTGTGAACAAGTATGGAACAATCGTAAGGATAAACATCCCCCAACAGACTGTCTGGTTCAGTTGCTGAGACTAGTGCTGGAAAACAACAATTTTGTATTCAACGACCAGCACTACTTGCAGGTTGACGGTACCAGTATGGGAACCAAAATGGCACCTTCTTTTGCCAACATTTTCATGGGGAGTCTCGAAGAACGCATCCTTTCGAATGTACCATACAAACCCTTGTCTTGGCTCCGTTATATTGATGACATCGACATCAAATGGAACGAAACTGCAGAACGTCTGCAAGAATTTCTCGATTTCTGTAACAACTTTCATCAATCGATAAAGTTCACATCTGAAGTTTCAAATGAGAAAATTGCGTTTCTCGACACCACCATAACTTTAGAAAACGGAGTCATGACAACCGACCTTCACACCAAAAAAACTGATAAACACCAATTTCTCTCTCCGAAGAGTTGCCACCCGAAACACTGCTCCCGGAGCATTCCGTACAGCCAAGCCATCAGGTTAAAACGGATTTGTTCATCGGAATCAAAATTTAATCATCGTTTGGGGCAACTCAGACAGCAACTTAAATCAAGAGGTTATAAGAACAAAAATATTTCAGAAGCTTTCGATAAAGCAAAAGAAAAAGACCGAACAAACCTACTTGAATACAAAGAAAAGACGGCCCAGACAAATAAAATCCCGTTTGTTGTTAGCTTTCATCCTGACCTGACAAATCTTTCATCAATTGTCCACAAACACTGGCGTCTTATTGAAAATGATCCTTCCTTAAAAGAGATTTTTCCATCACCCCCCGTTATGGCTTACCGCAGACCCAAAAACCTCAAAGATATTCTAGTAACATCCAAAGTATCTAAACAGGAGATATCAACAATCGGAGGTTATACACCATGCGACGTAGGTAAACACTTACTATATAAAAATAAAAACTTGATATTGTAGATTTGATTAAACGCTTGAGGTTAAAGTTTAACGCTGGAAATCTCCACGTGCCATTAAATTGTTTGTAAGGCCATTTTATATTTTTGACGAATGAACAAATTGTAATAAACGACAGTTGCAAAACTAATCAGAACTTCCTTTCCGATGCCACACTATATCATATCATGGAAAAAGTTCAACTTTTCAAATATTGTACATGTCACTGTTTATTAAAATGGAAAAAAAAATATATTTCTTTTATTTTTTAGGGTGTGTTGCTCTTTATTTACTTTGTGTGCATTTTTTCGACCATTTCCTTATGATTCTGGCCTGGTAAATATTCAAAATGTATAATCCTGCACAAGATTAAAAAAATAATAATAATCTGCAACCACTTGATGCAGCCATTTACCGAAAGTAATTTATACAAAAAGAAAAATAGAAAAATACATACCTGCTCCTCTGAGTAGTTTATATACTTTACAAAATTGAAATAATAATTTGTTAAAATATCACAATGTTTACACCTCTTGGGGTTGTATCCTCCATATTATACATATTACAAACTTAAGTTCCTTCTGACATTATTTTATTGAATGCCATTTACAGATATTATTGTTTCAAATAAATAGCACCAGAATCAATCCACAAAGATTTTGTTTTAGTGTTCTGTTGTTTTAATTGAATATAATAATTTGAATTAGAATTGACGTTAGGATGTAAAACCTTTCGAATGCGAGTTAAACTAATTCGAATTATTCAATGCGAATCGAATTCGAACTACGTGTGAACTCAGCATAAAGGACTGCATATAATAGTTACAATCTCCCAAAAGGTAAATCAAACTTATGCCCAGTTCACACCTTTTTACATGTACAAATGTACATTAATGTCTCGTTCACACGTACATTTAGTTCGAATTAAATTTGAATCGAATGCGAATCGAATTCGCTAATCGCGTTCACGCACTCTTCCTTTTTAATTCCAATTGATTCGAATAGGCTAATTCGCATTATCCAATTCGCATTAGAAATGTGTTTTTGTTAATACGAATTAAAAGTTAACGTCGTTGGGACAGGGACAGTAAAGCAAATTTGACGCGCATTGCAATTCGAATTAGAACTTACGTTCGGACGTAAAACGTTTCGAATGCGAATTAAACTAATTCGAATTAGTTTATGCGAATCGAATTCGAAGTATGTGTGAACGCTGCATTAATACCATGCATTGTTGTGAACAAATGAACATGCATTGCTCTACAATTTGTCGATACCTGTATCTTGGCATTGCTCAAGGTCATGCTTTTCTCTGAATTTTAAATGACGCTTAATACGTACTAAATCCGTTGAATGTTGGATGTGTATTGACTGCTATTTAGTTCTTCTATGCATGAGTTTTTTAAAAGTTATTTTTGTTGTTGAACTAGCTGCTTACTTACTGCGTGTACCCTCATATCTGTACTTGGTGTCTTTTTTATGTGGTGGTGTATAAATGCCTTGCAACGCCCGATCTGTGTTTTTGTTAGTTGTGTTTCTGCTTTGTTTCCATCTGACGGGTTGAGCCCTTTTTAACTGATATTTATAGTTTGTTCTTATGTTGTACATTGTACTGTTACATCCCTATACCAGGTTAGGAGAAGGGTTATATATATACTTGAAATTGACAAAGGAGTCGGTTGGACCAATCCATGCAGACACCCTCTGCCATATGAAAAAAATAATGGTATGATTGTCGATGAGACAACTCTACACAGGAGACTTTATGACACATGAAATAACAAGAATGTGTCCATAGTACACGGATGCCCCACTCGCACTATCATTTTCGATGTTCAGTGGACCGTGAAATTGGGGTCAAAATTTTAATTTGGAATTAAAATTAGAAAGATCATATCATGGGAAACATGTGTACTAACTTTCAAGTTGATTGGACTTCAACTTCATCAAAAACTACCTTGACCAAAAACCTTAACCTGAAGCAGACGAACGGACGGACGGACGAACAAATGGTACAACGGACCCACAGACCAGAAAACATAATGCCCCTCTACTATGTAGGTGGGGCATAACAAATAATGGTCATTGTACGGCCTTCACCATTGCAAGCCCATGCAGCATAGTCAGCTTTATAAGGCCCAAAATGTCAAATGAAAAACAAATCAAACGAGAAAACTAACGGCCTAATTTACATGTATACAAAATTATGTACGAAATACAAATAGCCAGGATACGCAACAACAAAGGACAACTACTAAATAACAGGCTCCTGACTTGGGACAGGCACATATAATTATATACAGAATGTAGCGGGTCTAACTAGTTTGAAGGTGACAACCCTCCACTTGACCTGGGACAAAGAGTTTTGCTAAAAAAAAAATGCTCAAATTATTTGAAAAAAAGAAATTCAGCCTAGTTACAGATGCAATATATAGTACAGTTTGATTGTGAATTAATAAAGGTAACGTTGATAAAATTGTCAAATAAATTTTGACACTACTAATAAATTTGACTCACCAAGAAGACAAAAAAAAATGCAATGACAATAGAACTACATCGTTAGTTTTTTCCATATAAAGATATATGACTAATGTTTGTAAAGGGAATATCTTGTATCAATCACTGGTGTCAAAAACCAAAATTTTCACAATCGCTTGCGTGGAGAGTGAAGGTTCACCATGGTCTGAAGCCACTATTACCAGATTAAACTGGTCTCCTACCACTTTGTTTATCTCGGCACTGGTATGTATCGAGCCATTTGAATCTACAATGAATACATTTCCTCCTTTTTGTGAATAAGAGTAAGTCACGTGGCCATTAGGACCTTCGTCGACATCAAACGCAAATACGTTTCCAATGATAGTTCCAACTGGAGAACGTTTTGAAACATGAAATCTGAAAAATCGGGCACTGGAAAAACTGGGGAGTTGTCATTTTTGTCAGTTATATTTATGATAACAGAAGCAGTTGTCCTCATCGTGGGAATACCGCCATCCTGAGCAATAACGTCAAATGTAACTTGCGACATTTGTTCCCTGTCTTGTCCTACTGTAATAATTACATTAGATGTATGCTTCATTACAATACTTTATTCTGATTGGCTTACTGCACATCACGTGATATTCCTTAAGCAATTGCACCACTCAATAAAACTTATCATTCATGATAACACATGGACCCTCAATAAAGTGCACTGGTGAATTAAACTAAAAAAAAATATAAAATTCGTGTTTTCATGATCATAGATAAAAAATGTAATTTTAAGTATTGAATGCTTCATTTTGTAACTTCATAGGGCTGTAAAAGTGTTGCCCGTGCGCACATTTTTTAGAATTTAGCGCTTTTCCGCGCTTCATACAAAATGTACTTCGGTCAACGCTTTTACATCCCAATAAGTAAAAACCTCCCCAGATACGGGATCAATTCTGAATCCACTATTTGGTGGCGATATAAAATAACTAATCTCCCCGTTTTCTTTTATATCAAGGTCAGTAGCTACGGCATTGACTATAAAGGTACCAACCCAGGGGCGGATCCAGCCATTTTAAAAAGGGGGGTCCCAACCAAGGACAAAAGGGGGGGTTTCCAACCACACGTCCCCATTCAAATGTTTTGATCGTCCAAAAAGGGGGGTTCCAACGCTTTTACATCCCAATGCAGTTACAAAAAGAAGCATTTAGTTCTTAAGTAAAAACCTCCCCAGATACGGGATCAATTCTGAATCCACTATTTGGTGGCGATATGCAATAACTAATCTCCCCTTTTTCTTTTATATCAAGGTCAGTAGCAACGGCATTGAATATAAAGGTACCAACTCAGGGGCGGATCTAGCCATTTTAAAAAGGGGAGTCCCAACCCAGGACAAAAGGGGGGGAGTCCAATCTCATGTTCCCATTCAAATGCATTGATCGTCCAAAAAAAGGGGGGTTCCAACCCCCCGACCCCCTGTATCCGCCACTGCAACTGCAGTTCCTTCTTTTATCGTGAAGTCATAATTCAATGTCTCGAACTTAGGAGATCTTAGGAGCGTTTTCATCCCCCACTGTAACTGTCACACTGACCGAATTAGAAAGGGGGTGTTAACTGATCCTCACATGCTACAACTACGACGTGTGAACTTCTACTTTCTCTATCAAGTGGAACTCGGGTGTTATCTTGTAATGATTGGATGTAACTCTAACAAATGAGAATTTCTCGTTGCCCGTGGAACATATCACTGACCCATCCTCGGAGTTGACTTGAACTATAGCAACAACACTCCCCACTCCACTGTACTCGCCAACAGTAATTACAACACCCGGCGTCAGTTTTAGTACTGCATTTTCAGGCAGTTCTGTCGCAATTGCATTTAACCATAATACTAAAATAAGAACAAGTTGTGTACCGCAACTTTTCATTTTAATTACAGAATATTACTCTAGTTATTCAATTTCGAATAGTATATAACTGGTAGATATATCATATTAACGATGACATTTATTAAAACGAATAAATCTCAATATAGATAAGTGGAATAATTACTTTTAAAGATTAAATCTGATATTTATAAAAGTGTTGATGTGATTATCACAAAAACCACCCATTAAAGTCTTTAAGATATGACCCAGTTTACATTTGTATGACATTGAACCTTATATCTTTATTTTTATCGAGTTTTAACAGACCAGGGTTGAGTTCAATATCGTAGCAGCTACCGGCTACGTAGCTGCTATCAATATTTATGTAACAATTAGTAAGTAGCTACGCGTTCAATAGTCAAAATCTACGTACCACTACGTAGCCGTTACGATATTGAACCCAACCCAGATTGCATTTACTTTACACCCAGATCGATTTCATGAAGGTATCGACGTTGTGCACGATATTGGTGATCCCTATTACTAACCTCATATATGAATATATCACTTTCACTACAACGCGATCAATGATTCGATTTTTTTTTACATTTGTAGAAAAATCGATTGTTTAAAAGACCGATCATTTTAAAATATCTATGGATCTGGTGGAATCTTCTTAAATCGTAAACGGTGTCTAAGATCCTCGGCGACAAGATGATTTAATATTAAGAATGCTGCAAGGTTTTGTCTGTACGTCAAATAGATGTTGCGAAATTAGTTAATATAAAAATACGAAGTTGTGGTATGATTGCAAATGAGACAACTCTCCACGACAGATATGATTTACAAAAACAAAAGACAACCCCTGAATTACAGACTCATGAAAATGGAGCAGGCACATGCCGATTTTTTCTCTTCATATCTGAAACAAATATTGTTTTTTTTTTTTTTAAAGAATCGAATAATGTATCCATTTCATATCGATCCAGTTCAGTACCATGTCTTTAGCTTAACGATCACGATAATCAAGAAAGAGAAAAAAGGAAAAACAGTATTTGCCCTTAGTTTTTTAATTGTTTCAAATCTTTCTGAATTGCAACTATTCAACTTTTGTAGCATGCATATCTTATTGTCTGTTAATTTGTATAGTAGTTTCTATTAATGTCGAGATGTGTATTTATTAATAGAAAGTATTGTGTGAGGCTGTTAGATTATAACTAGGAGATAAGCCAAATTGTATATTTCTTATTTACCTTGACGATACGTTTCCTAAACTAATTGGATTCTGTATTGGATCATTTACCAAACTGCGTCGAGAACTGCGTAGTAGCTTGAAAACTCAAGGAGGGTTCAACATGTTCAACGTGACCTTGAAATCATGTTTCTGCTCGGTCTTTGAACTTTTGGGGGGTTTTAGTTGCTAATGGTTGTGTGTTGTTTTCTTGTTTTTGTTTTTTGTTTTGTTGTTTTGTAAAGTTACCCACTAATCAATTGTACATGCTCAGGGGCGGATCCAGCCATTTTAAAAGGGGGGTCCCAACCCAGGACAAACGGGAGGGGGTTCCAACTATATGTCCCCATTCAAATGCATTGATCGTCCAAAAAAAGGGGGTTCCAACCCCCGGAACCCTCCCCCTGGATCCGCCACTGATGCTTATCAATTATCAATTTCCAATGACCAATTAAGGGTCAACTAAAGGCATAGTTGGATCCTCAATGCTCTTCAACTTTGTACTTGTTTGGCTTTATAAATATATTGATATGAGCGTCACCGATGTCTTGTGTAGACGAAACGCGCGTCTGGCGTACAAAATTATAATCCTGGTACTTTGATAACTATTGTAAATATAAGAAACAGGTTATTAGCATAGATACATGTATCATGCTAAAGAAATAAATAAATGTGATAAAGAAGCGATAAATGAAAAACATAAAGAGGTAACCTATTTTTATATCTATACTAAAATAAGGAGATGTGGTATTAATGTTAATAAAACTTTCCACCAGCGGCAAAATTACGAGACAGAAATAGAGGGTACTGTTAAGCTTTCAACAATGAGCAAAACCTATATACCATAATAAGCTATACAAGCTTAATATAATAAGCCCTGATATGACAAAAAATGAAATAGAAAACCAACAACCTGATTTGTTTTCAAAACAATAAACGAAATACAAAAAAGGCGAAAATCAATTAACCACAACCTTTAAACTGATGCCTCCTGATTTCGGACAAAACGTGTTAAACGTGTATTTTGCCGCTAACACCCCCCTCCTCCCCCCCCCCCCCCCCAAAAAAAAAACACCTTAACCTTTGACAGTGATATTACCGAAAATAACATAAGGACAAATTATGAAAAAATATATATATTTTATATACAACTCCGGATGAGGTCAAGGACTTTACTAATTACAGGAAAGGGAAAGACAGTAAGTATGTTGTTGTCATAGGAGGAAGTTACTATCCATTCTGATCTTGTCATTTGTATTTGTTCTGTACTCAATATCTATAAAAAGTTATTTCGGGATGAACCTCTCTCCTTTTTTTACGATGTATGATTAGATTTCAATTGGTACATGTAGTAGAAGAATTTAAAAAATCGTTTTATACATGTTTATTGTATCAGAGATATTAATTTATTTTTACAAAATTGAAAAAAAATAGTGTTACGAATTTACATCGCATTAAAACATTTAACAACAACTTAAATCTATAAAAACGAATTTCAAAGTCTATAATATTAGTTTCATATTCAGATATAACGAATATAAATTGCACTCTCTTATGGCTTAGGCCGTTATCTATATATAGCTATTTCTTGCACGAAGAGGTAAATCGCGTATCACAATGATCCGTTATAGTTTACCATGCAACCAATTCAAGACAATTTCTGATAAAAAAAAAATCCTGAATGAACCTCAAGGTTGAAAAAATATTTCTTGTACTCAAAATTCTGACAAATTAAACATATAAGACCACAAATATATCTGTCTGTAATTAAGCATTGTATATACATTGTATAGCCTTTCAGATACATATTATTTCATTTTGTTTAAGAAGTTCCTTTGGTGCAAGCTTTGACCAAAAATATAACCTTTGCACTTAAGTAGCTTCAAAATCTTAACATCTTTATGATTATTGTTTTCGAATATATGTCCAGAATAAAATCTGTGTCATCTCCGTAGGAATGGAATGTGTACCATGGGCTTAGGCTTATTCAAAATTGTGTACTACTTTTTACAAGGTAGACTTTTAATGTGACGTCATAGAATTCAAATCTGTGCCCTTTTTGGTACACCTCAAATCTGATTAACCATTTGGCAATGAAGGTCAAGTGGAAGTTTATATCATCGTGTTATATAGAATATGATAATGATAAAACACTTTAGGTTACAGTAACATTTCGATTTGGACCCCAACAGTGAATCAAACACTGTTATAATTGGTCGTCTTTTTTCTTTTCTTTTCGTGTATGAAAGATCGTCTGGTCCAAAGGGCCAATATTAAGCTTTTCTCATTACCTGGGGTTGAAGTCATAAAACTTTGCTCAGTGCTCGGAAGACAAAAATCATGCTCGACACATGAAATCCAGCATTTTGATTGGTTGATTTTGGAGTATGAGTACAAAAAACTGACTCGAAAGTTTTATAACTTCAAGGTCTGCCGTCCATCGTCTGTCTTCCGTCGTGGTCGTTCATGAACTCTTAAAAAAATCATCTCTGAAGAAACAAATGGTCCAAATTTATCCAAACTTGACAACACTCATCATTAAGGTATCTATAGTTTAAAAATATGTCTGATGACCCTGCCTGCCAACCAAGATGCCGACATGGCTTAAAATAGAACATAGGTGCAAAAAGTAAATTTTGTCTTCTAATATTTAGAATATAAAAATAAGAAGTTGTGGTATGATTGCCAATGAGACAAATCTGAGCAAGAGACCAAATAACTCAAACATAATATAATGAATATGTAGACTGCTCTTTCACGTCCAAGCAAAACACTCGAACTGTAAAAGTATAAGGGCGTACACTATAGGCACGGCCACGCATTCTACTGCATCCACACAGCACGAGTGACAAATCCTACAGTAAATATAAAAAAAGATGATGTGGCTTAATTTTACCATTTTTCATCATGTTTGCCTATTATCTTAAAAAATATGATAGTTACAGAGAAACTTTCAATTGCAAACTGCCAAAGGTTTGATGACGTTTTCACTCTTTTTTTTTTCGTCTTTTGTCTTATATCATAAAATCTTAATTAAAAGATAAGAAAGAAACTTGAAAAACTTTGCTTTTATATGATAAAAATAGAAGCTTTAAATTTCAAAAATGATCAGCAAGGCAAGATTTTCGAATAAATTTAAGTAAGTAGATTGTCACTCTCTTTTTAGGGTGATTGCGCTCAAATGAGAGTATCCTTTGTAAGATATGAACAAGATAACATGTTGTTCGGTGGTTGTTGTGTGATGATGTGCTTCATAAGCTATAGTGATTCTCGTTTTTTATATACATTAGACCGTGTGGTCCTTTATAGCTTGCTTTTCGGTGTGAG
Source organism: Mytilus galloprovincialis (assembly GCA_037788925.1). Taxonomy (NCBI): domain Eukaryota; kingdom Metazoa; phylum Mollusca; class Bivalvia; order Mytilida; family Mytilidae; genus Mytilus; species Mytilus galloprovincialis. The sequence goes on along the minus strand of CM075333.1, from coordinate 84,994,847 downwards.
CCAAAGCTCCGTGTTGAACGTCATACTTTGACCTTAAATGGTTTAAATTTTACAAATTGTGACTTGGATGGAGATGTGTCTCATATAGATCTCTGATTTCGTTATACTACGGTATACTACATAAAATCAAAAGGGGATAAAAGTAAACAAATAATGATGGTTTAGTTAAAATAAGGTTATACTCTCCTTGTATTGCATCTATAATTACTAGTATACTCCTAGTAGAAATTTTTTTTTTATTTGTTTTCAAGCTAACAAGACAATAATAACGACAGCGTTTCCAAAATCAGTTGGATTTAGGGCTATCAAAGAAAGAAATATCAGACAAGAAAAAAGATATGTACGGCCTTTTATAGGTAACTATGCGGTATTGGATTTTTATTTGTTTTCAAGATAAAAAGTGCATTTTGGTTATTATCCACCGTATAAAGTCATCTTAATAAATGCATTTTTTTAAAGAATGGTCAAATACAAAAAGATAAGTATAGCTAACAAGATAATTGATGTTTCACGTATAGCTAACAAGATAATTGGTGTTTCACGAAGCGTGTTAATTATAAAACTATGAGATCAATATTCAAAATAATGAGATAAGTAAACACTGATTTGTTTAGTCAGACTATGAGAATAAAAAAATATAATACTTCAATGGCAAGATTTACTATAGAAATCCTTGGCTTTACATAGCAGTATAATGTTCTGTTGTGTGAAGTGTCACTAAAAAATTATGTAGAATGAATTAACAATCAATTCTTAGTGCAGTGGTTCTGATTTCAGAAATTATTTATAGGATACTGTGAAATTTATACGGAGCCCCGCTAGGGACATGCAAAGAAAAAAATATATATTGTACGCACAAAATAATGTATTATGCGCACAGCTTAAATATATTGTGCACACAATTTAAATAGTTTGTGCGCACAATTTAAATATATTGTGCGCACAACTTAAACATATTGTGCGCACAATATGATATACTGTTCGCACCAAACAAATATGATGTGCGCCCAAAATTAGGAAAACAGTTTTCACTTGACCATGACCTCATTTTATGGATCATTGAACAAGGTTAAGCGTTCGTGGTTTAGGCGAAATCTCAGATACCAAATGCAATAGTTTTTCTATATTTGGTTGTATGGAACTATTTTGATGTCTAAATGTCCACTTGACATAGTATAGTATGCTTATTATGATTTAAAATTTTCAAAAAGTTGTGTACAAATGTTTCAGGTCAAGTTATAGTTTAACATTGTCATTTCGGGGCATTTTATAGCTGACTATGCGGTATTGGCTTTGTTCATTGTTGAAGGCCGTACAGTGACCTATTAATTTCTGTGTCATTTGGTATCTTGTGGAGAGTTGTTTCATTGGCAATCGACTTCCTCGTTTTTTTATATGTAAAGTAGCTGATTTAAGGGTAAAGACAAGGAAAGCAAATTTAGTCTTAGCTATAATGGTTTACTTTTTTAAAATTGTTATTTGGATGGAGAGTTGTCTCATCGGCACTCACACCACATCTTCCTATATCTATTAGCTGCATGATTTGTTTTATTAGTTGTATTGGGCTTTGAACTAGCTGTTAATAAGTTCGAGTACTCTCAGAACTGTACTTATTGTCTTTTTGTTGTTGGGATATACAAGTACGCTGTCACGTCCACTCTGTGTAGTATTTATATTTGTATCCATCTGATGACTTAAGCCTCTTTCATTAATTTTTATAGTTCGTTCTTATGTTGTACTGTTACACCACTCTCCCAGGTTAAAAGGAGGGTTAGGGTCCCGCTAACATGTTTAACCCCGCGACATACTATATGTTTGTGCGTGTCCAAAGTCAGAAGCCTGTAATTCAGCTTTATGTGTTACATATTTGTTTTTCGTTGAATTGTTTTACATTGTCATTTCGGGGCCTTTTATAGCTGACTATGCGGTATGGGCTTTGTTCATTGTTGAAGGTCATACGGTGACCTATATTGTTAATTTTTGTGTCATTTTATCTCTTGTGAAGAGTTGTCTCATTGGCAATCATACCACATCTTCTTTTTATTAGTCAGCCTAGTATACGAACAAGGAAGACAGGCTCGATGTATGGACAAACAAGATAATCCTAGTGTATTCATTCATCCGTCCGCCACAAATCGCTTCCGCGCTTAAACTTTTAAACTTCTTTGGAAATGTAAAGCAACTAAGCATAATTATATACATCCACTTGAATCCTGGCTGGGGTACTAGGAAGAACCCCTTCAAGTGAAGGTCATGGTAAAAAAAAAAACTATAAGTTCAACTTAGTCGTGCACCATTGTGCATATGTACAAACCATTTCCGATCTCAAACTTCAAATCCACTTGGATTTTGGTAATGAAACTTGGCTAGATTATTACTTAAAGATTTTTCAAGTATACAAGGAAGAAAACCATACAGTGACCTACTGCTGTTGTCTGCTCTATGGTCGGGTTGTTGTCTCTTTGGCACATTCCCCATTTCCATTCTCAATTTTACTGAAAGTCAAGGATAGAAACTTAGTTTAACTCAGCCATCCCTGTGTATATTTTACAAAAAGTTGTTTCATCGCTCTAAACTTTAAAACCACTTGTATTTGGGGGCAAATTCGTGGCGAATCAGAAAACGATGGGAGTATATATGTTTGAATAGAATAAAACATTACAATTTATACTTGTTTACTGGAGATGTCCTGTATACTCTTTATTGTTTTTGCCACATTTGAAATATAATATGACGTTAACTTCAAATAATTTAAAACAGTCGACAATGGACAATAAAAATAACATATCTGACATATCTTACAACTTTGATGACCTTCTTCCTGTGTTACATAATATCAATTGTGTATAAGTGTTTCAGCTACCGTTAATTATGACGGTTATAGGATACTTGTCAAATATTTTGTATATTGCAGTTTACAGCAGATCAATTCAACTATATTAGTAGAAGGCATTGTTTCGAACGACTTGAAAATTTGTTTAATATATAGTGATATCGCAGAGAAGGGAATATCAGGCAACTAAAAGGGTATGCATTCTTTAAACCATATATTCATATGTAGTACTATACTAAATGCTTCAAGGTTTTGGGCATATTTAATGAAACAACTTCTAATGAAAAAAAGAAAAATCTTAAAAAAAAACATAAATATGAATGTAAAGCTTGGAGTATTTCGAATTTTGCTCTAATGCTAACATGAAATCAATTCTTGATAAAGTTTTGATAAAAAATAACAAATGAAATCCTCATTCTTCAAGAATTTAAATGATGCATGGTTTCTAATATACAGAAATCGAAACTTCAAATGTTGTAGAATATATGATTTCATTAAACACCCCTATAAATCTGGTTTTTCCATTTGAATTATTCACCTCATTGTTGCTTACAAACACATTTTTGTATATAAATGGGTTGCTTTGTACTGGCAAGTTCGTTCTCTTTTCTTTGATGGGTGACTTATTTCCGGCTTTTACATGTACTCCCTGATTAGAAACTATTTGAATGGAAACATCTGAAAAATATAAACTGTCATATAAGTCGGACATTGCATCTTCAAAACTTTTAATCAAAGTCTGGAATTTTAATATCGCTGTCATATAAGTTCGGTCATCATAACCTCTTGAATAATGTTCTACTTATACCACGAAGTGACCATTGTCATAAATTGACTACACTGTCACTGTGTTCTCTGTGTTTATTAAAAAAAAATGTTTGCTGATGTGGTTCATAAGTTTTTTAGTTTTTTTTATATAGATTAGACCGTACAGGACCGTAACTAGCCTCTTTTAAAGTTAGGCAAAATATTTTTGCCGAGCGGAGCGATGCGAAAAATTTTTGGCGAGGGGTCTGGGGGCCACTTAAGGCCCCCAGAAGCTCTGAGAAAAATAACGCAAAATCGTGCATTCTGAACGTTTCCCAGACTCTTTCTTGCATTGAAACGGCTTAATTAATTTTTAGATATTTTTTTCGACAATCAGGTCCCAAAGCAAAAACAAAGATTCATTGTAATTTAAGACTTTTAGGTATTAGAGACAACATTAAAAGACCGATATGTAGGATAAAGCAAAAATCGTAATTCTCATAATTATTAATACCGTATCTGTCTGTTCTTGTCTTGTATTGTGATTAGACTTTGGTGATTTTTTAGGCTTGTTGTCATATTGTATGACACATTTATTAGATTATCCAGTGTTTGTTGAAAACACACCTATATAGTCCTATATAGCCCTTTCGATCTTCCTAGGTTTTCTTCTCTGTTGTATGGAACAAAGTTACAAGATCTTTCAAATTCCCATTAAAGGGACCTTAAAGGACCCTATAGCTATAGATATCTGGGAAAATTTTCGGGGAAAAGCATCATCTAGAAAATTATGTATTGGATCTTCCTGATGTCTGGCGATCTTGGAGTTCCCCATTTTATTCATTCACAATTAAGATTACAATTTATAATAGTACGTACTGTCTGATAAATGACCAAACATCTTCCCTTTCCTGTGATGTATATAGATTTCCGGTACGGTTTCCTTTTCTCATACAACCAATTAAAAAAAAAGATTACTACAGTATCAAACGCATTAAGCGACTGAACAGACAGTGGAACTTACTTCAGCATTTAAGAAAGGTAAGATGGTTCTTAATTAATAATTATAGCCTGGAAATTAATCTCATATTTACAGTTGCGTAAAGTTTTCAATCTACAAATGTATAATTATAAAGATTTGAGAAAAAAAATACTACATGTACGAAATTTCTCATGTTTGCGTAGAGAAAATTGTCTTTACAAAATAGAAAATTTAAATAAATTGAGTAATTTTGCGACATCCTGAACGATACATGAGCTGCGTAGGATAGAAACCGACCTTATGCAAATCAACATATATACATATGTTAACATATTTTGGTTAAAAAAAAATACAACGTAAAGTCTGGTTCTGTTTGCAAGTTGAATTGTTAATCGAATGCTACAAAAAGGAACAAACTTCATCTTTGGTTTCATTGTATTTCATATGACATGCTTTTTTTACAAATTCGACTAGAAAAATTACTTTTATCCGAATAAGGACATTCTATTTGAATCTCATAGTTATTTTGTATAAACATAATCTGAAACTTGGTAAATAAAGAATTATTTACACAAAAATTGATTTTTTGGATCGTGAAAGATCACGTACCGCATTTTTGAAGATCGTGAAAAGGATCGTGAAAGATCTGATGCTACGAAGAGGTTCAAATTATTCTTCAATTATATCATAATTAATATTTGTTATTGGTATTGAGAAAAGCTAGATAGGTCAACATCCTCAATAGGTTGAGCATTTCAAAGTATTAATGTTTTCAGAAATGAAATGTAAAATAGTTGGATGATTGTAGGATGAAGCTTTTTATTGTCATGTGAAGTACTCGCTTATCACGAGTTATAGAATACCCACATTTTGTATATTGGATCCTATAAACTACATGTCCGTCAGACAGGATTCATCTGACCCCGAATTTGCCTCATTTCATGGATGAAGATTCATTTTGTGGTCAAGTCCGTATCGCTGATTCGTTCAGCCCTAGGATAACTGTCTGTTGTTATGATTGAAAGGTGTACATTTTCGACTTCTGCAAGGTTTCAAATAACATCTAACTCATTATCATGCAACATGTTCGTTTTATGTTGTTTAGCCTTTTGGATATATACCTGTATGCTATAGCGCCAAGGTATTTCGTGTATGGTGTACATGTCTGTCTGCATGTTTCATATATGACCATGATGACTTCAATTGTATTTGATATATTGCATGATAGTAAGATGTCTATATCTGGTTGTCGGTCAGGGTTGACATACTTTTGACCTTATGTTCCGAATTAATTGGCCAAGCATAACTTTTACATTTGTCAGTTTTTAAGGCACTGTAAGAATCGGAACACATTTATTTGGTATACAGAATATTTGTAGAGATCTGTATGGCATGGTATTCTTACCTTGAACTCTTTTTATGAACCATTGACAATCTTTATGGCATTTGACACTTCTAGTAAAACCCTTGTTATTATAGACGTTCAACAAATATACTATCATAAGTAAAGCAGACGAGACATTACAGCATTTGCGCTCTGGTATTCTATAGTCTGTAGTATATAGTTAAATCAATCCACATCTGCGTTGTATACGAAGAACTTAAGAAAGTACTGTTGCACAAAATGTTGGTTATCGTTCAATCTCAAATTACTAATGAAAGATGCTGTTTTGCTGTATTTTTTTGTTTGATGGATATCATTTTGGTTTAAACGTTGCATATTCATATTATTGGCTAAATAGTGTCGGTCTGCCTGAATTGCACTTGACCGATTCTCAGAGCTGAATCTTTCACACTTATTTAGACACGTTTTTAGTTGTTGTTTTTTTTTTTACTTTCGAGGTAAAGTGTTGAATAGAAAAAATAATAGTTTTAATGTTCATCCTTATCAAAATAGTTACAGGCTTCAACCAGTTGCAGGTTTATCAAATGGTAAAAGAAATACAGATTTCTGATTACTAGTATTAAGTCTGGTCACGCATTATCTTTCACGATCAAAATAATGCGTTGCCTGATCTTTCACGATCAAGTTTGATAGAAATTCAACAAATTCAAGGTTTTCATATACAAATTAATGCTTTTAAGGGAAGAACATACTTTAATGTTGCTGTACAATCAGATACACCAAAGATCAAATTTCAAATATAACGTAATAAACTGAAATATGACCATTATAGGTACATAAAGCGTGTTATTTGTAATTAACTTCATAGACATGCATTGCGCCTTTTGTGTTTTTTCATAAAGTACTGCATATTTTCTTTATCTTATTTCACAGTTATGATGACGAAGTTAAACCATTTTGACAGACATAATTTTTGGTCGGATTTGTTCCGCGTTTTGAAAATTAAGCGATTTTTTCAGAGATTCTGAACTAGAATTTACATGAAATGTCTTTCACGATCCGTTACCAGAGCTTTCACGATCGTCTATCAATACTTGACCGCCGTTATATATTCTTTCACGATCATTTCTCTCTTTAACCGAATGACACCCGTGGTGTTGGTGATAAGGTCTCAACAGCGAGAGTTCGAGTCCTTCCAAGAAAACGGTACAGAAATGACAAATTACCGTTCTAACGTTTATATGGTGTTAATATAAAGTCTAAGACATATATAGGAATAATTTGAATCAAATCAAATTAAATATGTTATTGTCGTTTAAACATTATAAATAGTATAACAATGAGAATTGAAATTGTAACTTAAAATTTATATTTTATTTAGGTTGTGTACATGTATTTTTCATAAACTGCTGTCTGATCGAATACCTGACTTTTGCATTTTGACTTTTGTAACGGAATAAAATTCAAAAGTTTTCACTCATACAATTAAATTTCAATATCATAGTTTGTATACTGCTTTATAGTGTTGTTTCTATCGTCAGATTTTACTATCCGCTCTTAAACTATTTCAATAAAAAAAATGTCTTTTGTTGACTATATGTTGCCCTCTAATTATCTGTGTGTTATGATTGTCATTGGGGTGCTAACTTATTGACACTTGTCACACACACCAACATAGAGTCTTTTTATTCACGTCATCTTCTTTTGTAATCTTAAAATCCAAAGAATCTAAAATATATATTGTGTGGCCTTAATTCAAAATATGTCTGCTATGTGTTAATACGTAAAATATGTATCTTTGATTAAAATCTTTAAAGTTGAGCGACTTCAACTTTTGTTTCTTTTCATATATCTGATACGTAGTTAGAAGCACTGAGTATATGTATAAACCAATTTACGGGTTAAGTATGTACATGTGACCTTACTTCCGTTAAAAGTAGTCCAGGTTTTTATTGTATATATGATTTACATAGTATGGCATGTGTATAGAGATGAAGTGGATGCTTCAATTTAATGTCCACAATAAAGATGTATCATTAGAATAAGTTATTAATGGCCATAAAAGGACTATCTTCTACCACACCGCAAGTGTTTCTTCTGTCTTAATTCTAGTACTACAGACACCGACTGCTTAATTTCAAAGTCTGACTGTGTGTTGTACAGTTAGAACTTAAAATTAAAAATTTCATGCACTTTTGAGGAACATATAAACTTCCTACAGCTAAGAAATAAAAAAGGAACTAAGTGAATTCTTAAAATATGCCTTTCAATTCCGTGAAATGAGGAGGAAGGAATTAAATATGAGGATACAAGAGTACTTTACTGTCTATGAAACATTCAGCCTCCTTGAGACTTTTACTTCCGGACTAGTTCAAGTGGTAAACAGAAACACAATTTGAAGTAAGGAAGAAATTATTAAAGATTAGGATATAAATCTTGTATGTTGAAAGTTGTTTAAAAATACAGCTCTATAGAAGGTAAGACAAGTTGGTGATGTTTCTTGAACTTTTATTTTAATTAAACAACAGATATGTTGCTTAGTCTTTAGTTTCTGTTTGTGTCTTGTGTACTATTATTTATCTTTTTTGGCCATGGCGATGTCAGTTTAATTTTTTATCTACGAATTTGAGTGTCCCTCTGGTATCATTCGCCTCTCTTTTACAAGATTTCGTATATTTTATCATTATCTTTATAGAAAAATGTTGTTTGAAATCCTGCTTGGAGTTGTGACAATCACCATCTTCATATTATACGGTTACATCACGAAAGAAAATCTGAAAAATCTGCCACCTGGACCGAAAGGGGTATTTTGGTTCGGATTAAAGATAGATATTCCGAACATGCATTTAGACTTTACTAAATGGTGGAAAGCTTTCGGAGATGTATTTGAAGTGAAAATATTAGGCAGAAGAATATTAGTATTGAATAGTCCAGAAACTATCCGAAAAGCCTTCGATTCTGAGGAGTACAAAACCCAACTGAACCATAGACCGCCAAATTTCATTGGCTACAAGATCTGTAACCAATATAAGTGTGTTCTGCTACGAAAATATGACGCTACATTCATAGCTATGAAGAAAGAAATGATTCACTCTATGGATACCCATGGGTTTCAGTCAGCGCATTTCCGGTCACTTGCGGCAGACATGATGAATGATGTTGTGAAAGATTTCACTGACTTGAACGGGCGACCTATTGACCCCATGAATGTTCTTCACCCGTCATTCTGTAAAATGATAGGAACCTTGGTGGGTATACAACAAAATATGTTATATAATTATTTGCTAGTCTACGTCGTATTAAGAACTTGTAAACGAAGTTTAGATAATTAACCACCTGCAAGGATATACTCATTAATCTACATTTAAACTTTTTGAAGTGGTATTCCTTCGTAAGCTGATTAATAAGTTTGACGTATGAATAACCTTGTACAGGTACCATATGACAAGTCCAGGGGCGGATCCGGCCATTTTTAAAGGGGTTCTCATGATAAAAGGGGAGGGTGTCCAACTATATCATTTAATAAAAATGGGTTCAAACTCCCGGATTCACCCCACCTCGGGATACGCCACGGAAGTCTGCATTCCTACATGTTATGGATCGACATTTAAACTCACTATTTCTTGTATATATTGTATGAGAAAAAATATATTAACATACCGATCTCTAAGGTAAATTCAAAGGGGACGATGACATAATATCTTGACAAATCGAAACGCTCGAATATGTCAACCAAATTTAGGAACAACTGTAATATTCCTGAATAAATACAGGCATTTCCGAAGAAAAGAATGTGTTAAACCTAGTTTATATCTATCTGAACCTCCCACTTGTACAACAGCTTTAATGTAACAACATTCATGTAAATTTATAATTTTCCGACTACATGCAACATTGTCATCCTTAACGATATTAAACGATGACCTGCACAAATATACCAATTTTCAGCAACAGTTTTTTTTTTTTATCTTAAAAAAAAAAAATGAAAAAAATAGTACAGACATGTGACCAACAAAATATGTTACATGCAAAGCTCTAAATCGCCCTTTTATAGAAAGAGGTTTGCATATAAGTCTAACGGAAATCAAAGATCTGCAATCAACAATAAATTCCCCAAACACCAAAACCGTAACAATATATGACAATATACAGCCACTGACTAGGTATTACCATAGGACATGCAACGGGTTTAACTAGTTCAAAATCATTACTGAAGATTCAACCAAAATGTTCATTGGAACATTCACCAATAAATACCATTTGACGAAAATCAGTAAAACTTTACATGTAATGTCTATTACAGTCGGTGTCCATTCGTTTCTGTGTTTGAGATTTTTATTTTGCAATTTGATTAGGGACTGTCCGTTTTGAACTTTCCTCGGAGTTCAGTATTTTTGGTACTTTATTTTTTATTCTTTTTTTTTATATAGTTTGCAGGTTCCTGTTCACACAGACTACAACAACATGTTGCTGACTTTGACAATCATGGAGATCAAATGATCAAACCACAGATTCATGGAGTGTACAAAAAGTTTCCATGGATACGATGGATTCCCTTCCAGTTTTACAAACGTCTTTATAAGCTTGTGCAAAAAATTAAAAAAGATTTACAAAAAGAACTGCTATTTGATTTGAGGGTAAGCAAGAAGGTTGACTATTTAATTGAAAAGTCACATGTGAGTGAATGCCAAAATCAATAAACTAGTCTAGGATATTTGTTCAAGGGAAGACAACTCGAAAGTTTTAAAGGTCTAAACATCCATTCATGTTGGCTTCATTAAAAATCTTCCTCTAGGTACATACTCTTTTTAAAGTACTCTTGAACAGTTATATATACGTAAACCTAGTAAGGGTTAATAATGAAAATTGTAACTTGCATCCTATCAATAAAAAAGCGAAAAAAGCCGTCCATGAAGGAATATATATGATAATTTTATCAGTTTATCGTAAAAGGGGGTTTAATAAACACGATATAACGTAGTATGTACACGAGATAAGGCAAACGATAGATACACACACGATACACATGTAAGTTGATCAAGATACCGGTGTATATACATGAAACAACAGATATATTGGTAGATCTAATGAGAAAACGATGAATGTTCAGTGGCGGATCCAGGGGGGGGGGGTTCCGGGGGTGCGCACCCCCCCCTTTATTTTTGCCGATCAATGCATTTGTATCGGGACATATGTTTTGCACCCCCCCCCCTTTTGCCCTGGGTGCCCTGGGTTAGCACCCCCCCTTTCGAAAATTCCTGCATCCGCCTCTGATGTTCACGATATAACGATGGATATGAACGCGATAAAGATATATGTACACGAAATAACGATACATGAACACGAAATAACGATTAAGAACATGAGATTACGATGGATGTTAACGCTTAAAGATAGATTAACACGAGATAAAAGATAGATGAACACGAGATAACAAATTATGAATGTTCACGATATAACGATGGATGTATAAGCGTTAAAGATAAATATTTACGAGATAACGATGGGTAAACACGAAATGGCGATGAATTTTCACGTGATAAGGATGGGCATGATAGTTGAACACGAAATAGCGATGAATGTTCATGAAATAACGATATATGTACTATTATACGAGATAAGTGAATGTATACAAGATAACAATGAATGCAAACGAGATAACGAAGAATGGACACGATATAACGAAGAATGAACACGATATAACGATGGATGAACACGCAATAATGATGGATGAACACGAGATGACAAAGAATGTACACGAGATTACGGTGGATGTTCATGATATAAAAATCGAAAATAATACTTAAAAAAAAGATTGATTTTAATCTGTTACTTTGTATGCTTATTTGTTCTGCGGCTCTTTGTTTTCAAAACTCTGAAAATCAAATGGTCGTCCCCTTAGCACATGCATCAATTTATTCACAAGTTGTCATAGCATTGTTCTGAATAGAGACTTAACTCAAATAATATAATTTTATTTTTTCCATCTTGCAGAACACTTATAACACTAAAGACATCAAATGTATGGTTCATCAGCTATTCAGATCACAGGATCTTCAGACCTTAGAAAAGGGGAAGCCTTGGCTTACTGATGATCATATTCATGGAATCGCCATGGATTTAATAAACACATGTAAGTTGATCAATGAACAATTTAGTTTTTTTTATGTTTACAATTGAATAATTGTTACTTTTAGAATGGAAATGGGGAATGTGTCAAAGAGACAACAACTCGACCAAAGAGCAGTATATATTACAGGTTACAAATGTGTCGAGTACATTGTGTTCTCACGGTCTCGATTGTAAAATTTTGTTAAAGTAATATTGTCTTCAACATCGACGTGTAGGGCTTAATGGCACCCTATATAAGTATCCGTAATTTTAATGAGTTAATAACTAGGTATTGTGTAATTTTTTTCGTTTGTCGTATGGATATTGTTCATATTATACCATCGGTGGTTATAAGCTTTGGGATAAACCATTGTTCTCTCTCTCTCTGTCGTGGACTGGTATCATCAAAAACGTATAGACCCTTTTACCTTAATAATGTACTAAGGTGTCTGAGTGTACGTGTTTCACAACTGGATGTATTCGATGATGTTGTCGTTTGCAGTAGTACAAACAAAGTGTATTGCCGGCTCCTATCTTCATAGTTCACTCAACATATATCATTATTTTGTTTGCATTAATTGGTTTTTAAGAACTCTGAGTGAAATCTTTATCAGCCAATCGTTATTGCAAGGAATGGTTTTACAATTTTGCAATTTATTACAGCAATTTTAACCACAAAGGCTGTCATGTCGGGATTCATATTTCTAATGCTTCATTTTCCCGAGATGCAGCAGAAAATTCAAGACGAGATTGACGAAGTGATTGGACAAGATCGTCAACCGGAAGTGGATGATAGAAAGAACACGCCATATATTCAAGCCTGTATATATGAATGCCTTCGGTATCAGTCTCATTTGCCTCTTACGGCGCCTCACTTTAACAGAAAGAAAGTTGATATATTTAAGTACACAGTTCCACCTAAAACCATTGTAAGTTTATAGATGACATTGATCTTATTATTATAGAATATATATGTTTTCGAACAATTTAGCCTAGTAATAACAGTGACTGTGTAATGTCTTGAGAAACAGCAAGTTCATTAAAATACCAACTTACAATCATTATTTATTAATCATAATAAAGATAGATATTATTTATTATTATATATCTTAGGCTTTCAGATAATCGGATAATTTGAGCGTTCCTGAGGGGAAAAATCAAATAAAAGCGCTTCGGAAGCATGCAATGATAAAGTGTTGTTTTCATTTTTTATAAATAATAAATATTCAGGGCCAAGTTCAATATACACTTTATCCTCGAAAACATATTACTAACGACTAAATTTCGTTTCATTTATTTTAAAATTAGATATTTGGAAATCTGTTTGCCTGTCATCACGACGAGAAATTATGGGACGATCCATGGACATTCAAACCAGAGCGATATCTGACAGACGATGGCCAACTCATTGACAAAAATCATCCAAACATGAAAAAGTTAGTAACGTTTAAGTGCAATTTATAGGATAATAATTTGTATGTTTTTCTTCTTTTTCTCGGAACGGGGACATCAGTAGCCTAGTGGTAGTCATACCACTGTATTATTGCCTAGACTTGTAATGCTATAAGGTTGTTCGAGTTCGAATTTTTCTACTGAATGTCGGTGGTCCTATGCCAATTTAAATTGATGACCACGTGATAGCACAACAAAGTGGCGTTAAACACTAATAAATCAACCAATCAATCAATCTTTCTGGACGTATACTAAAAAAGTAATCACACAGGTCTGTCTTTTAATGGTTTTATTTAGAAAACTTCAGTCCGTCGTTAATTTCTATTTTTCAAGAAGATTTGAATGGTTTTACACCAATTTTAAATATTGGGAACCTTTATAGCTTGCTGTTCGGTGTGAGCCTCGGTTCTGTTTTGGAGACCGTACTTTAACCTATAATAGTTTACTTTTATTAATTGTGACTTGGATGGAGAGTTGTCCCATTGGCACTCATACCACATCTTTTTATATCTATAAACAAGTTGTTAATAAAGATTTTTTTTACTCTGGCTTCATCCACCAATAAAGACTGACCGTCATGATATAAAAAATATTGCTGAAAGTATAGCATTAGACACCAACAACTTATCATCAATCAATCATATTGACATATACTCTATGTTAACCACACTTAAAAGTTGTACAATATTTTTTTTTCATTTTAGCTTAATTGCTTTTGGAGTCGGAGAGAGAATGTGTGTTGGATATGAAATGGCGCTTAATCGAATGTTCCTGTATACCACATACATATTGCAAAAATTCTCTTTCATTGTTCCGAATGGATCACAGCTAAAGTCACATGACCCACGCAAAATGGTTTCCGCATCACCAGTTCTGCTGCCACCGCCCTATATGTGTCGGGTTGTGAAAAGGAAGGAGATGGGAAAAGATGAAGCTGAATAAAAGTCGAATGGATTAACAAACATAGCTTTTGTGTTTACAGTATACATAAGTTTTCCCGCCGTTTTTGGAAATTTATGTAGTACGACAGTTGCAACAACACATTATGGTTTGAACAATGAGAAAACGGTCGTTTCCGTATTAATGATCGTCTGCATTGTAGAATGTTCGTTTTGCTTACACAAAATGTTACGCAAGTTTTTGCAAGTGCAATTCTAAAAATATAACTGTTTAACCGAGATAGATTTTAAATTAACATCTGCTTGTCAGCCATTGCTTAAAGCATCTGTTATGAAAGTGCATGTGTTTTAGCGTTTAGTGTAAATATACAGAAGATACTGTTTTAAATTGTTTTGTAAATATTGTTAATTTATGTTGTCATGTAAATTAAATGTAAATTGTGTTTGTTCTTTTAAGAATTGAAATATATTTTGATTACCGTATGCAGGTTTAAAAGTATCGACAGAAAATTTTCGATAAGAGGGAAACATGGGAAAACGAAGCCAACAATTATGTACCCCACATACCAATTATGTATCATACAAACGAATCGTATTTTGTCGATGTAACCAAGATTAAATTCCCACTGTGTTCACTCCCTCATTTATCTGGCTTTTTTTATATATATACATGTATAACCATTTAACTGGCTTTGAAATAATTAGGGATGATCCCCCGATTACGATGATCTCATTGTTCCGACACCATAGGTAAATCAAATTTATTTCATAGAATCGGTGTTTATGTGACGTGGTAACGAATACTGAACTAATAAGTCTGTCACCCCAATGGTTGAATTGGCATAGGCGTATCCAGGGGGACCGGACCCCTCTTTGGGGGGAAACATTTTGGTTGGTTTTATACAGAAGGGGGCGGTGCTTGAAGACCGGTCTGATTATACGTCCAGGAAGATTGATTGATTAGTTGATTTATAGGGAATCACTTAAGCATGACTGGAACGGATCCCCTCTAAGGGCAGTCAGTCCCCCCCTTTTTCCCCTTTTTGAAAATTTCTGGATCTTCAACTGATTCAGTATAGAAATATAGTTAGACATAGTATTCTCCCTTCCTTTGCATACCCACGAGGCCTATATATGCGATCAAAGAAGTTCAAGCACTCCGACCCAGGGGCGGATTCAGCCATTTCAAAAGGGAAAAGGGGTGGTCACAACCATATGTACTTTTTCAAATGCATTGGTCGCTCGAAAAAAGAGCTTTCACCCCCCCCCCCCCCCCCTCCCCCCCCTTTTCCTCTGGATCCGCCACTGTGAGCTGCGTAATGCCAATTCTGAATTAATTCAAGACAAAACTGTCACCTTTCTGTCGGACACAGCTGTTGTCTTTGGTTCATTTGTGCTAGTAAGGGTTTACTGTAAATGAAATGTAGAAACAGCTTCAAATTATTCGGAATAGTTTCATATACGTAAAGTTTCCTGTTAATTGATACTTGTTCCCTTCCGCTGCGTCATTACAATCTCTAGGACTAGTTATTATACGTTATGTTCGTTCAGTTGATAGGATAAGTGTTTTCCTGTATTTGCAAGTGGCTTTGAACTTCCGTATACAGAAATTAACCTTAGAGTTTTAACTTTATTTTTGCTTTCTTTTTCCTATTTTTTTTTTTTTTTTTTTCTTCTGAAAATAAGACACGTGAAAACTAACAGCATATTTAATGTACAAAATTATGAACGAAAAACAATTACAGCTAGCTGTGTGTCACAAAGCAACAAACGACAACAACTGAATTACAGGCTCCAGTTTATGTTATAAAGAAGACTGTTGTTTTTATGTATTTTAACCCTTCCTGGACCCGTTTTTTTTTTTTTTTTAAATAATCACCGTGATGATTAGTGAAGTAAAAAGATTATAACCTTTTCCAGCTCTTCGGGTGAATGAACAGGTGTTAGGGAAAATAAACATCTTTTAATTAAAATACTAGAAGTTCCAGCTTCAAGAAATGTTGCTTACGTTGTTAACACAGGCAAAATTTGCTTACATATATGAAATGTTTTTGAAAAATTTCACGTGAGATTCATCTCAAACGAGCATATACATGAAACTCACGTATAAATGTTCATGTGAATTGCACTTAAACTTAAATTGAGATTCATATGAATCTCACGTGATTGTTTTACATGTCTTTCACGTAAACTTTCAAAACAAAAAATAATTTTGATGTTTGCTTTGATATGATCCAGAGATGTATAAATGAAGTAGAAAATTATTAAATAAACAAATTCTTACATAGTTACTCGTGGATTTTCGGATTATCCAATCTCTTTAAATGAATTAACGAATGTTGTAAAGACCGAGCCTGCGCGATAGTTTTTACTATCGAGATTCGATAAATCTGATAATCGAGATTCGATAAATCCGATAATCAAGATTCGATAAACCCGATAATCGAGATCCGATAAATCCGATCAACAAATTTGCCAATTTAAGAAATCAATGTATATCATGTGAATTACTCAACAGGATAAATATATTTGGTGTATTTCAGAATTGCAAGATCTTAGTTGTCTTTAAGATTGTGTTCTGCAGACTATAACCTCATTTTATGGATAAGTGAGCAAGGTTTAGTTTTTGTGATCAAGTCTGTATCTCCGATACTATAATAACCATTAATCAACTATATTTGGTGTAGTTTAACCGTGTTCCAGGGCTCGTATATGATGTGTTTTCTCATTTTCATGGTTCAAGTATCAACGATTATTTTTAAGTTAATATATTCCTTACGGAAAACGCTTCTAACATCATTCAGTTGCAAAGAATTCTATATGGAAGCGAGATTATTTTAACAAGATTTCCCATTGTCTTATGCTTCTAGGAAATACAGTTCAACCGTTAAATTTCGTTCTTGTTCTTTGTTGCTTATACACATAAACTTGACTGGTGCAGATTTCTGCAAATTGTGTTATTGTGATTTTAAATGGTCGGTTACGCGGAGGGATCAAGGAGGGGTGGGACTAATGGATTGTTGTTATATCATCCCTGCCCTATGGAATAATAAACCTTTATATTTGTCGCGCATATAACCTGTGTACTTAAATCTATATACCACACGATTTAAGATTATTAGTACACACTATGCTCTTTTTCAACATTGCTTCTATAGATTACAAAATATGTACATCATTCTTGCCAAGTTTGATTAAAACATATAGAACGAGCAGTTTCACAGTTGAAATGAAAATTAGCAGTTAACGGACGAAGAAGGACACAAAGTGATATGGCAATAACTCAAATTACTCTGTGAGTCATGCAAGCTAAAACCCCATATTTATCCCAAATATCCGATAGTAATCTGCTTATTTGGTTCATGTCAAACGATACATAGGCGGATCCAGGGGGGGGGGCCTGGGGGGCCCGGCCCCCCCTTTCGTGGGAAAAATTTGGTTGATTATATAGGGAATCATTGAAGCATGACTGGAGCGGCCCCCCTAAAGTCAGTCTTTTCTTTTCTGGGCAGTCAGAGTTATCCTTCGTTCCATATATACAATGTAGGCAACTGACTCTCCTCGTAAAATTAAAAGAAAAAATACATTTGTATCTGTATTTTTACTGTATTTCATTTTTCATTTACATGTTGTACTGTTAAATCAATCATCCTTAATCAGAACGAGAGTTGTATGTGTGAGTGTATACGAGTGGGAGTGAAAGGCTTTTTATTTTTACTTTATGTGATTACATGTTTGTTATGAGCCCTATGATTAGGAAATAACATATCTTTATCTTTATCTTTAAAACGGTTTAGAATGAAATTCAAAACAGTGTGGCTGTGGCCCTTGATTGACACATTAAATTCATCCATTGACTGGGACAATTTACGTGAACGTTTGTCTGAAACGACCACTGTTCACGACGTACCTACGATAGACATTTATACTGTGGGGTCACCAAATGTTTCTTAACGCCTTTAATTATAAAATAATTCGAAAAATTAATCAGGAATAACCTTTATGTTTTGATTTATATAATTGATATAAATCAAAACATCGTGTTATTTCTGATTAATTTTTCGAATTACTTTATTAAGGTGTTGAGAACCTTTGGTGACCTCATAGTTTAAGTGTCTTTAAAAAGTACATAGTGAGCAGTGGTCGTTACATACAAACGTTCACCTAAATTGTCCCAGTCAATGGATGAATTTAATGTGTCAATCAATGGCCACAGCCACACTGTTTTGAATTTCATTCTAACAGATGTAAACAGTCTACTTTCAATGAACATAGATAAAAATCCGACTAGAAAAAAATGATTTATTTCAATGCATGGGACTATGAACTACTTGCAACAGAGTCTCTATTAATGACAAAATGTACACAATGCTATTATGGCGTATTCACGAACAAAAATGCAAACTTTTGTACAACTATATATATATATATATATATACATAAAAACAAACAATTACATCATTTAAACAATTATCAAACATATTGTAAAAATCTCAAGGTGCTTGACAGAAATTGCACAGCTTAAGTTTCTTAAGTTCACGCCATGGAAATTTTGTAGTAGTACATATAAGAATTTATAAGTTAGAGCTAAATTATGCAATGCTTTATAAGCCTTTTACGATATAGGACTATCAGTATATAGAAATGCACGTATTCATATTCCTAAAATTTTTACTTTATATATTACTGAAATGATACGAAAAGTTAGATATATACAAATATAAGTTTGAAAGTAAAAACAAAATTTGCAACGATTTAAAATATCAATATCTCTATAAGTTTCTGATCTGTTCTTGACCCTCATACTTCATAAATTGAGCACTTTAAGTCAATAAAACCACAAGCCCGACAGCTTTGACGCAGTGTACAATACATCTATTATTTGGAATGAAACAACAGTTTATTTTTTTTTCACCAATGACCATTCATATTTATTAAAACGCATAAGACAAACACGATCACATTGTCTGTGGAATTCTATCTAAATGTCTTGTGTTAAGACCTGGGTTTACGATAAATATGAATTCGCTGTTTCAATTCTTATCAGACATCTCTTTGTCTTCTTTGCGAATCTGCGAAACCAGAATAAACGATGTAGCAGCAGCGATAATCTGAAATATTACAAAAATAAATAAGTTAAAATAATCATAGCCCATTATAAAGATAACTTTGAATGTTATACGGAATACGAAATAAATGTCTGTTTAAAACTAACATCTTGCAAGAACTAAAATCATAGGCCATCATACATCCTTTAACCATAGGAAAAGCTCATTCTTTACGGGCTGTTATTAAGAGCCCCGACATTACAAATATAAAACAATTAAAACGAGAAAACTAACGGCCTGATTTATAATAAAATAAAGGTTTACGAAAAATATGACAGTCAGACATGAACCAGCGAAAACCACTGTACTACAAGCTTCTGACATATAACGAATGTGGCGGGGTTAAACTTGTCTGGGATCTAGGGCAGTAATGTAACAGCACAACTGAAGAAGTCACTGTAAAAACTAGTTGCATAACTAACACAAAAACAATAGACACAAATCATTGAAATAAGAGTACCCGCAGTAACTAAAAGCTAATCAAAAGCCAATTACAAATTATAAATAAAGCATGTACTCAAAGTCTTAATTATTTAGATTTAGCCACTTTTTAACAAGGTGAATGCGAAATTGATATTCGATGACCATAACTATGTGTGCAATCCGAATGGATAGGAGATGATATATGACATGATACATACGTCACTGTCAAAATTTTATAAATCATCATTAATCCATATTTGTTTTCGTAATACAAATCCGTCAATTTTAATGCATCAGTTTTAACATGTTAACATGAACATTATGCAATGTTATGCATAATTTTAACAACTTTTCCATTACTGAACTTCGTATGGCGAATTATATCTATGAACTCTTAGTCGGTGTTGAAAGGTTCGCTATGATTTTGAGAAGGAGCACACTATCAAAACCGTTAGCTATGTGCAGGGTATAATCTTTATGTCTTTGTTGGAGACCTGAGACTTCGAGATGGAGAACTCAAGCCTTACTCTAGGTGCTGTCGACCGTTTGTAGGTTTTTAATCTTTGGTCTCATACATAAAACCCCAAAATCACTTTTGATGTGGTTAGATATTAGAAGATGTGGTTTGATTGCAATTGATACAACTCTCCATCCAAACCACAGTTTGTAAAAATGAACAATATAAGGTGAAAGTGTATATCAAACTCGAAAAAGATGAAAGTCAGTAAACACAATACTAACCTGTACAATAAGAATTAGTATACAAATGGCGATAAAGGCACTTGTGTATTGGTCCAACAGTTGATTCAATATGTCATAACAACCCTAAAATAAAATAAAACACGTCAAATATTGGAGAATATGTTTTGGGAAAATAGGGGGGGGGGGGAATGTGCAATTAAACCAGTACATAAAAAGTATTATTGATATATCAAACTTTGAAATGTTGATTAACTCTTCAATATTTGTAAAAGGTTTGAACTTTTTAAATACATTTTGGGTTCAAGAATCAATAAAGAGACATTAATTGTCTAAATGCGTATCTGAAGCAGTACAATTGGCAGCGTTTAGGTTATTACTTAAACCAAAAAGAACAGGATTGTTTTTACTTCTACTTATCCTATAGAAATCTAAAATTGTAGATACCATAGAATAAGATATAAGAAGATGTGGTATGAAAGCCTATGAGACACCTCTCCATCCATGCTTTCTAACTTTCTAACATACACTATACATGCACTTACATGTGTCAACCATTGTACTACATAATTATTGCAAGTCAGTTTGAATTTTTCTTGAGAAACTCTGACAATTTTGCGTATAGAGCCAAACATCATTTCATTAAAAAATAATACATAAATCATATTTTAATAGTCTTACCCTATCGACATAGCTCGTAGCAGGATTGACGGCCAATGTACAAGGTTGAACGAAAGCTGTGGTAGCGCTGTCTGGTGTGGCTCCTTTACAACAAAAAGTTGGGACCACCCGTGGACCTCTTGTTGGTGTAGTCCACCATAAGGTTGAAATAAAATCGTTGACTTGGATTTGTTGATTTACACCACAACATTGGAACTAAAAAACAAATGTGTGTCTATTTAAATATATTACTCACATCTGGTTTTATTTCAAAACTTTACAAGGTAGTACTAGTACATTTTTCATTTGTATGAAATATAAGTATTGAATATATACAAAAGATTATAGAAAATCAAGAAAATGTTTCAGAAACAGAAATATAGATCAGAAAAAAATAATTTACAAACGACTGGAGCAAGGGATCATTCGCATGAAATGACTTTCAATATAAAATAAATGTGAAACATATTAGTCACTTCATATATATATATATCCGAAGCAATGCAAAGGTGTTTGTCATAATGTGGAATTATTCAAGAAACATAGTTATAATCATTTTCTTGAAAATTATATGCAAGTCAAATAATTTGTTTTTCTCTAACAAAACTATATCAAATATTGTCATTTATTACCCTTTGTATATTTTAGTGATTGAATTGTTGTATATACTAGTAATATATATTGTAATTTAATGTATCAATGTTAACTGTATGCATGTATTTTGTTTGAGGGCCTCAATGAAAATTAGAATTTTTCTAATTGAGTTACCCTCTTTAAATAAAGAATTTATTATTATTATTATTATTATTATTATGACTGTTACAAATTAATTTAGTGAAGGTTGTCTAAGCCGCCAACCACTCGATGGTCTATTGTAACAAATCAGTGCAAAAACAAATAGAACAACAAATAACATAACGTGCACTATACCATATAACAACTTACTGTGAGAAAGAGGAAGTTCCAAGCTGTTGTGAGAATACTCCCAAAGTCACCTTCATAGTTTTGTATCAACTGTAACATCTTCTGCCTTAAGTTTCCTTGGAACTGTTGAAATAAATTATAACATTGGTTACAAATGTAATAGCAAAATTTTTAGTTGTTATAGTAAAATTATGAATTGCCAAAGACAAAATTTTAATATAACACAAATATAGAATACCAGACACCTTTCAGATTCAAGATGACAGTACTTGAACAAAGATTTTGTTATCAACAATCTGACCATTTAAACTAAAATTTGCAATAATGAGTACGTTAATATGTGCTTAAATGCATTATTGTTTCTTTAAATCTAGGAACATATCTATCGCAAAATAATTCCAAAATATTTGTATAATCAGAAACCGTTCAGTCTTTTTAACTGTCATTTTGTCTGCATTCTAATCATTGCTACGTTAGGAGGAAATGATAGTTGTCATGTATACTTACTTCTTGTTTTATTTGGAAAGAAACTCCCAGCACAGTAACTTCCAAAACTAATAGGACAATAATAATCACGCCATACTGAAACGAAATATGCATATTTAGTATCAGAAGTATACACTATAAGAAGAAAAGCGCAACAGTTTCAATTTTTCAATTATTCAGAGAATATTATAATTTCACAATTAATTTTAAAATATTGTATTAATTTTCATCATATGTGTTTATATATATACATTTCAATCTTTATTGAATTTTAATCATTTGAAGAAAGAATGCCATTTTAACTATAGACAACCTTGCATATCGACAAATTATTCATATAATATTTATCACTTTACTTAAATATTGTACCATCGCTTGGTATAACTTCTATTATGATAGCACACTGACGATGAGTTTGTATATTTAATATCAACTACGCCTACATGCAGTAAAATTTGACTTGGTCTAACATACTAGACAATAGTCCTATTCAGGATCATTAGATAAGACTTACGATTATGAGTAACACTACCAGTCTTTTACAAGCTCCAACAATGCCCATCAGAGACACAACTATGGAAAAAATCCCAGTTGCTATGACCATTCCAGCTACTGCTCGAAGTAAGAATCCCATCCGGGTATTTCCTATTTCTATATTGTCTAGCAAAGGGAGATAAGATTGTAGATATTCTCCTCCTTTCGCTTGGACTGCAATACCTGCCGCCATCAACGCTATTCCAAAAATCTAAAACGCAATTTAAAAATCCATAGTTAAAAAAGTACATAATTTGTATACCAGATATTCTTTTCTTCTATAATACACTCATCAGTCAAACAAACAAAAGTAAAAGGCCAAAGAAAGACGGTCAAATAAAGTACGAAGCTGAAGAGCATTCATAATTCAAAATCCCGATAGTATAGGTCAAATACAGCTAGCGTAATATATTCTTGGTTTAGACAATCCTTAGTGTTTCGAATAATTCAAAGTTTTGAACATATTTTATTTTTAATAAAGTTTGTTTGAAATTGTAAGGGTAATACAACAAGGTTGTCATATATTCCATAATCTCTACACAAATTTGAAAAAAAGATAACGTAATCGTTTGCATTGTTCTATTTAATCAGCCGCTTATATGTTTTTTTACATAGACACTTTATTAATTTCTCAAAGTTTGTAAATTTCAAATGCAAAATAAATATATGCACTTTGTAAATGAATATATATTTAAAAAATTAATAAGCTAGCACATTTTATAATCATTAACTATAAACTTACCACAAATACTATGTTAATAGTTATAAGAAAAACCATTCCGAATTTCCCCAACAAATTCATCTTTAAGATTGTAAGCTCCTTAACACTATCGCAGAACTGTATGTTTATTCCTCGAAAGTCTAGCTACGAATGAGCAAGTTAATACTAAATATCTTTATTAAAATATTAAGTATTTAAGAAATTAGTGAGGAATGTATAATTAGTCATGTAAGTGTAATATTTTGGGTGACTTCATTACAAGTAATCGATTCTGCTGTAATGACAGGTGACAGCCAATTATTGATTGGGGGACAAATCATACTTTATAGAGAGAGAGAAAAAAATAGCAGTGTGAGAAAGTTATAATTTGAAACATTTTGGGTTTTGTGAAACAATCGGATATTGCATATAGATATTGTATGCGTTTATTTTTGTACAGGTAATGATAAAAGAAAAATTTTAATGCACTCACTGCTACACGATGGTTTGGTTTTTGTTATTGGTATAGTAACAGAGAGATGTTTACCGCGTTAACGGGCCATAAAGTTCTGCTATAATGAAAAAAAAAGGTTTAAGTTGAATAAGAAAAACATATGTATGCATACATTTTCCTTTGACGTGAACAGTTTTCCATGTGTGAGCGGATAGGGATGGATTGAATAAATAAATTCTTTCGAATTCCATATCGATCAAAACAAATCTAACATATATGCAGAGGGGTTGTTTTGTATTTTTCAAAGCAATATCATAGTAAAAGCACTGTTACATCAAACATTATCTTTTTACTGCTTTCTATTATATTTTATCAATTAGTGTAATGTACAATTACAAAAGTTATACCCGTAGGTGTTAAGTGATTTAAAAAATATGTTATGTACATGTCATTCATTTATCATTGCCCACTAGCGGTAGATGTTTATGAATGATATCAGCTGTGGATGTTAGGGTATGATCTGCACTTTAACCTTAAATTGCTTTTGATTTTATGTATAATGAAACTATAACAGAATAAACAATACAAAACAAGAAAATTCCATGAACATACATCACATATACATTAATTCGTGTATACAATCGAATATCAAAATGTGGACCTCATTTTTGTAATTGTGAAGATTGTTTTAGAAAATTAACAACACTGGAGGAAATATCTTCATATAACCTACTTATAACTGAAAAAATCTATACTAAATATAAAAGTAGTGGTTTTGTGGATTTTCGGGAAAACCCGATGCACAAAACTGATATAGTTTACATTGCTACAGATCGTCCTCACATTGACTCGTAATCTCTCCTTATTTGCGTTTATTTGCAAATTATTTTGAACGCACCTTTGAATGTGGAATTCTCACAACTGAAGACTATTACGGAACTTCGTTGCTACTCTATAAAGTATCCATTGACAAACATTTAGTCTATATTATATATACAGATATTTAAAACAGTTCTCGTCCAAAACAAATAACGTGGAAGTAAGCAACTATAGATAACAGTACGGCTTTGACAATGAGTAAAACCCATACCATACCTGATAGTGGTTAAGATGATATTAACACAATGTTGATCGCTGTACCCCTATTTTTGACATTTTACCTATTGTGTTTGTTTGTTTTGTTCACGCATTGTTGTCAATACAATGGAATTTGATGCAACTGTCATACAAGTGAGAGGTTAAACTAGCTATAAAACCATATTCAATCCACCATTTTCTACATTAGAAAATATCTGTACCAAGTCAGGAATATGACAGTTGTAACCCATTCGTTTGATTGGTTTAAGATTTTGATTTTGCCATTTGATTAGGGACTTTCCGTTTTGATTTTTCCTCAGAGTACAGTATTTTTGTGATTTTTCTTTTGGCTCTAACAGGCAGGACACAATGTAAAAAATAAACGAGTAATCGACATAAAATCTGAGAAATTCTGTCATAATTTATCACAATTTCAATGAACAACGTTTGAAGATGTTTTCATATTTGATTTTCGTTCAGTACTTTGTACATAGATCAGATATGAATTGTTTTACATTTGTCATTTCGGTGCCTTTTTAAACTGACTATGCGATGTGGGCTATGCTCATGATTGAATTCCGTACGGTGACCTAAAGTTTTTAATATCTGTGTCATTTGGTCTCTTGAGAAAGTTGTCTCATTTGCAATCATACTACATCTTTTTATAGTTTTAAAACTGAAACGAAAGTTTCTATATAGAGGTACAGATACGACAAGCCATCTCAATGTAAATAGGCCATAACTGCACAGATATATAATTAAATATCAATTATACTAATTGTCTCTGATACTCCATTATATTATGCCCGAAAAAAATATACTCGTGCTTGTGAGGGTTAAAATCTAGTATCAATAAATAACAGATCTTGTATGGTCGATATCAACTTGAAGAATAATTATATGTTATCTAAATGTTTGTCCCTATCTCCAGATATAATTCTTGTTGAAATTGAGAAAAAAACAAGAATGTGTCCAAAGTACACGGATGCCCCACTCGCACTATCCTTTTCCATGTTCCATGGACCGTGAAATTGGGTAATTATCTAATTTGGCATTAAAATTAGAAAGATCATATCATAAGCAACAAGTGTACTAAGTTTCAAGTTGATTGGACTTCAGCTTCATCAAAAACTACCTTGACCAAAAACTTTAACCTGGACGGACGAACGGACGGACGGACGAACGGAGCCACAGACCAGAAAACATAATGCCCCTCTACTATCGTAGGTGGAGCATAAAAACACGTCAAAAGCTACTACTCAACATTAATTTTGTATTTATTAATATTACATAACACGATTTAGAATACTAATTTAGTTACTTTCCTATTGCCTAAGTCAATAGGTTCATTCTTGTCGTCAAAAGATAAATAGTTACATGAAGTAGATTAGTTTGGGCATTAAAACAAATTTTATCAACACTATAGTAAACAACGTACTAAACAAATTAAAAAGAGATGAAAAAGAGGAACCCTTGCCAAGCCAATGTTTGGAGAAGTATTTGTAAAAAGTCTATGCATGTATCTTAATTGTAGCTCAATAAGTGTCCCCTTCAAAGTCGCTTCTGCAAAGAATAAAGATTCTACATGTAAGTTCCTTAATGTATGAAGTATAATGTATATTTGAAATAACAACACTCAGACATTCATGAAGTATTCTTATTAAAAAAAATGGTCTTGATTCGTAGATGTCTTTGTGTGTTCATTTGTGTCGTTGTGTTGCTATCTCATTTACATCTTCATCATACATCTTTTTATTCATATTACTACGTTCATAAACGTTAAAGACGTAAATGAATACAAGAAATTGGTCTAAAAATATATCTGTCATGAAGTTAGAAAATTTACTTTAGCAGATACATCTGGATGAAATTATAGAAAGTGATAGATGGATTACTTGTACCTAAACGTAGAAGATTCCAACTTAACCCGAAGATGGTACAAGTCCTGAGTCCAGAAGCAGAAAGAAGTCGTGAAGCAATTCTTTATTTCAAGACGTAACGCGGGTGCCTTATAGTTCGTACGTCCGTCAGTTTTTCTGTCCGTCAACACTTTTTATAAACACGAAAACGTCGAAAAAAGTATTGGTAGGATGCCAAAGAAATTTAACACATTTGTTATGCATATTTGAGAAATGCGGGTCAGTAATTCGGGAAAAAAAATTATCTGCTTGTACCAAAAATCCAAGAAATATAGATAATCCACAAGCATACATTGCTTTGTTTTCATCAGTATAACTTATTTACTTCTAAGCCTCATACAAATATACAAGAGGGGGGACCCTTGCTGACTTGTCAAGTTTCTAGTTTGACGACGTCTCCTCATTTGTTTGATATACAGATCAGGATAAGTTTTCTCCATGCAAACTTTCTTCCACAAAAGACTTGTCAAATTGTGATAATCTAAGAAAAATGAATTGTAAATAGCTAAGGTGAAAGAGCTTGTCATGTGTTATTTACCACTGATAAAAGTCTTCCAGTCCATAGAACAATACCATCCTTCCGTTAGTTTACATAAGATAATTTTCTATTGATACGATGCATTAAATAACATGGTTGCTAATCTTAAAACAAAGATTGTACCTAAAACAAGATATTTCATTTATACGATCATTTCGTAACCAGGAACTCACAAATGAACAAATATTTTACAGTTTTAATTCGAATTGAAATTCAAGTGTAATTTCTGTTAGAAGATATGGCTGAATATAGCTGTGGACAAAATTTAGCTCGATTATTTTTAGTGATATTCAATCTTATTTTTGTGGTAAGAAGTTTTAATTTGTTGATTTTTTTAATTTTTAATCGCAAAACCTCTTCTTATCACTTCTATATTTTAGTGATAGGGCATTAAAAATGTTGTCTTGGTATATGAGGTTCATTCTAAACAATGCTATTTAAACGGGACATTTTCATATACAATGTATCTAACGAAAAACTAAGATATTTTAAAAATTCAAACGTTTAATATGGAATTAAACTGTCATTCTAAATATAGTTGAAAAAGAAAGAGTAAAAAAATGTTTTATTAAAACATTAAAACTGGAATTTTACTTTAATGTAATCATTCGTTTTCTTTTTTCTTTTCTTTCTTTCATTATCTCTTTCTTGGACAACTATAACGACTGCTTTGCTAATAACGACTTCTTTGCTAAATAACGACTGCTTTGCTAACTATTAACGATAGCTTTGCCAACTAACGACTTAAATCTGATGGTTAGTTTGTTGGAATTGAGCGTTGATCTCTTTAATGATGATACATCAAATTGAATATCTTTTTGGAAAATGCATTTCTTTTCGATGAAAAAAAAACAACAAATCCCAAACTCAACAATTGGTCACCATTTATTTTGAATAACAACAAAACTGTAAGGCATTTTCAAAATTATCGCAGAAATGGGTTGTGAGCAAATTGAGCAAAGACAATAAATATAAATTCAAAGAAATATATAATTGTTTTGCTATTTACTAAAAATAGATTATCTTGGTGGTAACAGTTCATCTTGATCTTCATAAATTATTTTGTAATAAAATAAATCGCAAAAACGTAGTGTAACTATACAATAACATGCAGCTTGCTATATATTTGGTTAATTAAATTTTCAATATGTAGACTGATTTCTAAATTTAAATTGAATTCGCATGAAAAATAATAATCTGTCTTTATACAGGAGGTGAAAGTTTCAAGTAGAAATCTAGAACTAATAAGTTATAGATAAGCTGATAAGGCAATGACAAAGAAAAAGAAAGACGACAGAATGAATACAAACAAGTCCACAAAACACAACATACATAAAAACAAATCAGAAAAAAAACCTTGGTTCTTAGTGTAGATGACCTGATGGAGTGGAAAGGGAACCCTAGATTCCAACTACTCTACAACCAACTCCAACTGGCATTGCACTGTAAACAAGCAGTTATATTAAACAATCAATATCGCTCTGAAAGTACAATTTTTGGTTTGGGTATACGTTTCAATAAATTTAATTGCAGTCGAAACTCAGTTTTGATATCAAAAGAAATCCATATTAACCACTGATTGTATATGTTAACGTATGTAGTCGGAAAAAGGCATTCAATTATTTGTTTCTTCACTATGAATTTTATTTCTTGGAATCCAAGTACTTTCACACATAAAGCCTTATAGATGTGTGCTGTAATTTACTCTTATTTTGTAGATTGTTGGCTTAGCTCTGATTGTCGTGGGTGGACTGTTGAAAGCAGGAGCGGAATTCTTAGATGTTCTAGGAAGTTTTGTTCATGAGATCCCGGGATTAGGGAATATTGCCATTGCAATTATTGTTTTTGGAGTTGTGATTTTCCTGATTGGTATATTTGGTACCTGTGGATCATGCTGCAGTGTGAGATGTATGCTGATATTGGTATGTTTCTGATATTTTTTGTTTTTCAATCAGTATTAAACATTTGTAAATTTGTAATATGCATGTGTAAACAGTAAATTTGTAATATGCATGTGTAAACAGCAAATTCCTTATACGGTATATTACATCATCGTGTTATTTATATAAGTATTTAATAAACATTTATCTTACCTCCTATATACATTTCTAGGAATTTGATTGGTTAAAAGCAATCGCGTGCAGACTGTGTATATTCCATATTAAGTTAGTAGGATTGCATATTGGCTTAGAAGGCGGGGCTTATTTCAATACACGGTTAGTATTGGTGTTACTTCCGTTTATAAAAACAACACAGTATTGAGGGAAAATCTTAAAGTTTCAACTGACGGAGAAATTGATGCTGAACGGTTGAAATAAATTCATAAAACACATTAAAGCGATTCAGAGATTGACACGTTTTATAGACACCTTGTTTGAGACCGTATATTTAACTACCGATCATGTTGGTTACTGAATTTCTTTATTGCTGTCTCATTGACTTGTACCCAGCATTTCTGTTCATTTATTGTTAGTATTTCTTGGAAATCCTAGTTCTGTTTTATAACTGTTTATTTATTTCCCTTTGCTGACCTGAACATGCATAAAACATTTCCTATTATTATACTTCACGTTAAAATGCCAGATTTTGATTGGCTAATGCGAGTGATAATTTACTCTATCACATGGCTGAGCGGGTGACAATTTTTTTTTAATGTTACCTTCTCGTGCAGACCAATCAAAAATCGATAACTAAAAGTAAAATGAATTGAATTCACATCAAGTAATTAAATACAATGCTTGTGTTCTACGTTTTGGCTCAGATTTTATTATTTAACTGTCAAAATAAAAATAATAAACATCTTGCCTAACTTTCTTTTTTTTCTAATACCCGTAACGTTGAACATTATGTACAGTACGCGACGTCATAGAAAATACTTTTAGAAGTATTTTTACAATAAAAGTTATCTGTAATATAGTATTAATGAATGGGTGTTTTTATAATGGCCCTGTTATATGTCCAAGGTCTGTAATAATGGTCGAGGAAGTCTGTAATGGCCCGAGGCAACGCCGAGGGCTATTACAGACATCCGAGGCCATTATTACTGACCGAGGACATATAACAGGGCCATTATAAAAACACCCATTTCTTAATACATTTATTAAACAACTGAACAAAAGTGTATATGTTGCTGCTAACTTGATGTACTGTCTTACTCTTTTAATGACAGTTTAGTTTGAACAAAATAATTTGTACTTCACCATTATAAAGCTTTAAATATACCAAATATCCAAGATATTAAGTTGAAAGAGATATGTGTTAAAAAACAGGATGAACAGTGATCCCTTTAATATATGGTTCTTTAATGTTGGTTGCTGGTTACTAAATTAAATAAAATACAAAAAGGTATTTAACTCTTTACAACTTAATTTTATTAACTTTATTAAAAACCCTAACAGGGCTTAATACAGACAAACTGGGCATTAATACAGGGCCATTACAGAGAAACAGGGCCATTACAGAAAAAACAGGGCCATTACAGAAAAACAGGGCCATTACAGAAAAAACAGGGCCATTACAGAAAAACAGGGCCATTACAGAAAAAAACAGGGCCATTACAGAAAAACAGGGCCATTACAGAAAATATGTAATTTCTAATAAACAGTCACTTTTGGCAATAATGCACTTAGTTGGTTAATAAAAGACAATAATACATTCAGTATAATAAATTAAATAACACATACTAGCTGAGAGGGTGATAGAGCAGATTGATACCCCTCGAAAAAGCATTGTCAACCTTGGCTTCGCCGCGGTTGACAATGTTTTCTCGGGGTTCCAATCTGCTCTATCACCCTCTCCGCTATGTGTTATTTCTATACTGATACCGTTGCTTGTAGAATAGAAGTTCTCGAGAATATCACCAGCTCAGTGGTCAATGTTTGGGTACTGACTTGATGTAAAGTTCTAAAATTGTTCTTTAATAAATTTTTAAATAGAGAAACTGAGGTTTCAGTTTTTAAATTCCATGATGACCTCAGGTGAGTTACGCTATTCTTTCTTCGCCCCTTTTGTTATATATAACAGCTCTTCAGTTGTTAACCCTGGCAATCTTCAAAGTCTGGGCACTCCTGTCAAAGTCAATCGAGAAAAGCCCTACAGTGGCACTCAACTTATAAACGTTATTTTCTATTTTCAGTATGCCGTGTTAGTAATGATTATAACCCTAGCTGAGGTTGTTATCGTTGCCCTTCTATTTTCTGGAACGGTAAGTAAAAGCATAAAATCAAATAGTCTTGTTAAAGTCAAGTCTGCGAATCTAGAATTGTGGGGAAGTAAGTTGCTCTGCTTATAAATTAGTTTTTAAATAGCACACGTTTTTAACCAAAAAGAATTATAGTTGAAATAATTTATATATTTTTAGACAAAAACTTGAATTTAACTAAATAAAATGGACAAATTTGAAAATGAATAGATGTGGTATAATTGACAATGAGACAGCAAAGTATATAT
Organism: Mytilus galloprovincialis; assembly: GCA_037788925.1. NCBI lineage: Eukaryota > Metazoa > Mollusca > Bivalvia > Mytilida > Mytilidae > Mytilus > Mytilus galloprovincialis. Next base: position 84,962,507 of record CM075333.1, on the reverse strand, counting down.
AGAAATAAAAAAATCTAACATCCATGACATCGGAGTTCTCAAAATAGCCACCCTAACCATTTTTGCACTTAAAAGCACATTTTAAGTTGTATATTTAACTAGTATTGTATTTGAATAGAACAAGTTTTCATATTCATAATTTTCGTTTTGCTCTTGTTCATTTTTTCTACATTTTTTATCATATTATCCTGGCACCCGTCTTGCTTTGTTTTTCTTTTTCAACTACCAATAACTGAATGTAACAAAAGTATATGTTAGCGGCAATAAGTGAAATTAGGCATTAAGCTTAAATCCTAGGCAATAAGCTAACGCCTAGGCAGTAAGTCTATTGCCTAAATGATGTTAGGCATTAGTCTTAAATCCTAGGATTTAAGCTTAAATCCTGAAAAATATGTGCAGGCATTAAGCTTAATGCCTAAAACATAAATGCGAGTAAATAAAAGACATTTATTCATTTAAATAACAATATAGTTGTAAAATAATAACATTATGAGAACTGGGGCCTGTTTATCGAAACTGTCATAAGATCGATCCTATAAGATATTCTTAGGACAGAAATTATGATAAAATTAGGACCGACTTACGACAAGTCTCAGCATGCACATTGAAGCTATCTGAGGATTATCTTAGCTAGGATGTCCTAACCGCGTATTGACGTAAAAAATAGCAAATGAAAAAAATTAATATTGTATCAAATTTAACCAACAACTTTAATTTATAAACCGACTAATTATTAGAAAATAAATATTAGTTTTAAATTATAATAATTTGTACATTGTAAACTATATGAAACAAAACATAAGTAAAAAAAATATAACTACGTTTTATATTAGAATTGAACAAACTAACTGCAAATAGTTAAAATTTTGCATATAATCAGTAAAATCATGCTTTGAGGGAGCTGAAATGGAAGTGTCACAACACTCCACAAGAGACTGGAAATAAAATCACTAATAAGATATGTTATCTATATAAAAATAATAATCTAAAAATATGAAAACTTGATAAAAATTTGTGTTCAAATAATTTTGTTATCACAAGTTGTGAAACTTGCTTATCCTATAAAAAAAAATAGAAAAATGGTGTGAGCGAAAAAATCACATTTTAATTTTGTCTACTTTTGAACAGTTTAAATCAGCTCGACTACAGTGAAGTGAAAATTTTTTCAAATAAATATTAAAATTGTTTTATAGAATCTCCCCCTTGTTTAATTGGATTATAACAATCACTTTTTTAAATCTTTTTAATCTTTTGTAATATCACAAAAACATGAAAAAAGTATGTGTAAATTCTGTTTTTTAACTGCTAAAATCACTAAATAAACTTACTAAATTTGAAGATCTGTCAAATGAATGTATATTTACACATGTTATATTAGAAATAAATTAAGTAACTCCTTTATATCAAGAATAAATCACCAAATATGCATTAATTATAGATTTCACTTATTGCCTAAAATTATGTTCGGCAATAGGATGAATAATCATCATAAGATTTCAGGTAATAAGCTTAATACCTGAAAATTTCAGGCAATAACTTAATGCCTAGGCGTTAGCTTATTGCCTAGGATTTAAGCTTAATGCCTAATTTCACTTATTGCCGCTAACATATACATGTATAAAGAATTGAATTTCATAAACTATATAATTATTAAACTGTCGTTTAACATAAAAAAAATCGTGGCTTTGACACAAAGGAAATTGAAATAAAAACACATGTGTACATGTATGTCTTTGATGCCTCAAAGAAAAATCCATACAAATATGAATTTGGAACCATATTATTGTAACTATATCAGGAGACAGACCCTCTCTTTCTGCAAAGAAGCATGGGATACGATCTTAATTCATCAGATGGATAAAAATACAAATACTACAAATACAAGTGGACGTGGCCGATTAAAGTACATAATAAGTTCAGATCTAAGAGTACTCGCAGTTACTGCATGACAACTATATATGCATAGTTACTGACGGACAAATATGCATAGTTGTATGAACAGATCAATCCATAAACGATATATGTATACTTTCAGTTGGATAAAACTGTTACTAAAGGATTCTCAAACTTGACAAAGAAGTATAAAATGCCTGCAGATATCAAAAATATCGACGCCGGTGACATTGTTAGCAGGTTGATTGATGCTGTTTTTATCAGTGTAAGTAAACTAGAGTTTTATGTAATTTATTCAAATAAAAGATGCAGTTGACACAAACAAACAAACAAACAAACAAATAAACATACCTCTAGCATGATGTTTTTTTTTTTCGCCTAGCAGAAGGTCCCCTGAAAAACTTCGTAATAAACATTAACATACCGGTAGTATATGTTCCTTTATATCTATTGGAATGTTGTGGTTTTTTAAATTAGGAAGTGGTTCAATGTTATTATTATTATTATTGGGACTATTTTACTACGAGCTATTTACATTGAATGATGTAAACCTCGAATACGATATATGTGACCCTGCAATTCTTTTTTATGTGAATTAAAAAAAAAAAACAGGAAAAAAAAATGGAAATCGTTTTTCATGAAGGTGAAATGCCAATTTTGAGAGTGATTTTCCACCTATGCAAGTGTTATCTATACAAAAACTGTTCTATTCAATCATATATAAGTTTAGCAAATAAAACAGTTCAAGTAATATTTTGTCCAGTTTCAGTTTGTCTGATTTGTATGTAAATCTTGTAAAAATCCGTGACATTTCCATTTATTTTCTAATATTACAAAACGAGTATACTAGTATATACAGATGTTTGGAACGTAATGCATATTCTATATATAATAAAGTTAACCTACATATTGTTCAGTTGAAGTGTTGTGACTATGAGAATATAGTAGGAGCTTCATCAACCAAAATACCACCTTCTTGCTGCAAAGGGTTATCAAGAAAAGTACTAGAATCTGGTGATCTGACTGCTATTCAAGCATGTTATACCGGTCCGTCTGATGCAAACTCTTATATAAACAAGGTAACATCTTATGTTATTAAAACTGTTCATCCCTTTTTCAAGACAAAATTACTAGAAATTAATAATCGTTTGTTTACTTTTAATGTCAGTTTTAATGTGGCATTATTCGAAGATAGCGATTAAGGTGGTATGGGAGTATCAATTTAAAATGAAAGAGTTTGTTCATACTTTGCCAAAACGTGGTATATGTATTGATATATGTTTGAAAAATAATAATGATAACAAGTCACTGCGCATTTTCTCAAGCTGGGGTTTGTAACAACATGACAAATTTTGTATGAATTATACAGGGGAAACATCATTATGTGATTAGAAGCTAAACTAAATGATAGAAATGTAAAATAAGATACGAGAAGATAGCTTTTAGAAAAGGCTTTCAGAATATCAAAAGGAAATAGGGTCACCGTAAAAAATTTCAGGCTAATATACACAATAGCAAATTCCATATAGATTCCTTCAGAAAATACACTATTTCAGAGTTAGCTCGTCTTAAAATGCAAATTTAAAATCATTAAGAATTAAGCAATGACAATCTACACTTGTAAAATATTTTAAACATCAATTCTCTGTATGCATCAACCAACAGCTGGCCACATAAAAAAAATAATGTGATAGAAAAACTACCTCTAACATCAAAGTAAGTTGCATTATTCATAAAAATCAGATTTAAATCTTAATCATCCCAGTCCTTATTGTTGGTTGCTAAGGAGCATAATTTTCCTTAGCAACCAAGGAAAAATTTACCTCAAAATGACCAAATTTCAATTATGAACAGCTCATTTATTATGTCAGATAGCTTTTAATAGTTTACCATTAAATGAACAACAGAATATGCTTTATAAAGATATATTTATTAAAGCAAATCATATACGGTGAAATACAGTATAGAATGTCAGAGCTAATACCTATTTTAGGTACTGTGGATCTTAACCAAAAAGAGTCAAATTCGACCAAATTTGGTCCCTAAATTATTTTTTTTGCAGAAATATAGCCAAAACATGACTCACTACACTTAAAGATTAGGTATTTAGCTAATCATTAATGAAAAAATATCTCTGGGTAAACATATTTTAAATCCATGGCGAAGAATTCAAATTGGGTCATATTAGGGGTGTAAAGGAGGGACGAATGATACCAAAGGGACAGTCAAACTCCTAAATCTAAAACAAACTGACAACGCCATGGCTAAAAATGAAAAAGACAAACAAACAACAGCACACACGACACAACATAGAAAACTAAAGAATAAACAACACGAACCCAACCAAAAAAACTAGGGGTGATCTCAGGTGCTCCGGAAGGGTAAGCAGATCCTGCTCTACATGCGGCACCCGTCGTGTTGTTTATGTGATAACAAATCCTTTAAAGAGTCTAATTCGGTAGGTCACATTCATGAAAAGAAAGGGGATTGTAGTTACGACGTAATGAAAATATCTGATATCATTTGTGAAACGGTTATTCCATAACGGTCAACCAGCTCGTGATGGCGTCCGTAAAATTTACGAAGGGATGATTTCAACTTCACCATTTGGAACTCTTGGTTTAATAGCTTCCTTGTGAGCAGCAACCCTCTATCAAGAAAATCATGATAGGAAATGCAAGCACGGGAATATAGTATCAATTGGGAGATATATACCCCGTATGCAGGTGCTGCTGGAATGTTGCTACTTAGAAATGGAAAGTTCACAATTGGAAAGCTGAAATCATCTCTTTTGTCGTAAAGTTTTGTTTTCAACCGACCCTCATTGTCAATTTCTAGATGTAAGTCAAGATATGAGGCCGACTTAACTGTATCTGTAGTATCCTTTATCTCTAGCTCGATTGGATAGATGCGTTCCACATAGTCACCAAATTTTGAATTATTTAGTGAAAGAACATCATCTATATAGCGAAAAGTAGAGTTAAAGGATATTGCTAACTTCTTATCTTTCTTCCTAAGAAGTTCCTGCATGAAGTCAGCCTCATAATAATAAAGAAACAAGTCGGCAAGTAGAGGGGCACAGTTTGTTCCCATTGGAATGCCGACAGTCTGTTTAAAAACACGTCCTCCGAACGTAACAAATATGTTGTCAATCAAGAAATCAAGCATCTTGATAATATCAGTTTCAGTGTAAACTGTTCATGTAGGTAAAATTTTTATATGTTTGCTATCATACCAGACAATTTCCACCATATAAACCAACTAACATGTTATATTTATGTTGGTGTTTGTTGAATATGTTTGTTCAAATGACTGACCTATGGTTGACAATAAAAAAAACCTTAATGCAAACCTTAAAAAAAGAGGGGAGGGGGGAGTAGTAACATAAAATTTAGAAATAGAGAGGCAAAAAAAAATTAAAAAAATTTTCAATTCAATTTAAAGTAAAGATTAGAGGACAAAATACTACATCTTTGTTGAAAACCCGTAATTATGGAATGAAGTGTACTTTAGGCAGATGCTAATTTTAATAAGTATCACTTTTTCTATGTTGTGATGCTATGCTATTGTTTCAGAACTAGAGTTTCTAATGAGCCTGTGTCGCTCACCTTGGTCTATGTGAATATTAAACAAAGGAAGCAGATTGATTCATGACAAAATTGTGTTTTGGTGATGGCAAGACAAGACAAAATATTTTATTTCCTCAGACACAAACGTGTACAAGAGGTCAAAACATAATAAAGTATACATATAAATCGATGGTGATGTGTTTGTACATCTTACTTTACTACACATTCTTACTGCTTACAATTATCTCTATCTATAATGAACTTGGCCCAGTAGTTTCAGTGGAAAATGTTAGTAAAAATTTACAAATTTTATGAAAATTGTTAAAAATTGACTATAAAGGACAATAACTCCTTAGGAGGTCAATTGACCATTTTGGTCATTTTGATGGCCGAAGTAAGCCGACAAAAATACAATTTTAACTTTGTATAGTACTGTACAGAAAGTTTGCACATAGTACTTTCTTGTCGTTTTACTTCCTGGTTAAAAGATAGTACTCTGTACAGAAAGTTGGTACATAGTACTATCTTGTCGTTTTACTTCCTGGTTAAAAGATAGTACTCTGTACAGAAAGTTTGTACATAGTACTATCTTGTTGTTTTACTTCCGGGTAAAAAGATAGTACTCTGTACAGGCAAGTTTGTACATTGTACTATCTTGTTGTTTTACTTCCGGGTAAAAAGATAGTACTCTGTACAGAAAGTTGGTACAGTGTACTATCTTTTTATGGGATCAGAAAGTACAAGAGCAGAGTTTGTGGAGACTAGCTATTTGATTTATCGACGTATTTTTATCTGGTTTTTTTTTATCATGTTCATTGACTTTCATGATAAATTGAAAGGGAATGTTAGATATAAAACAGTCTGCAAATAAAGTATGTCAAATTCTTCAGCGTTTTGTGTTGAAAGTCACACACGTAGAAATGAAACTGACAACTTTTATGTACTTGAAACAAACATAATAATATACGCAGGTTTATTAGCTTGAAAACGCTGGGACGCATTATTTTGAAGTAGGAATGGATATATTGTAAAAACTATACATGTAAGTACCTTATTTCCACACTCGTTTTTTCAACATAATAATATAATATATTATAATATAATATGTTTTTATATTAAATTCTAAAATTATTATCGGCACTTAAACCATAATTTAAAGAAAGTAAACCTCTAAACCCTTTTCATTGATTTTTCATTTAAAGGTGAATAACGCAAACAAAATGAATTGGTGCAGTCCTATTTATATAATTTACCCTGTTGTAGGAGGAACTGACTGTCTTCAGCCTGTTGAAGAAATTGATATAGATTTTGCATTGCACTTATGCAAAGTATCAACCATATCTGGATCTTTAGAATTCGACCAAAGAGCAGCTGACCTATACCAAAATTTGGAATGGAAAGAAGCAGAGAGATGGGAAGATGCGTTAAAAAAGTACTTTTATCTCAGAGAAAAAATGTTAATAAATGCTTAAATTGTTTGTTTGAATTATCTGTTTATTTTTCTGTTTAAAATATTTGGTGTTTTTCTTTTCTTCTTACCTGGAGTAACCCAAGGCTACCTCCTTATTTTTTACTTAATGCTAAAAAGAGGTTATAATACCTTACACTATAATATGTAAAACAGTTTGTCGTTTTTTTAAACCCATGTCACCAAAAGCATCGTCACCACTACGTCCGTCTTTCCAAACGACTCGCGTTTATAACTCCTGTCAAAGTGTTCTTGGCTTATATGAACAGTATTGATTTTATATTTGTCTTAACTGTGAGTTGTAACAGAGACATTGTATTATATGTCTCTGGTTGTAATGTGCAAGCAACTTGTATACGTACCATGCTTCCTGTTTGTCAATAGTTTCATGAAATGCTTCGCTGAGCACAGTATGATACGACCGCAGAGGTTAAACCCTGAACAGTTGGACAAAGTTTGAACACCCTATTCAAGTTTGATACTGTCTGAATATGGATTATGATAAACATTTTATATGTATATACAACATGTAGGTTCAAAATAAATGTGGTCAAAGATCTTAAAAATCTTTTGCGCAATACTTTGCCACTGAAGAATTCTTCTTGTAACTTTTCAAAACTTTTGAAGAAAAAAAATATGACCCCCCCTTCCCCCCGCCCAAAAGAAAATGGGAAAAAAATCCCTATAACCCCCAAAGTCAAGCCCATCATTCCCTATGTGATATGGAACATTGTAGTACAAGTTTAGAGAGATCCATACACTTATACCGTTAATGTCTAGAAACTAGAATAAAATGCTCCACAGCGCGCAGCTTGATATGACCGCAGAGGTCGAACCCTGAACAGTTGGGGCAAGTATGGACACAACATTCAAGCTTGATACAGCTCTGAAAATGAAATGGTGCATTCCTATTTATATAATTTACAATTAAATATTTCTTGCTATTGCGCAATACTGTGCAATTGAAAATACTTGCAATTGCATAATACTGTGCAATTGAAGATTTCTTGGTATTGCGCAATACTGTGCAATTGAAAATTTCTTGCAATTGCACATAATAATTTTGGATCTTAATTTGGACCAACTTGAAAACTGGGCCTACAATCAAAAAACTAAGTACATGTTTAGATTCAGCATATCAAAGAAGCCCAAGAATTCAATTTTTGTTAATATCAAACTTATATGAATTTTGGACCCTTTGGACCTTCATTTAGACCAATTTGAAAAAGGGACCAAAAATTAAGAATCTACATGTACAGTTAGATTCGGCATATCAAAGAACCCCAATTATTCAATTTTTGATGAAATCAAACAAAGTTTAATTTTGAACCCCAATTTGGACCAACTTGAAAATGGGCCAATAAACAAAAATCTAAGTACATTTTTAGATGAAGCATATCAAAGAACCCCAAAGATTCAATTTTTGTTAAAATCAAACTAAGTTTAATTCTGGACCCTTTGGACCTTAATGTAGACCAATTTGAAACGGGACCAAAAATTAAGAATCTACATACACAGTTGGATTCGGCATATCAAAGAACCCCAATTATTCAATTTTTGATGAAATTAAAATTAAGTTAAATTGGTTACCCTTTGGGCCCCTTATTCATGAACTGTTGGGACCACACCTCCCAAAATCAATCGCAACCTTCCTTTTATGGTCATAAACCTTGAATTAAATTTCATAGATATCTATTTACTTATACTAAAGTTATTATGCGAAAACCAAGAATAATGCTTATTTGGGCCCTTTTTTGGCCCCTTTTTCCTAAACTGTTGGAACCAAAACTCCCAAAGTCAATCCCAACCTTCCTTTTGTGGTCATAAACCTTGTGTCAAAATTTAATAGATTTCTATTCACTTAAACTAAAGTTATAGTGCGAAAACCAAGAAAATACTTATTTGGGCCCTTTTTGGCCCCTAATTCCTAAAATGTTGGGACCAAAACCAATCCCAACCTTCCTTTTGTAGTCATAAACCTTGTGTTAAAATATCATAGATTTCTATTCACTTTTACAAAGTCAGAGTGCGAAAACTAAAAGTATTCGGACGACGACGACGACGACGACCCCAACGTGATACCAATATACGACCAAATTTTTTTCAATTTTTGCGGTCGTATAAAAATATTAATACATGTATAGATTCAGAATATCAAAGAACCCCAAGAATTCAATTTTTGTTAAAATCAAACTAAATTTAATTTTGGACCCATTAGACCTTAATGTAGACCAATTTGAAAATGGGACAATACTGTGCAATTGAATATTTCTTACTATCGAGCAATACTGTGCAATTGGATATTTCTTGCTATTGTGTAATACTGTGCAATTGAAGATTTCTTGCTTATTTTTTGGCCCCTAATTCCTTAACTGTTGGTACCATAACCCCCAACAATCAATCCCAACCTTCCTTTTGTGGTATTGAACCTTATGGTAAAACTTCATGGAGATCCATTATACTTTAACTAAAGTTATAGTGCGAAAACTAATGTGTCTTCGAACGACGACGACGTCATACCAATATACGACCACAAAAATTATTTGCAGTCGTATACAAATGCTTATTTTTGTCCCCTTGTTTGCCTCTTATACCTGCATTTTTTTGGGCAATTACCCCTTCAACTCAATCCCAGCCTTCTCAGTCAATGTGGTATGGAAGTTTGTGGTAAAATGTCAGAGCCCATAGTACACGGATGCCAAAAACCACATTGACCCAAAACTTTAACCGGACGGACAGACGAACGGACGCACAGACAGAAACAAATAATGCTCCTAAGTGGGCGTAAAATCTTTGTTAAATGTCAAGGGTTTCATAAAAGGGAGTAATATAAACTTGTAAGAATTGCAGTGACACAGGATCAGATACGGTTTTGATTTTGTTATGTCTGTATCTATCTATATATATATATACAACTCGTCTAAACATCAACCCAACAATGTTAGATCTGTAAATTTGCTTTCGCAAATTTTTGGTTCTTCCCTCGCCGGGATTCGAACCCATGCTACTGTGATATCGTGACACCAAATCGCCTGCACTGCAGCCGTCCCGCTAGACCACACGACCACCTGGGCTCTATATATATATCTATAATACTAAAATTACGAGGTCCAATTTGTCAGCCGTCATCACGTAAAAACGACGAATCAAAGAATTCAACTTTATATATAACTAATATAGTACAAAGGTGTAGATTAAAAATTACACCACTCCAGGCCCTTTTGTTTTCCACGTAATTAATATTGCCAATAATTAAGAAGTTCCGGGTCGAGTCCGATACCGATACCAAAAGTATATTTACCTGTTTACCTATTACCTTATCTGTACGTTCCGCGTCTGACAGGCGCACCAACAAACGGTGAATTCAGGATTATTATGCTATATACACGGGTCATAATCACAGGGTTGACACTACTAAATTGTCAAATTGTTACCTATTGCAGTACTTTAATCAGTAGACTTTCTAAGATAACAATACGAATACTTAAAATCTGAACTAAAAATAAGGTGTACAGTTTTCAATTTTGTTAGCGGGCATGACGTAAAACAGCGAATCAAAGAATTCAACTTTATTTATAACTAATATAGGACAATGCTGTTGATTAAAAAAATACTCCATTCCAGGACCTTTTGTTTTCAAAATAATTAATATTACCAATAACTGATAAGTTCCAGTTCGACGGGTTCAAACAGAAAGATTTGAAAGCAGAGAAAACTGTGTATCTTATAATCGGCATGACTTTATCAGATGACAATACTAATACTAAAATAAGGCTTGCGCATAGTTATATACTTTAATTCAGTCACGGACCCGCGATATCACGGGTGTGTTCTAGTATATATATATATATATATATATATACACGAGTCTAAATTGAAAACTACGTTCAAACCTATGATTGCGTTGGATAAAAACCGCAATTTTTATACGTGTGCATGTTTAACAAATTTCGTTGTAGAAGGGTCTAAAAACAGCACAAACAACATTTTCCAAAAGACCAAAAAGGTGAAAAAGTATATTTAAACAAAACGCATTTGACTAACAGGTCGAACAACTGATGTTCTTTAACCCTGCTGACTGCCATTGGCGATATATATATATAAATGTTAAGAAACTCGTAAACTGTTAAAAATGTTTTTTTAATGTTTTTTTGCGCAGTCATCGGTAATATTGCCTTTCTAGGTTATAATTACAGGATAAGCCTGTAAACCCAATTAGTAAGTTGTACTATTTTAATGCACAGTTGTTTGAATAGAGAACACAAAAATACATTTTGTGTTTGATTATTCATAGTAACTATAATTACAAGTAATAAAATAAAAGTAATTCTGTTTTATTCATTACCCTTTTTTGGTTCTTCATAAATTGATACATTTTGTACTTATAAACGTGAATCAATTACGCATAGGTGTGCGTTCAGCTTAAAGAACATTTCTACATTTACCAAAAGCGATATCTATCTTAGTCCAAAATAATTGTTCATAAATGCCATATCAAACTTCTCAAAAAGTTCATCTTCATTCTTAAGGTCAAGTAACAGTAAATGAACGCCGTCTAGCGGATTCCGCGAAATATTGCGACGTTTTGTACGAATTACGTCCCTTTGACCAGATTTTGCAATGTAAAAATTGCACCCGGCGACTTTTCGATGGGACAACGTCAATGGTTTTGACGGAAAGTATGTAACTTCTATGAGAATGAACTTGTTTTTCTAAAATTAAAAATTGAAAATGAATATGAAAACAGTCCTGAAGACGATCTTCAAAATGAAAATCAGGACGTAGGGTGGTAGAGTTTGGTATATCTGCCGACGAGTTAAACATGTTAAAACAAGTGTGAAAACTGTTGCTCACTACTATTTCTACATAATTGTGATGAGAAAAAACAGTGTGGTCTCGGAAGTATTCTATATGTTGTATGTCAAAACTGTCCTTTCAAAAACCCTATATTCACTGGGAAAAGACATCGTCTAGCAGAAAATAAGCAGAAGGGGTGCAAGTTTGGGACATTAATACTAAAGATTCAAAAACTTAGTATTGTACGGTAAGACTATTTATCCCATATTTTGAAAATAATCACAACAGTCGGAACAAGTAAAAATATTTTCAAATTAGAGAAAAGGAAATGAACCACATAAACTAATACTGGTCATAAATTCGCCGCTGCTGTCAGTCAGTCATATATATGGCACTAAACTATAATACACTTAAATTAATTAACCTTGTTCACGGCTGGAACAATAGTTTAATATTCATACACAGTTTTTAGACTATAACAAATTAAAAATAAACAAAAATGATGTTTCACGATCATTAATCCATCGCTACATTTTGTATTCTAACGTTGTTTTATTGTTTTTTTTTTGTAATGGTGTTTTCTTTCACGTCCGCAATTTCGATGTTAAAAATAGAACACTTTACATCTTTAAATAGATACATGTATAAATAGTATATGGTTAAATTCATAGGCGGATCCAGGGGGGGGTGGCCTGGGGGGCCCGCCCCCCCTTTCGTGGGAAAAATTTGGTTGATTATATAGGGAATCACTGAAGCATGACTGGAGCCCCCCCCCCCCCCCCCCCCCCCCCCTTCTGGATCCGCCACTGGGTTTGAAGATTTATACATGGCTTAGTATCCTAATAGTATTGATTCGTATGGTTGGTTCTCAAAGGAATTGTTGTATATATATATATGGGTAAAAATTAACCGAATAAAAAAAATGTACCCTAGCTGAAAGTAGCATCTCAAATATACTATAGAACTGTTGTCAATTCTATTTCACTCATAAAACTTGAAGGTTGAGACGAGATTATATCGATCACCTCTATATCATAGTACTACTATATATATCGACTGAAAAATATGCACAGTGTCACAGACTTTCAGTACCTAAAGTTCAATAATCCCGTAAGTAGTCAGTACTTCAATAAGACAGCAACCAGACAACAACACAAGACCAAAAGAAAATTAAAAAGGAAAAGACATCGTATGATATGCATTTGTCGGGGGGGGGGGGGGGGTTCATGATCCCGAAATCACGGACTTTTAAACATGAAATCCCGAGGTTCCGAATTTATAGAAATTTCAATCCCGCCATCCCTAAATTCGAAAAAAGAATAGCCGGATCCAGAAAGGATCAATCTCGAAATCCCGTGCTTAAAAACACCCGATCCCGGAGTCCCGTTTAAGGTCCCGTTTAAGGTTCCCCCTCATTTGTGTAGATTGACTAAATAACAAAACACAATATTACCAGTCATGTCTCAGCCTGTGTGCGATTGTTTTTTTCTTGTTTTTTTTTTTTCGGTTTGGGGGAAAAGGGGGGGGGGGTATTTTTGTAGGCATATTAAACATAAATATGTACATCTGTTTTTAGGTCATATCTCAACCTCCGTATATTTGTTTTTACACGATGTATTTTCTGGAAAATACACTGTACTACAAAGACCGTGCAATGTCTTGAGAGAAAGCGAAATTCAGAGAGAGAAGCACATTAATTTATTGTCACATATAATTGGATCTCAAAGGGAGTTGCAGAATAACGGATACTGGCGAATGTCAAAAATTGAACAAAAAAGTTTGCAAAATTATAAAGAATAACAACGGAAAATAAAATAATTATTAAAAGATAAAGAACATTTAGGTACACACTTCATATAGACCCTTAAAAATCGTTGGATTATCTCGGTGTTACTGGTCAGTAATGAATAAAAAATCACTGGTCAATTTAAAGGTTGTTGTAAGTGATGCAATATATTCTTATTTTCCTGTTCCCCTAATGTAACTTCCAGTTTTATTAAAGTTTACATCCATCAAAGCCTTAGTTTAATTTAGTTTCCTGTCATTACTACCCCCCTTTATTTGTCGCATGTTGCGTATCATGTACTGATTCTATATATACTTCGAGCATACATATGTACACTTATGGAACAATAACCATTTAGTAAACTTTTTAAAACGTTTTTGTAGACTTGTATACAATAAATTTGATACAGAACAAAAAAGATAATAACAAAGATGACAGTTTGTCTGCGTGTTTTACTTGTTAACTTGAAGATGTATTAATAACTACACGACACTCTTTCGAGAATTTGTAGAATCATTGATATAATGTTTGTTTATATATGCGATATTAAGCAGCAGTATATGGACAGAACACGTTCTGTACTGATGTAGTACCAAAACACAAGCTTTTTACAAGTTCCGCTGCTAAAAAATCCGTTTTTTTTTTTCAAAAGTGGCCAAATCATTATCGGAACGGATAAAAAGTGTAAACAGATGACTTACAAGATAGTCTAAGAGATTTATGAATTCGTTACCCAAAAATGACAAAGTTCAACTGTCTCTCATTAGAACAAATATTAAAAAAGATCAAAACCTTGACCACATGCAAACAGACAGCAAAGTACGTTCCATGATTCAAACTGTAGATGTTTTGCGGAATAACTATAAACTATAAAGGGGGCGGACGGACGGAAGGACGGGCGGTCAGACGGAATGACGGACGGACAGACGTACAGAGGTAGTTGAAGGGGGCATAAAAAACATATAGCTTCAATTACATCTTTTATTGCGTCAACTTGTTGACAGTAACCCTGATGATTTCTATTTTTAAGTTTTTACCATTTTTGCGTTCATGTACTTACAACGTATTTTTGTCTGAATTAGTAATTGTTTTAGATATGTATATTAATAATGAACATACATGTACCACATTTTTTACAACGTATAATTTCTTTTTAACATGTTCCATAAAAGAGGGGTTTACGGAATACAGAATAATGGGCAAAATTGCAGAATAAAATGCAAAAAAGAAAAAAAAAAAGAAAAAGTGTATAATGGGGTGCTAAAATATAAAGAATAAAGAATATTGATAATACTAAATAAAAATTTATTATAATTATCCAGACTCTTAAGATAAAAAGAATCTATCAATACGAAACACATAATCATCGAGCATAATCAACACGAAGAACGTTGGAAATTATAAGCATGATAACTTGACGTTATGTAATGAAAATTACGACGTCACGAATTTTGATGGGTTTTTTTGCCAAAATGTTGGGTTTCCGTCGCTTCTACAGGGAAAACGAAGTCGGTGACCATATTTTTTTTTAATATCATCTAATTCGTAAGACAAAGAAGAAAAAAGTATTGATTTTAAAAAAAATTCTATGGAGCAGTTCTCGTGATTTATACCAGAAACCGAAAATTGTAGAAGGAAAATATAGATTTACCCTATATATTCAATGTAATTTAGTACCCTCTGGGACCATTTTAAAAATGGATTTTTCTTGAAAACGAAGTCGGTGACATATACTTTTTTTTACATTTTCTGATGTATATTTTCAATATCTAATAGAGTTCTAAATTTTAAAAAAATCTATGGACTAGTTTATTTATTGATCCTTGACCTTAAGTGTTACTGGTAGTGTAAGCTGGTTTATACATGTGGAGGCGGTAGGAAAATCTCCATTGATTGCTGCAAAATTAACCCTAGGTGCAATAGAAAATCCTAAGACCGGTTCCTCTGGAGATCCAGTAGAAAAACTGAAGAATCTTTTCTAGGGTAACTTGACCACGTTGTCCTGCTGCAAAAAAAAATAACCAGATAAAATAAATAATAAATGAGTTATTCGCCTATTCATTTTTAAAGAAAATCAAAAGAAGAAAAAACAATTTTCTTCAAGAAAATTTCGTTACTCTAATCGACCTTGTAATGTAAATTTTGTGAATGAATGAAGGAAAGAAATAATGAAAGAACGACCATAATCTAACGATCTAGTTATAGAGACGATAATTATTATACTTGAAGTACAACACTATTATGTACAGTGCATGTGTAAATTAAATAATGACATACATTAACCAGTACTTTCACATTAAAGCTTAAAGCCCCAGTCCTATTAGACCACGATCGCACCACGCTCACCGCGATCTAAACTGATCTAAACTTAATTCAGATCGTGGTGAGGTCGCGGTATGAGTGGCATGGAAATATAAATTCTCGTTACTTTCACGATGCTACTACGTCCTCATTGCGCTTCTACAACGATTCCGCTACGATTATACCACGTTCTCACAACGCTTTTTCTACGATAATCATGGTCTTACTACGCTCAACAAGTTCTCACTACGACCATACCACGAGTTATACGATTGCAACACGATCTAACCACGTTTCTACTGCGATTATAGCACGTTCTTACCACGATTATACTACTTTCATACCACGATCTTACTACTTTCTCACCAATAACGTCAACATCGTGTTCCATATAAATACTGTCACATTTCTTAAATTTCTGAGTAAAACGTAGATTTCTCGGAAACAACACAGTCATGCCCCACAATCTACCAGAAACGTGGGCGTGGTGGTTTGAGTAGATGTAGAGGCAAAGGGTGCTCTGATAGTAACAAATCCTCATCTAGCAGAGATGTCGGACCGAACAATGCAACCTAAATCACAACCTATTGCTGGTCCATCAAGCTCAAATGACGAAGTTTTAGTGAACGATAGCAGGGATGACACAGATGTGTCAAGCATGATTGAGTCGTTGGAGAAAAGGGACAGGAGGTCCAAAATGCATACGGACAAACAAAAGCTTTTACATAGTTCATGTGAAAATGACAATGAGCATGATGGTCTTAGTATGAACGTAGTCAGGTCGTAAGAAGAGCGTGAAGAGGACGGCATGGGCGTGCTAGAATCGTATTATGATCTTAAACAGCGTGGTTTAAACGTGGTTTAGTCGTAGTGGAAGCGTAGATGGGTCGCAGTGAATTTATAATGTATAGAAACATACCTGCTGATTTTCTAATGTATTTAACAAATGAACTGTACAGTCGTTCTTCGGCTGTTCTTTTGTTTGTCCCTGCTTCAGCAAATTCTGGTTTCAAAATGTGTATTAATTTCCCAACTGTTAGCCTCCCCGAATTCTGTTGAAACAGATACCCGATTGTTGGTTTCTCCTTCAAAAGCTAAAATAATAAGAATAAAACACTGCATATGGTATTTCATTATAAGTCTATGGAAGAAGCGAATAAAGTTATAATTTGTTTAAAGTAAAACCATTATATATCAAAGTACGCCCTTAAGATAAATAGGAAACTTTAAATCAAAAAATTAATAAAAAAAAACCGAAAGGAAGCTCACGTCAATAGATATAAATAATTCACCAAAGTTTTATGGAAATTGATTAAAGCGTTTTTGAGTTAACGCCGACATGAACAAATGTATACCATAATACGTCCCGTAAACGGGCGTATAAAAAGATGATGTACTATTGACGATTCGAAGGCTTAACTTCATTTGTAAGACTTGGTATTAACTACGTCTCATATATATTGTGTGTGCATGTCAAATAATAAACCTGTAAAATGCCAGTTTTAGAGAGACCCCTTCGGAACTGCTGGTATTCCTCAGCTTCCTTTTCTGCAAGCATTATATTCAGGTATTTGGGACACTCTCCACCCTCTAAAACGCTGAGACCTACAGAGAGAATAAAGAATAATAAAGAGCACCTCTATTTGATTTGATTTCGAAATTTCTGAATGTTGTAAGATGTAATTTGGATTCCTTGCTATTGAACATTTCGCGCAAGGGCGACATATCGTATGTTAATTGTGTGCATAGACTTGTTACCAATAATATTTCTTCAGTTTTGTTAAATAGTTATCATAAAAGTCGAAAAAGAGAAATTTAACCAAATATAATAACATTTGATATTATGTCCTTCCCCCTTTTTCCTTAAAAATGCGATGAGCTCTATTAATTCAGTGTTTGTCACTTTTGTCCCTATGCATCATTTTTGTTTTACCGTTCTTGTTCTATGCAGATAAACTGTCCTTCAAACTTCTTTTACATTTTATCACGATTAGGTAAAGATTGTGTGGTCAATGCAAAATGAAAGATTTAAATAATAAAATAGCAGAGCCTTTCATCGATTTCAACACAGGTTACGTTGAAAATGGTAAATGCAGTCATTTGTATTGTTGAGAGAGAGAACTTTGATTCGCAACGAAGACCTCCCTGTAATTTGAAAATGAAGAACAGAATACATTGTATTGCTTTTGGAATTTTTGTTCACCGTTCATTTTGAGTCACGGATCGATACCAAATATCCCTTTTTTAACCATTTATATAACAAATCTTTAAATTGAACGAGTGAGATCTTATTCCCAATTAGTTATTTTTCATACCATTAGTTTAATCGTAAAAAAATCAGGAGGACATTTAAATAAAACATAGTACTTACATGTTCGTCTAGCTGCTTTAAATTCTGGATGCATAATGTTATCAACATTGGCTCGGCGCTTCTATATAGAACACGGAATCTATGATAACATTTTTAACTACTTTGGTGGCAGATCCATAAACTTGTCATTTCAATTCCTGTTTTGTGTCTGTAAACTAACTTGACCGATCGCGTACGCTGGTGACCTTTTTTAATTGTGGTGTTTACAAAATGTCTAACACTTTTTTTTATCAGAGGTTTTTCTGTTTTATGCAGCTTATCCAGAAACAAATAGCATATGTATAAATGTTATTTGTCACTTTTCGGAGAAAAAACATTGACTTTTTTCAATTTATACATATTTTGTCCAATTACACATATCATTTCTTTTTGTTTTTAATAATAAATCAAATGCTTTTGGTTTCATTCATAAAAAAAAAACAATGATAACTAGGAACACAAACATTCTGTACAGTTCAAGACATTTTTAAAAGGAAGTTCAACTAATGTAAAAATGGTGGTTATGTACTTCCTGAGTCCATAAAAAGATAGTACACTGTACAAACTTGTCTGTACAGAGTACTATCTTTTTACCCGGAAGTAAAACACAAGATAGTACACTGTACCAACTTTCTGTACAGAGTACTATCTTTTTACCCGGAAGTAAAACAACAAGATAGTACTATGTACAAACTTTCTGTACAGAGTACTATCTTTTAACCAGGAAGTAAAACGACAAGATAGTACTATGTACCAACTTTCTGTACAGAGTACTATCTTTTAACCAGGAAGTAAAACAACAAGAAAGTACTATGTACAAACTTTCTGTACAGTACTATATAAAGTTTAAATAGTATTTTTGTCGGCTTACTTCGGCCATCGTACTACGAATTTTGACTTGTTTTAGGTCTTACTTTGCTGTTCATTATTGCTCTTTACAGTTAATCTCTATCTATAATAATATTCAAGATAATAACCAAAAACAGCAAAATTACCTTAAAATTACGAATTCAGGGGCAGCAACCCAACAACGGGTTGTCCGATTCATCTGAAAATTTCGTTAGATGGCCGTGTCACCGGACACATTTTTAAACTAGATACCCCAAAGATGATTGTGGCCAAGTTTAGATTAATTTTGGCTAGTAGTTTCAGAGGAGAAGATTTTTGTAAAATATTACTAAGATTTACGAAAATATGTTAAAAATTAACTATAAAGGGCAATAACTCCTAAAGTGGTCAACTGACCATTTCGGTCATGTTGAATTATTTGTAAATCTTACTTTGCTGAACATTATTGCTGTTTACAGTTTATCTCTATCTATAATAATATTCAAGATAATAACCAAAAACAGCAAAATTTCCTTAAAATTACAAGTTCAGGGGCATCAACCCAACAACGGGTTGTCCGATTTATCTGAAAATTTCAGGGCAGATAGATCTTGACCTGATAAACAATTTTACCCCTGTCAGATTTGCTCTAAATGCTTTGGTTTTTGTGTTATGAGCCAAAAACTGCATTTTACCCCTATGTTCTATTTTTCGCCATTGCGGCCATCTTGGTTGGTTTGCCGGGTTACCGGACACATTTTTAAACTAGATACCCAAATGATGATTGTTGCCAAGTTAGGTTTAGTTTGGCCAAGTAGTTTCAGAGAAGATTTTGTAAAAGTTAACGACGACGGACGAAAATTTTCAAAAAGGGGAAATAACTCATTTTTCGAAATTACATCCAAATTTGTTTGAGCATGAAATTTTCAATTGCTGGAATATGTTATATGATATATTTACCCTCAATACATCTAAAAATAGTTTTTTCATAAGAAAGGACTATTTTATCATGAAAATATTCATATGAAAAATATTTATTTACAAATAGAACCTAAAAAAGGGGGAATTTCAGGGTAAATTACAATGACTAGTATTCCTCTTTTTGAAACTTTCTGCAACATTTACCCAAGAATTTTTTGGCAGCATTTTGTTGACAAAACATACATAATTTTATATTTTATAGTCCTTTACGTGAGGATTTCTTCGTTTTCGGTAAAATCAGATGTAAAAAATGACAAAACTCCGATTTTTGTGTTAGGTGGACCCCTTTTGTACCAAAAAAACTGTTTTTATTCGAAAAATTTGTCAGTTAGCAGTTTAAATGATTGAATTGTTCTCTTATACCCATGAAAATTTTTTAAAAATGTTATGCTTTATCTCATTTTTACCATAAAATATGATGTTAGCCATTTCTCCTTGCTATACTACTATATACATATGATGTCATGTTGTTTCCCTGGCAACCAGACTATACAGATTTTTTTATTGATTTTTTTTTTAATTTGACTGTTAGTTTTGACCATTTCAACTTAAAAAAAAGTAATCGAAAAAAATAATCTGGCCAAATGTTTTCATATTTGGTCTATTATTACAGAGAATTGATGTTTAAAATATGTACAAGTTATAATCTTATAAATTTGATCTTTTAAATGCAAAAATACGCATTATCAAATTTTGCTAACTTATTGAAAATCTGGACCTTAGGTCTCTGTTTTTTAAAATCAAAGATGGCGAAAGACACCCATACCACCTTAAAGATAAAAATGTAATATTTCATGGATGTGTGCAAAAATGTTTACAATCATAGAGAGAATGTCAGCCACTAAGCACCTCCCTTGTAGTTCTGAAACTAAACTTTTAATCATTTTGTTTAGTTTCTTTTGTTACATCTTTTGACGTCAGACTCGGACTTCTCTTGAACTGAATTTTAATGTGCGTGTTGTTATGCGTTTACTTTTCTACATTGACTAGAGGTATAGGGGAGGGTTGACATCTCATAAACATGTTTAACCCGCCGTATTTTTGTGCCTGTCCCAAGTCAGGATCCTCTGGCCTTTGTTAGTCTTGTATTATTTTAAACTTTAGTTTCTTGTGTATAATTTGGAGTTTAGTATGGCGTTCATTATCACTGAACTAGTATATATATTTATTTAGTGGCCAGCTGAAGGACGCCTCTGGGTGCGGGAATTTCTCGCTGCATTGAAGACCTATTGGTGACTTTCTGTTGTTGTCTGTTATATGGTCGGGTTGTTGTCTCTTTGACGCATTCCCCATTTCCATTTCCATTCTCAATTTTATTTTAATATTTTGATTATGCTTAATTGGTCCGAAAAAAGTTACGTTTAGTTTATAAAAATTCCTCTTTGGTGGCAAATGACGTTTTTTTTGTAGATTTATAATCTTGATGAAAACTATTTTCACTGCAGAAGATTAATACATTTATCTCAAATAAGATGTTATCACTGTATCATATTGATGAAAGAGAATATAAAGACATTATAAAACTGTATTTATGTAGTTATATACATGTAAGGATGTAAAGTAACAAAACAATTAATGAATAATTATTGTGTTCACGGAAATCACAATAAACGGCAAAATACACACAAGTCTCATATTGGAACGACTGATACAACTTCGTTATCATAATCACGATATTTCGTACAGAATTATTTTCATACCAGCTTGCTTCCACTTGTTCTACAGCTACAACCATTTTTCTCGTAAAAAGCTCGTTATTCTTTATGGGTCATCGGTCAATGTTCAATTTTCGGAGATATTTTTGTTTCTCATATACCTTAAACAATTATAATAGACAAACTAGATGTATATTTGATGTATTGTATATAATTCAATTGATAAGTGAAGCAGGCGAGACATTTGCATGATTACTCAACAAGAACTTAATGGTAACGTTTACTCTTTAACTTATGTGAAGGAGCGATAACTCGATAATTTATTTGATTTTCTTACTTATTTGCACTGTCTACTTATGAAAAAATATTACTCGCACTAATTTTTTTTCCAGAGATGTGGTGTAGCTTTAATTGACATGATGAGGGACAATCAAGCTTACGTCATTGGTATTGGTGTAGCTCTACTAGTGATTGAGGTAGGATGATCTACATTGATTTTTACCATTATTTTAGTAAATGTTTATTTATTTCTACTAACGTTAAAATGTTCAAGAATATACACTAATCCCAATAAAACTGGATGACAGATGAAGGGATTTTTTTAATTGTGAATTTTCTATTTCTGAGAGATTACTAGAACTAACCAGCGTTTAATGTTAAGATGCGAAAGTTGATACATTGTTCAAGTAAAATGTCCACAGCAGCGACTTTCGTTATGAGTTTCATGATAAGTGCTTGGTGATCTTTTAGCAATTAAATGATAAGTATAAGCATGACTACAAAGGTTAGCATTTCTTGGTCAATCGTTACTAAATCGGACTATTGAATTCATATATTTATGTCGACCATCAAAGTAAAATTGGAACTAAATGTTTTCTGCATTTGAATTTCAATGTAGTTATGTAAAAATATTGGTTAAACTTATATGAAATTGGAGTAAATATCAGAAGTTTTCAATCAAGGAAAAAAATGCTTTCAAGGCATATTCTTGTATCATAAGAGCTCAATCTCACAACAAAATATGGGAGAGGCAATTTCCTTTAGTAAACTGTTAACAAAATAAAACACTTGGTTATACAAATTTGTTATATAGATGATACAATTTATCACATTAAGCAAGGTCCCATCATTGTGAATACCAGTTTCATGATTTTTCATTCAAGCTTTACATTTTCTTATTTTCATATTGTCTATCAAAAACAATTTCATATATATACAAGATTTGTAATCAGCAAGTAATCATATGAATGTAATCTTAAAGTAATCTAAAAGTAATCATGATTACACCTGTTTTTTGCAATGTAATCGATTACATTATGATTACTTGTAATCAGAAATGGCATGATTACTGATTACATAGGATTACACTGCAAAATGTAATCGATTACAGCTGATTACGATTACTGATTACGATTACCCCATGCCTGAAATCGGTACATGTATAATAATTTGTTAAACATGCAAAGAAAATGTATATATCAGAATTTATAGTGTTAGGTATATAACAGGTAAACGATAGATAACTCAAATGTCAAAACTTGTCCAATCCCCCATACCAGATTCGTTATAAGAATACCTTGCCGCGCTTTCGTAAATAGCAGAACAGCTTCGTAAAAAGCAGAACAGCCTCATAGGCACCAAATTATAATATGATCACGTCACGTTACATTCAATCTGAGATAACTAATGTTTACAATCGTACTTTTCTAGTGATGATACGCCAATATGGAATGCAAGATTGGATATGTAATTTAAAGTTATCGCGCACTATCTTTTAAAACAAAGCCAAGAAATAGTAAAAATTGAAATAAAAAACCTGCAGTATACAAAATATTGTATTATTTCATTTTATGTTTTAGTTGGATTAATTTTGAGTTAACCATTGATTTCTAAGTATCTGACCTGTTACTTTGAAAGTAGTGTGGTACTTTCCATTCAAGGGATATCAGGTTTAACTTTCCGACTCCGACCGGACGTGGCTAGGTATTTGTACATCCATTCACCCAAATATATATCCATTTATTTGGAAACCATTCTTCTTTAAGAAAGAGACTGTGAACACTTTCTTTACCTCGGATTTCTATGTCAGTTTCTTCGTCGTTATTGCACACATTTAGTCAATAAAATGTCTCTAACTTTATTGAACAGCAAATATTCTCGTATATAAACCTACAAGAAACCTAAATATTTAAGATTCTATTTTTTTTTTACATCTTTCAGCTTTTGTGTATAGCCTTTTCTTTGTGGATCTGCAGTCAAATCAACAAGAAAAATAGGGTTTCTTCGATTTAAAGAAAGACAAAGGAGGCAGTAGCAAGGTTGAATTAGCCTTTGATTGGACAATTGTTTTAGTGATTTAACAAATATTGTATATTTCTATCTTGATGTAGATTGAAACATTTTGTGATTATTGCATATTCCGTTGCAGCTATTTTCCAGAAATAGGAGTTTTATTATTCTGTTGGAATATTTTTTTATAAATCCGTCCTATTTTAGCTTCTTTAATTTTTTTCATTTACCAATATATCTGATATTCAGAAATCCGTCCAATTTTAGAATGTATTAGTTATATTAGAATGACAATTTGGTGTTAATAAATTCTCTTTTTTATATGCAAGATTGGTATTTCTGATTCAGTGATTGAAATCATTTAACTAAAACCCATGTTATGTTTTTATCTTCTTCATATTTTAGCATAATAGTAGTTTGTTAACAATTTTATTGGTCCTATTAAAAGCGTTTTTAAGTAGAAACATAAACTGTTATTGAAAATATCTTTTTTTTTTTATCTTATTCATTGATGAATCTTATGTTAAAAAATGAATGTTTACCAACTTTATAACCATTATAACATGATCTGCTATGGTAAACATTGACTGGTATATCGTCAAGAACATGCATGAAGTAAATCTTACTGGAAAAAATAATAACCTTTATTAATAAGTCAAGTATAAGGCATATTCGAAAACAAGATCATTTTTAAATATAAATGAAGCAGAAAAGGTTGTCTGCTCAATTCATATTCTAGCTCAACAATAAATCCTTATATTTTTTTATATTTAATAAAAGTTTTTCATCAAATAATGACGTCTGTATCCCTCCTCATTTTGTTTTAGTCTTGAACGTTTATTGGAATTTAACATGCGCATATCGCATTTACTTCAAAATGTATACTCCATTGAAATAAATAGTTTTAAAAAAGCCAATGGAACATCCCCATTGAAACAAAAGAAGCAAATTAAACATTCCTTACGCTGAATTTACAATAATGAATCGAACACCACCGACGAATCTTGTGTCTTTATACTGTGACATGTTGTTGGTAAACATGTTAAAATTTGAGACCCCATAGGCACCACATCTTGTTTTAATCATGTTTATAATTCATATAAAAATAAAAAAATGTGATATGATTGAAAATGAAACAACTCTCAACCAGAGACCAAATTACGTAGAGGTTGACAAATAAAAGTCACCGTACGGCCTTCGACATTGAGCAAAACTGACACATTATAGCAAGCTATAAAAGGCCCGATATTTATCAATGTAACTATAATTTGAACGGTTTGTGTGTATTTTTGTGTGTATTTTTGTTGAGCATGTACTGATTAAGTGTCATGGATGGATACCCTGTATCCTTTGTTTTTCTGATATATATTGTATTGTTTTATTCATTCCGAACCGAATAAAATTGTATTTTTATTTTATCTATTTTTTTGTGTATCTATACTATTAAACGAGAAGACCTCATTTTGTGTGTCGCTTCTCTTCCTCCCACAATAAATTAATTGTGTCCTATAGGTAACATGCATAGTCGCATTTGTCATCCATTCTTATGATCATTCAGATTGAGTAATTTTGGGAGAAAAACGACAAAAAGGGTGTCCGGATATTGATTCCGTCACCAGACTGACTTTTGGTCAACGATAGGTTTTCCGGTTTTAAACACGCACAACTACAACCAATCGTATGATGGATAACAAAAATGAAAAATAAATAAGCCAATCAGAGCGTTTTCCATATTATGGTTTATGGATCAATCGTATGATGGATAACAAAAATGAAAAATAAATAAGCCAATCAGAGCGTTCTCCATATTATGGTTTTTGGATCGCAAGAACCACAACTATTATACCACCTTAGAGAGGACAATTATTTTTCGCGTTTATCTACATGTAAGCTACGATGATATATAGAGACTTTCTGTATAATTCTGTCTACTGTTTTCTTTGAAATGACTATTTAAGGGGTCATACCAGTTGCATGTATATTGAAATAAGCAAAACATTGAAAAAAGAATGTGTCCATAGCACACTGATGCCACATCGGCACTATCATTTTCTGTGTTCAGTGGACCGTGAAATTGAGTAACATCTCTAATTTGGCATTCAAAATTAGAAAGATTATATCATAGGGAACATAATTATTTACTAAGTTTCGAGTTGATTGAACTTCAACTTCATGAAAAACTACCTCGATCAAAAGTTAAACCTGAAGTGGGACAGACGGACGGACGAAAGAAACAACGAATGGTCGCATAGACTAGGAAACATAATGCCCTTAAATGGCGCATAAAAACTTATTGTTGAAAGTGAAAGTAGTGATTTGGCCAAAATGAAAGTAGGGTGGAGACTTGAGGGAGGCAGGACTTTTTCGGGACGTCAGGATCGGGATTTCGGGATTGATCCTTTCGTGATCCGGGAATAATTTTTTTTCGAATTTCGGGTGTCGGGATATGAATGTCTTTAAATTCTGCACCTCGGGATTTCATGTTTTAAAGCCAGGGATTTCGGGCTGAGGACCCCTCCGACCCGTGACCCCTCAAATTAGCCTTCGTCATTTATAAAAGATTCAAATCCTACCATTGGCATGTTAATAGGGCTCTCAAAAGAAACTGAAAACACTGATGGATTGTCCTAGAAGCATATTTATTTTTGTTAGAATAATAATGGTCTATAAGCAGTTACATTTATTTTATGTTTGAAGCGGTGCAAGTTTTTAATTTGATAATTTGATTTGACTTTTACGAAGAAAATGCATTGTAGCAAAGGGGTAGAATAATTGTGGTTTGAGGCCAGAGACATGAACATAATTGATTTTAACAGAAAGGAAACAGATAACGGACTTAGGAACAAAAGTGAGGGGGCTTTTGATACCTTTTATGAAATTCTCCAGACATAATATCTTTTACAAAAAATCATCCTACAACAGTTTACAACTGTGTATGCCCACGATTTCGCGGGTGTGATCTAGTAAGTATATAACTCTGTAGTTCAAATTATCATCGATAAACATGCTCCATTACAAACAAAAGACATTTTGCTAAGACCTAACACGCAGTGGTATACCGATGAATTGCATTCAGCAAAAAGAGAGCGTCGAAAAGCTGAGAGACAAATGCGTAAACCAAATTTAGAGGTGCACAAACAGCTTTATAGGAACAAAAGTGTACAATCAAACATACTGCTCTTGAAATGTAAAAATGAGTACTTTTCTAACAAAATCCTAGAAATTGGAAACGATCAAAAACAGCTGCACAAACTTACGAACAATCTCATGGGAAATAAAGCAGAAACTGTACTACCATCACACCAGGACGAACATGCACTATCCAATAGATTTGGTGAATTCTTTGTTGAAAAAATAGACACAATTCGCAACAACCCGAGTAATTCGAACAAAACATCAACAGCAGTTAATTATGCTCTTGAAGCCGATATAAAATTCGACGGAAATCCGCTTACTTCGCTTTCACCAGCGTCAACTGAAGAAGTTCGAAAGATTATCAAGAGAGCTCCAGTAAAGTCATTCGAACTCGACCAAATTCCTACTTACCTTTTAAAACCATGTCTCGACAGCTTACTTCCTATCATAACGAAGATAGTAAACACTTCAATGGCAGAATCGCAAGTTCCTGTGTTTTACAAGGAAGCGGTTCTTAGACCTTTGTTGAAAAAGCCCGGTCTTGACGCTGATGAGTTAAAAAACTATCGTCCCGTTTCGAACTTTCCTTTTACCTCAAAGATCTTGGAAAAGGTGAGTGAAACTCGGTTCGAACAGCATCTTGAAGCAAATTCACTTTTCGACAACATGCAGTCAGCATATCGTGCTTGTCATTCAACAGAAACGGCCCTACTACGGGTTCACCATGATATAGTATTGGCACTTGACAATAACTGTTGTGCGGTACTTGTTATGCTCGATCTATCCGCTGCATTCGACACTATCGACCATCCCATCCTGATCAATCGGTTAGAATACTCTTACTGCATAACTGGCTCAGCGCTGTCATGGATGAGATCCTATCTTGAAAGTCGAACTCAACGTGTAGCAAATGGCTCCGTATTGTCAGATGTAATAAACATTAAATATGGCGTTCCACAAGGTTCGGTATTGGGACCCCGATTGTATTGTATTTTTGCAAAACCGATCGGTGAAATATGTCGGCGACACAACTTTAGCTATCATGGGTATGCTGATGACACGCAAGTCTACCTAGTTATCAAACCACTCGATAATTGGGACAACATATCTTCCCGTCTAGAGACTTGTTTAGCTGACATTAGTAAATGGATGTGCTTAAACATGCTGAAACTGAACCAAGACAAAACGGAACTGATCTTATTTTCACCAAAAAATCATGTAAAGGAATTTTCGATTTGTCATATGTTATATTTGATGGATCAATAGTAAGCAATGCATCTGTGGTCAAAAATCTTGGTGTTTATTTTGATAGAACATTAAGCATGGAAAAGCAGGTCAATGGCATCACGAAGTCGTGCTTCTTCCAAATTAGGAACATTGGTAGAATTCGGCAATATATCACTGAGGATGCCTGTAAAACTTTAGTCTGCTCGCTTGTCACGTCACGTCTAGACTACGGAAACGCTCTGCTTTATGGAGTAATTACCAGCTTAGTCAATAAGTTACAGCGAGTCCAGAATACGGCAGCCAGACTCGTTACACGTACCAAAAAACATGATCATATAACACCAGCTCTTGTGTCTCTTCATTGGATCCCGGTGCAGTACCGAATACAATATAAACTTCTTTTGTATACTTTCAAAATCCTGCATGGCCTAGCGCCCGTCTATCTTGAGGAACTAATTAGTGCCTATCAACCATCAATATCTCTTAGATCGGAAAATGCAATGCAGCTTATACAACCTCGTGTACGTACCAAAATCTATGGAGAAAGACGTTTCGATAAAGCTACTGCGAGCCTCTGGAACAATCTTTTTAGCCATCTGAACACTCAATCGAACTTTTTAAGAAAAATTTGAAAACCCATTATTTTAGACTCGCTTTCAGTGATTACATGTAACTTTTTATACTGACAATGGCTTCTTAACTTTGTTCTTTTCGTTGTAGTATAATATGCCTTTTAATTATGATTATTTATTTTTTAACTTTTCTGTTCCTTTTGGTTTTTTTTTATATATGTTTCAAAATTTTATTTCATTCTTATTGCATTGATTGTTTTAATGTTTAACACCTTTTTGTTTTCTTTTTTTCTTTTTTTTTAACTGCATTGATGGTTTTATGTTAAGCGCTTAGAGTAATTTTAATTAGATAATGCGCTATATAAATATTGTAAATAATAATAATAATGATATTTTTATCTTATTTATTATTGATATTCCAAAATAAAAATAGCGTCAGGTCATTGGTTTAATTTCCATCTTTAAGTCATTTATTTAAACACGCACAACTTTATGGCGTTAGCTTTTACAAATATCAAACATAATGCTTTAGATTCCGGAATGGCGATAAGCAATAACAAAGCCAAATATATAAACAATTCATTAAGATATAAAGTCTACAAAGGGAATTCTCTGTTTTGTACAAGAACTTCATTTATTGCAACATTTTCCGGTTGTGAAAGAGCATACAATACAGCATTGGCTATGTCTGTTGGATCCAGAAGTTTTCCGGCTTGGTATGCGGTGTCTAAGTCTTTCGACTGTAAAATACAATTAACGCTTTTATTTAGCTAGAACAAAATATTATGGTTAAAAAGCAAAAATTTATAATTACACTTCATATAACATTCGAAATGAACAGTATTGAATGTCTTTTTTCTGATTCAATAGTAGAGACGTAGCTACTTTAACAAGAAATCATGTAAACGACGCACTAAACTTATTTGATGGCGTCATCTGCTAAAAAAGTTATTTGCCAATCAAATCCGATTACATATCATTTAATCTGAACGGTCGGGATGGCCCTTTAACCAGAACAAAAATGGCTGCTAAGGAATAAAATAGAAATGTAAATGGACTTATTCTTGTCTTTGTGTCGTTTTCTTTTGGTCAAAGGGATGTCTTTTCTTTGACTTATGGTTTTTGATCTCTCCATGGTATTGTTTCCCCTTTTTCTTTTAATCATTTTATCACCATGAGTAGGTTAGGCATCCGTTGAGGAGGCCAGTTGATCGTTTCGTTTAAACAAATTGAGAAACGTATCTTGTATATTGACAAGTACCTTTGCTTTACCATTGCTTAATATCGAACACACGTGACTCTTTAATAAAAGTTACACTCTTCAATTAACATACCTGTGGATCAGGATGCGTCTTTTCTCGGTCTTCAACTGCAACATCTCCCGGCTGGATACACGTGACTCGTATTCCAAATTTACACACTTCCTGTCGTAACGTCTGGGAAAAACCTTCGACGTAAAACTTAGTCCCTGTATAAACTGCTAGCCCCGGGTATCCCTGTATAATGGTAAACAACAAAAGAAGAATGACATGCTTTTGTTTGTTTGTGGTATTCATAGTCATAATATTTCAACAACAAAATTATCGTCCATTTTGTTTTTAATTACTTCAAATATAACATCGAGCATGAATTTAAGGTGGCTCGTGGGTACAAAAATTTCAGCAAAAAATTTAACCTTTATTTTTTCATTACAAATTTTATTCATTACACTATTAGTTATTACTTTATGATATGGTACAAAAATCAACCCAGAAAATCGATTTGGCTTGGCCCCAGATGACTTTTAAAATGTTTATATCATTAAAAAAGCTCCAAATTATCTCCCTTTGGTGCAAAAATGCCATTTTTGGCATTAAATTTGAAATATCTTTTTTAACTCATCGGTGACCTATATTTTTTATTATTGTTTTCAAATAAGCTGTACATAAACTAAATAATTGTAAAATTTAAGCGATTTCTGTAATAAGGTTATTTTTTTATTTCGATATTACCTCTATTTCTCCTATTACTTCAACAGAAAAAAAGGACATTAACAAAAAAGTATGCTTCTTCGGAAGGCGGACTTGCGCTTAAATGAACGGTGACCCTATTTTTTATTTCATTTTTCTTTTAAGTATATGATAAAGTTCATTTATAAAAAATTATAGCGAAATCCTATATTAGAAAAAAAAAATTGATTTATACCCAGGAGCCCCCTTAAATGTGCATCTTTAAGAAAGACGTTTATGTTAATAAGCGAAAACTACCATTCAGAGTCTCATTTTTTCCTCTTTCTTTTACATTTCAAGATTACTGGTTAGGAGGAAGAAAGTAGCGACCAACATGACTTTGTGTTAAATGTATGACATAAGAAAAATATGTGTATACTTAACTTTTTACCAGAATCAGATGACATATTGACTATATGACCGGAACGTTGTTTTATCATTCCATCAAGTACAGCCGCAGCACAATTAGTTAAACCCTGATAGTAAAGAATAAAATATCAGTATCTGCAGATTTGAAGGGACGAGGGTTATAAAATTGTCTAATCATGCAAAAATAACAGATAATTTGGGTTCATGGAATAAAAATACTTCTACAAGTCGTCAATTTTCTATAAACTCAAAGGTTATTCGATTTTTGGCGAAACAGGAACTACATACCCTTCAAAGTTTGTTTTCTGATTTTACGAATAGTCCGTGTTGTTAAATTTTTGGTTCGTATGCAGTTATTGGTTTTTTTTTCATTTTTTATTTGTTTGTCTCTGGTGCTTCTCTTCGACCTTACGATTGCTGTGTTGGTATCTTATTATTTTCCATTTTTTAAAATATTTTTCATTTCAATTTTGAACTGAAATCGGCTAAGTTATCCAAAACGCGAAGCGTTAATGTTGAATAAATGTGAACGACCATCTTTACAACTGTAATAAAGTTATCTTTGAATAAATAGTTACGTACAATAGACTAGGTATATACTTAAAACGACAAATACCGGAATCTTTTAATTATTTGTTTATTATTTTTTGTGCTTTGTTTTGTATGAACGTATGCATGTAAACCTTTGTTATTCACGTACTTTAATGTTTACATCAATCTGTTCTTCCCAAAGATCTTCCAATTGGTTCTGCATAAGACTATAGTACCACAACCCAGCATTATTTACTAAAATATCTACTGGACCTAACTTTGTTATTGTTTCTTGAACTAACGCCTTAATCTGTAATAAAACATGATAAGGTATAATTATGCTGACGTTATAATCTCCGTATAAATCTAACCGAGTCTAGGTTACCATAATACAAAAGACAACGAAAAGTACAGTAATTCAAATCATTTGCACTAAGTTGGATCTTCTATATTTTTAGATGATGTATGGGCTCCATAACTTAATATCAAATATTCAACATTAAAAACATCAAGAACGTATATATTTTTGTTAGGGTATTTGTCGTCAAATGCGTCCAATTTTATTATCAACTAGAGATATGTCTTCAAAACTATACAGATGTAGAAAAAATAGCTGTTAAATTCACAGTCGGGCTTCCAAAATGGTATAGATATGGCAAAAAGAAGTCCCGACGTATTCATTGCTGGTCGTCACACTACTACATAATTCTTTGGTGATGCGAGTTATACATGTACCTGATCCCTTTTCGTAACATCCGTTTCTACACAAATAGATACTCCTCCATTTTCAGATATTTGCTTCGCTACTTCTTGTAGTTTGTCTTTCCGTCTGGCAGCTAAAGCCACTTTAACCCCTGCTTTCGCTAGAGCTATCCCAGTGGCCTTTCCTATTCCACTGGAAGCCCCTGTTACAATGGCCACCCTACCTGCTAAACTGTTACCTTTCGAGGAAAAGATAATAAACATATGATATTTTTAAGCGTTTCACATGTAATAAGCGACAGGTTTAAGCGTAATTAGATCTTCTTTAGATACTAGAATAGTCGTCTAACCTAGAAATTAACCGAGTTTCTTCTTTTCCTCCTGATTATGACATTTCGAATGAATCTGGATTCGCATAACAGCAGATGAATGTCTGCATAGCAGGACATGCTTACCATGTCGACGCATTTGGTTTCGTTTCTTTTAGTTCATGTGATTCCATTAGGGGTTGTTTTTTTTTTTTTTGTTAACTTGATTGATCTTGACTTTCATTTTTTCAACGCAGGCGTATACACGTATAAATATATTTTTTTCAAAGACAAGTGCCTGTGTTTTCTACTGGATTTATGAGGTTTTAGTATAGATACACTAATAATATGTTGCCTTCAATCCATCGTATTTACAATCACACTTTGTTGTCATCAATTAAACAAGTTATACTTATTTTTTTTCTATAATCTATATTCATTTACTTTATCTTTTATTTGGTTAGCACTTTAGAAATACAATAATAAAGTATATTTTAATACGTTTGGGTATCTTTCTCTCGTATTATATTATTATTTCTCTTAGTCCTTATATATATCCCCGTTCAACTTGACTTTGTACATTTATTTCTGATAAGCGAGATTTTGAAATCTAAAGTGACACTAGAATTGTATAATAATAAGTAACTTTCTTTGTAAGGGAGTACGTGTTGATACGCTGCAATTCAGACGTAACAAGTACCAAATAATGTATTAACATATCAAACAACTTTATTTACATAAGTCAAGAGTTTAATTAAAAAGTTAGTTTGTAAGAAATATAAAAAAGCATATCATACAAAATAATATACCATAAATGATGGTAGGTAAGCATGAGGAAAAATAATTGAGTATTCGCTGTTTTTGGTCGATTTCTATTGTTACATTGACGTTCAGTTGCAAATATTTCATTTGTATTCTGAACGATAACAAATTTAAAGTAAATTGAATGGTCTGCTAAATCATGAATGATTGGACAGGTATGACATTCTTGAGTTATTTTACTGTTATGTGTACTTTCAGAATAGATGTTACTGCCAAACGGAAGCAAGTTCTTGTTTCATTGCAATGAACCAGTTTAAATTTCTTGTAGGATAGGTTGCTATTTGGTTAGCATCCAATGATGAATATTTCATATGTATATGATTGTCAACGCATGTTATTCGAACATGTATGAATATCAGAGATATGAATGAATATGTGACTTGACAATGTTTATTTGTGTATATTTTAACTAAATATAACAACATTAGTTTTGCAGTCAGCTGTGTAAAATTTACCTGTACGATACCCCGTTTATTCATACAGTGTACAAGTTTTGATATTTATTATATACTGATGTGAAAAAACCCATAAAACTTGTTTACAGTTACACAATATCTCATATTACTGTTAGTGCATATCATGCATATTGTGATGTGAAGATTCACACGCACTATCATGACTATTGACCGTAAAAAAAGATTTAAAAGTATAACATTGTAAGTTCAATAAATACAGATCTCACCTGAAGCCATGTTAACGTCACTATAGTGTATTGAACAAATTTTATCACGTGATGTGTATGCACGTTTGTTATATATCTATAGTGCCTAACAAGATTTTGTGAGGTAGACGAAATTGACTTTAAAACGATCGTATTGACTTTTGATGTGCAGAAATAGGCAGATCGGACATATTTTGACTTTAGTTACTTACTTCTTAAGTTTGGGATTAATTGTAATCAACATATTCCAATGAGACTGAAAAATGTTTTTTTTTATTATGATTAATAATAATTTTACCTGCCGTAGTCGTGCGTAAAATATATTTCGGTATTTCTCTTACGAAAATGACTTGTTTAATGGAACAAAACGTATTATTTGTAACCTTCTCTTTACTCTTCACAATAGGCTTTTAAAAAAAAAACCTTTCAACTGTATATTCCGAAAATTTTGTGAAAATCGAATAAGTGGCAATTCTTACCTTTCATACCTTAACTTTCATTGATAAAACATAATATTGACTCGGTCAGTGTCCAGTTTGAAGGTCATTTTAGTTACCGTACACATTCATGCACGTTCTAATTAATCAATAGTCATGTATGAAAAGCATAAACAAGTTTGAAGGTAAACTAATAACAACTTAATCCAATCAAATTGCCTACGATTCAATAACAATGACCAGTCCACATCATAAAAATGTATAGGGGTAAACTGGGTAGGGAGAAAATGTCAGATATATTAAGTTCATTATTTTGCAATAACGAGTAAAAATTTGTTAACCAATAGATTTGTTATAATTTCATAAACATTTCGTTATGTATTGGTATAGTTTTTGGATCTTTCATTAGCGTATTTAAGGCTGTAGAAAGTTTGGCCTTCAAAAGTCAACATAATCATTGACTTTATAAAGAAAATTCGCCTTTTCAAAACATTGAATGTTTCACAAATAATACGCGACAACAAGGCAAAATCATTTCTTAAAACACTGCAAAAAAAATAATTCTGATTGATGCAGTGGTATTGTCATAAATTGCACTGGAGTGAACAGTGGTACATCAAACGTCGAATTCCCTCACACAATGTTATCACACACTATAATTGATTCGTTAAAAACGAAGAAAAGTGTGTACAATAAAGGCAACAGTAGTATACCGCTGTTCAAAAGTCATAAATCGATTATTGAGAGAAAATAAATGTGGGTTACATACTAAAACTGAGATAAACACATCAACTATAAGAGGAAAATAACGAAACAACAGAAACACTGAAGTGCAACAAAAACCAAAACGACAATGTAACACACACAGAAACGAACTATAAGGTAACAACTGTAAATTTCCTGACTTGGTACACGACATTTAAAGAAGAAAAACCTCGCGCTTTTATGGCAATGTTAAATATAACACTTAAATGACACCTTTACATGACAGGACTACACTCCAAATAAATGTAAGAACATTCAGGACAGAGAAATACACAAATAAACATTACAATAGGACATTTCGACATGCTAATAGTTACCAAAGGTACCAGGCTTATACTTTAACCGAACTCATTCTACAGAAAGAACAAATTAATGAGCGTAGCTGTAATAATCATGGCACCCTCAAAGAAGTTCGGGTGACAAATTGTTATTCAACGTTTCTTTTTTCTTATCTTTATTTTTATTTTTTTGTCCAGCTTATATCTTTGAATTGTATGAACCAAATGTTATAGAACTATGTAATGTTAACCAGCATGTGCAGATATGGAATCGTGGTATGGCATTAAGGTTACTATGTATTGATTATCGGGTTTTCTTCACATTGATATCGTAAAATATCAGCCGCGAGCCACAATGTGAACCTTTTTGGCGAGTGAGCGTAGCGAACGAGCTAAAAAGTTTCACATTGTGTCGAGCGGTTGATATTTTACAATATCTATACGGAGAAAACCCGATTATCTTTTTATCGTTCTATTACTGGTCGTTTCTTTCTCCCTAAGACAGTTTTACGCTTGACAAAAGCAA
This sequence comes from Mytilus galloprovincialis, assembly GCA_037788925.1. NCBI lineage: Eukaryota > Metazoa > Mollusca > Bivalvia > Mytilida > Mytilidae > Mytilus > Mytilus galloprovincialis. Next base: position 84,926,269 of record CM075333.1, on the reverse strand, counting down.
GCTTGATAACGTCTCCTCTCTCATTGTGACGTCGCTGATAACTTCTCTTCTCACATTGTGACGTCGCTGATAATGCCTGGTCTCGTTTTGAAGTCTTGATACGAGAATTACTGAGCAACAGAGTAGGGTGATATAGGCGGAGGGAAGGACGAGAAAACACGTTATTAAGATGATTAACAACTCAGTACCCAGAGTCTATACTTCAAGACCATTTAGTATTATTTGTTGTTGTGGAATATCAACACGATTTATTCATGCTATTTCTTATGAGTCTTTTTTATTACTTATACAATGAATTAAATGTTTTTAACTCCTAATCTGTGCATCTTATATGAAAATATACTGCAAGACAAAAATGATATCGGAAAATGCTCTTTAACTTTGTACTTATTTGGCGTTTTATAACTATTTTGATCTGAGCGTCACTGATGAGTCTTATTTAGACGAAACGCGCGTCTGGGGTATTAAATTAGAATCCTGGTACCTTTGATAACTATTTATTATATACTTTCTTGAAATATAATATCAGTTCCTTCAATAAAATTATGAAGCACTGTATGATTTATCATTAGATAGTTTTTTCACCAGACTTGATATATTATAATCGACTAATTGGAATTCATTCTTTTACTTATGAGTAATAACACATTGTTTTTTTTTTATTTATTTTCTACCAAAAATGCCAAAATAAAGGCTTCAGTTGTATACTGCTGTTCAAAGATCATAAATCTATTGAGAGAAAAGAATCCGGGTTACAAACTAAAACACAAATCCGATATCTACACGTTAAAATTGAAAGAGAACCGAAGTATCAAAAGAGGTTCATTCGAATATCGTAAAATTGCCAGTACAAGGCAGGGCAAAACACAATGACACAGATGACTAAACCGACAATAAATGTGCATATTTGGAAGTTAAAAATGTTTTGCTAAGCATGCGATGTTAATTTCGTAGAAATAAATAATAGTCAAAATTAAGACCGATATGAACGGAAAGTGAATCTTCACAAGTAATGATCTTACAGGGCGATGGATCATGTAATGATACAGTACACTACAAAATATAATATATAACAAGTCAAAAAGGGTACAACATCGCCATCAAATCTATACTATTAAACGAGAAGACCTCATTTTGTGTGTCGCTTCTCTTCCTTCCACAATAAATCAATCATCATGCCTCTGTGTCCTATAGGTAACATGCATAGTCGCATTTGTCATCCATTCTTATGATTATTCAGATTGAGTCATTTTGGGAGAAAAACGACAAAAAAGGAGTCCGGATATGATTCCGTCATCAGACTGATTTTTAGTCATAGTTAAGACTTCCGGTTTGAAACATGCACAAACACAAACAATCGTATGATAGATAACAAAAAAATGAAAAATAAATAAGCCAATCAAATCGTTCTCCATATCATGGTGTTTAGATCGCAAAAACCACAACTATTATACTTCCTTAAAGAGGACAATTATTTTTTGCGTTTATCTACATGTAAACTGCAATTATACTACTTTAATATATAGAGACTCTCTGTATTCTGTCTACTGTTTTCTTTCAATTGTTTACTATTTAAGGGGTCATACCAGTTGCATATATATTAAAATAAGTAAAACATGTGACACATTTTTAAAAAACCAATCGTATGATAGATAACAAAAATGAAAAATATATAAGCCATTCAGAGCGTTCTCCATATCATGGTGTTTAGATAGCAAAAATAACAACTATTATACCTCCTTAGAGAGGACATTTATTTTTCGCGTTTCATTTCATGGTGTAAAGATCGCAAGAACCACAACTATTATACCTCCTTAGAGAATACAACTATTGTTCGCGTTTATCTACATGTAAACTACGATTATACTACTTTAATATATAGAGACTTTCTGTATTCTGTCAGGGACTTTCTATGTTAGTATAGAAAGTCCCTGATTCTGTCTACTGTTTTCTTTGAAATGCTTACTATTTAAGGGGTCATACCACTGGCATATATATTAAAATAAGTAAAACATGCTCAACTTCATCTAAAACTACCTCGACCAAAAACTTTAACCTGAAGCGGGACAGACGGACGACCGAACGAACGAACGCGCGGATGCACAGACTAGATGTGGCATAACAATTTATTTTTGAAAGTGAAAAAAGTGATTTGGCAAAAATGAAAGTAAAGTAGAGATTAAAGGGAGGCAGGACCTTTTTGGGGGCGTCGGTATCGGGTGTTTTGAAGCTCGGGATTTGGGGATTGATCCTTACGGGATCCGGGGATATATTTTTCGATTTTGGGATTTCGGGATATGAATTTCTTTAAATTATACATCTCGGGATATCGGGATCAGGACCCCTCCGACCACCCCTCAAATTAGCCTTAGTCGGTCTTAGTCATTTATACAAGATTCATATCCTACCATTGGCATGTTAGTAAGGCTCTCAAAAGAAAAAGCACTAATGGATTGTCCTTGAAGCATATTTTATTAGACTTATAATGGTCTATATATAAGCAGTTACATTTATTTGATGTTTGAAACGGTGCAAATTTTTAATCTGATTTGACTTTTACCAAAGGAAGCATTGTAGTAAAAGAATAATTGTGGTCTGAGGCCAGAAACACGAAAATAATTGAATTTAACAGAAAGGAAACAAATATCGGACTTTGGAAAAAGGGAGAGGGCTTTTTTTCCATACATAATATCTTTTACAAAAAATCATCCTACAACAGTTCACAAGCTGTATGTGCACGCGATTTCGCGGGTGTGTTCTAGTAACTATAAAATAACAAATATTAGATATTTCGGATAACAGATATGCTTCTTCGGTAATAGCACGATGTTAAATGAATCATGTCAGTATATTCAAACTGAGACACTATCAAAATCTTGAAAGTTTATATAATTTCATATACAAATCAGATATTTCATGCATAAAATAACAAACAAAAAACACCAATAAAGTATAATTTTCAGGAAATATTTATCCACGCATAAATAAAAAATGATATTTGTTTTCAACAAGTTTCGATGGTTTTACACATGCATACACTATTATTTGTTTTCAGTACGCTTTGCATCTCGTTAACGATTGGCGATATATTGTGAATTGTAAATGTATACTTTTATTATGAAAAATGTACAAAAAATCAATCAGTTGATTTTTCTTATTGCTAATATTTTAAGGCGCTTTTAAAAAATAATGCTCATGCCAATAGGCCGTTTCAGAATCTAAAGCACCATGGGTAATTTCATTGTTCGTACCCCAAAATGAAAATAACGTCACGTCATTGGTTAAATTTCCATTGTTAATGACATTTTCAACCAATCAGGACGTTTTGGTGTGCACTTTTGAAAATATTACCCAGGATGCATTATATTCTGAAACGGCGAATTTATAAAAGCTTCTAATGTCAATGTTTACAGTGAAATAATTTTTAAACAATTATTACAGGAATAAAAAAACAACAACATAGGTTATCATGAATTAAAACAAATACGGCATATAACCACACCACCAAAACAAATGGGAAAAAGTAAGAAATCCAAAATAAATCGGATCTGGAGATGGAAAACATATTCTGATTTGCAAGAAACTCTATATAAAGTCGGGATTCGGACACATTGTGTGTGTGAATGTGAACTTATCAATTGGTAAAGTTGTTATTATTATTTTGTGTCACTATTTAAAGCTGAACAACACCATAAGAAATGGTCTAGAAACTTTTACGAGTAAATACAAAGCACCAGACAATTTCTCAAATTAATATTGACCAGATTGAATGGTCCAGCCGATTGGAAGATGGGTTGTACATTTCGGTAAGGAACTACAAAATCTTTCAAACTTTTCTGGTGGATTTAACCCACCAATTGTTTTTTAAATGTCCTGTACCAAGTCATTGTTATATTATAGTTTGGTACTGTGTGTGTTACTTTTTAGTGTTTTGTTTCTGGTGTGTCGTAGTTTTACTCTTATATTTGATGTGTTTCCCTAAGTTTTAGTTTGTTACCCAGATTTTTTTTTCTCAATCGATTCATGAATTTTGAACAGCGGTAAACTACTGTTGCCTTTTTTTAACATAGATAGATCGTATAAAAAATGAATGAGGTTGTTATATTTGATATATGCATATTGGTGCTTCTTTGGTACATATTATTTTGTTTTTACAGTGATTATAACACAATACTGACTGCTGAATCCCTAATTTTGACATTGTTACCTACTAATATTATGTTTGTTTGTTTTGATTACGCATCGTTGTCAATGAAATTATATGCAACTATCACACAATTGAGAGGTTTAGCTAGCTATAAAACCCGGTAAAAGCCACCGTTTTCTACATAATAAAATACCTGTATCAAGTTAGAAATATGACAGTTTGATATGTTTGAGCTTTTGATTTTGCCATTTGATTAGGGACTTTCCGTTTTGAATTTCCTCAGAGTTCAGGTTTTTTTTTGTGATTTCACTTTTTGTACACCTTGCTTCACAATCTGTTTGCAAATCATGTTTCACATTGTTCAATTTTTCTGCAGCTTTTTTATTATAAAGGAGGGCCAAAAGATTGAACCAGAGATTCTGGAATTTCATATGTGAAAAATGATTTTTTTGTCATTCTAACACATTTTTAATTAATAAATTAACGCAATAATTCAAGCAAAGTATATGTTTTGTGGTTTTTTTTATATAAGAAAAGATTGCAAACGTACAATAATAATAAATGACATTACAATAAATTGACAATCTTCTGATAACGTCCTTATCGTGTGCATAATTCGAACTATTTTAGCATGACGCCGAAGTAAAAACAAAAATCAATATTCTCAATATTCGCAAAAATTAAAGACTAGCAAAAAGACGATTAACGAATATCATACTAATATTTTTAAAAATACTTAGGTTTTTTGTATAATCATTAATTCTGAAATGCTGTGATTACAACAATTGTACTCTAGTTTCTTTCCCGCCATCTGGCTGTAAAAATGTGACTAAATCAACATTGAATGCTGATGATATAAAAGATCTGGCACCTTGTGTTGATTCACCAGACGAAACTAACTCAAATATCGACAAGGTAAACGATGGTATATAAGACCTGGCACCTTGTGTTGATTCACCAGAAGAAAATAACTCAAATATCGACAAGGTAAACGATGGTATATAATACCTAGTTTAATTTCATTGCCGTCACTTTGTGTTATTTTTCCACCGAGAAAGCCCACACCAAGTAGCCAAGTTTTGGGCATGCCATTGGCCTAAATTAATGCATCGCTTAAAAATAATTTGGCGTTTCAAATTTTTGAAATTTAACTATACCTAGTGGATAAATTAAATATCACATTAGTTACAGTGGAAGAATCTATATGCATTGAATCTCGTGTCGTTGACTGTTTTGATTTCACTGTATGAAAAAATACTGAACTTCGAGGAAAAGTCAAATCGAAAAGTCCCTAATCAAATGGCAATATCAAAAGCACAAACACATCAAACGAATTCATAACAACTGTCATATTCCTGACTTGGTACAGACATTTTCTTATGTATAAAAATGTATTTAAGTGTATCTTTACACATGGTATTACATTAAAATCATATAGAACAATAAAGTCCCATTTAACTCTATCTCATTAATCGATTCGGGACAAAATTTTAACAAATGGTTGGCGTTTATTATTATTTGTGTAGCATTTACAATTTACCAACATTTTATACATTATGGTGCTTTATTTTGTTTAATAAACTCATCACAGATACATGAAACTTCTGGGCAACAGGCAATACTGATTTCCAAATGATTATATCGTGTTAGTATAATGAGTTTATTTGGACTTCAAAAAAGAGAGGCAACCGGTACCAAAAGGGTTGGATTATCAACTTCATGAGTTTAAAACAAACTAACAATAAAATGGCAAAAATCTACCAAAAAAAACCAAACGACTTTATAAACACTCGCACAGAAAACTAATCTTTGAGCAACACAAGCCAAACCAAAACCAGGGTTTATATCAGGTACGACAGAAGGGTAAGCGACTCCTTATGTACCAATGTCAAGCAATTACTGCTATTTTTTATGCCTTGGTAATCTAGTAATGCCTAACCTATTCAAACACATACGGCTATAATGATTGTATATAGTTATTATGCTTACGAATTTCATAGGACTGCTTGGATCAAATTATGGACCTTATTAAACCTAATCAGTTCTTGTATGCCATTGGAGATAGAGTGGGCAATCTTATTAGATAACAAATATATAGTCGTGACATAATATACTCATTTGCATATACTTAAAGACAAAATTTGGTGTCATTGTCGAGTGAGGCTTTAATCGTACCGCTGGTTACCTTTTTTTTAATTTTCAGTTAAGGTAGAGACAATTGTTCATCCCAACCATACTTTCAAGGAGTGATTCTTGTTTAAAACTTGGCGAAGGTGCGTTCCCATTTTTTATTGTATCCTTTTTAATTTTACTTTCCGATTAAAGAATTATACGCATGTTTTTTTACAAAAGTATATTGTATCTGCATTAGAAATGCAGAGATCCATGTAATCGATTCCCTGTTCGGAGAATGCTGCAGGCTGACTCTAGACGAATATACAAACGCGTTTCTTTTCGAGAAATCTATATAATTTATATATATGTTTTGTCATTTGATTTTTCCATGTGATGAGAGACTTTTCGATTTTATTTTCCTCGGAGTTCAGTATTTTTTGTGATTTTACTTCTTTTGATAGTACACCACTGCCGTTGGAATACAGAAACGAAATGATTATATCCTGTTGATGAAACAGGGTAATGTTAAAGAAAGTCTCGTCCTTTTCGAAAAACCTGATCGAAAGATACAAAGACCTTGTTGATAATTTATCCATACCAACTTCACAAATAACTAGTGTTGTCAACGGTTAACCGGTTAACCGGTTAACCGTTCGAACGACCGAATACCGAATACCAAAAACGCTAACCGGTTAACCGGACCTTTTTTCAATTTTAATAGATTTGATATAAATTTGTATTGAAATCATTTAATAGTTATGTTTTCTTTAAAAATTGTCGTCGCGGTAATTAATTTGACGGATCAATTGTCCAGTATATTGATTGCTTTTGTTAATCCAAAAGTAAAAAAATAATTAGAACTTGTCTCTCAGATCGGGGCAAGATTTTAAGGAAACATAATTAGTTACATGTTTTTTTAACAGTAACTTTAAATAAGTAATACGATTAAACTTTACGATTTACTTCATTATTTCATGTTTGATCCAATATTGTGCAGACCTACATCTGAATGCGCAATCTACGTCGTGCAAGTCTCTGTTATACTTTAAACGAAATGCTAACTCATATACTATAAAAAGCAAACCAACGTGAATGTAATCAATGTATACTTGATGGTACGAGTATCAGGATTAATCAATTCAAATTAAAACACTCCACATTATTTTCGGAGACAATAGTTGATACCGTGTATTTAATTATTAAAAGTCAAACTTTTACAGGAATCTTCACAGACAAGCCTTATAATACCAAAGGACCAACTAAAATTCATCGTATTATAAAAACGGAAATGTACATGTATGGCTTTGATGGAAGGTAGTCACATTGACACTCATGCCACATCTTCTTATATCTATGTGTAGGGTACTATTGATAAGGTCTTCAAACATCAACTTAAACTACCGGTTAACCGGTTAATCGGTCGAACGATTATCCGAGTAACCGGTTAGGCAAAAGTGTACGATTTGACAACACTACAAATAACGCATGATGACCTTGAAATATGGATTCTAGTCACTGACTTTGGTAATCATCTAATTATGTATTATAATATTTTTTTTATTTTTTTTGGTAAATAATTAACCTTTATGGTTTAGTCAATCTTTGGTAATATACATTTGGGAGGAGGGGGACTCGGTACTGGTATACCACCAGTGTTGCTTTAAAGTTATTTCTTGTTTTATTGTCCTTCATTTATGCTTATGTGGTTTGCCTATATGATATTTTTTTTCTTATTTGTGTGTTTTTATAGTGATATACAGAATATAATACAACGTTGATTTGCTACATCGTATCCCTATTACTTAGTATGTCTGTTTGTCTTGTTAACTAACTCTTGACAATATAATTTTATGCGACTGTCATACAAGTGAGAAGTTTAGCTAGCTATAGAACCAAGTTTAATCCACCATTTTCAACATGATTGCCTGTACCAAATTAGGAGTATGACAGTCGTTTTTATTCGTTTGATGTGTTTGAGCTTTTGATTTTTGTAATTTAATAAGGGACTTTTAAATTTGAACTTCTTAGTAGTTCAGTATTTTTGTTGTTAATTTTGTTTGTAATTAGGTATATGCGTTGAAATATGTAAAAAAAAATATGTAAAATTCCTACAAAACCAAATTGTCATATAAGCATAACGGATTGTGCAACTCCAGTATTGGAATGTAGTGAGAACAATTTATTCTTCCTGTGTCCTGTGATTTTATTATGTATCATACGAAAAAAAAAACAATAAAACCAAGCAAACAAGTATACTTGATAATTGGATCAAATTCATTGTCAATGTTTTGCAAGTCTTGTATCATCAATCTGTTATATCTATATAACCGAAATTCCTTCAAATTGTAATATACATCAACATCGATTAAAACCTTAATGTTATTATAAATTTTATTTCAGATACTCTGTGTGGCATTTTCATTGTGGATATGCAACCAGCTCGGCCAGGAAAACAAATTTCGTCCAATGTAAGTAACTACAAAAAGGCTACGAACATGTAATTCACATTATTCTATATTACATTAATTAATGAATAAACTTTTAAAGCATTAATTATTTTTCTCTTATGACTTTTTGAATTGTTATAATATTCGCTTTTTTACTTTGATTGCTTTTATCATTTTTAAACTTGTAGACTCTTATAAACGTTTTGAGTTACCTCCCTTTGAATTCATGTTGATACCAAATTTGTACTGTTATATTTTAAGTTCCAGATGCATTCCTATTTACCGGATTTGCTATCACATAATCAACACGACGGGTGCCGCATGTGGAGTAGGGATGGGGTCGATTACTTTAAAATGTAATCGATTAAATTACAATTACTTTGTTTATAAAATGTAATCGATTACATTACAATTACACCCTTTTTCATATGTAATCGATTACATTAGATTACTTTTCTTTAAAGTAATCATGATTACTTTAGATTACTTATGATTACATTGTATATTGCAATATCAAAGTTTTTTTTATAATTTTTTATCCTCACAAAAAAGCTAATTTTGGTGATTTTTTTTAAAATCCTTAAATTATTCATCTTAATTAAAAGAATTTATAGACAAGTAATTTGATAAAATAGCTATTACAGACAAGTGCATGTCCTTAATGTCCTTTCTCTGTGTAAAAGATATAACTTTATTTTTTCCTACAAATTTTAACCAACTGCCTAATTAACAAAAAACCTGAACAAATAAGGAAAAATTAATTAAGTATAGTTTTATTGTCTGTTGGGACACAATTGACACATCCATTAATGTTTTTACATGTGTTAATCACCACTTCCATTATTTTTAACAAACAATAGGTGAGCTTGGGTATTAAAATTTTATTGTCTTAATAACAATATCAATAAAGTTAAAAGTGGTTAATTGTCATTATTTTGTTTGAAATTTTTTAATACTTGATCTAATTAATAATTATTGTCAGGTGAAAACACAAAACAGCTTTGTAACTTAGGAAAGTATATACATTTTTCTTTAAATTAAGAAACAATTTATTTTAATAAAATATATATTGTACTAATGAATCTTCTGACGTCACCTGTTGTTTACTATGCATATTGTTTGTAAAATTATGCCATATGTATACACTGTACATGTACTTGTTTGTATCAATTATTTATCACATTAAGCAAGGTCCCATCATTGTGAATACCAGTTTCATGATTTTTCATTCAAGCTTTACATTTTCTTATTTTCATATTGTCTATCAAAAACTATTTTCATATATATACAAGATTTGTAATCAGCAAGTAATCATATGAATGTAATCTTAAAGTAACCTAAAAGTAATCATGATTACACCTGTTTTTTGCAATGTAATCGATTACATTATGATTACTTGTAATAAGAAATGGCATGATTACTGATTACATAGGATTACACTGCAAAATGTAATCGATTACAGCTGATTACGATTATTAATTACGATTACCCCATGCCTGATGTGGAGCAGGATCTGCTTACCCTTCCGGAGCACCTGAGATCACCCCTATTTTTTGGGTGGGGTTCGTGTTGTTTATTCTTTAGTTTTCTATGTTGTGTCGTGTGTTGTGTTGTGTTGTTTGCTTGTCTTTTTCATTTTTAACCACGGTGCTGTCAGTTTGTTTTAGATTTATGAGTTTGACTGTCCCTTTGGTATCTTTTATATATGTTCTACCTAATAATATGAATTATCTTATATTTCAATGACAGACACGTTTGGCAATGTACATATCAATGAAAACGTAATATACACCAACTATCTTTTTCACGTTTGTTATTTATGAAGTGGTTTTAATCATTCATTAGTTTTTGTGATGTACGCTTACACATTTTAAGGTGCTGGTTTTATTTTTACAAGGTTTGGTGTCAATGTCGAAAGACATTCCAATTGTACCGCGGGTGACCTGTTTTTAATTTACAATTGAAGTACTGATGTTTGATATTCTCAACTGTTGTTCTAGGGAGTGAAAATTATTGTCACGTTTACTAAAAATGTCTTTTTGAGTTGGTCACCCTATTTTTCAAAAAAACGGAACTATAAAACAACTGTCATACAAGTCAGAAATGGGGCTAGACATAAAAGTAAGGTTATTCAAACCATTTTCTTAAGGAATTGCCTGTATCAAATCAGCAATACTACATATTTGTTTTCATTCGTTCATTGGCTTTTGCTTTTTTTTTAATTTCACTTAGAGTTGAGCATTTTTATTAATAAATTTTGATTCTGTCATCAATTAGTGGCAACATCACTTGTTTTCAATGATAATTTATAAATAGGTTTATAGGATTGATAATAGAAAATGGAAACCTATTCAACATGCAGAACATATGAATCACCAACAACTTTGAATACAGAAACGTTCAAACAATAATGAATATTGAATTGTATAAATAGCTAGACTTATAATAGGTTAAAAATGTCGTGTGGTTAATTCAGGTGTGTGTATATACACACTACGTCCCACTGCCTATTAAAACCACATGCTAAAGACAACAGTTGTTGACCGATGTTCAAATATCAAATTCTGTACGAGGTTTTATTGAAGTAATAATCAAAACTGAGGAAATTGCATAAAAACCACAAGGCACTATCATTTTCTTCATTTTCGTCGCTCACATTTTCACTCTTATATCATTTTCTTCATTTTCTTGGCTCACATTTTCACTCTTATATCATGATAGTGCCTTGTGCTTTTCAAACGCAATCAGAATCAACACTCGTCACTTTCGCAAAATATAACACAATCGGTAAATCTACAGATTGGGTGACTATTCTGGTTTTTAAGGTGGAACATAACAGGGAGATAGCTCTGTAAAATCAGCTTAACGATTTAATCACGTTGTATCGTTAACGAAATACTTAGCTTCTCAAAGATCAAAATTAGTGTTTGTCAAACTGCTATATATCCAATGATTTTTTTTTTCTGAGAAAAGTGTGTGGTTCCCGTTTTTGAAATTTTTATAGTTTTGTCAAAGGGTCTAAGTAAATATTTTGTCAAAATTTTATAAAATTAAACTAGCCAAATTAATTTTAGTCAAGGTGTTTGGTACAACCTTAAATATTCAAGACAGTGAAAACAAGTCACATGTACTCTACATATCGTATCGGTTGACAAATTTGTGAAGGTGACGGAAAACTTATGAATTATCGATTGCAGTTTTCATCTCGTAACTCTATTCGAGCTGTTTTTTTATGACCGGAGCTTAGCTCTAATAAATTGCATACAGTGAGATTGTGATACGTATATGCTTCACGATGAAATAGAGAGTATCAAACTGCTGTAAAATAGGATGTTGACCATTGGAAAGTTTAAATCATCACATTTATGAAGTTATTCTAGTTGTTGTAAAGTAAGTGTTATTATAATATAGGTCAAGGAAATTAAAGAAAACACATAAAGAAGGAAATAAAAGATTGTACACGATTTGGAAGTTGAATCAAAATGCGCTATTGCAAATACAGTTTGTATAAGCATAACAATTTGCTTGAAATAGTTGTATACTGTTTCGGTATTGTCTACTTGTATTCCAAAGATTGATTCATCGGGTCACAATTTTGCTGGTAAAAGACATTGACAACGAGAGGATTTCCAGAAGTATTGAAGCACAATATGAACCCATTACTGTTGGGAAAAACAACGTCGTGTTTTTGATACTTGACATATAACAGTAAGTCAAAAGATCAGTGATTGCCAAATCTACAGTATGTTCAAAGGGAATAACGTTTTGATTGTGCAGTCCAGTTTCAATTAAATTCACACCTTTAATAAGACTTATCGAGTTTAATTGTCCATCTGAATGGTAGCTTATTTCATCAAGGGTTTAACTTATTGTTCTCATTGGATCTTTTTAATGCGTTAAGTGTTTAATTTGCCAACACGAAGATTTATGAAATTCATTAAATCTTGCAGATTAATACTGCCCGACCTTTGCTTCTCTCAATTATATACTGCATATTCTGCCTCAAGGAAAACACCTGCAAATTTATTTGAAATCGGATTTTCAATCAATTATTATTAAAAAAGAATTCAGAATGGAAATATGATAACTATGCATCCACTTTATTTTTTAACATCTACATTTGCCTTTTCGTTTTGATTTCTTATTAAAGGCACGACTTGAAATAATGTCTTATTAAAGACACGACTTAAAATAATGTCTTATTAAAGACACGACTTAAAATAATGTCTTATTAAAGACACGACTTAAAATAATGTCTTATTAAAAACAGGACATAAAATATTTGTTTTGTTCAAATATCGTTGTAAATACAATGGTATTTTATTCGACTGAGAGGTTTAGCTAGCTATAAAACCAGGTTAAATACACCGTTTTGTACATAATAAAATACCTGTACCAAGTGAGGAATATGCAATTGTGTCCATTCGTTTGAAGTGTTTGAGCTCTTAATTTTGCCATTTGATAAGGGACTTTCCGTTTTTAATATTTAGGTGATTTTACTTTTTTCTGAATTAAGGCATTACAGGTAGTATAAAACCTTATCAAAGATACCAAGCTCACATTTTGATACACCAGTTTTGTGTATTTATTTTACAATATCGTCAATCTGTTGATCTTGTTTTCAAGGTTTTTTGAGTATTCAAATTCTTTACTATTATGCCCTAAAAGTACTACTGCGTTTCAAATATTATTTAATTACTCCTGGGTATTAAAATGACTCCCTTTATCGCAGATTTATAACTTAAACTCGCTATAGTTTATTTGCGTAGTTAAATTGTGATTGAACATACTGTATCTTGTCATTGCTTGAGATTTAACTTTGATTTATGCAAGCAGGTTATGCAATGGTAAATGTTTGTAATCTTGTCTTTCGTTTTTATGCTTATGTTTATATGCCTTAATGCTTTTCTTTGCTGATGTTTTTCTTTGTTTTAGTAGTGATAAAGATTATAACACAATGTTGACTACTGTACTCTTATTTTTGACATTTTTACCTATTATGTATGTTTGTTTTGTTCACACATCTTTGTTAAAATAATGGAAATGTATGCAGCTGTCTTACAAGTGAGAGGTTAAGCTAGCCATAGTAGCAGGCTAAATCAACCATGTTATGCATATGAAAATACATGTATCAAGTCAGGAATATGACAGTTGTTATCCATTTGTTTGATCTGTTTGAGCTTTTGATTTTGCCATTAGATTACTGACTTTCCGTTTTTTTTATTTCATCGGAGGTTGTTATTTTTGTTGGTTTTTTTTCACGGTAATTGAGATTTATATTATATTTGTATGTTTTGAGTTTTCATCGGAGTTCGGTAGTTTTTAATTTAACTTTTTAATTGGTTTTTGTAAATTTATATGATGAAATTTTGTTTATTTTTTATATCATTTGAAATATAACAGGTTTTGTATTTTTGCAATACAGTTTAGATATATAGTGAGTTTTACCCAGAAGTCAAAACAAAGTTTGCGGTCACTGATGCGTCTTTTTTTAGACGAATCTTGCATCTGGTGATCCTGATATCTATGTTATTCATAGCTTTCGGAGATGAATAAGGATGTGGAAAAACGGAATCCCTAAAACATAGGTGAAGCAGGCGTATTAGTTATTGTTTATTAATAGTAATGCAATTGAAACGTATCAATTAAGATGCAACAGAAATAAACTTCTGCTCGAGAATCTTATTAACTCCACATTCAGCAAGACCAGCTGCGTCAAATGGAAAAGATGAAGATCAGGAACATATAAAGAATACATGTATTTTTGACAGACAAAGAAACATTTAAGCAATCTTGACTTCGTGAAGGCAACCAGATTTGTGAATCTTATCAAGTTGGAATAAACAATGACCTCATGTAAAAGGAAATGTAAAGTACTTTGAAATTAATAAAAAAAAAAAAAAATCCAATACAGAATTATTTGTGATTTTATAGTTATTACGATAACTTCTTTTACGTTTTTTCTACATGGTCTGTACTTATTGAGAAATGTAAATAGATATGTCGGAAAGGAGTAGGGCCGGTAAGGGCCGATTTGGGCCTCAAATTTAAGGTTCATCTGACGAAAGATTTTGGATATTTTTTAAACACTTAAGTGTCTATTTCGGTTGATTCAATTAGTTAATGTGAAAGATTTTAGCTGATTTACTCATTAAAAAAGCTCCGATTCAATTTTAATATGTCAAAGAGACAACAACCCGACCAAAGAGAAGATAACAAGTCCCGAGTCCCAAAATGGGTCTTCAACACAGCGAGAACATTCGACGCCAGTTTAACAAATCATTGTTAAAATTAATATAACATAAAATGGAAATGAAATACCAGTTTTTTGTTGGTTTTTTTTTTTTTTTTTTGGTGGGGGGACATTTTGAAGAAACAAAACCAAGAAAATAACTAAGGATTAGCGTCGAAAAGTCTAACAACAATACACAAAGCATACTTAAAACCGTGTGAACTCGGATTTCCTGAAAGAGTAATGCGTTCTGTGACAGCTGCGCCCCCAGTGATATCTGATATAATAACTAAAGACAAGTTCAAAAAGTAAAATCATAACAATACTGAACTCTGAGGAAAATTGAAAATGTCAAGTCCTTAATCCAATGGCAAAACCAAAAGCTCAAACACATCAAACCGGTCATATAACGTCTTGTTATAACACATTTTAGGAAAAGAAGATGAAGTTTTTGATACTATAAGTGAAACGTTTCCTCTATCACCTCTAACATGTATACCTATCGTATGGTGACATTACGATGCGTTCGATGAAAGCTTCTAATTATACTGTATCAAGTACGCTGAATGACTAATTTGTTGAGAAGCGAATGATTAAAACATCAAATACAAAAAAAAATGCAGTCAACCCGTCCAATATCAGCATAGAAAGAGGACATTGAAAGGTAGATTGAGTACGATTTTGTATTTTTTACTGCAAATTAACTTTAGAAAGTTTTATTTAAATCGTATTAAAAAGTATTGATGCAATCGCTACTAAGTTGAAAAAACCCGAACAGTTCCCTTGAAGCAGAATCGATATATTGGTAGAAACATGTTCAATAGTGACCCTATAATTTGCAAGTTTACTTCTCGTAAATATAACCAAAAATAGACCAAACAGTAAGTGTAATAATTTACAGACACAGATAAAAAAACACTTTAACACGTAACTAAGATGATAATTCTTTTTTAATAAAATTTTCCGAGTTTACTTCACAAATCATACACGAAGGTCTTGAGGTATAGATTTTATGTACTGTTTACCTAGAATCTATACTTCAATAAAGGCAACCGTAGTATACCGCTGTTCAAAACTCGTAAGTCTATGGACAAAAAACAAAATCGGGGTAACAAACTAAAATTGAGGGAAACGCATTAAATTTAAGAGGAGAACAATGACACAACATTAAAATGTAACACACACATCAACGGACTAAGCATTAGACAAAATCCGATGAGAATAACCAATATAACATCAAACCAAATACATGAATTTGGGATAGAAAAGTACCGTGACACGTCTTATAGTAATGTAAATTCACACTCAAATATAGGAGAAAACAAACGACACAACGGAAACACAACGTAAAAATGTTACACACATAGAAACGAACTATGATATAACAATGGCCATTTTCCTGACTTGGTAAAGGACATTTTTAAAGAAAAAAATGGTGGGTTGAACCTGGTTTTGTGGCATGCCAAACCTCACACTTTAATGGCATTATTAAATATAACAATAAAATGACAACATAATAATACAGGACTTCAATACAAACAAATAGGAGAACGTATTAGGCAAAGAAACATATGAATAATAGATAACAAAAGGCATCAGGTTTAAAATTCAATACGTCAAAACCGCGCCTCGTCCTCACAAGACTTACCAGTGACGCCCAGATATAAAAGTTCGAAAGTCAAAAAAGGGTACAAAGTTGTACAGCTCTGAGGATCAAAAGTTGAAAAAGGTTGTGCCAAATACGGCTAGGGTTTTCTGCTTGTGATAAGAACATTCTTATTATTTAGAACAATTTATGATATTGCAAACAGTAAATTTTATCAAATGAATATAAAAGATTTAAATGATAAAACTGACGTCTTAACTAATTACAGAAAACAAAACCCGAATACATAATATATTGAAGACCAACACAGAAAATAGACACACCCGACTTGGTTCAGGCCTCAACGCAAAAAGTCATAAAAATGACGTCACATACGAAGTAGTAAAAAGCCCCAAAAATTACTTCACGCAGACATTTGAATTTCTGAAACAGCACAAAAATGACGTCACATTTGAAAAACAATATCTCAAAAATAAGATAGAAATAGGATTGATTTAAGATTATAATAGAACTAAATACTGATATTACATTTAAACACAATGCACATTGCAATACCAATTAATAGCAATTAACTATATTATATATATGTCCGGTTTGTTTTGAATCTAACTTCAATCATAAAATATCGTACAGATTACGTTGGACAAAATCAAAACTAATAAATGAAGGCGGTGATTAATTTTTTTTACCATAACACATGAATATAATAGAAAAGACGTCAACCAATTTGACAAAATCAGATGAAAATTACAAATATAACAAATATAACATCAAACTAAATACATGAATTTGGGGTCGATAAGTACTGTAACACGTCTTATAGTAATGCGAATTCACACTCAGCAAAACAGTCACAATCGGGAATAAGTCACGTTCAAGACTTTCTTGTATCATTTTTGAAGAATATATTTTTCAAAAAAGTATTGGCATCTTCCGATGAAAATCGTTTAAGAAAAGGGACGAAACGTTCTTTACATAACTCTGTTTGGTCAACTTTTTACTCAACCATTGATGACGTTTTGCAAAGTGAGAGCGGGACCTTCAAGTTGTTGAATACCGAATGAGTTAGGAAATGTATATCCATATGCAGGTGAGGTTGGTATATTGCCACTAATGTTGGAGAAATTGATAATTTCAAAATTAAAATCATCTCTTTTGTCATTGATTCTGGTATCGATATGACCGCTTAAGTCAAACTCGAGGTATAAGTGTAAATATTGGGCAGAAGAAGCCGTATATGTGTGACATTAATTTCTTGTTCTGGATGGTGTATTTCTGAACCTAATCAGAAAAGTTTGATTTTTTAATTGAAAGAACATCATCAATATATCTCAATGTGAAATTAAATGATATGGCTTCTTTGATCTTCTTGTTTTGTGGCTGAAAGAAGTCAGACTCATATGAAATTAAGCGGAGGTCGACAAGGAGAGGCGCACAGGTCTTTCTCATAGGAATGCCGACAATTTGTTAAAAAAGTCTACCTCCAAATTCAACAAATATGCTGTCAATTAGAAATAGCATCAACATTTTTGTCAATTGACTGTTAGAAGGTTTTATTTTGCTTGCTTTTTATTTCTTTATTTTCGTTCTTTTTGTTTTCGGCATTTTGGAATTATACATGAAGTCATAAATATGGCAGCAACCCATAACCCTATTGATCCTTAAGAGTCGAATTGTTTTATCATGTTTTTATATTCATCAATGAAAAAATAGAAAACAATTAAAGGTCTTTCCGACTGTGGATTGATATTCTTTGACGAGAAAAAGTCACTTTTGGTGTGATATAATATTTTTTATATCACTTATTTCAACTATATGTACTTTGTTGTGATGTGTTATGATTACGAAAAAAGATAAAAACTTTCTGCTCCAGACCTAGACAAAAAAAAACACATATAAAAAGATACTTTCTACGTTAAGGTATAATTTTCAAATATGAAGAAGATTTTTTTATTAGTATGAATGATGCTCATTAATTTAACAAAAATATGATATATACATATGGTACTTTTTTTTGCATTTGTATTTGTTGTTTTTATATTCTATTTTATTATTATTATTTTTTTGGAAAGAGGGGTTCTATCAGAAATTATTTTTTTCAAAGGAGAAAAATAAATATGTAAGAAGAAATCTTCATAACAACTTGCTTTGGAATCATCTAATGCGCTTCGGAGATATCCCCCTTCTTTAAAGTGATGTTATATTAATTCCACAGAACTGTGTATATGTTTTGCACTGTTTCATTTGGTCGTCTTTAATATTCTAAACTCGTATCCAGAAACACTGCCGTATCACAGAAATATTATTCTAGAAAGGTAACTATTAAATAAGTATTTTAAAACTGTTAAATAGTTATCAAAGGTACCGGGATTATAATTTAGTACGCCAGACTCGCGTTTCGTCTACATAAGACTCATCGGTGACGCTCAAATCAAAATATTTATAAAGCCAAACAAGTACAAAGTTGAAAAGCATTGAAGATCCAAAATTCCAAAAGTTGTGCCAAATACGGCTAAGTTAATCTATGCCTGGGATAAGAAAATTGTAACTAAATTTTATCATAAAAGCAATTTGTTTTTATTATAACTCTACTTGTAGGACGAAATTTCAATGAAATATTGTCTATAAGATACTTGCATCGCATAGAACATTTTTCTTTTTATTATAGAAACCTTTCAAATAACAAACCGTGAACATTAAAGATTATCTTGTAGTTTTAGGCTTAGCATTGGGGCAAAACATTTATTATTGAAACTGGTTATATTTACCTGTATTCCTAGAATTTGTCACGTAACATTTCAGAATTTGGGATTTTTCACGTAAAAACTAGAATATTTTGGTTTTATGGTAAGTTTATACTGAATTGGACCCAACGGTTATGGTCTGTGAGCTGCAAATATTGCCACCAAACTCTAACTTAGTCTTTTATTATTATCGGCCCCGCTTATCATTAACGCAACCCTGTTAAAAGATGTATTTTTGCGTTGTTCCCTCTGCGTTAAGGCGTTGAAGCGTTGAAGCGTTGAAGACTACGAAATGCGCTTGTCTGATATGCAAAACTAATATACAGTTAGAAATGCGAGCGTCACGGAATACATATAGCATTAATAAAGTTGATATTTTTTATAGTTTCCTTATTTAGAAGAAAATATTTTAGATTTTCAGCTTATTTTGGCAGGACTAATGGTAGGATTCATAACTTCTTACACTTCATACATCGAGAAACATACTGTTAGTTTGCTCATGTTTTTATAGATTTCCTTCTGGAAAACTATGTATATGAACTACAGGTGCATTACTTTTTACAGGCATATAATGAGTGTGATGGTGTTCATTTCGCTTGTGAGCTTTGAACACTCTCCTGGCCTGAAAAAGTGAGGTGTAACGGCACAACATAAGAACAAACGGTTTATTCAATTAGAAATGGCACAATTTGTCAGATGATTGATCAGTACCAAACATGAAAACAACAAAAAGAAAAAAAAGACATGTACCGACCTCAGAATACTGGCCTGTACGGATAGACATTTTTTTCTTTCAAAAGATGCCCCACTGTTTACTACTATAGTAGTTGATCAAAACAGCGTCAACGACAACAATATATCAAGTTTGACCGAACTTATTCCTGTGGCTTATTTTTTAACGTAAAAAACTTTGGTTCAATAAAAATGCGCTTCGTTTCAACACTTTTATGCCACAACAATATTACAATGATAAGCATTCAACTCTAAAATTAAGATCTTTTTAATTGAACAGATGCGTAAGATACTACAGGGATATTAAAACTCATAACTAACAACGTCATGCCAAAAAACACAACAAAAAGACAAACAACAATCTACATAACATAACATAGTAATCTATATTATAGTAATAGTGATCGAGCAAATCCCAACAAACCCCTAGGGTTCAACAATTCTCAGATACTTAAGGGATGAACTAATTAAAAAAAGAATAAGGTGTGATGATTGCACTCGTGTCTTATACATTGTACCGGAGGACTGCTGTCTGAAACCCTATTCTCAATGACAAAATCCGGGACTCATAAACCTTTGGGAAATAGAATTTTTAGCTGTGGGTAAAGTTGTTGCTGTTAAGAATGAATATTACAGGGAGCGTTGTCTTCTCCATGTTATGTTCGTGTCGTCGCGATCTCGTTGTGTAGACTTAAGTTTTGCATGTCCTTTTTATATCTACAACTCTTCTGTAATTTTTTAAAAATTTCAACTCGATTGTAAATATTCTAAAATGACACTACGCATACTAATAATGTATCATTTTATATTTGGCAATAACCACTATCGCTCGGGCTAAAATAATCACGAGTATAATGCCTACCCATGTTAAAACTACAATAAAGTATAGCTTGCATTAATTATTTCTTAAATATATGTTCTATTGCGGTGCTGAATAAAGGCAACAGTAGTATACCGCTGTTCAAAACTCATAAATCTATGGACAAAAAACAAAATCGGGGTAACAAACTAAAACTGAGGGAACCGCATTAAATATTAGAGGAGAACAACGACACAACATTAAAAAGTAACACACACAGCAACGGACTAAGCATTAGACAACATCCGATGAGAATAACCAATATAACATCAAAACCAAATACATGAATTTGGGATAGAAAAGTACCGTGACACGTCTTATAGTAATGTGAATTCACACTCAAAAATAGGAGAAAACAAACGACACAACGGAAACACAACGTAAAAATGTTACACACACAGAAACGAACTATGATATAACAATGGCATTTTCCTGACTTGGTACAGGACATTTTTAAAGAAAAAAATGGTGGGTTGAACCTGGTTTTGTGGCATGCCAAACCTCGCACTTTAATGGCATTGTTATATATAACATTAAAATGACAACATAATAATACAGGATTACAATACAAATAAATAGCAGAACGTATTAGGCATAGAAACACATGAATAATAGATAACAAAAGGCATCAGGTTTAAAATTCATAACGTCAAAAACGCGCCTCGTCCAAAGAAGACTTACCAGTGACGCCAAGATATAAAAGTTCGAAAGTCAAAAAAAGGGGAACAAAGTTGTACAGCTCTGAGGATCAAAAGTTGAAAAAGGTTGTGCCAAATACGGCGAGGCCTTTTTGTGCATATTTGATTTGATTTATTCAAAGAGTTGATGCAGTACACAGTGACAAATCTATCGAAAAGGAACTAAAGAAAATCCACTATTCTTATGATATAGTCGAATGATAAAAACAATGCCGGTGACGATACTGATCAAAAGGTATTTCTAAATAACAATTGTAAATTTAGAAAAAAATGTTAAACTTATGCAAATACACGATGTTTTGTGTTCCGTAATTTGAAGATAATTGTAATAATAGAAGCTTTTGAAACTAAAATTTAGAAAACTAAACCTTGCTGCACACTGAAAAAAATAGAAAACTCATGCACATACAAAATCAAATGATGTTTCGGGTCACCAATTTTCGGAGTGTTCCTCAAAGTCCATAACAAAGTCTTTCTGTGCTGGGTAAATATTAAAAAAATATCTTTTTACATCGGGTCTGTTTGATTTTACTTCGTTTCAAAACTGTTAATATTTGTTGCATATCTATCGATTACTTTGGAATTTTTCCCCCGACTTTCTCTAGCTACATATACACTATATATGTGGAAAGTACGCATGTTCCAATTAACCAATTTTACATCAAGCTCATTAAGACTTCTGTACTCTTCTTTTTTAATATTTTAGGAAGGAAATGATAACAATAAAGGGTAGTCTTGTTTTGATTTCAACTTTTTTCTATCTTTACTACTTACCACAACGTTTTCCCCAGAATTTATAATTGATAGCATCATTGCTAAAATGCGACAAACATTGAAGAGATCTATGTTTACAGGGGAGGTAATATGTTTTATAGATTTCTCACTGATACATGGTAAATAAGAAAAAAATATGTCAGGACATTGAGGAGAGGGAAATGACGCCGTTTTTGTGTGCAGTTCTGAAATTTGTTAAATAATTTTATCAGTTTTACGTTTTTTCAGAAAACAATACAAAAGCAGAAAACCCGAATATTTATTACATTTATTGAAACAGTGAAATTATAATTAATTAGTAAATTGGGATGCTATATTTTTGTTGGTATTTTTTTTATAATAAATAGAATACACATTGTTTCATGATAGGTTTATATTATAAACGGATTGTTAACTTAATACCTTTAATGGTTATGAATTTTAATTCTAAACCCCATTATTGTTCATCTTCACACATTTATGTAAATTAATCTGTAGTTAAGGGCTTAATGGTTCTATTAAATACTGCTTTGTAACAAGTCAATTGTTCAAATCTTTGTTCATCAATAATTCAAGAAAGATTTTACTACTTAATTTTACAGAATGGGATATATTATAAATTCCTATTACGAATATAAGTAGTACTATGAATTATTTTATATGATACTTAAAAGAATTAGGTCCCATAACATTGTTCCAAAATATATACAAAGAAGTTGCTAGATAAGCAGTACAAAAAAAGGAAGAAGTCGTAAGATTGCCAATGAGACAGAGATCGGTCAATAGACAAAAACCAACAAGACATTAAAAGTCAGATAACGGTTTCAACGATACTTTTTTTAATCTTTATGACTATAGACATAAAGTATCCTGAACTTATAGGTGTCAGACCACCAATTACTCCCTCCAATTTAGTGTGAAAGTAGGCCTACTCGGACAAAAATAGTGCATTTGATGTCATTGTTTACTTAAACTAATTAACAAATTTGCAGAAATGAAACTTTTGGTGAAAGGGAGATACATTTAGACCATTTTGAGCCAAAATTCACTTGTCTATGAGTTTGCATTATAAATTCAGGATTAATGCGCTACATAGTACACTTATTTAAGATTTCCAAAAAAACAGGAGTTTTTTAGATTCAAATGTGTACTTTATAAAGTTTAAATATGTTGGTGTATTTACAAACATATAACCTGATTATAAATGCTTAAAGGCGACCCAAAACTGCAATTTTTACAGAATTTAGCATATTTCGAGGATGTATCAAAATTTATAATTATAAGAAAGGCATCCTTAATAATACCCAAATTGTGTGGAAACAAAATTATAGCTTAGTCTGATATATTTTGTTCTTCGAATACCAATGTATTCCTTTTGTGTTGAAATCCCCTTATATGCTAAATTTAAAATAACATGAACAATTTGCTGTATTGCCTTCCACAGCACTCAATTAATTTATTTAATTGAAAGATGTAAATTGTTGATAATTTGTGTGAAAATATTACAAATACTTTTTTATATTACTGTAGATTTTAACAGCTTTGGCATTTTGATCAAGTGAGTAAAACAAATAATGGGAAAGTTGACCCTGCATTTTTTTTATTACAAAAAGAAGTAGTGTCGGTCCTCAATTTTAGTATTGATATCTTTATACTGAAAGTATCAACTGTTTGTATTTTTATTGTCGGGTATTATAAGCAGTCATATTATGACAGCTGTAGAGACTTCACAAAGTATCAATCGTCTGAAGTAGGTTTTATATAGTATATGTGGTTTGCTGTCCTCTCGAGCTAGTATTCATTAACTCACTTGTTGGCTATAGATTGTTCATCTAGGATTTTGGTTTAGAAGTTGTCACTTAACTTCAATATCAAACTGTTATCATTTGACCAGAATCGTACTCATTCAAGGGTTTCTTGTCAGAAATGAATGATGAGAGTTTCTCTTCCCTTTTCACTATGTTAAAGATTTATTTAAGTATAATCATACAATGTATCCACTTAAACTTACTTTTACATTGTCTAGTGTAAATTATGGTCGCCGTCTGATTTAGACAAAGCTGATAAACAATCTAACGGTAAACCGTTACATCAAAACGGATGCTTTTTCTTTTCCTATTGTGTATTTAACATTCCTTGACGGAAATGTTCCGATGGCAGCATCTAATAACGAGATGAAGATGGGCGCATTATGGATTTCATTATAATTTTATTAATTGTCATGGAATAGATGACCACGGAAATGTTTGACCTGTCGTTGCCCCTCTATCATTTTTTCGGTTGGGTTATAATCGCTTGTGAGTCATGACTGGACATTTACTTGCCATTGAACAATAGCAGACGCATATAGTACCCGGGGAAATGTGATTCCATCAGAACACATGAGCAAAAACTCACTATAGTTTTTGAACATTGTTCATGAAATTGTGTTTACTAATTGTTCTATTGTTGGTGTTGTTGTTGTGAGGCAAGTAGTCATATATTTTTGTTTTCATTGTGTTATGTTGTTTTCTTTAATATACTTTTTTATTGTTGGGTTTTATTTTTTACTTGTCGTTGCCCCAGGTTTCCTTGTGTTTGTTTCTAAGGTAACAGGTTGCTGAAGAGATAAAAGTTAAGTTTTATTCTGTTAAACCATGACTCTGATTATGAATGGAATACTAACTATATATAAATTTAACAAACACTTGATCTTTGCAATTAAGATTTTAATTTTTAATTAAAGTTCAATTACTAAAGTATATAAAAGTTTCTAACTGCTGGAATGAAACAACTGTTAAAGCTAATAGTATTTACTGTATAACCACAAAATGCATACATGGCTTCGTTAATTGCCCTCACTTGTGGTTGCATTTATGTATTAAGCTCTTCAAGTTTTGTTTCTAATTACAAAATGTATTTGGTTTACAATCGTGATGATGTTTCGGTTGTAATCTTCTTATGTAAGCATATTGGACTTCAGTATGAATAAATCCTGGACATTAAAGGAACATTCGCTGAATGTGTTGAATTTGCTCTAGGGACAATGATAATCCGTTATTCAAATACTAACCAATTATCGTCCACGATGTTCCGAGAGCGGAATGACACTTTTATATTAACAATGGCCATTTAAAACCTTAACAAAGCTGACACTGTTGGGAGTCGCCATTAACGAGAAAATTGGTTCAGTCAACAAGAAAACGTATTTATTGGAGAATAATAGAGAACGATTTTACGCTAAATATTAACAAGAAGTGTTGATAAATATTATACTAGGGTTTAAACAACGTGTTGTTATAATCTGTACTGTCAATATACCTAGTAGTTTGAATGGTCAGTTGTTCGGCCAATACGGACAACAGTGGACAGTAAACAATCAGAGATAATGTGTCAATATTTGTCCTATTGTCAATCACAAGTGGATGGAGTTTGTATCAATTGTGAATAGATTGGCTGCTGTGTGGTTGTTACTGTGCATTGATCAGAGAATTCACTATAAAAAGGAAGACCAGCGGTTCAATGTGACATTGTAGTTTTTGTAATGATTTGTACTTTGTATTACTTATTAGATGTTTTCATTCAGATGATTATTAGATAGAAATATTTTAGAAGCATAAAAAACCACGATATAAGGAAACGCACCTGGAAGACATTCAAAGACGCAGGGAAAAGAATGAGAATATTTAGTTAGTTTTAGATATATACATGTGATTATTATTTGTTGTTTTCGAATTAAAATAATTTGTATTTATTGATACGTAATTTGCATTTATTGAATTGTAAATTGAATTTATTGTTTATGACTTGTAATTGTTACTATATTGTACCATTTGTTCGTATACTATTTCATTTATTTAAGGAATGATATTTTTTCTGTCTATGAAGAAATAACATAAAAAATGTGGTGTACACTAAATAACCAGCGTAGTTGGTTATTTTAAAGTGTACACCACATTTTTTATGTTATTTCGAATAGACATATAAAATTGTAGTCATTTCTTATAATTTAATTCGAAATTCCATTTTAAACCTGAGAAAAACATGAAAAAACGTTGATGACGTCACGGTCACATGACTAAATTATGTCTATGGGCTGATAAACTAAACAACGTCAGCCAATCAGAAGACGCGTTACATCAAAAATTAAATTATGTATATTTAACGTTAATTGTAATTGCATATTTGAATTATGACTTGAACTCATGTGTTGTAAATAAATAAAATCGAGTTGTTTAAACTCAAAATCATTTAGTTTCATAATTTACTCTCTTAAAACTCGGCATAAATTCCTTTGAAAATAAAACCGACGTTGGAAAATTGACGATAGTTACATTGTAATATCTGCATATTTACGGGGTTTTATTTGAAACTGTTAAATAACAAAAATACCGAACTCCAAGAAAAATTAAAAACAGAAAATCCCTTTTCAGATAGCAAAGTTTAAATATGTTCAAACTTGTTTTTGTTTGTACAGATCTTTTGATTTATAAATGTTTAAATACGAAAGACGGAATGGTCAAATGTTTATATTAATCATTAAAAAGCAGTTATGTTAATATGTGAATATTTTATTTTATTCATGCTTCGTAGGTTATTTCTACTTTTAAATGCTGTAGAATTTGTCCTGGTTAAATGGTAAAATTGACAAAACAGAGGACAATAACACAACAAACATTTTCTAAACATTATTAAAAAGAAGAGGAAGACACCAAAGGAAAAGTGCTTCATTCAGTTTCTCCTTTTTATATTCAATACATATAAGTAAAAGGCAACAGAAGTCTACCGATGTTCAAAAATTCGTAAATACGCATTTTTAAAATACAAATCAATACAAAAAAGACTGATGGGATCGTCTGAACTCACGTGCATTACCAGAGTAAGTGTCGTCTGCTTTGCATGAAAGCAACATTACCGTAGAGTATACAATTGTCAGCGTACATTTTTTTCACCTAACAGAAGTTCTCCTGATAATTTGTTATAAACAATGTCAGAAAATCAATCGTTTTAGAACAAATATTTCATACCCCTTATTCCGTAATTGAAAATAATATAACACAATATTTCTTCCACTTCAAAATTGTATTATGAAGGAAATTCTATTTCATGACATGATCACTTCAGAAAGCCGAGTAGGACAGATTTTTTTCGAATAAAATAAAATTAAAGTAATCGGAAGTTGTTTGTAATATTGTCCATATGCGTTCTGTGTATTGTACTTCCATTTTTCGGAAGGATATTTAAAATGCTTTATCTCGGAAAGTCTAACAAAACCATGTCTCATTTTTCGTGAATATTTTTGCAGCTTTTCGAGCACTAATTCCACTCAATTCCTTACAATAAACCATGAGATCGCCAATTTATTCCTGACCAAAATGTAAAAACACAAAAATACTGAACTCCGAGGAAAATTCAAAACGGAAATGCCCAAATGGCAAAATCAAAAGCTCAAACACATCAAACGAATGGATAACAACTGTCATATTCATTTTTCTTATGTAGAAAATGGTGGATTGAACCTGGTTTTATAGCTAACTTAACCTCTCACTTGTATGACATTCGCATCAAATTACATCATATTGACAACGATGTGTGGACAAAACAAACGAACATAATAGGTAAAAATGTCAAAAATAGAGGTACAGCAGTCAGCATTGTGTTACAATCTTAATCACTATAAAAACAAACAAATATGTAGCAAAGAAGCACAAAAATGTATATATCAAATTTAACAACCTCATTGTTTTTTTAATTTTTTTGTCAGACGGAATTTTCGAAAGAAATCAACGTCATAAGTAATCATATGGTCTTTTATTGCTTACATCCACTTCTTTTAGACTTTGGTGGATAGTTGTCTCATTTGCAATCATCTCCTTCTGTTTATAATCATACTACATTGTAATAGTATACCAGTACAAGAGCACTGGCTGCTATAGACTGATGAAATCCATCAATCCACCAGCCGTAAAGGTCGTCAAACAAACAAACGATACCACACCATATAACATATACCCAAACTAATCATAAAATGACAAATGTAGGAAAATTAATTTATGATATAAATTAAACTTGAAATTGAAGCTGTCAAGTTATTTGAGTTAAGAATAATTGGAATTGGTGGCGAATTTAAGTCGTATATTCATATCGGACAACAAATTTATTTCTTTCCTATATAAGATAACAAAAAGAATGTAACCACACTGATTACAATCCATGTCAATAAATTATAAATCTAAAAGAAAAAAACACAAACCTTGTCACATTGACAAGTAAACAAAGGAATATTGGCAAATGCTTAAAGATTCGGAATTTCTATAATGTATTACTTAATTGCACTGCAACACTTGGAATCTCCAGAATGTACCATTCGTTTGCTAATTTAAAATTGTTTGTATAATCGTAGCACGTGAACTGGAAGCACTATCAATGTCCATTCGTATATCTCTGATACAGACGTTCTAACGACTGACAACAATTAAAACACACAGATGATTTGTTCATGTTGTTTCATCGGGATCCGTTTCCACGACATCTATTTCCTCTTCCGGTTCCGATTCGTCATCGTGTTGGTTATTTGGCACTGATATCGTCGAAGCACTAGATTTAAAATGACTAAATGGAAAACTTGCGGGGTGTTTGAAATAATTGTCTTCTGTGTTTGATTCTGGTGTATCACAATCTCGCGAGTGTTCATCTGATTGGTTGTTGGTATCTGTTGAAGAATCAAATGGCTTTTTCTGAAGCTTTTTGTGTTTCATCCTCCTATTCTGGAACCATGTCTTTACCTATTAAAAAACAAATGACTTCTTATTTTTTTCTTGTTTGAATTTTCATAATTAATTGGCAGATGATTTTGTAATTTTGCATATCCAAACATCAATAAAAATGTTCTGTATAAGAAAGGATTCTTGAAAATAAGTAATATATATAAATTCACTGCGAGTGTATTTTAGACATTTGTAAAACTGCTCATTTGATTTGGGGTTACTCAACAGTATGAAAAACTATGACTGACACTAAAAGGATACAAGTGTATTTGATAATCTGTGCGGCGCTACCTATAATTGATATTTGAATGATATGCATAGCTGTGTCGGAAGACACCTGAATCAAACCTATGTTACTCATAAACTAATGTAAACAATTATGGTTTAAACTTCATTAGCTATGCTACTTTTTTTAATCATATCTTTATTTCTAATTCAATTATGAGAATTTTTCTAGACACTTGAATACTGCCCGTGTTTCTGATACATAAGACATGACTTTTCTGATTGACACCCAAACCATACATGTATTTCTGATGTACTAAATTAAGTTACTTCTTATTGACACTTGTATAACCTCATATTCTGTGTTTCGGATACACTAATTAAGGTTTTCTTCATTTTAACGCTTTAAGCATACATTTTGTACCTTTGTCTGTGATAATCTGGGAAATTGGTATTCGTGTCCGACACTTGAAACATACCTCTATTTCTTATAAATATGCATGGCTTTTAAATTACCCCTTGAATCACATCTGTGTTTCTGATGCATTAATAAATGCTTGTTTCTGATTTATGCTTATTGGATCATACCTGTGTTTCTGATAAGCTTAGCTGTGCTGCCAATTCTACCCTCTCTGGTGTAGAAAGATATCTTTGTGTTTCAAACCTCTTTTCTAGACCATTGAGTTGTTGGTCACTAAATACTGTCCGAGCTTTCCTTCGCCGACAATGTTTTCCTGGACTGTCGTGTTGGAATAACGGATTCAGAGGAAATCCTGAAAACAAAATTGTATGTTTTAAAACCAGTGTCTAATTTTACTTATCATAAACCCTATAACAACATTTACAGATATACGTGTGCATTTCATATCAGTTTTGAAACATGGTTTTTGATTAGCGTTCAAGTATACACATGATATAGACAATACAAAATAAAATTCTTGAATTTATGAATTGTAAAAACATCTGCGATCAAGGTATACTTAAAATTCCTTGGTTTAGAAAAGTTTAATGTTTTTTATAAATGTAAAAAGACATTTTGTTTGACTTTTTGCGATCAACTTTATAGTTCCATCCTTTGTGAATGTCACTTTAGATGATAGATTTGTAACCAAAAAAATAGGAATTGGTTTGTATCAAGTGAAACAGTAACCTCGTAAAGCAAATAACGGAAAATAGATTATGTTTATCAACAAGTAAAAATATATACCTTTATTTACTTTTTGGCAATATTGATAGTATAACAGCAATATTTAGTCGGTTGGAATTTTGTAGTTTAATTTAGTAAAACATCGACAACCTTAAAATCCCATCTATCTGTCCAATTCGGAAAAAATAATAAAGGTTGAGTATTGAATAACAAGATCGAAACGAGAATTAAAGATTTATGAAAAATTTACGTATTGTTGTCACGAAAAGTAACTTATAAAATGAAAAACGAACTAAATTGTTACAACAAAACCCAGTGGCATGCTTATTTCCTTATTTACTTTTTCATTCTTTAATTGAATACACTGTTAATACAACAATAAACCAATTACTAGTATGTAAGTAGTATATACCAACACACATACTAGAATAAATACCTATTTATATTTAGTGTATGTGCTGAAACTGATATATGTATACTTCCTTGTTATGAGATGAAAAGGAAATCAAAATAATACATCTTGTATTGTGTAATGTATTTCCTAGTTTATTATATAGAATAGGGACGAAAGATACCAGAGGGACCGTCAAACTCATAATCGAAAATAAACCGATAACGCCATAGAAAACAAAGAAAAAGACAAAACGACAAATAATAGTACACAAGCCACAACATAGAAAACGAAATACTAAGCAACACGAACCCCATCAAAAATTTGGGGTGATCTCAGGTGCTCCTTATAGTTATCGCCTGAATTCGACGTTTCGTTGCATTCTTGAAAAAAGTATTTAAAGTATCAAAAACCATAAGTAAACAATAAAAAGTAAGTATCTATAAACCTAGAAACCCCGACAAGAAGGCTTTTGGACATTCATTTATCAATTTTCTAAACTGTATATTACACGGTGGAATACGAGCAAACAATAACATTTGTTACAGAGACTTACTTGCTTGATAGAGTATGTAATATGTTGTCTGTAGACTATAGAGTCAGATAAATTAATGACTAATGGGAAATATATAATTCATGTAATTGTTTACATCCTCTATGTGCATTTATTTGTTTTTCAATATCCACAATATTGCTATTAATGCTACCTTAAAGGAAAATTTAAAAGAAAAATGTCTTATGTGCGAAGTCGCTAAATGCCACGTTTAATTTGAACTTTTTATATTTAATTTCGAATTATCTGGGTTTCGAAATTCGCAACTTTCCAATCTAAAATTTGTAATAAAAATTGGTCCATTGTACAACATCCCTAGACGACCGTGTACATGTACCGTATGAAATGAATGTTTTGGTGATGATTGCCATTATATATATATATGCAGTATGCAGTAATAATTCTATACTGATCTCATAGGAAAATACATTCTTAAATAGTATACTTCAGATCCATCTGTACTGACATTGCAAAAGATGCTGTCCTGATGTCACTATCAGCTGCAACTTTACCTTTCTATAGATATCAAGAAACTGCCTTAAGTCTTCTGAATAGATATATATTCAGTCTTATTGTCTATTTAAGTAACATTTACGTTATTAGTCTCCCGACTGTTCTGTCATATCGTGTTAAGTAGTAAACCTTAGGTTTTAAAAAAATTGTATCAGGTTTAGATAGAGACACGAATGCTCATTTTATTGTCTCAAAAGCACACCAACGGATCAAATGTTTCGTCAGGAAGGCTTTAAGGAGGTTTGCTTGTCATGTTTTGGAATTGTTGTCAGATTTTCGAAATTCTCTGGTTTTATCCATTTGAATGCCTTAAAAAAATTTGCTTATGGACCCCCATTTTTCTTTTTATAAATCTTTTACATGTATAATTATAAGCCATTTGTATAAGTCTTATAAAATCTTATTTATTTTTTTAATAGTTATTGAGAACTTTAACTGGTCAATGATAAAGCTATGAAAAATCAAGAGAGAACATTTTCCTGCCAAAATTCCAATGGCTTATATCTCGAAAACAAGCACATTGACCCCTATATTTTTTTTGCTTTTTTAATTTTTCAATTAATCCCCTATCAATATATACTAGTGTTACGGAAAGCTATTTATTTTAAAACTGAGCAGAGAACTTCCTAAATAGCATTTTCTGAATTTCAAAGCAACTGGGGATGGTGTTGTGTTTTTTAAATGTATTATTTTTACTTAAATTTCAAACATGTTGATTTCGTCAGGGATATATGTTTTCAAACGTTTAAATATCAAATACAAGACAAATGAATTTTCAAGAGAATAACCGTTGAAAGGGGGATAACTCTATTTCATTCCTTTGAACTCTGCTTTTAACGTATAAATTTGATTTGTTTTTTTTTTTTTTTGGTCGTTTTTTTTTTTTTTTTTTTTTTTTATATTGTCAGCATGAACATACTGTTCTATTGATGATTATTATTCTCATAATGTGTATTATTTCAATATTTTAAAGACCCTATGTGATACAAGACAGGAACATCAGAAACCTGTCAAACAGCAACCCCGTCTTTATGACGGAAAACGTAAAAAAAAAACAGTTTCAATAAAAATTGTTTGCAGTATTAAGAAAAAAAGAACATATACAATGCTTCATAAACAACCATTGTTAAAAGATTGACCGCCCAGTACCTAGCCATTAAACGGATTGTAGCAATAGTATTTAAACCAATTATTTATGTAACTCCAGAAGTGTTCCATTATTTTAAATGTCGCGCGGGTCCATCATTTTGAATGTCGCACTAGTCAACTGTCTGTTATTTTAAATGTTGCACCGATGCTTGATGCGTTGTGCAAGGTAAAGGTCAGAGTAAGTCACATGGTTTTAAATAAGTTGTTTGAAGCAAATTTAAGTGTATCAAATCTACATTTTCAAGTCGACGGTTACTTTTTCAACTTCGGATATTTATGAAACAATTTCATTAATCAAATTTCCATCTCACTCTTCATGTTTTGTGTATTATAAAACAAACGTAGTATATTTGTATGTGTCCATTAACAGTTGAAAATCTCTATGTACAAAACATAATAACAACTAAATTTGTAACTTGTATTGCATAACTTCCTCCAATAAAGGAGCACCTCAATCAATGAGTATTCCACCACCAGTTCAAAAGTACATATATCTTAATTTTTAAAATATAAAAGTCACACAGGTAGACATCTATCATCATTAAAAGGAATATTTAAAGTGATTTGTATATACACATGTATCGGCATTAAAATATGAGCTAGTTCAACGTCATGAAATTTAAAATTTAAAATACTTCCTCGATATTTATAGTTTATTTACATGTATATATATATATATGATCAGCATAAATCGTTCTTCTGCATGTTTGCTGGGTTTATTTAGGATAGTTAACTTTTATCTGTATACAGTGTAGTGTGGCCACGTACCCACGCTTACTGCTTCATATGACTTTATTGGGCTGAGTGTAAATGTATTCTATTTTGATATAAATATAGAACTATGATATGAATAATACACCAAGACCTTGTGCAATGCTTTGAATAGCATACTTTAGTATACATTATAATTATTTGTATGGTGCTTTACTCTAAAATAGTTTTCATTTTTCAAGTAAAATATACAATTGAAGAATTACAATTGCATTTTGAGTCAGATTTCTTGTGTCTGTTAATGAGGATGCAATAAAGAAATGTCGCAAACAAATTTAACATTCATACCAACATTGAAAATTTGAAATATGTTTTGCAGGGGGAGTCAGGAAGTCATTAATTTGAATTATGTAAAAGCTATATAGCATATTATGATACGTATCTATACAATTATTATCTCTCAGATAAAATAGATAAAGACGAATTTGTAGGAATGGTAGAGATCTGCATCATTTAGTCAAATATCGTGCAAGTGGGGAAATAAATAAACAAATGAATACATCAAAAACAGTTGTATTTATATAACTCTTGATATACACAAATTATCTTTGTCCAGTTAGTTTTTATAAATACTTTAATAATTAAATAAAAAAAGAGAAATGGAAATTTTCAAAACATATAAATGGTATTTACTTTGGTTATCAAGAAAGGCATTTTTCTTCTATGACAGAATGTATACATTGTAAAATATATTAAATATGTATTTGCCGTGGTAAACAAAAATAATTTAGCGCTATCTACTGGTATTTTATCTCATGGAATAAGCTCGAGAAGACTATACTGAATTATTCGGGTTAAATATTAAATTTTTCAACGAAGTGAAAGTGCTGTCAATAACTAGCAACGATGAAACGTGCAGATCAGGAGGAGTAACTCTTATCAAAGTCAAAGTCCCGACAAATTAATAGCTTTAAATTATCAAAAAGAACTTTATCCCATTAAGTATATAAACACCTCAATCGAGATATCAAGCTTTAATTATATCTATATTAACACAATGTAATACTCAAGATATATCTCTATAATTCCTAAAATAAAGTCTTTTGCCTCGATAGTAAAACCATGACAATGTAATAAATACGGGATCAGACTTTTTACTTATTAGAATGATGATAAAATAGCTAAATTTTTTTACAGTATCATGCTTGAAATTGTGCCGTTCTTTGTTTGATATTAAAGCTTACATAAGCAATGTTGTTTTTGTTTGTTTTTGGTTCTTATTTCTTTCTTTATCCAGACCTTGCAATGTATATAGATAAGCAATGGATTGCAAAAAAAAGAGAGAACACGGCATTTAATTGACATTTGAAAATGCTACAAATAATAATTGTTCGCTCGTCTATCATTTTTTTACGATATAAGTATATATTTATGCATTAACATATTTATTTCCATTGGTTTGAAAAAAATCCCTTCTTCAGTTCACATTTTTGTTAGTATCACTTTTTTCAAACTTATTCAAATCTATTTTTATTTATGGTTTATTTTCATTTCGATTTTTATAGAGAGACGATACGATTGCAAAGGATATTCACATTTCTTTTTATCCGATATAAATAATTTGAAACCCTAAGCAGCAATATTAGAAAGTGAAAATGGATCTACGGTCATCATGATCATTATCGCTTTCAAAGACGACTAATTACAGGTATTAATCTCTCCGCCAGTAAGTAGTCCGACACTATAATTGCAATTATTTATCGCATAAGCAGGTGATAAAACAAACATTAACATTAAAAAATAGATATCTGAGGATTACTATCTACTAGTGTGAAAAAACAATCACAAAACTTTAACGGATTAAGTAAAACTGTTTAATATACTTCTGCTGGTGGGAGTTTGAGCGTTGGTTCGCATGTCCAAAAAAAGAACCTAGATTTTGCTACAATTGGCGTGAAATTTAATTTACTATTTCCCACTATCTTAACATCGCACCAATACTTTATAGTAAATACTAGCGTCATTTCCGGCTTATATATGAGTTAAACTGTTCTATGTATTTCTTTGGTTTTAAAATAATGTCACTTTATAATTTTTACTTTTTGTTTTTAAAAGAAAAACTAATTCTTTCCTCTTTTGAATTCGTAAGTCGTCGGTTTGCAAATTCTACAATTTAAACTATTACTTTGCTTTTGAATATTTAAGTAAGCCTACAAAGTATTGACCTTTAAAAAGTAACCATATAGTTACTTTTATGATAGGTTAAACATGTCTTACATATTAAATTTTAGTCGCCATCAGCATCATCATTCAAATAGAGGAAAATTTGATATATAAAAATAGTGAAAATATGTTTTAAAAACATTAAAGAAAGAGATAATGAAGTTATATAGGTTATGTGGTTTTGTGTGGTTTGAAATTAATTATAATTGCTCTTCGCTCCAGGTTCAGTGGGAAATATTTCATACATTTTAAGGACGAATGTCTTTATGAATGTAAAGAGTTAACGAATTACCCTTTCATTGATGAAAGAATGTGGCACAAATTAAGAAGATTTGTTTAATTTATTTATTGCTGTTTTATAGAATAATGCAGCTTTTATTTAGAGTGATACAATATTGTTATTATGTGATTTAATAAATGAATTTATTTTTCCCTCTCAAGATTCAAGATTTTATTGTACATTTAGTCAAACTATTTTTTCAAATATTTATATTTAAATCTTAATTTAAAGAGAAATACAAGAATAATTGTTTTAGCAAGATAAGACATGAAATATCGTGAAAAGGATGGAAGAAAATACTTTAGATAAACTTTTTTAATATACATTTCTAGGCTTTATACTTTTATAGAAATAAATTGCGAATTTAGACCACAATTGATAATAAATTTTGTCTGTGTGCCGTTGGGTCAATCTGTGATATTTTATATGTACATGCATTTAGGCGAAGGATAAATTAATATAGTGATTGTATTTCAAAATATGTATATATGCGGAGCAATAGAATGAATAAAGCATGCTTTTATTTTCAAAAAACAGAAATAAAAGTAAAAATTAGGCATAAATAAAAACAAAAAGAGGTAATAGCAGGTTCATATAATATATTATTTCAGTATCAACACCCCTCCCCTCACCCCCCCCCCCCCCCCCACACACACACAAAAAAAGTAGGTTTAGATATTTCAGTATGAAATAAAAATAAATCACAATATATTACAAAGAAATTATAAAAAGGAACATTGAAAATGACAATATTTAAAAAAAAAATAACTCACCAGCCGTTGGTATCAGGAATGGGTGGTCTGAATGCTTGTGTAGAAAGTTCTGTGCTTGTAAAACTTGATGAGGATACAATAGATGTGTTCCCGGAATGCACTGGAATCCGTATTCTGGTATACCGGGACGGAAGAGTCCGTGGTTTATTTCTGCACGGCACATTGTCTTTGGTTTGTTTAACAAGATATCCTCTATAAAGAACGATGTTGGTCTTGATGAAGAATTTTCAGAAAAAGAACTTATGTTCATTTTTCTCTTTCAAAGTAATAAATCTAAAAAAATAATATATGTTTCAATTTTCTAAATATTAAACTTTCAAAATTGATCAACTTTCATTAAAATGTATTTGTTATTATTTTTATTTCGCCATGTGCCACTATAAAATGTTATCTTTTATGTTCAAATGTAAATAAATGACGTATAAAAGATGAAAATTTTGTCCATTTAAGTAAACTAATAAATAGCCAATCAGATACGGTGATTTAGAAGTCGACATCACATGATTAGCTGGAAGAAAATCTTCCGGAGGTGTGATTAATGAAATGTTATTAGAAAATTGATGAAATTAATCAGCACGAGGGACTTGTTACAGTCGTGTAATTTACCATTTCCTATCCCCTTACTCCGGTAATTAGTAATTCCGGACTTTTAGTTTTGATTTCTGATCATTTGGAATTTGTGCTTGCCATCTGAGTCCGGTAATCTTTTGGTGACGAGTTGCATAGTGATTAGGTCGTCTGCGAGTCCTGTATAATCACAAAAAGCGTTGATAAAGCTTTTCTTCATAAAAAATATCACTCTTTTTTTTTTTGGCATCTTACTTTTAATTCATTAGAAATATATCTTGGGATAATGTATGTTTATAAATCAATGAGAGAAATACAAATTACTTCCTCATTCTATGACCGAGCTTACTTTTGTATCCAACTGAGAACTGTAACGTCCCAACCTCATCCCACCCCACCCCCAGTTTCCCTCAAATAATACCTGCTTATAGCCTACCAGAAACCAAATGTATTGACAAAATTTTACATGAAAAATACGTTTCTTTAGTTGGTGATTTAAGAAAAAAAATATTGATACAAAGGTTGGAAAAAAAGAGGTAGAAAACTTCAGCACAAAGAGGTAGAGTGATTTCTCCTGAATAAATTTTACATCTCAACCTTTACAAAAAATCAGCCTTTACTTTAATTCACAGTATCACGGCTTCCTGACTTATTTCTAACAATTTTGACACATATTGGCAAATTACAAATGTTTGTCTCTAAAGTTTATATGAAAGAAATCCTTATTAACAAAACAGAAGCTCTGTTGGAAATACTAAATACTGCCTCTCGAATAGAATTTCATTAATTTTGGTACGCGTCATTAAATGCATTTTGTTTATAAAACACATGTAAAATGACAATTGTTTACAAAAATGTCTTCAACAGCAATATATTGCAATTCATACATATTAATTTTATAGAAATATGGAAAATATTGATATATATATATAGGAATTCGTCTCTTTGATATTCGAAAAAAACTTTAAAGATTTTGACTCTGTGAGTGAAACAAATACAGAGAACATTGACTAGATACGTCTTCTCTAGAAATTATAAAATAAATATTAGAAAATTAGAACTTCTCTAGCTCATCTCAAATTTTACGATTATATAAATTAAGATTTAATATATGTGTGCTGTTTACAATACAAAGTATTATAACCCTGATAAAATTTATAGTTTAAACTTGAAGATCTGTCTGCGGTTGCAATATTAACTGAAAATATGAGATATTTCTGTCAGAAAAAAATACAACCTGTTTAAGATTATGTTATTCTCTGAAGTTATGAGTGAAATTGTCTAATTGACAATCATACTACCACTTCCTATTTTGCAATTTTATAGAAATATGGAAAGTTTAAGTGTAGTAATTTGTGTCTTTGATATTCGATGCACAGCATGATTTTAAAAGTTTTAGATTTTGACTCTTCTACAGAGTAAATGACCGTACTTCTTTGAGACGAGCTTCAGAAATTTATCTATTTACTAGAAATTTAGAACCTCTTGAACTCACTGCAAAGTTTACGATTACATATATTTTTAATATATATGCTGTTTACAATAAAAAAGCATTATAACCCTGACAAGATTTTCCAATTTTTTTTTAAAGATATTGTCTGTTTCAGTTGCAATAGTTACTAAAATATGGGCTATTTTGTCAGAAAAAAATACACCCGCATTAGAGAAAAATATGTTGTTCATTCTCTGCAGTTATGAGTGAAATTTTCTTACTAGCATTCGTGACTGAAATAGAACTATAACTGCTTGATCAATGAATATGTCATGAAATGTATTTTTTACCAGGAAAAAGGTCAGTTATGCTTTTGTTTAAACAAACAGTTAAATCGAAGGATCCCAACCCCCTCCCATAGTTCCCTCTCGGTTTAATCTGTTGAAAACAGGTCATAATATATATATACTTTGAAAATCAGGGAGTATGGAATCGGTTCTATTATACCCTAATATACATTGGACAATAGTTTGTTGTACCGTCCTAGTAACAAGATTTTGTGTTACTAAAATGAATGAAAAGAGAGGTCAGTGAGACACCCCAATTTAAAACACAATAAAACCGTAAAAATCATTTTAGTATTTCTCAAATTGAAATCATCGACAGACGGGGAGTTTTTAATATTTTAATACAGAATATAAATATATAAAGTTTTCACGAGTAAAGAGAAGTTGGGAATAAATAAAGCAGAAACTACTAAATAATCGTCAACCTCAAAATATGTGTTAATGAAGAAAACCATTGAGGAGAAGAGTAAGTTTAGTTTATTTTTTTATATTGTATTTTTTTTTATAAAAAATGAATAAAAAAAAGGTGCCATCTGACTATCTAACCGCTTTGTTTTCATCCTTTAAAATATATTTTTTCTCTCCGGTTTCGTCTTTGCAGAGATATTTTCCTTTATGATAATGCCATTATAGATGTAAGAGTAAAGTCTTAACCTTAACGATTTTCCTGTTCTTTGAATGCCGTTATCTTCATTTTATTCGATGAAAGCGGTAATTGTCCAAGGAGTTTTGACAAATTATACAAAGTTTATTCTGAATAAATCTCGTCAACATGATAATTAAATAAATCATTACACAAAAAAACTAGTAAAACGTCCATGTATTTGTAAAATGATTAGGAAAACACACATAATTGGTTTAAGAAACGATCTTACAAAGCATCTAATACAATTTCACCCACGGTGACAGTATTCTTCAGAAATGAACATAATTATGCTCGCTGCGAGCGGCGTATGCCACTAGAGACCGGCGTGACTTGAGGTAATTAATATTATAAATTTGTAACTATCGTCTTCAAAATGATATAAAAATACGTTGATTTCGATGTTCTTCTAATTAAACGGAAAATAAATCCGTCCGGAGCTTCCTTTAGAATTTTGTTATTTGCTGACCCAGTGGGACCAATTTTCTAAAACGAGACTGATTTGTGGCGTAAAAAGACATTATACAAAGTCAATTCCTACATTGGACCATATGTGTAAAGATTGACCTTCCATAATGAGTAGTTAAGTTCCGTTTATCGTGTTCCGTGATTGGAATTTTTCCCTTGTTTATAAAGATCTTGGAAGAAAATAGTTTAATTGGCATTACTAAGGAATCAGAGAGTAGTAACGTGATCAGCTGCGTTGAGAATTACAATAACTACGGGTTTTATCAAATTGACTAATGAATAATGATAAATTCTCTCTGACATCTCTATCTATTTACATGGAAACTTAAGATTTAACCACCCAGAGACACGTAATGTTATTTAATTGCTTCATCATAAAATATAAACTATAAAATAATTCAACATCCGCAATTAAATATGAAAAAATGAGTGATTATTTCCATGCGTTGACATTTTCTAGTTTTAAGCTGGTGTAAAATATAAAAACAATAACGGCATCCTTTTAAGTCCTTTATTTTACAACCATTTCATTTTTATTTTTTTAAATTGTTATAACTCTATCTTAAAGAACCAATCCTTTCTCTGCTTAGGGGGTTTGAAAATGATTCATTCAAAAATAATATTATATAAAAAAAACTTCATCATTGAGGAATTTGTTTTTAAAAATATTTTCCCTAGACACAAAAAGAAATGAAAATTCAAGAACAACTCATAATAATTTTTTTTATTCCGCCTTGTGGACTAATAATCGCTTGTCAACCAAGGATAATTTTCTTTCTGTTAAAGTATAACTAGAGTGGTGATTGCCATAAAACTTGAAGTTTTCTTACACTAATCGTCTTTTATTACCATTATAGGGATATCTAATGCGTTGAATGATTAATTATTATGGTATTCTAGAAATTATAACCTAACCGTGCGTCGGAGTAAATAGGAGAGTGAAAGTAATCCCAAAAGTAGATACAGATCGAGGATGTAGGTTGAGATCCTCTTACTTCTCCAAAACTTTTCCATGTAATGTCAGGGTTGGGAATAAGCAAGCTTTGAGAAATTGTAAACTGATGTTTCATGATTTTTTAGTTTATTTCGTTTTTCATGTTTATAGTTTCATTATTTAATAACAACACAGCTCTGAAATTGCTGTTGATTTTTATGGAAAATTAATTATTTATTTAATTCTTTATTTCTTTATTTCTCTTTAGATATTTCTTTTATATTTATTTCTTTATTTCTTTATTACATTTGTGCTTTATTTCTTTATTTCTTTATTACATTTGTGCTTTATTTCTTTATTTCTTTATTACATTTGTGCTTTATTTCTTTATTACATTTGTGCTTTATTTCTTTATTTCTTTATTACATTTGTCCTTTATTTCTTTATTTCTTTATTTCTTTATGTCTCTATTTCTTTATTTTTTTATTTCTTTGTTTCTTTATTTTTTTATTTCTTTATTTCTGTATCCATCTATTATCAATTTTTATTTTATTTTCAATTCTTTATTTATTCATTTATCAATTGTGTGTATATCATTAACATGGAATTTTATGTAGAATTTATTGTATCAGAATTTGAGAAGTATTTTCACTTTTTCATAGTACTGTATCAACTTAGGTTCTTCAGAATTAAACAATATATATACTGTAATCAGGAGAAAATAATAAGATCCCCGCAACTATCATATCTAATATTATTTGCTTACATGACATTATTTTTCAAAGAAATCGAATCCGAACGAACTAAAAACAATAATTGTAAAACAAAAGTACGAAATGCAAAAAATTTAGGGAAAAAAAGGTATTATTGTTTGTTAGTTGTGAGTTTTCGACTTCATTTAAAATGAAGTTTTCGAGTTATTGCTAATTTTCGTTGCGTTAAAACCCAAAATTTTATAAAAAATCGAATATGCTATCGTTATTTTTTGTTTAAATCTAAGTATTTCAAATTTTCAACATTTTCATCAAGAGATAATTGAATACATTTGTATCCTATAAATTGTGTTGATTGTCGCTTCAACCAATTTTTTTATAGAAATTTATTGGAAATAAGTCTGATGTTTTTGAATATATTTTGCTTTATGAGAAAATTAAATTTTCGTCTCCAGTTCTATACTGAATATTGAATTATGCCTGTGTTGATTTGTTAACAGATTTTCTGCGTGATTCAATGCGTTATTCTTTCGTTTTTGTGGCTTGCCGTAATGTGACCGTGCTCTCACTTTGTAATCACTCGGATAATTTAAATAAGACATAATTAGTTTAATTCTAGCCATTTTCATCGTTTATCTCCGAAGACGTGAGCTGAAAGCACCAATAATTTGACGATAAAACTGGTTGATAAACGATTTTGTGTTATTTTCAATATTTCTTCAGAAATTTAGATTAAGGCAATGCTATTTTCTCAGAAGGGCGCAGGATATCAAATCATGTAGCCTTTCAACATATTAGCTGTTTCTTAGTACTGCTTAAAAGCGTCATAATAGCTTCAAATGGCACCAAACCTGACAAATTACATCTTAAATGCTTGTAATGTCACTTAATTTCATGTAAAACGTTGGAAAATTGGCGAAAGCATTCATCAAAATCATCTACAAAATAGCTAGCGTCACAGGAGTGCTAGAAATGCTAGATCTAATTTCCTCATTTTGCCAAATTAGATGATTCCTTCTAAATTGATGGTTTAAGTAAATTTTCTATAATATAAAATAATTGGGCCTAATTTAACAATAGAGTTACTTAAGACAGTACTTTCTTGAGTGCAGAAAAACGGGTAAAAATCCAGACCAAAATTTAATAATATTTCTTCACAATTTAATGCAAAATTAGAAAAATGAGAGTAAATAATAAAAGTAAGTGTTTCTTTTTAAGGCTCATGAAGACCTTAAACATAGAAGTTGAAATATAAATGTTATTTTACATTTCATTATTAAATTAGAAGTAAAATCGTGGGAAATTTTATCTTCAAAAGACTAATAAATAAGAGCAATTTTAGGTATACAAAAAATAGTTCTTACCTTTTGGTACGTATCTTCCATTTATGTCCATTTCAGTCGAATTGAATGTTGGAAATTATTTCTGTTAGGTCACGGAATTTGCGAAAGTATTTCATTTTAATTGTTTCAATGCCGAAATAATTTCCTTGTGTTGGTAAATATATCCAGTAGTTCTAGCAAAAACTATTATAGAGCTGCAATTTTTTTTGGAAAATTATAGCACAAAATAATTGAAAATACTACTCTGTTAATTAATATATCGTACATTAATGATCGGCCATTTTGGAACCTTTGAAAAAAGATTTTGAAATATATGAATATTCATTTAACTTACACCTAAAAGGTGACGTATAATGACCATTGTCCAATCGAGGTACTTATGGGGATTTCAAAAAGCATTTTTATTGTAACATCTTTTTTTATGTTTCTTAGTTTTTTTTTTTTATTTCTAAGAACGTGTCCTGACTGAGGATAAAGGTAAAACGAGACACCTTAATTGCAATTGGAAAGTCGACCCAGACCTGATAAACAAACAAGACAATGTAAATCCGGATCTTCGGAGGGGTGAAGAATTATGAGGGATAGGGATTTGCCGGACAATAAGACTATAACAATGGGATTAA
The DNA here is from genome assembly GCA_037788925.1 of Mytilus galloprovincialis. Classification (NCBI taxonomy): domain Eukaryota; kingdom Metazoa; phylum Mollusca; class Bivalvia; order Mytilida; family Mytilidae; genus Mytilus; species Mytilus galloprovincialis. The sequence continues at coordinate 84,882,155 of CM075333.1, read as the reverse complement.
CAGGAAGATAATGCTTCTGAATAGGAGTACTAATTAATAATAATGTCCGGATTATAACAGTACAGAGATAGGTTCGTGTATATTGTGTAACTTAGTATTCTGTGATCTCAATGTGACAAACAAGCAATGATTTGTTCACAGATGTAATACTGGTAGTTTTATCAGATGATAATTTAACGGAGGCGATTGAACTCCCGATTAAAAAAAAAAAATGCATTATTCATATGTTTACTAGTTTCTACTTATAGTATTGACTTTTTTCTACTTGATTGGTGTCCATGTAAATCTTAAATTGCAAAAAAACAAAAAAACAAAAAAAACAAACACAGATACGAGTGAAGGAAGTAAAAATGTGACTTCAGTTTTATTTTTACACCGACATTTATTCAAATATATAATGTTTGTGATACATTGGCAAATGCACTGTTAAAATTAAATTTAATTTAACTCATAAAGGTCTGAAAGCAACCAAAATGATAAAATTTGAACGAAAATATTTTTTAATATAAATTATATAGACCAATAAGGCCAGTTAAAGTAACAAACGGGAGTACATTTCGTTTCCAGATTTCTGTGTCTTCGTTTTTAAAGTACAGTAAAAATTATTCAAACACATTAAATGTCAAAATGCAGGTTATTTCAGAAATAAAAACTTGTAATATTTGAATTGAAAAAAAAAATAGCACTAGGCCGTGTAATGACCTATCATACAATATGACATGGACTAAATTAATAGTTTTTATTTGTTCGTTAGTTTGTTCTGAGCATTGCACGTGACGAAATCGTGCCTTCATATATACTTTTTAGAAAGGTTACTGGATAAAATATTCTAAAAAGTACATACAACCTTACAAGAGTGCAGGAGAGCTAGTTCGAGATTGCTCTGGCGTCTTGTCCTTAAAACAAGTTTGCGTATATGAATTCCACATGAATTTCACATAAAAAAGATTCGCCTTAAACGAGCTTAAACATGAAACTTACATGAAAATTTTAATGTGAATTTCACGTGAATTGAAATTCAACTGAATCTCACGTGAAAATATTTATATGAATTTCACGTGCATTTAACAACAAAAAATACATTTTTCAGGATTTTTATTGAATTTTTAAAATTTTATTTGAATTACTTTATTTTAAAAATTTATGTGAACATCACGTGGAAAAAAGTCATGCTATATATAGCTATTTTCACGTGAAACTCACATGACATGATTTCACGTTAGTTCTACGTATAAATCGTTTGAGGTGAAAATTTCACATGAATTTCACGCGAGTTTTACGTTTAAGCTCGTTTGAGATGAAATTCATGCGAATTTCAAATGACGTTTACACGAATTAAAATTCACGTGAAATTGATACCGATATCATAGAGTCATCATAGAGTTAAGCTCTTACACTGTACTGCTTTTTATTAATTGTTTTTTGCCCATTTGAAAATTGAGAATGGAAATGGGGAATGTTTCAAAGAGACAACAACCTTACCAAAGAGCCGAAATAGCCGAAGGCCAACAATGGGTCCTCAACACAGCAAGAAAATCGCGCACCCGCGGAGACGCCTGGCACCACGTTAAGGATGATCTTTTGTCAAATCGTAATGCAGAAGAAAATTTATGATGGAGGGGTAGATATATGGTTAATGCAAAGACTTCTTTACTTCTACTTATGTTGCCGTTTCGGTACTCTAAGTCCGTTTTAATTCACGAGTCTTTATCTGGTCTTTTTGTCATTTGGCTTATTGGTGTTGATTTTCGAGGTTTGATAGTTCCAATCTTACTCATTAAACACTTTTTAGTTTCGACGCGATTTAGAGCTTTTAAATGTATTGCAGTCATTGCATAGACACTTGTCTATTGCTGAAAACTTTTGCATCTTTTGCGTCGTTAGAATGCTGACTTATTGGTTGTCTTCGGTTGTTGTTTGCTCTTTGGTCGGGTTGTTGTCTCTGACATATTCCCCAGTTCCATTCTCAATTTTATGTCTCACTAATATACTTCGGGGCCTTTTATAGCTGACTATGCGGTATGGTCTTTGTTAATTGTTGAAGGCCGTACGGTGACCTATAGTTGTTGATTTCTGTGTCATTTGGTCTTTTGTGGAGAGTTGTCTCATTAGCAATCATACCATATCTGTTTTTATATTTACAATCAAATATCAATTGAGAACTGTTCTAGGAAGCAAGTTGATAAAAAAAACATTCGAATGTCAATGTATCACTTTTTGAAGTTATATTCTCATATCACACGAACTTGATTGTTGGTTTCTTAATGAATTGACTAGTTAACCATAAACGAGTACCTTGTGACTTTAATCTAATGCATATGTACAGAAATCATATGTCTCTCATTTGACTAAAATATGAATGTGGATATATTGCTTGGAAATTTCGATCAGCAGTAAAATAAAAATCAAACACTTTAAATCAACACTCAATTACCTACATCAGCCTTGAAATATATCCGAATATAGAAACAAAAAGTGTAATTTATTTAAATGCATAGATTTACTAAATACAACAAAATGATAGTCCAAACAGCCTCAAGACGAGTTGTTATTGTTTGCTAGAACAGCAGTGGCGTTAAAGTCAACCTCTTCATACGTTGTTCTGATAAAGTTCTTCTGAACTGTTCCTTCTTCCGGCTTTTTTTCATCGTTAAAGGTAACTTCGATGTAAACTAACTGATCTGTATCTATCTGGAATAAAAACATATCGACAGTCTTTTACTGAAAATAAGTTAGACATGCTCAAAATTATATAACCAGCATAATTTTTTTCTTGAGTCGAAGGTAAAATGAATCAATGTTATCCATATAATACGTTATCGCATGTGCCTGATCATTTGTCTAATTATGAAAGACTTTACAGCAACTTCTGATATTATTAACAGTATCTTGTCTGTTTGTCTATATGTATTATCTGAGCTCTGCAGACGCTCCCAAACTCTGTTTGAAACAATTTACTTCAACTTACATGTTCATTGTTTTGTTGATGTTCCGGTTCAGGATCAGATGCTCTAGTAAGTTGATTTTCCGTTTCTGGATCAGTTTCTCTAGTAAGTTGATTTTCCGTTTCTGGATCAGTTTCTCTAGTAAGTTGAATTTCCGTTTCTGGATCAGTTTCTCTAGTAAGTTGATATTCCGTTCCAGGATAAGTGTCACTATTTGGTTTAGTTTTCTTTATTACTTCGCTATAAACATTATCAATTGTAGGTTTTTCAATCTGTGCTGCTAAAATAAAAATAAAAAGTTTTCTATTTCCCAACTTGCCATTGGAGACATGTACTGGTTTCAATACACGTGTACATGTTACTCAGATCTGGTTGTATCGCGGCGTTATAACCTTTTCCACTGATGCGGTGTAAAGCTATCATTCATCAATCAATCAATCAATCAATCAATCAATCAATCAATCAGAGCTGATTAAACACATGCTAGAACGTGATCTCAATAGATTTGTGAGTCTTCTTTTAAATTAAAACAGTGTATATCCAAATAAATATCTAAAGATACTAGTGCATGTATCTTACAAAATTAAGTTCGTTGGTTTTATACTGACTATTGGATATCGGTTTAACTCATTGTTTAGGGCCTTACAGTTACCTATAGCTTTAAAGCTGATTTAAATTTTTTATACACTTATTCTATTTTAATTTATGTTTTAGTTAATGTTTTGTAAATACAGCTTTTTGATATAAAAAGAATAGGAGGTGTGGATAAGATTCCAATTAGACAGTTAACTAGAAAAGACCAATAACAAGAAAACAAACAAGAGTGCTCACACTGAAATGTCTCGCCTTCTTTACTAATCATTGATATTATGTTGATACTCCTAAATATAAAGCTTTATTACGACTGTCACATAAACTTAACATGAACCATGAAAATGAGGTCAAGGTCAGTTGAACCATATGCCAGGCAGACATGTACAGCTAACAATGCTTCCATACAACAAATATAGTTGACCTATTGCTTATAGTTTAAGAAAATAGACCAAAACACAAAAACTTAACACTGAGCAATGAACTGTGAAAACCAGGTCAAGGTCAAATAAAACCTGCACGACTGACATATAGATCATAAAATATTTCCATACACCAAATATAGTTGACCTATGACATATAGTATTAGATAAAAAGACCAAAACTCAAAAACTTAACTTTGACCACTGAACCATGAAAATGAGGTCAAGGTCAAATGACATCTGCCCGCTAGACATGTACACCTTACAATCATTCCATACAAAAAATATAATAAACCTATTGCATAAAGTATGAGAAAAACAGACCAAAACACAAAAACTTAACTATAACCACTGAACCATGAAAATGAGGTCAAGGTCAGATGACATCTGCCCGCTAGACATATACACCTTACAATCATTCCATACAACAAATATAGTAAACTTATTGCATAAAGTATGAGAAAAACAGACCAAAACACAAAAACTTAACTATAACCACTGAACCATGAAAATGAGGTCAAGGTTAGATGACACCTGCCAGTTGGACATGTACACCTTACAGTCCTTCCATACATCGAATATACTAGACCTATTGCTTATAGTATCTGAGATATGGACTTGACCACCAAAACTTAACCTTGTTCACTGATCCATGAAATGAGGTCGAGGTCAAGTGAAAACTGTCTGACGGGCATGAGGACCTTGCAAGGTACGCACATACTAAATATAGTTATCCTATTACTTACAGTAAGAGAGAATTTAACATTACAAAAAAATCTGAACTTTTTTTTCAAGTGGTTACTGAACCATGAAAATGAGGTCAAGGACAATGGACATGTGACTGACAGAAATTTCGTAACATGAGGCATCTATATACAAAATATGAAGCATCCAGGTCTTCCACCTTCTAAAATATATAGCTTTTAAGACGTGAGCTAACACCGCCGCCGCCTGATCACTATCCCTATGTCGAGCTTTCTGCAACAAATGTTGCAGGCTCGACAATAATTATAATCTTCTCTAAGCTACCCTTGTTTAATTTTTGACAATATCTTGCTTTACTTTTAGGTAATTTAATGGTTTGATTTGTTGATTTATTGACTTTGGTGTCATGACAAATGTTAGAAAATATGTATATTTTTCTCCAACTGCTTATATTGGTGGTCCAAACTTACGTCAATGTAGTAGAATTTAGTTTAATTACCATGTGTATAAAGAAAATAGAGATTCAAAGAGCATATTGTATGTGCATTTTTGACGATGGACGCTCTCCAACATTAAAGACTAGAAAATAATTGATGGCTAAAATCTCTTTTTTTGCTGTTCTAGTTTTGCTGATCGTTTGTTTCTGTTTACAATTTCTCTATATCTACTATAGTTTTGCCCAAATCACAAAAATAACCTGGTCAACCGTCCTAATTTAAGGAAAACAGCACCTATATGAACACAACTAGAAATTTCATTTGCGATGCCAGATACAGATCTTGTCTTGCTGGTATTGTCGTTTAAAGTGTCTATTTATCTTGTTCGATTTTCAAAATAATAGGTAAAAAACGCAAACAATTGGTAAATCGTCTATAAAGAGCAATGACTCCAAAAGGAGTCGAGTAAACAATTTTCATCGTGTTGACTTATAAACAGATCTTGTCTTACTGGTCATTTTTTTTTTTAAGTCTATCTATGATAGTTTTGAAGATAATTGACAAAACGCAAAGAATTGTAAAAATTATCACCGAAGAGCAATTTCTTCAATAAGAAGAGTCGACTGGCAATTTCAGCTATAGGACTTATTTTTGGATCTTGTCTTGCTTATCCTTTTTTCTATTGACATCTTTTACAGTTTTCAAGATTTTCAGCTATATGCCCAACGATGAGGACAAATTCTGATTCTGAAGAGAAGATATTTGCAAAAGTTAACGACGACGGACGTTAAGTGATGCCAAAAGTTCACTTGCCCCTTAGGACCAAAAGAAGAAAAAAATATAGTGAAATTTAATCCTAACACTTGACCCTTCCCATTAAAAATGAAATACTTAGTGCTTATCTTTTTTTATAAATGATCAAGCAGTATGAATGTAACATAACATCTTACAGGTTGTGAACAAAATATTATCTAATTGCATGTATACATTATATTCACTGCAGATTTGAAAAAGAGTGCAAATGTTGAACATGCTAAAAACCTACCCGAAACGTAACTGTTTTCTCGTGCTGATGTGCTGACTGGGTCTAAATCGTCTTTCATGTTTACATACGTTGTATCATTGTCACCACTGTCACCACTCATACCTTCAATGAAATGACATTTTATTGATAAACAACGTCTATTGCGATTCGTACCTCTTTTAAGTAGTTGTAAAGCTTTTGGTCAGTACAGTAGGTAAAATAATTACCCTGCTATTGCATCAAATAGTATATTTCTATCGCGATTAGATTTAAGAAGCGGGAATATTGAACTATGCTCCGTTTGTCCTTCACGCTACCTTTTACTGCAGTATTTTTTTATTTCATTACACGTAACTTATGTATAACTTGTGTTTTGGTAAGTCGCGGATATCATTATTAAAAATTATTTTAAACCTTCACTAAATTCTTCCACAGAAACAAAGATTTGTTTTTTTTATTTTTGTGCTTCATGCATGCTGATTAGTCTTGCTTTTGTTTTTTTCTCTTTTGCAGTTATACCACGGTTGCCATAGTAGGGGAGGATTAAGCTCCTTTATTTTTTCGGTCTAAAGTCAGGAGCCTGTAATCTTGTCTTTAGTTGCTGTTCGCCATATTTGTTTTTCGTTTTGGTTTCACCATAAATCAAGCAGATTTGCAAATGAATTGAATTAAATATTTTTTGGAATACATATTCTAATTAAGTGAATTATAAATAAAGTTTATGGAGATTCCGTATTCTAAATATGATTAATGTGTAGATTTGATGGCTATGAATGCACTTAGAATATTCACAATTTTCCCTTCAGGTAAAAACCAACAATTTTATCATTCACATCTTGAGGAAAAACACCTTCCATATTTGTTACAAAACTCATCAATGATACCAGGCTTCGAATTGTGTATACCAGACCAGACGTGCGTTTCGTCTACATAAGTCTCATGAATGGAGATCGAAGGCCAAATAAATACGTAGTTGAAACCCAAACTCAGAGCAAGTTAGCAATCTTCCGCAATTTACAGCAATAAAACATATTTAATATAAACCCGTGTGCAATATATCCATCTGCAATAATTTTATCCGGATAACTATACTCACTTCTCTTCAAATAGTTTCTCCTAAAAACGACAATCACTACTATAGCCAGTACAACTGCCCCGATGACAATCAATATAACTACTGTCATAGTACCGCTAGACCTGGCTGACAGCGATGGCTCATTTTCTGTTCTTTGAAAGTCTAAAACATAAATATATCTAGTCAAATTACCGTCAGACCTGGATGACTGAGATGGCTCATTTTCTGTTCTTTGAAGGTCTAAAACATAAATATATTTACAGTCAAAATATCGTCAGACCTGGCTGACTGCGATGGCCCATTTTCTGTCCTTCGAAAGTCTAAAACATATATATATCTTCAGTCAAAATATCGTCAGACCTGGCTGACTGCGATGGCCCATTTTCTGTTCTTTGAAAGTCTAAAACATAAATATATCTACAGTCACTGACACTGAATAGTCAAAATCTAAAACATATATTTTTTTTTCGGAATTTCCTTTCTGTTTGACAGTATGCATGGTTTATATTAACCTTCTCTTCTTCTTTGAATTTGCCATAAAATAAATGGCTACCTTTACGCAGAGTGCGCAACAGGTCTTACTAAGATTAGTTTTGAAATTGGAACTAGGATAGATATATCACATTTGATAATCATTACGCTATAAAAATCTGCCTCTTTACATGCAAACTATACAGATAAGAGACAACAACTTACTTTAACATTGAAAGGTTTTTTTTATCTTTTCAAATGTGTTAGTTGTGAATGTCTGGTTATCGTTGTTGCAATATTTCGCGCAATTTTTCTTCAGTTTATGTAAAGCATTCATATTGAAACATTAAAACACTAAAGGGAAATAATGATCACTCTCTCCTTTATGTATTCCCTCACTGGATCAACATTTAAAGAAAATCAATAAAATCCTAACATTACAGAGCTGAAATGATGAACTTATTTATTAAAAAAGAAGATGTGGTATGATTGTCAATGAGCCACTCTCCACCAGAGACCAAAATGACACAGAAATTAAAAACTATAGGTCACTGTACGGCCTTCAACAATGAGCAAAGCCTAGTTTGTTTTAATTTGGATCAAATATGTTTAAATCAAAATGTTATTTTATCCTCTACATTGTTAATGAGTGCAAATTTAATAACCCAGACAAATATTTCTTTCTTTTTTTATTTTACATTGAAGGACTTAAAATTGTATCATATACTGGTTCCTTTATTCAATACTTTACTGCGTTTACGTGGTCAATTTCATCATAAATAAGCATGTTTTAAAAAATCTAAAGGAAATTGCAATTTCAATTTACACATGATGGTTTGAAATTCTATATGTTATACATAGCTAAATGAGGAATATAAAAATGAGGCTCTTAAAGAAAAAAATGTTTTTCTTAGTAAATCTTTCTTTCTTAAATAATGTGTATCAAAATAAATATACATATTAATAACAGGAAGTCTAATTCGTAAACCTTTAATGTAGAATTGACCTAGGTCAATAAAGTACTTATAAATATTTTCACAAACAGGAAATTATACTTTAGTATATCATTGAATAACTTCCTGTAATTGTTTCTTCTCGTTATCCACATATTGGATATCCACATGTTTGGTATACGGGATATACGTTTATAACCCCAAAAAGTAAAGACACGAAACACAATTAAAGTGCTTGTAATCATTGAAGGGTGAAGATTGCTTTAAGTCATCAGTAAATATTGCATTATATAAAGCATTGGTTGTATAGCATCTTCGCTAGCCAAGGGTTTACGATCCACTTCCCTCCTCTCCACCCTAGGCGGACTGAGATAGAATTTCGGAGACACAAGGTAATGATATTTATTGGTTGCAATCGAAACTCGCTCCATCCAATCGAAAAGCCGCCTATAACATGACCACGTGTAAATGTAGAAAGTGTATGTAAACAAGTCTTTACATCCCTAAACATACCACTATATTTAGTGACAATTTGAATGTTTTTAATCAACTAATAGAAGTTCCTGTGTATGTTTCTTGCACAATTGCATGAATATCAACGTATATTTTCGTGTAGAGGAGGGAAGTGGATCGTAACCCTTGGCTAGCGAAGATGTGGTTGTAGTTAATTCAACAAAACTGGATCTGAATAAAGGAAGATATCTCAATTTTTTAACGATGACTTGAACAATGACAGCATTTATACTTTTAGAACAGATGTGTGATTTCCGCACCTTGCAAAATGAATGTAATTTTCATAACAAGTGTAACATAATTTTGTGACTTGAATCTGAGTATATATTACATCGATAATTTTTGGGAATTTTCATTGACGGGATGTATAGAATGTTATGATCAATGCACTATATTTTGTGTACCAGAAAGGTAGTGATAAGCCTTGGAAGATTTAGATATCAAGTCAGTACCACAGGGTTTTAATTGCGTTTCGTGCAATCTTTACCCGAAAATTAAAATGCCGTCACGATATATCATTACTTACTTTTGTTTCTTGTCTTTGCCTCATTAACGTGTATTCCACACAACCCTATACTCACGTTCAACAAGTATGCCCAAACCTATTGAAAGACTTGAATTACTTATACACCAAAGTTGAAATGAAGTGGGTTTAAGCAATTGTAAGCCACCGTAAGGCCTTCAACATTAAGAAACACCCATACCGTTTAGTCGGCTATGAAAAGCTCCGACATGAAAAATGTGAAATAATTCAATTAACAAATGAGAAATATAACTTCCTAATTTATAACAAATTTGAAAACAATTTATGAAAAACTCAAATGGCAAACTGGCATGAACCAAAGACAACAACTGAACTACTGGATTCTGACTTGGGCAGACACATACCGAATGTGGCGGGGTTAAGCATGTTTGTGAGCGTACAACTACATATATTACCAAAACTGCAGTTTTGTGTAATATTTCAGTTTGGGCAGTATACAAAACATGTCAATATTCCTACTAGCGGTTTGAAAGACCTAATTAAGGTATTATCCGAAACACAATTCTTTAAAATGCTACCTACCAATAACAATCAATGTAACTCCACCAAAGACTTTGCCGGTAGCATCCTGTAATGTATAGACATTTGAATCTTCAATAGTTACATTCAGGATAGTGAATTCGATGGCTGCTATGGCTTCTGACATGTGCTTATCAATTTGGTATCTAGTGTCGTCTGTGTTTGGAGATACATCACCAAAGGCGATATTAAAAATTACTGAAGTGTAGTTTCTCATTATGGCAGCACTCGTTGTTGATACGGATTGAGATAGCTCCCATTTTACTTTTGCATTTGTCCCTCTTTGGACTCTTATTGTCGTGACTACAAAATAATACATGCAATCATGGTTTTATTTGGACAATTAATATTCCAAAACGTATTTCAAGAAGCAATTGGACATTTTCAGAATTGAATTTTAAAAAAGTAAAATATTTCAATATAATTTGAAATGAATAGAATAAATTATTTTTCAATATAGAATAATGAATGGTCAGACCTTTATTAGAGTAATGTTCGAGTGATAAAAGTAGTTTGATTAATTTGAGATTTAACGCTTTTACTAACATTTCGAACTTCCTAAGGACTTGTGTCCAGTCAATTTTACTCCGAGAAAATAAAACATGTCTAAACTATGAATATTTAAAGCAATATGCAATTAGACGTGATTTCAAAAGACTCTTTCTCTCGTGACATGTAAAATATATAAATTATAACCCCTTAGCGAGTAAATAAAAATTAGAAATATAAAACTCACAACAGTGGACAGCAGAGAAACAAAGCACCAATGCAAAATATCCCCTCATGACAATAAAGTTAAAATGGGATGAACACTTAGAGCAAACTATGAATTCGGAAATGATTCAACGGAAACGATCGTTTCATTAATAACTTTGTACTCGTACAATTACTACCGCTTATATGAATAGGTATATCTCTAAATATATATACTTGTGTGTCCTGTTATATACGAAATACATGAATCTGCAAAAATTTGATAATTGTTTTAGTAAAGTTTTTTTTAGATGCTTTTCGTTTAAGAATTAACAATACTATGTGTATACATGTATATCACTAGTTCTCCGTTAAAGCGCCCAACGTCAGAGTAAAAAATGATAAAATATAAATTACAGCGAAACTTGTTTATAAAGAACATAGAACATCTTCATAGTGTATTCTATCTACCCTATAAATTTCAGCATGTAATGTGCTACCGTAAATTTGTAATGATCGAGACAGTTTAGATAATAAAACAATAAACAAAAAATTTAACGTCATTTTATTTCCTTTGACGTCGTGATTTTCAATGCCAAAATGCTAAAAACTTTTTTTATTGATTCACGTAAACTTTTATTTCTTTTTCTTGTTAGTTGAAATTTAAGCATGATATTCAGTCGTGTCTGCATTATTATAGAAATCTTCAATTTGACCTTTTCTGTATGAACAAGTACGATAAACAATCGACTCAGCATTTTAGTCTTGTACAAAGCAGAATAAATAACAAAATCGTATCAACATGCTTTCAACCAAAATATGCATATAATTCGCCACTGAATTCTCCTCTTTTTCGTCATCATCCTATTTACCAATCTGTGTTACAATGAATTATCATTGATGTGGTCATATTGATATCGAAAACATATATATAAATCAACTGTTTTAATTTCAAAATGCACAAGTATGGCGTATAACGCATGAATTCCTTGCTTTGAACTGTTTTGAAAAATTCTTTCAAAGCCGAAGCACAACCCTTGTATGATCTTGTATCTTTGATGGGTTACTTCCTTTGATACCTTTTTGTTCATTGTATCGAAAATTTGGGAAAAAAATTAGGAGAGAGATGAGAAGTGTATATTAGTATGTTATATATGTTGTGTACAAGATGTAAGTTTGTACAAATTATAATTTGTACAGGATTTTTGTACAAGTTATAAGGTTTTTGATACACACCTTCTTGCACCAGGTGATACAAATTTATCTTCTAAAATGTATCGGTTTAATATCTTTAATTCAAATTTAAATACTTCAACATAACATTTAGTGCTATTTTGATTGTCTTAAAACAAGAAATGAGGACACCTGAATGGTTTAAAATCTGATTTTATTTTTCTCCTTATACAAAAATCAAATACATTTCTTTTTGTGTTCTTGATATAATGGGTTTGTATCAATACTCAGTAATTTTCAATGTATCAAGTAGTTATAGAAATATAACTGAAATATGCAAAACAAAAGACTGTGTGCTTGCATCAACCATTTTTGTTAAGATGTTCATAAAACACTGACAACTTGTACAAAATATCTGTACAAATTATAATTTGTACAACATTACATCTTGTACACAACATATATATATAGCAGACCAATGGGAGTATGTTTCTTAAAACTGAACACTTGAACACTTTAATATAACAATTAAGAAGATGTGGTATGATTGCAAATGAGACTCGAGTCTAAAATTCAAAATTCAACTAATAAAGATAGTCGGCACGATAAATTCGTTACACAGTGTGTTAGTGACCTGATACGATATACAGGGTCAGTAAATTCCATATGAGATTCTATTTTCGCTCAAACCCCTTATGGAATTTATTGACCCCGAATTTATCGTATTAGGTCACTAACATACTGTGTAACTGATAATATCTGACTAGAATTTAAACGAATCACTTATTTGATAATGTTTACAGTTAGTATATTACTACAACTTTAGAGGAGATATGATTTATTGATTGATGTTTTCTGGACGTACAGTGGCAAATATTTCATGCAGATTTATGAGCGGGAGAAGAATATTCAAAAAATAAATAAGATGTTACATGCGTTGCCGTTGATATAGACAATAATAGTGCATTGACTTGACATATCAACGATATAAGGATGAGGCTTAGAAACGGGGAAATGCGAGTCTGTGCCGAGCTATTTCCCCGTTTCGGGCGGAATCCTTATATCGTTGATATGTCAAGTCAATGCACTATTATTGTCTTTATACTGCAATCTAAAAAAACATTTTCAATTGTTGTTTAATGCGTTAAGGTTATTTTATTTGATTTAAATATTTGGGGAAATCCCCTTTAAAAAGGCCTCATATCATGCTCACGGAGAAATTTTCAACACAATGAAATGTACATTTACCTGTTGAAACCTACACTCGATGGAAATCATTTACGTATGGACTAAAATATCAACCATAAGCATAACAAATTAATGATTTATAGGTTGCAAACAAAAAATATTAATAAATGAAAGATGTTTTTCCAATAATTGCAAAAGAAACAAGGTTGAGTCGTTCCACGCATCGTTGTATGCATTGGAAACAAGAACAGGTTGAAGAGGTCGTATGAATAATTAAATGTTATTTTGGCAACTTCTATTTAAATATTCATGAGGAAAAGTGATATCGGGTCAGTGACTGTATATGACATAGAAATATATAGTCAACGCATTTTGACTGCTCAAATAGAACGAGTGCAGTATAAAAAGAATTTAAAAAGGTTCAATATAAATATATAAAAAAAGCAATGATGAGACAGACACGACAAAAAATGATCCAGCAAAATATAAATATAAAATCATTTTTCATAGATATTTTATTCATCCTCTTTGTTGGTTAGTTGTAGTCTATTAATCTCGCAACTTCGATTTTTAGACAACCAGTAACGACTAATTGAACAGCTTTTTTAGCTCACCTGGCCGAAAGGCCAAGTGAGCTTTTCTCATCACTTGGTGTCCGTCGTCCGTCGTCGTCCGTCGTCGTCGTCGTCGTCCTGCGTTAACTTTTACAAAAATCTTCTCCTCTGAAACTACTGGGCCAAATTTAACCAAACTTGGCCTCAATCATCATTGGGGTATCTAGTTTAAAAAATGTGTCCGGTGACCCGGCCAACCAACCAAGATGGCCGCCATGGCTAAAAATAGAACATAGGGGTAAAATGCAGTTTTTGGCTTATAACTCAAAAACCAAAGCATTTAGAGCAAATCTGACATGGGGGTAATATTGTTCATCAGGTCAAGATCTATCTGCCCTGAAATTTTCAGATGAATCGGACATTTCGTTGTTGGGTTGCTGCCCCTGAAATGGTAATTCTAAGGAAATTTTGCTGTTTTTGGTTATTATCTTGAATATTATTATAGATAGAGATAAACTGTAAACAGCAATAATGTTCAGCAAAGTAAGATCTACAAATAAGTCAACATGACCAAAATGGTCAGTTGACCACTTTAGGAGTTATTGCCCTTTATAGTCAATTTTTAACCATTTTTCGTAAATCTTAGTAATCTTTTACAAAAATCTTCTCCTCTGAAACAACTGGGCCAAATTTAACTAAACTTGGCCACAATCATCATTGGGGTATCTAGTTTAAAAAGTGTGTCCGGTGACCTGGCCAACCAACCAAGATGGCCGCCATGGCTAAAAATAGAACATAGGGGTAACATGCAGTTTTTGGCTTATAACTCAAAAACCAAAGCATTTAGAGCAAATCTGACGAGGTAAAATTGTTCATCAGGTCAAGATCTATCTGCCCTGAAATTTTCAGATGAATCAGACATTCCGTTGTTGGGTTGCTGCCCCTGAAATGGTAATTTTAAGGAAATTTTGCTTTTTTGGGTTATTATCTTGAATATTATTATAGATAGAGATAAACTGTAAACAGCAATAATGTTCAGCAAAGTAAGATCTACAAATAAGTCATCATGACCAAAATGGTCAGTTGACCACTTTAGGAGTTATTGCCCTTTATAGTCAATTTTTAACCATTTTTCGTAAATCTTAGTAATCTTTTAGAAAAATCTTCTCCTCTGAAACTACTGGGCCAAATTTAACCAAACTTAGCCATAATCATCATTGGGGTATCTAGTTAAAAAAATGTGTCCGGTAACTCGGCCAACAAACCAAGATGGCCACCATGGCTAAAATAGAATATGGGGGTAAAATGCAGTTTTTGGCTTATAACTCAAAAACAAAAGCATTTAGATCAAATCTGACATGGGGGTAATATTGTTCATCAGGTCAAGATCTATCTGCCCTGAAATTTTCAGATGAATCGGACATTTTGTTGTTGGGTTGCTGCCCCTGAAATGGTAATTTTAAGGAAATTTTGCTGTTTTTTTGTTATCTTGAATATTATTATAGATAGAGATAAACTGTAAACAGCAATAATGTACAGCAAAATAAGAACTAAAAATAAGTCACTATGACCAAAATAGTCAATTGACCCCCTAAGGATTTATTGCCCTTCATAGTCAATTTTTAACAATTTTCTTAAAATTTGAAGATTTTCAATAACATTTTCCACAGAAAGTACTGTTATAGATAGAGATAATTGTAAGCAGCAAGAATGTTTAGTAAAGTAAGATCTACAAACACATCACCATCACCAAAACACAATTTTGTCATGAATCCATCTGTGTCCATTGTTTAATATTCACATAGACCAAGGTGAGCGACACAGGCTCTTTAGAGCCTCTAGTTTGTAGATACTCTTATACTAATAGTACTATGCATCGTATTCCGCTTGAATATCATAAAGTTATTTGAATTAATCCAAGATATAGGAGGTGGTTTATAGATTAAAAAACAATTATGAAAAATAAGAATACGGTGAATTAAAAATAACGGAAATAAATGATTTAAAGATGAATGAAACTTTCCGTTTTCTGCATATTAAATGCATTATTGACAATATTCTAGTAGATCATTTCGAAAGAAACGTTGAACTTTCAAATTGGTTGTAAACGCAACTGGTTAAATGAAATAAGCGATGCAAATGTTATACATTCATATAAGCATCCGTTCAGTGTTTTTCGCCAAAATCACGATCTTGCATGAGTTAACTTGTCATTTCGTTTCCTATTATAGGCAAATTTAACCTTACATCCTTCTCGTATTTAATATTTAACTTTATTCACCTTAAAAAAAATAGTTCGTGACAGATGTCAGACCACGATAATCCGATAACAAAAAGATTTGCAATAGTGGTCGAAAAAAAGTTATAAATTTCATGCGTCCGAAGCGGGCACTATCTTTGATTGATCTTCATCATTTACGCCTCAGCGACAAGTATTTGAAATCAAAAGATATGAAAGAATAGAAAGAGTTGATGAGCTATATGACGAAAATGACACACAAAAAAAGTCAAATCAGTCGAATGTAACATTGATTGATGAAGTTTAAAACCTTAGGTATCTTTATAATTCCAAAATATATAAATTGACCATTGATTGGAATTGTAAGGATTTGCAGAATCAAAACATTGTCATAATTCGTACGTTTTAATTTTCATACTGATGCTCGAGGACGGCAGACATTGTCTTCAATTTTTTGGGTGTAACATTTTTTTAGTACCAACATATATTAAATATATTTCACTATTCACCAAAACAGTTTATTGATAACTTATGTCTCTTTCTATATTTTGTTTGACAGATGAGTAATCAATGATAAAATCTTTTTGGTGATCAAATTTTTATTTTATCCGATTTCAGATTTCTCTTAATGTCGGTTAGCTACCGGTACTGTCACTGTTATAAAACTGAACATTCAGCTCCTCATTACTAGTACCCCGAATCACAAGGAAAATATGATAAAGTATACCTCATATCATCTTTCCTTTTGTTTATTATCCCAGATATCCAACTGATTTCGAAGAAATTGAAATACTTTTTTTTCTCCAAGTTTTATACTTATTTTAAACATGGTATCATTTATGCAGTACAGTGACAGAATAAAAAAAAGAGGGGCTATACGGAGTAGTGTCGTTATACGTATATTTTTGATACAGACAAGACACTATATATTGTCAAAATATTATATACGGAAGTTTTCAAATGCATTAACTGAACCCAAGAATTTTAAATAGCAGGGCATATATTTCTAACTGAATAGAGAAAAATGGCTAAAAGAATTATAGAATACAGAAATGTAGATCTCCTCCCCTAACAGGGGCGTAGCTAGAAAGAAACAATGTGCAAGCAACTACCGAGAAAATTTTTTGGGACCCCTTTATGCAGAAAAATGTTTTCTTTTCCGGTTTTCGGTCATAGGACGGTTAAAAGAGGAGCTATATGTAGATAGGACTTATCATATAAAAAATTTATGAATGTAAAACTATTAATAAATCTTCTGAATAAAGTAATACATAAACAACACATATTTGTGATACAGAATTTACTCAAAATTGTCCAAAATCTGCTCTTCGGGTCTAGGCAGAAACAAACTTCTCTATTACTTTAATTGTCAATATTCACACTGAAATGCCGATGAATATGCAGTAATGCTAGTAACTGTCGTCGTTCATTGTTGATCGTACATTTGTTTTGAACATACGAAAAAATAATGAGACTTTCCAATACTGTTTTGACGTGTTTGCAGGGTGATTGGCTCTGGTAATCTGTCGACCACATCGCCTCGGCATATTTTCAACGATATCGAAGGGTTCTGATAATTCTAATGCCGATTGGTACATCTCATTCCAAACTGATGAACCGTACACTGTAAAATGTGCTCCAAAAACTACATTACAAATTCAAATCTTGTAGAAGATACAAGTTACTGTCCGATTTTGTCATAATCTCCAATAACACTTTTATTTTGAAACCAAATGCCGTTATTTAATGATATTTCATCAATTAAAAAAGTGACAACATAGGTGTTTCCTTTAACATTCAATCTATAAATTTTTATTTTGCCAATTTTTTTTTGCATGCCGAATCGATGTGCACGCAATTGCGTGTTAGCGTATAGGGAGCTACGCGCCTGCCTAATACAGACCGTAATATATAGCATAATCCATTTTGACGGATAGTTTTGTTTAATCTATTTAACTGCTTTTAATTTCGAAAAGAATGTTGTACAAGGTGTTGCAGACAATATATCATGCCCTTTCAACCGACGTCCTAATTTCGATGAAAGAAATTAAAAGCTTCTCTCCTTGTGCAAC
Source organism: Mytilus galloprovincialis (assembly GCA_037788925.1). Classification (NCBI taxonomy): domain Eukaryota; kingdom Metazoa; phylum Mollusca; class Bivalvia; order Mytilida; family Mytilidae; genus Mytilus; species Mytilus galloprovincialis. Next base: position 84,864,037 of record CM075333.1, on the reverse strand, counting down.
ACAAAAAAAAAAAAAAGAAAGAACAATTTTTATAGCTTTTTGCAATTGCATAATTGTTAAATCGTATTGAATTCGGAATCAAATTTATATTAATCATAAAGAAGCTTCATATCTTAAATATTGAAAACAGGTCTAAATTATTTACATGCATTACGATTGATATAAAAACATCCGCTTCGTTTTTTTTTTCTTCTTCTAGATTTGAGAAAGAAGCAACTCTGTTACACTCAAACAATTGATTTATAAAAATTGTTACATGGTGTCTTCTTATGTCGTCTGAATTACAATATATTATTGATCTGTAAGTGATTTATTCGCAATCCTTTATAACTATCTAATATGTTTATTTGGCATGCCATACTCGATAAAAGTGCGGACGTGATAGAAAGCACTCTTTACCAAACTGTCAACGGAGATTGCATTCCACGGAGGTAACATTTCGACGATTTCGTCATTTATGAACCATAATATGTATATCTAAAGATTGATGTTGTACTAAAATTTAATGTTGACACCGATATCGATCTGTTGGATGTGGAATTTATTTTCAAAATTGATGTTTTTTAAGAATTGGCTATTCCACGGAGATTACACGCTTAACAAATCTCTAGGCAGCAACCATTTGATTTTCTGGGGGGGCTATGGTTTTTTTTTCTGGACAAATTTTTTTTTTCGCCTGCGGCGAAAAACAATCTATTTTTTTCGCAACAAGTCGACAATTTTGCCATTACATATAGTGGCAGCTGAGGGTGAAACAAACAATTTTTTTTTTCTCAGAATCAAAAACAAATTATTTTTTTTTCTCCAAAAACTGGAAACAAACTTTTTTTCCAAAAAAAACCATAGCCCCCCCCCAGAAAATCAAATGGTTGCTGCCACTTTGCTTCGTTTTTCAGACTGATGTAACTTGCAATAAATGACCATTGTTATAAATAAAATTATTTATGGTAACCTTATCAGGGCTTTCCATTGAAGCCGGTAGCCGGCGGAAATCCGCCGTTTGCGGTGGCTTCAAGTGCCGGCTACTTCACTGACAAAAATATAAATTCAAAAAGAAAATAATATCTTTTTCAAATGTTTACAGGCAGCCGAGAGACGTATTTTCGCAAAGTCGCGGTCACGATAAACAAGGGTGAAAAGTCAGTGTTTACCTTGGGCTAAATATAGTTCACATGAATTCAGGTCACTGATTGGTTGTCTATTTAAAGTCAGAATGCATCGTTTCTTTTCAAAGATAACAAGAGAGACGTTCCGGTGGTCATTGAATGATAACAATAGAGACGTTCCGAGGGTCATTAACTCGTTTACTTTTAAAACGTGAAGACAATCAGATAGGATGACAATCTTATGTTATGGAATAATATCAGTCAAATTAAAGAAAGTGTAGTAGATCATATTGTTCAGAATCTGGAAAACAGTATCTTTTGAAGTTCATTTTTCAAAGCCCACGTGGTGTTCAGAGAATCAAGGTCAAAAACGAAAGTAGAATATTGTCGACTCGACCTCAAATAAATAACATTTCCAAATGATTTATGTATCCGACTTATTGAACAGTTTACAAAAAAAAGAGAAAATCAGAGGATATATCAATTTTCTGTCAATGCTTGAAAAATAATTGTATAATTTTAGTTACGCGTACCAGTCTTTAGAGAGAAAAGGGGGGTCATTTGTTTACAAATGCACGTAGTTCTGCAAAATAAATCGATCAAGATTTTTAACAAACCGGATTATTATATAAATAAATCTTTTTTAAAAGTAAATGATTTTAAGCATAAATAAATAAAAATAAAAAACTATAACATAAAAAAAAAAAAAATTTCTTTGAGATTTTTTTTTCTTTCTTTAATTTCATACATAAAAAATGGTCATTTGAAAGATGAAATTAGGTGCCAGGAGATTGCGAGAATGCAGGATTTTGCTCTATTTATGGCAGAGCTTCTGGGGGCCTTGAGCGGCCCCCAGACCCCCTGCCGTAAGGCACCAAGCTTACAGCTTGGTGGACGTCCGGCTTCGCCGAACGCATGTTACAGCCGCCTATAATTTTAATTTAGCCTTCTACTTCAATTTCAATGGAAAGCCCTGCCTTATGATCAAATTAAACTCATATTACACTCTATAGGTGTACTAAATATTTTGTCCTGGTTGGTCTTTTATCCATCAACGGAAATTTCAGCTTTTCAAAGAAAACATTATGGACGGCCGGTACGATCACCATCGTGGTGCAATATGTACTAACCTTTATAAAAATATAGATAATAAAGAAATTTAAAACTCTCAGATATAAGTATAACAAGCTACGAGTATATAACTGGAAGTCGTTAGGTTTCCTTTCTTACGGTGGGACAAAATAACGTCATAAAATGGGCGCTTTAACGGAGAACCAGTGATATACGTCTTTATTTGCGACACCTCTCCGACATTTTTGTCCAGGTACAGATTGTTCACGGCTATCACTATAGATATACTTTTCCTTCGCCTTTTGAAATTGTTAGACTTCTTAATTTCTTATACCAATAGCGCCGTCTCCTCTGACGTTATGTGCTTTCTTTTTGTTGCTTCTCTATATATTCTTACAATTAGTAAAATTTTATAATGTATCTTAAAATATTTTGAGATTCATTCTCAGTTTATCAATATGTTCAAAACTGCAGTTTGAGCCATTGTCTAATTAGCGTTTTCTTGGTAAAATGTTCAGATACACGGCTTATTATTGTTACAACCTAAACTGAGTATGTACCGCCGATGAAGTTTTAACAGAAATTTAATTGATACGATTGACTTTCAGAAAATGACACGCTTTAAATATATTCACGGAAGTGGGCAATACCATTTATTAAAAAAAAAATGTTTTCAAACATCCGCCAAAGTAGACCTTAGTTAACATGTTTAACCCCGCCACATGCTGTATGTATGTGCCTGAACCAATCCAGGAACCTGTAATTCGGTGGTTGTCGTTTGTTGCTGTGTAACATATTTGTTTTTCGTACATTAATTAGGCCGTTAGTTTTCTCGTTTGAATTGTTTTACATATGGGATTTCGGGGCCTTTTTTACCCGACTATGCGGTGTGGGCTTTGCTCATTGTTGAAGGCAGTACGGTGACATATAGTTGTTACTATTTGTGTCATTTGATTTCTTGTGGAGAGATGTGTCATTGGCAACCATACAACATCTTTTTCTTTATACTTAAAGGTTGATTTGGCCTTTTATGTCCCTTTTATTAATATAGTTCTTATAGTACCCTTTCATCTTAGGCTTTTCATTTTTTGAGGTTTTAAACGATTATTATCAAGGGAATCAAGAAAAGAGATTCGGACACTCAAATTATTAGTACTATTGTCATTGCAACCGTTTACTTACCAAATACATATTTGCCCTAAAACTTGTATACCAAAACGGACATAATGATAAATCAAGAAAACTTTTCTTGAAAAAAAGGAAAGAGTAATATCTAAAGAAAAAGAATCAATGTAAAATGTACCCTTCCAGGCGCACATGGTCATCGAAGAATCACTGTATACAAAAAGATTTATTTAACCCTTTTCCTCGCTATATATATCTGCAGTTGCAGATCCAGAAATTTTAATTAAGAGTAAGGTCTACTGACTGGCCTAAAGGGGGAGGGGACTCCAATGATTCCTTATATAATCAACCAAATGTTTTCCCAAAATAGGGGGCACCCCCACCCCAAAATAGGGGGCATCCCCACCCCTCCTGGATCCGCCTTTGATCTGATAATTGGACCAAATTCTAAGAGCACATGGTCATCTAAGAATCACTGTATACATAAGATCCATTTACCTATTTACTCGCTCTTTGTATATCTGCAGTGGCAATTATAAGTATTATATTATAAGTGGGTCCACTGACTGACCTAAAGGAGTGCGCTCCAGTCATGCTTCAGTGATTTCCTATTTAATCAACCAAATTTCCCAGAAAAAGGGGGTGCTGGATCCGCCTATGATCTTGTTATTGGACCGAATTACGAAATTTAACATTCACTTATCTCAAAAGAAATGGGGCCAGTCAGCTGAACCATGGAGGACTGATGCACATCTTACATTCATTCTATACACCGTGACCAAATTTAGTCGAACTCTTACTGGTTGTATTTGATAACCTTATAAGGAATGCTCAACATTGACTGATGTTATCCCATTAACATGGAGTAAAAGTCAGATGAACCCTGCAGGACAAAGGCGTACATCTTACAATTATTCTTTGACAACTCACAAATGCCTTTTGTTAAGCCTACTAATAAATTGGAGTCAAGGTCACGTGGACCATGTCTACACCATACATTCATTCTATACACCTATACACCTTATACAGTTCACTTATTTCTTGTATCTGATATACAGACATAATCACAAAAACTTCACCTTGATAATTGAACATGTTACAGGTCAAGACAAAAACAACCCTAACAGACAGACAGACGTGTACATGTACACATGACAAAAATCCTTTTACAGTTGTACTATTGCCATAATATTCAAGAAACTTTGAACACTATACCCTAAAATGATTTGAAGGTTTAGTAAACCCCTTTCAGACAGACATATCTTGAAATGAATTAATGAACCAAATGTAGGCATCCTGTTGCTTATAATAACTGGAAACAATAGTCAAATTATAAAATGTTTTTTTAAGCAACCAATGAAACTTGAAAAAGAGGTCAAGGGCAAAGGACATTTGCCATATAGAACTTGTGTCCATACATTATCTGTAAACAAGATACTGATAATCCTGGTTTTCTAACTTCTGAAACATAATATTTGATACCTTGTCTGCCTTAGAATTATCATCTCTATATCTTGCATTCTTTTACATTCATTTTAGGCGAAATTGTGTTAGGATGGAGATTGATTTTTAATTGACCATTTCTTTGTTACTTTTTACAAAAATTCTCAGTTCTTTAAAATACATAAGAGTGTGAATAAAATTATTACGTTTGAAAAAATATCCTTTCTGTAACTCTGAGTCAGTGACTTTGTAACATAATTTTGTAGTACAGCAACCTTTGTGTAAATTAATAAGAACATGAGAAACAGACCATTGTCCTTGGCAAGCTGTAAAGAGTAAACAAAGATGTGTTATTTTTAAGGATGTTATCTTTCTCTTACAGTTGAAATCTTTAAATGGATCTTCCTAAATATATATTTCATATACACAAAGTTTATAGTTTTACTTTCAATTTCTTACACTTGTCCAAGGCTGGCGATGGACTGCTTGTCCCCAAAGGTATCTTCAATTCAAAAGCCTGCACTTCAAAAGTAATGATTTATTACATACTATTCTTAAATTCTCCATTAATAGTTAATGTATCAATTAACAAGAATGTGTCCATAGTACACTGATGCACCACTCACACTTTCATTTTCTATGTTCAGTGGACTGTGAAATTGGGATCAAAACTTTAATTTGGCATTAAAATTAGAAAGATCATATCATAGGGAACATGTGTACTAAGTTTCAAGCTGATTGGACTTCAACTTCTTCAAAAACTACCTTGACCAAAAACTTTAACCTGAAGAGGGACAGACGGACGAACGGACAGATGAACTAACCAGAAAACATAATGCCCCTCCACTATTGTAGGTGGGGCATAATAACTAAGGTTCTAACTAAGCTTTTTTTATGCATAATTCCTCAAATATTTGTACATACATATACTAGGCTTTTAAATATTTTAGTTGATCTTTTATGATGAAAGTGTATCCAGGTAAGTGCTTAGAATGCACCACATTTGTGCAGTGTTATTGTCATGCACAAGAATAGATGATGAATATATCCATCTCTTAATATATAATAATATATAACGGTAGACATGAACAGGATGAATAGATGCAACTTAAAGTTAGCAATACATTCTCACTTTTTAAAGGGACACTAGCAGTCAAATTCATGGTCACCGATTTGACTCAAATTCTCATATTTGATTTATAACAATGTAAAACATTTATCCAAACTATCAAAGGTCTAAATTAAAATAAACAGTTTACAGAGCATGGGGTAAATAATATGTAGGTTCGTTTCGTGTGCATTTTAGTCCAGACGCCATCTAATTAACTATCGATTTGACCTCAGATGACCATATAAGCAATGTTAACATAAATAAAGATATGAATAGATAAAACCAATCCGTGCAATTGGATTTTTATAGGTCTGTTTCATTTTATTTTTTAGATTGAAAATATATGTTTCTCATTGTTTTTACCGTATAAGAATGATTTTATGTGGATGGAATCAGTAATCAAATGATTTACCGTAGTTTCACTTTCATTGTTGACATTCTTTTTCTTTAAATAACCAGTACATGTACAAAGCATGCGTTGTCAATCTCTAGCTAGGGGGTTAAATTGAAGTTCACATGAATACGGATTTAATGAGGTCGAGTTATTCACTTGCAAGTGACTAATTAATTATCAATGTTTCTTAGCTTAATTTGACAAAACAGAACCATTTTGGCTGCTAAAAGCGAATTATTATTTCATTATTTCACTTTCATTATTGATTGAACAAAAAAAAATCTTACTTTAGATTTTTTATATATCTTGTCGCTAGTGCCCCTTTAAATCAACATGATCAAGTAGTCAAAATAAATCGATAATCATACCTACGCCCCAAAAAACAAAAAAATGGCACTATTTTATCAATGCAGACTGAAACTATATCTCTTTTTATTCATTTCCATTATGACATAGCTTAGTACCCAAGGAAATAGTTCTGTGGATTAATTATTATTCATTGGATACCAATTATTAGGATTTCAAGGATACAGGTGAACATTAATTCACATATCCAACAAAGGAAATATTATCTACAGTCTTGTATGTAGATCTTGACAGAACAATAACAAAATCAGATATCCACACAAAGACTATTTTTCCTCAATCCACAAAATTTAGTATTGACAAAAAATGATTGAATCGACAGTATCCTAATTACTCCATCTCACTACCAGATTCATACAGACTTTGATTTCTCTTTACTCTTATTTTTTTTGACTGTGGACTCTCTTCACTCTCAGACCCATCACTTCTCTTTCTCCCCTCCTTATCTTCACCTAATACAAGTCCACTAGTAGCTCTTACAACCTCAGAATCACTTCTCTCGCCACTACTTGCAGGACTAGATTGTGACAATGGTATTGTGTCTTCAGAAACTAATGACGGAGTCTCCTCAACTGAAATATCTGGAATCGTTTGAAACTTTTTCTGCTCAGCAATTAGACTTGCAAGTTCTTCGTCATCACTTCCTGGTAAAGCTAATTCAACATGTCCTCTATCACTGGTAAGCTTTAATTGTCTTTTAGCTTTTTGTTCAGCAGTAATTTCTTGTAATTCTGAATCTGTATCGTCTAGATCGGACTGACTTGCCGAACTTTTTGATGGTGAGGTAGATTTATCAATAGATTGTTCTAGTTTTTGCTTTTGCATAATAGCTTTAAACTCTTCATCGCTGTCTTCTTCTGAGTCGTTTTGACTTTTGGCAGGGTTGTCTTTTTCATCTACATTTACCGATATGCCCAAAGACATGATGCTATCATCTGCATTACTTGACGATAAAAAACTTAAACTCTGATCGCTATCAGCGACAAAACTTTCATATTCTGTATCATCATCGACATCATCATCTTCATCATTATCACTGCCGACATTCTCGTCTATGTTACCGTCCATACTTGTGTCGTACTTAGAATCTTTACCAAGGAACACTGCATTGGGATCTGTTAGATCTAACATTGTACACAGTAGCGTGGTTTGTGAATTAGTCATAGTTTGTGGAGTGGGTGGATGTCTCTCCGATGGATTATATACATCTACACTTTTTTCAAAGTTATCTGGTATGGTTAATGAACCTCCAAAATCTTCAATGATTGAATTCATCTCTTCATTTGTTACATTGAAATTCCACCTGTAAATTAAACAAAAACATATAAAACTTTTCTTTCTTTATTACATATTAGAAAAATTAACATTAGTTTTCACATATTAACTCATGACAACACTAGTTGAAAGAATACTTATAAATTACATTTTCATTGGATGGCAACAGTCATTGGGCTTTCCAAAATTAAGTTATGAATGACTGCATGTGTTTCCCACTACAAGGTTGGACGTGCTATGAAAGAATGATATAACAATATAGATTTTAAACACACTAAACTCGTACATAATTTGTTTAATATATACCCCAATAAAATTACAGAAAGGATCATTAAATTCTTAAAAACTGAGCATTTGGGAGCGTAGTGTGGATTTATTCAGTGTTTTGGACAAGTCATACATTATCCATTTTTATGCTACAATAGGGATCATTATGAGCAAAGGATTCATAAAACAAGCAAATATCTTCCTACAGAAAAAGTTGCTTAAAAACAGAACATTCGCTAAATTCCCTGCATTATGCATAAAATTGCCCTTGTACAAACTGGTGCTCACTTTGCTTATCAGGAGAAAGTCAGTTTTAGGGTTTATGCAGCCCTATATATTCAACAAAACTGAAAAAATTTATAACACAATTGTTGCTTATATTTCATGTCATTTGGACTTCGGTGGATATTTGTCTCATTGTCAATCATTCCACATCTCCTTATTATCTTACCATTTAATTAAACTCAAATGTTATATTGGTTTTGATTGAATAGTAAAAGTGTATTGTCATAATGGAGATTTGCAAAGAATGGAAGAGAGATTATAATTATTCATAGAGTACAGTGAACTCTGTATGTTGAGGTCTTTTTCAGTTGTGTGGTTGCTGTCCCAATGACATATCTATATATATATGACATTTTCTTTCATTGCAAGTTTCTTTGCCTAAGTCAAAATACAGGTCATGGTGATTAAAATGCTGTCTATTTGTGTAATATTATACTGTGGATTAATTATTTTTTTTGTGTACAGATTTTTGTGGATTAAGGAAATCTTCCATCATGTCCATGTTCGTGGATATTTATTTTCATGGTTTTGGGCGAAATCTACATACAAGACTATATAAAATGTGTTATTTGTTGAACTTTAAATTTCATAGTTAACCTGTACTATGAATTCCATGAAAATTTGTCTCAAACGAATAATAATGAATCCACAGTATGTTACACTGTAATGTTCTTTACATTCTCAAAGTTGCTTAGTCAGACACAGATATATAGACAAAATTAAACTTAAATCACTCAAAATCAAAACATGGGGTTTGAATACGCAAGGTACTGTTGTACTGTATACAACAATTGTTGATGTAAAATGTCATAGAACATGAAATGAGCTGCGATGGATAGAAATTATCCTTTTGCAAGAGCACATATATATGTACATTGTTATGATATTGTAATTATTGTATTTATTTATGTTGGCCTGATTTGTATTGTGTGGCCTGATAGTTGTTTACAGAATAATTTTAGAACTGTGCAGTTTAGAAATCTCTGGAACAATTACAGAATGATTGGAACTTTCCAGAATGATCCTAATAAAAGATGCGTTATATAAACTTCTACATTTTACTAGAAACTTCCGTTGTAACTTTCTAGGATGTTCCATTATAGACTGTTCTAGAATCTTCCATGACAACTATATATATATATATATATACAGACACTAAAGTTAAAGGCTCACTCTTGGACTTGGACTTAGACATCGATAGACATTAGCATTCACATCATTTGGATTGACACTTTTATTCTACAAACGACATCATACTGGATTGTGACCTTAGTAGTGAACGTAATATTCAGATTGGATTCCAAAAGATATCCGGATACAGATAAAGATAAAAGATTGGACTCATATTTTGACAGTTAAGTTGACAGTAATATTTGTGTAATACTTCTTGTAAATTTTTGTATAATAAATATTGTTGGCTACAATTTAAAGGCGATTTCTGGCCGTAACAACATGTATAAGTGTTTGGTGGATTTTGGAATATTCCGATATGAAATAAAACATGAACTTTAGTCTGTTTTGTAGGGTTCTTATATCGTTTCAATTTTCAAATAGTAAAGACAGTGCATAGATTATTTTCTCAACCAAAAATAAGTAAACAGATGTTTTGATATTCATTTGTGTAAGGTCTATTTCTATCCAACGCAGCTCTAATGACATTGAGAATTATCAATCTATATCTAAAGGAAATACGCAACAACCTTTCTCTGCCACCTGGGCCAGGTAAATATTTATCAGCTCTTTTCAAATTGAGAAGATGATTTGTAGATTTAAGAATTGCCAACCACTCAGCATCCAGCTCTATATTGATTGGTTTATCACTGTCATGTGGTACGTCAAGTACCTGTTGCAAAGAAAAAATAACAAAAAAAGTAAGCTTGAAGTTTTTGTAAAAGGCAAAGCATGTATGCAAAAATACAATGGTGGGATGTATAAGTACAGAGTTACGCCAAAATGATATAACAAAATTTGACTAAACAGTAAAGGTTAATTATTAACAAAGACAAATAAACTCTATAACACGTAATTAAGATGATAAACAATGTCATTGTATGCATGTGCTTGTTCCAAGTCAGGAGCCTGTAATTCTGTGGTTGTTGTTGATGTGTTACAACTTACATTTTTGTTTTTCGCTGATTTTTTTGTACATAAATTAGGCTGTTAGTTTTCTCGTTTGAATTGTTTTACATTTGACATTTCAGGGCCTTTTATAGGTGACTTTCTGTTATAGGCTTTGCTCATTGTTGAAGGTCGTACAGTGACATATAGTTGTTAATATCTGTGTCATTTGGTCTCTTGTGGAGAGTTGTCTCATTGGCAATCATACCACACCTTCTTTTTTATATCTTAATATATTATCTAAAATAAAAACATGGTAAATTTGAACTTGAGCCTTATTAACACTTCAAATGTGAATACCGGTAACACTGAGTCATAAAATTGAATACCTAAAGTAAAATAACAAAAAAATCAAACTCCAAGAAAATTCAAAGTCTTTTATAGTTTGTGGAGCTACAGTATTGTATTTGGAATAGTCATTTGTATGAAATTATGGAAAAGCACCATAGGTGTTATACACTTTTAAAGTATGTCTGTTGTAATTTTAATCAATGAAGAAATGTTCCATAACAGAGAAGGCTATGTTATATTTATAAACAAGAATGTGTCCCAAGTACACGGATGCAACATCTGCACTATCATTTTCTATGTTCAGTGGACCGTGAAAATGGGATAACATGTCCAATTTGGCATTAAAATTAGAAAGATCATATCATAGGGAACATATTTACTAAGTTTAAAGTTGATTGGACGTCAACTTCACCAAAAACTACCTCGACCAAAAACTTTAATCTGAAGAGGGACAGATAAAAGGACGAATGAACGAACAAATGGAAGGAAAAACAAACGGACGCACACACCAGAAAACATAATGCCCGTAAATGGGGCATAAAAAAAAGTATGGACTTCTTCCATTCAAATGAGTTTTTTTCAATTATCACAAACAGAAATTCTTATTATATATAGATTCCATAACAGTAACAAGTGTGTTATGATATTTCTCCACTCGACACTTAAATTTTAATTTTTTAAGTACAAGGCTTGCAGAGCTTTTTAAATAATTAAAATTTAACTGTTGAGAGTGGAGAAATATCAGAATACACAAGTTATAGTTGTCAAAGTTTCTAAATATCAATGTGTACTGTCATTGTTATTTAAAAACTAACATAACCATAGAAAAAGTATCAAGTACCTCTATATATATATAACAAAGGAAGAAAAATATACCTGTAAAAATTTGCGTCTTGGCAGACATTTGTCCAGTGATAGGAACTTTGTTACCTTTGACTGACCATCTGAGGACTGAAATAAAATTCAAATATATACTTTTTAATATTTCAATATTTAAAGAATATTTTGTACTGGTGCTCCCCCTGAGATATAGATATATAACTGTCCCAGGGTTGGTCTCCTGCTTGTGTGTTTAACGTCCACATTCTGTTTCACAAGTATGTGTCTGTCACAAGCCAAAAGGCTGTAATACAGAGATTGTTGTTTGTTGCTGTTTATCATAATTTTTTTTTTTCAAAATTAAAGCTGTTAGTTTTCTCATTTGATTTATTTTAAATTTCACATTTCAGGTCCATTCATAGTTTGCACTGCAGTATTGACTTTGCTCCTTGTCAGAAGGTTATAAGGTGACATATACAGTCGACTCTCGTTATGTCGAAGTCAGCCGGACCAGAAAAATATTTCGAGATACACGTAGTTCGACTCAAACAAACACCGGAAGTTCGACAATCTAAGGGACACAACTCTTGCTTAGCTTGGTAAAGCTAAAATAAATCCGGGTGAATATGGCAAGGGGATCGATATTCTAGTATCAGATCGATGTATTTGTATGTCACAGTCTTTTATTATTATAATGACATTTTTTTTACTTATTCAATTAAAAAAAAAAATCCTATGACTTTTCCAAGAGCGTAATTTCCAATCGATAGTTTCGTTATTCAGGTCGGTTATAGCTGACAAAATTGTTTATTTTCGGAAACAAGAGATTTAAGAAAATTTTGATTTCTATTCATTTTGTTTTATCTCACTCTTTCTTTTCAAAAGAAAATTTAACAAGATTAAAGACGCCGTTTGAGTAGTTTTAGGTGATCATCAACGGAAGCCATAATCCTCACTTTATACACACCCAAGCTCATTAGTGTAAATCACAAATTAATTGTTTTGTAAACATTTTAAATACTTGTTCATGAACATTAACAATGTATCACTAATTATTTATAAAAATTCTATAAAAGATAATCTTAGGTAAACACTCATGGAAATAGCATGTCATAAATCAATATAGTGTTCACTGACAGGAAATTTAATTACACGTGTATTGTCAGATTAACTCTTCAATCTATTTTTAAAAATCCCGGAGGTCATGTTTTGACATATGTGTATTAGTTCGAGTTAAAAAATGAATTTTGAATGCTTTTGTTAACCTTGGGACCGTAAATTTAGTTCGACTCAACCAAAATTTCGACTCATCCAATTTCGACTCATCAGGAGTCGAATTACATACTTTTGTATGGAATAAAGTTCGGGACCACGTGAAAACTTCGACTCATCCGAAATTTCGAGTCAACCGAGTTCGAGACAACGAGAGTTAACTGTAGTTTCTAAGTTGTAAGTTTTTTTATGGAGTGTTGTTCTATTTGAGAACACACCACATCGTCTTAATTTATATTTTAGAACTTATTTAATATCGAAAAGCAAACATTTGCTTCAAAATTTCAGCTAAAGATAACAATTTTGTATGAAGGACCTTTTACAAATCAGAAAATCCAGGGTTGACAGATGTGCGTACTGGAACTTGCCTCATGTTGGACTGCTGCTGGAAACTTGATGTGTAGATGGGCAGCAAACCAGTATTCTGGCTTTAAGTAATACAACAATTCCTCATGGAAAGGATTCCCTAGTCTGCCATCATCTATGTCCTTCTGAAAATCTGGTTTCCTCTTCAACAGCTCATGGACATCACCATACTTCCAAATGTTTTTAGGCCAGTCATGGGATACAAATATCTTAACAGGTCTTGTTAACTATATTTTATAGTATAAAAAATTAGTGCATAAAAATGATAAGATTTAGGTTATGCATTAGCAAAATACATTTTTCTTTTCATTACCATAATCAACTTGGAAAAATTGAAGCCATCTCTTTTGCTAACAGAATCTATGTTTGTGCCATTATAAATTAAGGAATTGATTTTAAATAGTTCACTCATCTTCAAATAAAAGTATCTGTGAAAACAAAAATAATTTCAAAATGTTTGTCTGTTTATACATTAATCATAATTAATACACAGATGCGTCATGAGCACACGATACTCCCATCACTATATCAAAGAATAAAGTTGAATAACTTCTCAATGTCAAATTAGAAATTTATGAAAAAATAAAAGGAGGTTATCTTAATAGATATTTTAAGTCACCAAAGTTTTAATGAAAACTGCTCAAAGCACTTTAAAAGATATTGTCAGAAAACAGAAAAATCACCCCTTTTTATGATTAAAATCCAATAACTTATAAACATAAAATCTGAAATTTATAATAGAGAAAAAAGAGCTTACATCAATAGATATAGACAATTCACCAATGTTTCTTGCAAATTATTGAAAGTATTTTCGAGTTATTGTCTGAAAACTGGAAAATCAAACTTTTTTAATAAATAAAACCCCATAACACGAAAAAATAAAATCAAAAATTTATAAAAAACAAAAAAGGAGCTCATGTCAACAGATAAAAACAATTCACCAAAGTTTCATGCAAATTGATGAAAGATGTTTTCAGTTGTTGTCCAACATGTTGACAACTGATTGACAGAGGGTATACCATAATATGTCCTGTAAACGGGCATAAATAAAAAGGTTTTCCTTTAAACATTTGTGGAAGTTTTATTTTAAAAGTATTTCAAACTCTAACCAAAACTGCCACAACAATTTCCTTGTTTTCAGTACCAGCTTAAAACTTTGGTTCATTGGACTAAAAAGATTTATATCAATATTGTTTTTCTATTCAAACCATACTTTTGGTGTGTCTTTCAATTTCTTATTTTTGTATTGTCTTACCTGCTTCAGTCTAAATATTTCCAAAGCTCTAACATGATATGCTGATCTCTTGGCATCTTCATTGTATGGTGGGTGTTCATAATGTCCTGGAATTGTAAAATGTTCTCTCAAAATATATTGATATCTTATACTAACTGTGTGTTTAATTTTTAAATATCCTTTAAATACAGCTTTCTGATATCAATTCTCCTTGTAACACCCATACTAATAACTTGACAAACCAGTCAGATTAAAATCAAACCACTCACTTGCTATTGTTAATACATATGATATATCAGGAAATGAGAGCGCTGAGTGGTTTGATTTCAATTAGACTGTTGATGAACGATCCTCCATACTTTAATGTAAATTCTCTACTTTTGATCCAGCTAAAATATTTTCACCTATCAGTGCTATCAGTTTTTACCTGTTAGTATAGTCATAGGCGGATCCAGGGAGGCCTTGCCCCCTTTCCCCCCTATTGTGGGAAAAGTTTGGTTGATAATATAGAGAATCACTGAAGCATGACTG
The DNA here is from genome assembly GCA_037788925.1 of Mytilus galloprovincialis. NCBI lineage: Eukaryota > Metazoa > Mollusca > Bivalvia > Mytilida > Mytilidae > Mytilus > Mytilus galloprovincialis. Next base: position 84,848,963 of record CM075333.1, on the reverse strand, counting down.
AAGTGCCTCCCCCCCTCCTTAGGTCAGACAGTGGACCCTCTCCTATCCCCTCTTTTATGAAAAGTTCTGGATCAGCCACTGATATTAGCAAAATCAGTTGTGAAGAGATGATTTTGGCTTGTAATCATGATATGTCTGATTTGCAATGCTTATGATTTGATTATCCCAATTAGGTATGTATACCTTAAAATCCGATATTTGTATGGACAGTATATTCGTGACTCAGTGACCCCTTAACTATTGCATAGATCTCATTCTTCATAATATGAAAGCTTTGGCCAATGATGCTCAATGCTTCCAAAGGTGAGCTGGTTGATTTGCTTCAAATTCTGTTCAGCCAATTTCCTTTTTATTCTTCTTGTTTGAGCTGCACTTTTAATAAGTATTGATCGAATCTAAAGATATGCAGCTTTTATGGAGGGATGAGTTGACATTAACAGCAAATACAACAGAAATCTTGACACATTCTATTTGATTCAAAGATAATTTTAACTTTTAGAAATATAACAATGTAGACAAGTTTACCTTTATGTGCATTATGGCCTTTATAGATACCAGAACAGCCAGCTATTCTAACTCCTCCTACTTGGATAACACCCGCATATCCTGTAACAGAAAAAAAATAAAGCAAGTTTAAAGACCAGAACAGCCAGCTATTCTAACTCCTCCTTCTTAGATAAAATCTGCATATCCTGTAATAACACAAACAGATAAAGTAAGTTTAAAGACTAGAATAGCCAGTGTTTATAGCTCTTCCAACTCAAATAACACCATGATATGTTGTAGCAGACAGTATTTGCATATCTTTTATATTTCAGAAACATTTAAGAGCATATTTTTACAAAAATCTGTTCCAAGACTTTTGTTTAAAATGACATGTTATAGCAAATAAGAAAATGTTTGTTTTATGGATGTGCAATGATTGCATGCTATGCCATAATTATGCACATAGAAATATTGTTGCAAGAAATAAAATGTTATGTTTTGATGTCATTTAATCAGAAGCAAAAAAAATGGTTCTGAAAAATATACATGATATATGCATTAGGATATCCTTATGCTTCAAACATGTAAAATATGACTGTTAAAACTCTCATGACTCTAAAATAACAACGTAGAAAATTTTCAAAATCAAAAGCAGCCTTATATTCACCAATTCTTACAACAGTATTAAGTTTGTAGTAATTTGATTTTAGGATACTAGAGCTGGTTTATGATATTTAAAAATGCCTTTTATGGATCAAATGGTTAAAGATCTACAACTCTGGAATGACAAATAAGAAATGTTTTGTTTTATTCACTTATTTGAATAATTATGTAAAGTTTTCAGTAAATCAATCCAAGCAAACCGAGGTTATTGAATTGTAAGTAAAATAAACTGTTATCACAGAGATATGTCTCGCCTTTTTGTACTTTTGATTATGCAAATGTTGAAATCAAAATAGCCATACTTTAACATCTTACACAAGTTTAGTTATGAAAATATTCAAAGTCAATGAACCATGACGGAGTTAAATGGCTAAACAATATCCATGTAAATGAGATGTGCCAATGCTTATACAACTCCATACCAAATACTATCATGACCATTGACTTATCATAAGTTGTTCCCAAATCTAAATACAAACATTAATTAGTAAACTATAGAAAAGTTTTAAAGTCAATAAGAGGGGGTGGGCTATATAATCTCCATGGAAACAATACTTGCAAATGCCAATAAATTTGCATACCAAATATCCTTGACTTAACATTAGCAGATCATCTTAAACTGATCTAATCACCAACTAAAACATGTAAACTAAGATAAGTTTCAAAGTCATTACTGTGACTGAGGGGTGAGGTCAAATATTCTCCATGGAAATGAGGTGTGCCAGTGATTATACAACTGAATACCAATTAACATTGGCCTACCTGTACCACTAATGGGTCCCCTGGAATTGACCTAATCACAAACTAAAACTTGATTACTAAGAAATTTTTTCAAAGTCAATAGACCATGACTATGGGGGCGGAGCCTAATTATCTCCATGGAAATGAGATATGCAGATGCTTACACAACTACATATCAAATATCATTGATCTACCACTTGTGGTTCCCCATAAACTGACCTAATCACAAACTAATACATGTAAAATAAGCAAAAGTTTTGAAGTCAATAGACAATGACTGAGTGGGCAGGGCCATATAATTTCTATGGAAAGGAGATGTGCCAATGCTTATACAACTGCATACCAAATATGATTGACCTACCACTTGTGGTTCACCATAAACTAGACCTAATCACAAACTAATACATTGTTGATGGCGCCAGAAACAGCATACCTATTTCTTGCTTTTTGACTCCCGTCAAGGCAAGACAAAAAAACCTAAATCTGTCAATGAAAAACTTCTACTCTAGTAGAAAATATTTAAATGGATATCAAGCTCAACAATAACAGAGAGTTTTGAGAAAATCAATCCAGGAATATTGCAGTGAGTGCACAATATGTGACAAATCTCTGGAAGTATAAATGCAAGATATATACATTGTATATACAACTTTTTTTCAAATGTTGAGCTGCAGTTCAAATAGTTTTAAAAGCAAACAAATTAAATACCACCCAATTACTCACAACTCGCCATATTGAAATTATTATACGTATGTGATGAATGAACTCCTTACCCATATAATAAATATTAGGAGCCACCCATCCACCATATGGTAATTCCTGTAAGTAATTTGATGCTTCATGGTTGCCACCAACAAATATGGTTAAAATAGGGGCTTTCTTCTCTCCAGAATAATACCTGTTAATATAAAAAACGAATTCTATTTTGTTTTTTGTAAAATAAACATATGATTCCTCTTTTAACAATCATGACAATAGTGATAACAATATCAATTTTAACAAACAACAGGATAGCTTTCGAAAGTACAAAATGTATAGAAAGATATGTAACATGTAACTTATTCAACATAATGCTGACATAAACTATCATACCAGCAATGACAAATGAATGACAAAATAACAATTTCAAGGCAATCCAATGTACAAAATGTAGCTTCATGAGTATCAAAATTCCTCCTCTCAAAAGTCTAAATGCCCCATTCCCCCCCCCCCCCCCCCAATAATTGATTCTTCCATGTCTACATGTGATTTTGAAGTAATTGTGAGCCTTTCCCCTTGTTTAAATCAGCTGATCTTAGGTTGTCTGATCTCTTTAAATTTCATATAAATATTTTTAGTATGCAGAACCTTCTAATCAATTAAATCTGCATGTTCAATGTATTTTCATGAACATATAAGTACATGCATGTACAATGTATTTTACTCAAAACAAATCACTTTGCTTCTAAATTTCAAGAATTCTGAAGTTGTACATGTATGTACCTTAACACCAGTATTTGTTTTAAAATGTTTATTACTTGTAAAATGTTTTAATTTCCTGATATTTTTGTGGTACAGCCATACATTGCATATCACTTTTATTTCTAACAGCTTGAAAATCTCCACACATGAGCAGCAAATCAACCTTAATATTGTTCTTCTGTTCAAGCAATTCTATTGTTTCATAAATCTTGTCTAATTCTCCATGGCAACAACCTTCTACTGCAATCTTCATCCTGAAAAAAAAATTTAAATACATGTACATTTGTAATATAATAGTATGTTTATATCCTTTTTTCTGTGACAAATAAATCCTACAATATTTCTTACTGTGAGAATAATACTCTAGAATATTTTATCCATTTGGATCCAATATTGTAAAGAAATTGCTATTTCATTCATCATGTTCATAGCCTTTTTCTTCTAACTTATTTATCATTTTAAATAAAATTGATCACTATTTGGTGAGAAAGTTACCATTATAATCAGTGTTCTAGGATTCCCATTACCCGTTACCCGGGGTAAGTGGATTAGGACAACGGGTAAGTCATTTTTTAGCCTTTGTCACCCGGTGGTAAGTCAATTTTCAAGTTCGGGGAAGCCGAAAAACTCTTGAAATTTCCCGGTCCTCTTCAATTTTCCCATATCTGCTTTTTATTTTTATTAAATCACGAGAAAAAACTTTGATAAAAGATCGAAGATTTTGTCGATGTCTATCGGCGCTTTTATTCAAGCACTCGTTTACTAGGTGTAATCAAGCGCAAAAGAGACCACATTCTTCTCCTATCATTCTAAAAGTCGGTCACGGTGTCGGTAAAATCGGAAAATCCGGATTGATAACTGGTGCTTAAATCGGGACATAAACGATTTTTTTTCTTGTCATCGGAGGAAAATAAACTTACAGTTGCATTTATTATAGCTCTTAATAAATGACATAGTAATAACTATAACATATTTGTCAAATTTAGTAAGAAATCGTTTTTTTTGCACCGTCCGCATTGGTTGGCGGATTTAACTTTTAGATGTGGGTAAGTAATTTTTTTATTGATCTTACCCGTGGTAAGTCAAGGTGCCAAAAAAATCCTAGAACACTGATAATATTGGAAACTGCCCGATGTGTTCTTCATGTGCATGATGTATTGGATATATGTTGTCGTCTTTTCATGTGTTAGTAGTCATGTGACAAAATAATGAATCAAAAGTGAAATAAATTTATCAACCCATTTAAGTCTCCTCTTATAACAGATTGATTTTCCATGAACAGTATTTATTCATTGATATGATTTAAATTGTATGAAGAAAAGGAATAGAACGTAGCTTTTTACCTATAGTTTTCGACAGGTTCAATCTCTTAAACATTTGTTAAACAGAAGATCCTAGACCACAAGTCCTCAGAGCACTGCTAATTTGAAACCCTGTACAAAATATATCTCTTTGTTATGTTTTCAGTAAGTTAATGTCGGTGACCCAACATACATGACATACAATAACTTGAAATGGTTCAAAGAAGAAGCCAGATTCATCAGGCATGAATATTCTCAAGACTAATGAACAGTTACATCCTTATTAGAGAACCTGAAACAACATGAACTACATGAACTACAACAATTACAGAAGAGAAAAATACATCAAATACAAAATATCTTTTTTTCACAATGTAATCAACATGATCAACAAACTGTATAATGTGTAATTGCAATCCCAATAATGCAATTCCAGAAATCTTGATGACGATACAGTCATGACAGTAGCATCAAAGACGATTTGTTAGAATATAATCAAGTATTGAACAACAAAAACATAGCTTCTCCATAAGACCCATTACACACTGGAATGAACTACCGCCTAGTCTATTGGATATTGATGATTATGAGGCAAGACCAACCTCATAGCACACAGATATCTGTGAAACTGTGACAACTTCAAGCAGTCAATTTGTTCACTTGTTTACAATAAAATATTCATTTAGGGTAATTGCATGAATTGGTTAAAGATAGCATTATTCAATAGATCCGAACAACTGTAAACCAGGAAATTTCCAAGCCTTCTTTATTTCGTGTTTTATGGACACAATCTTAATTCACGCTGTTTTGAATTCAGGATTGTCCTTTGGCCTATATAAATATTTTTTATATAAGGGATATAGAAAGTGAACAGCTTTACATGTATAGTAAATCAAGTGATAAAATCAATCAGAAATCTTTTGTTTTCAGTTAATTACTGTCATGACTGTTAAATAAAGGCAACAGTAGTATAATGCTGTTCAAAATTCATAAATCAATTCAGATTAAAAGTTGTCTTATCGGTTTGTAAAAACACATACACTATAATAGAAAAGAAGACCTATTTATTTGAAGAGTGAATTAAATGCTGCTAGGATTAATGCTAATTATTCTATCGTTTGATCTGTTTTATCTGTGTAGCAGAATCAACGAGTAATACTTTTATAACTGATTGACAGGTGTCATTAACATATTTGTAAGAGTGTTGTTTACATAACAATATCCGTAATGACCGTAATGACCGCTTGCTTGAGATGGTGATCTACATATCCTATTCGAATACTTATATGGTCTTCATCTTATGAATAGAGTTTCCTAGGAATTTTCGCTGTCGTTTAACATGTTTAATGTTCGCTTTCAAGCCTTACCATGAAAATAGGGAAAATAAAACTGCCACAAAAATTTCCCTGTTTACAGTATTTCTCTCAGTTATGGAACATTTCATAAGGCTACAAGTAAACTAGCCACAACTGTACTGGTACATTGTATATTTATTACAAAGATTATGTTAACTTGTGTTCAACCATGTCTTATAATACAACATTTTGTTAGTACATTTATGGTTTGTCCATTATCCCAGAACTTGGGTGGACAACAAATTAACCCACCAATATATACTGTTTTTATCTGCACTGGCATGTATATGTTTAACACAAGTTCATAGCCAAATTTAAAAAGAACACATTATATATTACTCTAAGTTTACAAATTCATATGTTGGTTCTTCAACTGACTCTTTATCAATGTTTATTGCTTTTCCATTGAGATGTACAGGGGAAGTAAAGACAGAATAGGTTGACCCCAAAAGCTGTCTTCTCCATTGACATGATTGAATTGTTTTATATTTGTCACTTTGGAACCTTTTAAATAATACATGTAGCTGACTATACAGTGTAGGCTTAGCTCATTTTTGAAGGCTTGTAAGTGTCTTTTGTAGAGTTCAGTTGTCTCATTGGCAAATTTATGACAATCATACAACATTTTATTTTTCTATTCATGTATTCCTCACAGGGATACAAGATCTTTCAATTAATGTATACATTGTAGATGTAGTCCAAAAAATCTTCATAAATTAAATTTTATTTTTACGTCACAATGTCCATGATGTCCTTAAGCTTTGATGTTCTTCTCCCCCACATGATCCGATGTAAACCAAGCTTAAGGTTGTCCAATAAAATTCATTTTAGATGAATCTGTCATGTGACTTCCATCACTATGACAGTGTATGTGACCAAAATATAGGCATTGTCACTTCCAACACATGTTGAGTGAATGGGTGAAAAGTTTGATTTTATACTGCACAAAATATTTAGGAAATCAAAATCTAATAGGATGGTCATCCTCCCTCATTCCTAAGGGAATCAAGATTATAGTCGCCGTCAGTTGAAATTCGTAGCGGTTATCGGTAAAAATAATCTAAACTATCAATCGCGTTCACTCGAGATATAGTTTTTCACATTCCATTCATAAATCGCAAAAAGAAAAACCACTGCTGACCTACCTTTTAAGTGATCACACTGTAATAATCCTGACCTTCACATTTTCCAGAATATTTTCCATTGTAATTCCGCCATCTTCGTTTCTATGAGGATCATTTGTTTACATATGACATTCGTCACTGTACGCAGTTTCCTGAAATGTTCCTTTCATTGATGTGATAAGGTTTCCCGCGCTTTATGCAAATTTTATGAAATTGAACTCCACGGAAACACTTCCGGTAAAAACAATGGCTGATTCCACCATTCAAAATCGTCTATGAAAAGTGAAGGTCAGGATTATTACAGTGCGATCACTTAAAAGGTAGGTCAGTAGTGGTTTTTCTTTTTGCGATTTATGAATGGAATGTGAAAAACTATATCTCGAGTGAACGCGATTGATAGTTTAGATTATTTTTACCGATAACCGCTACGAATTTCAGCTGACGGCGACTATACATACTTATACTGTAGTACTTCTTACTGAACATAAATTAATTCCATTTTTACTACCCTACAGAATGACAATTATGAAAATGCTGGAAACTTACTTTTAATAGAGATGGGATACAGGCGCACCTTAAATATTGTAAAAGTAGTCATTAAGGCGTGCAAAATTGAAGATCTTTTCCAGTGAGAGACACAATTCAAGAAATTAGGTATTATTTGAGATGAATCGAATGACACATCACAATAAGGATATTTTGACAAATCACAGTAAAATTTAAACTAATCTGTCACTATAAAGAGTACTCGAAAATTAATTTTTGAATACTGACAGTAAAAGGCATTCATACCCTCATTCATAAAACTACAGTGTACAGTAATGTAAAAATAATTATTGGAAAGGCGTGCAGGACGTAGTTTTGTAAATAATCAAAGATATGGCATATATCTTTAAAATTTGTATGGAATATAGTATATAAAATTAAAAAGATTACTTGTTTATAATTGTAGTGTGATGTCATGTGTAATAAATGCTTAAAACTTGCTGGCTGCTTTTTCGAAATTCCCCAAAAAGTTATAGGAAGCTGTTCAATGATGATAAAAATCGAACAAATTCAGGAGTAAGTCTGGTGTATTTTCCGGAAGTGGGGGATGCGATTCATTTCAAGTTTTTTTTTACATTTTTTTTTATAGATTAATGATGGTTAATGGTTATGGCAGATATATATAAAAAAATACATTGAAATATGTAGATTAACTGCAGTATCTAAAAACAATCTTATTTAAATGTATCAGTAAGTATATTATCATGGTATTGATTGAAAAAATCTAAATATATTTTAATTCCCACCAATTGGTTTGCATAGTTAACTATACCATGTATACAAATTCTTGATCATAGCAAAAAACGGGTTGCATCGAAAAATAAACATATTCCTCGGCGATTTTCGTTTTTTTTTTTTTTTTTTTTTTTTTTTTGGTCTAAATTTTCAGCACACTGACCGTGACATACATTTAAATGAAAAAATATATTGTAGCGCAGTGGCGGATCCAGAAATTTGCATAAGTGGGGGCCCACTGACTGCCTAAGAGGGGGCCCGCTCCAGTCACGCTTCAGTGATTTCCTATATAAACCGAACCAATTTTTTTCCCAAAAAGGGCCCCCCTAAATCCGCCTCTGTAGCAAATGAGGTAAAAATAACAAACTAATTCATAGTATTCAGTTTCTCAACTAAATAACTTCAAATAAAAGGAAGAAGTTAAATACTCAAATGAACGTGAATGGACAGACTAAGAAATGCCATCGACAGCTAGCATTTTGCGGCATACTAAGAGAAAAAGTCAAATCAGCCATATCATTAGTCCCCTCATAACATCAGAATATTTCCTTTTATACAGAACATCGACCGACCGACATTTTCACTCTTGGAATGATTTGCCGGGATATATTATCATGCAAATGTAACTATAATATATTGTATGTCTCTCTTAGTAATTTTAGTTGTGCATTATCAATGCACATTATAATATATTTTACATGCTATGATAATTATTGTGAAATTGTTGAATATTTTAAAAGCTTATGCCCCCTATTAAGGGTCCATGATTGCAATTTATGAAAACTTGAATCTTAGATTTAGGAAGACTATCTATATAGCTTACAAAATCTTATTTAATTCGGGATGAATGAAACAATAAAACATAAGATCTTTGAAAATGTAAAAGTTTTGCCCGAAAATACGTGATTATCAGCGGGTTACATTTAGACAGCAGCAAATACAAAACAGTAAAGCAACTTTTTTTTGGGAGTTGAGTGCACTTGCACAAGGGTGGTTCGAAATCACAGCCTCAGTGTTGACTTGCTAGTGATTCAGTAGTAGAACTAATTAGACCAACGAGGAATTTTATCCTTTGGACCATCGCAATTTAGCGTGATACAACGTCGTACTTTACCGAACAAACAACCATGGCACTTTAGCAAGAGACAGCATCGTACTATAGCGAACAAACAACCATCGCACTTTAGCGTGACACACCGTCATACTTTAGCGTAGACCATCGCACTTTAGTGTGACCATCGCACTTTAGAGTACCATCGCACTTTAGCCGGAGTCCTACATATATCTACGCTAAAGTACGACGGTGTGTCACGCTAAAGTGCGATGGTTGTTTGTTCGCTATAGTACGATGCTGTCTCTTGCTAAAGTGCGATGGTTGTTTGTTCGGTCAAGTACGACGGTGTATCACGCTAAATTGCGATGGTCCAAAGGATAAAATTCTAAGTATTAAAACATCGAGGTTTAAAAAGTCTTTTTGTAAAAGCTAATATGCTAAGGTTTAACATGTACATATGTGATAGGCTTTACAATTTACCGGGTAGGCTGAAGAGATTGTTTCTAAATTAACAAGTCCGACCATGTACTAATTGCTATTAAGGTAATTTATGTTTTGCAAAATATTATTTTTCATGTAAAATGAATTTTTAACATTTCGAAGTGTATTGAATATTTGGATAATTGGTGTAGATTGCCGTTCACACAAATGTTACAACCTATCTTACATTTGTCATTGAAAATTAAAAATACAAAACTCGAACGTTCATTGTCGGAATATGCAACATTAATTATTTGTATAAGCTTTAATCAGGCTAAATGCGAGAGAAATGCAATGTTCGCCAAGCTTTCTCCTTTTTTACGTAGCGAGTACAAATACATGTTTTATTTTCCTACAATGTACAGTACGAACTAATGTCTTAGCAGACAACTTATAATTCACGCATGAAACATGTATTTTTATTTTACCGACGTTACTTTTCATTAAAATCGACGGAATTTTAACGGGGATCACAAAGTAAACTGCCAACTAAACAATGATTCGAATGTATCCGTTTGCTTCCAATAGAAGCAGGGTAAGTATGCGTATGCGTTTGTGTTTTGTATTTATATAGTAAAGTGGTCGACTGTAGTCCTTTCTTCCAGCACTCGAAAAAAAAATAATAAACCTTGTGATTCAGCCGACAAAGAACACGGTTAAATTAAATCAATTACTAGTAAGTCATGGACATTTGGTGTAAAATTTGTTAAATCAAATATTCCTAATCTATCTTCCAGCATGTTCATTTTTAGTTTGTACAAACGACTGTTAACGTCATAATTCAACTACGTTTCTAACGTCTATACTTTTGCGGACCATCGCACTTTAGCGTATGGAAGCATCGCACTTTAGCGTGTACTATCGCACTTTAGCGAGACCATCGTACTTTAGCGTCCCCATCGCACTTTAGAGTCCTACACATATATATATAAATGAGTATGAATTTATTCAACGCAGTATTCAACATAGATTGGTGGACACGTATTTTTCAATTTTTGCCTTAAAAAAAACTAATTATATTTTAATTTCCTGCAATTGAAAGAAAAACGGGTTGCATCGAATAACACACTATAATTTACATCCGAATAACACACTAATTTACATCCCATCATTGTTCTTGCGTCATAGTAAAAGTTTCTTATTTACATATTTGTTTGTTTTATAGTGATTAAGATAATAACACAATGTTGACTAATGTACCCTTATGTTTGTCATTTTTACCTATTATGTCTGTTTGTTATGTTCACACATCGTTGTAAATATAATGGAATTTTATGCGACTGTCATACAAATTTTCTACATAAGAAAAGCCTGTACCAAGTCAGATATATGACAGTTGTTACCCATTTGTTTGATGTGTTTGAACTTTTGATTTTGCCATTTTGATTATAGGGACTAACTTTCCATTTTGAATTTCCTCATCAATTTTTTGATTTAACTTTTTTCTTAACAAAATTTTTTAACCGAATTCAAAATGCAATGCATCACAATTTATAATTTAATTTTCCATGGTTGTGTAACAAATTCTTACAGTTCTTTGGCTTGGGCGTGTTATCAGTAAATCATGCACATGACAAAAGTTGCCATTCTAGGTATGATCTGCACATAATACTTGGTTTCTTTAAGTCCGCATCATAATCAGAAATTTGAAAAATATGCATAGGATTCTTTTGTTTTTCCAAATGGCTATTATGTATGTGATTCACAGTACTTAAATGTTGACTAAATGATCCAAACAAGCAGAGCAGACACGTTCTTCATTATTCTCATCAGGGTTTTCTGTGATCAGGAAATCTCCACGAAAAGTTTTAGCAGCAATCTCACTCCCTACCAACCATTCCGGCTAAACGTCTCTATTGCCTTTGAACTCTTCTTTTGAAAGGACAATCACTTCTGAGTAATCATTTTTTCTTTTATGCTACCATATCACACTTTGTGTCATTCCCTGTCCTTGGCGGCCTTCAGCTTCCACGCTTTTAGCTGGTGGAAATTGAATATTTGTAATATCAATGCACAATCTGGAAAATTTTCCTCTTATGGAATGACATCTCGCTTCTGTTTTGTGTTGTTTGGTTCTAAACCAACCGCAGAACTTTCTTATATTTCATACAGATATAGGAAGATGTGGTATGAGTGCCAATGAGTCAACTCTCCATCCAAATAACAATCTGGAACATAAGTAATTACAGTTGTAGCTAAACTAACTGAAATTCGATGCATTTATCTCTTTTTTTCTTATTTTCTGAAATATAACTGAATGAATTCTTCAAATAGAAAGTGAACATTTGTATAGAAAGCAGATATATAAATCGGCTATAAACGTTCTTTAATTCGTCTTAAATTGATCAAATCTCCAATTTTAACTCCATAGATTTTTTCTTAAAAACACATTTTTGGAGAGACTATAATATACATTAATTTCTATTAAAAATCTGTGTACGACTCTGGAAGATTTAGAGCTGATACAAAATTGTCTTTTGATGAAGACCCTTTGTTGTATTGGTATCAATTTTGAATGTCTGCTTTATGTTCATTTGTAAATATTACTCACAAGTCACAACTATTAGTTCAGTTAATTAAACAGGTCGGGACCACTACCTTATATGGAAATGCATAAATTAGCATACTTATGTTCTCGCACATGTAATTGTTTATTTACATGTGACGCAATTGATTTTTACCTAGGTTTTTGACCAATCCACTAAATGAGTCACAATGCATGATGGACTACTACGTGTTTACAATCAACCAAGAACACGTGTTATTTACTGAAATACAACACATTTTTTCGTGCAATGCGGGATTCACAATTTCGCTTAGTTTTTCATTTTGTGTATCCTCATTTATAGTTCGTGATATAAAGTATTACTTCCATGCTCAGATTAACGAAGAGTTGTTTCTATGCGAAGAAAAAAGGGTTTGAATTACCCGATATATAGCCATTAACATGTTTGATGATGGCACAGAGATTTCATGTACTTGTCCACCAGAAGCAACAAAACAACAGCAAAAAACACAATTACCCATGAGACAAACTTACTGGTGTAAAGTAAGCCGTCGATAACAGCCGGTGCTGATATTCAAGAGTACAGCAATGTTCGTATAGATAATTAAAGGCAAATGTGGGATCCTTGAATTTTGTGTTCGTGAAAAAGGCGAAAAAATATTTACATACATGGCAGTGTTAACAAAATCTATAAGTATTTTTGTTGGTCACATTTCAGTATATTATGGGACTTCCAAACTGTTCCCTTTTTTTGAAGGTAGTGAAGTCAGCAACTATAGTTTCAGTTTGTTCGTTTTTTAACGGGCTCGGACATTTGCCAAACTGAATAAAATCTTTACAGCTGATTTCTTAAACCTGCGAAGTAAAACCTTGGTTGGCTTGCTTGCTTTGTTTGTATAGTTGAAAATAAGATTGACATCTTTAAACAATATATATATATAGGCATAGTTTAACTTGTATATTTTATATTTTGTACAATATACAAACAAAGCAAGCAAGCTAACCAAAGTTTTGCTCCACGTGCATTAGGAAATAAGCTGTAAGGATTTTATCCATATGTATGTGCGACAAGGTGGAAAATTTGATATATTTTGTGAAAATTGCAGCGTTGGATCTATAATAAAAAAGAAGATGTGGTATGATTGCCAATGAGACAGCTGTCCACAAGAGACCAATATGACACAGAAATTAACATTTATAGATCACCGTACGGCCTTAAACAATGAGCAAAGCCCATACCGCATAGTCAGCTGTAAAAGTCCCCGATATGACAATGTTAAACAATTCAAACGAGAAAACTAACGGCCTTAATATAAAAAAAAAAAAAAAATGAACGAAAAACAAATATGTAACACATAAACAAACGACAACCACTGAAATACAGGCTCCTATACAATATATATATTTTTTTTGATGGGATAGATTTCTTGTCCTTTTATATATTAATTGGGCCGTTTTTTTTTTGTTTTTTTTGTTTGAATTGTTTTACACAAGTAATTTTGGGGTCATTAATAGCTTACTTTTCAGCATTGGACCTATGACTGCTTACTTTACTAAATTATGTCTTTGTTGGAAAGATGTTTCATTTAGCACTCATACCTCATCTTCTTATTTCTATATACAAAGCACGTTTTAGAAAAAAAAATAATAGGTAATATGGCACCCACTATGATCCAGAGACTTTTAATATTGGAGATGTTTTACATATGTCAACAGGACAGCAGCCGAACGATAAAAAAACCTCTGAGGTATATTTTGTGATAAAATTAGCAACAAACGGATATTATCGATGGATGAAACTATAAAAAAATGTATTGAGCTATATACTGTACCCGCTCAGTGGCGGATCCATGGGAGGGAGGTTCCGGGGGGATGTACCCCCTTTTTTTGGACGATCAGTGCATTTGGATGGGGACATGTAGTTGAAACCCCTTCCCCTTTTGTCCAGGGTTAGGACCCCCCCCCCTTTTTAAAATGGCTGGACCCGCCCCTGCCGCTTTCATAAGACTTCTTTTTAGCATACTGAATATTATGATGTTCTTACTATAAGATCAGGTCCTGATAAAAAAAAAAAATACACATTCAGTACAGAAAGAAGTGTTTCAATGAAAGTTTCGTGTTTTTCTAGGCAGAAATGATTTTGCAATGACATTATACAGATTTAAAAGAGCTCAAATAATTTTCTTACTGGACAGTGGTCACTTCATTGGATATTTCACTGTGTCATGTCGTGAAATTAATGCAGGTTCAATTCATAACAATGCACAAAACCGGTTCAACTACTTTTGCAAGGCGAAAAAGAAAGTCGAATCATGAAGCCAATAAACAATATTTTTTTAATCTGAGCATGCAAATTGAAGATTACGTTATATATTTTACATTAAATATATTTGCAAAATAAAAACTTTGGTAATGAGAGTCCCAGACAATATATTAATTGACTGTTTTCCCACTAATTCTACGTGTTTTAAGTAGTAGTTTACTCGTAGTAGCCCACAATGCATTGTAGTTCATTGAGTCGATTGGTCAGTTTTTCAAGGCCATATTGGCCTTGTGTTTTGGAAATTACTATGCAAATATATTCTGACGTCAGAAAATCTAGAGTTCTCGACCTGTTAAAGGACATACAAAGTTTGTTCAACAAATAACGATTCAAATAAAGGGCAAACAGGAAGCTTGTAGCCTACATTTATGAAAAGTTCTTACACATTACAATTTATCACTGTGTGTTGCTAAACGGCACTCAGGCCGTCATCACTGCCAACCAGATGACTAAGTATGAAGTTTCTGTTCAGTAGTAGTTGGGAATTTGTTTAGTTCATCAAGGACTTTCTATACTACCTTTAGTATAAAGTCCCCAAGTTCATTAAGCATATTCAGAAATTAAAAGATTTCAAAAAATCAGGAAATAGATGTCAGACAGATCTAAACGAGAGTGCACACGCTGAAAAGTCTTGCCTTCTTTACTAACTATTGATATTATGTTGATAGTACTAAATATAAAGCTTTACTACAACTATCACATCAACTTAAAATGATCCAAGAAAATGAGGTCAATGTCAGATAAACCTAACAAGAAATGCATGTAAACTTTTCAATCATTCAATACACTAAATATAGTTGACCTGTTGTTTATAGTTTCTAAGAAATAGACTTTACCAAGAAAACTAAACATTGGCCAATGAACCATGAAAATTAGGTGAAGGTCTGATGAATCATGCTAGGCTGACATGTACACCTTACAATCAATATATAAGCATTAGATATAGTTGACCTATTGCTTATAGTATCTAAGAAACAAACTTAACCATGAAAACTTTATATTGACCAATTAACCACCAAAATGAGGTCAAGGTCAGATGATACCTACCAGACGGACATATACAGCTTACAATCCTTCCTTGCAACAAATATAGTTTACCTATTGTTATAGTTTAAGAAAAACAGAAAACTGTCTGATGGGCACGAGGACCTTGCAAGGTACGCACATACAAAATATAGTGATCCTATTACCCATAATAAGAGAGAAATTAAAAATATAGTGATCCTATTACCCATAATAAGAGAGAAACTAACATTACAAAAAATCTTCTTTTCAACTTGTCACTGAACCATGAAATTGAGGTCAAGGACAATGGACATGTGACAGACAGAAACTTCGTAACATAAGGCATCTATCTACAAAGTATGAAGCATCCCCGTCTTCCATCTTCTAAAATATACAGCTTTTAAGAAAGTAATTAAAGCGCAGCTGGATATCAAGTAAAAGTCCAACCTAGAATAGTTTGGGCAAAAATTGACACTATATTCTCGCTTGATACAGGTCTGAATTTAGATTGTAATTAAATATTTGACACACAATAGGTTTCCAACACAGAATTACTGTAGTCAAGAACTTAGAAATGGTTATATGATTTGAATTTATATTTAATTATTTGCTATTGTGCAATACACCATGCTGTTGCAAATTAACCCCCCCCCCCCCCTTTTCCATTGTACTCTACAAATCTGGTCTTTTTTTAGTAACTGATCTTGACCCTCAAAATTAATTAAGACCTTTGTTTCAGGTAATGTGACCATATATCAAAGTGAGATTTTTTATTGAACATCTGGACTATTTTTGTTTTGTTTTAGTAAATATGACCTTGCCCTTTGATGTAAGGAACACAATCAATATGCACCTTTGGATTTTAGTGTATATATATAATTTCAATTTACTAGAAACTTTTATGTGTGCGACAAACTTTTATAACTCCTCATCTGGAAATAATTCCAATGAGAAGGTGTTCCATAATTGGAATTAAATAGGTATAGAAGAAGAGAAGAAGCACCTGTCTATCTTTATATGACCTTATACCAAAGTGTCATTATAATCCCATTATCAAATTTGATTAAGCATCCCAAAATTATTTCATTAAAATCAATTTCTTATAATTCAGTGCTCCATGCAAGAATGATGACAAAATATGAATTATACCTCTGTAAAGGGAGATAATTCAAATAAACTGCAATAATAATAGCTCAACACAGCTGCTATAACAAACCTTGAAATTTGACTGTGCAAGAACCTCATGGGTAGTCCAGGTCGTAAAAACCACCCACATGGTTGACAATTGCCAGTGTTGGGCTTAAGTTTGTATGAAAACCTTTTTTTTTATCTTCAAATATGTAATGTGTACAATAACAATGAATGCGATGATTAAACTTTAAAATATTGTTTAAAGTTATTTTCTGCTAGAAACTTATGCCAAGAATCCATGGAAACATTCTTCCATAATCTTAATATCATTTTGGAAGATAATTTTTGTTTCCATATTAGGAACATAATTTCATATCCTGAAAAAAAGTTCTAATATAGCCTTCACCAAAAATAATATTTTTTTTAGCACAAACTTATGAAGAATTGCTTTATGGCAGTATTAAAGAATAAATGTAACACACATTTTTATTCTACAGACAAATAACAACCAATTAAATATTTTATTATTCAAACAACATTGTTTTTAAAACATTTACAAGCCACTCTTTTATCACTAACATACATACATACACACACACACGCAACAAATACATCAAATTCAGTGTAATAATAACAACTTCAATACTTAAAATCTACTCAGATTTATACACATTGACATATTTATTCCTGCATTTGAAAAAAATATTTAAATCCATATTAGTACAATAAACACAGAATGTGGTATTTGTTTTTTTTAATGTACTATTTGCTCAAATTAAATAGGAAGTACAGTCAAACCTGATTAAACCGGACCCTGAATAAACCGGTTTCCTGTCCATTCCGGCCGAAAATGAAAGTCCCTTATTTTTCCATTCAAAGTCTTTGTTAAAATACCTTTTGTAAACCGGACCCTGTGTATTCCAAATTCCGGTCTAATCATGAAGTCCCAATACTCTCAATTACATTAATTATTACCTGTCTAAGCCGGTTTGTCTAATTAATTTCAATGATCAAGATGCAATCAAAACAATATGCACAGGCACTTGTCTCAGAAAGTTTTTTCCTATATACCTTATTATAACACAAGGTACTTAACTTGTATTTTAGAAAAATGTCAGGTGGTGATGAAGTTCCGTTATATGCCGCTTTATAGGCTGTCAACCCCACTAAAACTTGTTATATCGTAAATCTAAATTGATTTATCTTTACAATGTTGTATAACATGCCTACATTTGTTGTCGGAATCATCCGTAGCAATCCTACCAAAGTATGTCAATCGTAATAATTTTGCAAACCGCTGAAGAATTGGCAATACACACGTCACATCTCCTTGTATATCTTGGTTTCCGATTGGTCAATTCTATGGGAAAGTCTAAATGATTCTCGGAGTTATCTTATCTTATTTCATTTCATACGTAAAGTCAAGAGAGAGTCTGCAAGACATTGACGTCATGGGAAAATTTGTAACTTATTAGACATACCACAAACAACACTTGTTAGATTTTTTTCACAGTATATTATACAATTTTACTAACTGTATGATAAGTTCTATTCATACGAAACCTAACAGGTATTTTTTAAAACAATTTTTATAATAAATCATTTACTGCGGACGTGTATTGCCAATTCTTCAGCGGTTTGCAAAATTATTACGATTGACATACTTTGGTAGGATTGCTACGGATGATTCCGACAACAAATGTAGGCATGTTATACACCATTGAAAAGATAAATCAATTTAGATTTACAATATAACAAGTTTTAGTGGGCTTGACAGCCTATACAGCGGCATATAACGGAACTTCGTCACCACCTGACATTTTTCTAAAATGCAAGTTCAGTAATAAGGTATATAGGAATTTTTTTTTTCTGAGACAAGTGCCTGTGACAATATGGCTTTTCGTGATAATCAATTAGTCAGGTGTCAAACTGTGAACCTAAAATCGTACAGTAGTGAGTTGTATCAAAACATTATAAACGTGTCAATTAAACGAAAAGACACACCGAATGTATCTCGGATTGAACATGAACTTGGATAAACAAATTTAAATCGCGGAGTAAGAAATTCAATCGTTATTTCGAAATCCTGGGTTCCCTGTTGTGAACCCCTAAACAAATGACCTTGATAATGAAAAACATCCGGATGACAACAATTAATGGATATTTTACACTGTACGACAATGTTTTGAAAGTGATGAAATTACGTTTGATAATATTCTGGCTTTTTAATCGGCCATTCAAACATTTCAAATTATTGATCATGGGAGTAAACCGAAATTCTCATCTTACAATCCAAACAACGCGAGCATTATGATGCAAATGCAAACAAGGAAAAACGAAGTGAAATTATTTTAATTTATCAGATATAATTTACAATCAGAGAGAACTTTTACATGCAAAATGTCAGACGTCACAAGTCATCAACTTCCAGTCAAAACTGAAACCTGGATAAACCGGCTCACTGTCCAAACCGGCCCTTTTTCATAGTCCCGTAGCCGGCCAGTTTATACAGGTTTTACTGTAATCATATAAAACCAAACAAAACAGATTTTTTCTATGAGTTCCAAAATTAGTTCCAAAGAGAAAAGAAACCTGACTAAACATTCACAAGAGTGCACACGCTGAAATGTCTCGCCTTCTATACTAAACATTTATATTATGTTGATAGTCCTAAGTATAAAGCTAAGCTTTATTACAACTGTCACATAAACTTAACATTAACCAAGATAACTAAACAAGGACCAATGATCCTTGAAAATGAGGTCAAGGTCAGATGAACCATGCCAGGCAGACATGTACAGCTAACAATGGTTCTATACAACATATATAGTTGACCCATTACTTATAGTTTGAGAAAAATAGACCAAAACACAAAAACTTAACACTTGTGCAATGAACTGTGAAAATCAGGTCAGGGTCAAATAAAACCTGCGCGACTGACATAAAGATCATAAAATATTTCCTTACACCAAATATAGTTTACCTATGGCATATAGTATTAGATAAAAAGACCAAAACTCAAAAACTTAACTCTGACCACTGAACCATGAAAATGAAGTCAAGGTCACATGACATCTGCCCGCTAGACATGTACACCTTACAATCATTCCATACAACAAATATAGTAGACCTATTGCATATAGTATGAGAAAAACAGACCAAAAAACAAAAATTTAACTATAACCACTGAACCATGAAAATGAGGTCAAGGTCAGATGACACCTGCCAGTTGGACATGTACACCTTACAGTCCTTCCATACACCGAATATACTAGCCCCAATGCTTATAGTATCTAAGATATGGACTTGACCACCAAAACTTAACCTTGTTCACTGATCCATGAAATGAGGTCGAGGTCAAGTGAAAACTGTCTGACAGACATGAGGACCTTGCAAGGTACGCACATATCAAATATAGTTATCCTTTTACTTATAATAAGAGAGAATTCAACATTACAAAAAAATTGAACTTTTTTTTCAAGTGGTCACTAAACCATGAAAATGAGGTCAAGGACATTGGACATGTGACTGACGGAAACTTCGTAATATGAAGCATCTATATACAAAGTATGAAGCATCCAGGTCTTCCACCTTCTAAAATATGAAGCTTTTAAGAAGTGAGCTAACACCGCCGCCGGATCACTATACCTATGTCGAGCTTTCTGCAACAAAAGTTGCAGGCTCAACAAAAACCGTATTGTATTATGTAAACTGTTTTGATCAACATATATTTGGAGATCAATTATTGCTGGATTGGATTATGACAATAAAAATACGCATTAATATAAATAAAGTACTACAGTTTGGTTGTGGTTATCTGTGACTCTCTTGTAGTCTGATGTGTCTCCTTGGAGATGACCTTGGGTCACTTGATTGTTGTGATGTCAACTCTTTTGGTTTACTGGCAGTGCCTGACTTTTTGAACAAGGAACTGTATAGACTATTGGATATACTAACTACTGGCGAAAACAACTTTAATGGGAAATTACTGAAAAAGAAACAAATGATTTTATACAGTGTCTACTTGATTATATATTTTTTTATTTTCATGGAAATTTAAGCTAAAAACAAGATGAAAACATAATTTTTCAATCATTCAAGAATCATAACTCCTGAATGTTGAAAGTGAAAATCATTAATATTACACTTGACATCTATTTTGTCATCAGTAACAACATATCCAAATTTGAAAAGCTTTGGTTGAATAGTTCATGAGTAAATGCACAGACACTTTTTGGCAGCCCTCCGCCTGCCTTACATCTCCAAATCAATAACTGATTTTTCTTATGAATTCCAGTTAACAAAAGACCAAATAACTATTTTTTGTACAAGTATTTTCATGTTATTTGTGTTAATATTCTAATAAACAATGAACATAATGTTACTTACAAATTCTGTTGTGGTTCCACTGCTTCATTGGCACTTACAATAAATAATGGAAACAGGATGGAGAAAAGACATCCACTGAAATATAAAATAAGAAGATTGATAAATTGTTGGTTTCTTAACACCTAAAATAAGATGTTTCATGATGAACAAAGAGACAACTATCTACCAGAGACCAAATGAATAAGGAGTTACAAACTAAAGGTTAATGTACAGCCTTCAGCAAAGAGATAACTTAACCCATACAGCAGCACATCTAATAGTAATGTAAAATATCACATACATGTAACATAAAAATATGAACTAAATACATTGAAACATAAGTAGATCTTGGACAATGAGAAATAAGCATGACTGAAAACTTTAAATAAAGGATAACTAACTAACTAACTAATTTTATTCAGTATAAAATCCAGTACAAAAGGATCATCGCTGAAATACATGAACATATAGAAAAACAAAACAAAAATAAAACATAAAGAGACAATAATTGTGACACTTATAACAAGCAATAGACAAAACACCCACTTCAATATTATGCAATTATTCCCACTGATGAATTTCTAATCAAAATACATTTGTCTATATATATAAGAAATCTATTCAGAACAGTCTCTGAAGTTCGAACAGTTCATTAAATATCTTAATTTATCAAAATTATCTAAATTACAAAAACTTGGTATAATATTAACAATGTCTTCATAAAACTTTTTACTCTTGTCTTGATAGAGGTTACATTCACATATAAAATGATAAAGATTGTTGGAAGAACAAACATTGAAATCGAGCATTTTATGCATTCTAACAATTGACTTCATGATGTCATGGTAGGTTGCTTGCCCAGAGTGGGTAAGGTCATGGTTTCGATCTCTGAACAGGTCAAATCCAAAACTTTATTGAAACAGATCATAGGATAAACAAACATTAGTATCATGTATCCATTTTGTTTGTAATGAATCTATCATCATGTAATCCTGATAGGGGCCTCATTGGTCTAAGTAGTTCTACTACTGAATCACTAGCCAGTCAACACTGAGGTTGTGATTTCGAACCACCCTTGTGCAAGTGCACTCAACTCCAATCTTAATTGACTAGGATTGTCAGTTTTCCTATCAAAGGTCATGGTTTTCTTCATGGACTCCGACTGCCTCCACCAATAGAAAACTTGCCACCATGAAATAGCCCAAAAGTGGCGTTAACACACCAACAATCAAAACAACATACCTGATAACAACAGAAGAGTGGAATGAGGTAACTAAAGCTAGAGGTAAACCAAATCCACAAAAATAGGGCCATCTATTTTCTATATACTGTAATCTTTTATGCACTTCCCAACCTAAAATAATCAAGAAAATTAATAATTATAAAGTTTTACAACCAAATGAAACTGCAATCATACAATCTTACATTGTCACTATACCTAAATTTACTGTCAATTAGTACATTTGGTGTTATTACAGTAGTCTTTACACTTCTGTTTTAATGCAATACAAATTTCTTATATTAATTATTCTGAACAATTTTATTTCTGATCTGGTTTTTGAATGGTAAAAACTGACTTGTATGATAACTTTTTCTTTCTTTTTTTGTGACAAAAAGTATTTATAGATAGACAATTGGTTACAAGATGCAGGTAGTGTATTCTTAAAGAATTGTTTTTTTTTTTCTGCTTAAAAATTTAATACAGTCGAACTTCGTTGTGTCGAACTCAGTTGTGTCGAAAACTCGGACGAGTCGAAGTAATTTCCTTGTCCCGGTAAAATTCCTGTTTGTTCAATGCATAATTACCTCTGATGAGTCGAACTCGGTTGATTTGAATACTCGGTTAAGTCGAGTAAATTTTATAGTCCGGTCGAAGTAAAATTAATGTAAATTGACGCCGATGTCTCGAACTTCTAAAGTAAAAATTTTCGAAAGATGCAGACCTAATGATAAAAATTTAAGTCGGATGTACTTCTTATGTCAACTAATCATTTTCAAAGAGATTAAAGCTGAGTAAACATACTTGTTTGTATAACAGTTAAAATGACATGTTTATGGTGACCGCTAATTAACACCTTTGTTGATCGTTCAAGCCGAATGTTAGTGTGTGGAATATTTTGCACCTGATATAAAAACAAAACGAATTTAAATGACACAAGCCAAGATTAAATGAATCGTGAGATTTAAAACTCATTAATTACTATAGATAAAAGGATTAGGACAATTAAAAATAAATTCATGATAATTTAACGTAAAGCAGACGACCTCATCAGAGACCGTTCAGAACTTGTTTCGTGCCGCGAGTGATTTCATAATTTATAGCGACTGACCTTTGTAAATATTTGTGTAGACTATTGATTTTATGTGTGCATGATTTGTATCTGTACTTGTGTTTTTAATTATTACGAAGGACCAAAAATGAAGATTGAATACACAATTATAAAGTGTCATATAGAAAAAAAAAGGTACACTGTTCATTTATCTAGTTTACACAAATCTCATACCGCATTTCATGCTTTCAAAATTTATGATGACACACTCGACCTCTGATGAGTCGAACCTCGGATGAGTCGAATACTTTGGTCCGGTCCCTTCCACTTCGACACAACGAGGTTCGACTGTATTTTCAGTACATAACAACTTAAATAGTTCTTCTGTACATTATTTATTGAAGAAAAAAATATGAACCTCACTCCCAAACTCAATCCCATCTTTCCCTTTCTAGTATGAAACCTTGCAGTACATTTTACAGAGATCTATACACTTAAACACAAGTAATTTTCTAGAAACTAGAAAACTGCTTGTTTTTCAGCCCCTTATTCCTAAATCATTGGTACCATAACCCCCAAACTCAATCCCAGCCTTCAATTTTTGATATGGAACCTTGTGGTACAATTTGAGAGAGATAAATACTTGTTACACAAGTTATTGTACGGAAACTAACAAAAATGCTTGTTTTTGGACATTTTTTGGCCCTTAATTCTTAACAGTTGATTCCATAACCTTCAAAATCAATCCCAATCTTCTCTTTGTGGTATTGAACCTTCAGGTAAAATTTTATAGAGATCCATTCATCAAAACTAATCTAGTTATTGTCTGGGAACCAAATGTGACAGCGACACAGCAGATGACAACATCACAGCATTATATGACGCATAAATTTTTGCCGTCGTATAAAAAGTAATATTCATCTACAATATGTCATTAATACTGGGTTATCCATTTAAATCTGTGTTTGTTTAACTTTATATCTATAATAAACTTACCCATATTGAACCATTTATATTCAAAACTGTACAGTGAATGTAACAAGCACATGTGTATTAAACCAACAACTGTCCCAACCATAGGAATGGGTAAAAAACTGGCAGCTGTACTCTGGAAATAAACAAGATGGTTATTTGGATTGCTACATCTCCCATGTAGCTGTATAAATGATTAAATTGTGTGTCATAATGTGTCACTATAGTTCAATTAGCAAAATATGGTAAAAACCTATAACTGTCATAAATATGGTCAAATCTAAATGATGGTGGTCAACTACACATGATGTCTTGCTTGCTGTTTTATGGGTTTGAAGTGTTGGTTAAAGTTTTTCTTTACTTTCTCTGTGTTGTATTATCCTACAAATTTTTGACAATCTACAATGCTATTCTCTTTTGGACTCACTTCTCAGTCTTACTTCTTTATTGTTCTTTACTTTAATTATGTTTATTCCTTGTGGTTTTGCTTACAGAGGTGGATTTAGAGGGTTTTCAAGCCCCCTCCCCCCTTTAGTGGGAAAAATTTGGTTGATAATTAAGGGAAACACTAGCATTACAGGAGCAGTTCCCTCTTATGTAGTCAATCACCCCCCTCTTATGAAAATTTCTGGATCCCCCAATGGCTTTTATGCTTTTATTTGTGACTTTAAAAGTCAATCAGCATTAAAATGATGGAGTAGAAAACATTATATTTACCTGTATTAAGAAGAGTGCCTGTATCAATAGACTAAAAGACATATCCGCTATAAGTGTACTAATATATAACAACTGTGGTTTTCCCCTGGATTTAACATATGCTGCATCAGCAATGTCCTAAAATGAAAAAGCAAAGTATGGCTTATAACTATAAACTAATGGAAAATTCAAGAAATATATAATTTCATAGGATATACTTGTTCCTGTTGTTTTGAGAAAGTAATTTATTAGTCTAAAACTTGATTGACATAAAAAAAGTGATTAACTATATACATTCTGTACATTGTATATTTAAATACTTCTTCATCTTCATACTTCTTATTTGCATCTGACAGTAATTTAAGGCTATACAAGATATCTTAAGTTGCAAATTAATTCTATATAAAAATACAAGTGGACGTACCCAACAACTAAAAGACACTAGGTACAGATCTGAGAGTACTCCCAGTTAACTGACAGCTAGTTCAAAGCCACTAACAACTAATAAAAAAAAACCATTCATCTAAGACTAAATTATCAATCCGTACACATCCAACATCCAATGGATTTAGTGTAAAGACGTCATAAACAATCAGAGAATAACACGACCGTGTGCAATGCCAAGATACAGGTATCGACAGATTGTAGGTCCATGAATGTGTATATGTATATAACATATTTAGTTTGCTTTTAATTTACTGATTACAAAACCAATATTTATACCAATATTTATACCAACTAGAGACTCTTAAGAGCATGTATCGCTCACCTTGGTCTATGTGCATATGAAAACAAAACTTAACGATACAAGAGTTGATTTCAGCTTTCCAATTGTGAACTTTCCATTTCTCAGTAGCAACATTCCAGCCGCACCTGGATACAGGGTATATATCTCCCAATTGATACGATATTCCGTGCTTACAAATTTCCTATTATGATTTTCTTGATAAAGGGTTGTTGCTCACAAGGAAGCTATTAAACCAAGTGTTCCAAAAGGTGAAGTTGAAATCATCCCTTCATAAATTTGTTATCACATAAGCAACATGACGGGTGCCACATGTGGAGCAGGATCTGCTTACCCTTCTGGAGCACCTGAGATCACCCCTAGTTTTTGGTGGGGTTTGTGTTGCTCATTCATTAGTTTTCTATGTTGTGTCATGTGAACTATTGTTTGTCTGTTTGTCTTTTTTCATTTTTAGCCATGGCGTTGTCAGTTTATTTTCCGATTTATGAGTTTGACTGTCCCTCTGGTATCTTTCGTCACTCTTTAAACAATGCTGAAGAACTAAGAGAGCAAAGGGACATTACATCTGTTGACAAGGCAGATTTCAATAATCTAAGCAAATTTATTAAAAATCAATTAAAACAACAAAAACATGAGAAATTTACCATACCACCAATAAAGATAAATGAGCTATTTGATGAGTTAATTAAACTTGATGTAAATAAATCATCAGGAACTGATAATATTGGACCCCAAATCCTTAAAATAAGTGCCCCATGTATTGCCTCTCCTCTCACATATATATTCAACAGAATGATAGATACTGGTATCTATCCCTCATTACTGAAAAATGCTAAGGTAACACCAGTTTACAAAGATGGTGATAAGGTTTTAGCAACAAATTACAGACCAATTTCTGTACTTCCATCTCTATCAAAAGTATTAGAAAGGCATGTCTCAAATAACATGTATAAGTACTTGTCTAAATTTAAACTTTTACATCCTACACAATCAGGTTTTAGGCCACATCATTCTTGTCAAACTGCACTTATTGATATCATTGACAAATGGCTGCAGAAATGAATGATGGTAATCTAAACTTAGCAATACTGTTAGACTTTAAAAAGGCATTCGATCTTGTAGATCATGACATTCTTTGCTTAAAGCTTGCTATTTACAGATTCAGTGAGTCTGCAGTAGGTTTTTTCAGGTCATACCTAAGTAATAGAACACAGCAAGTAAACATTTGCAATGTTAATTCTGATAAAAAAGATGTGAAATTTGGTGTCCCCCAAGGATCTATACTAGGTCCTCTATTATTTGTCTTATTTATAAATGACCTCCCCCTGTGCATTAAAAATTGTAAAAGAGACTTGTATGCTGATGATACTACTCTTCATAAATCCGGGAAAAGTATAGAAAATTTACATGATGATGTTCAAGAAGATTTATGCAAAGTTGAAGAATGGTGCAAAATGAATAATATGTTCATCAATACCAAAAAAACTAAATGTTTGGTTACTGCAACAAGTCAGAAGTTATCAACCCAATCTTTTCAACCAAATTTAGTAATAAATTCAGAAACACTACAAAATTCATCATGTGAGAAATTATTAGGTGTTAAAATTGACAGCACACTTAGCTGGAAAAACCAAATTGATCAAATTTGTGCTAGCATTTCATCAAGAATATACCTTCTTTCTAAATTAAAGAAATTTTTAGATATTAATGCCAGGAAAGCATATTATAATGGGTATATTCTGCCTCTCATCGATTACTGCTGTATTATTTGGGGAGAATGTAAAAATGAAGGGATAGTAAGAATATTAAAACTTCAAAAAAGAGCAGCAAGAATAATTCTTGATGCAGACCCATTATCCTCATCAGCCCCCTTATTTAAAGAACTTGGATGGATGACAGTAGAAAACAGAATCAAATACCACAAATATTTATTGCTATTTAAATGTATGCGGAAAGAAGCACATCAGTACCTAACTCAAAAGTTTCAACTTATATCTGTAAATAATCCTTATGCTTTAAGGGGTGTTACTCAAGGTAATTTGATAGTTCCAAAGCCAAAAACTGAACTGTTTAAAAAATCTTTTGCTTATTCTGGATCAGTTTTATGGAACAGACTACCTTATGAAATGCGTAAAGTGCAAAACACTTATTCTTTTAAACAAATTATAAAACAATACTTGAGACAGTCCCAATTTTCAGTCTGAAATGATTGCAACTATTACTCTTAGAGTGTATGATTTTAATGATTTGTATATACTATGTCTATTTATTACATGCAATCTATAACTGTTTTATATCTTTTAATCATGGTACATGTACATAGAACTATTATGGCTATACAATTGTGTTTATATGTTGTATGTTTGCTTTTTTTCTCTTATTATTATCAATTTGTTTTTAATTGTATTGCATACATGTATATGAGGGCCTCAGGGAAGATTAGTAATTGTAACTAACTGTGTTTACCCTCTTTAAATAAAGAATTTATTATTATTATTATTATTATAATGGACACAGATAAATTCATGACAAAATTGTGTTTTGGTGATGGTGATGTGTTTATAGATCTTACTTTACAGAACATTATTGTTGCTACAATTATCTCTATCTATAATGAACTGTGCCCAGTAATTACAGTGGAAAATATTTTGTAAAAATTTTAAAAAAATTATGAAAATTTAAAAAAATTTACTATAAAGGGCAATAACTCCTTAAGAGGTCAATTGACAATTTTTGTCATGTTGACTTATTTGAAGATCTTACTTTGCTGAGCATAATTGCTGTTTACAGTTTATCTGTATCTATAATAATATTCAAAATAATAACCAAAAACTGCAAAATTTCCTTAAAATAAATAATTATGGGGCAGCAACCCAACAACGGGTTGACCGATTTGTCTGAAAATTTCAGAGCAGATAGATCTTGATCTGATAAACAATTAAATCCATGTCAGATTTGCTCTAAATACTTTGGTTTCAGCAATATAAGCCAAAATCTACATTTTACCTCTATGTTCTATTTTTAGCCATGGTGGCCAACTTGGTTGGTTGACTGGGTCATCAGACACATTTTTTAATCAAGATACCACAATGATGATTGTGGCAAAGTTTTGTTAAATTTGGCACAGTAGTTTTAGAGGAGAAGTTTTTTTAAAAATTTACAGACAAATACGACAACAGACGCCAAGTGATGAGAAAAGCTCACATGGCCCTTTGGGCCAGGTGAGCTAATAAAAACAAAATTCAATGATCTTATTACAGTGTTGAATTGGTAACCTTTTCAAATAAGTTTATTTAAAGGAGTGATAAGTTTACCAGGATCCTTTTTAAAATTTTCGGGCACGGTTAACAACATTTCCGTAAAAAACAGGATCTGGTATCCTGTTTGAAATAAGTTTTCTACAGGTGCAACCAAACTTCAAAACAAAATCTTTATATCTATGGAAAAAATTAGTGAGGGTTTTAAGTAATTTATGGTAATGAAATCCCTATAGTAGATGTAATTCTTGTTAAATCAAGTAATCAAATTTCCTTAAGGATGTTGGTGAGGTTGTAAAATTAGGGATGAAAGATTAACCTTATTGGCTTTTTCACACTTGAACCACCAACATAGGCTTAAATAATTGCAATCTGGCCTCTAAGAATTTCTACTACAGGACAATATATTTAAAACTATCACTTTTTTCTAAGTACATGTAGTTAGAAATTGGTTGTACCTAAAAAAGTTTAAGGTAAAGACATTTGAGTAGTGTAATTTGAAAATTTATAAAAGAAAATATATCAAAGGGAAATTTGAGAAAATAGCGATAATAACTGTTTTATTATTGTATTATTTGATAAATCTGTTAAATTGGTACATCATAAATCAGTTAATTGAAATAAATGAAACTTATAATTGATGGAATTTTTTCATGATAAAAACACTTATAAATAGATTACCTGAAACCAAAAACAGTTGACAATTTTACTAAGTACAAACAAAGGTAAAATCCAGAGAGCACTAAATGTCCATGACAATACAGGTCCCATATATGACCATACACTAACTTCTGCACCAGAGCTACCTGTCAATAATAATATTATGATTAGTTAGTTTGAATTAGCAATTATCTGTCTACTGACTCTACTCAAAAGTCAATGCAGAACAGTGAGTTAGGGTATGATTCTCTCAAAATTGTTTTCACATGTTGAATGCCAAAAAGAATGACATTTTTTAAAATTCAAGGAACTTGGGTAGGGGAGCCTGATTTCATCAATTCATATGTAACACTGTCTGTATGTATTTTTTAAACTTGTGTTATAATCAAAGTGATGGAAATCACTCATGGAAAGATTAGAAGAGTAGTTTGAATAATTTCATATTAAGGTATGGTGGGGGGAAATTAACATAAATAAAGCTGAAAATTGCATAAACAGCAGGTCTTTGGAAGGAAACATGCTTTTCCAGTATGAGGATAAAAATGAACTCAAATTAAATAATATGGGACTCTTAATTTGCACAATTTTATTCAATATCTTAATATCTAGTTTATATCTTATCCAAATAATGTTGCCTGTTCTGAACATGTTTAAAAAAAAACAAAAAAAATTGCAAATCAAAAATTCTTCTATCCTTGTAAGACATAAGATGTAGACCAACAGCTAACAACTTTGAATCACGTTATGTAATGTAGATCAAAAGTAATAGGCAATAAATAAATCTATCATTCTTATATATATCAAACATCTAATATATATACATTTGTGTATTCAATTATGAGGTCAAATATTTGTATATTGCAGGGTCTGTATATTATGTAAGACTGAGGTTGATAGGTAATGTGGTCAATTTGATTGACAGTTTTGGAGGTGGGGCATCTATACTATTAAACGAGAAGACCTCATTTTGGGTGTCGCTTCTCTTCTTTCCACAATAAATTAATCAACACGCCTCTGTGTCCTATAGGTACAGTGCATAATCGCATTTGTCATCCATTCATATGATTATTCAGATTGAGTTATTTTGGGAGAAAAACGAGAAAAAAGGCATCCGGATATTGTCCCGTCATTGGACTAAATTTTAAGTCAGATTAGACTTCCGGTTTGCGTTTTTCTGTATACTTTGACCATACATATACTACAAATTTAACTTTATAAAGTGTATTTTAATTCTATCTGCTATCATTTTCAAGTTTACTATACACGGCGGTCACAGAGTTTATCAAATAGAGGGTCTGTATACTATATCAATGACCATTAGTAAACTTAGAATTGAAAGTAAATACACTTTATTTATATAGTAATGAATGTTCATAATATACAGATAAGCGCTAAAATTATTCATGTGAACTTTTGATACCTTTTCTGAAATTCTCCGTCATTAAATCTTTTACAAAATTCATTGATTACAAAAAAAAAGAAGATGTGGTATGATTGCCATGTTGAGACAACTCTCCACAAGAGACCAAAATGACACAGAAATTAACAACTATAGGTCATCATACGGCCTTCAACAACGAGCAAAGCCCATACCTATCCACGGCGGTCACAGAGTTTATTAAATAGAGGGTCTGTATACTATATCAATGACCACCATGAATCGATTAGTAAACTTAGAATTCAAAGTAAATACACTTTATTTATATATAGTAATGAATGTTCATAATATACAGATAAGCGCTAAAATTATTCATGTTAACTTTTGATACCTTTTCTGAAATTCTCTGTCATTAAATCTTTTACAAAATTCATTGATTACAAAAAAAAGAAGATGTGGTATGATCGCCATGTCGAGACAACTCTCCACAAGAGACCAAAATGACACAGAAATTAACAACTATAGGTCACCATACGGCCTTCAACAACGAGCAAAGCCCATACCGCATACTCAGCTTTAAAAGGCCCCGAAATGACGATGTAAAACAATTCAAACGAGAAAACTAGCGGCCTTATTTGTGTACAAAAAATGAGCGAAAAACAAATATGTAACACATCAACAAAAGACAACCACTGAATTACAGGCTCCTTACTTAAATGTTCACAACATACTAAAGGTATGTTCATATTAAAATTGATAGAAAACCAAAAATTAGGAATTTAGGAAATATAGGAGGAGGGATAAAAAAAACATTTTCCTATCCCCAATAACCTATGACTCATGATACGTTTGCTGAAATTCTCCAGTCATTCAATATTTTACAAAATTCTTCAAACAACACTTTACATACTTTAAACTACGATCTGAATGCCCGCGATTTCGCGGGTGTGTTCTAGTTGTAATTAAAGGTCTACCTTGTCTCTGATTGTTTAGTGATAATGACAGTTGTCAATCATTCTATTATTGTATCAATACCCAATTACCTAATAAAAATGTTTTTAAAAAAAGCCTACACATCAACACACGTTAATGAAATACATTCTCGAATGAACTGCTCCAATAGTATACCCATTTTTTTCAGTGTATATGTGTATTATGTACACATACATGAGAACCATAGGGAACTATATTTCAGTGTGACTACATTAAGTAACAGTAGCGAACCTGTCATGTTGTTAGGGAGGCCAATGCCTTAGGATTTAGAACAAGTTCTAATCTTTCCAAAAAAAAAAAAGTTAATAAATGCAAAAGCGGACTAACATGTATCACAATTCACCAAGTTCTACGAAAAGCAGAAGATTCCATTTTGTAAACTTCTTCTCATACAGTAAAGCTAATACTAACAATGACCACTGTCCTGTCCTCGATCTTGATATCTATATCATTAACGGGAAGCTTAATACAAAAATAAAAGAGATGATTTTTCATTTCCTATAGTTAATTATCCCTTTTTAGATGGTGACGTTCCCTCGTATCCATCTTATGGTGTTTATATATCTCAACTTGTACAATTCGCTCGTGTATGTAACAACGTATTAGATTTTAGCAAGAAATATATGTATTACTGAAAAATTACTACACTAGGGTTTTGGATATCACAAACCAGTCAAAACATTTACTAAATTTTATTATCGGTATAAGGAAATAATTTGTAAATATAACTCAACATGCAGACATCTTATACGTTCGGGTATTTCACATCCAATCTTTTATGGTAATATTTTTTACAAAGCACAAAAATGTCAGAATTCACCTCAAAAGCTTACAAAACCTTTAAACAGACTTATTAAGAAGGGATATAGTTACAATACTGTTGTCAGGTCATTAAAGATTGCATATTTTGGCTTTAATATTGATTCACTTATAGGGTCTTTGCATCGGAACTAAACACATTTATTTAACACGGGTTATGTTCTTCTCATATATGTTATGATAGTATGATACTAAACCCCTAACGGGAGGGATTGTGCCTGATATTCATATGATGAAGACATAATCTTTCAATCAGTTTAATTGAGGTCTGGAGCTGGCATGTCAGTTAACTGCTAGTAGTCTGTTGTTATTTATGTATTATTGTCATTTTATTTATTTTCTTTTGTGACATCTCCTGACATTGGACTCGGACCTCTCTTGAACTGAATTTTAATGTGCGTATTGTTATGCGTTTACTTTTCTACATTGGCTAGAGGTATAGGGGGAGGGTTGAGATCTCATAAACATGTTTAACCCCGCTGCAATTTTGTGCCTGTCCCAAGTCAGCAGCCTCTGGCCTTTGTTAGTCTTGTATGATTTTTAATTTTAGTTTCTTGTGTATAATTCCGAGTTTAGTATGACATCCATTATCACTGCACTAGTATACATATTTTTTAAGGGGCCAGCTGAAGGATGCCTACGGGTGTGGGAGTTTCTTGTTACATTGAAGACCCATTGGTGGCCTTCTGCTGTTGTCTGCTCTATGGTCGGGTTGTTGTCGCTTTGACACATTCGCCATTTCCTTTCTCAATTTTATTAGTATAAAAAAATGTATTACCGGTACTTCTTAATTAAGATTCGAAGTTCAGATGAAAGTAGCCTTCCTTAAGCTTCGAGTCAAATGAAGGACATTGGATAGGTGAAGTCAAAATATCTTAGTAGATTTATACAATGATATTATTCCATATAGATTCCATTTGTTGTAATTATCATCAAGGGGAGATGATCAGCAAAAATACATGTAAAAGGGAGATTACTGATCATGCTGTACTTTAATAAGGAATATTAAGTGATACACACTAACTTTTAAAAGACTCCTGATTAATAATTAAATCAATGGTGAATTAGTGATGCATGCTTACTTTAAAGGGAGATTACTGAGCAAGCCTTACATCAATTTGGAATAAGTGAAGCATGCTAACTTCAAAGGGAGATTACTGAGCATGCCTTACATCAATTGGGAATAAGTGAAGCATGCTAACTTCAAAGGGAGATTACTGAGCATGCCTTACATCAATTGGGAATAAGTGAAGCATGTTAACTTTAAAGGGAAATAACTGATGGTCAAGATTAACATTATACTCACTAAATATAAGTTCTGTGAACCACTGTAATACTGGTATCAGTACATAATTAAATAGTAATATACTAGCCTGAAAAAAGTATATAAATTTTAGAGTTAGATGTTACTGATAAAAACTCATTGATGTAACCAGTTTTTTTCTATTTAACAATTATCTATTGTTCGATATTTCTATCTTTCAGATTTTCTAGACATCAACAGCAGTAATTCTATGGAATACAATGTCTAAAAATTATTTCCAGATTTATAAATTCCTAACTTTTTTCAGTAAGAGTTAAAATTCTGATATAAAGCTACCTTTTTTTACACAATTGGTCTTATCATTATATAAACAATAATAATTTCCATTCATGTCTTTATCAATATGTTAGAGCTCTATCTTATTGCAAATACTTTTTGGTAACATTGATGGTTTTTTTGTGTTTTATTTTGTTAGTTTTCATTTCCTTATTTCAGACAAAAATCTTTTTTAAATTCACTAATGATATTTATTTTCAAAGTGCCCAAAATATCTAAAACATTTATCATATGATCAATGTCATAATAATTAACCCATGCATTGCCTACCATGTACAATGTAGTTTAGACGGATAGTAAAGAAGACAAGTGGGTAAAAAAAAATAAACATCGTTTGTTGTCCAATGAGAGCACTTTTGTTTGTAGTGTACTTGAAAATATCAGCGTTAAACTTATTCTTAAAAATTTTCATATATTTTGTTTGCAAACTTACTAAAAAGATTCCTCCATTCCAACCACAACACAGGAATAATCTTTGTAATACTCTTGGATTCCTATAATAAATCAAGATAACAATTATATTTACTTTTACAGGTTAGAAAAATATCAGAAATCATTACAGGAATATAATAACTTTGTTTTCAATACTTAATGAATGTTTTGAATGTCAAACTATCATGCATCCTCCTGCATATATTTACATCTGTCACAGAAAACAGACCAAGGCTACCAATGAATCCTAAGAGCAGCAAGAAAATCCCGAACCCAAGGCATGCTTCAGCTGGCCTTTAAACATTAATGCCTACAAATTCTGGAAAATGACTAGAGGTTCCTTTTCCCTCCAGTTTGGGGACTATTATCAGACCATCATAAAATATATGAGAAAAACAATACCAGTATCATGCCAACTTCTGGTTTAAGAAATAATGTGTTTATTTCCAATGCACAGATCCTTTGAGTGAATCAATGTTAATTCCAAAAAATCAATCTTTGAATGACTTGATATCAGTATGGTAACTATATCTCTTGTGAATAAGTCTGTTTATTGGTTTGGTTAGCTTTTAGGGTGAATGACAACATTTTAGTGCTTTGTTTAAACTATTACCCTAAAAGATTGGATGTGAAAAACTAAAACGTATAAGATATCTGCAGATTGATTTATATTTAGGAATGGTGTCCTTGGAAAGATGATAGAATTTAGAAACAGTTTTGACAAGTTTATGATATCTTGGTGTAATAATTTTTCAGTAATACATGTAATACAGAGATTTCTTTTGTTTAAATCAAATACTTTATTTCATTCTGAATCATACAAGGGGAATTTGAATAACTTGAGATATATAAAGTAATAAACACCATATATTTGTGCAAAGGAAACCTCACCTTCTAAAAACATTAATTTATGTGAAAAATCACATCTTTTATAATTGTAAATCTTATAATAAAATGAGTTTTAGATAAATATGCCTTAAGTAATAAACATAAAGAAGGATGGCTGTGCCACAAACACCATTATCTTGCATATTATAAGAGCATACATCTTAAGCCCAGGGAGACAATCTACTGAACTCACACGGCATATAGGACAAACTCTGTAAAACTGTAATAGAGAATATATATATGTTGAAGGAGAATGTATCAAAGAGACAACAAGACAACTCTACCAATGATCAGAAAACAGCACAAGGCCACCAATGGGTCTTATATACATTTACAATGCATCTTAGCAAAATTCAGTTATGTATATGAAGTATATATAATCAACATATAAATGAACTTTTAAAAAGTATCGGATTGTTGAGAAATAATACATGTTTGTGAGCGCTCAACCTAATACTGAACCTGGGAAAGTACATTGTTACAGCACAACATAAGAACAAACTGTAAAAATCATTTGGAAATCCGTACTTCTGCTGTTTTTGACTTGAGGATTTGTCTTTCCTTTTTTCTGCCCTCCTCCTTGCTAGTGTTGTCATAGGCTCTGTTGATCTATCACTTTCTTCTTCCTCATCCTGATTATCGAGTTTAAATATTTTTACAGTACCTAAAATGCTGTCTCTAAAGCCATGAATGATTCCATAAAGAATATCTTTCAAAAGGTCTGTCATCGTCTTTAGGATTATTTACATTTTCTGCAATCATATTAATCAATATTTATGAAATTGGTAAGATTTTTCATATTTTTTAATGAAATGTAGATGTGTTCAGTACCTGTGTGAAGAACCAATTCAAAATAGAAGAGATTCTTTTATCATGTTTATCTTTGTTCAACTTTAAGACTATTTCTGATTATCTGTGTTGATGAATTGAATATCGACAATAGCATGCAATCATACAACTCTGGAAAATAAAACATAAAATAAAGCTGGTGTTTTCCTCTTTATACTGTTATATTGAGCAGACACAATCTATTCATCTTGTATGTGTCTTGCTTATTCCACCCCTTCAAGTCCCCTTTTCAGCAAATACAGATCTAGATAAAAGACAATGTCATTTATTGCAAAAATATTAGGAAAAAAAACTCATAATTGTATAATTATATTTAAATGACAGTGGATTCCATATGAAAATAAACCGCTGCACCAAGAGCATATATATGATACACCCTTATACTGAAATTGTTGCAAGAACAAAATGTAATATTCAGAAGGCATTCAATCAATGATGAAAAAAAAAATATATGATATGTGTTCTGTGACGTCTGTGATATTTTAAAGGTATTCTGTGGAGAGTTAATTATTCGAAAAAACTTACACACATAACATTCAATAGTATTTGTTTTCTTAATGAAGAATTCATTTAGAAAACAATTCTAAACAAGAGCCAAACTTTGCACTAGTACTAGTACTGTACTTTATGTTCATAAATTTAACTAATATAGGGTGTCACCGTATATTTGTCCTACCACTCAGGGCTCGACAATAACGCTTGTCCGATTGTCCGGTACCAGAGGAAAAAAAGGTCGGACAAGTGAAAGTTATATCAAGCTTGTCCGACGGGACAAGTAAAAATATTCTGCAGAAAAATTTAATCCATCTTTGATGAACAAAGTAAATATAAACAAAAAACAAGGAAAGAAGAAAAAAACAAGTATTTAAATAATTTGACATGTTTACTTGCAATCGATAATTTAAAACTGGTTCTTTGTCAGGTACTTTTTAAAAGGTAAAAAGCATACTATTCTCGGAAACCAGTTTTACTGATCCGAATCAGCGATGGCTTTGTAGAAAAGGTAACTTTGGCAATTGCAAGACAGTTGGTCACCAGCTGGAAAGATTAGGCTCTAAGTTTAATAGACACTTTGGCACCGTAGGAGACATATTTAATAGACATGATTGATAGACAGTTTGGCAAGGACGGAGACATTTCGGGACCAAGACAAATCAGTACCTATTTTCCTACCTAATTATTCTGTTGCTTAAAAAATACCATACAGGTATTTTTTTTAACAAAAATATTTTTTAAATAAAAATGAAGAAATTATTTACCATAAAATTCACAAAATTATATTTGATCATATGTAGAAAAACCAAAAACAATTTTTGCAATACGGTGACCAATAGTTGTTAATTTCTGTGTCATTGTCTCATTGGCAATCATATTTTTCTACTTAAAAAAAACAGGATACAAATCTAATGAGTGTACATTGACAGGCCTATCAGACAGTGCCTCATGTGTAGAGTCTGATGAGACTTTGTCATTGCTGAAAACAAGAACCTAAGTCCTGTGACATGACTAGATTCAGTTCTTCTCGACTCATTATATTTTTGAAAAGTATTTCAAAAGATATAAATCAAATTCTGTTCTATTGTTTTAATTCATTTTGTTCCTTGAATCAACTTAAAATGCAAAAAAAGGTAATTATTAAGATTTTTTTTGGACAAGTTACAATTTCATTCAGACAAGTAAGTTTTGGTATGTACTTGTCCTACTGGACAAGTTGGGAAAAAAAGTTATTGTAGAGGCCTGCCACTAGAAACGTTGTTATCAACAATGTCATATCTTTCCTGATAGAACAAATATTCTATACCATGTATTCCGTTCAGAACATATACCATGTATACACATTCTTCATTCTTAACCACAAATCCTACTGCATTGGATTGAAAATTGCATTCAGGCTTCTAAATTCTTCTCTACAAGCCAACAGAATCCAACTAAAATTTTTAAAAATTGGGCTTCTGGTATGTCATGTATGTGGACTCAAAAGTTAAGCATGAAGGCTGTATACATGTATTAAAATATTTAATCCACTGGAATTAATATTAATTTATGAAGGAACTTATTTTGTGACTCACTGTATCACTCAGATCAAATATCTTCCCTTTTATTCTTTTTTTTTCTGTACA
Organism: Mytilus galloprovincialis; assembly: GCA_037788925.1. Lineage (NCBI taxonomy): Eukaryota > Metazoa > Mollusca > Bivalvia > Mytilida > Mytilidae > Mytilus > Mytilus galloprovincialis. The sequence goes on along the minus strand of CM075333.1, from coordinate 84,810,005 downwards.
AGTTTCTTATAATATACACATGTATAAGGACATTTCGTTCTGTTAACTTAAAAAAAGGCACAAAGTTGAAATAAATCAAAGCGCTGTAAGCGCTGAAGGCAGTTAACCAAAAACCAAGGCAACCGTAATTATGAAAACTGTGGCAAAGTTGCCTCAACATTAAACATTCATATGTAGTACATTTATGTTTATCTAATGATTTATTTATCAAGACAAATAATTTATATGTTATCAAGGTTTCAAAAGCAATGCATATAGCAATGTATATTTTTTATGGTGAGTCTGCAGTGGTACAAGTTCCCAATGATTGCAGTTGTTCTACTTGGTAGTTAACCTTGGTTTTATTTGAATGCTAGAAGTTCAAGTTGACTTAGTATGAACATGTAATAGTATGAATGGACTGGTTTCCCTGGAAAGAAAACTGAATTTGTGTTCTATAGTACAAAAGTTATGAGACACAAATCAGACAAATGTTCACTACAACAGGGATCAAAGGTGAGGTCTGACTGATTTGCCCATAGTAAATATAAATGATTTGTTATTTTGTCCCATACATATGAATGTATATATAATTTAGGGGTGGTGATCTCAACGGTTTTCAAGTTCTCAAACAGGTAGGGTAGGCAGAGGATTTAGGGGGGGCGCCCCCCTTTTTTTTGGAAAAAAAATTGGTTGCTTATATAGGGAATCACTGAAGCGTATCTGGAGCTGGCCCCCTCTTAGGTAAGTCAGTGGGCCCCCACTTATGAAAGTTTCTGGATCCCCCACTGGGGGTAGGGTGACCCTAGGGACTTCCCCTAAATTTCATTTTATTTGTTATATTGTCCCATACATAAAATTCATATATATGGTTTAAGGGTGGGGATCTCATTGGTTTCCAAATTCTCAAACAGGAGGGTTAGGGTGATCCGAGGGACTCCCCCTATATTTCATTTAATTAGTTATATTAGCCCATATATGAATGTATATTGTTTTGGTGTGAGGATCTCGACCGTTTCCAAGTTCTCAAACAGGAGGGTTGGGGTGACCACAGGGACTTCCCCTATATTTCATTTTTGATTTGTTATATTGTCCCATACATGAGTATATATGGTTTAGGGGTGAGGATCTTGACCATTTCCAAGTTCTCAAACAGGAGCCCTAGGATGTACAGTGACCCAAGGGACTCCCCTATCTTTCATTTGAATTATTATATTGTCCCGTACATGCATATATATGGTAAAGGGGTGGGGATCTCAACGGGTTTCAAATTCTCAAACAGGAAGGAGTGGGGTGACCCAAGGGACTCCCCCTATTTTTCATCTGATTTGTTATATTGTCCCATACATGAATATATATGGTTTAGGGGTGGGGATCTCGACCATTTCTAAATTCCAAAACAGGAGGGTAGGGGTGACCCCCAGCGACTCTTCCTATATTTTATTGATTTTTCATATTGTCACAAACATGAATATATATGGTTAAGGGGTGTGGATCTCGACCGTTTCCAAGTTCTCAAACAGGAGGGGGTGGGGTAACTCCAGGGACTCCCCCTATATTTCATTTTATTTATTATATTGTCCTATACTTGAATATATGCAGGGGCTGATTTAGGCGGAAAGGGGGGGGGGGGGGTGGGCGTGCACCCCCACCCCCCTTAAATTTGCAAAGCATGAGTTGTTCTCATTTATTCTAAAGAATATTCTTAATAAAGAATATTTTACCTCATATTTTTATTAGCCTCACTCTGCTCGGAGAAAATTTAAGTTTGCGCCCCTCCTAACCTAAAATCCTGGATCTGCCCCTCATATGGTTTAAGGGTGGGGAGCTCGACCGTTTCCAAGTTATTAAACAGGAGGGGGTAGAGTGGCCCAAAGGATGCCACCTATATATCTTATGATTTACTTACATTCAGGTATATATAATATAGTAAATAAAGAAAGAAACTTTCAGCTACTTTAATTGACCCTTCAAAATTGAGATAAAAAAATAACCCTTCGAAAATGCAGTAATATGTTTACACTTTAAAAGCATCTCACATGCATTATCATCATTTATCACTGATAAAGAAAATTTAGACTGTGACCATGAACATGTATATTCTTAGATATACACTATTCCCAGCTGTCACGTTGTATTGGATTTTTAAATTAAAATTTGTCAAAAAGAATTTTGAGTTTCTGTACAAAATATTTTTCTGCTTTTTCTTTCCTTTACATATATCTTTTGGTTTACAATTCTAGTGTTTATATTCATTTACCATGCATAGATGTATTTTTTCACCTGTTTGGATTAATTTTGTAATTGATCGCCAAACCCGGAATTACCCTTATCCGCTTCCGGAATCGGATCCGATATTGTAAAATTTTGTCTTCACGGCTGCCATTGTTATGTGTTTACAATGTTGTTTTTGTCAGTCAGATACGATTTTACTCGAATTTATACAATATTTGTCGGCGATTTTCTGTATAAAGCTAGCGGTTGAACAAAATGAACATCGCTGTCATGAATAATAATGATAAAATAAGTTTTTAGCTCGTTCAATTGGAGACTTTGGTGAACATGGTGAAAAGGTTTGCAAAGTTAATTCTTATTTTCTTTGAAGTGGAAGGTGACTACGTCGGGCGTAGCTAGAAACCAACTATCCTAGTCGAAATTCCGCTTGCAAAAGTGGAAGGTCGCGGACCTCCGACCACCGCTAATTTGCACACCTGCCTCCAAATTGAAAAGATACGAAAATTTCTTTTTCTAATTTGAAATTGCCGCCAACAGCATGTACAGTTGAACTTATTATATAATAGACTTCTGACGTAGTTGTACTACGTATTGATGACAAACAATATTCCTACGACTTTTGCCATTTGGGAAATCTAAACTACTTGTCTTAAGAGATTTTCGGCGATTAAATATTTCATACAATTGTTCTTTGACATCTTGGCCAAAAGCACAAGTCATAATGAACTACACAAGGATTCTTAATAAGCACTACTTCCTATGTGTAACTTCAAAACTTTTGGATAAATCGACGATCATTTAAGGTTTTTCTGGTCATATTTTTTGTAATCCAGAATAAAAAGTATTAAAAAAGTGTTCAATTAGTCATATATATAACATAGTAGCAAGCTAGATAATAACAATGGCAAGTATTTCAGCATTTATTGGGTAGAACACAAATCCAGGGTGCTCGCATAATGCAGCTTAACTGCATAATAAAATTGAGAATGGAAATGGGGATTCTACAAGTTACCAAATACAGATTGTTATAAATTCAAAACTAATGTAGGTTCAGGACAACCAGCTGCAAAATGGAAAAAAGTTCCCTAAATGAGTAAGAATCCCTCATATGAGCAAAACTTTTCTAGAGTTAAAACATCTATTTTATTGATTTTTTTGTTATTACACATTTTCTTATCATGCTTATGGCTTCATTTGAAAGAGTTCATACATGTGAAATGGCACATATCCATGAATATGTATATGTAGCAAACTTTCAAGAAGCTGAAAAGCCCTCAGCTGATTAACTAGAATGTTACAAGCCTATGAAAACTTAGAAAAAAAGTATCAAACTAACTACATGTATGTTGTAACATGTATATATTAAAGAATTCAAAGGATATAAAAAAGTTCTTGGGAAAACTTGTTACATTAAACCATTTATTAAATTTAAAGTAAAAAAAAAAACAGTTAAGGGATAGGGTAGTTCCAGGATATAAGGTTTTTAGATGAATCTGTCATGTGATTTCCATCACCATGTGACAAAAATGTACACTATGCATCGTCACTTTCAACACATGTTGAGCAAACGGGTGAAAAAGTTTGATTTTATACTGCACAAACTATTTGGGAAATTAAAACCTAACAAGATGGTCACCGGCCTCCCTCAGTCATACGGCAATCAAAATTACATACTTACTGAACATACATTATTTCTATACTACCCTACAAAAGGACGATTATGAAAGTGATGGGAACTTTAAATAGAGCATGGATACATGTGAGCGAAATTGACGATGTTTTCATGTGAAAGACATGATTCCTAAAATGACGACTGACGTATTGTTACTCATTTTTTTGGTTGTCCATAGTCCAAATAATTATGACATCTTGCAAGGCTATTTTATTTGTTTCCCTACCACGTCCCAGATTTTTATTCTAAAAGCTTTTCCCTGATACAATTAGTTAGTAAAATAGTCCCAGGTAGGTTGTCCCCAGTCTGATAAAAGAGAACATTTTTTTTTATTCCAAATAACTTAATAAGGATCAAACGTGATCCAGAAGTCATGTGTCTAAGATGTAGTTCAATGTACAGTATGTGCAAAAACATTTTTCTCATTAGATCAAAAAGAAAGTTATTTTGGGCAATATAAAAAGATGTACATGTGCACTTTATACTTTCTTTTCGATGCCTTTGTGATGATAGTTTTGCGCATCTGATTTGCGCTGATCGCTAACGTATCTGAAAATGATGAAAACAACGAATACTTTATCTTTGTCTGTACCTTGTCATGAATGAATCGATCAGAAAAAATCAATTTTCAAATGTCTTTCAATTGTGGAGTACAGGAATTTATTAAATTAAAAAAATAATATTTATTTGCATGGTTGTAAGCTTTCTTACCGTTGCATTGTGGGAAAAAGAAATTATCGGCCTCTTTTCCGAAACTCTCAACAAGCATGGTACTGAATCCACGTTTTTTCTTAAAATCTTAATTTAAGTCAGACAAAAAGATAATAGTAATAAGCAGTTAGTTAATAAATTCAATTGCATATATCAGAATTAGAAAATTAATTTATATCTTAAGTTGAACTGCTTTTAAATGTATTTTACCGGATTGTCTGTCGAAAAGGGGGAGGGTGATATGGAGGAAGCGTGACCACACACATACTAAATATACAACGCTTAATCAAAAACGGATTTTTGACAACATGATATATCAAGTTCAAACAGAGAATTATTTGGTTCAAACCATGATCTATCCTTCTAAAAGAGTTGTAGATTACGTTATAATTACACGTGCTCTTAATAGTAAATTTGGATTTATATAGTCTGTTGTTGTCACTCAATGGTCTTTACTATATGTTTAAATCATAAAAAAGTAATTGTTAACAATAGATGCATTCATGTATGCATTGACCTTATCAATGAGACCTCTAAATTTACAGTACCTCAGCATCTGCTCTCTGCACTTGAGTGCGAGGAACAAACTAGATATTTGATAGCAGTCTGTATTGTTAGCCACTACTAGTCCAATGCCCAAGACAAGGAAATTTTATTCAGACTGAAGTTTTGACCTGAACTTTGTTTAGATGCATAACCTGAAGGAAAATGTTGAAAAATTGGTCATCGGACAAGTATTCGAAAAAATAATTGGAGCAAATTGAGATGGTATTGATTTGATTCAGAAAGAATATTTATTGTCTTTCTAACTGCCTGTAGACCCTGTAAAATTTTTATTTGGTTTTATGCTGATGACTGTCCTAGGAGCTGAAACACATGATCTTGTTAAAATTTCTAATGTGGTGTTAATTTTGGTTCAATTGTATGGTTTAGGGTTAACTTGCGATTTTTTCACTGCATTATTGACCCATTGGTGCTTCTTTGACAATTTCCATGTTTTTGTTCTTTATTCTATTGTTTTCAGTCTACATTTATTATTTAAAAAAGTTTATTAAAATGTATAGAGGCTTACAAAACGTAAGGCATTTTTGATTGTCCATTCCTTCAGAACATCAGGGGTAGTAAAATAACATTTGTAAATTATTTTGGAAAAGCCTATAATTATTAATCCTTGAAAATAAGATTTGAATTTGATTCATTTACTAATGCAAGTAATTATAGCAAGTTGCAACTTCAAGTATATGAAAATAATGTATACAATTCATGTACCTCCTCTGCTGTATAAAGATATATGTCTAGGTCATTTGGATACAATACTTGTACATTTGGCCATAAAAAAGAACAGGTTTGTTTGCCCAAACGCTACCTACCCAGAAAAAAGCTGCCTACTCAAATTCTTTTATATTTGAAGAAGTTTTTTTTTTAATCAGACATGAAGACTAATAAACACCTGATACTTCAATTTCTCTTTCTAAAAAAAAAAAGAAAATGCCTACCCACTGTCTCAACCTTTGGGTAGGGTTTGGGCAAACCAAAGTTTTTTTAATTGTGGCCTTTTGCTCTGTTAATATTTTCTTTTAAACACACTACAATGAACTTTAATTATATTGGTTTATTATTCCAGTGAAATTTTTGGCAAAATGATACATTTGTAGCTGATAACATCTCGTGTATTTTAGGGAGCTAAAAAACCAGACCCTAAAGGAGGGTCCAAAGGGGGCTCAAAACAGCCAGTTAAAAAGAAGGAAGGCGGAGGAAAGGCCAAGAAGAAGGTAAGAATAATGTGTTACCAAAGAGAAGAATAATAAAGTATTTCTTGTTGAGGGTAAAATGAATGGTCCTTAGTTAGTGATATGTTTCTGATATAGGTTAACCATATAACACATAGATGAGGATTTTCAATTCAACAGTACTTTCTAAAAAGTGAGGGGAAAGGGTGATAAAATTCTAGGAACACATTCACAATGGTTGCAAAAACAGCATATTTGAGTTTGCCTCCAGGAATATCGAATAATAGATGTAGTCAAAACTTATTGTAAATTCAAATAAAATACCATTAGGATTAGAACTACATAGAAACATGTACATTGCATCAACTACATTGTGTAGTTAGTAGTATGATTTACGTGTATCCTAGGAATTTATTTCCTTTCCTTTCAAGATTTTTAAATGGAAATTGGAGATGTATTGAAGAGAAAACTAATACTGAGTGTATAGCCTGTTGAAACATGTAGGCAAATTATATTATTGTCGAGCCTGCAACTTTTGTTGCAGAAAGCTCGACATAGGGATAGTGATCCGGCGGCGGCGGTGTTAGCTAACTTCTTAAAAGCTTTATATTTTAGAAGGTGGAAGACCTGGATGCTTCATACTTTGTATATAGATGCCTCATGTTACGAAGTTTCCGTCAGTCACATGTCCAATGTCCTTGACCTCATTTTCATGGTTCAGTGACCACTTGAAAAAAAAGTTCAGATTTTTTGTAATGTTGAATTCTCTCTTATTATAAGTAATAGGATAACTATATTTGATATGTTCGTACCTTGAAAGGTCCTCATGTCTGTCAGACAGTTTTCACTTGACCTCGACCTCATATCATGGATCAGTGAACAAGGTTAAGTTTTGGTGGTCAAGTCCATATCTCAGATACTACAAGCAATAGGGCTAGTATATTCGGTGTATGGAAGGACTGTAAGGTGTACATGTCCAACTGGCAGGTGTCATCTGACCTTGACCTCATTTTCATGGTTCAGTGGTTATAGTTAAATTTTTGTGTTTTGGTCTGTTGTTCTCATACTATATGCAATAGGTCTACTATATTTGTTGTATGGAATGATTGTAAGGTGTACCTATCTAGCGGGCAGATGTCATGTGACCTTGACCTCATTTTCATGGTTCAGTGGTCAAAGTTAAGTTTTTGAGTTTTGGTCTTTTTATCTAATACTATATACCATAGGTCATCTATATTTGATGTATGGAAATATTTTATGATCTTTATGTCAGTCGCGCAAGTTTTATTTGACCATGACCTCATTTTCACGGTTCATTGCACAGTGTTAAGTTTTTGTGTTTTGGTCTATTTTTCTTAAACTATAAGTAATAAGTCAACTATATATGTTGTATAGAAGCATTGTTAGCTGTACATGTCTGTCTGGCATGGTTCATCTGACCTTGACCTCATTTTCAAGGTTCATTGGTCTTTGTTTAGTTATCTTGGTTAATGTTAAGTTTATGTGACAGTTGTATTAAAGCTTAGCTTTATACTTAGGACTATCAACATAATATCAATGATTAGTATAGAAGGCGAGACATTTCAGCGTGTGCACTCTTGTTGGGTTAAAGGTTTTGTGAATATTTTTTGAATATTTAAAGATTATCTTTAAGTTAGATTTTATCTTTAAGAGTACAAATTTGGGTGGTGTCAACAGAATGTATTTTGTATCAATCACAAGTGTTCTCCCCTCAAATTTCATATAGTATTCTGATATATTAAGGGAAATAAGCATCACATCCAAAACACTAAGAAAATCATTTCAGATGCATGCAGCATCACATTCAAAACACCTAAAGAAAATCATCTCAGATGCATATAGCATCACATTCAAAAAGCCTATAGAAAATTATTTCAGATGCATATAGCATCACATTCAAAACATAGAAAATAATTTCAGATGCATATAGCAACACATTCAAAACGCCTATAGAAAATTATTTCAGATGCATATAGCATCACATTCAAAACAAAATAATTTCAGATGCATACAGCATCACATTCAAAACACCTAAAGAAAATCATCTCAGATGTGTATAGCATCACACTTAAAACGCCTATAGAAAATCATTTCAGATGGGTATAACGTAACATTCAAAATGCCTATAGAAAATCTGTTTATCACTCTAGATGCATATAGCATCACATTCAAAACACCTAAAGAAAATCATTTCAGAAATCATACATGTAGCATCACATCCAAAACACTTAGAAAACAATTTCAGTTTAAGCACTTAAAATTACACAGTAAATTTGGGAAAAAACTACCTATTGGATGTATTCCACAGATTTAAATTGTGCATACATTGCAGTCTTCACGATGAACTTTTAAATCTACAGGCCCGGAGCTCAATTTAAAGTTAGATTGTGTTGGCCTGTAGAATACTAGATGTGATTTTTACAGACTCGAGAGCAATTTTACAAGCCTGTGCTGCCATTCAGCTTGAAGACTGACATTGTACATTCACTAGCGACTAACTTTTACTTTAATTGTACATAGCAGTTAATATTCAAAAGTGATCAGTAAATTGATCTTTGTTAAGGTAGCACAATACAAAGATTTTGTTACTCCCAATCAGACATCTTTAAACTGATGTACTTCATTTCATCCTTCTTTATATTTTATAAATGAGGTACCAAAAGAAAGAAGAAAGATTAATCTTTCAAATTGTGATAATTTCATTATGACATGATTATTACATAATTAATTACTATGTAATTAGTTGCTATATTGTGATGTCCACACTTGAATGAATTTAGCTTCTTTGTTTTTCATAGCATCCCAAAATATTTTATATATTCTTGTACAACACAGCTTGACCTCCAAAACTGTGTCTCAGATTTCCAAAAACATCAATAGAACAAATTTTATACCCAATTGAATTTAGTGGTCTCTTATGAATTGATGTTGCAAACTTCATTGAAGATTTATGAGAGAATGAAATACAATAGGAAAAATCTGAGACACAGTTTTGGAGGTCAAACTGTGTTGTGCACGAATCTATAAAATATTTTGGGATGCTATGAATAACAAAGAAGCTAAATTCATTCAAGTATAGACATTACAATATGGCAACTAATTACATAACAATTTATGATGTAATAATTATGTCATAATGAAACTATCACAATTTGAAAGATTGGTCCTTCTTCTTTCTTTTGGTACCTCATTTATAAAATTTAAAGAAAGATGAGTGGAATTACACCAGTTTAAAGATGTCTGATTGGGGATGAAAAATCTTTGTATTGTGCTACCTTAAATGATATTTTAAAGTTCACTATATACTATTTAAGATTCAACTTGAGTTCTTTTTTGTGGATGTCTTTTTATATATTTCTGTCTTTAGCAGAATCTAAAGTTGGTTTTCATTGTACTTTGTAGAAGTGGTCCAAAGGAAAGGTCAGGGACAAGTTGAACAATTTGGTTTTATTTGACAAGGTTACTCTTGAAAAATTTAGGAAAGAAGTACCTAGCTACAAACTGATCACACCATCAGTAGTGTCAGAAAGACTGAAAATTAGAGGTTCCCTAGCCAAGAAAGGATTGTTAGATTTACACAAGGAAGGTAAGATTAATCAATAGAGAAAAATTAATAAAATGCCTGAAAAAAATACAGATCCAGTATGAATTTAACGGATGTTTTTTTACTGTTCTTGAGGTATGCCCCATTAACACATGGTAAAGTTACTGAATTTGTTTCCCTCAACCATGCCAGATGTTATGAAACTTATGCACAATACTTGTTACCACAAAACTCGGATCAAGTTCAAATTTGGGTAGTCACTTTTACTGTTCTTAGTTATGTCCCTTTATAACTTTATTTGTTATGCAAGCAAGAGCATCATCTGTGTCCAATGGACATGTTCCCCCTTTTATTGTTTTGAATAATTCAGATTTTAGTAAGCTAAAAATTTTGTAAAAGATATAGATCAACCTTTGTGACTTAATTTAGAAATAAATGAAAAAAATTGTAAGCTTTGTATTAAAAACTGTTTTATACCCATGGTCTTTAGCTGTTTAGAATGCAGTGTGTTTGCATCAAATGCGGGAGGCAATTTGTACAAATTTATCCATCCAATCGTCTTTAGTTGGCAGTAATTTTCTGATACATTTTTAAAAAGGAGATGGGGGAACAAATATGCATATGAACTTGGACATTTTGGGACATGGATGTAAAGTACTGTACTAGTACAGAAAATGGTTAAACATTAACCTGTCTTTCAATGAAAACAGCAACATCATAAGGGACGACATCAAAAGTTCAATGTAGGATAAAAAAACTTAATTCACATAATTTTTTTCATTGACCCCCCTACCCCCTATTTTGAAAAAACAACTAATTTTTTATGGTATTTGCATGTTTCTTTTATAAAAAAAAAAGGCTTTGAAGTAAAATACCATACATGTCTCGAAAAGGAAACTTGCAAGGAAAGAAGTATGAATTTGAGTTTCTATTCAATTTCAGGAAAAATCCGCATGGTTTCCAAGCACCACTCGCAATGGATCTTTACCAGATCCACCACTGCAGAAGAGGCTGAGGAAGCTGCATCAGCAGCTGCAGAAGCTAAAGAAGCTGACAAAGCTGAGAAGGGTGGCAAAGGAAAGAAGAAGGCTGGCAAGGCAGACAAAGAAGAGAAAGCAGAAAAATAAAAACTTGATAGCTCCTAATTGTTTACTTTGTATAATAGCAGTGATCAGTGGTATTTTAGTGCCATATAACTGCAGTCTACATCTGCATCTTTTCTAAATACTAGTCTAAAGATTAATATTCCAATATGAAAGCAGCTTGCACTGTTAGGCACTAGTCAAGCATCTTACTAGTGGCTACACTGTCAAAGACCACTGTATCCAAGGCTAGGACAGAAAGAAATCATCTACTGTATCTTATTTCAATTTACTGTAAACCAACTTATTTTTGCTGATAGTTTATTTTGTGTTCAGCCCTTTCTAGTTCTCTTCACAGCAATTTGATAGGAACATTAATTGGTTTATATTCTGTTTTGTACCTAATATATTGGCCAATGGAAGTTCAGATGAAGAAATATTTATTTGGTAAACCTTAAAACGAGAGAAATGACTGGAAATTCTTTCCTGAAATTTAGTTGTAGGGATTAAGTAATTGTTGTATTGCAGTCAATTACCGCATTGGCTAATACAAAATAATAAATCAATAATGTTGTGTATACTTCAGTGAAACAGTAACCCAAAGAGACAAGTCACAAGCAAAGAGGGTCCTCATGCCCATCTAGTGAAGTTTTACACACTGACGTCATCCCTAAATCCAAGATAGTTTTACATATGGCTATAGATATCACTTCAAGTATAACTGTTGTGGAACTTAGTTGATCCCTAGCCAGGTCAAACCAAATACTTTAAAATTGGTAGATGCTGCTTCTCTTCTGACAGCACAATTGTGAGTGAGAGCTCAAATTGAAAAGCCCATATAGATTGGTTGGTCTGTTTCTGATACTGTACAATAGCAATTTTTTTTGGCGGGGATCGGCTGTTCAAACTTCCGTTACGGACGGCCCAATAAGGCAGAACACCGAAAAATTTATATTTCCGAAATACTTTTGAACAAAATCATTATTGGTAGAGAAAATTGGTAATTGTCTTCATATAATATGTAGGACAATACCAAGCCTTCTGAAGATGAATACCGTAAAAAAAAAAATTATACGACGGTGCATAGGTAAACTTTACATTGTATTTCGTGTATGAGAATATTTTAGGATTACATGTCAGTCTGGTATGTTTTATTTGACCGTGACTTCATTTTTAGCTTACCTGGTCCATAGGGCCAAGTGAGCTTTTCTCATCACTTGGCGTCCGTCGTTCAAAAACTTTTACAAAAATCTTCCCTGAAACTACTTGGTCAAATTGAACCAAACTTGGCCATAGTCATCATTAGAGTATCTAGTTTAAAAAATGTGTCCGGTGACCTGGCCAACCAACCAAGATGGCTGCCATGGCTAAAAATAGAGCAAGGGGGAAATGTAGATTTTGGCTTATATCTCTGAAACCAAATCATTTAGAGCAAATCTTAGCATATAGTACGGCGGCTTTGTGAAAAATTGTGCACATCCTGCTACAAGCATGAAATTTGGCATAGACCTTCCTCAACTATTTCTCTTTCAATTCAGATAGGGAGGCATTTGAAAAAAATGTCTCACTTCCGGTAAAATCCAAAATGGCAGACATCATACTTAAATTTACCCAATATCGAAGGCTAGTATGTGAAAAGGTGTTATTAACATGCTACTATCATAATATTTGGTACAAACCTTTTTGTACTACTTTTGGATATATGATATAGATGCGATGTCTTCATAAACCCTACTTCCGGTAAAATCCAACATGGCGGATATACCACTAGAATAAGCTTATTTTTAGAGTGGGTAATTGAAATGGGGTCAGTCCGACGGTTCGATAGTCCGACATATCACACCGGATATGATATAAATAGGTTACACTACAGACCTGAAAATGGTCCCTTCATTAAACTAAATTTTTTAGGAAATCCATTGAAGAATTAAAAAGTTAATTTAATTTTAATATATCGACACATATACGGGCCCAGGTCATTTCATGTCCACTTTCAGGTCTTTGGTGTATCCCGATATGGACTACTTAGCCCCTAAGAAAGACCGTATACAATAAAGATCGACTTGTTTTTGAAGAGAAAGTCGCTTAAAGGGAAAATTCGCGATTTTTTACTTAAGGTTTAAATATGTTCATTATGACATAATATATATTCGCAAAGTTTTATCGCTATATGTGCAGTAATAAAGGAGAAATTCAATAATTAATGAAAAAATATTAACTACTTCCTGTAGGTCGTGACGTTTTCTCCTGGTTTTTGCATGCCGGGATTTAAAATACAATCATTAAAAGTCTTGGTTTTTAATCATATTTTAACGAAATCGTAAGCGCACCGATGACTTATGCTTTATCTAATAACCATCCGATAATAAGAAGATAAAACGCACAGACGCGTGCAATTGTACACATTCATGAGATAAATTTTCTATGTAAAACGTATATATTCGAATCATTTTTCTAGACAACACAAAAAGTTGTAAATTTATTTTTAAATAATGCATTTTCGGACTAATAAGGTGAACAAATTAACGTACAATAATCTGTAAAGACAATATGTTGGTGTACTCTTATTGACCTTTTACTATCTCTGTTATGACTAGATTTATACGATGCGTGTATTCGTCGGTTCTGTGGCAATACTCGTAAATGGCTTGTTGAAAGGTAAATTGTTATTTGCACTTCAGTATTTAACCACGCCTCTAGGGCACACACCTTGCCAGGTGTGACTGTCTATTCGGATCAGTGGATTATAAAACAAGGAAGCATTTAATACACACATTTAAAGTACATATGCAAGTTGGTGACGAATAAAAATAGATCGCCGTGGAATTATTTAATTATATTTGGTGCTATTATTCATTTGAATTCAAATAAGTTAATTTACTAAGAAATAAACAATTTTCGGTTAAAGACGGGAAACTTAATTCATGTGTCAGAATGAAATGATATACACCGCTTGTCCTTGATTTATGTCTCATAAAAAAGGGGACTTAGAAATTAGAAATAGCTTAATCAAAGCATTTTGATTGTCTATATTAGGCAAAAAAATGTACGAGTTAGACTTTTGAAAACCATGTATTAATAAATATCTGAAGATAACTCTACCGAAGCGGAATATAATATGTACGAATACTTTTGTTTTCAAATCTTTGCACATTTATGATTAATTATTGTTATCTATTGTTCATTTAATTACTTAGTTAGTACCTATAATATGTCTACTGCATTAAATCTCTGTGTGGAAGGAAGGGATTATTACATATATAGATTATATTATTTGGATGAGGATTTGATCTAGCCTATAAAAACACATTAATTAGTTAACATACATTCGAGACCAAAGGATATTAACTTTGATGATTCAATTAACTTTTACTTAAAAACAAAAGACAACGAATTTAATGTCATCTTTCTCTATTTTTGATTGTAATTATAAGTCTGTTTAACTGGCAAGAATACCCCTAAAGCGGACATGCAGTTTATTCTTTAAATTGCTGTCATTGAATATCAAGAAAGAAAATAAATCCCGAAATTGATTTGAAACTGTAATACTCAATAGTTTTCCTAGAAAATATTCACATCCCTTGGGGAATATAAGTGTACCTCCAGTTGCATATATATATATTACATGAATATCGGAACAATTGTGATGACGAATTTCTTCCTTTATTCGAGAACAATCTAACTGATATATAAATCTGTGATTTTACTATGTTCATAACTTCGATGAACCAAAGCAAGTTATCTATCGACCTGTATTTAATTCTCTTTTTCTTCATCTTTTGGTATACAAAAGTCTATCGAATTCGTTGATTGCATACCGTTGGCATACGTGGACTAGTCTATTTACAAAACTTTTACCCCAATGTACACAAAATGTATGTTCCTTTCTTATGTTCAATGTATACATGTATATATTTTAAATTGCGCTATAGTTCCGTAACTTTCTATCCAGACGTATAAACGAATCGTCGACAAGTGCGTACATTTTTTAAATCAATATTTCTGGTATGTTCCAATCTGTCCTTTACTATTGACAACGAGTATAGATTACATTTTTCCAAATTAACCCTTGGAAAAAATATGTAAATAGATTTCTATTTCTTCAAATCTTTTTTTTTTTTGTTGTTGGTATTATTTATATTTTTATAAATAATATTCTTTACACCAGAAATGTTATTCATAAACAAGCGTATGAGTTAAGTAATGACTAGTATATTATATCACTTTCGGACACGCAAGACAGAGATGTATATTATACACCTGATAGTTCAAAATGGAAAGTTATAAGTTCACGGCCGACACTCGGCTAACCGAGAGATAGGTCGGTTAATCTATATTGAGTATGCGGCTATATCGGCGGTTGGTCTGTTAATCGGGTTGGTTATACGTCTGTTAAGAGTAAAACGCACAATTTTAATATTAAAATCTATTTAATATACAGATTTTAGGTAAATTATAAGAATCAAATCAAAAAAAGAAAAGTGTCTGACAAAATGATATATATCATAGAACATTTTCCAACTGTAAAAACATTTCATAGTCTGCGCAGTTTTCAGTAAAACTAAAAGGCGTCGCGCAAGTATGTAGTATTTATGCTTATACGCATAGCAATTTTTGTAATGAAAGGCGAAAAAAAACAATTTTAGATATCATTTAAAGGACACAAAATCGTACTTTGGTTCTAAAATATAAATTGAAATTAGTAAATATTTCATAATTGTAATATAACGTGAGTAATACTACGTTTTAGTGAACATTATGGGAATAAAGTCTGTTAATGGGTTGGACAATTGAAATTGTGTCAGTTAAGAGTTATTTAGCCACGACAATAGTTGTGCTACCTTTATATTTTCCCTTTGAAAAAGTTAAGAATGAGATGCTCTTGAGTAAAAAAAATGACAATACGCTGTAACAGTATCCTTCTAGTAAGAACATTTTTATTTTGACTTCCTTTGCATTTTATTAAGGGGTGTGTCACTTCAATATATGGATATGGATTGCCTGCTGGAATATCTATTATTAACGTTTTCTTCAGCCTTAATTTTTGTGTCTGTTTAAAGCAGCACGTTCTCAAATCCGTCCGAAAGTGTCTTTCTAATACAACACAGGGTACATATAACGTGTTGTCGTTCTCATATGCACATGATATTTGTCACTGGACGTTAAACTCTAAATCGTCAACATCATCCGATTGGTTCTTTTCTTCTATTACTGAATCATCTGTTGTTTACAAATCAGTCTAAAGAAGTAAATGGAAAGGAGCGAATGCAGCTACATTTGGTTATCTTAAGTTTTAATTCATTTTATTCCGTTTAGTTCCTTTCTACATAAGTGCAGAGGAGAACTGCAGTTGTCCGCATGTAAACTTTTAGCATTTATTACCAATATGAGTACATAGCAATCCGTTACTGTTTCAACACCCAGGGGTGTTTCATGTCTTTATTCTCAAACAGTTATTATTTTTTTCTATCTTTTTTTTTATTAATGCATCACTTCCTACTGTCCTTATCTATTATTCTATATATTCGGTGTTTCCATCCAGATTCTCGTGTATACAATGAGGGTCCGGATTGGGGGTGTTGTTTATTTCTTTATTCTTTAAATTGTCTGTTACTTTTCTCTACATTTTATTGTATCTTACTCATTATTATTTCTTTATTCTTTATATATTCTAGCATCCCAATATATTTTACTTACTGATGTTTAGTTACATTACGACGTTTATATCTGATTTATATACTGGTTAATACCAATTTAGATACAAATTAGTGTCATTCATGACAACCTAAACAGAATCTACATGATATATGCGACCATTCTTGGATGAAATCAATATGTATAGATTATAACATGCCCTTTTCTATACTAGCCCTGGTATCATCCCGAGACTCCCATATCGGCCTCGAGGCTTTAGCCGAGGGCCGATATGGGTCGAGGGATGATACCAGGGCAAATATGGAAAAACATGTTATAATCTTTCAAAATTAAGCTATTTATCACATATTTAAGTGTTGCAGAAAAGAGGGAAAAAAAGTTCAATCATAACAATTTAATGAAACATAACAGGTAAATCTTAAAAATGTATCCGTATCCGTAACAAATATGTGATAAGATATAAATAACACATAGCTGAGAGGGTGATAGAGCAGATTGGGTCCCGAGAAAACATTGTCAACCGCGGCGAAGCCGAGGTTGACAATGTTTTTTCGAGGGATGCCGATCTGCTCTATCACCCTCTCAGCTATGTGATATTTGATTTATTATAATGAATGTCCTATCATCATTTTCTTTAACAGATGAGTTTTATTATAAAGTATTTTCTATGTAGTCACGTACTTGACAGCGTAACGGGTATCTGAAAAATCACCAGAAGTGAAGTAAATAGACAATAGTAGTGCATTGACTTGACATATAAACGATACAAGGATTAGGCCCGAAACGGGAAAAAACCTCTGCTATCAAGAAAAAAATTATTTTCAATTGTTGTTATTTTGTTATTCAATTTGTTATTTATTTTATTTAAATTTTGGGTAAATACCCCTTTTAAAAGGCCTCATGTCTGGCTGAGAAATATACATCACAATGAACATGATGAAATGTACATCACCAGTTGAAACCCATCGATGGTGAACGAATGCGTTTAATATCAACAATAAGCATAACACACAATGATTTATAGGTTTTAAAGTAAAAATATTAACAAGTGAAATACGTGTTTCCAACAATTGTAAAAGAAATAAGTTTGAGTCGTTCCACGCTTCGTTGTATAGTAAATTAAAACTTTAAGCATTGTCTATAAAATAACTTGATGTAGATTCAAATCATTGTCGTTTAAACTGCCGATTTTTGATTGGTCTAGCCGAGAGGGTGACATTCCAAAAAATTGTCACCCGCTCAGCCATGTGATAGAGTAAATTAACACCTTCGTATTAGGCAATCAAAATATGGCATTTTAACATGATGTATAATAATACTTTAATATTACACTTTTTTATATCAGTTTTCAATATTCATGGCATAAATTCATTGTTCATGTCAGTGTTTCCGTATATATTATGTTTCATTGCTCATGTGTTGTTTCCGTATATTTTAGCCACTCGTCTTGAGCCTACCCATTAGATCCGATAACACCCCATACAGCAATAAAATTATACTTTTATTGCCATTCATAACTCTTAACAGACCAATTAACAGACCGGGTTTTATACATCCGACCCATTAACAGACCAGGTTTTAAATAAAGATTGATTTATGTCACCAAAATACAGATTTTTGTGTAGATTTTTCACACAATGATATCAATTTGGTTGACAAACATAATGCCTGTCTTTGTTCGATGTTCAAAATATCGCATGCAAGTAAATTCAACCAACGTGTCTTTTTGTGTACATTTTGTGTGTGTAAAATGTGTATAAATTTATTGATGAGTAACACGCCTTTTCATTTTATAGATCGTACATCGAAGCTAGAAAAATAATAATTACACCACTATTCAGTACATTGAATTGTTTTGTTAGACATGAATAATTTTTATGATAAACATATATTTAAAAAGTTATACAATGAAACATGCAGAATTTCCAATGATTTCCTCGATAACACCTGATTAACAGACTTTAGCCAACCCGATTAACAGACCCACCGCCGATATAGCCACATACTCAATATAGATTAACCGACCAATCTCTCGGTTAGCCGAGTGTCGGCCGTGAAGTTATCGGCCGTGTACACTGACCAATACCTACAGAAGTGAAACGATGCATGAACTTGCAAGCCCGACAGGAAATCGCTTGAATACCTGGTCGTGTCACCTCACACCCCTCACAATACCTTTGGGAGTAATACCTTTAGCCATGCTAGTGATCAGATGATGGAAGATCCGAATTTATTTGAATAAAGTTTATTACTTTAAAGAATTATGAACGAATTAGATTTTCGAAAACAATTTTCACGGAACACTTATTTATGATTTGAACTTTGACTTTTTAGCTCACCTGCCCCGAAGGGACAAGTGAGCTTATGCCATCACTTGGCGTCCGTCGTCGTCCGTCGTCTGTCGTCTGTCGTCCGTCGTCTGTCGTCGTAAACTATTTCAAGAATCTTCTCCTCTGAAACTACTGGGCCAAATACTTTCAAACTTTAACTGAATGTTCCTTAGGGTATCTAATTTATAAATTGTATCCGAAGTTTTGATCTATCAACAAACATGGTCGCCATTGCTAAAAATAGAACATAGGGGTCAAATGCAGTTTTTGGCTTATAACTCAAAAACCAAAGCATTTAGAGCAAATCTGACATGGGGTAATATTGTTTATCAGGTCAAGATCTATCTGCCCTGAAATTTTCAGATGAATCAGACAACCCGTTGTTGGGTTGCTGCCCCTGAATTGGTAATTTTAAGGAAATTTTGCTGTTTTTGGTTATTATCTTGAATATTATTATAGATACAGATAAACTGTAAACAGCAATAATGTTCAGCAAAGTAAGATTTACAAATAAGTCAACATGACGGAAATGGTCAGTTGACCCCTTTAGGAGTTATTGCCCTTTATAGTCAATTTTTAACCATTTTTCGTAAATCTTAGTAATCTTTTACAAAAATCTTCTCCTCTGAAACTACTGGGCCAAATACTTCCAAACTTTAATTGAATGTTCCTTAGGGTATCTAGTTTGTAAATTGTATCCGAAGTTGTGATCTATCAACAAACATGGTCGCCATTGCTAAAAATAGAACATAGGGGTCAAATGCAGTTTTTGGCTTATAACTCAAAAACCAAAGCATTTAGAGCAAATCTGACATGGGATAATATTGTTTATCAGGTCAAGATCTATCTGCCCTGAAATTTTCAGATGAATCAGACAACCTGTTGTTGGGTTACTGCCCCTGAATTGGTAATTTTAAAGAAATTTTGCTGTTTTTGGTTATTATCTTGAATATTATTATAGATACAGATAAACTGTAAACAGCAATAATGTTCAGCAAAGTAAGATTTACAAATAAGTCAACATGACGGAAATGGTCAGTTGACCCCTTTAGGAGTTATTGCCCTTTATAGTCAATTTTTAACCATTTTTCGTAAATCTTAGTAATCTTTTACAAAAATCTTCTCCTCTGAAACTACTGGGCCAAATACTTCCAAACTTTAATTGAATGTTCCTTAGGGTATCTAGTTTGTAAATTGTATCCGAAGTTATGATCTATCAACAAACATGGTCGCCATTGCTAAAAATAGAACATAGGGGTCAAATGCAGTTTTTGGCTAATAACTCAAAAACCAAAGCATTTAGAGCAAATCTGACATGGGGTAATAATGTTTATCAGGTCAAGATCTATCTGCCTTGAAATTTTCAGATGAATCAGACAACCTGTTGTTGGGTTGCTGCCCCTGAATTGGTAATTTTAAGGAAATTTTGCTGTTTTTGGTTGTTATCTTGAATATTATTATAGATAGAGATAAACTGTAAACAGGAATAATGTTCAGCAAAGTAAGATTTACAAATAAGTTAACATGACGGAAATGGTCAGTTGACCCCTTTAGGAGTTATTGCCCTTTATAGTCAATTTTTAACCATTTTTCGTAAATCTTAGTAATCTTTTACAAAAATCTTCTCCTCTGAAACTACTGGGCCAAATACTTCCAAACTTTAACTGAATGTGACTTAGGGTATCTAGTTATGATCTATCAACAAACATGGTCGCCATTGCTAAAAATAGAACATAGGGGTCAAATGCAGTTTTTGGCTTATAACTCAAAAACCAAAGCATTTAGAGCAAATCTGACGTGGGTAATATTGTTTATCAGGTCAAGATCTATCTGCCCTGAAATTTTCAGATGAATCAGACAACCTGTTGTTGGGTTGCTGCCCCTGAATTGATAATTTTAAGGAAATTTTGCTGTTTTTGTTTATTATCTTGAATATAATTATAGATAGAAATAAACTGTAAACAGCAATAATGTTCAGCAAAGTAAGATCTTCAATTAAGTCAATTTGACCAAAATTGTCAATTGACCCCTTAAGGAGTTATTGCCCTTTAAAGACTTTTTTCACAATTTGTTCATCATGTTGACTTACTTTAAAAAATCTTCTCCTTTGAAACTGCTGTATCAATTTCAGCCAAACTTAGGCTAAATGAGTTTCAGAGTATCTAGTATAAATTTTATATTTTATTTCCTTGTATGTCAAGAAACATAGCTCCTATGGCTAAAATAGAACATAGGAGAAAATGATTATTTTTTTTGGCTTTTGAAGAAAATAGGACGATCCAAAAAACATTTAAATAAATTGAAAAGCCAAAATAATCATTGATGAGAGATTTAACCAAAAGAATTAAGGTGAGCGATTCAGGCTCTTGAGAGCCTCTTGTTAACTAATTCCAATATTAACAGTTTAAAAATAACATACTGTGGTTATTTAAAAAAAAATAAGAACATTTTCCGTATCAAGCTAGTTTATATTATAATAGTCAGATAAAACAACCGTACGATTGACGAGATATCGACACGCAATTACGACTACATCGGTTACTGTAGTTTTGGTCCTTTGTGGTTTATAGACATATCGTGATTTTTAATCGGAGAAGATGACAAAATGGCGGAATGCAGAGAATCGATACTCAAAATTTAAAATCGATGGTGATCTCTTATCTAGCGGAATAAAACTTTAATATCTATTAATTTGAGCATTTTTATACAGAATGGACATAATATCAATTTTTGATTTTTTTGCGAAGTTTCCCTTTAATTACACCACATTCGCCAATTAGTTGAAGCGTTAAATAAAGAAAGATGCTTATTAAACACAGGCTACATTTTATATTTTAAAAACCTTTACAGCTAGGTATATTCGACGTTCCGAATCCTCTAGTCCTATTATATAAACCTTTGTAGGTATATATCGTCTTCATTCGACGTTTTTAATCGGATCTTTTTTACTATCAATTCTGAACCACGAGACTTTTGATTGTTAAAAAAAAATTCCGATAAAAAAAAACGTCGTATAAAGACGATATGAACCTACGAAGGCTTATATTATAGGACTAAGAATTGTCAGGCGTTAGCCCTATGTGCAATTGTGCAATTTTTGTCGAGCCTGCAACTTTTGTTGCAGAAAGCTCAACATAGGGATAGTGATCCGGCGGCGGCGGCGTTAGCTAACTTCTTAAAAGCTTTATATTTTAGAAGGTGGAAGACCTGGATGCTTCATACTTTGTATATAGATGCCTCATGTTACGAAGTTTCCGTCAGTCACATGTCCAATGTCCTTGACCTCATTTTCATGGTTCAGTGACCACTTGAAAAAAAAGTTCAAATTTTTTGTAATGTTGAATTTTCTCTTATTATAAGTAATAGGATAACTATATTTGATATGTGCGTACCTTGCAAGGTCCTAATGTCTGTCAGACAGTTTTCACTTGACCTCGACCTCACTTCATGGATCAGTGAACAAGGTTAAGTTTTGGTGGTCAAGTCCATATCTCAGATACTATAAGCAATAGGGCTAGTATATTCGGTGTATGGAAGGACTGTAAGGTGTACATGTCCAACTGGCAGGTGTCATCTGACCTTGACCTCATTTTCATGGTTCAGTGGTTATAGTTAAGTTTTTGTGTTTTGGTCTGTTGTTCTCATACTATATGCAATAGGTCTACTATATTTGTTGTATGGAATGATTGTAAGGTGTACATGTCTAGCGGGCAGATGTCATGTGACCTTGACCTCATTTTCATGGTTCAGTGGTCAAAGTTAAGTTTTTGAGTTTTGGTCTTTTTATCTAATACTATATGCCATAGGTCAACTATATTTGGTGTATGGAAATATTTAATGATCTTTATGTCAGTCGCGCAGGTTTTATTTGACCGTGACCTCATTTTCATGGTTCATTGCACAGTGTTAAGTTTTTGTGTTTTGGTCTATTTTTCTTAAACTATAAGTAATAGGTCAACTATATATGTTGTATAGAAGCATTGTTAGCTGTACATGTCTGCCTGGCATGGTTCATCTGACCTTGACCTCATTTTCAAGGTTCATTGGTCTTTGTTTAGTTATCTTGGTTAATGTTAAGTTTATGGTACAGTTGTTATAAAGCTTAGCTTTTTACTTAGGACTATCAACATAATATCAATGATTAGTATAAAAGGCGAGACATTTCAGCGTGTGCACTCTTGTTAAACTATGATAAAAAATTAACTGATAAAGATTAATGGTTGGATTTTAACTTCATATACTTGCTTTAATACATCAAAAATGCGTCGGCAATGTTTTTTAAAGATATAACTTGTTTAAAAAAAAACGAATATTGATACTTAAATTATCATAAAAGCGATTACAATTGCAGACACGTGTGCCGCGGATTCCCCCTTTTTTATTTATTTTTGATCAGAAAATATTCTTTCATATTTCAACCTATTTTAAGCTATTCAAGAATTTCTCACTTTGCACGTGTGTAATAACGGTGATGCGCGTTACCACGTTGATGATGCAAGCACAGGAAGTGTCAAAATATGGCACTGCATTGGCCCCTATTCCTTATATAGAAATGTCAATTTTGTTTTGAAATTGACATCTTTGAGTAAATTGAAAGTTCCCATGAAAAGATGGTATATAAAGGACTCTGCTGCCCTTTACCATTACATCTCTAAAATGGCTGCTAGGGTCATTGCTGAAAATCGCGGAGGAAAAGTGTTAATATACAACGGTTTCAAATACCAGAAAAACCGACAGAGGATTCATGCTATATACTGGCGATGTTGGAGGCAAGAGTGCAGGGCCAATCTTCAAACAAATATATTCAACTTAGATGACCAAGCACCTAATATAACTATTTTGCAAGAAGGTCCCCATACACACGAAGAAGACGACACAGTTATAGGAGTCGATACAACATTACAGTCTTTGCGTAGTGCAATTCAACAAGACCCAAGCGTCCCAATAAAGCGGGTATACAACAACTTTGCGAGAAATGTGGCACAAGGAGGCGGGGATCGAGAACATATTCCTGAATTCCACAGAGTCCGTTCCGCAATGACACGAACTCGACTAGCTCACGTCCCCGCTGTGCCTCATGATATTTATGAAGTTTCCATTCACGGGCATTGGAAACGAACATGGTCGGAAGATAGATTTCTGTTGTACAAAAACAATGATTGGGGTGTTCTGATATATGCAACACATGAAAACTTATTGAATCTTTGACAATGTAAAGAGATATATTGCGACGGGACCTTCAGAACTTGTCCAAGGCCATATTTACAATATTTTACCATTCACGGCCGGTACCGTAATAGGGTGATGTGTTTTGTAAACTGTCTAATGACTGATCGCAATATTGGTGACTATAGACATATTTTAGAAACAATGAAAGTCAAAATTCGACAAATCACACGGCACAGATGGCGCCCAAGAAAAGTCATCTGTGATTTTGAGCTCGCATTGATAGCAGCAGTAGAAACTGAGCTTCCACGCGCTCAAATTAGTGGTTGCTATTTTCACTTCAATCAGAGTTTGTGGCGAAAAGTCCAGAACTTAGGTCTTGCGGCAAGTTACCGACGACGACCAGCAGTAAAAAGCCTAGTCCGTAAAGTTATGGCCATTGGATACCTACCAATTGCTGTTGTGCGCCAGAACTTTCGTTTGTTGAGAACATCCCGTAGAACTCAGAGACTCTGCAGGCGGTATAATGGACTAAGGGACTTTCTTGACTACTTCGAAAGGAACTATTTGAACGGGTTGTTCCCTCCCCAGATGTGGAATGTTTATGAAAGAGATATGAACAACAGAACAAACAACAGCGTTGAAAGTAAGTGTTATCTTTTTATTTCAAAAGTAAATCTGACGAGAAAAAGGTCTCAATTTAAACTTCACATTCAGAATATTTTTTACTTAAAACGATTTAGATTAAAATTTTCGCTTGGTATATAAATGCATTTCTACAGTTAAACTGATATGCAGGGGTTAGGGGGGCTTTAGTATAAGGTTTAAAATTTCGTAATTTTATTTAATACACAATTTTTCGTTTATTCTTTAATTATTAAACATTCTTTTTTCCGGCTACTGAAGGTGTAAATGATTTGATTTATTATGTATAAAATCACGTCAGTACAAGTATGTATAGCTGTAGCGTTTGCTTCTCCGTTCCATATTACGAATTTGGTTTTATGTTTTAAGAAAATCTTAAAAAATATGAACATAAGTGCCACCAATACGTCTATATAAACATAAGAATATGTGATATGATTGCAAACGGGACAACTCTATCTAAAACCTAATTAGGTAGTAAATTTAAGCAATTTAAGCCTTGACTCACACAGCAAAGTAAACTTTCAAGGGCTACAAAATGACAAGTGTAAAACAGTCATGTCAAACACAAAGAAGTATTTAATTATGTATCACATATTTTTACTTGATATTAATATCGTTTAATATTATTAATTATTATTAATATTGCAGGTTTCCACCGACTCTGGAATAACACTGTTTCGGTTAGACACCCTTCTTTGTGGACTTTCATAAGATGCTTAAAAGACCAACAAGCAACTTTGGAGAACTCCGTGGAGGCTGTCGATAGGGGCGATCCAGCGCCGAAAAGAAAAAGAAAATGGCGAAATCTAGAAGCACGGATGATGAGATTGAAAGAGGAATATAATAATGGAACGAGAAATTTAGACCAATACTGGAACGCAGTGTGCTATGGAGTGGTTCAGTGTTGACACTTTGTTGTATTTTCTTTAAACATTGTGTAAATTTAAAAGTGAACTTTTTGATAAAACTATTTAGTTATGAAAACTACTGAATTTTTGCTGAGAATTTGTGATATTTTTCAAAGATAAATAATTCCAAATTTGATTACTTAGTATAGTGTTTTGCATGAAAATATTTGATGAATGAAATGCATCACCAACAAATGCAAAAAAAAAAGCACAAACGGATTAGTAACACATTCTTCTTCTAATGCAAAAACAAGAATTAAATGACGTTACCCCATCCCCCCCCCCCCAAAAAAAAAATCAAAGAACAAAAGAAATGTTTGCGTTAACGCTATACCACTTACACCAGGAAACGGACTAATTGGTACTGTATGTTTTTATTGTGTAATTTTTATCAAATCATTTGATATAATTATAATTGTTAAATGTTTATTTGGCCTATATCAATTTGATGATTTTTGGTCGTTTTCAACTGATTTTTGGTCGTTTTCAACTGATTTTTATCGTGCTGTATACCACCGCTGTCTAAGGGAATCTTGGATCCAGAAAAATGTTTAACCCGGCTGTGGTTTTTGTTTGTTGCTGTATTTTCACACTTGTTTTTCTTTTATTGGTTTTCTCATCTGAATTGTTTTATACTGGTCATACTGGTAATTTAGGGGGCCTTTATAAAGCCCCCAATTGCTTTATAGTGTTATCCGATTCTCCATGTTGAAGATCATACAGTAACCTAGCTATAATTGCTTACTTTAACGACATGTGGTCTTGGATGGAGAGTTGTGTCGTTGGCAATCACAAACACATTGTCTTATTTTAATATGAATTAAGCGTAAACCTTGATAAGTAGTAAGCAATATTAATGAATAACAAGAGTAAGTAAGGAATCACAAGAATATACAAAGAAATTATTTTTTAGTCCGACAAAATGTGTAATATAACAGGGGCGTAGCTACCCGGAGGCACGACAGCACTTGCATCCACGTCGTTTTCACAACAACAAAAAAAAAAGAAAAAAGAAAGAGATGAGTTTGTCAATCGGAATCCGATAGCGTGACATGCATGTATTATCTAAGACTATTATGATTATGATATTTGTTTAACATTCGGAGACTGTTGGTGTCTTTTCCGTTTGGTTTCAAAATAAAAAAAATATTGGAGATTATGACAAAATCGGAAGGTAACTTGTATCTTTTACAAGATTTGAATTTGTAATACTCAGTCTAAGACATGTAGTTTTGGAGCACATTTAACAGTGTACAGTTCATCAGTTTGGAATGAGATGTACCAATCGGCATTAGATTTATCAGATTCCTTCGATGGTAAAAATATGCCGAGGCGATGTGGTCAACAGACTATCGGAGCCAACCACCCTGCAACGACGCCAAAACAGTATTGTAAAGTTTCATTATTTTTTGCGTTCATAGACCATATGATAAGGGAACTGTCTGGAGAGTGGAGTCGCGTCAAGTATTATCAGAAAATCACTTCTTTGCGCTGTATCTGCTTCATCGTGTTGTAGGAAATATCACAAACGAACAAATCTCGATATTGTCTGAGATATACGAAACTGACCTGGCATGTAATTTTGACGAATTCAATTGGGAGGTCGCTCGATGCCGAACACGTACACTGGTTTATTACATCTCGCGAGTGCTACCATGCCATGAAGGAGATCTTTCAGTCACGGTACTACGTATGTAATTGAAAACAAATGTACCATCAACAATGAACAACGACAGTTACTTAGCATTACTGCATATTCATCGGGATTTCAGTGTGAATATTGACAGAGTAATGGAAAAGTTTGTTTCTGCCCAGACCCGAAGAGCAGATTTTGGACAATTTTGAGTAAATTCTGTATCAAAAATATGTGTTGTTTATGTATTACTCTATTCAGAAAATTTATCAATAGTTTTACATTCATGAACTTTTATCTACATATAGCTCCTCTTTTAACAGTCCTATGACCGAAAACCGAAAAAAAAACATTTTTCTGCAAATAGGGTCCCAAAAATTTGGCGGTAGTTGCTTCCACATCGTTCCATTCTAGCTACGCCCCTGTATAACTTAGGTGTCGTATCATACAGGTACCACTGTATTGAATATTGCATACGCACCCATATCGTGTTGGCAGTAATAAATCACTTGGAGAGATGTCTTGAACATGTAAGAAACAACAATCATAAACATGAAATAGCAATTCATAAAAGAGAGGCGAAAGATACCAGAGGGACATTCAAACTCATAAGTCAAAAATAAACTGACAACGCCATGGCTACAAAAAAAAAAAAAAAACAGACAAATAGACAAACAATAGTACACAAAGCACAACATAGAAACACTGAAAACTGAAGACTTGAGAAACACGAACGCCGCCAAAAACTGGAGTGATCCTATGTGCTCCGGAAGGGTAAGCACCTGCATATACATCAATCAACTTGAACCAAATAGAATGATCATAATCAATACGTCTTGCACAGGTTTATACTGAATCAATATAGCTAAGCTAAATTTATTTGGATGGTACTATAATAATATTGATTAATAAACAATAAATTTCCCTCAAATGTAGGAGCTTTTATAAGCTCCCGCAGGAAGCTATTTTGGTAGAATTGTCGATTTGTGCCATTGTGCTTATAGTACTTCTTGATGATTTCTTCAATTAGAAGTAGAAATCTAACTTCCGGTTTTGTGTAAAGACACAGAAGGCTTAAGTTTGTTCGTTCGTCCTAAGGTCCGTCTTTTCGTCACTGGATCCGTTCACAGCTGTAGTTAACTGTCCGATATTTCGTTGAATCATTTTTCATGGAAGATATGGATACACATTTCCAAATAACAATTCTTTAAAATCTCCGAGTAGTGTGAACACGTGAAAAACAGTCATTTGAGACCGGAACTGATTATTGGAGGCCTCCATCTTTCATGATGAAAAACATGAGTGACCGGAAGTCACGTTCAGCTTACCTCCGATAGATGAGTAGGATCACTTTTCATTTGGTTTGAACTATTTTCAGCGGACTACTGTTTCTTTGGTTCGTCTCAACAGACGATTCAAATGAACCGAACTTACGGTTCGTGTTCCACTTCCGGTTCGACTGCGAAGTCGGTACGAGCCTCATAATGAAAGCAGCCTTTCAAATCAATTCCTGTCATGCGACTTTCATCACATATGCGCAGTACCCTCATTCCACATTCAAATATAGAAGCAGAAATAACACTGAACTGTCGGACTACCGAACTGTCGGACTATTGAACTGTCGGACCATTGAACCGTCGGACCATCGAGCTGTCGGATCATCGAACCGTCGGACTATTGAGCTGTCGGACTATCACTACGGCCCCGTTATAACATGTACGAGGTACTTTTGTACATGTTATAACTTGTATTTTGGCATTGTGCAAATTATAACCTGTACAACATTTTTGTACATGTTATAACCTGTACAAAATTGCAACTTGTACACGACATATATATATACAGTCAGGTAAATCATTAATGTCGATTAAGAAAACTAGATGTACATGTAATTCAGTTCCCTGAGGAACACCTGATATAACTTATTGTTTTCTAGTATAAATGTGTGTGTTCGATTAATAGAAAAGATTTTATCAAGCTTTTAGCTTGTTCTTATATGCCATTACATTTGTGTTATATAATATTCTATTGTGTAAAACGTGATCAAAAGTTGTTTTTTTCGAAATCTATGATGATAAGATCGATTTGTACTTTTTATCGTTATTTAATGATAGCTGGCGAATAAATGAAAATACATGGGATTCGCAAGATCTGTTTGTCCACGGTGTTTTAAGTCGTAAAGTATGTTTTTGATTCACGGTGTTGCGTCATGTTGCTTGCAAGTATCTGTTCTAGTAATTGCAGGAAATAAATGTTAATGAGATTGGTCTATAGTTCTCAGGATGATGCTCGTCTCCTTTTTAAAAAACAGGCGTTATGTTGCTTGATTCCAATCATACAGGAGGTTTTTTTTCTGTTTGTATTGATTTCGTAAAAAATAAAGTGAGCAGGTCTTAAATCACATTCGAATGGTTTTACACTAGTCATTTTTGGGGCCGTCTATAGCTTGCTGTTCGTTTTGAAGACCATACTTTGACCTATAATGGTTTACTTTAACAAATTATGACTTTGATAGAGATTTGTCTCATTGGCACTCATACCACATCTTCTTATATCTATGTCGTTACGTTTTCTGTTAGTACTATTCCAGTAATGGTATCTGGTCATGTTGCTGGCTTATGATTTATATTTTTTAATTAATTAGATGCCTTCTGTGATGATATTTTTGTAGTCCCACGTTGGATCTGTTGATGAACTGTATAAATGCTGATTTAAATTGTTCAAGTAGGATATTTGCTTTTTTAAGTGTCTTGTATCTTTAGCGTAAACCCTCACTCAAAAGTACCAGTGTTTTCATTGTTTTTGCCTTCAAGGAATGCAACGAGTTTGTTTGTTTCATTGAAACTGGTTTTCGGATTCTCAGTTTATTTCAATGTCAAATATCATGTATTCAATATATTTTAAGAAAACATTTCTCATTTTTTTCTATAAATTTGTCTTATTTTTTTTTAGGTGTTTACAATCTCCTGTTTTCTTTCTTTCTGTTATGCAGGTTAAAGTATTGTCGCTCTTCTTTACATGTCTCTCCTCACAAGACGGCCCTTGTTTCTATTTAATTTTTTTTTTTTTGGGGGGGGGGGGGTATCTTTTGATAGTCTTCATATAAAGAATGAAAAAAAAGAACAGCTAGAACATGTGGAAGGTTGACACTATTGGAATCAATTGTTGTTTAATGTAATTTCGTTTCTTTAGTTTAGGGTTCAATTTAGACCAATGGAAGAGATCTGCATCTTCTAAATCTAAACATTCAATTAAAGTTGATAGTTAATATCTAAAATTCAACTAGTTGAATTCTGTCATTTAACAACAACTACAATTATTTTTGAAATCTTAATAGTGTACGACTGAACTGCAGGCTAGGGCCATTTTCCATTTTTTGTGACAGTACTCTTAAGATTTTAAATTTTTTTCTTAAGAAAGTTAGGACTGAAAAATCTATTCAGTTTTAAATTTCCATTGATAAAGTTCCCAGTTACATCTCTCATCACAGGGATACAGGTACTAATAAAAATAACAATATGATTGATGTAAACTGTGTGAAGCTTGTTTCCAAATCCTACATTTTGAAATATTTGTAAAATTTCATGAATAAATAGGTTTAAACTACAAAATGCAACATTTGTAATTTTTTTGTAACTATTACAATGATTATGTTGGTACACAAAATTTAGTTTTAATGGACTACTTATCATATACTAAATGTCACATTTTAGTGGATAATTAGCTTATAAATTGAGGTGCTCCTGAATTGGAGGAAGATTCTCAAAACAGAGTTTTATAGAAAAAAAATGGAAAAGATCGTTTCTCTCCCCAATCTCATGTAGCCCCTCGGACTTCCTGTTTACTTTAAAAGTTGTTGACCTACAAATTAAAGTATTGCATGTTGATGTTTGAATCATCTACAGCAAACATCATTATGTTTAAATTTAACAAATACTATTTTTTAATAAGTGCACAATCTTTGAGAATGATTTAGATAACCAGTGAAGGATATCCCTGCTTATGCATAGTGTGGCATTCCAACAATGACGTCACATAAAATATAATGTAGGTTGGATATATTTAGCATATCTCGTCATACTGATTTTTCCGGATTGTAAAAAAAACGTAAATAGTGTAAAGGAGAGCTCATTATACGATAATTTCGAGAGAAACAGAAGGGAAATGTGTAAAAAAGTGTTTATAGTCAATTTATTCATTTGTGTCTCCCCATCTCATCATTCTCAGTAAGATTTGTTGGGGGATTTTCCACACTATAAAAACAAAATGAATGATGTGAGGGAATGTCACTCTGATCAACCCCATTGAGGATTGACGGCTTGAAGCCGTCTTCCCCAAAAACTACGACAATTTGGGGGGACTGTCGTTCTCGTTCTTTCGAGGCCTCCTGGTGAATAAACAAATGATGTCTATATGTTTATTTCTAGTCCAACCATAAGAGTAGTTTAATCAAAATACATAAATGTGAAATAAATAGTTTGATTCTTAAAATGAACTTGAATTAACAATTATCAAAATACTTTATTAATTAATTGAAACCGTTTATCACCGGATATTTATGGTAACTTTAACTTTAACCTGCAACAAAAAAACTTTGGAACACTCTTAACTTAAACATAAGAAAATGTGAATCTCTATCATTATTCAGAAAACAAATTAGTACCCAAAATAGTAAGGTCACAATGTATTAATTATTATATAGGACATCGTTTGGGTAAAATTCGTCATGCTCGCTTTAGAATGGATTCAAGTTCATTGAATTCTCACCTTTTCGTTCGTAATTTAGTAGACTCTCCAAATTGTCGTTGTGGTGATGTAGAAACAAATACTCATTTCCTGTTATCTTGTCCTATATACACTAATTTAAGACATGAAGTATTAGATTCTATTTCAGTTCTTCCTGTCCAAGTAAACACAAAACTTTGCTTTTTGTATCAACGGTACACTCAGATGAGCAAAATAGTATTTTATTTAGTTTGGTGCAAAAATATATTATTAAAAGTAAACGTTTTAACCCTTGATGTTAATCCTTAATCACTCAATAGGAACCCAAGCATTTCACACTGTATACATTACAATAATTCATGTTTATTTATTATTATTTTTATTTTATTTTTCTCATTAATCTCTTTTTTTTTCGTCTTTTTTCACCTTTTTCATATTCATATATTTATTACAGAGCATGCCAGTATTAATATTTATGTATAGTTCAATAAGTGTATTATTTTTGTAAAAAAGAGATTTGTAAAAGCAAATTGCTTGTTTCTGAATCCTTAATATTATTTCATTGTATAATATCGTTTAATGTTGAAGAAATATTGTTTAAACTAACTTAAACTTTTTACTCAGGAAATACTTTTAAGAGTTTAAGCTGTCAAACCTTATTTATATCGCTTAAGTGTCAACTAGGAAGAATTTCACATCAACTACTAATAAAGTAAAAGTTACATAACATTATAGACTCTCTAATTATATCTTTTTATACAAAAAGCTTTACACAAGAATTATTTATTTTCTGCAATTACATGTGAGATTCACTTAGTTTTATATGAAATATTAAAATTTATTTCTTTAAATAATTTACCTCAAATTACCTTCATTATATATATATATATATATTAATTTGTTTGTCTAGTCTATAAGGTGTTTTTTTTTTCAAGTTTAAATCCATCCATGGTCGAAGAGTTTGTAAGCTATTACTTTATTTGGTATATGCTGTTGGACACTTTGTTCGCTATGAAAAGATGCATTTATAGAAGTTTGTTCTTGTTTCAAAAGAGGGTCACTCCTCATTTATTTATTTGTGCATATATAGCTACAACCACTTTCAATCTCCGAGTTAAGTCCTTTTTAACTGATGTTTATATTAAAATAAGATGATCAAATGACAAAGAAATTACAAATTGTTTTGTAATAAATTTAGACCGTTAGTTTTCTCCATTGAGTTTTTTCATACTTTTCATTTCGGGGTCTTTTATAATCGATTATCACTGTATCGGGTTTCTGATTGTTGAAGACCGTATACGGTAGCCTTGAATTGCTTACTTCTTCTTATAAAAGTTATATTGACCTTAAAATATAGCAAATTAAAGATATAAGCGTAACGACAATGTGTAACCGGGCTTTTGTCTGCACCTGTATAAGCTCATCTCTCAACAAGCATCGTGTATACAGAAGAAGTCCAAACCAGGTTTTTTGGGGTGAGTGTTACTTTATCTTTAGTTTGGTGTTGTGTCTTTAATTGGTTCATCTTTGTCCGTTGGGTAGCCTTTTTCCTTTCGGACAGTCGGAGATTTTACCTGTGAAATACAAAATATGATTACCGTATCACCATGGTGATACGGTCTGATTAGTCAGAGGCTAAACGTCAGGTTCGGGTAAATCTGTTAACGGTATTTCTGTTATTTCATTGGTTATAAATACTATCTAATGGCTGCTTCGTGGCTGTTTCCGGAATGATTATGGGGGAAATGAAGGTCATTTTAACGTCTGATTGGCTATTAATGAGTGGCATGCATTATATGTTCAACGCGTCCGTAAGTGGGGTCGGATTGAAATCATGATACTAGGTTATAGGTACATATTATGATAAAGTGTTCATTTGCTATAGTGATTAGTTATGATGATAACTCACCACAAACTGTCAATTGGTACAGATTATATAATCATGTGACAATTTGATGATTTA
Organism: Mytilus galloprovincialis; assembly: GCA_037788925.1. Taxonomy (NCBI): domain Eukaryota; kingdom Metazoa; phylum Mollusca; class Bivalvia; order Mytilida; family Mytilidae; genus Mytilus; species Mytilus galloprovincialis. The sequence continues at coordinate 84,776,003 of CM075333.1, read as the reverse complement.
ATCTTGAAATTATGTTGCTATTTTGGTAAGAAACTGTACATTTATGTATTATTGCTATTCTCTAAAAATAGAACAGTAATGTGTATAATTTACACTTTAAACTGCGTATTAAAACGGTTAAATGATTGAGATACTTTTGTGTTAGATTTCTTCGTATAAAGCTTAGATTTTAAATAGTTAATACACAAAACGTATGCTCTATGTATAAAAATAATAACCATTTATTTTTCATTGCTTGGACATATTGATTAGAAAATATTAAAATCACGGAATTTACCGAAGATGTAATTTCGTTTTCCAGCACTTTCATCGCTGCATTGATTTCTGGTGTAAATAAACAAACCCGACGATACTGATTAGAAGAATACAAAAATTACAAGGTGAGCAATATGGTTTCTTATGTGCAAAGAAGCCTACACCAAGCATCACGGTATTGTTATTGGCTAGGGTTTCAGTGCACTATAGGATACTGTAGTGTCAGCTGTTGCAAATTATATAATTTAGCTTTTTACAATGCACAGCTCTATATTTGACAATGACCCCCAAGGCAATCATTTTATACGATCCTTCGAACCCAAAAAACTTGCAACACCGTGAACTCCCAAAAAGATGTTTGCATGTGGGGTAGACAGTTTGATGATCTTTTGTAGGATTTAATAATGTCCTCCATGAAAAAATGTCCACCGGACACATTTTGACAATATTTACTTATCTAAATGTGTCCTGGACACAATTTCCTATGAAAACATGTCCTTAGGTATGAAAAAGTGTCCATGCACATGGACATTATTCACTACCATAATATTGTCCAGGTGGACATTTTTTTCACAGGACATTGTGTCCGCCAGGGCACTTTTTGATATGATTAAAGTATTAAATGATTCCATTGCCTTGTTATTACTGGACGCATTTTAACTTTAATTACGAACTTGAATTAATTGTTACTTTGACTTAAAAATTGTCTCATTGGCACTCATACCATCCTTATCTTCATATCTATATTTTTTAATACAATTATATACATGTTAGATGCTGTTCCATTTTATTTTCCTTTGAAGACACAATTAAATAACATTCACTACAAAAATTTGTTCAGCAGATGGACCATATTTCATAACTGTTGCTGTAAAATGCTGTCCACTTAGGAGACAATATTTCATGGCAATGGACATTATTTATTTTCTATTGCCTTCTTATCTGACATAATAAATATTACAAAGTTCTTCATATTTGATTTTACACTTCCTTCTTATTGTTATTCTTTCATTGTCATAACCATTTGTTGGGAATTTCTTAGAACTTAAATTTCTCTATATTCACTTCCATCCATTATTTATTTGTTTACAATAGACAATAGACAATAGACAATAGACAATATTTTATTCGCACAAACACATTTACATTAAATGGTTATGGCATACAAAATTAAGACAATAAACTGACAATAGTCATGATAGTTAAATTGTATATTGATCAATATACAAATTACATTTGTATATTGATCAATTTCTCACCAATCCTTCATATTTTAATTAAAATTTAAGTATAATAAAACTTTGTAATGACCTTTGTATTACTTCCCTTAGAGGACACAATTTAATAGCAACTACTATGAAAATTTGTCCTGTGAGTGGACACTATTTCATATTGTTAGCAGTAAAAATTTGTCCTTTTGAGGAACATCATTCCATGGCAATGGACATTATTAAATACCAAATTTCAATGAAAAAGTGTCCATGTGGACACTTTTTCATAGAACACTATTATGTCTTACACTTTGATGTACTCGTACATGATAATTTATTCTTTGGAGTTGTCAGGAGCTAGCTGATTTAGAAGGGGGCCAGGGGCTTGCCATCCTTTTCTGGGAAATTTTGTGGGCCTGCACTTATGAAAATTTCTGGATCCGCCACTGGTTGTTGGACCATAATAGTCCCAGTATGGACACTGGTGATCAGCAGTCATTATAAAAAAGAAGATGTGGTATGATTGCCAATGAGACAACTGTCTACAAGAGACCAAAATGACACAGACATTAACAACTATAGGTCACCGTACAGCCTTCAACAATGATCAAAGCCTATACAACACAGTCAGCTATAAAAGGCCCTGATATGACATGTATAACAATTCAAACCAGAAAACCAAGGCCTTATTTATATACAAAAATGAAGGAAAAACAAATATGTAACACATAAACAAACGACAACCACTGAATTACAGGCTCCTGACTTGGGACAGAAACATACATAAATAATGTGGCGGGGTAAAACATGTTAGCGGGATTCCGATCCTCTCCCTAACCTTGGACAGTGGTACATGTATAACAGTACAACATAAGAACAAACTATAAAAATCAGTCAAAAAAGGCTTAACTCATCAGATTGCCCATTGATATATCAAAAGCACTGAAAACTTCATTTGATATGTCTGATTTCAATTTATTCACATCATCAGGTCTTACACTTAGTACATTTTTTCGTGATGAACATTACTATTTGGTTGATTATGTAGGAAATCACTGAAGCATGACTGGAGAAGTCGCCCCCTCCCCCAGCCCCCCCTTATTGTCCCAGCTGACCTGAGAATCTGTCCCATTTTAACCATTTACGTCATACAACAATTACTTTTCCATTGTGGCATCATATATTTTGTATTAAAAGATCAAAATTTTACATGGAATATATGTGATGTACATGCATGTACAGTTTGTAATGGCAGACATATACATATTGTAGCAATAAGGTGTATCCAAAGCAAAATAATTAATAATAAATCAACTCAATGGATAGAACCATACTGGTAAGTCAATTTTTTTTTTCACACAGCATCTGCATAGAGTGATGAGATATAAATCAGGAGATCAATCACTGGTTTTAGAAGTCAAGAATTTTTATATTTTACTTATTTGGGTAGATACATGTACATGTAACACAACATTTATCTTGTCATAATACCTGTACGCTCAGTGTTCTTCATGAAAACTATCACACTGATTTTAAATCATTATAGGAAAGCACAGTGTATAAGCAAACATTTCAGGAGGCAAAGAGACTATTATAGGCTGACTGCAATAGTCTGTATATTATCTGAAAAAGCTTAGTTCTTGTCAACTTTCTTATTATTTCAAACATTTAAATAGATGTCTCCCAAATTTGGTGTATTTCTATTAGCTTTTTTTTAAAGTCACTTTCATTTATTTTTCAACCCGGCCCAGAAATATGTTTAATATAGCTGATTTAGAGAAAGGCGACCTGGGTCACCTCTAACAAAGGCTATATTTATTGTCACTGCAAACATTTTATCTGTTCAACACCAAATGCTGTCAAGTTTGGGGCCCCTGGCCATGGCTCTTTTTTTTCATAATTCATCTTACATGTACATCTCCTTTGAATTGTTTGCTTATTTGTTCTATGGTCTATCTATGCATATCTATCTATATACCACATTTTCATGGTCCCACAAAAATGTTTAAAATGTATACATTTGACTTTTTTCCAGCTTCTCTCATGTGATAGCCATACCTTTTTGGTCACTATTTATGTGTTGCGTTTAAATATGAATTGTAACACTTTACAGTGACTGAACAGGTAAAACAAATACTTCTCAAGAAACAGAAAAAAGAAGACTACTTGGAACAGCACCAGACTACATGTATGTACATGTATGAATAAAAACTCAGATCGGAATAGCATGGAGGATATGATATGTCCTTGTGAATAAGCAAGGAAAGCTTTTAATAATAGTGCCTATTTTTTAATTTACTAGATTTTTCATTCATTATCTGTGCAAATTTCAACATAATTTGTCATAAATCCTTATCTAACTTTACTCAAACTTTCAGTGGTGGATCCAGAAATTTTCATAAGCGGGAGCCCACTGACTGCCTAAGAAGGGGCCAACTCCAGTCATGCTTCAGTGATTCCCTATAAAAACAACAAAATTTTTCCTAAAAAAGGGGTGGCCCAGGCCCCCCGAAAAACCCCTAACTCCACCTCTGACTTAAATTTAATATGACAAGTGCTTCATTCACCAAAATACTGGTGCGTTTCTGTGATAAATATCATGCACAATTTTATAAATGAGAGGGGAAAGAAGATCCACATGTGGTGTACCTGCACATGACAATTGCAAACTGGCCCATTTTTCTTATCACAACCAATCAACTGATCATGCTGATACTGACATTACCAGAGAGTACACATCAAATGAAAAATCACAAATAACTGATACATATTATCAGATATTACAGAATTAAATATGTTTTAAATTTATTACAAAAAAATGTGTTCTCAATCTTGTAGATAGATATTACTGGATCTCATATACATGTAAGTACCAAAGACAACTGTCTATCCAAGTCACAATTTATAAAAGTAAACTATTAAAGGTTGTAGTTTGGTCTTCAACGCAAAGCTTGGTTCACACCAAACATCAATTTTATATAGTCCATATCAATCATGACAATGGCGTTTGGGGTTAAACATGTTTTCGTAGGTAAATAATATTGCCATGGAACTTTTTTCATGAGAGTGTTATAGTCTATAGAGTATTACTTCCTGTTTGGTGGAATAGTGAAATAGAAGTCAATAAGTTCTTACTCAATTCTATGTCGCTTTGAAGGTGTCATGATTGTAATTCTCAGCTTAAGCAATGTGTTACTGTAATTTGAATTTCAAAATGACTGAGCGACGTTTTTCGAAGCACAATCAGTAAATTCCAGCGAAAAATATCTCTATAAGTAAAGAATTGTCGGATAAAAATTAAATAATAGAGTACACAGGAAATGGCAAAGTTCACATAGTCGCGTATGATTAATCATTTAAAAAAAAACGAGCAAAAGGGGGGGGGGGGGGGATGGGGCATACACACTTTACGTCCCCCTCTGGATCCGCCACTGCCTTCTGTTGTTGTCCATCTTGTCAAGTAGTAATCCTCAAAAGTATGTGTAGGTTATATGCTATTTTTATCAAGTTGATTATAGACACAGAATACATTTTATTATAATATCATTCCCCATTTCCATTCTATATATTTTTATTAAGTCTCCTTCCATTATAACACAGGTCCACCAATATTACAACAAAAATGACAAATTAGTAGAAAAAAAGCGCTATGTTTTCATATTGCTTGAAGTGCAATATTCCAATAAAAATAAACTACTCACAAACCACTGATCTCAATATAATCAGCTAAAATACGGCAAGCTTTTTAGAAAAGCTATTACTTGTGTTATTTATCAAATCAAACATTTGTCACCGGACATTCAGCAGATGTTAATCTACAGCAATCGATTTTCTAAGAGTTTACTTTTCCATGACCCAGTTTTGATTAGTCGCATGACATTGCAGATCATTTTCAAATCCTGCATTTTTATTATTATTTCAAGAAAGGCGTTTTCCGTCGATATTGACGTATATTTTTATTCACCAATGAAAATTGGAATAAAAATACATTTTCATGCTCGTACACTTTGTTATTCATTTGAAATTATGTTTTTACCTTTAAAAAATACATTGACTCATTCTTATTCATATTCTTATTAAGGAGGTGTACCTTTCTATTTTTGTATATATCTCAATTTACGTCATTTCATTCATGAAAGGTCTGGACAACACGATGATGTAACTGGTCTATTTCAAAATAGACCGGGTCACATGACAATTACGATAGTATTGACTATAAACCGTACCGTACAGGTAATAAATATTCTCAGTTGTAGATTTACCTGCGGTGTAGTCGAGAGTGAATTAAACTTCATTAATTTAATATATACCTAACAGGAGGATTTTCAAACTTTTTTTTAAGTGACAGTTTATTAAACCTGCAATAATGACTTTGGGATGTGGTGCGTCAGTTGCCAAAGTTATACTGGTTATAGTTAACACTATTTTCCTGGTAAGTTACTTTAATTTGTTCTATCTTTTATTCAATTCTTACTTTTACGGCTGTTTTCTTTAATAAAAAAACCCGCTAGACTAGATCAGGCCCTAACTTTTGACACGCCCTTTCACTATTGGAAATATTACATTGTGCAATTATACTTTATAATTACTTTCTTTATTTATTATATGACTGAGAAAACAAAATGACAATAGTTTAAACAGAACCGCCCGGAGTGATTAAGGAACCAGTGAACCCGAATAAGGGAAAATACTAAGGAAGAGTTTAAATGAAATATGACCATCTAGTTAGTCAAGATTGCCTGGTTGAGTGATCCTTTTGTAATTGTTTATCAAACTTCTGTAAAAGTAGGGTCGTGACGGAGAAAATGGATTACCGATAATATTAATTTATGCATCATCACCTTTGTCGATCTGTTACCATTCTCATATATGGTTTCATACGTTATTTCAAGTCAATCCAAAATAAGCTAAAATCTATATATTATATCCGTTTTATTTGTTTATGTGAATATGTTTACATATCAAACCCGTTCTGTACATATAAAGACTATATCCATAACACCACAAACACAACACTCGGTGTGTAATCAAAATGGCCTTGCGGCAAAGATGTTGTAAGATAAACAATAACATGGACTATATTTTTTAATTGAAATACCTAAAAGGGAAATTATGTTCGTGGTTTCACAGTAGAGTTGATGGAAGCGGCCCTGGGGTTATTTCAGCATTATATAATCAAGTGAAGCAGATGTGTGTCCGTTTATAAAATGTTTAACTAGTAACTCTTAAAGTCATGTAGCCAGATTATCCCTTTACCAATATTCCAGAAATAGGCCTTTTTGCGGGGGGAAATATTTATTTTATTCTTATTTTAAACATAAGTATACAATAAGGATAAGAGGTATTATTGCTATTGATTGAACTATCCAAGAGAATCTAAATAACGTCAATTGAAGCAATTGTTAGTCACCGTACGACCTTCAACAATGATCAAACATAATACCGTACAGTAGTAGTCCAATTAATGGCAAACATTTCATGCCGGTTTGTAACAAAAACAAGTTAACTATTTTATACAAAAAGTCAACAGTAGTAAACCTCTGTCCAAAAGTCATAAATCAATTAAGAGGAAACAAATACGGGTTACAAACTAAAACCGAGAGCACACAGTAACATCAACCATTAGAGGAAAACAACGGCTAGCAAAACTTCCTGCTTATATGGCAATGTTAAAAAAACACAAACAAACGCAAGAACATCTAGTACAAAGAAATATATAAATAAATAAATAATATTAAACGTACATTATAACATGTAAACCACATAACAACAACGGATATGAGACTCTTCCTTCGTTTTATATACAAGGGGGAAATGTACTTGACGTTACAACTTGTATTTACAGCGTCAGTTATATTATGAATGTAGCTATCGGCTTGAGATCTGACTGAACATTATTGTGGGAGTTGCTCATCATAAAATTTATATATTGTTTTTAATTACGTCTATCTGCGAAAGATATTTACAAGTATATAATGCCAATCCGTGTTAACTAAGTGAGCCTGTTTCATAATCGATACAATAGGTATGTTTTACAACATAAGTCGAAGGCAATGGATGGTTGTGATGTCGAACTAGCAATGATAACCAGTGCTTAATATTTACATAACTATGGTTTTGAGTTGTATATTTATTTATTTTAAACGTGTACGTGTTTATATTTCAATACCGAATTCGGTTATTGATTTCAACGATTTGCCAGTTAATCCGATGTCAGTAAAAGGTGCGAAAGACAGTCTTTTGATACTCCTCGAAGTCAAACAATTGAAGCAATTATAGCTAGTTAACGAAGTTTGACACGAGGACCTAAATCCGATTAATATTATATAAGATTGGACAAAAATTATAGATTATCGTTTATCATCTGAACGAGATTGATTTTCTCGCTTGAGCCGGTACGCCGAAAGCGAGAAAAGCAATCGAGTTGAGTTGACCAATGATAATTAACCCGAATAATTCAGTCGTTATATTCCGCTTACTACATTAAAGTAGGAGATATCGATTACGGGGAGGTACTGAATTATTCGGATTAAATGATAATCTGTTTATCGCTATTTTACCTATGACGACATGTCAATTTGATTAGCAATGCCACGTGCATCCTATGAAAAATTATTAAAAAAAAGATCAAAGGAAAAATGCGCAAAATAGTGATAATAGTAGATATTCTATAAAGAATACTTCATATGATTGATTTTGAATGAATGGATAATTGATTTTTATGTTTTACAACTGACGCAACAAATTCAAACTGTTGCTGGCTGCTGATAGTGTTTCCCTGTATTTCTGACTGTGAACACGTTTAAATAAAAATGTACATGTTTTTATTAAAACGGCCTTGCCTTTAAAACGGAAACATGGTCGTTTATAGACCAATCAGGCTTTTATAGTCGACTATACGTTGAATTATGGGGTTTTGTCATTGTCGAATGAAGCGGTTGTCTCCATTTGATTACATTAACTCATTTGAACTATTGTGTGTCATTGGCAATCATATACTATCTTCTTATCATTATATTTAATGTGGTCAACGTTATTTGGTTATACATGTACACACAAAACACACAAACAAAATGATGAGCACTTTATTTAAGGTTTTTTTTTCTGGAACTTGATTTTACCCCAAACTGGATACGGAGTCTGAACATTTCACTATTGAAAACGTGCAAGTGTTTACAGAAACAATACTAAAATATTTGCTAAAGTTTTTTAAGATCGTTACGTAAAAATAATTCGACGCCTATCCTTTCTTACGTAGGCGAGTATGTGTACAACAAAGCAGAATTATTTGAAAATTTTATGTAAACAGTGAAATTTAAAGTTTAAATTTTTCAACAAGAATGTATACAGCTCAATGTGTGATCACTTTAAATCCCCCGTACCCGAACGAAATAAATGATTATAATAATTTAAATGTATGTATGGATTGGTGATGTTATATGCTGAGGCCCTCAGTTTATATTTTTCTGGTCACATAACTTTATCATTTAACTTTAAATCTCAAACATTTAAGAATTGAATGCTGCTTTTTGTAAATTTATTGGGGTGTAAAAGCGTTGACCGAAGTACATTTTGTATGAAGCGCGGAAGCGGAAGCGCTTCATACTAAAATTTGCGCACGGTCAACGCTTTTACAACCCTATAAAGTTACAAAAAGAAGCATTCAATACTTGTAATTACATTTTTTTAGCTAGAATCATGAAAAAACGATTTTTATCAAGTTTTCATTTAATTCACCTGTGCACTTTATTGTGGGACCTCGTGTCATCATGAATGATAAATTTTATTGTCTAATACAATTGTTTCAGGAATAGCACGTGAAGTGCAGTTAGCCAATCAGAATAACGTATTATGATGAAACATACATCTAATGTAATTATTAGGCATTGAGCATTGCTGATTAAGGCAAACCAACAAAAGTGCTTCGGAAGCATGAAATTTATTAAGTGTTGTTTTCAATTTGTGTAGGTTATTTTATTTATTGCAGCTTCATAAGATGTTATCACATTGCCATGACAAAAATCTTTACATTTTAACATCATAATTTATGGGTCATATCATATATACAGAAACAAGACACATTTACAGCTGTATCAGCAATATATCTTAATGTCATTTTGCTGAATATATGAAATAATTGTCTCTATTTTCATGCTTCACTTGGAAACGAAAATGAGAAAAAAATAATATATGTATGCAACTGGGTATGGATGTGACAAGATATGGTTGATCGCACCAGAGATATGTATTAACTATATATGACAGCCACCTGTTACATTCGTCACAACTCGGCCGATTCCGTACCTGATAGGAGAGTAGCGGAATCACCCGATGATTGCCGATTGACACCTGTAACTACCATACCTGCCAACTGTCACTATTTGCGGGGGATTTCCCCCATGGAGGCTCCCAAATTTAAATTTTCAAAGAGCAATTGTGTCCACAATTTTAACAAAACAATTAATTTTACAATGAATTGAGGCATATAAAAGTATGAAGAAGCCAAAAAACAACATGACACTGAATTTGAAGGCCCCCTTTAAGGTTTTTTTAGGAGTATGGCAGCCATCTTGCACGCAAAACCCCCATGGGCATTTTGAAAACTTGGCAGGTATGAACTACCCAGCTATCAAACGAATCTCCCTAGAACACCGTAACCGCAACCATCCTCTATGAACAAAAGACGTTTTACTACATCATAAACATGCAACCATCAAACAGCCATTCATACCCTAAGCCGAACAGTTTATTTATCATTCTTTTTTAGTCGTTCGGTCAACTGTCTCATTGAAGTATACACCAAACATCATTTTATTCGTACAAACCGCTGATGAAAAGTATCATCTTGGTTTTTTTTTATTAACTAGAAAGCATTTTAACAATGAATAAGGAACACAAATGTTCAGCAGCCCCTGTCCATTGAGCAAGACAATGCTTCGTTGCAACATGAGAATAAAAACCAGTTGTAAACTTCCTAGATTGTTATAGTTTGTTCTTATGTCGCATTGTTGAAGTAGAACACTGTCGTAGGTTGGGGGGAGGTGTTTGCGCTAACAATTATGTTTAACCCCGGCACATTCTATATGTGCCTATCCCAAGTCAGGATCCTGTTATTCAGTGGTTGTCGTTTGTTGCTCTTTAATGTATTTGTTTTTATATTGATTGTTTGGTACATTAATCAGGCTATTAGCTTTATCCTTCAACTATTATACATTTGTCATTTCGATGACTTTTATAGTTTACTATGCTGTATGGGTTTGCTCATTGTTGCAGGCCGCACAGTGACCTACAGTTATTAACTTATATGTCAATTGGTCTCTGGTGCAGATATGCCTCATTGGCAATCATACCACATCTTCTTATATTTATATTGGTACGTTTCGCAGCAGCTACTTGCTGGATAACGAAAGCATATTACTCATTTTAGCATTTTAAAGCTTTTATCCAGTCTGTATAAGGAAATAAGTAATCAACGTTGGAAAGTCATGGTTCTGTTTTATATCTAAAAATATATGGTATGAGTTCCAATGAGACTACTGTCCATCCAAGTCACAGTTCGTAAAAGAAAAACCATTAAAGGTCAAAGTACGGCCTTGGCTCAGACCGAACAGTAAGCTATATAGCCAAAATTACTCGTGTAATTCATTCAAACGGGAAAACCAACGGTCTAATATATACAAAAAACAGAAACGAGAATTTCTGGGATCTTCCTTGTTGATTAATCTTTTATAGACAGTAGTTCTAATCTCTTCCTTCATTATCTAAACCATTGCGACATAAAACAATAACGATAAAATAAAGTTAACGTTCAAGGATACATGTATAATGACATGACAAAAGGCGATAAATAATGTATACATCTGTTACACGGTATTAAATCATATCAATAGATTATAAAGTCAACAACTTTGGTGACTGTTGAAGTGTACTTCCATTACGTGAAGGCATAAGTGGGTGATATATTCTGTCAGCACGTTGAAGTGTAATACTCTGTATTGGCATATATATTTTGGTTTAATATTGTCATCTTTTTAGTGGTAGAAGTACAGACAAGATGATCTTGACGCTTAACTATAAGGCTCAGTCCCCTTTGCCAATCAGCTTGCCATGCCAATACCGATTATCTTTTATTAGGCTTTTTGTTTGTTCCTAATTAGAAATGTCGGTGCCCCGGTTGTCCTAGTGATCTAAGAGAGAATAAAGTAGGTTATTTACAGTATGTGAATAGCCTGTCAACACTGAGGTCGAAAATTGCAGTCCTGCACGTGTCAGATATTTCGATTCCAATATTAATGGACTAGGAATGCAAGTTTTCATGGCGAAGGTCGGCGGTTCTGTCCGGGCAATACCAATATAAGTAGTTCGCCGAGAAATAGACAATAAGTGCTGAAAATGGCGTTAAACACCAACAACTTATCAATCAATCACAGTTAAATACGCATGTGATAGAAGTAAACCACGTGATCATAGTTCGTGGAGGTTTTTTTCATATAATTACAGGTTGTTTAAAGTAGTACTTGACTATAATTTATTGGTTGTGTCGGTTGAAAACATCACGAACCTGACATTTGTCTGTAATATTGGTATTATCTTCCGATTTGTCACATGAGAAAATTGATTACAAAATATTGATTTGAATTTGTATTTACTACCTAGAAAGTCGTTCATATCAGGAAATACAGTAAATCTTCAGGTATAAAATGTCAGCATCGATTTCCTAACAAAGGTAAAACATAGTGATGGTTATAGTTTTTAACCCAATTAAGCGTAGCTCGCTTAATATACTATTGTATACTTGTGGATGTTGTATTTCTCATTTTCAATGGTGAAGAGTATAGGTGTGAATTTATTAATAAAACATATTCTGACAAAAAAAAACTTTAGGCGGCAAACCAATTAATAAAGGTGTTTATTTCATGGTATAATAGAACAAATAATTATAGTTGAAATATCATCAACTCACTCATGAAATAACTATCAGCACGTGTTTCAACTCACTCATTAATTACTATCATCACTTGAGTTCCACTGTATCTAAACTACCCCGGCAAAAAATGTATGGACTCGACAATATATAAATACCGGTTCGGTGACGGACCTTCAAGAGACAGATGAATGTTTGTTTCTGATTATCCATTTGTTATTTTGTGACTTGGGGATAGAAACATAAAGAATGTGGAGGGTTTACACATGTTTGTAAGCATTTAGTGGTCTTCATCAACTATAAAATCTGTTGGAAAAGGATTTTAGTCACCAGATTGGCACTAAGCACACAAACAAACTTAACAAAAAAGACACGAATGATACCGTTCTTAGAGTGCCCGCAATTTCAGAATAAAATTATTTAAAGTATTACTAAATTTAAATGGGTCAAATCTCGATAGATGGGCTCTATAAATAACTTAACGGTAATACAATTGGGTAACATTAGAACCAACTGGTTTAATACAATTTATCGATTCTTAAACCCGTTTCTGTTTAGTAACCGTACAATGTGTAAGCAATGCTATATAAATATACCCACTCCCACAACAAATTTATGCGAAAACATCAACTCGTGAAATTTAAGAATTTAGACTTCCTTGAAAGCAAGGGCGTTACAGTTAGTCTCATACACAAACACATTATTAAGTATCAAATGACAGTGGATAAATCCTAGTTTTATCTTTGAACACACCCCCGATAAGTTTATAAATATCTCTTTTATTATAATAATATACCCCAGCTGTCATATTCAAAAGTCAAATAATAGCACTAATGTGTTTATTATTCGTAATTGTATATTTGTACAAACTAAAAAGAAATAAACGTTAAAATACTCTTCATGTAGCAATACATAGTAGGTACAGTCAGTCGATTCCAGGTATTTACCCCAAAATTACAATTTTCCCATGGTCTGACACTTGCCGATTTTTTCTATGTCAAAGATATGGGTTGATACTGCCTTGTAAGCATACAATAGTTTCTGTTGCAATTGCTTTGAGATCGGAACAGTTTTAAGCTAGAATGCGTGGACTATATTCCTTGTCTTCTATAATCATAATCACCAATTACTTCGAGGTCGGACCAATTTTAAGCTAGAATGACTGGACTATATACCTTGGCTTCTATAATCATAAGCACATGGACTATTAACTAGCCAAACCAACCGGGAAGTGGAAATAAACATTTAGGTTTATAACCGATTAAACGGGCAAAGTCATATATTTACGACAAAACTATTGTTCCATTCTTTCCGTTCTTATAATTTACAATGAACAAAGAAAGAGAAATAGTATGCTTTGTTGTACATTTAACTCGTACATATTTTTTTGAAGATTGTACAAGTTCTCAATATCGAAAACTCAATAAATTTTTGCACAAGTAAACAAAAACGGCCAACCTAATACAAACCAACAATTATATACTAGTACATTAAATAACAGATACCGTTGAAACTGTCGATTTATTCAATATTCATTTTAACATCATGAACATTGTTTTATAATTCTATTGCACATCATCTTTAAAAAAATATATAATCGTAGTACACCGTACATATTTTAAGCTTCTATTATTTGAATAACATCTACTGTTAAACATTAAAGACTAGTACAGCGGGACAGTCAGTTTGATTGTCAAGATCTGTGGTCAGAACTACATCCATCAAATGAGATATGGAAATGTAGAGGAACACATGATTACGCTCTCATTACATTCTCTACAATCGAAATCGAAACCGCCTTGTTGGGCTCAGTCAAGGTAGAGTGTTTGCCTCGAGCCCGGGAGGTTGTGTGTTCAAACCCCAGCCAGGTCAAACCAAAGGCTAAAATTGTTATCTGCTGCTTCTCCGCTGAGCACGCCGCATTTAGGAGTAAGAGCAACCACTTGTCGGGTCGGAGTCAGAATAATGTATCCGGGTAAGGTGGCACGTCTTCATGCGGACTGTTACCTTGTAAAGTAGCATGTTAAAAATCCGGCTCAATGGGTCGGTATAGTACCAAGCAGGGTAAATATTCATATTGCATTAACATGTTCTCGTCCTAAATATTCATATTAACTTGCCGCTGCACGTTCATCAGCGATCACTCTATAATTCACTTATAGATAAGTTTTAGGGTGATTAAGGAAGCAGGATCGTTTGGGTTTATATTGAGTATTGAAGGAACATGAACTAAGTTTACAAATAGGCTTTTTACTTTGTAAATATCAGTCTGATAAAGAATGTTGTTAACGAGAGAAAAAAATGCAATTAATCTTAGTGTCGTATTAAAGAAGATTTAGTTTTGCATGTACACTACGTTTGGGGGAACACCTGTAAAAGTACATCATTCACTCATCAACGACTAATATAAAATTGAGACGGATTAAAAGAAAGAAAAATATAAAGAACATGACGAAGAACCTAAGAAGAAGTCTTTTATATGTACCTACAGTTTCCCCTGGTAAAAAACCTAATCTAATACGTAGGATGTTTATAATTCCACAAATCGATTCTTCATCCGTAGTTACACAACATTGTAAAAGGATATTTACTTGTAATGTAAACAGTGTAGATGATAACGAACCTAAAGAGGAATAAACTCTCGGATTAAAGTTGACTTGGGCGAAACTGTTCATTAATTCTCAACCTTCGCTCGGTTAAGATACGGATAAATATATTTTTATACCCGCTATCTAAATGTCTGGGTATGTCGTTTAAGAATTTGTTCGTTTTCATCTTCAATTTGACCGCCAGGTTAGTGGTCTCGCGTAAGCGTGTTCTCCTCGAGAGCGGAATGTTGTGCTTTTCGAATCCAGGCCGGGATAAACCTGACCTACTTTAGAATTGATACTTGCTGCTTCTCCGCCGATTACGCGGTATTGAAGAGTAAGAGCAAAGACTGGTCGTCTCGAATTCAGAATAATGTGCCCTGGTAGTGCTGCGGACTTCTGCCTTTTGAACTATTGAACAAGCAGACTAAAAAATGACTTATCACGTTGGTCTAGTACAAACCAAGATTCATATTCTTATCGCATTAGCATCTTCTCGTCCTAAATATTCATTTTATTTGCCACTGGGTGTTAAACAGCCATCCATATTTCAAATGTACCATATGTTGTGAGCTTTACACAGAACATAATAGCTGTTATGAGGGTTTGGATGGGGTTAAATGATTAGAGAATAATGCCCTTAAAAAAGGAAGATTAAGAGAATAACGGGCCAAAAATATAAAGATTAGAGAAATGCGTGGTCTAAAAATATAATGAATATTGAATAATCAATAAAAGAAAACTCTAAAAATTAAGTGTTTACAGAATTTTCCCTTCTTAGAATTTAAAGAAAATTATCAAAATTATTTGTACAAGAGCATGTCCAAAATGCGAAAAACGTCCAACAGCTTCATGTTAACGTGACAAATGGCCCACAAGGAACCGTTTCTAACAAAACCTGTAGACCCATATAGATACTCGACTCCGAAATAAGCGAGTTAACTAGAAATGTTCACGTGTTGTCTTCGGTCAGTATCGCACAGAAGCCTCTACTTTGCTTACTTCTATTGTCGAAAACCCCCATGCCGTATCGCACCTCCGACACCAAACATTTTCAATGCTGGAATATGCCAGGGATTTCAGCACTATCACTGGAGAATATCTTAAAAGAGTATCTGTTTGGTCTCTAAAGTATTTCACACACCCAAACTCCTACTATCCCGTTCCTGACAGCAACATGCCTTTATCAGACGTTTTCGACCTTAAATTTGACTTAGAAATAAAGAAGGTATCTAAAACTGATGTAGTTGCAATGAAATCATGGATAGAAAATTACCGACCCATTAGACAAAGAAGCGTCAGAGATGAAACAACCAAAGACAAAGCTGGCACTTTACCAATTTCTTTATACTGGAATCAGGACATTCAAAACAGGGGACATATTGAATTCAGAATAAGCAATGAAGTGCGTGTTACAGAAGAGACAATGAATAAACCAAACGAAATTTTAGTTGAAGAAATTTTAGATGACTCCGATAATTCAGATGAATATGACTCATCCAGCAGTAGTGATGATAGCCATGATACACAGGAACAAACTGAAAATGAAAACATTGGTCATATCAGTAGGTCAGGTTGTGTTGTAAGGGCCACTGTGAGATTAGACTTGTAAGAGACGTTAAGGACATTTTATTGTTGTATAATTGTTCATATATGTTAACTCAAAAAAGGCACAATGAAACTGTATTGTTAGTTTTCTCGTTTGAATTGATTTACATTTGTCATTTGGTAGCCTTTTATAGCTGACTATGCGGTATTGGCTTCGCTCATTGTTGAATGCCGTACAGTGACCTATAGTTGTTAATTTCTATGTCATTTTGTCTCTTTTAAAGAGTTGTCTTATTGGCTTCGCTCATTGTTGAATGCCGTACAGTGACCTATAGTTGTTAATTTCTATGTCATTTTGTCTCTTTTAAAGAGTTGTCTCATTGGCAATTACACCACATCTTCTTTTTTATATGTAGTCAAAATCACTGGAAAGAACTGATGAGAACTTGGACTTGTTACTTCAAGGAACTAGCATTTAAAGGATGCAGAACAATACACATCAACACGTCATTGTTGAGAAACAAATGAAAACCTTGCTGTTGTTTGGAAATCACCGTTCTCATTCATTTAAAGGAATGTTTTTTACTTTTTTTTAAAAAAGATTAAAGAAAACTGGTGGAAAAATTAGAGAATAATGCGTAAAAAAACACTTTTAAAGAATAGACTTATTTTTTGAAGATTAGAGAAAAAAGGGGTGAAAATTAAATGTTTACAGAATAACAGACACCCCCCCCCCCACCCCCCCATCCAGACCCTCTGTTATGTGCTTGTTCATCATAACCCACTTATCGGCATCTTGTTTGGTCTATATTTGAGACAATATCTAAAAAAATATATAATTTCCATGTCCAATCGTTCACCAGCAATTATTTGTTTATTTTTATTGAACCACCTATTGGAAATTTTTTAGTTTCAGTATTAACTAGTGTATATAATCCACCAACTATTGCCAATTAAACACTCTTTCTGACAACTAAATCATTCAAAGAGTATCCAAATTAAGCAAAAAGGCTTCCTATTTTCACAAATATGATAGATCATTTAGAAAACTTGACCCCTACTGGTCTGATTTTTATTATTTGCAACTAAAGCATATGATAACATTTTGCATTTCTAAGGGTCTTTTAAATTTTGTCCCAAGGGGTAATTTGCCTCCTGTTACCACTGGTTTTTTTTCAGTTGTGGAAATGTTTGAAAGACCCAAGATTTCATTTCTTGTAATATAATGCGAAGAGCATCATTTCCTGTATTATGACTCCATATGTATAGGTGAATGGCAGCCACTTCGAAGAATCCGAAATCCCCAAAGACCAGAATGTTACACACAGGCACTCGTCTCAGAAAAAAAAATTCCTGTATACCTTTATATAACATAAAAGTATATAGGAATTTTTTTTTTCTGAGACGAGTGCCTTTGCTGTTACAGCCTTTTTGTGTACCATCTGAGAATATTTCATTGTCGGCACTATAACAGTAAATGTGTTTTTATAGTATCTTATTAAATTAGTATGTAGATGGAGGCAAATTCAAACTTCCACGCAATTCGAATAAAAGGACAAAAAGTACTTTGTAATTCCTATCTGTTACGTTCTGTCATGTTACCTGATAAAAAGTAACAGCATAGCCATAATCAGTAACATGAAGGATGTAAAGACAATTTCACTAATGAATCACAAAGTTAATCTACTATATATGCCAACAATTTCATTTAATATAAGTTAATATGATCACCATATTTAATAAATCTCAACATAATATACAGGATATTAAATGAAAAGACAGGTTTTTTACTTTTGATAACAGCAGAGACCATTGTGCAATTCTAGTATAGAAGTAGGTAACAGAAAGGAATTTATTTTAGAACTTTCATTACCTAGGCAGATTTTCATCTTGCAAACTTGCAGTTTCAAAAGATAAATGACATTGTTTGCTGTTATCTTCCAATTGTGTCCAATTTGAAATGATGTGTTTTTCTTAAACTATGAAATAAAGCAGTTGTTTTGAAAATAATTCCTTCCTTTTACCAACTTTGTCCTGTTACTAAGATTAGTTCATGTTACCGACATATCGGACTATATTTTAGTATATTTCTTAACCTTTTGTATTAAAAATGCTAACATAAATAATTGGCATTTGATAACCTATTGCATGCTATACTAGTAAACCACAAATAGTATCTTTAACTTTATTTCTTATTCCCATTAGAAACTTTTTAAAATTGATTCATTTTGGTAACAACAAAGAACTGGAATTGTTTTGTACCGTTTTTATAATTGCAATTATTACCACATTTAACAATTGTTTGAATTGCAATCAACAGTTCCTGAATCCTTAATGTTTGTTCTTCAATTTGAGCTATTTAAATACCGATTTGAAAGACGGTTTTTCCTATTGCCAAAAATTAGACATTTTCAGATATTGTTTCATTTACATTTTCATATAGAGTAATCAAAAAAGAGCGATTAAGTTTTTTTTCTTCAAAATTCACAACTTAACATGCATCCGATTTTGATATCTTAATCGTTTTCGAAACATTATTGTGTGATACATTATCAAAACTATTTCAAGTTTGATATATACGGGTAAAACAAGTATGTTGGGCGGGTATAAACAAATAAAATATCTAAAACACCAGCAAAGAATATATCTTCCAAAGTATGCGCTTAAATCGATGTTCTATTTGATAAATTGTATTTTTAAAAATATAAAATGTATACAGATTATCTCCGTCTACCTTTTGATCTACTACAAAACACATCTTTTTGAACTTTGATATCAAACTTCTTGTGTGTGATGTCTTTTCAGACCGGTCTGTTTGCCAGATAAGATAACGCTAATGATAATCAGTTTACTTATGTAGACGAAGCGTATGACTGGTGTCCAAAATATAAGCCTTTTATTTTGATAAATTTCTAACGTCATTGGTATACATCGTGGATATATACATTCGACTTGGTATAAATCCACTCCAATCTTCCACAATAAAACCTCATTTTGACTTATTTCCCCATAGTAAATACGCTATGTTTGTCATATTTTGATCATTGAAAAGCTATACATACAAGTGTATAGTTACGATAGATCTGACATACACGATACCGGACGCACGTCACCGTTTTTTCCTGTTTTTCATCGTCATAGTTTATAATAAAATTGTCAACAATCACAAGGAAAACCAATCAGAAATAAAACAATTTTCTTACACGACTTTTATTGCAAAAACTAATGTACTGCTTACTAGCTACTAGTAGTATAAATGTAAGCACAGTACAAAGACATATGGCGATAATTGTTTACATTGTTAAAAAAAGTTGTAAAGGATTTCATTCGACATAACAGAGATATGTTATTTGCATCAGCCTTCGTAATTGAATTAGCTTTCCAAATATTCAAATCGAGTGCCACCGATGAGTCTTATGAAGACGAAACGCCTGACATACAAAAGTATAAACCTTGTATTTTTTATAAGTTTTGTCATCTTTGGTATACATCGTGGTTATGCACATTCGACTTGTAAGAAATCCACTCCAATCTTCCACAATAAAACCTCATTATGGCTAACCCTGAGTAGTTGCATTTAGTCGCAGTTGTTTTTTTCATTGAAATTCGATGCATACATGTTTAGTTGTCTAACGTAGGCTAGCAGCATATGTAATAATTTTCGTTTTGTGGTGATGAATAATGTAAAGTAGACAAAACACATATATGCAAGGGGAACAAACAACAGCATGCCATAACGTAAAAAGAAAAGGAAGAATAAATAACGATAATCAAATATTTGAGCAACCCGAACTTCTAAAAAATTGGAAAAATCTCATGTCACCCGATAGAGCACGTGGTTATTGCCAGTGACGCTGTGTGGCTCATAAAAGTACAATATCGGCGATAAGTCTTGGATTGTACATGAATGACGAAAGAGGATGGAAATAGAAAAATAACACAAAGGAACATACACGTAGTCATCTCCAAGTGGTATAGCTTCAACTTTAACATAAGCAAACCGTATTTTCTGATCAATGTAATCAATCAGAAAACACAAGCTAAGTATAAAACATGTTTTTCTTATATTTTCAGATCCTTGGTTTGGGAATAGGAATCGCTGGTCTAGTGTTTCGGTTTGGAACGGACCTGTTAGGAGATGAGTTAAAAGATGCTATGAAGAGTCTGAAGGTTGATGTAGTCGGTGGCGTAAATGTTTATGACGTCGCCGGTTCTCTTTCTTTGTTGCTCATCATTGTAGGGTTTTTCATCTTTCTCGTTGGTGGCCTGGGATGCTGTGGAGCTTGCTGTCAGAACCGAGTTCTCTTAGTTGTGGTAAGTTGACGTTTACGCAGAAATAACCAATATTCAGTATTATAGTAACTTGACATTTACAATGACCAAAAAGAAAACAAGTAAACAACCGACTAAAATGAGTCGTTAAAGAAAGAGGGGCGAAAGATACCAGAGGGACATTCAAGCTCATTGATCGAAAATAAACAGACAAAGTCGTGGCTTAAAAGAAAAAGAGAAACAGACAAAAAATAGTACATAAGACACAACATAGAAAAAATTAAAGACTTAGCAACAAGTACCCTACCAAAAACGGGGTGATCTCAAAAGAAAAAGAAAGAATGCAGTATTTATTCACTTGGGATAAACTGTCGATTTCAGTTTATTGTAGTTAAAGATGTTAGAGTTTTTCTTTATAAACTGTCTCGGTGCTCAATTTTGCTATGAGTATGATGCCTATATCATTTAATACTATATTTCTGTTTACAAAATGATTCACATTTGCAGTTGAATACCTCTATTTTAAGCATGTTTTATATTTTTAATTGTATACATTGTTTTGTACTTCTCTTTTCAGTATGCCATAATTGTTTTTATATTGCTGATTGTTCAGATCGTTGGTGTAGCACTGTTTGCTGGATTTAGATCTAAGGTATTTTTTTCTTTACCACCACATGATCATTATTAGTTCATAAAAAAGTATTACTCCCGTAATTTTCGTTGCATTTCAAGCATACTGGGTAATGATGACCTGGGAAACTTCTAATTTACCAGATATGTGGGTCAAATATTAAACGATTATATGGAATCTCTTATTGACACCGTAATATTTTCATCTACTTGACGGACAGAAGATAATGGAAACAAAATTTCTGCATGCAGTAATTTGTCGGTCAAGTTTATAGGTCCTCTAGCGACCAAGGATTTTATTTGGCACAGCAAATCGATTTTGTATTATTGATTTTAATTTTAGACAAGAATTTGGATTACAGAAAACCTTTACTATTGATTTTTTTGGCTGAAGTACTATTATTGATTGTTAGATATTAAATCATATTAACAATCGTATTTATTTTTGTGACGGATGACTTTTCGTTATAGGAAACATTTCATGGTGCATTTTGATTTTGAAAAGACAAAAAAAGTGAAAAAGTATATTTTAACAAAACGTATTTATATATATATTATAAAGTTTGCCTCAGTCCACATCTACACGCCGATAATCGCAGTTATATTTCAAAATTTATCTTGTATCGAGTGGAGAAATATCATATCACATTCGATTTAGGGATATAATTATAGGTTTCATAACGAGTGAGAATTAGATATCGATTGATATCAACTCAATTTCAATAATAATAAACGAGCCTATGGCGATATCTAATTCTCACAAGTTGTTAAACCTATTTCTCTTATGGCAAAAAGTTGTATGTGCGTGGCCTATTTGTTGAGAGTTGTGTTGCTACGGCCGTTTTTCTTTGCAACGCGTACTAGTTTAATCTATCTTATCTTTGATGAGATTAAAACATTTTCCACAGAAGATAATTTCTTACATGTTTTGTTTTACCTATCAATTTTCATATCTTAACTTATTTTACAGTTTGATGATTCAGTCAAAGATGGATTTAAGGACATACTAACTAACAGGTATAACAAGACTGGAAACGACGATTTAACCAAGTCATATAATGCACTTTTCAATTTAGTAAGTATTATCAATAATAAATTCTATCATCTGGTATCATACCGTTGACAATAGTACCGGCAACACAATTATGGAATCAACCGAATCCACTAATAATAATCCTATATTTTCTGCATTTGAACGTGTACTACAGCGTTCAGGCAATGCTAGGACATTCCAGATCTTTGAGGATAGTAATCTGTCTGTTTAACTATTAGTGTTGTAGCGCTGTCTGATCTCAAACAGTTAGGAGCCATAATCGGTACTGTGTAAACGCTGCATCAAGTCTTTGGAAAGTTACAACGGTTTTGGCCTCATGATAAAATAAATGTTCTACTCATCTTGTTGATTGTTTTGTATGTTTGTTTTATTTTTGTCTTCTTTAATTTGTATATGTATGCCTTTGATGTATGCGTACACACTTTTTGGTTACTGGCTCTCAATTATTGTCACGTTAACCATTACGTCTGTGAAGGTTGTTCACCAATTATTGTCACGTTAACCATTACGTCTATGAAGGTTGTTCACCAATTATTGTCACGTTAACCATTTCGTCTGTGAAGGTTGTTCACCAATTATGGTCATGTTTACCATTACGTCTGTGAAATTTGTTCACCAATTATTGTCACGTTAACCATTACGTATGTGAAGGTTGTTCACCAATTATGGTCACGTTAACCATTACGTCTGTGAAGGATGTTCTCCAATTATTGTCACGTTAACCATTACGTCTGTGAAGGTTGTTCACCAATTATTGTCACGTTAACCATTACGTCTGTAAAGGTTGTTCACCAATTATGGTCACGTTAACCATTACGTCTGTGAAGGTTGTTCACCAATTATGGTCACGTTAACCATTACGTCTGTGAAGGTTGTTCACCAATTATGGTCATGTGAAGGTTATTCACCAATTATGGTCACGTTAACCATTACGTCTGTGAAGATTGTTCACCAATTATGGTCACGTTAACCATTACGTCTGTGAAGGATGTTCTCCAATTATTGGCACGTTAACCATTACGTCTGTGAAGGTTGTTCACCAATTATTGTCACGTTAACCATTACGTCTGTGAAGGTTGTTCACCAATTATGGTCACGTTAACCATTACGTCTGTGAAGGTTGTTCACCAATTATGGTCACGTTAACCATTACGTCTGTGAAGGTTGTTCACCAATTATGGTCACGTTAACCATTACGTCTGTGAAGGTTGTTCACCAATTATGGTCACGTTAACCATTACGTCTGTGAAGGATGTTCTCCAATTATTGGCACGTTAACCATTACGTCTGTGAAGGTTGTTCACCAATTATTGTTTCGTTAACCATTACGTCTGTGAAGGTTGTTCACCAATTATTGTCACGTTAATCATTACGTCTGTGAAAGTTGTTCACCAATTATTGTCACGTTAACCATTACGTCTGTGAAGGTTGTTCACCAATTATTGTCACGTTAACCATTACGTCTGTGAAGGTTGTTCACCAATAATTGTCACGTTAACCATTACGTCTGTGAAGGTTGTTCACCAATTATGGTCACGTTAACCATTACGTCTGTGAAGGTTGTTCACCAATTATGGTCACGTTAACCATTACGTCTGTGAAGGTTGTTCACCAATTATGGTCACGTTAACCATTACGTCTGTGAAGGTTGTTCACCAATTATTGTCACGTTAACCATTATGTCTGTGAAGGTTGTTCACCAATTATGGTCACGTTAACCATTACGTCTGTGAAGGATGTTCTCCAATTATTGTCACGTTAACCATTATGTCTGTGAAGGTTGTTCACCAATTATTGTCACGTTAACCATTACGTCTGTGAAGATTGTTCACCAATTATTGGTTGTTCACCAATTATTGTCACGTTAACCATTACGTCTGTGAAGGTTGTTCACCAATTATGGTAACGATTACGTCTGTGAAGGTTGTTCACCAATTATTGTCACGTTAACCATTATGTCTGTGAAGGTTGTTCACCAATTATGGTCACGTTAACCATTACGTCTGTGAAGGTTGTTCACCAATTATGGTCACGTTAACCATTACGTCTGTGAAGGTTGTTCACCAATTATTGTCACGTTAACCATTACGTCTGTGAAGGTTGTTCACCAATTATGGTCACGTTAACCATTATGTCTGTGAAGGTTGTTCACCAATTATGGTCACGTTAACCATTACGTCTGTGAAGGTTGTTCACCAATTATTGTCACGTTAACCATTACGTCTGTGAAGGTTGTTCACCAATTATGGTCACGTTAACCATTACGTCTGTGAAGGTTGTTCACCAATTATGGTCACGTTAACCATTACGTCTGTGAAGGTTGTTCACCAATTATTGTCACGTTAACCATTATGTCTGTGAAGGTTGTTCACCAATTATTGTCACGTTAACCATTACGTCTGTGAAGATTGTTCACCAATTATTGGTTGTTCACCAATTATTGTCACGTTAACCATTACGTCTGTGAAGGTTGTTCACCAATTATGGTAACGATTACGTCTGTGAAGGTTGTTCACCAATTATTGTCACGTTAACCATTATGTCTGTGAAGGTTGTTCACAATTTATTGTTGTCAAAATAAAGGAAGAATAAACAATGCCATACAAGTTGGAGATTTAGATAGCTATGAATTGAGGTTTAACCACTATTTCATTCAAATTCGCCAAGTGAGTAATCAATTCGTATGTTCTTTTTATGACACAAGCTCATATTATATTCAAATTACAGTCCATTACACTTACAGACCATAACAGATAAAAGAAACACATGTATAATAACTTATTGTACATATAGTTTGGTATTTAATCATTTAAATGCGGTTTTTCGATATTAAGTTGGTATCATATTTTTGCATCAGGAGGGAAAATTTTCAAACTTATCATGGTTTTGTTGCAGAAGGTTTCCTGACCGAGCCTCAAAATTCCAACAGAAAAGTCTATTTTACCAGGCTAGAATTTGTATAATTTAATATCAGAGCCAGTGTTCAAATCATGGTAAATGATTGCATTTATAATTACAGTATGAATGTTGTGGTGTAGATTCTAAAGCTGATATGCCAGAGGATGACTTACCCAAAGAGTGCTGTGCAGCTACTAACCCATGTGACAAGACATCTTCTGATGTTCGACCGGTAAGTACATAAAATATATTAATTATGGTTGTATAGATCATTAAATTTGCAACTAATATCCCCGTAAAAACCTTAAAATTGATTGGAAAATATTGTAATCCTCGAGCAATTTTCTTGTACTTTATCTTTTGGTATTGGGTATCTAAAGATATTACTAATACATCTGTTAAACAGATATGGTCCAAAGGGCTACTTTTGGATAAATTTTATTTTTGTTTTTGTTTTTGGTTTATATTGTTTTTGTTCTTTGGTTTTTGATTATAGAGTGTTGAAGTGTTTTCTCTGTCGTACAAGCCAAATTTATTTTATTAACTTTATTTTCTAATTGATCAAAATTGTACTTCTCTTTAGAATATATTCGATGTGTAAATCTGTTTTTTTTTTAGTAGCGTTGTAGGCGAAGTTTGTTATATTTTTCTTTAATTTTTGTTGGAATCTTTATTTCTCGCTTACTACCTATTTTGCTAAAGTCAATGTATGCCTTTCCAGAACTAGCGACATTTTTAGGTGTTAAATAAAAAAAAATCCAATGCTTCTTTATCAATATTTTGCAGTCTGCATACTTGTACACCCGAAGTTTTTATCTGACACGTGTCTGTTTTTTTCAAGATCAACTGACGGACTACAAATGAAAGGTTAATATCCTCAATGCTCTTCAACTTTGAACTTGTTTGGCTTTATAAATATTTTGATATGAGCGTCACTGATGAGTCTTATGTAGACGAAACGCGCGTCTGGCGTACTAAATTATAATCCTGGTACCTTTGATAACCAATTAATAAAGAGTTTTTAAACAAAGTATATCGCTTTTTTTTTTATCAGGGTTGTTATACAAAGCTGAAAGACCAAATAGACCAATACAACAGCGTATTTATTGGTGTTGGAGTATCTGTGTTGGTTTTCCAAGTAAGTAGAGATACGTATTTATCGGTGTTGGAGTATCTGTGTTGGTTTTCCAAGTAAGTTGAGATACGTATATACAAACATATGCTAATGCATATTCATGAATTAAAGGTGACGATACATTAAGATAAGCAAAAATCTAAACCGTTGCAAAAACAAAGATCCATTCTTTTGAAATAGAAAGCAGTAAAATAACATCTTTATTCTTTAAAAAAATAAATGATTATACACATTCATTATTGAACTGTAGCTGCTAACGTAAACCGAATAAAAATTGCATGTCGCTCTGCTATTTGTACTCAATATCATGCGACATTTTGTTTCATTTTTTTGGATCTTGTTTTTTTTGGTACAAAAAAATAATATTCCAATCGATATTTAAACTCTATTTAGCTAATCAGAATACGCCAATACAATTTTTTTTTAATGGAAACAACAATTTTCTTTCAATAAATTCCATGCGTCCGAAATGCATGTCCGGTAGCTATCTTCATCATGAACACTCAAAGCCAAATATTTGAAATCCAGGGTTTATGTAAAAACCGAAACAGTTGAAGAGCTATATGACAAAAAAACAACAACATTAAAGTGCTAGCTAAATCCATTTAAAGTCAACTTTACCTGAGGGAACATTTATTGCAATTTGAATTATCTGCAATGGCACAACGTCTCTTTCTTTATTTAAAAATTTATCGTGATCTAGTAAAACTTTCTTTTGTGAGTAAAAACATTTTTATTAACGGAATATATGAATTAGTAAGAAGTGAGTTCGAAACCTTAATTCAAGGTGATACCTTCGACAAATGGTTGCTCAAATATTTGTTGAAGAATTCCGACATGATAATAAAACTGTACAATATGAGTTAGGCATTTACCATGCCACCTAGATTAATCACAACTTCAATCAAAATAAGAAAAAAGCGCATTCATGACGGATTGACTATGACCAAGAAGGACAATATCGTGACAGGCAAACAAGGGCATGACCGAAAGAAATAACAATCATTCATCTATTCCTTTAAATTAACATATGTAATGAGTCATGATGTGCACGAATAATGCATGGATAAACAATTTTAAATTGAAAAGTTTAAAATTTTTATTAGTTAGTCACATTTTCAAAAGTTACTTATAAACAATTTCTAAATCAACAACGAAATTCTTTAACGTGTTTCTTTTACAGCACTGAGTTTATACTTCTGCTGGTGGACTATAAGTTCCAAGGCGTATTATCAACTCAGTAGTCAGTATTTAGAATGACATGATTTATAACAAATCTTTGTAAAAATGTCCGTTCATAAATTTTGAAATTACAAAGAAACTAAGGTTTCAACTCCCTCAGGCAAAGTTTACCTTAGATTGATTTAGCTATTCTATAGTCATATAACTCTTCAAATACATCATCGACTTTCAAATATTCGGCTGTGAGTGTTACGGATGAAGGTAAATATCAGAATAGCGCGTCGGACCCATGAAATTATTGAACGTATTCTCAGCTTTTAATGTTGTTTTAAAAGATCTTCTGATGAACGAAATAAATAGTGTTATCTTTATTTCCATAGGCTGTTCCTTTCCACGATGTCTTATGTTTCGACTCTAACCGTATACCTTTTCATGTTGACTGTATGAACTACCTTTCTGTACACACCACTTACTTACTCTGTCTATCACTATACTTCTTTTGTTTTTAAATTTCAAGAATTAAATGTGTTATCATTTGTTTTTCAGTTAATATGTGTTATCTTTGCCTTCTGTCTGTGTGCTGCTATTGGAAGAGATAGTATTGTGTGATACTGAACGTTTTCTTACATTACCTCCTTCTACGTGTATACTGTCCTGTTGATATTGTGTCTGTACTAATTCTCTGATTCCTTAACAACACTACCTATATTTTTGTATATGTACATAAAACATTTCTTGAATTATATGGAAAACAAACTAAATATGATTGATCGTTTTCTTATATTTCCTTCTACTGTGGATTCATTATTATTCGTTGGATACCAATATTCGTGGATTTTGTGGTTACAGGTGAACAACGAAATTAAATGTTCAACGAATAACAAATTTTCTATAGGATTGTACGCAGACGTTGACAAAACAACGAACATAAATGTCCAGAAAGTACCATGACAATAAATGAATCCACAGTAAATGGGTCCCGTAGAAATTGTGTCTACTAATTCTCTTCTGATTCCTATCCATATATTTGTATATGTACATTGAACGGTTCTTGAATACTGTAGCAAACAAACTAAACATCGATATTTAATAGAATTATTTTGCTAATTTTCAGTTGTTATGTGTGCTATTTTCCTTCTGTTTGTGCGTGGCGATTGGAAGAGAGGAATAAAACTGGTACAATTTCAAGAACAAACAATCAAATCTATAGAAGAAATATATATGTTAAATGTGAAGGGTAAAAGGAATCGATCAATCAGAATGAGGGTATAAAGAGATGAACATTTGTTCAGCTTTACGACTTTTTTCGAACTTTTATTGAATATATTCACATTTTTAATATCTCATTAAAGCATGCCATAGATTTCTTACTCTACCCAAAATTGTTCATTGCTTTCAAATTTTTAAAAAGTAATTCTCACATGTTTTTTCCAAAAACAATTGTTTTCAGAATCCATTTGTTTGGTCTAAAATGAATGAGGAGTGGTACTGAATTGAATAGGTTTTTTGTATTAAATTTTGGTAATTTTTAGTGAGTAATGATAACCAAATTGTCAGCAAGGTTATATCAGTACCCTCCTCATGATTGGACTAAATGTTGAGTCCCTCAGGTGGATTGATCAATTAAATAAAGTGTTCTAGTTTGAATCATATATATATATATTATTTTTTACGTTGTATCATTTTATTTTATATATTACCATGCCAAGTGATGAAGTTAAATTATCATCATTTTATTATTTCTATCCGGATACATGTGTTCATATTATTAGCAACAAGACTATAGACATGACCTATATGGAAACATATAATTAAAGGTCAAAACTGGTCATTTGTGCTTTATGGTGTGTTTTAATAAATTATTTTAAAACATCATATCAAAATTTTAAATAATAATTAAATTATTATTCTCGATGACCAACATTTACCCAGGCAGTATCATTTTGAAATTGTATTGGGATTCTTACAAATTATCAAAAAAGTACATTTTAAATTTGTTTTCTTCCTTCAATCAAAAAATGAAAGAAAAAAATCCAGGCATCCTTTTCATAAATACAATGTACAAATTGTCTTACAATAGGCAAACTTCATATCAGAAAAAAAATGATCTGACAGACACTATTGTCATTTGTAATTAACTCATTATTAATCATTTATTTATATTCTGATGGTTTTTTGCAATTTTGAAAGTCATTTGTAAGAGAGAGAAAAAGTGATGCCAGATTATACTCTTACATGCAGTGCAAAAAAAATCAACTTTTGTTGCCCGGGTTTTAAATTTGCTGAGTCCCAAAGCTGTTTTTTTTTTTATATATGAAACGGTCTTATATTTCTATTATTTTTAAACACCAAAGAGACTTTTAAATCATTTGATAAATGTCATTTTTTATTCACTCATTATTTTTTTATCAAGATCGATTTTACTTGTTGACTTTTATCTTTGTAAAATTATTATTTTAGAATAAAAATACTTGTATGCGAATAATTATGTATTTTTGTGCTATTTATATATACGTTCAGTTATTAAGGAATAGAGAAATGTGGGATATATAAATATGAGACAGGATCCCAACAAAAAGACGTCACCAAGACCTGTATATGTCAACATAAGTTTTTAACAATAGATATTTGTCTTTACAGTTTGTCAAGCTCGAAATCAATCCCAGTCTGTGATAAAAATTAACACAATCAATTGAAAATCTGTCATAAAAAGAATCTGTCATCAACACCACATTCTTAATAAATAAAATGAAAGTCAAATGTGACTTACAACGACAAGCTTGGGACCGACTCGAGAAAAATGAGACTGAGCTGAACCAGTTTAGTATCGCTCTCTTTAAAAGAGTTACGAAAGATACCAGAAGGACATTCAAACTCATAAATCGAAATTAAACTGACAACGCTATGGCTAAAAATGAAATAGACAAACAGACAAACAATAGTACACATGACACAACATACACAAAACTAAATAATAAACAACACGAATCCCACCAAAAACTAGGGGTGATCACAGGTGTTTCGGAAGGGTAAGCAAATCATCAGTAGAGTTAATTAAACGTAGATAATAAGAAATTTTTAATATAAACAATTACAGAATTAAACCCATATTACTGTACCATAATGATATGATATAGAACAAAAATAAAACAATAACAAAATACGCCGTACTAAGAATATCAAGGATTAGAATTACTAAAAAAACGAACTCAACGTACTCAACCTGTATATATTGACCAGGAAAACATCATCGTTTTGCTTAAAACTTCCAATTAGCGAATTGATAATCATGTCAAAGGTACAAGGTGCTGTTAAAAGTGAAATGACAAATATACCAAACTCCGAGGGAAAGTCTTGAAGAAAATGGCAAAATTAAAAACTCAAATACATAAAATGTATGGATAACAACTTTCATATTCCTGACTAGGTACAGGCATTTTTTTGTAGAAAATGGTGGATTTAACCTGGTTTTACAGATAGTTAAACTCTCACTTGTATGACAGTCGCATAAAATTCATTGTTATTAACAATAATGTGTGAACAAAACAAACAGACGTAAATATGTCAAAATTCGGGGTATAGCAGTCAACATTGTGTTATAATCTTAATCACTATTATATTAAAAAGAATTATATCAAAGAAGAAGAAAAGAGGCATAAAGACATAACACCTAAACAAAAACGAAAGACAAGAACAGAAAATTTTTACCATAGCAAAATAAAACGACGGTATAAAAACCGAGCCTCGTCAAATGGATATTATCAAAAATAGACTAAACAGTAAAAGTAATGATTTCCAAAGACAAATGAAGGGAATTATAACACGATATTGAGATGATGAACAACGGCAGTACCTAGAATCTATTCTTCAAGAAAAATCTTATATTATTTGTTAATTATAAGTTAATACAAAATATTTATCTACAAGGGCTTGGTATCTTCGGATGATTTTTTTTTAGAAAAACAAGGAGACGTTGTTAATCATCTTTTTGCTAAGACATTGGTGAAATTTTACAAAGTCTTTAAGTAGCAGCTATTATTGAACGATAGTATAAATATGATCTTTACCAAAATTTTCTATAAATACCAGGTTACAGATTTGAAAGACAATTTCTTAACTTGAAAGTTCTACAGACACCTGAAGTCCTGCAAGCATGCAACCATACTTCCCATGCAATAATCGATATGATTGTCATAAAACTTGGCAAACAATTTGAACAATTTATGAAATCTCTGATATTTTTATCCCTGCTGGAAAGTTTTTTAATATCGCAACATTTTTGTGTATAGTAATCATAAAATAAAACTGATAAAATCCAACGCTATAGGTCAATCAGAGGCGGATTTAGGGGGGGGCAGGGGACCCGGGCCCCCCTTTTTGGGGAAAAAATTGGTTGCTTATATAGGAAACACTGAAGCGTGACTGGAGCGGGCCCCCTCTTAGGTCAGTCAGTGGGCCCCCACTTATGAAAATTTCTGGATCCGCCACTGTCAATGGAGCAAGTAGAATAAACAATAGCCATTTTCCTGACTTGGTACAAGTATTTTCCGAAGAAAATGATGGATTAAACCTGGTTTTATAACTAGTTAAACCTCCCACTTGTATGACAGCTTTTTTTCCATTCCGTTATTGACAAAATTTGGGGATCAACCCAAACAGGCATACTACTAGGTTAATATGACAAATTTCAGATTTAGCATCAAATACTATGTAAACATGCATCACAGAATATAGTTACACCCAAATTTCTCAGATGACCATTTACTGTGAACAAATTTTATTAAAAACAAAACTTGCCCTTTTCAAAAATATAGTACGGTAAATGAATTAACAAAACCTAATTTTTTCAACACCTGACAACACAGTTTTTTTATCAATGTGATTCATTTGTGCCTTTGTCCTTTGCCTTTGTCCGGTATGGATACTTAACAATCGATGGAATGTCCTCCATCACGTCAAATCATTACCAATACATGATATATATGGGGAAAATAGAAATCAAAATAACCATGAATTAATCCGAATGATTTTTAATGAATAATGACATAGTTACATACAAGTTTATGACCAAGTGAACGTTAATGACTTCAATAAATCTCCATTCAGGTGTTGGAATCGAAGAACCTTCATGCAAAAGAAGAAAAAATAAATCATATTAACATAATAACATAGTCAGATTTGGCTTCATTATATTAAAATAATTTTCATTCATAAATAAATGAATGTCCCAAGTCAGGAGCCTGTAATTCAGGGGTTGTCGTTTGTTTATGAGTTACAGATTTGTTTTTCGTTCATTTTTTTTACATAAATAAGGCCGTTAGTTTTCTCGTTTCAATTGTTTTATATTGTCTTATCGGGGCCTTTTATAACTCACTATGCGGTATGGGCTTTGCTCATTGTTGAAGTTCGTACGGTGACCTAAGTTGTTAATGTCTGTGTTATTTTGGTCTTTTGTGGATAGTTGTCTCATTGGCAATCATACCACATCTTCTTTTTTTATATCATCTGGTTTGAAATTGTGTACGCTATACGAGTGTTTCGTGTACACAGAATTTGTGTACCTCAGGAACAGATAACCTTAGCTGTATTTGGTAAAACTTTAAGGAATTTTTGGTCCTCAATGCTCTTCAACTTCATACTTTATTTGGTATTTTAAACATTTTTGGATTTGAGCATTACTGACGAGTCTTTCGTTGACGATACGCACGTCTGGCGTAAATATAAAATTTTAATCCTGTATCTATGATGAGTTTATATACCAGTGTCCCGCGTAACAAGGAAAATTATAAAGGCATAAAAAAGTAAGAAGAACTCCGAGAAAATTTCAAAACGGAAAGTCCCTAGATAGCAATAAACTGTGAGAAAAAATATCAAATTTGCCCTCATAAATTGTACCATCCCCTCACATTGCTTTCTTGCAAGATTAAGCTTACTATTTGTGTCCTATATGTGCATATTTATGTAATCAGAATCTTCAATAGATTTTATATCCAGTATGTAAAATGCTAAAATATGATTTGTTTTGGGTGTATCCAACAGTCTGCATTTATTTGCTATAAAATATTGCAAACAGGGGGGGGAAGAGATTTCCCAAATATTTGGCTAAAAGTAGAATTTTAATCGCTTAAAGTAATACCTTTTCTGAAACAGTTCCCATGCTTACCCTTCCGGGGCACCTGAGATCACCCCTAGTTTTTTAATGGGGTTCGTGTTGCTTATTCTTTAGTTTTCTATGTTGTGTGTACTATTGTTTGTCTGTTTGTCTTTTTTCATTTTTAACCATGGCGTTGTCAGTTTATTTTCGATTTATGAGTTTGACTGTCCCTTCGGTATCTTTCGTCCCTTAATGTTCTTATAAACCGTCTTTGAAGGCTAAATTAGTACTCAGCTGTCTATAAAATGAATTTTATTACACAATTACTTTCATATTTGAAAAATCCACCGGGGCAAAAATGCGAAACCAAACTCCTAATTGTGTATTGCAACCTTAATTATATGTCAAAATCAAAAGCTCAAACATATCAAACGAATGAATAACAAATTTCATATTCCGGACTTGGTACTGACTTTTCTTACGTTGAAAATAACGAATAAAACCTGGTTAGATAGCTAGATAATCCTCTCTCTTTTCAACAGTCGCTAAAATTTCATTGTATTGACATCGGTGTGTGAACAAAACAAACAGATATAATTTCATCGACCTGAACTCCAAGTTATGTTTGAAATGCACATCGTTAATCCTTATATGATTCAATGTATATTAGTCTACGTCATGGAGTGTTATTTTTATGAATGAGTTGCACATAGTAACCCAGGTCAACCGCATTAAATTACGTTGTTGAAAAGTCGGTCCTTTCTGTGTTGTAAACACATCAGTATTGTTACAAAGGAAAATGTACGACATTGAAAGTAATCAAAGAGCGGGGCGAAGGATACCAGAGAGACATTCCAACTCATAGATAAAAAACTGACAACGCCATGGTTAAAAAAAAGACAAACAGACAAATAATGGTACACAAGACAAAATAGAAAACGAAAGACTGAGCAACACGAACCCCATCAAACTATTTGGGAATCGATTTCGCCAGATGTTCAAATCCCGGAATGCATAGTGTACTCCACAGGTAAAGTTGACCTTGTATGGTTTTGGATATTACTGGTAGGTCCCATTTAGTCATATAGCACTTGAAGTGTACTTATGTATACATCCTAGGCTTTTAAATGTGTGGCTTTGAGCATTCTAGATGAATGCAAATCAATGCAAAGCGCTTGCTAACATAGCCTCGATAAATTGTTAATTTCTTTGTTTAGGCTTGATAATAAAGGACATGTTTTTTCTCTCTATCATTATAATGTGCTAAACTTTGTTTTATGCTATTCTGTTGAAGTAAAACAGAACAAGACATATTGTAAGGAAAACGTAAATTTTGAGTTATTACCTTAGCATTACTATCGTAAGTAAAAGGAACATGGTGTCCATTGAAATTAGCTATGGTTGGTCTGGAGTGGACACCATAGATAACTACTGATCCTAGTGTCATTTTTACTGCATAGTCGTATAATACAACTGTGGATGTGAGTCGGGCCTAAAATAGTATAGAATTCGTTGTATTTAATATGATAAGTTCTATGTTGTATTTAGAAAGAAATTGTTAATTCAAAAAATGATGTTTGGCAGTCGATGATTTGCTTCTTTACCTGAGACCAGAAACAGAAATATATTGTTTTTGGCGTCTTTACATTAAATCCACTGGATGTTGGATGTGTATTGATTGCTATTTTTGTCTTATATCTAGAACCTTTTTAATTAGTTGTTTTTTGCTTTGTTCTAGCTGTCAGTAACTGTATGTACTCTTAGAGCTGTACTTAGTGTCTTTTTGTTGTTGAGATGTATAAGTACCAATCCACGTCAACTCTGTTTGTTTGCTAGATGTGTTTCTATTTGTATCCATCTGATGGGTTCAGACTTTTGCAACTGATTTGTATTGCTTGTTCTTATGTTGTACTATAACACCACTGTTCCACGTTTGGGGAATGGTTGGCGCCTTATATCTAGTTTTACCCCGCCACATTCTGTTGGCGCCTGTCCTCAGCCAGTAGCCTGTATTTCAGTGGTTGTCATTTGTTTCTGTGCTACATAGTTGTTTTTCGTTCATTCTTTTGTTCATGAATTAGGCCGTATGTTGTTTCGTTTGAATTTCTTTACCAATGGATTATTGTAAAGACGTTATATAGTCAAAAAATAACAGGACATTGTCCAATACCAAGATACATACAGGTATCGACAGATTGTAGATCCATTAAAGTGCATGCGTATAAAACAATAATATTTAGTTTGCTTTAAATTAACTGATAAGAAAGATAATATTAATACCAATAAAACAATATTCAAAGATCTAACTATAGTGTTGAATTGGTAACCTTGTAGAATAAGTTTATTTAAAGGATCGATAAGTTTACCGGGATCGTGTCTAAATTTCATAGCACGGTAAACAATATTTCTGTACAAATGAGCATCTGGTATCCCGTTTGAAATAGGTACAACAAAACTTCAACAGTAAACTTTTTTTTTCTATTGAAGAATTTAGTAAAGGTGTAACTAATTGGTGGTAACGAAATCCCTGATTTAATACTTACCAGTATACATAGATGACGTTCATTGAAATTTAAAAAAAAATGTCTGTTTGTTTTGTTTTTGACTATTTTTTTTTTTTTATTATTTGTTTCTGTTTCTATATTTTGATGTTTTTTGTCCTTTTTTTAAACTGTGGATGCCGATGTACTCACGTTTTCTGCCTTGAATTCAATAAAATTATTATTTTGACCACCTGTTGTGCCTGAAATTAGGAATACACATCATATATATAATAGCTAATTTAAATTGAGAACTTTTTCATAATTTTACTACTTAATTTGTCCATCGCTAAATTATTAATTGATTGGTGACTATGCTGAACGTAAACTTAAGAAAAAGGTTACAACATGGACGAGATGAAGCAACATTTAAGCAGCGTCTTCAATTGGAGCATAAATCTTCCAGTAAATACGATTTTCCTAATCTTTCATT
This sequence comes from Mytilus galloprovincialis, assembly GCA_037788925.1. Classification (NCBI taxonomy): domain Eukaryota; kingdom Metazoa; phylum Mollusca; class Bivalvia; order Mytilida; family Mytilidae; genus Mytilus; species Mytilus galloprovincialis. Next base: position 84,739,239 of record CM075333.1, on the reverse strand, counting down.
TCCTGTCATGATTTCCTATAAAGAGGGTTGCAGCTCACAAGAAGCTTTTCAACCATGAGTTCCAAGTGGAAATCATACTTTGGAAACATTTACATACGAATATGACCTACCGAAATACTAGTTTTCCATTTTGCTTTTATTTTCAGTATTTTGTGATTTGGTTGTTTTAATTTTTTTCCACTTGCCTTGTCTGTTTGTTTTCAACTTTTGAGTTTGGTTATTATTCTGTGGTATCCTTCGTTTTGTCTTGTATAATCATACCTTATATTGACTGTTTATTAACTGGGAATTAATTCAGAAACTAAGGTTTGAAGTCCAATAGACAAGGGATGAATTTGACTATTCTTTTGATGTCTCTTTTAGGTTTTGAGTGTTGTGGATGAAGGTTAATCTAGAAAAGTGATTTGGACGCACGGCATTTTGATAAAAAGTATGATTTATTTTTCAGCAAAGCGAAAAATGCAGACTGCCTTTTTTTACCTAAAAAAATTGCAATGAAGTTATAAACAAGTCTTCCATAAAAATCAACAAAATCAAAAATAAATTAACAAAAGAAACAAAACTCATAACTTTTGTAAAAGAAAACAGAAATATGTGTATAATATAATCATACCATAGGATTCGCCATTATCCCAGAATAACTCTCCTGATGCTAAACCTGTTGTGGAGAGTGCCACCAATAAAGTAAAGTCTTTGACTCGACTAAAATATAAGTATATTTGAGCATACATATACTGAGGTGACCAGAAATGTATCAGTTACAATGTATTCAGAGGCGGACTAAGAGGGTGTATAAGTAAAAGGTGGCAAAAGATCTGTTCGAGGCAAAGATGAAAGAGAACATACCTGTTCAAGACAAACATATAATATTAATGAAATGACAAAAAAAGATTTTCAGTGTATTTTCGTTAAGTTGTACAGAATTAAATACTAGTAGACAGCGTTTGCAGGTATAAGCTATGTTTGTTCATGTACATGCATGACTTATTCATTCGCATAATTTTGTACGTGAATGTTTGGTCTTTTATTAACCTGATTTGCTATTTGTTTTGGGGTTGTTTTTTTTTGGTTTTTTTTGCTTTTGATCAATGATTTATCAGCATTTTCAAAATCAGCTTTTCTATCATTTATTTTGGTCTATTTTACTTTGTTCATCACTTAAAAAGTGAAATCACAAAAATACAAAACTCCGAAGAAAATCCTAAACGGAAAGTCCTATATAAAATGGTAAAATCAAAAGTTCAAACACACCAAACGATTGGACAACAACGTTTATAATAACCGTAACTTAATATTTTGATTTGTACGTTCTAAATGTAGGTTTGAACATCGGTAAAGTAATGTAACCAGACATTGCAATAAGAAATATGTAACATGTGATCACCCACCTTCTAGTTGTAGTTACATCGTGGTCTTGTGTAGGTATAATGACACCACCACGTATATGTGCATTGATTTTACTGAGGGGAGCATCAAATACATGTGTTCCTCCCATTGATTCTACACCAGTCTCTATGTCGAACCAGTTTCCTGCAGGAAGGTATGCGGTTACAGTCGTAGCCCCCTTAATGAATTATAAAATGAAATAAATGTTCAAAATAAAATCTATGTACTACCTTTAATACTAATTTTAGTGTATTTAAAGCAAGTAAATTTTAAAACCTTTATTAAGCAGTACAAAAATATATACAAGATTATACAAAAAAAATGTATTTTTAAAGGAGTATGTTCGATAAGGTCCTAAAATGGCCCCCTTTTTAGCGTAAATTTCAAATTCGGATTTATTTACCAATATCACGATAAATTATAGCTAATACATTGACTAGATAGGATATAAGCCATTTTATTGAAAATTTCACGTTTCTGCGTTTCATTATGACGTCACAAGTTGTACTCATATTGATTTTTCACGAAAAAATCAATGAAAATGGGTAAATTTTCATAGATTATTGGACAGGAAACATAGAGCGCATACGTCGACAACAAAGATCTTTTAAAATAATGTTTGTGAAGACATTTCACATGTCTTATTTGAATATTAAGCTTGTCGACGCCTGCGCTCTATGTTTCCTGGTCCTTTATTTGGTTGAAATCCAGCTGATTTTGTCAAATTTCACAAAAATCCCTTATCTTGACCTTTTTGGGATGTAAAAATCAACGTGTTAGAATTAAACTTTGACAAAAACAGTTCTGTTTAACTTTCTCACATGTCTTTAAGGCAACTTAAAGCATTTATTGTCTTGTAACTATGAACTTTATAATTGGGGCCAAATATGGCCCTTACCGAACTTACTCCTTTCATTTTCATTTAAGTCGGACGCATAAAAATTCATAAAGTATTAATTTCCTTTACTGGTAAACTGTTAGTCTCCAAGCATATCATCGGTAGCCTGTGCTGACATAATTGATATCATTAACTTATTTGGAAGCATGATATTTAGATAGTGTTTAATGCATTTTTGAAATATACACACAATAGACTCTCACGTCACATAATCTAAGATGTGCATTCAGTTCAATTAAGACATTTTGTTATTCAATAAAGTTTTGAGTTTGAATAATAAATATTCTGTTCAGGTGATCATTTTTCTAATTTTATTGCGAGATAACAGAAAAATATTTACAAATTATGACTTCCATAGCTGACTTTTATAATTATTTTATGTTGTTTGTGATAAACAAATCGCATTATGTTTTTGAAACAATGCTTGAGATAGTAGGAAATTACACAAGATACAAAGTACAGAAAGTAGATGTGAATATCATACAAAATTACCTCACTTTACACAAGAAATGGCTTATCAAACAGCGAACGAACTTTTAAATGAATACAGGCATTTCTCCGTGCCTGAAGTGCATGTCCTTTTATTATTATAGTTAGAGTTTTTTCTTGTGATAAAGCTGTCTATTTATTCAATTGTATAGAATTTATGCAGTTTGGGCTTTGTACATTGCCGAAGGCCGTACTGTGACCTATATTCGTTAATTTCTGTGCCATTTGGCATCTTGTGGAGAGTTGTCTCATTGGCAATGATACCACATCTTCTATTTTATATGCTTTACTTTTAAAGCAACCGACTGCACTTTGGGTTTGCATGCAAGTTTTTTTCTTCTTTTACTTTTCTAACATAACTTTTTGGAAAGACAGTTGTACTTTTCTCTTAACTTGAGTTAACGCTTTTGTAATATTTCCTCCCTGATTCTGATTTCTGGTTTCACTTTTGACACAGCTTGTTATAACTTACATATCATCTATCTTTTTTTATCGACTTTTCTTAAATCAATTTTTGCTTCATTAATGATTACTTATATTTTCACGTGTACAATATTGTTTTTTCACACAGCTGTTTATAATATAAATGTTCAATCCTGGTATCTATGATGAGTTTATTTATTGCGTACTGTTGTAGGAATTAACTACTAGAATCCATATTTCATATATGATTTTGACATGAAGAAACACACACCTTGACCAAAACTGGAGATATCAAAAGTCCACTGCCCCATAAAAACTGTCTGTCGATATCATAGGTTTTTGGATCTTGTGGAAACCTGCAGTTTCACATAATAAGTCATCATCTCTTTTTGTACATGTACAATTAGCTTTCAATTACAAGAATATAAAGACAAATATTTATAGTGTCCTAAAGACTTAATTCGTAGTTCAATGTTGATGTACAACATACTCTAGACAATATGTTCATCCAAAATGTTTGTGCAAAGTATGTAAAATGAGGTTGTGTTTTAAATACTCATTTTATAATGTTAAAGATGATTCATTATCATATGTAAAAAATAGATTAAATAGAAACTCGTCGATACAAAAAACAAAAAGAGGGTAAAATAGGTTTCAACTGGAGAAACATCTTTAATTGTTATAATGTTGGTAGTCCATATCCTATTATTTTTTCACGTATACATAAACCGTATCTACTTTTATCTCAAAATGCTAAAATTTACTTTAACAAACGTACATCTGATTTTAATAGTAAAAGTAGAGCTAATACATCTATAACTAACACTTACTGGAAAAATAAAGGCCTGATAACTGGCTTCCCATCTATATGACTCCTGTAGAATAATGTATAAAGGTAAGGTAGAAGTCTGTATCTCTGTTCTAATGCTTTTTTCATTATAGGTAAGGTGCTTGTAAACATGGAACTGGCTGGATCTTGACCCTGTAAAAATTATAAATTCTTTAAATGATTTGCTTTTATTTATTATTTGTTCACTAATCAAGTGTTTAGTTTGATTTATTTTACAATTGGCAATACGTTATGATCTTTAACAGTTTACCAGGTTTAATCTATCATTTTCTACATAAGAAAATGCCTGTACCAATTCAAGAATATAACAGTTGTCATCCATTCGGTTGATGTGTTTGAGCTTTTGATTTTGCCATATGATAAGGGACTTTCCTTTTAGAATTGTTCTTGGAGTCCAGTATTTTTGTAATTAAACTTCTTACTATATCGAGTGTTTTGGAACGTTGTTATTGAAGGTAATACAGTGACTCTGATTGTCTCCTTTGCATTTTTTTGCAATTTTATTTTTACATAACCATTAGAAAAATGCACAACATAAAAACAAGTTATAAAATTGAGTTGGAAATAATCTCTACTCATCAGATTTGCACGATGAACAGCAGCCGGATAATTTGGATAGTACCTCGTTTCTAAATTTTTCTATAGATTGTGTCAAAGAAACGACAACTTGATCAATAATCAGAAAGCAACCCAAAGCCACTAATTGGTCTTCAACATTATGAATTCCATGTCCCCTTTTCTATGTTTAAATGATGCTGTTAGAGTTGTAAATAAATTAGTTTTTTCTTTAAATCTTTAAAATTGCCTATTTACATCTCCGTCTCTGTCTCGATGATTGCGCATAAAGGGATAAAAAGAACCCAGTTGCATCCATCTTGTACACAGTTCAACGTCAACTGTTCCAGCAAATCCGCATATATCAGCCCCAACCATTGGGATTCCAAACATGTTGAAATTGATAATACCTTAAAAAAAATAAAAAATATTTTGTAAAATTCAGTAGAAAAGGATGTTAGTGTATGAAGTAAGATTTTGTCTTCTCTATAAAGGTTTGATCTTTTTAATTGATTATTAAATCCAAATGAGTATACAATCATAACATTATTTTTGGCATATGAAATACGTATGTACATTGAATTATATTTCTCGACAGTGTTTTTAAATAGATACACAATGACAGCTTATCTTTGTATATCATATTGATAGTGCTGGTGAATAAAACATGTTTGCACCATGTTATATATACCAGAGATAGAATAAATCAGATCAGCCCAGGAACTATGGTTATCGCCAGTCCAATGTCCGGTATACTTTCCACTGCCAGCAAAGGTAGAGCGAGAAATTATAAGACTTCTTTTCCCACGAATTCTCATTAAGGTTCTGAAATGAAATTTCTTCCAATATAGTATTGTTTTATCAATCATTACTTATATCATGACCACTTAACCTTTTGAAACTATAAGATCAATAGCAATCATCAGTTTGTTCATGATATAAGCCCTTCTAGACATTCTAATTGAAAGAGTTTTTGAAATTTCTCTGTAGAATTAGAAATTTGAAGGAAATGTGTATTTTAACTATTATTTATGTCTGTATCAATTGATTATATACTAATAAAAAACAACAATAAACTTGCGGCAAAGATGTTATACCACAAACATGAGGTGCAAACATTTGTACACCAGATCCAGATTTCGACAATTTATGTCTCTTCGGTGATGTTACGAATCGAAACGGTATTTGGAAGGCCATATAATTTACCTCAATTTAGGACTCTTGAAGAGTCAAAAAAGGATGAACGGATCATATAAACCGGCGGAAAATATGATACAAGCCCAAACGAAAAAATATAAACAAGTCTAAATTGAAAACTACATTCAAACCTATGATTGCGTTGGATAAAAACCGCAATTTTTTTACTGTGCATGTAAAACAAATTTCGTTGTAGAAGGGTCTAACTACAGCACAAACAACATTTTCCAAAAGACCAAAAAAAGTATATTTTAACAAAACGCATTTGACTTTATCTATATATATTCATTCTTAATTGCTTCAAAAACATAAAACGCGATAAATTAATTCAACAAAACAAATTTAAAATCACTTACTCGTAAGTGGCTTTGGCCTCAAAATGTCCATATAAGCTGTGTAGATTGTAATGTGATGAGAGATGTTGCTGAGCGGATGTGCATAATGTTTTGTCAGTCATATCTCCAGTAATAGCTGAAATGTATTATACTGTTTTTAACTTTTACTAATATTCACTTTTTTATTAGAAAAAAACCCATCAAATGCGTCTAACCAACTAAAGAAACAATACGTCCACTTTCAAAACAAAATAAGATGAAAAAATAAATGATAAAAATTATAAATGATGAAAATTACTATTTGTTTTTATATTATTATAAATGGTTTGAAAATGTTCACGATTATGAATATATTTCTCCAATCATTAATCCTTATGAAAACCGGTGTGTTACTCACGTGGAACAAATGGAGGGTCGTCATTGGTTCCTGCTGTGCAGCCTGTTAACGAACCCTTTACAAAATTAGCTGGTTCGTTCATGTCCTGAAAGATACATTGCTTATTAAAGACTATCGTAACATAAGATATAGAGCTGATGACCAGCGTCTAAACGAATGTTTTTTCAATGTTTTCATTTTATATAGAGCATAACACCATACACATAACACTCCTTAGACCCTGGATTTTAATTTGATTCAGCACTGGATTCGGAGAGTTTTTTGGGGGGATTACCAGAAATTTATACAATAAATACAATTATTCTATATTTCTAAAGGTGTGTGTCTTGTTTCGTTTTAATTGAATATAATGTGTGGTAATCATTTCTCACATATATTATTGTCTTTCAGCAGCTAACATAGACATCTTTTAAGTTTTCGCTCTTTAAATAATGAAGCCAACTATAGTTACCTGTACTGAAATCGGACTGACAAACTTACAATCCAGAGTCCATCATAATTGACTTGATCATGGAAAGCCTTAGCATGTGTATACCAGTATACTTACAATCCAGAGTCCATCATAATTGACTTGATCATGGAAAGCCTTAGCATGTGTATACCAGTATACTTACAATCCAGAGTCCATCATAATTGACTTGATCATGGAAAGCCTTAGCATGTGTATACCAGTATACTTACAATCCAGAGTCCATCATAATTGACTTGATCATGGAAAGCCTTAGCATGTGTATACCAGTATACTTACAATCCAGAGTCCATCATAATTGACTTGATCATGGAAAGCCTTAGCATGTGTATACCAGTATACTTACAATCCAGAGTCCATCATAATTGACTTGATCATGGAAAGCCTTAGCATGTGTATACCAGTATACTTACAATCCAGAGTCCATCATAATTGACTTGATCATGGAAAGCCTTAGCATGTGTATACCAGTAATTGCCTGCATCAGGATGAGTAAAGTCAGGAAACACAGTGTTACCTGGCCATACCTGTTAAGTGTATATTGAATTTATCAATTACACAGGGAAAAAAGAGGACATGTAATCAGTATTTGTTTGCTGCACATCCGAACATCTTTTGTCTTTTCCGTTCTGTTTGTATCAGCTTTTCAGATCTAATAGTGTTTTAAACATCACTCCGATGGCTGTATTATTTATTTATTTTTTGGATTTTCAAATATATTGACCTCAACTTATAACACAAACAATACTTTTATTCATTTTGAGTCAGAGTGTATATCTAGTCCAGTAAAATTAGCCCTGTCAATGTTATTATTCTGTAGAGAACAATGTTTCATCTATCAATACAAAGAAGGGTTGTAGTTGTCTAATGGTTTGTGTGATTTTGTAATGAATGAATGATATTCCCCAATCGCATTATTTTTATTCTGTTACACTGTTGTCAACTATATCATATTCTACTTTAAGACACCAGCCATTCACTATAATTGTGTGCACTGGGTTTTTCTCATGTAACAAACAATTGCCATATGTACTTTTTTAATAAGATAGAAGAACAAGATTTGTTTTAGCTGGACGTTTAATTTATTTGATTCACCAAATTTCCAAATAGAAATAAATTATTTTGGTTACCTCCCATCTGAAGGATTTGGATTCATTTATTTTCTTTGGTTCCATGTTTTGTGGATTGAGGAAAACTTGTTGATATTTGATTTCGAGGTTTTGTCAAAGTCTACATAAAAATATGACATTTGTAATTCGTTGACCATTTAATTTTGTGGTTCACCTGTAACAACAAAGTCCACGAATATTGATTTCCCACGAATAATAATGAACCCACAGTATACGATTTCCAAGAATCTGGATAAAATATTTTGGTGAAAGACCATGCCCCTCATAACACATATGAAAACATACACATGGTAGATCGTCGGTGCTTAACAACAAAGTCAACATAGTCAACCGTGGAATTATAATCATGAAAATGGAGACCGGTTCCTATTTAAGGCTTATACAATCATGTTGTATCTAATTTCTGTTATTTTAATTGGATACGTTCTCCTCACGCTATCACTAAAAGTACGAGGACTTGTCTCAACGAATGATCCGAATTTGTTTTTTCTTACCTTTCCAACAATAAAGCTTGAGTTGTCATGAGTCTTTATAAAAATCCCTCTATTCACTCCGTCGTCATATGGGGCATATCCTACAATATTGCTTATTCCAGGGTCCTTGAATTATAATACAAAATGTATGAATTGATAAAAATAATAAAATATAAACGTAATGTATTTTTTCCAGAAGCACGTACCAACAGCATAAATGTACCTCTAGCAAATCATGGGATTTGTATTGATATTGTCCCTTTTACTAGGTTGATTGCACTCGAGGTTTTGTTTTTAAGAGCAGTTTTAATCTTCTGTTTAAACTTATCTGGTTAATTAACAGATACAATTATGTATTTAATTATTAGTTAATACTTCAGTTTCATTATGTATATCTCTTTCATATTCATTTGTTAAAATTTACTGTTTGCAATAGCATGAATTGTTCTATATAATAAGAATGTTCTTATCCCGGGCATACAAACAATGCCGTATTTGGCAAAACCTTTTCAACTTTTGATCTTCAGTGCTGTACAACTTTGTACTTTTTTCACTTTCGATCTTTTATATCTGGGCGTCACTAGTGAGTCTTGTGTGGACAAGACGCGTTTTTGGCGTATTGAATTTTAAACCTGATGCTTTTTGTTATCTATTAATCATGCTTTTCTTTGTCTAATATGGTCTCCTTTTTATTTGTATTGTAGTCCTGTAATATTATGTTGTCATTTCAATGTTATATTTAACTTTGCCATTAAAGTGCGAGGTTTGGCATGCCATAAAACCAGGTTCAACCCACCACTTTTATTCCCCTTTTAAAGTGTCCTGTACCAAGTCAGGAAGATGGCCATTGTTATAATATTGTTCGTTTCTGTGTGTGTTGCATTTTAACGTTGAGTCGTTTGTGTTTTCTATTATTTTTGAGATAAGACGTGGCACGGTACTTGTCTATCCCAAATTCATGTATTTGGTTTTGATGTTATATTTGTTATTCTCGTGGTGTTTTGTCTGTTGCTTGGTCCGTTTCTGTGTGTGTTGCGTTTCGGTGTTGTGTCGTTGTTCTCCTCTTATATTTAATGCGTTTCCTTCGGTTTTAGTTTGTTACCCCGATTTTGTTTTTTGTCCATGGATTGATGAGTTTTGAACAGCGGTATACTACTGTTGCCTTTATTTATGAAACATTGTTTTGGTTTTGTTTCTTTAATATGCGTCGCTTTATTTGATGCAACTGTCATACAAGTGAGAGGTTTAGTGCCATAAAACCAGGTTCAATCCACCATTTCTTCATTTGAAATGCCTCTACCAAGTGAGAAATATGACAGTTGTTATCCATTCGTTTGATGTATTCTATCATTTGATTTTGCCATTTGATTAGGGACTTTCCGTTTTGAATTTTCCTCGGAGTTTAATATTTTTGTCATTTTACTTTTTACATTATGATTATGACCTTCTGACTTGGTGTGGAAATCGATGGCGGTTGATTCAAACATAGCATGAGACGCTTATCCTATCTAGCTCATTTTGTATTCATACGATTCCTTCAATTTTGTCCAATCTACATTGATTCATATCTTCTAAAAACTTTTGAGACACTAGAACATAAACTTTTGAGACACTAGAACATAAACTTTTGAGACACTAGAACATCGGTAAGGTACTGTTGTCTCTAATGTATACATATATCTCAGCTAAATATTTCTATAAGCATTTGAAAATTCATTGCCAAAAACTACTGAATAAACAAAAACAAAACAATAAGGAAAAACATAGAAAAATAACATGCAAAATAGAAATAGAATACTTACTACGATTGGTATAAAATGCATTCCATAACTATGTAAATCGTTAACAAGATTTGGTAGGTCATTGAAGTTGTTAGGGTCCAAGGTCCAGTCCTTGTAACTATCCATGTAGTCTATATCAACCCACTGAGTGTCCTAAAACATTATATTATGCATGAGTTTATGTAGATATTTTACAGAATGTTTTTCAAAAATATACTGACTATGATTGTCAAAGAAGCTATTATAGCTTGTTTCCTGTTTCAGCGAGAGCATTTCGACATTTTTCCCGAATTATGTGTGTTTTTTTATTCATGTGTCCATGTTAAAGAGAAGAGATATTTACTAAAGGGATATGCAATCTCATGAGTCGATCGGACAGTGGCATGACAAAAAACGAAAATACGACCAAAAGACAAACAACCCTATAGGGAGCGATAAATCCTACTTTGTAAATAATCACTCTGATTCTAACAAAAAAATTCTCAGAAACTGACATTGTCAAGATGTTTGATTTCTTGATTGACAACATATTTGTTACGTTGAAGGACGTGTTTTTACCAAACTATCGGCATTCACATGGGAACAAACTGTGCCCCTCTTTTTGCAGACTTGTTTTTTAATTCTCATGAGGCTTATTTCATACAGGAACTGAAGTTCCTGTATGATTAAATTATTTTTTTTTAAATTTAAGTTTATTCATTTATTCTTAGTAACATTTTAAACTATCAAGGTTTTCCAACACTGTGATATGTGATTCAGGTCAAAATAATATAATATATTTCTATACTTACATAAGGTATTTGCTTTTTACGCATATCATCAACTATCAGTCGTAGATTTGCAGTGTTCGTGTATCCCCATCGGCAGAGGTGAAAGCCGAGAGACCAGTATGGAGGCATCATAGTCTTTCCAATAACTTCAGAGTATTGCTGTATTACGTCGTCAGGTGATGGTCCCAGAAAAACATAAAAATCCAGAATTCCACCTGTTGTTTTGTAGTTGACGGATACAGGGTTCGTTTTGACAAGACCTACCTCTGTGGCAATAGAATAATAGATATAGATATAACTTCTTTCAAGAGCAAATTCTATCTATTTCTTTATTGCAATCATCATATACATGTATTCAGTCACTTATACCACATGCACAAAAATACAAATACAAATAAACTTTTAATACCTGATTTTATACGCAGACTAGATGTGTCAAAACGACACAATGGCCCCGTCTTAAAAAATTGAAAAACTGCAATTTCAACAACACATGTGGACACAAAACATGATGGTAGTCTCACACATATAAAAAATCAACCTAAAATTTGAAGGCGTATAAAAAAAGTCTGTATAATTGTGATTTTCAACTATTTTCAAAGTCGAAACCCTTAATTTTGACAAAAATCAGCGGAGCGGAACTTACTTAAACTTGATCTATAACTCATCATGGTTAACTCACATACCAAAAATCAGCCCAATATATGAAGGCGTTTAGAAAAAAAAGTGTGTATAGCTGTGATTTTCAACAATTTAGCAAAGTCCAAAGTCCGTAATTTCGGCAAAAAAAGCCTAGCGGAACAAAACTTAAACTTAATCTATAACTCATTATGGTTAACTCGCATAGCAAAAATCAATGCAATATCTGAAGGCGTTTAGAAAAAAATCTGTATAACAATTTATCAAAGTCCGAAGCCCGTAATTTCGGCAAACATTAGTTGAGCGAAACGAAACTTAAGCATGATCTGTAACTCATCATGGTTAACTCACATACCAAATATCAGCCCACTATCTGAAGGCGTTTAGAAAAAACTACGTATAATGGCTTGTTGCGGAATGACGGAATTATGGACGACAAGGGTAAAACTATATTTCACCGACAACTTCGTTGCGGGGCAATAAAATTAAAATGTAACGTTGTATGATTTTTTTTAAATCTGTGATTACTTAGGGATGACATCAAAAGTTCAATGAAGGATAAAAAACTTAATTCACATAGTTTTTTCACTGACACCCCCACCTTAATTTGGGAAAAATTGATTGACCCATATAGATGTATGTAAAATTCAATGTCAGATTACCACATCTTGCAACAGTTCAACCCCCCCCCCCCCTAAACTATTTGAATTAAGTTTTTTATCTTACATTGATCTTTTGATGTCGTCCCTTACTTATTGAAATATGTATGTCTTACCCATAGCATTGCTGTTGAGTAGGAATATTCCGAATGCTTTGCCATCAGATTCTACGCCTAGCAAAAAGGGATGAGAACCATATAAGTTTTTGTCCGGCTGAAATAAAAATGAGAATGGAAATGGGGAGTATTCAACGTTGAAAGTATTCAACATGAAAAATCAACTTATCATGTTGATATGTGTAAAACTTGTTTATTCAGAATACGATATGGTAATTATATATGTTGAAAGGGTTGCATATAGGAGACAGTAATTTTACAAAGTTCTTTGTGTAAATTCTAGATGAAGACTTTTATTTGAAACAGTAAAAATATTTCACAAATGTTTGCATGTGCTGTACACTGTACTATTCTGTACATGTGATGTTCAAAGTCAGTATTATGGTAGTTCTATCTAAAGTCCGTGTTTTTGTATGTTGGTGTTTGCTTTTGCTGTAGTTGAGTTTTCTGTTGTTCCATTGTTTTCCTCTTGTAGTTGATGTGTGTGTCTTCTTCAGTTTAAGTCTGTTACATGGATTTTTTTGGCTTTATCGAATAAGGACTATTGAACACCGGTTTACTACTTTTGCCCTTATTGAGTACTTGTTTGAAAAAAATCAAACGATACGACACGAAACTCTAATTTGAAGAAATATCATAAATATGTTTAATTTATTTACATCTGGAGGTTGATCACGTGCCCAAAACGTGACTTTTGGTCCATCTTCTGGTTTCAGCTTCAAAGAACCGGTGCGTTCTCCAAGTCCATACAAGTTACTGGTTGGTACCGCTACTGTTATCTCCATGTATTGGTCTGTGAATGTCATTGGCGCAACTGTACTGTCAAAACTGAAATAACAATACTTATGGTATATTTGAATAATAAACACATCATAGATGACGCCCGTTTCGTCTACAAAAGACTCATCAGTGACGCTTGAATACAAAAAGTTTAAAATGCCAAATAAAGTACGAATTTGAAGAGCATTGAGGACCAAAAATGTAGTTTTGCCAAATACAGCTAATGTAATATATTCCTGAGGTAGAAAAGTCTTGGGATTTCAAGAATTTTAAGTTTTGTAAACAGTTAATTTATAATTATGACTATGTAAATGATAATTCGTCAACGCAGAAGTGCTGACTACTAGGATGGTTTATTTGGTGAGTGATATTATAAGAAAATGGTAATTGTTATATTTAGGAAACACAGCGTATTATTGTAAACATTGAATTTAGGTGTTTTCCAAAGAGATAACATTGAATTAATAAGGAAAATTCTTAATGAGTATCAACGACAGTACAATATCTTGAACAGTTGTAATCATAATCTTAATGTTCGTAATTATATGTTGTTTTAACATTACACTCTTTGTATACTTGCTCTCTTACACCACAGAAGATGATGACTTTCTTGAAACTTTCAAACCAACATATGGATTCCCTACTATTGTGTAATTGTAGAAAGTACTGGATGCTTTCGATAACACTTTTGGTGTATCTATTGGTACTTCGTATCGCTGGGATGCTGGATCATAAATCTATAGAAATACAATATATATGATGTACGAATACAACAGATTACGGCAAAATCCTTAGTAGTGAGTTAAGAATGTTTTTTCATTCCTTTTCAAAATTGCTTTTTTAAAGTGGTGATATATATATTGTTTATATGTTGTTGATCTATTACAAATTTTAAAGGTCTTTGGAAATAACTAATTATTAAATTATATAATTTTTGTTTATTCAATAAAAATCATTATTTTTAATTTTTATTTTGCAAAAGGAATCCACTAAAATATTGTATTATTTCTTATAAAGGGATTACTTGCCTTCACACGAATCCTTGTTTCAGTTTCTTCTTGTACATCTAATTTCAGTTTTGATAATGGTTTAGGAAATGGAAGTGATGATGACGAAAGTGCCTTTGATAAGCTGGCTGATTTTCCTAAGCTGGTTTCTGCAATATTTCCTAAAGTGTATCCCTTGTCGGCAGCAGAATAAAAACACCAGGAAGCTCCAGCAGCTGATGAGCTCATCCAACAGCAACCCCTAGCGGCACAAGTTGTTGGAGAAGCGCCTTGTTCCGGGTGACAATCTCCACGTGCTATGTCTGGTATACTGCATGATGCAGATCTAGACTGTGGTCGAAAGCACCATGGTATACCAAGCTGATCAACTTTATGCCAGCAACATCCTCTCGCCCGGCATGTTGTCTCTGCAGCATCTACACGAACCAAATATGTCATTGATACACTTCAAATAAAAAGACACTATATCTATAAGGGATGACATCAAAAGATCGATGTAGAATAAAAAACTTAAATCAAATAGTTTGGGGTTTGGGGGGTGGGGGGTAAAATTCTGCAAGTTTTGTATATCTAAAATCGATTTTTACATATATCCCTATTGATAAATCAATTTTTCCCAAAGTAAGTTAAGAGGGGGGTGGGGGTCAGTGAAAAAACTATGTGAATTAAGTTTTTTTTATCCTACATTGAACTTTTGATGTCGTCCCTAAAATATAGTTAAAAAGTATAGTAGAAGTTAAAAAAAATCTAGTTAAGTCAATGTTAGCTCAAAAACAAATCACTCTTTTGTTGGTAAGGATACTCACCACTCTTGCCGCATTGCAAAATCAAATTCCAGTGAGTCTAGCTAGATCATTCATTAAACACTATCCACCACAATTCATCACCGGTTTTTTGGAGTTTGGAATTTTTCTAATCTGATTTGTTTGTGAATTGTTTTGTCTTTTTTTTTTTTTTTTTGATTTTAGGCAAAGGTATTGTTGTTTTTAAATTGGACTTATGATTTTTGGTTGCCCTCTTGACATCTTCCCTATCTTTTATCAGTTAACATATAAAATCGAAATGTGCATCATTTCTTCATAATGCTGTTGTAGACATTTCCATACAAAGTTGTATAACGTTTATATGTGTATGACAGTTAGAATCGAAGGACTAACCAAATCAAATTCTTGAAGCGTACACACTGAATAGAATACACAGCTTAACATCTAACATAATTTATGTTTTGATTAAGAAAGAGTACTCAAAATTCGCCAAAATGTGTTTTTTTAGATATAGCTACATTTGAGCGTTTATAACTTAGTAAACGGTTAAAGGTATCTATAGTATTGCTAAATACTCAACTTCCAGCGAAAGAAATGAATTTATGCAAGAGTTGAAAGACATTTTGAAATTTGACCTTGTTTGAAATGTATTTAGGGGGGATTTGACACAACCTTCACGTTCTGTAAAAAAGGACACTTGCTAAAAACAAACATATTTTGTATATAAGTATTCGCAGATAACGTTTTATCTTGAATAAAACTCTGACTTAAACTGAATAATGTCATAAAAGAGAGTGACGGACAAAAGTGTAATCTTAGAACAATATTTGCAGATGCAGGTAAACAGACCAAAAGATTAACGATGGGTTCTAGCTAATACCAATCCATCAACAATTGATCGATGCAGAAGGGTCTGGATTCATATATATACAATGAAGACTTTCAGAGTTATTTGTTTGTTCTTCTAATTCGAAAATTTTGAGTGATAATTAAACAAAAGAATTAACGTACTTGGTTCTGGGTGGCAATCTTCACGCGAAGCCTGATCGGTGGTGTCGCAGACATCTTGTGATGCAGCTCTAAGAATGAAAATAATGCAAAGAAGGGAAGCTATTGAAAACATCTTGAAACCCAAACCATGCATTTGGTTTGTAATTTTCATTCCAAATAATGGCTTAATTCTTTTATCTTTGAACCTTATGACCTGCCTTGAAGATTTCCACGTATCAATATACCATTGACTGATTATGAACAATATAAAATTGACTATGATGGATATATAGCGTCACTGATGAGTCTTTTGAAGACGAAACGTGCGTCTGGCGTAAATACAAAATTAATCCTGATATTTGTGATGAGTTTATTGATAATTTTTGGGTTGTCTTTGAAATACTTTCATTATTTTTTTTCTATTTGCGCCATATCAAAATTTTAAAGTATGAAATTATTATCATATTGGAATGTTAATGTTTGTGTTTCACATATCAAACAAACAGAATGTGCGTTACTTTTCGTCTTGAATCTAAACAATTCATGCAGATGTAGATCTATTGACTTCCTAAAATGAGGTTCTTGACATAGGGTCTTCATTTCTGTAATATCTTTAATATTTTGGGCCACTTTATTCTATTCAGTATTCATCATGCCATTCATTCTCGATTTCTTATTTATTTTTGAATAACATTATTCTTCACCCTGATCTTTTGACTTTTTTTCACTACACAGACCTTGTAATTTGAAAGTCCATGAGGACAGACAACATGAAACATTTAAAAAAACAAGAAGAATAATTCCGCTATAGACTACATAGACATCTAAAGACAGAGAAAAAGATCCTCCAATCCTCCAAAAGAAACCCGTTCCGAACTTTTAATTCCTTATATGAACTTATGTTTGCTCACATGATAGTCTCTTCCAACACCTTAAACAAATGCGACTAGCTGTAGAGAGACCTGGGTGTTCCTTTCGGAAAAGATTAATGATCGTTTATCCTAAAAAGTGTCTGTGATACCCAGCAGATTTCCACTAAGAAAGACTTACTCTTCTACCTCAGGAATAGATTACCTTAGCTGTATTTAGCAAAACTTTTAAGAATGTTTGGTCCTCAATGCTCTTCAACTTCGTACTTTATTTGGCCTTTTAAACATTTTTTGATTCGAGCGTCACTGGTGAGGCTGTTGTAGACGAAACGCGCGTCTGGCGTATATATAAAATTTTAATCCTGGTATTTATGATGAGATTATTTGGAAAAACATGAAGTTCACCACGTTTAAATTATTAGTGCTCATAAGCTGTCTGTATCATTATACATTATTAACCCGTTTTTGTGTGTCTTTTCGTCGTATTTCTTCTGGTCATATGGGGTTGTCGGTTTTGATTTTACTTAGGTTTTTCAATTGCCCCCTATATTTTTATAATAAAGAAATTTTCATATATTTAAATTTGAGGTGTATTTTTACAAATACAACTACAGAATTATCCCTTCACAACTGATATTGTCGCCCTTAACAAGTGATTCGTTGTCTCGACGGAGTTCGTGCTATGTTTGTCTGCGTTTATGAAATTATGATATGTAAAGTAGCTTCGGAAAACAACCTGCATCATTTAAAATTAAAAAGCAGCCTAGTCTTCCGGAGTTTAATGTCCATAAAAAAACCACGGGCACTCAGACATGTTCTAAACAGTCTTCTCCGTTGTTTTTCTGTTATGATTCTCATGGAATAATTATGTTCTTCTTAGACATATGGTCTTTGGCTATCTCTTGATCTCCTCTGTCTTTTTTTAGTTTCTATGTAACATATGACGTGGCTTAGTACTTTTACATTCCATCATTGTGTTATGGTAAGTTTTCGTATTCTTGTCGTTCATTTTTGTCCATATGGCTTTTTATGTTTCTTTGCTACATATTTGTGTTTTGTAGTAGTTAAAAGTATAGAGTATGTTGACTGCTGTGCCCGAGCTTTTGACATGTTTACCTGTTGTGTCTGTATGTTTTGTTCACACATCGATGTCAATATAATGGAAATATATGTGACTGTCATACAAGTGAGAGGTTTAGCAAGCTATAAAACCAGGTTTAATCCACCATTTTCTGCATAAGTAAATACCTGTACCATGTCAGGAAATCACATATGTTATCCATTCGTTTGATGTGTTAGAGCTTTTGAAGTTGTCATTTGACTTTCCGTTTTGAATTTTCTCGAAGTTCGGTATTTTTTGTGTTTTTACTTTTCATTGACAAACGAAACAAACGTGAATACAATGTACCTGCCCTGCCGTTAATAGGGTGGTGTCATGGTAGACGTTCATTCACTTCCCTTGAACACGAACGTGAGGGCCGGTGACATATAGACAACATAGAAAACATCGCATCTGGGGGTGAGATAACAGAAACCATGTCCATCAGGTCCTAGAAATTTCTTGTGTGATAATTTTTAATCCTGGTATCTATAATGAGACGAATGCAGGAAAAAAAGTCTCAGGAAAAAAGTCCCGGAGAAAAGTCATGGAAAAAAAGTCGCAGGAATAAAGTCACAGGAAAAAAAGGCACATTGAATACATATTATATATGGTCATATGGTCTGCACATACATGTATTTATAGGAGAAATATTCCTAATAAATATATGTATTTTTTTCTAAATGGTCATATGGCCGCATGTAACTGTTTATATATGAATATATATTGGAAAAAACATCAAATATATATTATGTCTGGAAATGAACATATTTTAAATCAGTTTTACACTCTTTTTAAGCATTTAAGGTAGGTGGGGTGTCTTAATTATAATCCATAGAATTTTTTAATAATTTGCCAAAAAGTAGTTTATATTATGCTTTTTAAAAAATAATAATAAAAAGAATGGTTCACAGGGCTTATTTTAACGCTACACGGTGTTTAAAATTGACAGATTTTGTATAGATTATGCATGAAAAACCCAATTTTCTGCAATAAAGCGTAAACTACACCATAGAATTTTGAGATAACATATGAGAAGATAGCTTTAATAGTATGCTTTCAGTTAAAAAAAAGAAAAAATGGGGTCATCGGACCCGTTTTCTTGCTACATTATAAAATAGGTAAATTCCTAACACATTCTATTGTAAAAGTACCTTAATCTGAATTATCTGCCCTTGCAATTGAGTTGCCTCCCCTTATGTGCCAAAGTTAGAAAAAATTTAATCAAACAAAAGTTTTCTGTTTTTTTGTAAAATGTCATTTTCTATACTGAAATGAAAGTTCTTACACATGAATTACCTACTACTCTTTTTTTTTTTTTAAATTTGCACATTCTATTATAGATATAGACCTTGTTTTCTGGTATTTCCAAATCCAAAATGGAGGAAGACAACTCCCCCCCCCCCCTCCCCCATCTACCTTAAATGAAAAGTGTACTTGCTGGTGTGCTACTGATACATTTTATCATGTTGTAATTATTTTTGTTTTATATCTCTTTTGAAGGAGATTCGAGTTAGGCAGTAATTAATTTTTTTTAATTTGGGTCAAAGTATAAAATTTAGTATATGACTTGACCACATGTTATTTTGATTTTTGAAGATAAGAATCCTTCATCATCTCATTGTCATTAATAATAGTGTTGTATTTCCAATCATTATTGATAGGGACTGTTGATATTGATTAGTGGCTTCTTGTGGCAACTTTGCTTTTTTGTAGACCTTTCACTTCCTGTATAGGTAGAAAGCCTGTGACTTTTTTTCTTGTGACTCTTTTTCCTAACTATTTTTTCCTAGGGATTTTGTGACTTTTTTCGTACACCAATGATATATCATGATATTATCTTAGAAATAGTTGTTCTCACCAAAATCTATCTTCATATAAAGCTCATCATCTCAACAACTGATACTATAAATGACTGAAATCTCTCGACATATGGAGAGTTCCTTTTCTCAACATACCATTGACCTTAACTGACTAAAATCTATAATCATAAAGAGTTCCTAAACTAAACCGTATTGACCCTTAAAGACTGAAATATTTTAAAAGACAATCTATTGTTATTAAAGGTTGTTTTATTCCATTACAATGTATATGTAAAGTTTTGAATCTGCATTTTAAAAAAATCTTGCTCTTAAAAATACAATAAATAATGATGATGATGCAATTTTGTTCCAGTGGCAAATTGTGTATCCCAAACAAGACAAAGCTTGTGCAGTATTGTATATTTGATAGTGTAATGTTTCCTCAACATTCTTTTAAATATTAATTTCAAATAATCTGAAATTGCACATGGACAGAAGTTTCAAAGATTCAAAGCCACTATTATAAGTATACTCTTGATGAAGCAATGGGCAAACTAAAATAAAAATAAATGTAAGATCAGACACAATTAATCATATTTATATGCCTGTGTAAAAATCTTGAACATAATTCAGTTTATACACAAACATATCACATATCTTAGAATTGTATGCGACTGTCATACAAGTGAGAGGTTTCCCTAGCTATAAAACATGTTTAATCCACCATTTCCTACATAAGGAAATGCTTGTTCCAAGTAAGGTATATGACATTTGTTATCCATTCATTTGATGTGTTTCAACTTTTCAGTTAGCCTTTTGAAATATCCTTTTATTTTTGAATTTTCCTTGAAGTTGGTATAAATAGAATTGAGAATGGAAACGGGGAATGTGTCAGAGACAACAATCTGAACACAGAACAGACAATAACAGAAGGTCACCAATAGGTCTGTTTTTGATCACTTCTGACACAGTTTTGACTTTTGAAGTAATTTATTTCACATATGATAGAAAGATGACATGCAACTATATTTTGTGTTAAAAACTTAGGAATTGAATTAACACAATCATGTTACGTTTTGTATGAACTTCTACAGTTGTTTATTTGAAAATGGATAAGTGTGTGGGGTATGGTGTAATTTTGTAAACAAATACAATATATGAAAAGAATGGTGTATTTTTTTCCTCAAAATTGCAAGACCCTATAAGAAACGAAAATTGCACAGTCGTCTTCTAGGAATAACAGACAAAAAAAGGTGAAATAAATGAGGAATGTGTCCAGGGAACACAGCTACAGCGGGCATGAAAAAAGTAAGATGAAGACCGTACTATCACCTTTTATAATTGCTGACATCCACTCCAGTTGAACTGTGGTAGATAGTTGTCCCATTGGCAATCATACCACATCTCCTTATTTTTATACAAATAAACACATCTGTATACCTATGTAAATAATTTATTATATCCCTCTTGAACACATTTTAGTTCATAAACAAACACATATCACAGATCTTATAATAATATAATTCTATTTCATAAACAAAGACGCACATAGATAACAGCTAAAGTGCATATCTTTTTCTTAATCATTATTAAACAGTCTTATCTTTTGAATTTTTTCCAATTTCTTATAAAATGAGCACATGATACAATACTCTAAAAGGAACAGCATTTAAGTTTTTTTTACTGATGCAGTATATCAAATGTAATTACTTTAATTCCTATAAATCTGCTTTACATTGTTTTTTTAAGTTAGTAGAAAGTAATTCATGATATATGACTTTAACAAAGCATTATGGCAATAAAGTAAATTTAAATTTATTGTTCCTACTTTATATATGAAATTGAGCTCAAGCTTGTGAATAGAATAAAATCAACACAGTAACATTATCATTTCTATGATAAAACCTAATAAATAATAAAAACTTATCTCAATAAATAAAAAATAGAATTTTTGACTTTCTGAGTGATTTTGATTTAAGAAGAAGTGGTGAATATTATGTGACCTGTATTCATGTTTTATGGTTATAAAAAAAATGAAAAAAAAAACAAAACATAATGCAAAACTGGTGCTTAATGATTATATAATTTACTGTGTAAATGCCATTTTTTTTAACCTATTAGTTCGATAACTTGTGAATACAATTTCATTGTACCTAGATCAATTGACACAACTGTAAGCTTCCTGCAGATACCTTTAAAGTACATGTAGAAAATATATATAGGACTTTCATCTGGTCAATCGAGGTTTCAATAACAGGAAATTCTTTTAAACCTGACAGTTTACATTTGGCTTCATAACTTGCAATAACATTGGTATAAAATATGTACGTTTTATGTTGTAATAAATATACAGATGAGATTTCATAAATCAAATATTTGAAAGTTTTACTTTTATAAACCTATAGTAAAACAAGAATGTGTCCACAGTACACGGATGCCCCACTCGCACTATCATTTTCTATGTTTAAAGGACTGTGAAATTGGAATAAATTCTCTAATTTGGCATTAAAATTAGAATGATCTTATCAAAGGGAACATGTATACTAAGTTTCAAGTTGATTGGACTTCTACTTTATCAAAAACTACCATGACCAAAAACTTTAACCTGAAATTTGCACTATCATTTTCTATGTTCAGTGAACCGTAAAATTGGGGTCAAAACTCTAATTTGGCATTTAAATTAGAAAGATCATATCATAGGGCACATGTATACTAAGTTTCAAGTTGATTGGACTTCAACTTCATCAAAAACTACCTTGACCAAAAACTTTAACCTGAAGCCAAAAACTTTAACCTGAAATTTGCACTATCATTTTCTATGTTCAGTGAACCGTAAAATTGGGGTCAAAACTCTAATTTGGCATTTAAATTAGAAAGATCATATCATAGGGCACATGTATACTAAGTTTCAAGTTGATTGGACTTCAACTTCATCAAAAACTACCTTGACCAAAAACTTTAACCTGAAGCCAAAAACTTTAACCTGAAATTTGCACTATCATTTTCTATGTTCTATGAACCGTAAAATTGGGGTCAAAACTCTAATTTGGCATTTAAATTAGAAAGATCATATCATAGGGCACATGTATACTAAGTTTCAAGTTGATTGGACTTCAACTTCATCATAAACTACCTCGACCAAAAACTTTAACCTGACATGGGACAGACGGACGGACGAACGAACAGACGGACGGACGAACAGACGGACGGACGCACAGACCAGAAAACATAATGCCCCTACTACTATCGTAGACGGGGCATAAAAATAGTATTCTTAATATTTCTCATTCAAATCAGCGCATTGACATCATCTGAACATAAAATTCGCAAAACATTATAAAATCATAACTTGAAATTTTCACATATAACTACAAAAAAAACATGAAAAAAATTTAAGCAGAACTCACTTATTCACCATGATTTGGACAGGTTTGAAAATGTTTTTTGTTATAGGGACCCTCCAATCCTTTCAATAAATATAAGATGAGATTTTAAATGCCATTACATTTATATACAATTGTTTCTGTCAAGTTTAATGTATTCTCAAATCCAGTTGAAGAAGCAAAGTGGATATAGATGAACAAACAAACAAACCCAAGGACAACTATATACAACCAATTTAATAGGTGAAAGTAAAATGAATGAACATTTATATCCAAAACACTAATTTGGGTTGTATTGATGTGTTATACAATGCACGTTTCGAGCTACATGTATGGTGTCAAAATATCTTTATGAAAGATGAAAGGCAGTAAGAAGTTATACGAGGAACGAATCCAATTGCTATCTTAACCAGGTATAGATTCTATCTGAATCATAATATGATACCCTAGACGATGAAAATGCACATAAATATTCTATAGATGAAAGTATCTGTTGGATGTGACATCTTTTTAAAACCATGGTAACTGTCCCATAAACCAATGTTTGCCACTATTATATAATGCCACCCTTAGCATACTGACTGTTATCATTGTTAGTATATCCTCCTATTACACAACCTCGTCCATCTCTAGTTCTACAGCCTCTTGCTCATCTGGTGTCATGTACATGGAGGCATGAACCATTATGAAGAAGAATGAAGCACCTGCAAATACAATTACAATTAGAACAAGAGAATTAAAACCGTTCAAAGTTTACCACATACTAAATGAATGTCATATATTTATATCAAACTTTGCAAGGGTTCCAATGGATCAAATATGTAATCTATACTATTAAACGAGAAGACTTGATTTTGTGTGTCACTTCTCTTCCTCCCACAATAAATTGAGCATCATGCCTCTGTGTCCTATAGGTACCATGCATAGTCACATTTGTCATCCATTCTTATGACTATTAAGTTTGGGTTATTTTGGGTAAAAAAGAAAATAAAAGCGTCCGGATATTCATTCCGTCATCAGACCGATTTTTATGTCAGACATGACTACTGGTTTTAACATTGAGAGCCAATAGTATGATAGATAACAAAAATGAAAATAAATAAGCCAATCAGAGTGTTGTCCATATCATGGTTTTTTAGATCGTAAGAACCACTACTTTTATACCTCGGTTTTAACTTACACATAATTTTCATGAGTACTCAAACGGGGACAGGACAATTATTTTTGCATTTATCTGCATGTACTGTATACTATGATTAAAATACTACTATAATATATATAGACACTCTATATAATATAGCAGTGATCGCCATGGAGAAGAAACTTAGAATCAATAGTTAATAGAAAATTAAATACACTTTAAAATATTTATAATATGGATATGTACATGTATGTGCATAACAAAGACATAGAATGTATTATATGTCTCTGTTCACTTAAAAAAAAATAATGAAAATAACAGAAAACAAAATGATAACAGACTTTGAAAATATTGTCCTGTCTCCATGAACCTAAATGACTTTTGATATCATTTCTTAAATTCTCCAGACATAAAATCTTTTACAAAAGTTCTTCCTAAAAGAGATAACTTACTTTCAACCAAGCATAAATTTGAATGCCTGTGATTTCGCTTTAAAGTCAAACAGGACTTCCGATTTTAAACTTGCACATAATTTCATAAGAGTACTTGGGGACAGCACAATAATTATCAGGTTGATAGAGACTCTCTCTATAATAGAGCAGTGATCGCTATGAGAAGAAACTTGAAATTGATAGTTAATAGCAAATACACTTTATTTATAGGATACGTATTTTCATAGTATCAAGTACCTATGAATTTTTATACCTTTTCTGAAATTCTCCAGACCAACTCTTTTACTGAAATTCTCCAGACACAAAATATTTTACAAAATTTCTCCTTATGCATACTTTCAACCAAGCTCTTAATTCCCCCGATTTCATGGGTGTGTTCTAGTCTTCTTCAAAAATAAATAACAAATTGTCATCTTTGTAACTTAAGTGCTTCAGCATGTGCTCATATCAGTAATCAATTAGTTGTTGCTTGGTTTTAAGTGATAACTTTAAAAAAAAAAAAAAAAAAAAAATAATCTAGGATGATGAATTAAAGGTTATACATGTATGACATATACTACAGGTAACAAACACTAAATACATATATTCCAATTTTAAAGATATCCTAAACTGAGTTTCTTACCAATAATCCAGAAAACAGCTGATCCTGCTCCCGCTAGCCAGAACAATGGAAATGAACACACACCAACTACTGCATACTGTTGACCTACACTTAATTCTTTACCTAAATCAATCAAAACAAATGTTCAGTATACCATGCATTTCATATTTGTTCATCATTTATTGTTTTGCACATAAATCATGCTGTTTGTTACTCAGGGACTTCTTATATACAAGGTGCTAGAATGTGCCACTGGAATAGGTAACTTTTTCCAGCTTGAAAATATGGGGAAAGGTGGGGAAATCTATCAGAAATATATGATAAGGTCGATAAAGTTCCAATTACTTGTATAAGAAAAGCCCTGTCATTTTTTCACAGCCGAAAGTCTGGCCATAAGTAAACATTACACACAGATTATTAGCTTTAAATATTCCACTTTTCCAACACACCCAAAGAAACTAAACCAATATGGGAAAAGAATACAATTTTACCCACGCAATATATGAAAAGATATACATTCCTAAGAAATATATTATATGAAAAGGGTGGGGTTACAGAACCCAAGCATCACTCCCTAACAAATAAGTATTGAAATGGCCCCCGATGTTTGTTATCTCTTTTGAGTACACATTATTGCTATTCCTGGCTGACCTGAGAATCTGTCCTGCTTGAACTATTGTCGTGTACAAAAATCACTTTGTGGCGTCAGATATTTTGTATTATGACGTCAAAATTTTACTAGAACCTATTTGATGTCCAGTAATGACAGAAAAATAGCCATAAAATGTTTTACGCTTGTCATTTCAGGGCCTTTTATTGCTTGCTGTATTGTATGAGTTTTTTCTCATTGTTGAAGTCTGTATAGTGACCTTTAATAGCTAACTTCTATTTCATTTGATCAAAAAGTGTTCACACATTACAATTCATCGATGTTAAGACACTGATGAAATATGAAGTTATTCTTTAATGTAGTTTTTGAGAAGTCAAGTGTCTGTTCAAAATGTCAAGAAGCTACATTGTACATGTATATTAAGTCACACTGAAGTTTGTAAAAGTTGATCTTCCATCAAATTTATACCCCATCTCTAGAAGTTGGGCTATATCACAATCACTTTGTCTCTGTCTGTTCTATCACTATATGTGATTGTGATATAGTAGCTTGAGTTTTTTTTTTAATTAGGTAACTATATGTTATTTTGATGTATATCCTACTTTAAAGAGAGGCAAAATATACCAAAGGAATAATCAAACAAAGAAGAACAAAAACAATTGCAATGATTAAAACGTACCTGACTTTATATTCATACTTACCTAATATTCTAAGTTTATGTTCTGCGTTTTTTAAACTGATGATGTAACATGCTCCCAAACATGCCGCAATGGCAACCAGTAACATGGGTGATGTCAATCTGTAATATAATATTTTAATTTTAGGTTTGTACAATTAAAAATGAAGTTATATATATGTCTATTATGGAGTGGATTTATCATTTCAAATTGTGAAGTCATTTTGTTCATGTAAAACCCAATTACAAGTTACCAATCCAAAATGACAATGATTAGTCAGAAATCTTAACAATATTAAGTTTTTATTTTATGTTATTATAGATTTATTTATTTTCTTCTACTTTTTGTTTGCCTGCAACAACTGTGCTTGATCAGCATTTGATTAAATTCAAAACTTTTTACTGGGTATTTGTTGATAAATGCACTCTACTTATAAGTTTGTCGCAGTTAATAGTTGTTTTTCAGACAGAATTGTGTGCTTGAGTAACTAGCTGACATTTACATGTACCTTGAGCTAGCATGATACAAATCTAATTCAACATGTTGGTCTAGTGAAAAGCTGGATATCTTCATATAACATTCAAACGATTTTATCCTCTTTAATATGCATGTAATATTTTGTCACAGGGCTTTAAGAAGTAACAAATTAAATTTTCATTTCTAAGGTCAAGTTTCCTGTATTTTTCCCCGTTTATTCATACACTGAATACATCTGTAAGCACTTACACACAAAATACAACCAGACCAAGAAAAACAAACATATAATTGCTCTGGAAATGTTCTATATTTTTCATGACTCTCCCTGGTACAGGTTTGACAGACTTAGGTACTTTAAACTTGCTGGTGCTGATGAATTCTCCCCATGGTTTGATTCCTTCTCTTGTCTTTGAAATCCATTCACGAGCTGATACGTTTGATAGTGAAAGAGACATTATTCTGAAATGTAAAATTTTAACTTTTAAGTAAAAATAATTAAAAAGCATGTAAAACATGTATTAAATATAAGATATAGCTATGATTTTAAATAAAGACTATTATCACAAGGTTAGAATACATGTACTTCTCAAAACAGACTATTATTGCAACTTGGAATTATTTTTAATTATGGAATTTGCATAAATTCTTGAGCTAGAAATTTTAAATGAATTCCATGATTATTCAGTATTTTAATGTTATGTGCAGTGCACAACACTTTCTTTTACAAAGAAGATGGCACATTTTTAATAGAATGTACTGTGCAGCACACAACACTATCTTTAAAAAATATATTGTATGGAAAGTGATATGCGCCACTCAAAACATTATAATACAGAATAAACATGGAATTTATAAAAAAAATTCAATACAAAGAAATTTTGCAAATTCCATAATTGAAAATAATTATAAGTTGAAACAATTTCATGTTTTCCATTGTTGTGCTGTAAGGTCACCTCTGTATAGCGGGAGGGTTCAGCACTCAAACAAAATTTAATACGAGCTTGCAGATGTGGTCAAGTGTTTATTCACATCATAATGTTCAATCTCATTGGTTAGGTCACATAAAATTGAGAAATGAGGTTGGCATTGTTGTTTGAACAAAGGGAACATATCTGTCGTCATCTGTGAAATAGATATTCCATTTCAATCAACCAACTGGTGATGGTGTCCTTAAAAATTGATAAGGGATGATTTTTTTTAAGCTTCACCACTATGATCTCTTAATTTATAAAATATTACATTAAAAATTTCTAAAGTAGAGGGAATAAAGTTTATAACTGAGTTTTTGTCAAGTGAAAATTACTCTTTATGGCTTATTGTCTCTGTTACAATAATGTATTTATTGTTAAGGTAAGGAGTATGTTTTATTTTTTTGAAATATCAACTTAAAAATATTTGTTGCTCAACTGTATTCACTCAGAATATGTTTAATGATTTAGTAAAACTTATAAGGACATAGTATTGTTGATGTCATACAAGTAAAGAAAATTCATTAATTATACACTCATTTATGCATGCAAACAACACGATATACATGTATATACAAATTATGAAAAAGTACCTATATATATTTACATATATATTTCGTAAATGCAAATGACACAATGTATACCACTAGCTTGTTTACGTGTAAAACATATCTACTTACAACAATAAGTCAGGCAAATATTTTTTTCATTGAAGAAGGCAATAATTGCCGAAACATATGTTAACTTGACTGTCCCTTTGGTATCTTTCGTCCCTCTTTTTTAACGTGTGTATAGTTTTTATTTAATTATATATCATTATATATGTAATTCCTAATTTTTATTACACGTAAACGCATACATATATTAATTTTAAAATATAACTCTACAGTACATGAGATTACGATAATATTAGGATCATTTCAAAACTTTGCTTTATCTAATCATTAATATAAGTTAAAACATTATGATAAATTCTACTCAGTGAACTTCTGAGCAAGACTTTCATGAACAAGAATGTGTCCAAAGTACACGGATGCCCCACTCGCACTATCCTTTTCCATGTTCCATGGACCGTGAAATTGGGTAATTATCTAATTTGGCATTAAAATTAGAAAGATCATATCATAAGAAACAAGTGTACTAAGTTTCAAGTTGATTGGACTTCAGCTTCATCAAAAACTACCTTGACCAAAAACTTTAACCTGAAACTCCCACTTTCATTTTCAATGTTCAGTGGACCGTGAAATTGGGGTCAAAAGTCTAATTTGGCTTAAAAATTAGAAAGATCATCTCACAAGCAAAAAGTGTACTAAGATTCAAGTTGATTGGACTTCAGCTTCATCAAAAACTACCTTGACTTATGCTTATATAATTTTGAGGTTGATTCTCTAATTGGGCCACTTGTATATACACAAATGCACATGTACAATGTATCTAAAAAGAAATCATTAAATCCAAGTTAAAGACATTTCCAAAATATTAATTCTAATGAAATTACAAACAAAATACACAATATGTCATAAAAATTAAATGATATATATATATGCATTAAAAAGTGTAAAACACTGTTGTCTACAGAAGATACAAAAGGGCTTGTTTCCTACATAAACCATTCTTTTGGTGCTAGCTATAGGAATTTCCTTTTAAATTTAAAAAAATATATATATAAAAAGGATTGATCCACTTTACTTCCAAAGATATTACATCTGATGAATATACATGGGTGACACAAATGCAATAAAATAATGGCATTTAGGTCTCAAATATTATAGTTTGGTTATACATGTACATGTATCATAATATAAGTAAATAGGATAATGCATACAAATCTATATTTTATTGCTTTTATGTACAGATGTATTTGGTAAACACAAAATTAAAGATGGGCAATATAAATCATTAAACATACATACATTTATTTCATTCACAAAATATACTTGCCAACTTTTTAAAATGTACATGAGGGATTTTTGCTTCATTGCTGTAAGTGCTTTGAATCTACTACTATATTTTTACATTAGTGTGCATGCATATATACATGTACTGTACATGTATATGCTTGTGAAATTTGAAATTCTTTATTTTATAATAAACTGAACACCTCAAAATTGGGATGTCTGCATTCAGATTCATGACAGTTAAGTAATTCAGTTAAAACTCATATATTTAATCTAATCAAAATATATTTGGAAACTGAATATAGATGTAATATCATATTGCATTTATTTAAGACAAATTTCACAACCCTTTGGCAGGAATGCATGCATGATAAATTTAGTCAGATTTAATGTTTGTTCATGCTCAATTTCCAGTTAAATTTATCAAACACCCAGTTTACATGTACATGTACCTCTAAGCTATACACTTAATATGAGCTTTACTGAATTTATCATCTCTTATAAAATTATTTCAATAAAACTTAAATATATATACAAATATTCCCATGCAGCAAGATTTTAATAAATACCATATACTGTGAAAGGTAAGAAAGGAAAGATAACTCATACAATACCTGGCTTTAAATCCTGATATACGCCTGTGTATAATACAAGCATATGTTATTGATTGTCTTTTTTACTGAAGGGAGCTACGATTTGAAATCTGAGCAATCGTCTTTCCAAATTTTATTTAGAATCGTAGGGAACAATGAAGTCAATATAAATTTTTATGAAAAAACAGGATTATTTCCTACTTTCAAGTGAAAAAAAAAATCCCTTTATTATCATGATCATGGTAAGACAGTAATAGGTCTGATCAGAGATCCCATGTACATGACTTTTAGTTTTGTAAGAGTCCTATATCTAGATAATTTCATTGTAAGAATAGCTCTTGTAATTTCACATGTCTCGTCTTAATTGGTTTTCCGTTTTCACACAAAATATGAATTTGACTTTCAAGTGTCACACTTACAAAAAAACTGCCAATCCTGCATAACACTTAGACCCACTCAAGAAACAATACTGAATGATATTTTTAAACTCATCACCAATCATTATTTCAATTTATTATTGGTTAGTAAAAGGTATAAAAATTGATCAACACTCTATACATGTATATAACCTCTCAACTTGATATCATACTTTTCTGCTACTCATGCAAGTACAAGTAAATATTTCCATGAAAAAATCAAGAAAACTTACATGTTTTATCTTTATTTCCTAAAATGTCATAATTAAAACAGTCCTTAATATGAATTTGAGTCATGGTTCAGGCTGATGATTTTTTCCCTTCAAATTGCATATACATACATGTAAGTTCATGATTTGGGATTGACACACATATTTCTTATGTTTCAAAAAAAATAATTAACCTGATTAATTGTTTGTGTTTATACATCATGTACATTATTAAAAGCTGATACTTACATTTTTTTTTGTTTTTTGATATATTTTCTTCACTTCGATAAAAACACTATAAATTCTCCATAAAATAACAATGTAACCTATTACACGTATTACAGAGACTTTTCATCTTATATCCAGGATTTCCTACTTAATTTTGTTTGTACATCACTTATAACACAGAACTAGACTAAGTGTACTTTGAATTAATTACAATTATTGACAAAGATGATTAAGACCTATTGTTACAATTTTTTTACAAATTTACAAATTTATGCTGATTAAAGTAATAAATTTTATTTAAAACATTAAATTGATTAAAGAAATCTTCACCATCTGTAAATTTTATCAGATTTTTTATATATCATTCTTTGATTTTTCTACTTCAAGAAATATTTTATAAAGGTAAATACATTTTGTGTACTATTCATTTATAACTTCTCTAACATGTTCATTTCTTAATATAGGTAGCTTGAGGATATCCAAAAAGATTAATTATTACACAATCCAAACAACTTGTATTAAGTTCAAGGGTTGTAAGGATAATTTACTGTGAAATTACTTAAAATTCTTTGGTACCAAATTTCGTGGTTTGAGCAAAAGTTACATATTTATGTGTTCTTAAATTTGTCTTATAAAGATATAGGAAGATATATGATATGAGCACATGAGTGTCAATGAGACAACTCTCCATTCAAGTCACAATTTATAAAAGCCATTATACTTTATAGGTCAAGGTACAGTCTTCAACACAGAGCCTTGGATTTTTTGTGTTATTAAAATTTCCTGTTACAAAATATTAGAAATTATTATAAATTAAGGAATGAATCTCCCTCATGCAAAGCTCTGATTCCTTTCACGGATTTGGCTATACTTTTTGGACCTTTTGGATTATAGCTCTTCATCTTTTATATAAGCTTTGGATTTCAAATATTTTGGCCACGAGCATCACTGAAGAGACATGTATTGTCGAAATGCGCATCTGGTGCAAGAAAATTAGTACCGTCAATTTTATTGGCTCACACCCAACAGCAATCTACATTATAAAGGGCCCCAAAAAATTACTACTACAGTACTAAGTATAAAACCATTCAAACATGAAAACCAAGGGGCTTATCTATATAAACTAGAGGCTCTCAAGAGCCTGTGTTGCTCACCTTGGTGCATATTAAACAATGGACACAGATAAATTCATGACAAAATTGTGTTTTGTGATCGTGATGTGTTTGTAGATCTTACTTTACTGAACATTCTTGTTGCTACAATTATCTCTATCTATAATGAACTTGGCCCAGTAATAACAGGGGAAAATATTTTCTAAAAATTTACAAAAATTCACAAAAATTTATGAAAATTGTTAAAAAATTACTATAAAGGGCAATAACTCCTTAAGGGGTCAACTGACAATTTTGGTCATGTTGACTTACTTGTAGATTTCACTTTGCTGAACCTTATTGCTGTTTACAGTCTATCTCTATCTATAACAATATTCAAGATAATAACCAAAAACTGCAAAATTTCCTTAAAATTACTAATTTGGGGGCAGCAACCCAACAACAGGTTGTCCGATTTGTTTGAAAATTTCAGGGCAGATAGATCTTGACCTGATATACAATTTAACCCTGTCATATTTGCTCTAAATGCTTTGGTTATAAGCCAAAATCTACATTTTACCCCTATGTTCTATAATTAGCCATGGTGGCCATCTTGGTTGGGTGGCAGGGTCACTACACACATTTTTTAAACTAGATACCCCAATGATAATTGTGACCAAGTTTGGTTAAATTTGGCTAGGTAGTTTCAGAGGAGAAGATTTTTGTAGAAAGTTTACAGACACCGGACGACGGACGCCAAGTGATGAGAAAAGCTCACTTGACCTTTCAGGTCAGGTGAGCTAAAAATGCAAAACGAGTTTATAAAAGGAGAATTTTTAGACATCTTTCTTACAAACTGAAATGAAATATTAACATTCAATTTATAAGTAGTTTAAACTTTTGTTCACTAGTATTCATCAGGATCTACATGAACATCTTGATGAATTGAATTGATTGTCTGCTGATGTTGAACACCACTTTCAGAACTCTAAACCAATGATTAGATGATAGCAGCAACTTAGCATTTACTTGAGGAAAACCGCACAACTTGCAGACCATGATCTTGCAAAGGAAACCATACAATGGTAATCAATTAAGATTGGAACTAATATGGACCGTATATATATATATATATATATATGTATAACACAGACAATGAACAGATGTGAAACAGACATGAATGGAAGGTTAACTCATAAACAGATCTGTTACGAAGGTAAAACGGATAAATGACAATTGAAAATATGATTCATTACTTAATTTTTTTTGCAATTGTGCAATACAATATGCTGTTGAGATTAGACCCTCCATCCAAAAAAAATAATACTAGGAGTAACTTTTGAAAATAATTTGACAGCTAATCACCTCCATACAATTCAACATTTCTTTATAACTAATTTAAAAGCAGTGTACATGGTGTAAGGGAGGTAATTCAAACTTAACATTGTACTTTAAAGTAATTGTCCATTAACCAGGAAACCCTTGTTTTTCCTCCTTTTTTGGCCCTTCATTCCTACATGGTTTGAGCCATAACCCCCAAAATCAATCCAAACCATCCTGTTGTGATAATAAACCTTGAGTTCAAATTTCATAGATTCTATTTACACATGTACTTATACATGTTATACTAAAATTATTGTCCGGAAACCAAATGTCTTGGCATGGGAGGACTCTGATAATGACAACGTGATACCAATATACAACCGCAAAATTCATTGCGGTTGTATACTTAAATCAAAGAGCTGAATAGCTCTGAGGGGAAAGACGGCCCTTGTCTCTCTTTTTTTTTTTGGGGGGGGGGGGGGGGGGATTCTTTTGATAGTCTTCATATAAAGAATGAAAAAAAGAACAGCTAGAACATGTAGAAAGGTTGACAATATTGAAGTCAATTGTTGTTGTTTAATCTAATTTTGTTTCCTTAGTTTAGGATTCAATTTGGACCAAAAGATGTGCATCTTCTAAATCTAAACATTCGATTAAAGTTGATAGTTAATTATGTAAAATTCAACTGATTTCTGACATTTAACAACAACTACAATGTTTTCTGAAATCTTAATTGTGTACCACTGAACTGCAGGCTAAGCCATTTTCCATTTTTGTGACAGTACTCTAAGATTTTTATTTTTTTTCTTAAGAAAGTTAGGACTTAAAAATCCATTTAATCTTAAATTTCCATTGATAAAAGTTCCCAGTTACAACTCTCATCACAGGGATACAGGTACTAATAAAAAATAATATGATTGATGTAAACTGTGTGAAGCTTATTTCCAGATCCTACATTTTGAAATATTTGTAAATTTCATGAATAAATAGGTTTAAACTATAAAATGAAACTTTTTTTTTATTTTTTTTTTTACCATTACAATGATTTATTTGTTGGTACACACAATTTAGTTTTAATGGAAGACTACTAATCATATTCTAAATGCCACATTTTCAAGTCTTATTTTAGTGGAGAATTACACATCAACTGAGGTGCTCCTGATTTGGAGGAAGATTCACAAAACAGAATTTTACAGAAAAAACGAAAAAAATCGTT
This sequence comes from Mytilus galloprovincialis, assembly GCA_037788925.1. Taxonomy (NCBI): domain Eukaryota; kingdom Metazoa; phylum Mollusca; class Bivalvia; order Mytilida; family Mytilidae; genus Mytilus; species Mytilus galloprovincialis. The sequence goes on along the minus strand of CM075333.1, from coordinate 84,704,078 downwards.
TCTCTCCCCAATCTCATGTATATAGTGTGGCATTCCAACAATGACGTCATTATAAAATATTAAAAACCAATTGTTCAGAGAACAATTGAAGGTCTTTCCACTAGTAAAGATCTATTTTGATATTGAAATATGAAAAACCAGTTTAAAATGTTAGTTCCTATGGTTTTATGATGTATTAATATCAATTTAAAGCAAAGGTCAAAATCTAGAACGTCCTATTAACCTATGACATTGACCTCAATTTCAAGGTCACAAACCAAGGATCTTAAATCAAAAGACCCTAGGTCTTTAATATTTTTGGATAAAGAGTAATATCACTTTACGGGTAAACCTAAATATAAGATGGGCAAAAACTCCCATTTATTGTCTGGGCACCCTTTCACCCAAAATATACAAGTAAGGACATGTCGCAATTAACAATTTATGAAAATTATTTGTCGATATGTCATACGGTATTTGAAAATCAGTGAAAATAAGCAAAAATCAAAATTTAGAACATGACCTTGACCTTTGACCTTGACCTCATTTTCATTTTTTTGGACCAAGGACCTCAAATCTGAAGACCCTAGGTCTCTATCACTTATGGTTTACCAGTTAGAAATGCATAATACTTATATCATTTACATAAGGGGAAATAACTCTCATATGGAGTCTCTGGAAAGCTTCGGTCCAAATAAATTGCCTAATCCTGAAGATGTAACGAGCAATTTGGTAAAATAAATTTGTCGTAATCTTTTACGGCTGCGAAGGAGTAGTGGCCACAAGAAAAACAGTGTTTGGGGAGATAACTCTTACAACGTAAAGTATTTTGTTACGCGGTTGAAAATTTTTAAAGCGTATAAACTATACGATATCATATTCCAAATATCTAAGCGACATCTTTTGAAACATCAACAATACGCAAGAAGAAAATTAGGCGGAAGAATAAAAAAAAAAAATAATAATAATTAAAAACCAATTGTTCACAGAACAATTGAAGGTCTTTCCACAAGTAAAGATCTATTTTATTATCAAAATATTAAAAATCAATCAAAAATGTCAGTTCCTATGACTTTATAATGTATAAATATAAATTTAAAGCAAAGGTCAAAATCTAGAACGTCCTATTAACCTTTGACCTTGACCTCAATTTCAAGGTCACCAACCAAGGACCTCAAATAAAAAGACCCTAGGTCTGTAATATGTATGGTAAATGAGTTATATCACTTTAGGCATGATTTTAAATATAAGATGGGCTAAAACTCTCATTTATTGTTTACGCACCCTTCCAACCAAAATTTATAAGTTACAACATGTCGCAACTAACAATTTAGTAAAAATAATTTGTCGATATCTTTTAAGGTTTTTGAAAGTAAGGGAAAATTAGCCAAAATCTAAATTTAGAATATGACCTTGACCTTTGACCTTGACCTCATTTTCATTTTTTTGGACCAAGGACCTCAAATCCGAAGACCCTAGGTCTCTATCACTTATGGTTTACCAGTTAAAAATGCATAATACTTATATCATTTACATAAGGGGAAATAACTCTCATATGGAGTCTCTGGAAAGCTTCGGTCCAAATGAATTGCCTAATCCTGAAGATTTAACGAGCAATTTGGTAAAATAAATTTGTCGTAATCTTTTACGGTTGCGAAGGAGTAGTGGCCACAAGAAAAACAGTGTTTGGGGAGATAACTCTTACAACGTAAAGTATTTTGTTACGCGGTTGAAAATTTTTAAAGCGTATAAACTATACGATATCATATTCCAAATATCTAAGCGACATCTTTGAAACATCAACAATACGCAAGAAAAAATTTAGGCGGAAGAAAAAAAAAAAAAATTAAAAACCAATTGTTCAGAGAACAATTGTAGGTCTTTCCACTAGTAAAGATCTATTTTGATATTGAAATATGAAAAATCAGTTTAAAATATTAGTTTCTATGGCTTTATAATGTATTTATATGAATTTAAAGCAAAGGTCAAAATCTAGAACGTCATATTAACCTATGACCTTGAGCTAAATTTCCAGGTCACAAACCAAGGACCTTAAATCAAAAGACCCTAGGTCTTTAATATGTTTGGTTAAAGAGTAATATCACTTTACGGGTAAACCTAAATATAAGATGGGCAAAAACTCCCATTTATTGTCTGCGCACCCTTTCACCCAAAATATACAAGTAAGGACATATCGCAACTAACAATTTATGAAAAATTATTTGTCGATATGTCATACGGTATTTGAAAATCAGTGAAAATAAGCAAAAATTAAAATTTAGAACATGACCTTGACCTTTGACCTTATTTTCATTTTTTTGGACCAAGGACCTCAAATCTGAAAACCCTAGGTCTCTATCACTTATGGTTTACCAGTTAGAAATGCATAATACTTATATCATTTACATAAGGGGAAATAACTCTCATATGGAGTCTCTGGAAAGCTTCGGTCCAAATGAATTGCCTAATCCTGAAGATGTAATGAGCAATTTGGTAAAATAAATTTGTCGTAATCTTTTACAGTTGCGAAGGAGTAGTGGCCACAATAAAAACAGTGTTTGGGGAGATAACTCTTACAACGTAAAGTATTTGGTTACGCGGTTGTAAATATTTAAAGCGTATAAACTATACGATATCATATTCCAAATATCTAAGCGACATCTTTTGAAACATCAATACTACGCAAGAAAAAAATTAGGCGGAAGAAAAAAAAAAAATAATTAAAAACCAATTGTTCAGAGAACAATTGTAGGTCTTTCCACTAGTAAAGATCTATTTTGATATTGAAATATGAAAAATCAGTTTAAAATATTAGTTCCTATGACTTTACGATGTATTTATATGAATTTAAAGCAAAGGTCAAAATCTAGAACGTCGTATTAACCTATGACCTTGACCTCAATTTCAAGGTCACAAACCAAGGACCTTAAATCAAAAGACCCTAGGTCTTTAATATGTTTGGTTAATGAGTAATACCACTTTACGCATAATTCTAAATGTAAGATGGACAAAAACTCCAATTTCTTGTATGCGCTCCCTTTCAACCAAAATATACAAGTAAGGACATGTCGCAACTAACAATGTATGAAAAATTATTTGTCAATATGTCATACGGTATTTGAAAAGAAGTGAAAATAAGCCAAAATCAAAATTTAGAATATGACCTTGACCTTTGACCTTGACCTCATTTTCATTTTTTGGGACCAAGGACTCAAATCTGAAGACCCTAGGTCTCTATCACTTATGGTTTACCAGTTGGAAATGAATATCACTTAATTAAATGGAAAAGGGGGAATAACTTTCATATGGAGTCTCCGTAAAGCTTCAGTCCAAATGAATAGCCTAATCCTGAAGATGTAACGAGCAATTTGGTAAAATAAATTTGTCGCAATCTTAAACGGTTGTGAAGGAGTAGTGGCCACAAGAAAAACAGTGTTTGGGGAGATAACTCTTACAACGTAAAGTATTTTGTTACGCGGTTGTAAATTTTTAAAGCGTATAAACTATACGATATCATATTCCAAATATCTAAGCGACATCTTTTGAAACATCAATACTACGCAAGAAAAAAATTAGGCGGAAGAAAAAAAAAAATAATTAAAAACCAATTGTTCAGAGAACAATTGAAGGTCTTTCAACCAATAAGGATCTATTTTGATATGAAAATATTAAAATTCAGTTGAAAATGTCAGTTCCTATGGCTTAATGATGTATAAATATGAATTTTGAGCAAAGGTCAAAATCTAGAACGTCAAATTTACTGATGACCTTGACCTATATTTCAAGGTCATAAACCAGGGACCCCAAATAAAAAGACCCTAGGTTTGTAATATGTATAGTTAATGAGTTATATCACTTTACGTTTAATTCTTAATATAGGACATGTAGGAGGGGCAAAAACTCCCATTTTAAGTCTACACACCCTTTTAACCAAAATCTATAAGTTACGACATGTCGCAACTAACAATTTAGTAAAAATAATTTGTCGGTATCTTATAAGGTTAATGAAAATTAGTGAAAATAGGCCAAAATCAAAATTTAGAATATGACCTTGACCTTTGACCTTTACCTAATTTTCATTTTTTTGGACCAATGATCTCAAAACAAAAAGACCCTAGGTCTCTATCACTTATGGTTTTCCAGTTTAAAATACATTTCAAAATTTCAAATACAAAAGGGGAACTAACTCTCATATGGAGTCTCTATACGGCTTCCGACAAAATAAAACAGAACATCCTGAGGATGTAACGAGCAATTTGGTAAAATAAATTTGTCGTAATCTTTTATGGTTGCGAAGGAGTAGTGGCCACAAGAAAAACAGTGTTTGGGGAGATAACTCTTACAACGTAAAGTATTTGGTTACGCAGTGGTCAGTTTCAAAAGTGCATACGCTTTACGATATCATATTCCAAATATCTAAGCGACATCTTTTGAAACATCAATACTACGCAAGAAAAGAATTAGGCGGAAGAATAAAAAAAATAATTAAAAACCAATTGTTCAGAGAACAATTGTAGGTCTTTCCACTAGTAAAGATCTATTTTGATATTGAAATATTAAAAATCAGTTTAAAATGTTAGTTCCTATGGCTTTATGATGTATTTATATGAATTTAAAGCAAAGGTCAAAATCTAGAACGTCATATCAACCTATGACCTTGACCTCAATTTCAAGTTCACAAACCAAGGACCTTAAATCAAAAGACCCAAGGTCTTTAATATGTTTGGTTTATTAGTAATATCACTTTACGCGTAATTCTAAATGTAAGATGGGCAAAAACTCCCATTTATTGTCTGCGCACCCTTTCAATCAAAATATACAAGTAAGGACATGTCGCAACTAACAATTTATGAAAAATTATTTGTCGATATGTCATAAGGTATTTGAAAATAAATGAAAATAAGCCAAAATCAAAATTTAGAATATGACCTTGACCTTTGACCTTGACCTCATTTTTATTATTTTCGACCAAGGACCACAAATCTAAAGACCCTATGTCTTTATCACTTATGGTTTACCATTTAGAAATGCATATCACTTAATTAAATGGAAAAGGGGGAATAACTCTCATATGGAGTCTCCGTAAAGCTTCGGTCCAAATGAATATCCTAATCCTGAAGATGTAACGAGCAATTTGGTAAAATAAATTTGTCGTAATCTTTAACGGTTGCGAAGGAGTAGTGGCCACAAGAAAAACAGTGTTTGGGGAGATAACTCTTACAACGTAAAGTATCTTGTTACACAGTTGTAAAGTTTTAAAGCGTATAAACTATACGATACCATATTCCAAATATCTAAGCGACATCTTTTGAAACATCAATAATACGCAAGAAAAAAAATTAGGCGGAAGAAAAAAAAAAAAAAAAATAATAATAATAATAATAATCAGAACAAATTCAATAGGTCTTTCCACGGAAAGGTGGAAAGACCTAATAATAATTAAAAACCAATTGTTCAGAGAACAATTGTAGGTCTTTCCACTAGTAAAGATCTATTTTGATATTGAAATATTAAAAATCAGTTTAAAATGTTAGTTCCTATGGCTTTATGATGTATTTATATGAATTTAAAGCAAAGGTCAAAATCTAGAACGTCATATCAACCTATGACCTTGACCTCAATTTCAAGTTCACAAACCAAGGACCTTAAATCAAAAGACCCAAGGTCTTTAATATGTTTGGTTTATTAGTAATATCACTTAACGCGTAATTCTAAATGTAAGATGGGCAAAAACTCCCATTTATTGTCTGCGCACCCTTTCAATCAAAATATACAAGTAAGGACATGTCGCAACTAACAATTTATGAAAAATTATTTGTCGATATGTCATAAGGTATTTGAAAATAAATGAAAATAAGCCAAAATCAAAATTTAGAATATGACCTTGACCTTTGACCTTGACCTCATTTTTATTATTTTCGACCAAGGACCCCAAATCTAAAGACCCTATGTCTTTATCACTTATGGTTTACCATTTAGAAATGCATATCACTTAATTAAATGGAAAAGGGGGAATAACTCTCATATGGAGTCTCCGTAAAGCTTCACTCCAAATGAATATCCTAATCCTGAAGATGTAACGAGCAATTTGGTAAAATAAATTTGTCGTAATCTTTAACGGTTGCGAAGGAGTAGTGGCCACAAGAAAAACAGTGTTTGGGGAGATAACTCTTACAACGTAAAGTATTTTGTTACACAGTTGTAAAGTTTTAAAGCGTATAAACTATACGATACCATATTCCAAATATCTAAGCGACATCTTTTGAAACATCAATAATACGCAAGAAAAAAAATTAGGCGGAAGAAAAAAAAAAAAAAAAATAATAATAATAATCAGAACAAATTCAATAGGTCTTTCCACGGAAAGGTGGAAAGACCTAATAATAATAATCAGAAGAAATCCAATAGGTCTTTCCACGGAAAGGTGGAAAGACCTAATAATAATCAGAACAAAACCTATAGGTCTTTCCACGGAAAGGTGGAAAGACCTAATAATAATCAGAACAAAACCTATAGGTCTTTCCACGGAAAGGTGGAAAGACCTAATAATAATCAGAACAAAAGCAATAGGTCTTTCCACGGAAAGGTGGAAAGACCTAATAATAATAATCAGAACAAAAGCAATAGGTCTTTCCACGGAAAGGTGGAAAGACCTAATAATGTAGGTTGGATATATTTAGAATATCTAGTCACACTGATTTTTCCGGATTGTAAAAGAAACGTAAATAGTGTAAAAGAGAGATCAAAATACGATATTAAATTTCGCTAGAAACAGAAGGGAAATGTGTAGAAAAGTGTTTAAAGTCAATCTATTCATTTGTGTGTTTCCTTCTCATCAATCTCAGTAAGATTTATTGGGGGGTTTTCCACACTATAAAAACAAAATGAATGATGTGAGGGAATGTCACTCTGGTAAACCCCATAGGGGATTGACGGCTTGAAGCCGTCTTTCCCCAAAAATCAGATAAATTGATCCGTTTGTTTGGTAGGTGTGACCTTCAACTTTGTCCATCTGATCCCACTTTGCAAGAGCAAATATAATGATAAAGGGATGGCTCATACTAGCTAGTATACCATGTCCATCAGACACTCTCTCGTCATTGCTAATGACAACCGTGCCAAAACTGTTTTACAGGTCAAATTCTATCAATTGTTTGCATGTACATGTATATTCGAAAAGTATGTGGATGAAGTCATGCCCTTCTCAAGCACAGCAGAAGACTGGAAGCTATTTGCTGAAAGATTTATGTATTATTATTGCCACCAATAATTTTCTGCTTACAGTATCTCATTCTTAAATTTTATCCTGAACGCTTCTGTAGGTGTCCATTTTATCCTGTACGCTTCCGCTAGGTGTCCATTTTATGTGGTACTTGTCCATTGAATGTACATTCTACATCCTTGTACGTTAGGCATTTGTTATCCGCTTGTTTAATTTGGTCAATACACCAGTGGACTTCCAAAGGAAACAAATTTTGTCAACAGATTTTTCACATCCATTTGGCGTCCGTTCAAGCTATCTTGTAAGATTGGACCACAGCTTTTTAATTCATATAGTCTTCTAACTGGTAATTGATATTTTTATGGAGTGAGTAATTCAAAATCTTTTACTATGGAAAATTGGTAGAATGTTGGGGCAAGCTGGTCACTCACCATCAGACATGTCAGGAGTGGGAGTGTTTGGATGAGTTGACTGTCAAGAATTCTCAAATATATAGGAAATATAATTATTAGGTATCAATATTATTTGGCAATATTGTATTTCAATGAAATTGAGAATAGAAAAATATAGGAAACGTGTCGAAGACTTGAATTTTGAAAGAAAGACCGAAAAATACAACTGAATGTTAAAATTCTGCTCGACCGTTGCAATTATTCAAACTGATTCTTACCCTTTTCCTGTTAAAGAGCTTTGTTTATCTGGAATATCAATGTCTCCTGCTATGTTCCCAAAATCTAACTTCGTATCTGTCATTTCTTGTCAAAACAACACAACAAACTTTTTGGTATTCAGATGTTGCAGTGATGTGTCAAAATATTTTTGTCATCCTTTGTGCTATTTGTTCTTGAAAAGCACCTTCTGAATTTAGGATGTTTTTGAATAAATAATAAGGAAACCAAAGAGAAGAAGAATAATGAACAGAAATTACAAAATGCAAATAATAAAATAGTGTTTTTTCCTACTTAAAACTGTAAAATAGTACATGTACATAAAGCTACAAAAAAAGTCACAACTTCCATGACGTAGTTCACACTTCCGGTTCAAAATATAGGCTTCTACTTTTTTTTTTATAAATGATTCATTCAAATGGCTAACAGCTAATAATAGAATGAAAGTCAACTAAGCTGTTTGTCTTGGTCTGTTCACCTAATTCATTTTGACACCTAATATTACATCTAGGTAATGTATCAAAAGTGCATATGATCAATGATGATGTTATCTTTCCAAACTAAAAACAACAAATACTGTAGTAAAAAATAAGTCTGACCAAGGCCTTCTTTTGCAAATTTTGACAATTTCATTTATTCCATAGCTGCATATCTTATAAGAGGTTAAAAATGTCCTTCATCATCATAATTATTATTTTTTTGGCTACCATTCTTTTCTTCTTCTTCTCTCCGTATAAGCAGATAAAGCTTCCTTTATAAGTGTGACGGGATTGCTTCACTTAGAAAACTTAGTAGATACTTAGTCAGCCGTAAGCGGTTGAGCTAGGGAAGTACTTCTTTAGCTCAGTCGGTTAACGTGCTGGCTAGTAACACAGGGGTCCCAGGTTCGAGTCCCGGTGGATACAAGCAATTTTGTAATGAAATTCATGCTCTCCGGTTACATAAGGAACACCAAGGATTATCTCCAAGTAAAAGTACTATTTACACATTAAAATATATAGTAGATATTATTTTAAAAGTTGTTGTCCAACGGTTGAAATACACAGTAAAACTCTTCTTATCATTCACACATAAAATCCGAGTGTCATTTATAAACATTAAAACACAACTTATACGGAATAAAAACTGTTTGTTTCAGACCGTCAACCATCCATTGCCTCAAGCAACTTTAAGCGCTTAATATAAAGTTTATAGCACATTTCCCTAGTTTGGGCTTCTATCGTGTTCATTATCTTGCCGTCTCTGAGTGTTTGTGAGAAATGTCTGCAGTCTATAATTAGCCTGATAATGTTTGATTTGGATTTAAAGACACTGTGCCAGACTTCAGCTGTAAATTGTATGTTGAGTAACATAGGCCTTGATTGGTTCAAAGTATGTAATTCTAGTATTTGATAAGAGTGGACACTCCAGGAGAAAATGAGAAATATTTTCCTCAGAAAGATTACATAGTTGGCAGACTGGAGAAGGTGATTGATTAAATTTCGCTCTATCAGAATTCAGTATAAATGTTCCTGAAACTATTCTAGCTTTAACAATAGCTTTCCAAACTTCGGCTTTTGTCTTGTCAAATATAGTTCACACTGAACGATTTTTACCAATAAGAAGATGTTTAGTTTCCATATATTTTAGAGTTGATTTAGATTCGGCAGCGTCTCTTAATGTATTTTGCCAGTATGTGTTCAGATGCTTCGTTACAAGAGATTTTCAATTCAATTTTGAAGGGAGAGATTCTTGAAGAAGATGAATCGGAGGCAGTCCATACTTTAATAAGATTTCTCGAATTGTAGAAAAAAAGCTGTTCGGGTTATCGTAGTACACCGACATTTGTCTGATGATGATATCATTAACTCTTTGAACATTTGAAGAAAGTAAATTATGGAGAAAAGACAATTGTTTTTTGTGAAGTTCAGCTTCTATTGGCAGTCCACCAATCAAGAAATATATATATTGCAGCTATAGCCGTGTGTTGAGGAAGAGATTGAAAATGTCTTAAATTCTTTCTATGAAAATATTCCAGCTGCGTTATATTGGTCTTATTTAGAGGAATGGCTTCCAAACCATAAAGGAGTCTTGGTAGAACATATGTGTTGTAGATTTTATAAGATGTTACTGGATATAAGCCATTTGTTCCATGCACCCCAGAGCCCATTAATTCGTACAAAGTTTGTCTTGCGAGTTTTTTTCTATTTGCCACATTTATTTCTCCTTCCTTTTTCCAGCTTCTAGTTGTACCTAAATGAGTTGCTTCTTTTGATACTGTAACCGGAGTATCGTATAGAGTCCAATCAGCGTTTGTAACCTTTCCACAAGTGACAATTTTTGTTTTTGTAGGATGAATTTTGTAGTGATGTTGATTAGAATATCTTTCCGAAACGTTGAGCATAATTTGGAGAACGTCTCTATTTGTTTCAATAAAAGCCATGTCATCAGCACAAGTAGGAGTACTGACAAAAATATTTCCAGTATTTAAACCTAAAGAATTTCTTCCTAGTTCTAAGATTAGATCTTGTACAAATATTTTGTAGAGATGAGTAGACAAAATCCCACCTTGTCGTACACCTTGGTGAACCGAAAATCTTTCACTAAGATCGCCCTGCCATTGCATTTTTGTTGTCAGATTAGAATATAGATCTTTAATTACCAGCCATAGGAAAGAAGGAATATTTAAGCCTATTTATTTATCTAGTATAATGTCATGCTGTACCACGTCAAAGGCTGATTTCACATCCAAGAAACCCATATAAAATTCACTGTTTTTCCTTGTTTGATCATCTTTTGATTCAGAAATAATGAAGCTAGAGATAAGAGGATTAAGGCCTTTAGTGAAGCCAAATTGTAAGTCCGTAATGTTTTGCAGATTGAGTTTAGGTAAAATGCAGTATTCGAAAACTTTTCCTAGGACTGGGGTTACTGAGATTACCCGGTAACAACATTAGCATGATAAATGTCATTTTGGATTTTTAGAAACAATGAGCTTTTGCCATCACTTGCAATTAGTGTCCATCGTTGTCTGTCATCATTCGTCATCATTTGTCTGATGAGAACTTTTTCAAACAACTGAACCAATTCCTACCAACAACAACAATTTTTATTTGTCAATCAAGACACCCCGAGGAGCAGTACAATTACAGTTTATATTAAAGTGTACAAATAATTGTGGTGATTTTTTTCATTGAAATTACAATGCATGACAATAAAACTTAAACTATATAAGAGAAGGGAGACAAGAAACACAGTATATATTCTCAAAGAGTGAGTGAACATAATCAGTACTGTTTTATAATTCGAAGAAGAGCTGTGGGCTACTCATGTATTATTACTTAATTTTACTCTTCTAAGTCTTTATTAAACTATCTATTAATTTAATCATTATGTTATTAACAAATGGATCTTCATTTGACATCAACCATACAAATTTAAATTGGTCATTTAAAGTTTTAAAATTAGTAAATTTAGAGGATAAATCTGAAATGAAACTGGACCTTTCAGTTTTAAGTGATGGACAATTGAAGAAGAAAATGAATTTCATCCTCAACAATAATTTACAAATATTCCTTTATGTCTTCCCTTTTCTATTTCAAGTTCATGGGCACTAATTTTAAATTTGGTTTACTCATTTAATGTTTTACAATTATTTAACAATAAATATTTTTCAAGGCCTATATTATTTTTGAATAGTCTTAAGGTCCTTAATTTATTTCCTTGCACCAAGCCAGGTTTGTCATTATTTAATCGGTTCAGCCAAATTTCATCATATTTGATTCGGAGTTTTTTAATAACTTTATATGAGATTTGTGATTTAACAAATATTTTGGGGTTAAATAAAGATATTTAAATAATGAATAAATGCTTCCCAGCCAATTGTCTTTACATGTTTTAGATAAAATTTTGGACTCTTCAAATGATTCTTTAATGAGGGAGTTATTTTGTTCTGTGAGTCTGAGCCAAAATTTAGTCATACCAAACTTAAGCTGAATTATCCCAAGGGTAACTAGACTAAAGTTTGTGTTTTATTTTATGTCAGTTTGTCAAAAAACATGGCTGCCATGGCTAAAAATAGAACATAGGGGGAAAATGCATTTTTTTTTGGGCTTATATCTCAAAAACCAAAGCATTTAGAGCAAATCTGACATGGGGTTAAAGTGTTTCTTATGTGAAGTTTAAATGTTCTCTGAAACTTCATAAATCCATTGTTGGGTTGCTGCCGCTAAATTGGTAATTTTAAGAAAATTTTGCAGTTGTTGGTTATTATCTTGATTATTATGAAAGTGATATATAGATAAACTGTAAACAGCAAAAATGTTATTTTTTTCTGATTTGAAAGCATATTAATTATTAGACCTTTCTTCTCATAATATATTTTGATTAAATTTAGACCCCCCCCCCCCATTTTCCCCATCTATCTGTAACCTAAACTTAAGTTAGCTTCAAAACAATGTTATGAAACTCATACAACATGCTTATTACCACAAAATACAGATCAAGATGTGTCACTTTTACTGTTCTAGAGTTATATAAAAAAGAAGATGTGGTATGATTGCCAATGAGACAACTGTCCACAAGAGACCAAAACGACACAGACATTAACAACTATAGGTCACCGTACAGCCTTCAACAATGAGCAAAGCCCATACAGCATAGTCAGCTATAAAAGGCCCCGATAAGACAATGTAAAACAATTCAAACGAGAAAACTAACGGCCTTATTTATATAAAAAAATGCTGCTCCTTTACCAATCAAAAAAATGCACACATAATGACATTCCCCATTTATTTTAATTTAGCTTCAACAAAATCTATGCTTGTGGTTGTGGCAGCATAGTGTTTCCCAGACTACATTTCAGTTTAAAAGATACATTTTGTAAAATAAAGTTATTAACTATAAAACTTTGTTCTTCATTTTATGTTTTGTTTTTTAACAGAATGACTGCCTCTACAGGAATATCAATGGTTGAAGCAATTCATCAAAAATATGATGATGATGTGGAAACATGTATACATATACACATACCAGCTTCAGCCCCAGGGAAAACAGGTAATTATTCTTGTCATGATGAGTATACATGTACAATATACATATACACATACCAGCTTCAGCGCATGTACAATAAACATACATTTACCAGCTTCTGCACCAGGGAAAACAGGTACCGGTAATCCTTATTGTCATGATGAGTATATATGTACAATATACATATACACATACCAACTTTTGCACCAGGGAAAACAGGTTAACATTATTGTCCTGATGAGTATACATGTACAATATACATATACACATACCAGTTTCTGTGCCAGGGAAGACAGGTACCAGTAAACATTATTGTCCTGATGAGTATACATGTACAATATACATATACACATACCAGTTTCTGTGCCAGGGAAGACAGGTACCAGTAAACATTATTGTCCTGATGAGTATACATGTACAATATACATATACACATACCAGTTTCTGTGCCAGGGAAGACAGGTACCAGTAAACATTATTGTCCTTATGAGTATACATGCACAATATACATACACATGCCAGCTTCAGCGCATGTACAATATACACACACCAGCTTCAGCCCCAGGAAAAACAGGTAATCATTGTCATGATGAGTATACATGTACAATATACATATACACATACCAGCTTCAGCGCCAGGAAAAACAGGTAATCATTATTGTCATAATGAGTATGTACAATATACATATACACATACCAGCTTCAGCACCAGGGAAAACAGGTAATCATTATTGTCATAATGAGTATGTACAATATACATATACACATACCAGATTCAGCACCAGGGAAAACAGGTAAACATTATTGTCATTATGAGTATACATGTACAATATACATATACACATACCAGCTTCAGCGCCAGGAAAAACAGGTACGGTAATCATTATTGTCATGATGAGAAACAATAAACAACAACCACTGAATTACAGGCTCCTAACTTAGACAAGGCATATATAGAATGTGTCAGGGTTAAACATATCTGAGGGCGCCAACCCACCCCTAACCTTGGACAGTGGTGTAACAGTACAACAATTACATAAGAATAAAAGATTGCATTAAAGACCTAAAAGAAGAAGTCAAATTCACTATTGTATGATTAAAGACTTTATAACAACATTGTCACTAGAGGACATCAGGGCGCTTTTGGCACATGGGGAAATTTTATTTAACTAGTAATTCATTAAAGGTTAGTGTAATTTACAAAAGTCTGCCAATTTTCATAAAAGCTAAAGAGCAAATAATAGAGTCCCAAAAGAATTAAACTTTCATGTTTATAACTTATATTTTGTTTGTTTGGGCAATGATGAAGAAAACACTGTTAGCATATCATATAGAAGAGCCCCAATGTTAGATTTGTTATATTTATGATAGAAATGTGTGTCATTAAAATATACACAAGAAAGAACCAAACAAACTGTGTAATTCTAACTAAAAAAAGTATAATCTTAGTATTATGTGTGAAGGATTTAATTTCATTTAAGTTTAATTAAAAGAATGAGGTGAATGCTGGTTTCTGTATGTAGTTTAATATTATTTTATTGTAATTTTGTAGAATCTGGTAATTTAGTGATACCACCCATCTTAGCTTTGCATGACAGTAATATAAGTGGAGCAGGAGATACAGACCGTCTTGAAACACTATGTAAACAAGTCCAAGAACTAGATCTCACCAAAAACAGTATCAAGGATTGGAGTCAGGTAATGTGAACAAATTCTAAGAAACATTCTGGTGATGTTAAACATGGTTACTGTACAGTTTTGTTGATGAATGAATGAATGAAGTATTAAGTATGAGTCTTAACTACAACAGCAATTAAAATAAAGAGCTGCACTAAAAGCTCATGATATGCCCGTTGCCCTCTTAGCTTGTTTTTATGCTTTAAATGATTTTTTTTGTTCATTAATTAGGCTGTTAGTTTTCTAATTTGAATTGTTTTACATTTGTCATTTCAAGATCTTTTATAGCTGACTGTGTGGTCTTGGCTTTGCTCATTGTTGAAGGCCATACGGTGGCCTATAGTTGTTCATTTTCTTTTAATTTTTGAAAGGCAGCTTAAAAGTCAACAGATATAAACAATTCATCAAAGTTTCATAAAATTATGTGAAAGTATTTAAAGAGTGATTGTCCGAAAACTTGAAAATCCCCCCCCCCTTTTTAAGCATAAAAATTCATAACATGGTAAGGTAAAATCTGAAATTTATAAAAAAAAGTTTCATTAAAGTTGATGAAAGCATTTTTGAGTTATTGTCTGAAAACTGGAAAATCTCCCTTTTTTTAAGGATAAAACTTCATAACATGGAAATGAAAAATCTGAAACTTATAAAAATTGAAAGGGAGCTTATGTCAATAGATATAAACAATTCAACAAAGTTTCATAAAAGTTGGTGGAAGTGTTTTTTAGTAATTGTCCAAAGGGTGGATGACGGACAGACAGACTAAGGACAGATGGACAGACAACGGTATACCATAATACATCCCATCTTAGATGGGTGTATAAAAACGATGATTACATTTTACATTATACAGCTACCACATATCCTTTTTCTCCAATAACAAGAGTTGCCCATTATATGTTGAATTCGAAACAAATAATGCGGTTCATTAAATAAAAGACAAATATTTAAAATGCACATGAAAGAAAACTAAGCATTTTCTCATGAAGCAATTTGAAAAAAGAATTGTGTATTCAAGGGGAAGTAATTCCAGATTTAAAATTTCACAATTAATTTTACACAATAATGACTGTCCAGGAAGATATCATGATGATATAATTCTCCTAATATTCTGTATTTTCTAGGCAGATATCATGATGATACAATGCCCCTGAAATCCTGTATCACCTGTTTCCATGGTAATTTAAATCTAGCAAAGTCTAGAAAAAGAAAAGTAGGGCATAACCTTATAAGACTGATGTAAAATATTGAAATAGAGAGAGGAAAACATGTTAGCGAAAGATACCAAAAGGACATTCCAATTCATAAGTAGAAAATAAACTGTTGGCACCATGGCTAAAAAAGGAAAAAGACAAACAGATTTTTTTTAAACAAAAGTAAACAAAACTCAACATCGAAAACTATAGACTGAGCAACATGAACCCAGGGTTCTCACTAAGGCGAGTCCATGAGTCCTGGACTCATCAAAATCTGTCTGGACTCACCATTTTCAAAACTGGCCAGTCCACAGATGAATCAAGATTGAAATATTTTATATAAACTGAACACAGTTAAACACAAATGTCATCATTTTATAGCAAAAGTTTAAAAGTGATCTGAATTTAATGTCATTTCATTGCTCTGTTAGGCCATGGAGACTAAAATATTACATTATATTGCAATAAAATATTATCTTCTTGCTGTTGGACTCATCATAGACAAAAATGATGAGTCCTTGGACTCGCCTTCAAAAATCCTTAGCGAGAACCCTGATGAACCCCATCAAACCTGGGGGTGATCTTAAACTTGTCAAACTGTCTCCACAATACATGTATTACCTACAGTTCATCACTTGATAACAAAATTAAAGTTTTCTATTTTTGCATCAGTAATATTTCTTTAAATTATATTAAACATGCATTATTAGCTTTTTAATTTTGATGAATAAATCTGTTGATTTTTCAGATAATAGAAATTATAGAAAGACTACCAAAACTGAGATTCCTGAATTTAACCAGTAATCCAATTGAGAACCAGTTATCCTGGGAGTGTGATAAACAGTTTCCAAACATAAGCAATCTAATTCTAAATGACACCAATGTATCCTGGGAATGTTTGATGAAACTTCTACATGTCTTTCCAAGGTATATTTTATAAAAATCACAATAATTTTGAAGCTGTAAATACTGTTAAAGTGGTTGATATTTTCGAACCCCCCCCCCCCCCCCCCCCCAAACAACAAAGGATATTCCCTTTGTTTTAACTATCAAGATCTAAGCCATATGGTGTTGAGAGTGCTATTAAGTTTTCCTTTTTATACGACCTCAAAAATTTTTGCGATCGTATATTGGTATCACGTTGTCGTCGTCGGCAGCGTCATGCAAAGACGGATGGTTTTTGGATAATAACTTTAGTATAAGTAAATAGAAATCAATAAAATTTTAACACAATGTTAAATACCACAAAAGAAAGGTTGGAATTGATTTTGGGGGTTATGGTCCAATCGGTTTAGGAATAAAGGGCCCAAAGGGGCCCAAAACATACATTTATCTAGTTTTAGGACAATAAGTTGCGTATAAGTATTTCAATTACTCTGAAATTGTACCACAAGTAGAAAGTTGGCATTCATTTTAAGGGTTATGGGTCAAACAGTCTAGGAATTAAGAGCCAAAAAGGTGCCAAAAACAAGCATTTTTGAAGTTTCAGGACAATAACTTATTTTTAACTGTATGGATCTCTCTGACATTGTATCACAAGGTTCCATACAATGGGAAGGCTTGGTGTCAGTTTGGGGTAAATATCCCTGAACATTTAGGAATAAGGGGTCAAAAAAGGGCCAAAAAGAAGCATTTTTCTAGTTTACAGACAATAAATTGTGTTTAAGTGTATGGATCTCTATGAAATTATACTACAAGGTTTCTTACTACAAAGGAAAGGCTGGAATTGAGTTTGGGGTTTTTGCTCCAAGGGGGGTTTCAATAAGTGAGGGGCCCAAATAAGCATGTTTGTAGTTTTCAGTCAATAACTTTTGTTTAAGTGTACAAATCTCTCTGAAATTATACCACAAGTTTCCATATTACTAAGGGGTGGTCATAGGAGGTAATGGATCAAATCATTAAGCAATAAGGGGCAAAAAAGGGGTGAAACAAGTTTATTTTTTGGTTAAGGGACAATTTAGACAATTTAAAAGCAGTGTAAAGGAGGTAAACCAATTCAAATTAAAATTGAATTGAGATTATTTTTTGAATAAGGGATTGGGGGAGGTGAAAAAAAAATGGGGAGGGGTGGGAGGTGAAATTTTTCTCCTTTCAGATTTTAGAAATTAAAAAGAATTTTTCTTCAAATTTTTTTTTTGAGGGGATTAATATTCAACAGCATAGTGTATTGCTCAAAAGCAAAAGATTTTTTTGGAGTTCATTAGACCTCATTCATTCTGTGTCAGAACCTTTGATGTGTCAACTTTTGAATCAGAATCCGAATTCAAAGCTGTATCAAGCTTGAATGTTGTGTCCATACTTGCCCCAACTGTTCAGGGTTCAATCTCTACGGTTGTATAAAGCTGTGCTCTGCAGAGCATCTGGTTTTAGAATGCACCTTGCTTTGTTAATCTGGTGCTTTAAGTGTTATAATCAATTTCTATCAATCTGTCTTACTCTTCAATGGTATTTGAATGTCATATATTTTTTTTAATTATTTAGGAGCTGCAATATGACAGCCTCTATTTCAAATCAATTTTTGCTTGCTGCAATTGATTACCATAGTTTCAAAAGTTCGATTGTGATTTTTGAATTGATACATGTTTCATCAACCTTTAGACACGTTATTATTATGTTCTCAGATTTTAAATGTAGTATGAACCCAAAGTCAATCTCAAGTGGCCTAAAATGTCTTTGCTTGAGGTGTTCACTGTCCTTCTCTTATCCACAAAGTAAGGAGGTCTATAACTTCCTAAAGCTTGCTGAAATATAGGCACTTCTTTATAGGTTTAGAATTAAGGTTAACTTGTTGAACAACTATTTGTGTAATCAGATCCAAGTATTCCCTTACTCTTCATTTATTTTTACTGTAATAAAAATAAGTTTTAACCACTTTCCAGCTGTATTTTGACAGGTAAAAAGTTGCTTCTATATATGGAGATTATATGTATAACTCCCAGGTAATCAATGTGAATTGTCTAATGATGTTATGTATTTCTGTATGTTGTGTCTCAAGAAAATATAATTTATTTATTTGTTTTATATTTTAAGGGTTGAAGAATTACATCTAAGTTTGAATGGATACAGTTCTGTGGATTTACATGATGATTTCAGATATCCCCCACTGTCCAGGTTATATCTCAATGGAAATAAGATCCAGGATTGGACTGAAATGTGTCGTTTAGGACAGTGCTTTCCTCATTTAGAAAGTTTAGTTGCTATGGAATCAGAATTAACGAGCATCATGAGTGATGTTGTTTTGAAAGAAACATTTCCCTGCCTAAAATCACTAAATTTAACAAAAACCAAATTGGCAACATGGGAAGACATTGAAGTATTTAGAGAATTTCCAGTGTTAATTGATCTCAGGATAAAAGATTTACCATTTATACAGGTAATTTTTATGCCCCCGCCATAGCAGAGGGGTATTAAATTTGCCCCTTGCCCCTCTGTAAATCCTAATGTTAATTTCTGTTCTCTAACCTGAGTTATTCCCAAGCCTAATGTTTTGAAACATTTTTTTGCTCCAGAATTCCTACTTTGTGTGAATGTTAGAGTTGCAATACTTGATCAGGAAAAATGGTAACATGCTACACATTTTTGTACCTTATAAAATTTCTAGGAGATCATTGACTTTTTTACATTTTGCCATTAATGTTGGTAAGCCACTCATTTTAAACAAAATTTTTGTATCAGTAAACACATGTATAAACTATATGGGATAATTCATCTTTTGTAGATGCTGCCTGAGAAAGAGAGAAGACAAAATATTGTATCCAGACTTCCCAACATCACCAAGTTAAATGGTAGTCCTGTACATGAACAGGAGAGAGAAGAGGCAGAAAGAGCATATATCAGAAACTTTCTAGATGATGAATCTAAACCTAAAAGGTACAATAAATTTAGTTTTGCATTTGCTATGGTGTATTTATGAGGATAAGAATGCCCTTGATAATCAGGCATTAAACGGTCATTTTGGGCTATTGTTAGTGTTAAATTGGTTTAAATTTTATCCTGATTCGTAAAATAGTCTCAAATAGTTATCTATACAGTCATTTTTGGAAAAAAATGAGTGTGATTTGTCAAAATCAGGGGATTTTTTATTGTCTTAAAGAAAGTGTAAATTTTATTGTCATGCACCATAAATTACTAAATTTGCCAAGAATTTTTACTGTTATTTGTCATGAAGGTACCTCCAGTACGACCGACATTTATCATTATAAACCTAGTGATGATTCATGACAGTGAAAACATTTGTCTCAGAGATGATACAGAATAATGGGAATTGACTCATTAGTTCTGATATTTGTTCTGGTTTAATCCTTGAAGATGTAAAATAAATCAAAGCTTCAGGTACATTGCATTTCTTGACAGCACTGTATATCTACTATATAACTCAAATAATTATATCTTTGAGGACAGATAGGAATGAAATCATGTAAGAATATCGATATATTATTTTTATCCTGAAACATGGAAGGGCTGTACTGCATCCATCTGTCTGTTCTGTTTGCCTGTTTGTCCATCTGTCTGTTCTGTTTGTCTGTTTGTCCATCTGTCTGTTTTATTTGTCTGCCTGTCTGTTATGTTTGAAGTCTGTCTGTTTGTTCCTCCAACAATTTTTTAAGTACTTCTGAATAGAATGACTTGATATTTAGTCAGTATTTTGACTATGGTATATGTGGATCTATGAGACATCTCCTTGCTGATCTGATAATTAGAATTAAGAGTGAGGACACACATCAGGACACAACAACACATGCTTAGAATTAAGAGTGAGGACACACATCAGGACACAACAACACATGTATACTTAGAATTAAGAGTGAGGACACACATCAGGACACAACAACACATGCTTAGAATTAAGAGTGAGGACACACATCAGAACACAACAACACATGCTTAGAATTAAGAGTGAGGACACACATCAGGACACAACAACACATGCTTAGAATTAAGAGTGAGGACACACATCAGGACACAACAACACATGCTTAGAATTAAGAGTGAGGACACACATCAGGACACAACAACACATGCTTTGTTGTTGTATTTGTAATTTCTTAATTCCATTGGAATCAGTTCACTTTCATTCTGTACTTCTTTCTTCTATTTATAATGCTGATAACAAATAGCAATTTTATTTCAAGTGATGAGATTATCAGCTATATATCAACATACATGTATTGTATGGTACTAGTACAAAATGGATTCTATTTACACTTTTGTCTACAATTTACAGTTTCATATCCTTTGAAACATTTTCTTGAAAATTAGTTAATTAAAATTCATGTTAAAACTTCTTGACAAAGTAAAGTTTTATTTTTGTAGGTTTTATGAATTGAAGAAAATACATGGGAAAGTAGAACACCTTGCGGATATTGATTTGGCACCCGATGACCTTCATTATCACATCAAGGTCAAATTTGAAAATAAAGAAGAAATGATGGACATTTTAAAAGAGCAAACAGTCAAAGATTTAAAGAAATTACTTCAAAACTTTTGTGGCCTCACGGTTGACAAAATGAAAATTTTTGAGTATAAATCTGATTATGATAATTTATATCTAATGAGATCAGAAATAAGGTCACTTCATTCGTATCGGTTTACAGAACTTGATGAAATACACATTTATCGTGTAGAAACTAAAGTTATTTCAAAGGGAGATTACGAAATTGTGGAAAAAAAAGATAGAAAAAAATGATGTTAAAGGTTGTGTTCCAATATATATATATATATATATATATATGCTTTTTTTCTACCAATTTATTTTTAGATTAGTATGCCGCCTATCTGTCTGTCTGGAAAAGTTCTTTCCCTTTGTCTAATTTATATTAAATTTTGTGCAAACTTGACAACAGGATACTGTTGATATCATGTCAAGTTTAAGAATATTTTTCAAAACGATAAACAATAACAGACATTAATTTGTTATTTTTAGCTCAAGTTTAAGGAGCAACCATATATCTTTAAGGGGGGAATGATTTTTTTTCTTAGTCAGAAATTTTTGTTTGCTATACAAATTTATTAAGTTTTGTAATGTGATCAATCAGATTTTATTTTCAAACTTGAACACTACAAGGTCTGGGGGAATTTGCATTCAGAATATTTAATTTGTCATCTGCTTGTCATTAAGTTTTATGCTAATCACTCTTTTTAAAATTAAAGTTTTATTGATTGTAGATTTTATGAATTGGAGGAAATTCATGGAAAATTAAAACACCTTGTGGATGTTGATTTGTCCCCTGACCTTTATTATCACATGAAGGTCAAATACGAAGATAAAGAAGAAATGATGGACATTTTAAAAGATCAAACGGTCAAAGATTTGAAGAAATTTCTTCAAAACTTTTGTGGACTCCCAAGTAAAATAATTAAAATTTTTGAGTATAAACCAGATTATAATCAGTTACATCAGTTGAGGTCCAATATAAGGTCACTTCATTCTTATCGTTGGACAGAAATAGATGAAATACACATTTATCCTACAGAAACATATGTAAGTCCAGATCTCAGTGTTCATATTTGTGAGGGGCATGCTAAAGATTAAATAATCCATTGCCGTACTGTTAATTTTGTTTGTAATGCCCATGCCAAAAAAGTAAGGGTTGGATTTATTTGAAGGTTTTGGCCCATACTGTTTAGGAAAAGGGGCAAAAAACAATACTTTTCCAATATTTAT
This sequence comes from Mytilus galloprovincialis, assembly GCA_037788925.1. NCBI lineage: Eukaryota > Metazoa > Mollusca > Bivalvia > Mytilida > Mytilidae > Mytilus > Mytilus galloprovincialis. The sequence goes on along the minus strand of CM075333.1, from coordinate 84,681,665 downwards.
TTCTTGTCCAATTTAACAATTTGAATTTTTGGGCTTCTTTATTATGCTGAATCTAATCGTAAATTTGGATTTTTTAACAAAATTGTCAACATTGAGGTCCAAAGGGTCCAAAATTCAACTTTGTTTGATTTCATCAAAAATTGAATTCTAGTGATTCTTTAATATGGTTAAATTAGCCATGTATTTAGATTTTCGATATTAGACCATTCAAGTTAAATATCCAATTTCAAATTTATAAGTTCTTTAACATCATTCATTTTCTGTCAGAAACCTATTTTATGTCATAATCATAATCAAAGGGCAGAGCTGTATCATGCACATTTAATAGAAATCATATCTGTTTGTACTGTTAATAGAAATCATAGCTGTTTGTACTATTAATAGAAATCATAGCTGTTTGTACTATTAATAGAAATCATAGCTCAATTGTACAATAATAGAAATCATAGCTCAATTGCACAACTAATAGAAATCACAGCTGTATATTGCACATTTAATAGAAATTGTATAAATGATGAATGATATATTGTAAATTTTATTTTGCAATTTTTTGTAATATTTTTTAAGAACTTTACCAACACAATAATAGTATGTTTGATTCATTAAAGATAGTGGTTGTGATCATTATTGTGTTTTATTCACTCAACAGAATATTTCTATTTACTCAACCGAAATACATTTATTAAAACATTGATTTGTTTTAATGTATAGGATGACTTTCATATAGAGTAAGGAGATTTGGCATGATCGCTAATCACACAACTTTTCACCAGTGATCAAATGACGAAGAATTGAGCATTATAGGTCACCAAACCTCCTTCAACAATGAGAAAAACTCATCATGCTCATACTGCATAGCCACCTATTAAAGGTTTTGACATAATAAAAAGTAAAATAATTTTAAAGAGAAAACTGACTGTCAGATTTATGTACAAAACAGCAAATGAATTAAATATGATATACAGCATCAAAAGAAAACGATTGACATGCTCCTGAGTTGAGAAAGGCACACACAAAATGTGGTGGTTTTTTTGAATTTTTACTACATTCATATGTTTGACACAAAAACATGTTTAGTTTAAGAATATTCTTTACTAATGATTTAGAAAATAAAAAAATCAAGTTCATAGGAAAATTATGTGTCAAATTCATGTTCCTTTACTAGACTCAAATTCTTATATTTGAATTATAACATTCTTACAGATATATATATTGATCGTACCTCCTATACATTTCCAGGAATATGATTCGTTAAAAGCGTTCGCGTGCAAACCATATATATTTGATATTAGGTTAGTAGGGAGGCGGGGCTTATCTCATACACGGTTAGTAGTGGAGTTGCATCCCTTTATATTCCATATTAGGTAAGAAGGGTGGCGGGGCTTATTTCATACACAGTTAGTAATGGTGTTATGTCCCTTTATAAAAACAAAACGGTACTGAGAAAAAATCTTAAAAGTTCCAACAGACAAAGAAATTGATGATTAAGATTGAAATAAATTCATAAAACACATTTAAACCTTACAAGTCGTTATTGTTGGCATCTGTTTTTGTAGGATCAATGGAAGTATTTTTTAATGCTAACAGTATTGAAGACTTGCTCATTTTGAGAATCACTAATTCTTAATTTCACACGTTCAGATAGTCGGTAATATAAATTTGTTACATAGTGTGCTACTGACGTAATACAGTATATATGGAATTTACTGACCCTTATAAGACTTGAGGCTTAATTACGACTTTCAATACAGAGTATGAACCATTGACTATTGGTCTATTCTAGGATTTTGCGATTCCCCCCCTATGGATCTAGCCATATCTTGAAAAAAAATCTGAAATTCCACCTACTAGTATTTGCCTCATCAATTTTTTTCCCTCAAAACTAAAATAATCTATAATCCAGCATCATTCATAGGTGTTGAGAACTATATATTGTCTGGAAATTCCACCTTCAGCATCTTCCGCAGAGAGGTAAACTATTTCTGTGTAATATCATTATTGAATGTTGTATGATGTCCTTTATGTGTCCGTTTTGTTTACAATCACAATTGTGTCTGCATATTTATTTATATGTACCCATATACTTGAGTGATAAAAAGTTTAAATCACAAAAATACTGTACTCCGAGGAAAATTCAAAACGGAAAGTCCCTATAAATCAAATGGCAAAATCAAAAGCTCAAGCACATCAAACGAATGGATAACAACTGTCATATTCCTGACTTGATACAGACATTTTCTTAAGTAGAAAATAGTGAATAAAACCTGGTTTTATAGCTAGCTATAACCTCTCATTTGTATGAAAGTCGCTTAAAATTCCATTTTATTGACAACGATGTGTGAACAAATCAAACAGACATACTAGGTCAAATCATTTTTGTTATTGATTGTGCGGGTTTTTGTAAATTAGAGATAACTTTACCCTTGTATTAATAATAAGTTAATTATGGCTTTCGATTTTCTAAAAGTGCCTATTCAGGGATTCCCATAGCCATATACTTGTATTTCAAGTCCGTTCAAAGTTGTCTTCACTGGTTTTGGCTACCAACACCGGTAAACTTGTCGTACGAATTCAGATGTGTTCATTGGTTTGTTTGATATTGTATGAGGTGCAGATCACCCGTCCGATATGATCTTATCCGAGGTATAGTGCTTGTGAAGGAATACCAATATCCGTAAACTTGATATACTAATACCCAGTCCGATGTGTTCATTGGTTTTCTGATGTTGTGAGGTATATTGGATATTCAGGAACATCAGGACCCATAGACTTGTAATACGAAGTCATATGTTTTGATCGGTTTTGTGATCTTGTGAAAAGTAAATCACAAAAATATGACACCAAGTCAGATACATTTATGTGTATTTGTTTTATGATCTTGAGAGGTATAAAAGAGGGATCAAAGATACCAAAGGGTCAAACTCATAAATCTAAAATAAACTGACAACGCCATGGCTAAAAATTAAAAAGACAAACAGACAAACAATAGTACACATGACGCAACATAGAAAAATAAAGAATAAACAACACGAACCCCACCAAAAACTAGTGGTGATCTCAGGTGCTCCGGGAGGGTAAGCAGATTCTGCTCCCCATATAAGGCATATTCAGGGATATCAACACCCATATACTTGTAATGTAAAGTCGAATATGTGATCATTGCTTTTCTGATAATGTGGGTTCTAGTGCATTTTCATGGACACAGCTTAACATATATTTCAAATATTAAAACAGAAGTGTCTTTGGTTTTCTGATAGTTTGAGAATGAGCACATATTGATTGATTGATGGTTAACGCCCATTTCAGAAATGTTAGCTTTTTTTGTTGTATCAGATGTTATTGATGGAATAAGCTGGAGAGAACCCTCTCCTTCGACAAGAAACTAACAGTCCTATAAATAAGAAAGTAAAAAGATGTGGCATGATAAATCATCACTGAGTTAACTACCCACTACATGTCATAAGAATTATATGTTAGCAAATAAAAACAATCTTACGACCTTCGGCGATGTTAAAGGCCCCAATATATAAAATAACGTGTAACAATTCAAACGAAAAAACCAACAGCCTCAATCATAACAAAACAAGTTATGAAAAACAAATATAATAGAGATGAACCAACGACAATCATTGATTTAATCATAACGGCTCGGACATGCACATTCACAATTATGACCGGTGTCATATGGTATTTTGAACCCCCTAAAAAGTGAACCCGGGTCAAAATACCATGCGGTCATTTTTCACATATGGTATTTTGAACCCCCCTGCGGTATATTGAACCCCCCTGTTTTTGATAAATAGTATTGCAGATAATCTAATTTACAATTTATTGGCTATCATTTTTTTTAATTTGTGGTTTTAAGTAGGGGGTTCAATATACCGCAGGGGGGTCAAAATACCATGGCTATGCAAAATTTTCAAAATATCTTTTTCAGTATATTAAATACATACAAACTACTTACTGGAGTATTGTAACTTTGTTAAGGAGTTAGAATAGCTTGAATTTTTGAAATTCAAGGTCTATAGTAGGGGGTTCAATATACCGCAGGAGGGTCAAAATACCATGGCTAAGTAAAATTTTCAAAATATCTTTTCCAGTATATTAAATACATACAAACTACTTATTGGAGTATTATAACTATGTTAAGGAGTTAGAATAGCTTGAATTTTTGAAATTCAAGGTCTATAGTAGGGGGTTCAATATACCGCAGGAGGGTCAAAATACCATGGCTAAGTAAAATTTTCAAAATATCTTTTCCAGTATATTAAATACATACAAACTACTAATTGGAGTATTATAACTATGTTAAGGAGTTAGAATAGCTTGAATTTTTGAAATTCAAGGTCTATAGTAGGGGGGTTCAATATACCGCAGGGGGGTCAAAATACCATGGCTAAGTAAAATTTTCAAAATATCTTTTCCAGTTTATTAAATACATACAAACTACTTATTGAAGTACTATAACTATGTTAAGGAGTTGGAATAGCTTGAAATTCAAGGTCTATAGTAGGGGGTTCAATATACCGCAGGAGGGTCAAAATACCATGGCTAAGTAAAATTTTCAAAATATCTTTTTCAGTATATTAAATACATACAAACTACTTACTGGAGTATTGTAACTTTGTTAAGGAGTTAGAATAGCTTGAATTTTTGAAATTCAAGGTCTATAGTAGGGGGTTCAATATACCGCAGGGGTGTCAAAATACCATGGCTAAGTAAAATTTTCAAAATATCTTTTCCAGTATATCAAATACATACAAACTTCTTATTGGAGTATTATAACTATGTTAAGGAGTTAGAATACCTTGAATTTTTGAAATTCAAGGTCTATAGTAGGGGGTTCAATATACCGCAGGGGGGTCAAAATACCATGGCTAAGTAAAATTTTCAAAATATCTTTTCCAGTTTATTAAATTCATACAAACTACTTATTTGAGTATTATAACTATGTTAAGGAGTTAGAATAGCTTGAATTTTTGAAATTCAAGGTCTATAGTAGGGGTTCAATATACCGCAGGGGGGTCAAAATACCATGGCTAAGTAAAATTTTCAAAATATCTTTTCCAGTATATCAAATACATACAAACTTCTAATTGGAGTATTATAACTATGTTAAGGAGTTAGAATACCTTGAATTTTTGAAATTCAAGGTCTATAGTAGGGGGTTCAATATACCGCAGGGGGGTCAAAATACCATGGCTAAGTAAAATTTTCAAAATATCTTTTCTAGTATATTAAATACATACAAACTACTTATTGGAGTATTATTACTATGTTGAGGAGTTAGAATAGCTTGAATTTTTGAAATTCAAGGTCTATAGTAGGGGGTTCAATATACCGCAGGGGGGTCAAAATACCATGGCTTAGTAAAATTTTCAAAATATCTTTTCCAGTTTATTAAATACATATACATACAAACTACTTATTGGAGTATTATAACTATATAAAAAAGTTAGAATAGCTTGAATTTTTGAAATTCAAGGTCTATAGTAGGGGGTTCAATATACCGCAGGGGGGTCAAAATACCATTGCTAAGTAAAATTTTAAAAATATCTTTTCCAGTTTATTAAATACATACAAACTACTTATTGAAGTATTATAACTATGTTAAGGAGTTAGAATAGGTTGAATTTTTGAAATTCATGGTCTATAGTAGGGGGTTCAATATACCGCAGGGGGGTCAAAATACCATGGCTAAGTAAAATTTTCAAAATATCTTTTCCAGTATATCAAATACATACAAACTACTTATTGGAGTATTATAACTATGTTAAGGAGTTAGAATAGCTTGAATTTTTGAAATTCAAGGTCTAGTGAGGGGGTTCAATATACCGCAGGGGGGTCAAAATACCATGGCTAAGTAAAATTTTCAAAATATCTTTTTCAGTATATTAAATACATACAAACTACTTACTGGAGTATTGTAACTATGTAAAGGAGTTAGAATAGCTTGAATTTTTTAAATTCAATGTCTATAGTAGGGAGTTCAATATACCACAGGGAGGTCAAAATACCATGGCTAAGTAAAATTTTCAAAATATCTTTTCCAGTATATTAAATACATACAAACTACTTTTTGGAGTATTATTACAATGTTAAAAGTTAGAATCGCTAGAATTTAAAAAAATTTAAGGTCTATAGTAGGGGTTTCAATATACCATGGTAAGGGGGTCAAAATACCATGGCTAAGTAAAATGTCCAAAACATCTTTTCCATCATGTTTAATACATACAAACTACTTATTGGAGTATTATTACTATGTTAAGGAGTTAAAATAGCTTGAATTTTTGAAATTCAAGGTCTATAGTAGGGGGTTCAATATACCGCAGGGGGGTCAAAATACCATTGTTAAGTAAAATTTTCAAAATATCTTTTCCAGTTTATTAAATACATACAAACTACTTATTGGAGTATTATAACTATGTTAAGGATTTAGAATAGCTTGAATTTTTTAAATTCAAGGTCTATAGTAGGGGGTTCAATATACCGCAGGGGGGTCAAAATACCATGGCTAAGTAAAATTTTCAAAATATCTTTTCCAGTTTATTAAATTCATACAAACTACTTATTTGAGTATTATAACTATGTTAAGGAGTTAGAATAGCTTGAATTTTTGAAATTCAAGGTCTATAGTAGGGGTTCAATATACCGCAGGGGGGTCAAAATACCATGGCTAAGTAAAATTTTCAAAATATCTTTTCCAGTATATCAAATACATACAAACTTCTAATTGGAGTATTATAACTATGTTAAGGAGTTAGAATACCTTGAATTTTTGAAATTCAAGGTCTATAGTAGGGGGTTCAATATACCGCAGCGGGGTCAAAATACCATGGCTAAGTAAAATTTTCAAAATATCTTTTCTAGTATATTAAATACATACAAACTACTTATTGGAGTATTATAACTATGTTAAGGAGTTAGAATAGCTTGAATTTTTGAAATTCAAGGTCTATAGTAGGGGGTTCAATATACCGCAGGGGGGTCAAAATAGCATGGCTGAGTAAAATTTTCAAAATATCTTTTCCAGTATATTAAATACATACAAACTACTTATTGGAGTATTATTACAATGTTAAAAGTTAGAATTGCTAGAATTTAAAAAATTTAAGGTCTATAGTAGGGGTTTCAATATACCATGGTAGGGGGGTCAAAATACCATGGCAAAGTAAAATGTTCAAAACATCTTTTCCATTGTGTTCAATACATACAAACTACTTATTGGAGTATTATTACTATGTTAAGGAGTTAAAATAGCTTGAATTTTTGAAATTAAAGGTCTATAGTAGGGGGTTCAATATACCACAGGGGGGTCAAAATACCATGGTGAGGTATGTATTAAACTTGTTGGAAAAGATATTTGAAAATTTTACTTTGCCATGGTATTTTGACCCCCCTGCAGTATATTGAACCCGTTACTCTAGACCTTTAATTCAAAAAATTCTGGCAATTCTAACTTTTTTTATGTAGTTAGAATACACCAATAAGCAGTTTGTATGTATTAAACTTGCTGGAAAAGTTATTTTGAAAATTTTACTTTGCCATGGTATTTGGACCCCCCTGCAGTATATTGAACCCCCTACTCTATGCCTTCAATTTCAGAAATTCTCGCAATTTGAACTTTTTTATGTAGTTAGAATACACCAATAAGTAGTTTGTATGTATTTAATAAACTGGAAAAGATATTTTGAAAATTTAACTTTGCCATGGTATTTTGACCCCTTTGCGGTATATTGAACCCCCTACTCTTGGCCTTTAATTTCAGAAATTCTGGCAATTTAAACTCTTTTATGTAGTAAGAATACACCAATAACTAGTTTGTTTGTATTAAACTTGATGGAAAAGATATTTTGAAAATTTTACTTTGCCATGGTATTTTGACCCCCCTGCCGTATATTGAACCCCCTACTCTAGGCCTTTAATTTCAGAAATTCTGGCAATTTGAACTCTTTTATGTAGTTAGAATACACCAATAAGTAGTTTGTATGTATTAAACTTGATGGAAAAGATATTTTGAAAATTTTACTTTGCCATAGTATTTGGACCCCCCTGCGGTATATTGAACCCCCTACTCTAGGCCTTTAATTTCAGAAATTTTAGCAATTCTAACTCTTTTATGTAGTTAGAATACACCAATAAGTAGTTTGTATGTATTAAACTTGATGGAAAAGATATTTTGAAAATTTTACTTTGCCATGGTATTTTGACCCCCCTGCGGTATATTGAACCCCTACTCTAGGCCTTTAATTTCAGAAATTCTGGCAATTTGAACTCTTTTATGTAGTGAGAATACACCAATAAGTAGTTTGTATGTATTAAACTTGATGGAAAAGATATTTTGAAAATTTTACTTTGCCATAGTATTTGGACCCTCCTGCGGTATATTGAACCCCCTACTCTAGGCCTTTAATTTCAGAAATTCTAGCAATTCTAACTCTTTTATGTAGTAAGAATACACCAATAAGTAGATGTATTTATTAAACTTGCTGGAAAAGATATTTTGAAATTTTACTTTGTCATGGTATTTTGACCCCCTGCGATATATTGAACCCCTTACTATAGACAATTCAAAAAAATCTGGCAATTTTAACTCTTATATGTAGTTAATATACACACACAAGTAGTTTGTATGTATTAACTTTGTTGGAAAAGATATTTTGAAAATTTTGACCCCCCCTGCGGTATATTGAACCCCTCACTCTAGACCTTTAATTTAAAAAGTTCTGGCATTTCTAACTTTTTTATGTAGTTAGAATACACAAATAAGCAGTTTGTATGTATTAAACTTGCTGGAAAAGTATTTTTGAAAATTTTACTTTGCCATGGTATTTTGACCCTCCTGCGGTATATTGAACCCCCTACTCTAGGCCTTTAATTTCAGAAATTCTGGCAATTCGAGCTCTTTTATGTAGTTAGAATACATCAATAAGTAGTTTGTATGTATTTAACTTGCTGGAAAAGATATTTTGAAAATTTTACTTTGCCATAGTATTTTGACCCCCTGCGATATATTGAACCCCTTACTCTAGACAATTCAAAAAATTCTGGCAATTTTAACTCTTATATGTAGTTAATATACACCAACAAGTAGTTTGTATGTATTAAACTTGATGGAAAAGATATTTTGAAATTTTTACTTTGCCATGGTATTTTGACCCCCCTGCAGTATATTGAACCCCTTACTCTAGACCTTTAATTAAAAAAATTCTGGCAATTTTAACTTTTTTATATAGTTAGAATACACTAATAAGCAGTTTGTATGTATTAAACTTGCTGGAAAAGTTATTTTGAAAATTTTACTTTGCCATGGTATTTTGACCCCCCCCCCCCCCTGCAGTATATTGAACCCCCTGCTCTAGGCCTTTAATTTCAGAAATTCTGGCAATTCTAACTCTTTTATATAGTTAAAATACACCAATAAGTAGTTTGTATGTATTAAACTTGTTGGAAAAGATATTTTTAAAATTTTACTTTGCCATGGTATTTTGACCCCCCTGCAGTATATTTTACCCCCTACTCAAGACCTTTAATTTCCAAAAATCTGGCAATTCTTACTCTTTTATGTAGTAAGAATACACCAATAAGTAGTTTGTATGTATTTAACTTGCTGGAAAAGATATTTTGAAAATTTAACTTTGCCATGGTATTTTGACCCCCTGCTATATATTGAACCCCTTACTCTAGAAAATTCAAAAAATTCTGGCAATTTTAACTCTTATATGTAGTTAATATACACCAACAAGTAGTTTGTATGTATTAAACTTGATGGAAAAGATATTTTGAAAATTTTACTTTGCCATGGTATTTTGACCCCCCTGCGGTATATTGAACCACTTACTCTAGACCTTTAATTAACAAAATTCTGGCAATTCTAACTTTTTTATATAGTTAGAATACACAAATAAGCAGTTTGTATGTATTACACTTGCTGGAAAAGTTATTTTGAAAATTTTACTTTGCCATGGTATTTTGACCCCCACCCTGCGGTATATTGAACCCCCTACTCTAGGCCTTTAATTTCAGAAATTCTAGCAAATCTAACTCTTTTATGTAGTTAGAATACACCAATAAGTAGATGTATTTATTAAACTTGCTGGAAAAGATATTTTGAAATTTTACTTTGTCATGATATTTTGACCCCCTGCGATATATTGAACCCCTTACTATAGACAATTGAAAAAAATCTGGCAATTTTAACTCTTATATGTAGTTAATATACACACACAAGTAGTTTGTATGTATTAACTTTGATGGAAAAGATATTTTGAAAATTTTGACCCCCCTGCGGTATATTGAACCCCTCACTCTAGACCTTTAATTTAAAAAGTTCTGGCATTTCTAACTTTTTTATGTAGTTAGAATACACAAATAAGCAGTTTGTATGTATTAAACTTGCTGGAAAAGTAATTTTGAAAATTTTATTTTGCCATGGTATTTTGACCCCCCTGCGGTATATTGAACCCCCTACTCTAGGCCTTTAATTTCAGAAATTCTGGCAATTCGAACTCTTTTATGTAGTTAGAATACACCAATAAGTAGTTTGTATGTATTAAACTTGATGGAAAAGATATTTTGAAAATTTTACTTTGCCATGGTATTTTGACCCCCCTGCAGTATATTGAACCCCTTACTCTAGACCTTTAATTAAAAAAATTCTTGCAATTTTAACTTTTTTATATAGTTAGAATACACAAATAAGAGGTTTGTATGTATTAAACTTGCTGGAAAAGTTATTTTGAAAATTTTACTTTGCCATGGTATTTTGACCCCCCCCCCCCCCCTGCAGTATATTGAACCCCCTACTCTAGGCCTTTAATTTCAGAAATTCTGGCAATTCTAACTCTTTTATGTAGTTAAAATACACCAATAAGTAGTTTGTATGTATTAAACTTGTTGGAAAAGATATTTTTAAAATTTTACTTTGCCATGGTATTTTGACCCCCCTGCAGTATATTTTACCCCTACTCTAGACCTTTAATTTCCAAAAATCTGGCAATTCTTACTCTTTTATGTAGTAAGAATACACCAATAAGTAGTTTGTATGTATTTAACTTGCTGGAAAAGATATTTTGAAAATTTAACTTTGCCATGGTATTTTGACCCCCTGCGATATATTGAACCCCTTACTCTAGAAAATTCAAAAAATTCTGGCAATTTTAACTCTTATATGTAGTTAATATACACCAACAAGTAGTTTGTATGTATGAAACTTGATGGAAAAGATATTTTGAAAATTTTACTTTGCCATGGTATTTTGACCCCCTGCGGTATATTGAACCCCTTACTCTAGACCTTTAATTAAAAAAATTCTGGCAATTCTAACTTTTTTATATAGTTAGAATACACAAATAAGCAGTTTGTATGTATTAAACTTGCTGGAAAAGTTATTTTGAAAATTTTACTTTGCCATGGTATTTTGACACCCCCCCTGCAGTATATTGAACCCCCTACTCTAGGCCTTTAATTTCAGAAATTCTGGCAATTCTAACTCTTTTATGTAGTTAGAATACACCAATAAGTAGTTTGTATGTTTTAAACTTGTTGGAAAAGATATTTTAAAAATTTTACTTTGCCATGGTATTTTGACCCCCCTGCAGTATATTTTACCCCCTACTCTAGACCTTTAATTTCCAAAAATCTGGCAATTCTTACTCTTTTATGTAGTAAGAATACACCAATAAGTAGTTTGTATGTATTTAACTGGCTGGAAAAGATATTTTAAAAATTTTACTTTGCCATGGTATTTTGACCCCTCCCCCTTTTTTTACCATGGAAAATCAAAACTGCCCTTATATATATATATATATACATACATATGTTATAATTTCAAACAATTAAAGCATTCAAGCTACATATGGTCTAGTTATAATGTGTCAATAAGTATTTTGAATGACATTTTGTTGGTAAAGACTTCAGAGCACTTATACCAAGCAAAGATATTTCTTTTAATTAAGCATGGAAAATGTACCTCCCCTTCTTGTATGAATGATTTTTTAATCTATGATAAGCTTTAGAATAATGTAAAATGTTCTAATATTCATCTTGGATGAAAAAAACAGGGGGGTTCAATTTACCATGGGGGTTCAATTTTCCATACAGGGGGGGTTCAATTTACCATGGGGGGGGGGGGGGGGTTCAAATTACCATAGCGGTATTTTGACCCCGGGGTCAATTTACCATGGGGTTCAAAATACCATATGACACCGGGTTTAAGATGTTTGTGGGCGCTTAACTATCCCATAACCTGGGCCACCGGGGTAACTGCACAACATAAAAACAAACTATAAAAATAAGTAGCAATTGGCTTGACTCAAAACGTTACGAGGCACAATAAAACTAACATAAAACTAATTGGAACGAAGCACCGAAATAAATGTACTCACAGTTACTGAAAGCTAGTTCACAGCAAATTACAACTGATAAATAAATTATCTTCTCCAGCCTAAAGTATGAATCAGTACACATCTAACGGATTTAAAGAAAAAGACATTATAATTAAACAGTCTTCAAAGCGCATGTGACCTTGTGCATCTTAATTCAAATTAGAGTCGAATTCATTTATCACATATGGGGTTCATACTCACAACCTCAGTGTTGACATGCTAGTGAATAAACTGATCACGTATACCAGGATTGAAATTTTGTATTTTCGCCAAACGTGCGTTTCGTCTACAAAATATTTATTAGTGACGTTCGAATCCAAAAAATTTAAATAGGCCAAATGAAGTATGAAGTTTAAGAGCATTGAGGACCAAAACTCCTTCAAGTTTTGCCAAATACAGCCAAGGTTATCTATTACTGGGGCAGAAAAGCCTTAGTATTTCAAAAATTCAAATTTTGTAAACAGTGAATTTATAGTAATGAACATATCAATGACAATTTATGTCAACACAGAAGCGGTGACTACTGGGCTGGTGATACCCTCGGTGATGCAGTACTTGAACCATTAACACCACTGGGCTGCCACACCCATGTGATTGTGATAGTAAAGCAGTTGTGTTCATTAGTTTTCTGATCCTTTGAACTAAGTTTGGGACATCCACACCCATATACTTGCAATTACACTTAGTTGTGTTTGTTTGATTTCTGATCTGACTTGTGAGTCATAGTGTATATCTGAGACTACTATAACACATGTGTTATAGTAGTCTCAGTGTATATTCAGGGATATTCATAGCCTTAAAATAAACTTAAAAGAAAAAGAAGGGCAAACTAGTGTTGATTCATATCGGGTACCTATAACAAAGAGATATAAAACAAACTTTTGTAGTAAGATACATACCGTATTTACTAATACAGATCTGAGTTATGCCGCTTTGTCCGAAGAATATCAATTTAAAGACTTAAGCTGGCAAAAAATGATAATCATCATACCTAGTTTAAATTTTGTCTTTACAAAATTATAATACTAGTATAGGAATGTTAAAATATGATACAACATTTATTCTCATGGGTGCTTCTCTTTTTGTGTTGCAAAGGAAAGCTCTAAAAATTCAAACCAAACACACGCTAACAAAAATTGTTATTTTCTGTTAGAATCCCAAAGTATATATAATTGCAGTTACAATTCAGTTATTACGATAGATATTCCTATAATTTGAGTTTTAGTACATATCTAGGGATAACCCGTCGTCCCAATGCTTGTTATAACAAGTCAGTTGGGTTCATCTATTTCCTGACGCGGTGGTTGTTAGTTTCATAAATACCCACAATAGTTTCTATCTCAGGAATAGATTACCGTAGATGTATTTGGCAAAACTTATAGGAATGTTTGGTCCTCACTGCTCTTCAGCTTCGTAATTTATTTGGCATTTTAAATTTGTTTGATTCGAGCGTCATTGATAAATGTTTTGTAGACGAAACGCGCGTCTGGCGCATATACAAAATTTAAATCCTGGTATCTGTGATGAGTTTAATACTAAACCATACCACTTCATTCTTAATGCACCAAACTAAATAGTTATATATCGTTTGAAAGCGTATCATCTGTATTATATTTTAGCCCGGTCATCAAATATTCGTACGTAGCAATATCAGTTAAATCAAGATCAATAGTCAAGGACGTACAATGACTTATTTTTCAAGTTGTGAGCATTTTATACATAATGTCTTTTGTGTAACAAACCAATGGGTGCAAATGGAAAGACTTTTAGATTGGGGATTATTAGTCACTTATCATATGCCCATTAGAATTTTAATGACGTAGTTTTAATAAAATAAAATTGTTTTTTTCTCTCTCTCTCTGTAGATTCAAATGAAAAAAGGGGAACAACCACACCATGCATGTTTATAAGAGACAACTGTTATTCACCTAATTTAAAACTACTGAAACCTTGATTAAGATAGCGTCGACTTTAATCAAGCTTATTGCTAATTCAAAAGGAAAATCTAAAAAACAATTGCAGTTTCCCGAAAAGCCGTCATTTGTAAAAAATCAGCTTTATAGCGGTTCTACTTTAGAAAATTAAATGTTTTCAAAATTGATATTGAAGAAACACTTTTCCTGTTAAATAGATTATACACGAGGGATTCAAACCTAAGGTGGGTTACAGGGATCAAAAAATTATTAAAAGAAAGAAATCACTATATTCTTGCAATAAAAAACTATGTTCAATAAGTTTCTAATCGTATCAGGGAATATTCCGTGATATCCGCTCCAAAAGACTTGCAAAACCAACTTCGTTGTGGTCATTGGTTTTCTGATCGTGTGGGTCATAGTTCATATTGAGAGATTCACCAATCCACGGCCTTGTCATATAAAAAGGAAAGTTGTTTCAATATATGTTTGATCGAAAGGGTTATAGTGCATCTAAACGGACACACATAGACAAATAGTTGAAATGAAATGTCAGTTGCCTTCGTGACGTTGTTTTCCTGGTCGTATAAATTAGAGTGCACATTAAAAGATACCAACATTTCCATAGAGGCAGTGGCAAGTCATGTTGTTTTCGTGGGGTTTTATACGACCTAAAAAAAATTAAAAGAATTGGACGTATATTGGTATCCCGTCGTCGTCGTCGTCGTCCCATGACGGATGATTTCCGGATAATAACTTTAGTATAAGTATATAAAAATCAATAAAATTTTAACACAAGGTTTATAACCACTAAAGGAAGGTTGGGATTGATTTTGGGGGTTTTGGTCCTAATAGTTTAGGAGTTAGGGGCCAAAAGTGTTCATAATTAAACATTGTTTGATTTCATCAACAATTGAATTAATGGGGTTCTTTGATATGCCTAAAATCTAAACGTGTATTTAGAAACTTAATTTTTGGTCCCGTTTTCCAATTGGTCTATATTGAGGTCCAAAGGGTCCAAAATTTTAGAAACTTAATTTTTGGTCCCGTTTTCAAATTGGCCTATACATTCATATCTTCAGTTTATGGTTTAAATTTTTATTTTTTTTATTTTCTATATGTATGTAAAAGTATAGACAATTAATCCTTTAGTTCGTTTATATGATTCAGGATTTGTTTGTTTATAAACAGTTTGATTTAGAAGAATAACTGACATGGTAAGAAAATACAACTAATAATACCATAACTAACACAATTCTATATTAATATTCTTGTAATTGTTAGAAAATACTTCAAATAACACCATTACAAACTTTATTCTGATTTTATATTCATTTTTTTTTAATTTACCTGTGACTTTTTGTGGCGTTAATACATTTGTGTGACGCACAGTTCATAATTCTATTATGCTGTATTTGTATAGTGTCGTAAATTCATTTTAGGTGTTCGATATTATTCTGTGGTTAACATGTCGACTTGTACTATTATATAATTTATTTATGTATTTTTCTTTCCTCAGTGTTCTTACATTTAATTGTACTGTATTCCTGTCAACTAATGTTGTCATTTTAGCTGCATTTGTAACATTGCCATAAAAGCGTGAGGTTTGGCTAACCATAAAACCAAGTTCATCCCATCATTTTGTCCTTAAAATGTCCTGTGCCAAGTAAGGAATATGTCAGTTGTTATCTAACTGTTCGCTTATATGTATGTTACATTGCCGTTTGTTTTTGTTGCACTTCAGTGTTTCAGTTGTTCCGTTGTTTCCCTTGGTTTAAGTTTGTAACCCGGATTTGTATTTTCTCAAACGATTTATAACTTTGAACAACGGTATTCTACTGTTGCCTTTATTTAGTTATCTTTTTGTCAGTGATGTCATTGTTTTTTTGACATGTGAGTTCAAGTGCATATTTCAGGGATACCCATACATTGTTACTTGCAATGACATTTCAGTAATGCTGTGTTCGCTAGTTTTCTTTTCGTGCTAGTTTAAGTGCATTTGAAGGGATATCCATACCAATGTGCTTGCAGTTGCGAGTCAGATTTGTCAGTTGATATTTTATTGTGTGAAATGTTAATGCGTATTCAGATAAATAATTGCTATCCTAAGTCAGATGTGTCCATTGGTTTTCGGATCTTGAGAGGTTTAGTGATTATTTAGGGATATCAAGCCTCGTAAACTTGTAATGCGAAGTCAGATGTGTTGATTGGTTTTCTGATTTTGAGAGGTAAATTGGTTATTCAGGGATATCAACACTTGTACACTTATAATACGATATCAGATGTGTTCATTTGTTTTCTGGTGTTGTGATGCATATTGTATATTCAGGGATATCAACACACTTGTAATACGAAGTCCGATGTGTTAATCGGTTCAAGTTTTCTGATGTTGTGAGGTATAGTACTTATTCTTAGATACCAACACCCGTTAACTAGTACGAAGTCAGATATGATCACTGGATTTCGTATCTTGTGGCTATAGTACATATTCAGGGCACCCATACACTAATACTTACAGAGAAAGTCAGTTTTGTTCGTTAGTTTTCATTATGTACCACCTTCTATACTGAGAGATACCCTGATCCATATCCTTGTCATAACAAGTCAGTTGTTTCAAAGTGTTTCTGGTTCAGTGGGTTACAGTGTACATTCAAGAAAAGCAACACTCATATACTTGTCATACTAAATAGTACCAGGTTAAATATGTTCATTACTTTATTTTTTTCAGATACAGTGCATAATCTGGGATACCTACACCAACCATACAAAGTCAGATGTGTTTATTCGTTTTCTGACTGTTAATAAAGGCAACAGTAGTATCCCGCTGTTCGAAATCATAAATCGATTGAGAAAATACAAATCCGGGGTATAAACAAAAAATAAAGCAAACACATCAAATATAAGAGGAAAACAGCAAAACAACAGAAACACTAAAGAGCACCAAAAAAACCAAACAAACGACAATGTAACACACACAGAAACGAACTATACGATAAAAATTGCCATTTTTCTGCCTTGGTACAGGACATTTAAAAAAAAAGGTGGATTGAACCTGGCTTTGTGGCTAGCCATACCTCCTGCTTTTAAGGCAATGTTAAATATAACACTAAAATGAAAACATTACATAACAGGACTACAATACAAATAAATGGAAGAACATACAGGACAGAGAAATGCACAAATAAACAATACAATAGAACATTACGACATGCTACTAGTTATTAAAGGTATCGCGTGTTTCGTCTACATAAAACTCATCAGTGACGCTCAGGTCAAAATAGTAAAGAAAGCCCAGTAAGATGAAGAGCATTGATGACCCAAAATTCCACAAAGCCTTTATTATATCTTTTTTTTATTATTTTAAGATTAATGTAGATCAATCAAGATGCTGCGTTTAACCCTTGTGGAACACCAGAGATCACGCCTAGTTTTTGGTGTGGTTTGTGTTGCTTAGTCTTCAGTTTCTATGTTGTGTCTTGTGTACTATTGTTTGTCTTTTTCCTTTTTTGCCATGTCATTGTTAGTTTATTTTTAATTTATGAGTTTCAATGTCACTCTGGTTACCAGATTCTGGTATCTTTTGTCCCTCTTTAACTGTTGTTTATCTTTATTTCCGGTTTGATATGGCTATTATGATGATTCTGGATACTTATGGTTAGCATTGCTCCCTTGGCAATATAACTTTTTCATGTAATTATTTAGGTAGATGAATTTTTGTATATACCTCTGGATTCAATATGATTTAAAATATTATTTTACTCCTCATGCTGTACATACAGTACAAGTAGTTTAAGAAGCATGAGATAGCTTTCACCGTTTCACAGATGATATCGGATATGGTCCTTACTACAATCCCCTCCCCTTCATGATTGTGACCTACCGAATAAGACTATTTACCGGATTTGTTATCACATAAGCAACACGACGGGTGCCACGTGGAGAAGGATCTGCTTACCCTTCCGGAGCACCTGAGATCACCCCTAGTTTTTGATGGGGTTTGTGTTGCTTATTCTTTAGTTTACTATGTTGTGTCATGTGTAATTGTGTTTGTCTTTTTAATTTTTATCCATGGCGTTGTCAGTTTATTTTCGATTTATGAGTTTGACTGTCCCTCTGGTATCTTTCGTCCCTCTTCTACATGAACTAAATTCGACTTGGTTAAGACTTTTCAGAACTATCCCTATTGATTTATAATTTGTTATATATGTTGAGCACTATTTTTTAATAATGCAAGCATGTGTTGGGGCTTGGAAAATGTTATTCAAAGTTTGCAATAGTTTGTAAATAAAAGGCAACAGTAGTATACTGCTGTTCGAAATTCATACTTTCTTCAAATACAAGTTACAAAAATTTAACACCTTAGTTTTATAGGTTCACATACTGTCATTTCTCACACAACTCATATTTATCTTGATGATGTTAATCTAAGAGGTATTTCTTTTCATCTGGAGTTGTCTCAATGATGCTTGTCTTCCGTCTGATAATATTGATAGGAGTGTAAGAGGGATTGCTTTCCATTTGAAGCTATCTAAATGAGCATAAGGATTTGAGTGTAAGAATGATCATGATGATGTCAGTGTCAACTTTACACATATTTCTTTATTGGATAGAATACTTTTGGAATATTTTGAAGTGCAAAAATATCCAACTAAAACATTCACCAGTGTGCCTCATCTGTCAAATTCCTTTAAAACAGAAGGAATGAATTTAATTTTTTTGAGTGTCTATTGTTTATAGGTTAAATGAGAGGTAACCTGTAAGTGTTATATACGCAAGTGTTATATTTAAGTTGATGTATCACTTTCTACAAAAGGACATGCATGTACCAGGTCAGGAATATGACGGTTGATTTCCATTTGTTAGGTGTGTTTGAGTTTTTGATTTTGCTATATGATAAGGGACTTTCCATTTGAATGTTCCTTGTAGTTCATTTTTGTTTGTTATTCTACTTTTTAGCTTTACAATAAACTCAAATCCTAGTAAGGTTTCTGAATAACATAACAAATTCTCTTGTTTTTAACTTTGTATTAAATTTTATTGTAATATTATATACAATATTGACTTATAACAAAGACTGGCATTAACGTCACATGACAAAGGTTTGATTTTTCATTGGCTGATACACACATTTCAACATTCATACAACCAGTCTTAACAAAATATATCATTCATAGCATAATAAATACTGACATATTTGTCGTGAATTGTGAATAAGAAAATTTCTCTGGTGATACTTATGAATTGGGTTATTTTATATGGCATTCAAATTAAAAAAAAAATGTTTTTCTGACTGAGTTCTTTGTATTTAAAAAAAAAAAAAGATATAAAAATGTTTTAAAAAAAAAGTCTAATAAAAAAGTCACATCTACCGAAAAAAAAAAAATAATTTGAAACTGACAATAAGTCGCAATAGTTTTTACTAAATGATCAAGGTGTAATGATATTTCAAATCCCTGTAAGACCATATGAAATAATTTTAGATTCTCATCCCCTTTTTATTAATTTATTTCTTTGAAAAATAACACAATTTTCTGTGAAAACAACTAAATAATATAAATAATAACCGAATAATAAATCAAATGGTCTTGTAAAAGGAAGATGAGAACCCAAAAATAATTCAGCTGGCCAAAGTTTATTAATTATAAAGTCTCCAGGTATTCTAGTGTTAAACAAAATGATTGTAAATAAAAAAAGGTGCAATGATAGACAATATAAACTAAAAAAAAGTCATTTTACCCGTTTCATGAATACAATCCTCATTAATAATAAGGTGGCTCAAAATCTTCTTAAGTATCATCTGCACACACATACACAAACATTTACATCCACTACACATATACACACTCAACAACAGATGCCCTAAACATTCTATCAACAACAAACTTATATTCTTAACAACCTTAAAAACATTTTGGTCTACAAGTTTTCATGTAATTTAAAGAATTTTTTTCAACTATGATTTTTTTCCTATTTTTGACACAAATTTACTAATACAAAAGCCCATTAAAAGCAGTATGTTCGGGCAGAATATATCTTCATTTAATCGGAGGATAAGAATAAAACATTGCCTTCCAATTACAAATATTCCACCTTATAAATTATCCAAATAATTATGAGGCAATGAAACTAATGTTATTACATTTCTAATCTTTTATTTTCTTTTCCAAAAACAATTTGCTAAAATAAGTACCAATTTCTCCCTGCAAAAATTTACAACAAAAATACATGAAAACTTGCAGATAAGGAATTGTATGCAACAATCAAATATGTTCTTCATTCGATTTAGATAGCACCATCGACAGAAATAAATATAGACCCTGAAAGACTAACACTGACTGACAAAGGAAAAAACTCTGTGAATAATATAGCTAATATTAAAAGACTTTTTTAAGTCATATTTCAAATTTGAATGATCATAAAATATAAAAAAAGAAGATGTGGTATGATTGCCAATTAGACAACTCTCCACAAGAGACCAAGTGACACAGAAATTAACAACTATAGGTCAATAAACGGACTTTAGCAATGAGCAAAACCTATACCTTGTTTTACAAACGTTACAGTCATATTCTATGTGTAAAGTATCTTTATCTGTATCGTTCAATCAAGAATCCAGAAATTTTTTCACCTAATTTCTGTCATTTTCATATAACTTAAAAGTTGGTGCCCCTTTTCAAAAACAGATTGTCAAAATCTCATTACTGCATGAGTATGCTCCTACTCGTAGCATCAACGAACTTGTTTAACTGTTGCAACGCGTTTACTTCATGATTTATCCTACCATTTTCCTAAAATCGATCAAGAGCAATTAAGGGAAGGCAACAGTTTAAAAATAAAATGATTTTAATGACTCAAAATCGTAATTTTCTTAGTCATCGTTTACGTTTCTTTTGATTCTGAAGTCGAAATTCAAACCGGATGTAATGCGACAATACTAAAATGAACAATTCCGGACTTATTCCCGGGATTAGTTTTGTTTATCAAATTATCACAGGAAAAAAATCGGTTTTTTAATATTTTACCTTTAATAGTGTAAGAATATTAATGAAAATAGTTGCACTTGCTTTATTTAGCAAGAAATCATTTTAAATTTACGATTTAGTGTCAAATCTGCGGAAGAAAATTTTAGGCATGCGTATCATATTAACAAAACACGTGTGTTAGTAGTGAAAAAAATCTTTTTTCTACGTAAATTAAATCAAGTTTTAATTTAATTTTAAATCATAATTGACAATTGTCTTAGCTGAAAAGTAATTAAATAATGAAGACAGTTGGTATTGAATTTTAATTTCTTTATAATAATAGTTCGGAGCTTGTGATTAATAGCCAGGTGTGAATTAAAAACACAGGTAAAGAGATTAGCGATCATTAGCAAATAGCTCCCCGAGGCATTAATATAGCTATTAGGAGGGCCCTCAGGATTATAACACTTTACTGGAGTGGCAGTTTAATTACATAAAATCGATAACAAAACAAAAATATGTTTAAAATGGCGATTTGAAACTCAATCTTAACGAAATGACCGAAATTATTTCTGTTGAAAAATAAAATTTGACCTAAATCCCAATAAATGATTTAGGACTTTTGAGTTTCCAAATCGGTCATGTCTGGCATATATGACCGTTTCCGGACCCTTGCTTTCAATATAGGGGATTTTTGAAGATGTGTCAAATTTCATAAACAAAATATCTGCTTCTTTAAGAACTATGTATATGAGACTGTAATGTTCCTTTACAAAGTTCATTGTTGTTTGATAACAAGTTTATGATCCTAAGAGATGTGAATGCATAATTGTTTTTCCTACTGTCAATCAGTGCATTGATTGTTGCTAACATTTCTATAATATATTGCATAGGTGGGACATAACAATGACACCAATTTTAATACTGAACAATGCTTATGTACAAAATGATATAATTTAGGGAAAATTCTCGTTATAATCATACACAACAGTGACACAATCTTCCTTCACTTCATTGATTTAAAAAAAAACAACATAGAACAATATGTTACTTTCCCCTCCCCAATGTATATGTACAGTGAATGTTTAATGAATGAAGAATTCTTAAATTGAAAATTAAATATTTAACAATTTCGAAAAATTTCATCCAATTCTGATCTATGTTCAAAATAACCTTTATTGAATAGTATTTCTCATTTTTATTTATGTTTAAGCTATGACACTTTTAAATAAAAGATATAAAAACATGAAAGTTTTTCTTTATTCAATCATGACCATATTAAGAGGTATTATTTGAATGGAAATGTTGTTCCCGAATATACATTATTAGTAGAAAATGCTGCAGAGGTTACAAATGGTTTCTCTCAGCTAAACAAACATCTATGTATAGATTTAAAATATTCTACAAAATAAGAAAGAATCTGAATGAAATATGAAGTGAAGAAAGATTGTTCCGCTAACTTAAAACTTGTATAAATTTGAATTAAAGTACCCATTTGAGCACAAATAACAATCTGTAGATTTACCCTATAGGACTGGTTTACCCTTTAACAGGGTACCAGTATACAACGATATGACCTGGCAGGGGTCAACAATACTTCATTTTTAGAAAATATTTTCATACTTCACAAAATGAAAATATTTTCCATGGATTTCAATCAACAATGTCACATCACAAGTAACTTCCTGTTCAGGAATTTATATCACAGCCAATCAAATTATTGTTTACTTGTGATGTACAGTTTCCATGGTACTATAAATAACTTTGGTTATTTGTTACAGTTACTATATAAAGAACTGCAAAAATATGTCCAATCTTTGGCAGTAAAGTTATCCAATGGAATTATAGCATGATGCACTCCATACAAGTATTTAATCCTGAGTATTAATAACATGATGCACCATAGAAGAGATTCTCGTATTAAATGAAATGCCAGGTAGACTGTACATTATTCTCGTTTTGTTGTATAAAAGCTGTGTATATCAGTCTTTTATTTGAGGTTAGTTCCGTGTCATACGACCTGATCACAATCTTCACTGGAGCTAGTTCGTGTATAACACTGTTCAAATGCTTCTGGTGAATTTGTATCTCTATTTACATGTGAAAACTCAATTGTTCCTTCTGAAAAATATATTTAATAGATGAATATTTTGCAGGATATATAAATGATTGCTTGCTGTTTTTCATTTAGAGATTCACAATAACAGATTACTTAATGAATCATATATATATATTAATTATTGCTTAAAGCTGAGAGGTGCTCATGGAAAGATGGTGTAATAATAATGCTTTACATTCAGATCTGCACAACAAAAATGTATCACCTAAATATGTTGCTCATCATTCAAACATGTACTAAAAAGACAACGATTGCTATTAAAACTGTTTAATTTCTGATTGTACCTTAACGAATATATATATTTCAGAAAGAAAACAAAACCTGCTTACATGCTACTGTAATTTTATTTCACTATATAGCTTGGGTTTTTTTTCTCATATCAACACAATATTTGATGGTTTACGTTCTGTCAATTTCATTATTTAATATACTAACCATTACTGCTTAAATCAGTATTCGTCGCTTGATCTCTTGTAGAATTTTCACTACTTGCTGCTTTCCTTTTTCGTCGTCGCTTATGTTTTCCTGAATGAACACTATTTTCACTGGCCACAGAACTGTCATTAGAACACTGCTTCACAAAATCTAAATTGTTTGGGTCATGTGACTCAGCCAGCTGATCACATGACTTATTAGAATATTGCTCCTGAGAGTCTGAAGTTGTAAATTGATCATAACCAATTGGCACACTGTAAGAATTAGGCGAGGGCGGGATGGCAGGTGCCTCCCCACTACCCATAGAATCTGGAGTATTGAGACACTGACTGCCTTCCAATGAATTGTCCAGATTCTGTTTATTGTTATTATCACTATATTGACTAGGTAAGGTGCCATTCGGAACAAAAGTGGTGGACTGCTGAAAAAACAGATCAAAGGTCAATCTTATGTTAAAGTGTAAGCAATGTCAGGTTTATTTTGAAAAGCAGATTTATATTTTTGACAATTGGAATACCAATATTGTATTTCAATATACATATATATTTTACTGTGTTTGTCATATGTTACAGATTTGCATCGCATTTTTTTAGTATTGAAAATTGAACACATAACAAATAAGAAAGTGGCTATCCTTAAGGTTTTCAGAATGAAGCTTACATCAAAATTAAATGCATGTCATAAGATTCAAACTGTATATGATGTCCCATACCCTGAATATATACCAGACAGTACTGATGTCTAATTAGTCTACAAAGCAAAGATTGCATGTTCTTTGACTCTGACTTGCTGATGATGATAATGAATTGGTACTTTTAAAACATTCAGTTACAAATATAACATGCATAACGATATAAAAATAGATGTTGATACTGATGTACAGTATGCCTATTGCTCATTGAATGCAAATGATCTCTGACCCCTATCTAAAAGACCTTCTGACCCCTATCTAATGACCTTCTGACCCTAATAACATACCTGGTTAAGTTGATTTCCAGTGTGTCCATTGCTCATTGAATTAATATGATCTCTGACCCCTATCTAAATAACCTTCTGACTCTAATAACATACCTGGTGAAGTTGATTCCCAGTGTGTCCATTGCTCATTGAATGCATATGAATTCTGACCCTGATTACATACCTGGTGAAGTTGATTCCCAGTGTGTCCATTGCTCATTGAATGCATGTCCATTTCTGACAATGGATTAACATTAACATTCATCTTGGTATAAGTATTTTGAACCTGTCCATTCTGAACAGGTGGCACTGTAGGAACAGCGGAATATCCACCATTTACATATTTCTTCCGCAGACTGTCAGCATAAATTCGTTGAGATGGATCTTGAAATTTATTTCTCAGAACAGCATCATTCATAGCATCTGTAATTAGACAGAGATTTTTGTTGAAGTAAGAATGAAAGGGAAAAAAGTCCTTAAAAAAATGCGATGTATTCTCTGAAAATTACTAAAAAAAAAATTGTAGGAAAATTTTATAGAAATTTCTCAACTGGCATTCTTTGAAGCAAGAGTATAACTGATTTCAATTATTCTCAAATTAGTACAAAATGTTTATATATTGTCCATTCAAATCATTTTCTCCTATAATGGTAAAGGCTAATAGAGTGCTGAATAAATCTCTAAAACTTTGAAAATGTATTTATAATAAAAATTTACCCATCATTCTCCTTTGTTGTCTCTGTTTCCACCAACACATGAAGATAAAAACAATCAACAACAACATAAGAACACCGAAGACTATTCCCAGGATCATGTATAATAGTTCACTATTAGCCTGATTGTCAGGTTTAGTTGGTGAACCCTCGTTACTCTGTTCTGCTGGTGGTTTAGATGTGGATGGTGGGATGAATGGAAACTTTGGTTCCTTTCCTAAAAAATACAAATAGTATTGTTATTTCACTGATTATTATAAACATGTCTACTGCAAATATAAATACGGGCTAGCTGCATATTAAGATAATGATTGAATAATTCCCCCCCCCCCCCCCCCCCCCCAAAAAAAAAAAAAGAAATTATAAATACTATATAAACATAAAGAGATGTGATATGATTGCCAATGAGACAACTCCTCAACACACTCCATATAATGTAGGTTAGTGTGATTTGCTTTCAAGATGTCATTGGAACTAAGCCATTGATAGAATGGATATATACCTAAATGATGAATAGAAGTGTTACAATTGTTTTTGGAGAACAGCAGAATGTTGTTCGTTTTTTTTTTTTTTTTTAATAACTTAGTCTTCAATATATATATATATATATATTTCGTTTTTTTTTGTTTTTTTTTTATAACTTAGTCTTCAATATATATATATATATATATATATCTTAAGGAGCCTTTACTTTTTCAATGCATCTGAATTTAAAATTCTTCTTAGATAGGGGTGATTGATACAATGTAACTCACATATAAATTCAATCCCCTAGTTACAAAGGGTTACTCAAGTTTCTCAGACAACGGAAGTTATCTATGCATTCACTGACATAAAATTTCCTGCCATTAAATTAAATCAAAATATTGCATAACATCTTTTGTCTAGAGATGGTATTCTCATCAAAAGTAACAATAATTCACCTATATACTTTTTTTTAAGTTCTTTTTATTGGATATTTGAAAACAAAACAATTTGAGCTTTTTGCTCCCTCTGCATCTATCAAGTCTATCATCTGACAAATATTTGATGTATGTTTTAGCACCAAACTGTTTTACAGTCATGATTTGTAATTCACTTTACATTTTTCTTATAATTACAGAAATAAAACATTAGATGATAAGATCATATCTATTTATTTGATTGAAGTAATAGATTCTGATTTTTTATTAATAATTGTGCAAAGGTCAATGCTATTGCTATTGATATTCTTGCTGATAAAGTCACTTTCAGAAACAAAAATGTCATTATTCTTCTCTCTCCTGTTTGTAAGTTCTAGAAAATTAAGATGCATTATGGGTAAATTTGAAAAAAAAAATCAGTGTTTATCAAAAAATATCACCAGTTAGTCAAAACATATGAGTGAGGGGTGGTTTAATTATGAATGTCAAGATTGGACCTTCATTTTTATCAAGACGAGATATGTTTTACTTTTATAAATTGTTAATTGGATGGAGAGTTGTCTCATTGACACTCACAACACATCTTCCTATATCTATTCTCATTATTAAGAACTAAATATTTAATATCTAGGAATATAGAAAACAACATTATTTTTTTTGCGACTATTCCAAATGAGAAACACTCCTACCAATAGAGGAAAGGGATTACTTTTGTTCTTTTTCTAAGAATGTAAACATGAGAAAATCTTTAAAAGATGAAATTGTTGACTATTGCACATGCTATCAATGTGTGTGGTTAATATGTGCAAGATTCAGCAAAACACTATCAAGTTTATCTACAATGTAATATTCAAACTTTCAATTCTAATGAGTTTATGACATGACTATCTATTTAAAGTGATTTTATCAATTCATAAATAACATAAATGTACATATTATACAATTGGTATGAACTCTTAGAATGCATTCATTCACGTTATACTTTCATCGAACTGATCATAACCTTTTTTAACCTTCACCAAAACTTCAGCAAGTTTAATTGTAACTATCAGGTAACTTGTAATTGAAAATTTATAATTCATACTGCAATTATTTTTGCAATCAAACAGTATTGTTAATATAAACTCTTGTGATATATTTAGTCACTGACAATATATAGCTGAAGCACAGCTCTGGGTGTGGAATTTTCTTGCTGTGTTGAAAACCCATTGCTGACCTTTAGCTGTTTTCTGCTCTTTCACCAGGTTTGTTGTCTCTTTGACACATTCCCTGTTTCTGCTCTCAATTTCAAAATGTGTGAATAAATACAAACAATGCATTTAAGGGGACCCCGGAATAGTGAGGTATCAACACAAGCATACAATATACTAACCTTCACCTTGAGTTTTCATAACCACAGTGTTACTAAAGTCACTCATCCCCTCTGAGTTGAAGCACTGCATTTTGAGTGAGTATTCTGTTGCTGCTTTCAGTTCAACCACCAGATAGGTTCGTATGGATGGTTGCATCAACATTTCCTTCTTATAATCTCCCTTGGAATTGAATGGTTTATAATATAAGAAGAATCCTTCTATAGGTGATGACTTAACTGGGATGTACTGAAACAGAACAATTTGAATCGTAAGTAATTGCAGTTTAAAACTAGTCCATGAAACCTATCGTTACTTGGTATTTCAATAAAAGAATTTCTTGAAAATATGCCAATGTACTGCAACCCTACAACACAAATAATAGAAATCTAGAGGTCAACATCTTCAACAAAAAGCTCATTTATCTATGAAATGCATCAAGCTTTAACAAGACCCTCAAAGACCTATATATTTTATTGTTTGAAAAGTTAACATCTGTCTAGTCTGAAAAAAAATTTCATTCCTAAGAGACAAATATCCACCAAAATTTAAATGAAGTGGAAATAAGCAATTATAAGCAACTGTACAGCCTTCTACAATAAGAGACCCCACACTATATAGTCCACTTTAAATGGCTCCTACATGAAAAATTCAATCAAGAAAACTAACGTCCTAATTTATAAGAAAACTTGCTAGACTTACATTCCACTTGATATTGAGAGCATAGTTATCCATGTATGTAATCGGTTTAACTTCTACAATAGTCGGCGGGTTCTTAGGAACCTGTGGCTGCTGGTACGTTGGAAGATGTAATGTGAACTTGTCTGAATTAGGACCAGCTTTATTGTCATTATTGGAGTACACTGCTGCAATACGAAACTTAAAAGTTCCCTCGGCAACCAAGTTCTTGACTTCGTACTGCCTACGATCTCCCTGAATCTCGTTATCATCTGTCTGCCAGGGACTCTTCTTTGGTTTGATCACTCGATACTGAACACGGAAAAATATAATATTCAGTCCATCATTGGCTGGTACAGTCCAATTTAACTTGACTGATGTATCTGATAACTGGTACACATCTGGTGCTGAAGGGGGTACCAGTTTTACATTGGCTACAAAAAAGACAAGACATTACAATGACTATAAAATCACATGGGGATAAAGCTTTATGAACTAGTCTATCTGTACTTTGTTTTAAGTTGAAAATTGTATTTCAAAATTTTATATTACATATCAAGCTTTTAAATGAAAAACAACAAATACAGATAGTATAATACTCTGTGCTTTTGAGACTGTTTTTCTAATTAGTTGTTACCAGACATATTTTTTTTAAATAATCTGTTAGCTAGCCTATATTGGAGTATTAGTTCTTAATTCGCCGTTTCAGACTCTAATGCATTCTGGGTAATATATGCAAAAGCATACATCAAAACAATGAACATCCATGCAATGATGCGACATTATTTTCATTTTTGTGTAAGAACAATGAAATTACCCAGTCCTTAAGATTCTGAAAAGGGGAATTCATGTAACATATTCAAATATTGAAAGTAATATAACTAGAATACATAAATACATTTTTTCTTACTGTTTTTTAAAGTAAAGAATTAACTTACTATTATCAGGACCATCATTAACAGGTTGAGGACCTTTTGTTTTTTTATTCTTTCTCTGTTTTCTGTTTCTCCTATTTTTCCTTCTACGTTTACCATTTTTCCTTTTTACATTAGGCCTCTGTCTGGGATTGTTATTGTTTTTATTGGATGTTGTAGAAGCCATTCTATCACCTGTGATGTCCACTCTAATAACTGCATAATCAACACCAATATCATTACTGGACATACACTGATAAAGTCCAGCATCGTCGTGGATCACATGATTAAGGCTATACGTTGTTCCTTGATTCTCATCTACATTGAGAATGTTAGAGATTGGGACAGCATTGTGATACCATATCACCTCTGGTTTAGGAGAACCTCTCACCTGACAACGCAACTTGACAGAATTTAATGGGGTCAAGGTAATTGAGGTAGTTTCTGCAGTAACTGTTGGAGGTTCTGTAAATAAATTGTAAAGAAAACACTTAAAATCATACATTAATATTATCGACTGTTTCAAAATATCGCAAAGTATATAACTGGCCAAACAATTATTCTTGGGATATTGTTTTTTTTTCACATTCCTTTTGTTAAAATATTTGTCCCTTTCTTTAGTGAATTTAGGAAGAGAAAACACTCTTTTATCTTAATTTCCTTGAACTATATTTGTGTCTTTAAATATATGTCTACAATTAAGTATATACTCAAATACAGCTTCATTTTATTGGTTATAACTTGTGTATTTAAATAATCCAGTGTTTGGATCACTTTGCTACATTAGGATTATAAATAAAATATCTTCAAATCACAATATTTTGGTGCCGTGGGCAGGTTTAAAAAATTATTAGTACATACCAATTAGTTTCAGATAAACATCCTTTACAGTCTGTTCTTCATTGCCACTGTTCACTTTACACAGGTATGTACCTGTATCTTCCTGAGTCACATTTCTAATTATTAAATTTCCTGCAAAAAAAGAACCAAATGATAACTTTGATAACTGTTTGTTTATTATTGTTGCTGGAGTACTCATTTTAGTTCATTTGGAGGTTTATGTGACCACTAATTTAAATATTCAACAAAATATTGTGAGTGAAAGATGAAGTACAACAGCGTACCTTAACGAATTACAAACTTTTATAATGTAAAACTGAACTTGGTTTTTCGTCAAAATATTCTTGTTAAACTTAATAGGCATTGGCAACCACACCACATCTTCTTTTTTCATATTGTTAAACTTATTTTTTCTCCTTTTTTTACTGTTTTTCATTTCACAATTTGGTGATTGGAAAATTTGTTTTTTAGCTGAAAATTGGCCACATATTTGAACAGACATCAAGAATGAAGCAATGGAATTTAAATCAGCCAGTTTAGACATAACATGGTTAAATTTGGTGGATTGTAGGAAATTCCTACCCTGAATGGTTTCTGTTCGTTCCTTTGGAAAACTGCCACCATATTTGTCCCATGATACAACAGGTTGAGGTAGACCTATAGCAACACATTCTATCGTAACATCCTCTCCTTCGTGGGCTTCAACTTCCATTGGTCTGTAAACATTTACATTTCCTGAAGTTGAACCTGGAAAATAATTATATACATTGAAATAAAAATTCAAAAAATGTTTTTCACATTTTGACACCATTTGATTTACCTATTCTAAATGTTTATGTGGTGTCATTCTTAGTAAACAAGATGGTAATGTGGCTATATTTTATTTGCATACAATTAAGTCCTTGTCAAAATTACAAAAAAAATGAAAATCATTAAAAAAAGATTGATTTAATGTTATTCTAATAAGGACTGTTTTGTTTGCAGATAACTAGACTTAGACTGTGAACATTACATTAATTCTCATCAAAGGTATATAATGTATTGTTCCTAAGGTTTAATATAATATTCTTTCGAATTATTTGGTGGTTCAATTAAAAATTAAGATCTCTAATACATAATTCTACTCAAATTTTAACTATATTTACTAACTAAACAAAAATCAAGGTTTTATAGGCAAAATGATATTTAAAGTAGCAGATTTAATAGATGTTTTCACAACATTTAATACCTCATTAAAACATGCAATTTGCAAAATTACAAAGAATTCATTATCCTATCAAAATATGTTATATGCAAAAAATAAAGACTTTAATATCTATTAAAAATATTTAATTTGTAAAACAAAGTTTGTAAGATAAGTTCATATCTAACAAATTATCTTCAACAAGATTTTTAGCTTGTGGATTAATAGCCTATTACTCTGGTAGAGAAGTGAAAAATGCAGGGGAGGTAATTACTGCACATTCATGTCGGAATTAATATTTCTTCTAAACTCAAGAATAAGTTATTTTGATCACGTTATATATTATAAACTGTAACATTAAGTAAATAATAAGGCTTCAACCTCTCGCTCAAAATGGCAGTTTTGTTGGTACACATCTGTTTTTATAGTACTGTTGTTAAAAAGTCATTAGCGATTGGTAATGTGTACCCCATTTATTTAATGATCATCTAACTAACAGTGAGTAATTATACTGTAATGAAAAACATGTGATAAATGGACATTTTTCTCCAAAATAGTGAATTCAAAAGTCATTTATTTTTTGTTTGAAGTTGCTACAATAATGTTTTCTGGGTAAGAACATAGATTAACCATCCGGAAACTGGCAATGTTTCCTTAACATGTAGATTAATGGGAAAGTAACAAAAATAGAACGATATATTTGGCAATATGTTTTTGGCATTATTGTGTTTCAAACTTATTGATAATTAGGATTTAGATATATGCATCTGACAAAATCTATAAAATAGATGTTTTACATGTATCTTCCTAATAACGTTTTATTTTACTACCTAATTAGTCTTGATTTCTCTAAATTTAAAAATGAGTTTAACCCGGACCATTAGATTAAATTCACGAAAAAAATAACTTATTAAACTTTGTTTCTGTCTTCGTTTATTTTTGGAAATTGTAGTGAAAAGATTATCAGAAAAATATATAAGCTTCTTTGTTATTTAAGGGAAAAATAAGACTTTTGACACAAGTGTAATTTTATTTTTTTTTTATTAATTTTGAGGGTTCATTTATTATAAACCAACTAACATGTCCAGTTTCTCTAAAATATGACATATGAAAACTGTAGTAACCATATACCCTTATCTTGGATCTTGTGCAAAGTTGAACAAAGATCAAATCAAATAACTCCCCTCCCTGGACCCTCACAAACATTATCATTTTTCATCATCAGATAGCAGGCGAACTCATCAATCACCCAGTAGATACCAAAACCACATCTACAGGGGCCAGCCATGGGGTGCAATCATTATTCTCACTTTCTAATATATAAAGGCATCCGATAACATTTCAGATTAATCGTCTTCAGTATTTTTCTAATGAAATTAAATTTTATTAAAAAACAAGGGTCAGATTTCATTATGGATGGTATGCCTATTAAATCATGGCGGACATGCCCTACACCTGAATTTAACACCTGTCATTATTTCAACATACAATTCTTGTCACTATCTGGTCATCTCAGTGGTCACTTAATGGTCAACACTTATCAATGTCATTTCTAATCACAAAGATACATTTCACATCACCAAGGATGAAAACATCATACAAATGAGAAGCTGATTTTTGTCCCCTTTCAATTTCTTTTTTCTTTTCAGTTTTTGGCATTTGAAATTAATGACATAATGCTTATACCTCTAGTGACTTGCACAGGTGACAACACCCCTCTAAAGAAAACATGAACACAAATGTTACCCTTACTGGTACCCTTATTAATCAGAATATTTATAATGACCTGGTATCCATTTCCAGGTCATATCAAATCAAATGATATAATTCTATGACTTTAAAATCTCATTTGTCAAACTGTCCCCCCTGACTGTTATCTGTAAAGAGGGAGTGTCAGTACTGTGCAGCTGACAGGAACCAACAGGCGGTACCTGACTGGTATCAGAACCAGGATACTCATTCACATATTCACCATGGTATTGAAAATGTCTAATTTCTGAAGATGAATAATGATATAGTAGGAAAACTTCTTTCATCAGAATATGTCTAAGAAGTATGTCTACCAACAATATGAAGGCTTTGCTAACAAGTAAAATAAATGCATCTTTCGGCAGTTATCGCTCAAGTTGTCATTTCTCTCAGGTCAGAAGGGGATGGAGTTTATTTACTAGCAAACAAGAAAACAAATATGCAAGATCTGGAATTTTAAAAATAAATCTAGGATATAATTTCATGGCAAGGAAATTCCTTTGATCCCTTATCCATATATAATTTCATTGAATGCAAATTTTCTGCGAAAAAAAATAATTAGTTTAAATATGACCTTGAGTAAAAATATCAAAACTGGACAAAAGAATTCATATTAAAAGCATGTGGAAACATATACTTATTATATATCAAATTCTGTCAAAACAAACCAGGACTAAATCTAACATCAAAACACATTCCTTCAAAAATTTAATTATTATATTCAGTGAATCAAAAAGTGTACCGGATTGCTAAATTACACACTCATGTTTCTTTCCTCTTCATAATTTAAAGGATAAATTTGGTGTATTAATACCATGCTCGTCTGTTTTGGTAGATTGTTCACCCATGACAACTTATAATTACTGTATCCTTATTTTCAGTAGCTTTGTCAGTTTAGAACTGTAGTTAAGTAATAAACTCAATCATAAATTTAGCCGACCATTATAAGTACTGGGTTATTCTGCTGTTAGTCATCCTGAAACATTGGTGCAAATATCCTACTCAAAACACTGAATAAGGGATATCATTATTAATCATAAGTAGTTAAAAATTATAGAAAATGTGCAAAATACAACTTCATTTTTTCTTACTTTTATTAGAAATCTTAGATTCTAGGAGTTACTCCCCTTTGTTTTTATTTTGTTTTCAAATTGCATGACATTTAATAATAAAGCATTACAATCTTGTAATTAATACACTAATTTGTTGTAAAATCTAAATTTGAGGTAATTAAATACTGCACACAGATGTCAAAATAGCTTGTTTAACAAATTTGTACAAGTAAACAGACGTAAGGCAAATGTACATAATTTTGTTTTTTTAAAGTTAACTTAAGAAATTTATATTGGTTATAAATCATAGGGTGGGCACTTTTTTTTACTGTGTAATTAAATGAACAATGAAGAGATACAAAAAACCTTTAGGATTCCCTGACAAATCTGTGTCTTTATTTTGATGTCATATTTTAACAAAATATTTTATGAATCAAAAGAAACACTGAATAATTCATGGTCATAAAAATGGACAAAATAAATTTGGTTTTATCCTTCATAAATTCCTGAACAATTTGTCCATTATGAATGTTCAAAATCTTAGGATATCTTTCTAGCCCAATGAACACAGTCAACAATTTGGCCAAATTATTCTTGAAAGTTTAATTACCCTGAAATAATTAGAACCATTAATGGTATAGGCCTATTGATGCTTTATTAGTTGGTGTATGTCAAAGTTTCACTACATTAGGTTGGTGTCAATCAACTTTAATATAAGGTTTATAGAAAATGAATTTAGGGTTGAATGTAATGTTATGGTATTAACAAATGTTGGGGAAACATAATATCTCAGATTTATTTGTCAGATGTAAAAGTATATTGCTTTTTTTTTCAGTTTTAGATAAAAAAAAAATAAAAATCCTTTGAGAAAAATATCTGAATGTAAAAATGTACTGATTTACAAATAAACTACTTGCATTTACACTGTCATTTACAGGTTTTTGTCTTGAAATAATCAAAGCGCTCAAAGCACTTTTATAACTACTTTTCAAACTAACAAACTTTAAATTAATTATTTGAAGATTACTGAAATATTTCGTAAACTTGGTATAAAAATACACTCTAACATGTCACAAAAAATTATATATGGCATCTCTAATATCATTATTCTTTGTCTGAAAGTAATTTTAATTTCAGCACTTATTTCCATGTTTATTTTTTTAGAATTGTATTTCAAGTGAATATTTACCAATCCCCTAACAAATATATAACCTTGTTCACGTGTCATAAACCCAGTGAAGAACATTTAATAGGATGAATTACATTTAGACCCAATGTTTTAAACACTTTTTATGTTATGTCACATAAATTCCTACATGTAAATTCCATTATACAAGTTAATTCTGTTATCTAACCACCATACTTGACTTCATAATAATTTCTTCAGTAAAGTCAGAACATTACTTTCAAGGACTTTTAACAATTATTATAATAATTCATATTTGATTTATTTCGGCAAATCTCAACTGACAATTTGGTAAATAGAGATCCATAATTATAAAATATTTTCATTGGCACGTACCAAACTTCCATTATAAACGTCTATAATAGCACTTCTATAAAATATGACATAGGAATTTGGTGATATCGGTGTATAATATTAAAAGCCATTGTAATGGCTGTCTTATCAAAGTAAAAAATCATGCCTTAATATTGTAAACTGTAGTTCATATGAATGTATTACTTCTGCATGGTAGAACTATATCATGCCATTCTATTGAGAAGAAATCGTATCGGTTACCTTAAAAACAAGTCAGCGCAGAAATCAGGTTGACCTTTGACATAACAAAGTTGTTATCAACCATTTTCTATACCATTTATTTTATTGAAATCAGTATTATTTTTCGTGTAATCATGTAACTCCATTGAACAGGTGAACAGTCTAAATCATCACTCCATACATTTTCAAATATTTTTTTTAATAAATGCCATAATTATTTCTATTTATAACCCATGTCAAACAATCAAACTTTCTCCTAAATTAAGTTTAAGTTTTTATTACCTTAAGTTTAATACAATATGCCTTCTCTCCTTACAATATCTCTTTTCAAATTACATAAATATATGCAACACAAATAAAACACTTACTTTTTTTTAAAATTTTATTTTTGTAAGTATGACAAACCTTCAGGTAATGGCGACTTATTAAGTGATGCAGACAGTTTGAACAATAATTAACAAAATGTAAGATTATAGAATTCTTATGTTATTGTGATCTTTTAATAGATTAACAATTTTCATAATTCGTAA
This sequence comes from Mytilus galloprovincialis, assembly GCA_037788925.1. Taxonomy (NCBI): domain Eukaryota; kingdom Metazoa; phylum Mollusca; class Bivalvia; order Mytilida; family Mytilidae; genus Mytilus; species Mytilus galloprovincialis. Next base: position 84,645,263 of record CM075333.1, on the reverse strand, counting down.
TTTTTGTTTTACATGAAGGCAATTACAGTAAAAAATTTACAAAGATAAGTGTTCTGAATATATTTAGGTGGATGCGACCAATTTTTAAATATGCCCATAATATATAGAATATTAATTTGCAAAGTTATTATTCAAAAGCCTTAGTTAGGTAGATGTGACCTACTTTACTGATGTAGACAGATACAGTTTCTATCTAATTACAGAGTACCTCAAATAAATGTCTACGGTTAATCGTACATAGTTTGATTTACCAGTTAATATTCTTTAGCCATAACTAGGTAGTTGTGACCTACTTTAATGGTGTAGACAGTTTATAGGAGATACATAGTTACTATTTAATTACAGAGTACTTTAAATAAATGGCTAAGGTTAGAATCATAAAGCTTTGATAAACAAGTTACAATTCTTTAGTCATAATTTGGTAGCTGTGACCTACTTTATAGATGTAGACAGTTTATAGTATAACTTGACAATGTTTGTTTACTATTAGGAGATAAATAGTTACTATTTAATTACAGAAGTACTTTAAATAAATGGCTTTGGTGAGAATGTTGATACACAGAGATAATGGAATCTATTTCAGATTTCGTTACCTTTGGCAGTCTTTTTATCAACATACAGATAATAGGTAGAAAATATAAGTATAAATCAAAGAAATCGTCTTTGATCTTTTTCAGTAAGCGCCAGGTGCCTGCCCCGTAAATTAATGCTTCCCAAAAGATAAAAGTTTTTAACTGGGCAACGTGTGAACTATTATGAGCTCATTTCACTTTTGAACAAAGCACCACGCTTTGGAACCTAGCAAATTATTTAAGATTAATAAATAATTTGGAAATATTTAAGACCACCTCCGATGATCAAAAACAGTACTTGTTTTTAACCAAGCTTAAATTTTATATTAATACAGACTATTGTTGAAATGTCTCATTCATGAGTTTTATGGCTCTTAATATACCCTCATGAATAGTTAAATGTCAAATTTATATTCGTTCACACATATATGATAGGGAAAAGATTTCAAAGGTCCTGTGTTCATACACATATATAATCTTGTAGATTAAAACAGACAGGTGAGTATAAGTGCAAATATCATTAGACATAGAATATATAATGTACTGTCTGTTCCCTTCCTTGATCGTCAACTCTTGGAGGACAACATCGTAACTACAATGATCTGCATTTTGTGAAAAATCGGTCACCTTCTGTTTCACTTTGATTTTTTTATAAAGTGGAGATAGAAAAAAAGTTTTAAAAATCTTATATTTTAAGACAGTTACATATAATTGTAAGATGTGTTTCATACATTTTTTTTAGTCATGAAATTACGAATTTGGATAAAATTCTGTAAAAGTTTGCAAATTTTCTAGTATATCCTACGGTGATGAGTTGAAAATGCTCATTGCTGTTAAATATCTTTTGACACATTCTGATCATAAAATGTTTCACACAGAGATGAAGCAAAATTCGGACTTGACATTTATATGGCATTTTTTTCCTTTAAAATGCAATGGTGGTGAGAATGGCATTTATTTATTGCATTTTTTTCAACTCTCAGACCATTTTTTCTATAAGGCATTTCCAGAAATCGCTCTCATATAGCAATAAGAATTTATGGAATAATTACCTTGGGTATAATTCCTGACACTGAGTGAGATGATGTGGCTAGATGTTCTATTTTGATTGGATACTGGGTTCACAGCAATGCACCGGTATGTCCCTTGGTCATTTAATGTAAGGTTTCTGATGAGTAAATTGCCAGATGATAAAATTCGGTAATGATCTGAAATAAATAAGCAACACTGAAAATCATTCACAATTTTTTTTAGAAATACATTGAAATTTTGGTTGATATTTACATTGGTCACTGCTTTCTGTATCCATATTATAATCTGGACACGATTTGTTTCCTAATAAAGTTTTCCAACTTCCATTTGCTTCAAAATACAAGATACAAGGGACCATTTTAAATATAAAAAAAATCAATTTTGATTTGGTGTTATGTGAATATATTTTTTTCATTGTTTCTCACAAGTCTGCATAGTTTCTTATAGAAAATAAGCACTACACTGAACATTTAAATTCATGATCAATCTTAATGTATATAAACACCTTGTTTTAAGTTACAGTGGTCATCTGATTTTTTTAAAAATCAGTGCATGTGAATTTTATTTCAAATTTTATATTATTGATCATTAATGACTGTTGATTAATCCTATAAAGGACCTGACATCCTGCACATTCTGTTGATTAATCCTATAAAGGACCTTTCAGTCTGTACATTCTTATACTTTCATCATCAGAGATATATAAAATGAAAATAATTAACCGTAATTTACAGTTTACACAGAACACAGTATAAGTTAATCTTCAGTAAAATTAATATCCATCAGAATGAATCAAAGAAGATACAGAAGCAGAGATAAAACAAACAGGAAAACACATTAAACAGATTGCAGCTAATTACCCAATATTTAATATACCAAATTGATAAAGTGTGCAAACATCAAAAGTGAGGCCCCAGATTGTTAGAATAACTTGCATCTAACTACAAAGGAGTCCTGTTTACGATGACATACATCTGTTCAGGATCAATCTCACTGTGCTTCATCTGAGCTTACTAAGAATTATGTTCATGGGTCCAAATGTAAACAATAAGCAAATGGATATGAAAAGAATTGTCTAAATACCTAACTATATGTTTAACTAACCTCAAAATGCAGGAAACAAATAGACACTTTTGAATTCAAATTATGGAAAAATTAGTTTGTCACAGCACCCCTTTCCTTAAAAATTCTATCCTCAACCTCCCATGATGTAATGAGCTGATTAACCTTTGACCTGGGTGAAGCATCAGAGAGTCAGAAACTTTTGAACTGATGGCTGACATCAGACAGAGGTTTCATTAGAAGCAATGAACCCCAGAAAAAATTCACTTCAAAGAATCTCATTCTCAAACAGAAAAAAAACTTGACAAAATCCAGAACACAATATCATACAAAAAAGTAACAAGGATTTTAATAAATAATTAATTAATAACATTTCATAAATTGCAGACAAGTTTCAAGATAAGACATTTCCTGCCAGGTTTAGGTTACTATGGTAACAAATTATACTTTATCATATTTTATGTCGATACATTGCAAAAATATATGTAACCTAATGATGGTTGGTAAATGAAACTGTTGGCAGTTGCCATATTGCTTAAATATGCAGCTATACAAAGCACAGCTGTGAGAGGAACAGAAATTTATCATTTATCATTCTTAGCTCCTGTACAAGGCCACTGACTTCTGTAGTCTAGTTTTACATTGTCAAATTTACTTCATCAACAAAGTAAAAAATTCAAATTATAATCGCAAGCAGCGTAGATAAAATATATTCTCTTAATGATCCGTTACTACATAATCTCTATTGAGTCTCATACTCGGAGAGTTTGGTGATTTAAATGAGATATATGAATGGATTTCTATTATTTCTTTCACAATTTCAAGGGGGAAAATAAAAAATAAAGCCTACAAATGGATATTTATTTTTTACCTTTTTACAACATCATAGGAGAAATGTGAATCTTAAACTAAATTAACGCCAAAATATACAATTCCTTTTTATATATTTCCTAAAGATTAACATAATCCCCATCATGTTTTGAAAAAAATTAAAATATCCTTTTGGAGCCTTACCAAAAGTATGAAATAGTTTGAGGCATATTTTTATTGTCAATAAAAAGAAAATGATCAAGAATAAAACTTGTGAAATTATAAATTTATGTGTAGTGTGATTATAACAATTACCTTAACATGTAAGGTGATATAATTTATTACCGTTACAGGTTTTAGACCAGATCCAAGGCTAAAACTAATGCAGGAGAAAAACAATAAAGTTTATAAGGTAAAACAACCACTTTGTCAGACTTTTAAACAGTTCCATTGCAGAACATTCAATTTAAGCCTGTTAAGTTTCAATTGCTGCAAATGCTTAGCTGAGTATAATATGAGGTCCTATATAACCTTTCCAACTGTATAATTCATGTTGTTTATATACTTATAAATATTCAGGTTAATGGTTTCATGCAAATTTAAAATAGTTTTGATGCATTTAGTGTTCTAGTATGTCAAAGACATTTGTAACTGGTAACTAAAAAGAGGGTAATAAAGGTTTTTTTATTTTTTTAAATTCAAAGTTCTGTCCACTTTTATTTCAGCATGTTACCACCATAAACTATGGAACTAAATAAAAGAAGAATGTGCCCCCCACTCAAGCTTGCTTTTCAAATGAAAATGGGATGGACAAAAAGATGGATGGAAGGAAGGTCAAATTTCAAAGTTTTGTCGTATGATTAATTTATGCGTGGAAATTATGCGGCAACAAAAATGATGATGATAAAAGTCTGAATCCTTATAACTTACATTCTTAAAATGTTCATTCAGATAAACTTTTGACAATCTTAAATAATGCCTTTTAAGATATACCATTGCACAGTATTATAGATAAAATATCAGCAAGGGGTGATGTTGGAAGGTTTTAAATTCACAATAAATATGTATAAAATACATATATCATTCTCTACATGAGGTTAAAATTACAAATGGAAAAAAATAAATAAGATAATACAGGTAATTAATTACGTGAAAACCAATTAGGACATAATAATGAGTACTCCTATCTGATATGAATTCACATTTATCTTGCAAAATTACTGACCTAGCCATATTAAATTTTTTAAATTGACTTTGAAAATGCATTAAAAAATACCCATTAGCTTGAAGAACTCATCTATTCTAAAATAAAGGCCAAGTAAACGAGTTGTGTCGTGCAACCTGACTAATACAATCTAAATGCAGATTTTATACAAAATACATTAGTTAACTTAATATATGTAACTTTAATCTTTGATATTGTTTCAGAAATACATTAACATGTCAAAGAGTTGTTCTCACATTGTTACTTGCATGTACAAATCACATTAACATACAGTTTTAAATCAACACCCAGATTTCCCAATCTTACTGATTTCAAAGGACTCTATTACTAAAATGAAACTGACCGTGGAAAACATATTAACATTTGATACCTGTAGCCTTGGAAGTTTGACATACTTTATTATTCACAAACATAAATGACTTTTAACATGATAGTTTTGTAACTTTTGAATTCATAGAGTTATCTCCCCTGGATTACAGTTTTTATCAATATCTACATACTGTAAATTCAGAAATTGAGGTTTTTATTATTGCGAAAAATGGGACAGAGTTGTAAACGTAATAATTTAAACTTGCATATTGAAATATTTTATATATCAATTAAAAACGATTTTTTCTCAAAATCGTCAAAGTTAAAGGTGCATTTAAGTCTAATATTACAAAATCGCAAAATTAAATGCACGCAATAATTTCTGAATTTACAGTATTTCAAATTTATTCTTATTACAAGTTTAAATGCAACTACATATTAAATTTTTCTAAATACATAAATCATTCTATGATTTTCACATTCTTAGTTTTCCAGACTTAAAATTTAACAAATTTAAAATAAAACAATACAGTTAAAAAGCAAAAACATTTTTTCTTTGAAGTCATTCACTTTACCATACATATTATATTTCTTACAGCAGATCGCACGTTTCAGATTTAAACCTAGTTTAAAACAATATAAGACTATAAATTTTCAACGAATATTGCCTAAAGACTTGAAGTGCAGGAACTTAGGAGAATTTATCTGATTGAACATGTTATCCTTTATATACAATCTCCACTAATTTGTCCACGGAGTTTTAAACACTTGACTAATTTGTCTTACATGAAAAGGATGATTTACTCCTAAAGTTACTGATTATTCTAATTAGCAGAGCCATTTAATTTTCTCCTTGGTATGATAGACATCTGAATAAAGACAAAAGCATGGATAGGGTCAATGTGGTTGTTGTCCCTTTAAACTTACGGAACAATATAATATCCGATCACACTTCACATACCTAAGGCCAATGATATACTCTGTATTACACCTAATTGGAATTTTGTTTTGTTCTGATTCAGCATTACATCTGATTATAAGCAAGTTAAGTCTCTGCTATGGTCAAGAATTTTGATCTTTATTTTTTAAATTCAAAAAGTTTAAATAACAAATGGATTTTTCTGATGGTTGGGAAAATATTAAAATGTCTTTGTTATAACTTGATTTATTCTTCTTTGTTCATTTCATATTATCAATGATTTTTTTTTTAATGTTTTCTTTTTCCTAATTGTTTTCAAAAAGAGATATAAAATTAAGTTAGCGTCAAATATGAAAACATCTTATACTGATAGGAAAAACATGCTCTTAGAATTACCAATATTAAGTTATAAATTTCCAGAATATTACATAATTTGATTTTTGCCAGTGAAACTAAAGCACTACTCTATAGCCTCATTACTTCAGCACTGATTGTACCAAAATATATCAAAATGATTAATATATGTTTGTTGTAAAACTGCAGCTGTTAAAAAGTCACTACCATGGAAACATGATACATTTTAAACATCAGGGGGCGATACTAATTAAAGGGAGAATCTCAAAGTTAATTTTTGTACAGTATATTAAAACACATTTCCACCTATTACTGAAAGCTCATTTTGTTAAAGATTCAAAACAGTGGCAATTAAAAATCAAATATATGGAACTGATTAATTCATTTACTAATTACAGTAAAAAAACCTTAACTGCACCCCTTAAGTTATTAGAGCACCTGCAAAGTTTGTAAAGAATTTTGTAACAATTTCTATATACAACCCCAGCAGAAGATTATTAAAATTAAGATATATTAGATGGGGCTTTCCACTTGGCACTTTGAAGTAATCTATCCATCCTAGTCCTATCATACTAATGTGTTCGTCTGCAGCGGGGAGCTTTACACGCCAAAAAAATTCTCATTTGTATCTGTCAGAGTCACCTGAACGTTTTTTTTGAAAGAAAGCATTTGTAATCATTTTTACATTCTTTTATCATACATTATAGAAATTCTCTTTTTCTTCTATTTATTACAAGGACATAGCTCATTTATATATTTCAAACACCACCAAGACGTGTTAATGGGAAAATAGAAGTTCCAGAATCATTCAAAAACAATTCCTTCTCATTTTTCTTATTTATCACTAACAAATGTTTTGAAAACATTAGGGGTGCTGTTTGGGAAACTTTTTCTGCAGATTTGTTTTTCTTCAAAAAAAAAATTACGGTTGGTTTTCTTGCACTCTTTTAGGTTAAGTGTGTTATGATGCCAAGTTTCTGCGTAACTTAGATATGCGGGATATCATAGTTAATCCAGTTTAACCCACAGTTATCTCTTAATGACATTGGTACCACTTGAAAAGGGTGTTTATTTCTCCTAAATTTTATAAAGAATAGTTTAACGCTTTGGTCAAAGTCTCAGAAAGAACTATAAAAACATAAATCTAAATTCCTCTTTTTGCTACCTTAAGCTATCAGTTTAAAAATATTGCTTAGGTTTCAGTATTATTAACCATATATATGTCATTGTAAATGGATAATACTTTTCTGTGGAAAATTTGATACAAGGAGTGTAGAAATGACATTAGCCTACTTTACACTCATATATCTTTCAAATATTTTAACCTCATATTAAAATATTTATCATGATGATATTTGAAAATTTCTAACAGATGTTTTAAGTTTTTCAAGTAATTTGAATGAACTATGCAGAGAGGAAAACATTTTTTGTAAGATGAAAAAAAGAATGTTGAGAAATATCCAGATGACAAGAATTAGAAAGATATGTTACAAAACGAAAAAAATTATCAAAAATGTGAATGATGTTCGGATACAAACTCTCTAACTACTAAGGATTCATTTATTTTTGGGGGTATCAATTTTATAAATTGGAGAAAATTTGACTTCAAATGAATGTTTGATTTCATGGTTTTCCCAAAGTCTGCATACATTCCAAAAATCTTTAATTTAAATTTGTGGTTTCCCTGTACCAATGATATCCATGAAAAAGGGTAACACAAAAAATAATATTGAAACCACAGTAAAAAAAATCTTGTGCAAAATTCATATGTATGAGGTCAATCTTTACATATAACTATCTCCCTTTACTAAGCAAATTCAAGGGAGACAACCCTAGATTCCAACTTAATAAATCCAAGGGAGACAATCCATAGATTCTGACTTACCAGATGAAGTTGATATAATTGTTCCATTCAGTTCAAATAAAATATTTGCTTCTGGACTGCTGATAGGAGGTTGGCATGGCAATACTATACTATAGCCTATAGTTCCATTCAATCGTAAATCTTCTCGACTTTGGAATCTTTTTAATACTGAAATTCAAAAAAATAAAAGGTTAACTTTTCCAGACTTTTTTTTTCAATCACTTTATCTTTCTTAAAAATGGAATGAGGGTTGAATATTTACAAAATGTTCAATGATAAGATACTTTCTAATGAAAACCCCACCATAAAAATAGCCAAGATTTAAAACTTTAAAGCTACATGTATCTAGATTTATTCCAACTGTCAGTTAGTACCTTGCTAAGAAAGTTCCTAATATACTAATATATGTTTAACTTATTGTCATCCTGAATTGGTATGAAATAATTGTAACTAGGTCTACACATTATTTTGTTTTGTATCACATACATTTCCCCACAACAATCATACTTTTACTTCTTTTAGGTGTCTTACATGGTGACATTGTCAACTGTTTTAAGGTTGCTTAAAGAATAGGTAATTTGTCAACATAAATACCTGTTTTTGAAAGTCTGGCTGGCCGGCTAGCCACACGTCCAACAGATGTCTCTGCTATACATTGATATATCCCTTCGTTACTATCCTGCTTCCGTTTATGTTTAAAATTTGCTATATGTAGATTTGTTCCAACAATGCTAAACCCCTTTGACCCCCCCTCTTTCACAGAGTCACCATTGAATTTCCACCGTACTACAGCACTAGAAGGCAACACCTTGCATGGTAGCGTCACTGATGCATGATGGGATATAACAGCTGATTCTGGTTCTTCTAAGAAGATAGGCAAAGAATCTGAAATAAAAAAATAAAAAATTATAAATTGGAAACAATATCAATATTCTTATACATAGTACCGATACTAATAATGAAATAGCAAAGTTTTTTTTATATCATCATAAAAATCTTATTTTCGGGGGGACTTTTTTGGAATTTGAAGTCACAAGATATTCAATGGTTGCTGCAGAATTCCTGACAAATTGCTTAATTTCTATGCAAATTTAGAGTTTGCTGTATTAGGTACTAGCTACATATTGCGTAAACATGAACTTGTTAAGGTAAGGTTGTTATACGCACTTTGTAAAATTTTCCATATCTTGAATTTATTCATTTTAAAATTAAGTTAGCATGCAACATCTTAACCTATTACATGAGTAATCGTAAATATGAAATTAGACACCATCATGAGACTTTCAATATCTGCCTGTCTGGACAGTGAAAAATCTTGTCTTTTTACCATGATATAAATCTATATTAATTTAAAGGTCAAATTTCTGGATACTCTTGATCTTATTGTATTTTGCAGATAAAATTTCAACCAGTCTAAAGCAAGAACAGGAAACCAGAACAATACAAAAAATATAAATGGAGGTTTTTTCTCTTTTGAAGCAGACGACACAATGGAGATTTACTAACAATGATATTTTTTTTCTAATAGAAAAATAATCAGAGTGTGTAGAAATTTACATTTAAACTCTATAAATATTTCATTCAGATTAGATGTGAATATTTTATACATCAATCTTGTATCAAAGTTTTACACCGATATGTGTAGACTCTTCAGTTTACTTTGACAATTGTTATATTGTGTTCCTAATCCAAATACACAGAATAGACATTGTTTCTATAAAAGTTATCAACAATAAGAAGCATGCTTCAAGAAGACTATAATCAAATAAAGATTTAAAACTAAAACTTTGATTGAAAGTAATTATAAGATGTATTGAGACAGCAACCAAAAAAAACAATTTTTGACCAAAAAAACTCCTATATATGTTATCAGTACTGTCCTTATAAAACAATAAATGAAATCCACATTGAAAGATGTAGTTCAAATCGTGTTCAAATCAGGATAGTCTCTACATAGAATCTTAATTCTCTCCAAATGAGATCCTTAAGGTTTGGAAATTAACTTCAGCATTTTAAATAGTTTCAAATTTTGGTTTAGGAACCAGCCGAAGCCCACCTCCATGGCTTGTGATTTTCTCAGTGTTGAAGACTAATTGTTAGCCTTCAGGGTGTTTTCTGCTCTTTGGTCGGGTTGTTGTCTCTTTTGACACATTCCCCGTTTCAATTCTTAATTCTATCCTTTACGCATTCAAGAGATAAACAATCATATATATATATATATATAGCCTTGACTATTAAACAGTTCAGTTTTAGGGTAATGGTTTATAGGTTTTCCCTGTTCTGAACAGTCTGTGCCAAAAACTTTTTCATCTACTAGTCCGTAAATTAAATATAAAAAATTGTCCCTATCAGACTATATAAAATTTGGAAAATTTTCACTAGTTCAAATCATTATTTACTAGTCTGGGGCATCGGACTAGTGGCTTACGGTGCAGACCGGTTCATAAAGGAGGTTCGGTCCTAAGGTTCCCTACTGTTTATAAAAAAAACCTCCCTCCTGTTCATCTAGGAACACTCCACCCATGATCATTATTAGGTACAGACTATTTTAAGGTGTTACCTATTGGATATTATCTAAAGTCATTTACTAAACGTCTAACTTCTTTCCTCATTAGTTTTATCATGTTCAAAAGAAAATAAATTATCTTCCCCTGCTTCTACAACTTAGTGAAATATCAGATGATTGTAGAACTATAGAAAATAATGGTTTAACAGCCTCACACACTTGAAAAACGCTTTATGGATTCACATTTAGATATAAAAACATATTTGCTGTAAGAGTTAGATAAATGTTAGAGATATCTGCACTCTGTAAATGAGCAGGCAAAGAAGAAAGATTTGTTTCTTCAGCCATTATTATATAGTATCACATCTGTCTAATATTCTTAATGGCCATGTAGTGCCAAGTACAAAGAATGTAATACAGCACTCTACAATCAGTTTATAAACATATTAACTTAATGTGAGTTGCTTATGTCTTTTTCAAAAACATTTTTGTCATTTTCTTTTGCCTATCGACCATCTGTAGTAGATTTAAAACATATTTACTCTAATTTATCAAGTTTGCCCAATTTTCAAATAAGCAATTACTCTGCTACTATTGCAGAATGCCAAAACATTCTTTAGAAAATCTTGAAATATAACAAATTAGAAAATGTTGAAATTCATTTACTCCTACTTGTCAAACTGGAATTATATGAAATGGAACCCAAATAAATTTATTTTACAGGAAACAAGCTTCTTATATGATGATTAAAACTTTTCTCTGTTTTGTTTTGTTTCTGAGTGTTGGTACGTATTCATGCTTACAAGCAAAGTTAGTAAATTCGTTGGACTTTTTACAGTGAAGTCAACCAAATCAATAGATTTGTTCACATTTATATAAAACAGATTGATTTTTGAAGTTCATTAATGTTGGAGTTGAGTATGGAAATGGGGAATTTGTCAAACAACCAAAGAGCAGAAAACAGCCAAAGGAAACCAATTGGTCTTCAGCACTGACAGTCTGCATCGTTAGCCACTAGTCCGATGCCCCAGACTAGTAAAATTTCATTTGGACAAGCAAGTTTCTGCGAAAGTTTGTTTGGACCAATAATAAAAATGTCTGAATATTGGTCTTTGGACTAGTAGTTGAAAAAGATTTTGGTGCAGACTGCACTGAGGCAGGGATCAGGTGGGCCCTAAACAAAAATGTAATGATGAAACTAAATGTGTCGGGAGTACACCAACGCCCCTGCCTGCTGTAAATTCATATGGTGTAATACTACCAAAAGTACAGGTGTTACAAATGAAACACAATCTAAATCTTTAACTCTGAGTGGCAAAGGATACACATTAGTGGAACTATTTTTTGTCCATTATTTTAATAAACAATGTATGAAAACTGATAAAGTCCAAAGGAAAAGCACATATGGCAAACATATTCCATTAAAATACTGTGTACTGTATTTTTAATGTATCATTTGAGGCCGTGGTGTACAGTGTACAGTTACAGTTAACCAAAGCAATGATGTAGGTATTACATTATTACAGCTCTTTAAGTGCCTGACATCTCAAATCACAGCCAAGATATTTCTTAAACAATATCCATAAAATGTTAAAGTTATAGTTTTATGACGTCTTTCTGAAGAGTAATGCAGGGTATCGCTAGTGTGGTCTGATTTAACTTTATAGTTTCTCTTCTCACTATGATAACAATAACTTGTCTATATTAACACTCATAAAACAACTATCAAATACCCCATAAAAACACACACTTAGATACATATACCCTGTTTGTCAAACAAATGTTAAACCATCAAGGTCAAGGTTAAATGATGCAGAAGATAATACAGAATTTTTGTAAGTTTTATGACGGGAATAAGAATTAATATTATGACGATTTGAATCACACACCATATCAATAGAAGATATAAAATTCACAAGACCCGTGAAATTTTAAATACAGATATTTTGTTGATGTTACGATATGTAAAACATGCCCTGTTTCCTTTTTATACAGTCTAGAGGTGTATGGTTGATTTCAAGTCTTCATTGATAAAACATTATAGAATGCAGAAATGATAAAGATAGTAGCTAATTCATCACTCTATCCAAACGATCTGTTGAAAGTTTGTATAAAGTAGAAATAAAAACAACTTTAAATTTATTGCTTTAGAAAAGCTTCATGTTTTTCTACTTCTGGTTTGATATGAATACAAGAATGCTGGAGCTGTCGTTCATGAGACAGTAACCTAGTAGACAACAAGAGGCTGTCACAACGACAGCAAACCGGATTTATTCATATTTATTTGTGTCCTGGCAATATCACAAGAACCATTACTAAAGAATGGTGAAAGTGAAAATCGTCAATATCAAATTTGACCTCCATTTTGTCATCAGTATCAACATATTAAAATTTGAAAAGCTTAGATTGAATGGTTCATGAGTAAATGCAACAACGTGAATGGAAACTCCATTTTTCAATCTTTCAAGAACCATAACTCCTGAACGGTAAAAGTCAAAATCGTCATTATTAAACTTGACCTCCATTTTGTCATCAGTAACAACATATTAAAATTTGGGAAGCTTTGGTAGAACAGTTCATGTGTAAATGCACGGACACGACTGGAAACTCCATTTTTCAATCTTTCAAGAACCATAACTCCTGATCGGTAAAAGTCAAAATCGTCATTATTGAACTTGACCTCTATTTTGTCATCAGTAACAACATATTAAAATTTGGGAAGCTTTGGTAGAACAGTTCATGAGTAAATGCACGGACACGACTGGAAACTCCATTTTTCAATCTTTCAAGAACCATAACTCCAGAACGGTAAAAGTCAAAATCGCCATTATTGAACTTGACCTTCATTTAGTTGTCAGTAACAACATATTAAAATTTTAAAAGCTTTGGTTGAACGGTTCATGAGTTAATGCACGGACAACATTTGATTGCCGCCCGCCCGACCGGCCGCCCGCCGTACATCCCCAAATCAATAACCGACATTTTTGTCACAAAAATCCGGTTAATAAAACCAAATAAAGATAAGCTTGAATTTCTTATTCAATGGGAAAATACTTTTTACACTACACATTTTAGTTCAAATTGACATGACACCAAATTATCACAATAGCAAAATTCTGAAAATCTCCGTCTCTTCTAATGCACAATCCTGTGGGGGATGTTTGAATCGTCTGACCTCCTGACTTTGGGTGCAATTAGATATTATGTTGAGGCTGAGCTCTATATCAAAGTTTTGGAGCACAATCTGGTGGGGGGATGTTTGAATCCCCTGACCCTTGCTTAGGGTGTGATTAGATATTATATCAACCTCTATCTCAAATTTCTGTTTATGGAACTCAGTGGCCGAAGTAGTTACTACTTTAATCACTAGCCAGTCAACACTGAGGTTGTGAGTTTGAACCCTGCTCATGCATATGCACTCGACTCCAATCTTAATTGACTAGGATTGTCAGTTTTCCTATCAAAGGTCTGTGTTTCCTGCGGGCACTCCCGCTTCCTCCAACAATAAAAACTGACCGCCACGTAATAGCCTAAATGTGGTGCTTAAAAACGGCATTAAAACACCAAAAATCAAATCAAAGTTCTGTTCTCTGCACAATTTGGTACCTTAGTTCTCAGTGTTGACCATTTTATCCTGATGTTGTACTAATTTATGGGCACCATTTTAAAATATGAGATCAAAGTCATCAATTCTAAAGATTAATGAGGAAAATATCAAAATTAAAGTGAAAATCTAGTTTGGACTTCAGCTATATCCTGAAGGTTAATGTCCCTACTTTGCATTAAATAACCATTTAACAAGATCAGGATCTGAACATTTCTAAAGGTGTGGATAGAATGTTATGCAAATGGACCCATAAGGTATTGTACATAGTGTTTGGCTGAATGCATTCAGAAATTTTACTTAAAAACATAAATCATGAAATAATAGGGGATTTGAATTAAAGGAGGTGTGTTTTGGAAATGTTTATAAATGTTCCTTATACATGGGTTTTGTGTCCTACGAGATGATTTTGTACCTGGTTATACTGCCTAGTAATAGACAAAACCAAGTCGAGGGTACGCAGGTAGAATGATTGATCTTCTGCTCAGGAATTCTTGTTCACTTCAATGTTTTGTTTTATGGATGTTTGACCATGGATGACCAGGTTCATTTTGATACTGAACTTAGAATTCAAACATAAATTTTCCGATTAAAATGTCATTTAACATCTAGTGCTGGTTGATTCAGCAACTTTTTTTCTGGGGTCAAGTACTATACAATGAAATTACACAATAGTGTTACAATGGAAATTATTATTGACATTTGAACTTTGTGGGCTATATTTTAAGTAGAATTTGAAAATGACAAATAAAACCTATACATAAACTAAAAACCTTCTTAGCCGACTTTTCTTTGTGATTTATTCTCTCTCTCTCTCTCTCTCTCTGAGTTTTGTCATATTCTTCTTGACAATTTACAAATTTACATTTATGTTTTTTTACTACTAGTGAAATAGAGATCCCTTTAGAAAATTACTTAGGTTGCAGAAAGTCAAAAACAATTGATTATTTATCTATCAATATATGGTTTATTTGGCAACTCAAAGAAAATTACTCCAGTTTGATACTTTTGTAAAAATAGGCCATTGTTGTTTACTCTTGTCAATGTGTTTGAGAATTTTGAGTTGGTAATTAGATCAGTCAGATCTACACTGTTAACATCCTAATGTTGGCAGTATGGACATGTGAATATGCTGTAATGTGTAATGTCTAAGACATACAAATGACAGTTTCTACAATGGCTTTTGCATGCATCGTAGATCCACGTTTTTGTGGTATTTTTTTTTTTTTACAGAAAACAATACTCATTTTTCGTAGCTTTTGCCACTTGCCTTATCCTTATTTAGTTGAATAGATATGGAATGAGCGCCAATGAGACAACTCTCTTATCCAAGTCACAATTTGTATAAGTAAAATATTATGAATGTTTGAATTAAAACATATATCTCCTTTAATTTTCAGACCTTGCATTTAGGTGCACCAGGTCTTACAAACAACTGTTTTATAAAGTGGAAACTGGTTGCGGTGATACTCTTAAAATATATGTACACAGTCTTTTTACTAAGGAAAGCCAGATTGCAAAGTTTCTAAAAATGATTCCATTGGCTAATAAATCATTTGCTGTCAAAGTCACCACAAATGATATAAAATTTCTGTTTTTTAATATATGTGTTAATTTCTTTAAATTTGTCATTTATATCTGCTAAACTCATCACTGCAATAAGGACAAAATGCTAATCAATCAATTATATTGCACATTTTTAACTTTATTGCAAAACAGCTCCATATTAACACGCAGTAAATCATATCTTTTATGTGATTGGTCAGTCTATAAATATAAAAAATGTCAAAGATCATAAGATATCAATTGTATATATTAATGTTTTCTGTCACCATGAATGAAAAAAACAACTATAATTCATGTCTAGTATGATTTAAGGCCATCAAATTTGAAAGAAGTAATTAGAATGAGTTTTGTATTCAAACCTGTAACCAACCAATTAACACATTACCATATTAATCGTTGGAGGAAGACATTATGACTAATTTTACATTTTCTAGATTACAAAAATATGACAATGTTCCATATTTTGAAAATAAATCTTCGTTCATGTCAAAGATTTCCCACATACTCAAATGGGTTCATATATAGCAAACTGTCTCAACTGTTTTATTTTTTTATAGAACCCCTGTAAATTTTCTCTATTTTCTAAGGGACATCTCTGCTTCAAATATCAAATTATCAGAGTTCATTTGAATGGAAAAAAAAACCAACAATACAAAAATAATTTACAAGGAATTACCCCCAAAAATGGGACTGCAAGACTGCTGCTGTTGGCTCTGAGTCAGATGAATATGCATTTTAATTTGCCACTGGACGTTAATCAAACATACATCATCATCATCATCTTGAAAGCAGATGACCAACAATAAATAGATTTTAATATGAGGTAATCTGAGATTGAGTTATCTCCCTTGGCTATAATGTCCGAGGTGTAACTGGTTGAGATACTTAGGTGACTAACCATAACAAAACATGGGCAGTGGCGGATCCAGAACTTTTCCTATGGGGGACCCTGCTCCAGTCATGCTTCAACCAAATTTTTCGCATGAAAAGGGGGGGGGGGGGGGGGGCTAGGCCCCCAGGGCCCCCTGGATCTGCCTATGATGGGCTTGTGGTACAACCAAAGGTCAAAGGAGATCCATATTAGATACTTGAGAAGAATTATGCAAGGCTAAAAAGAAATTAAAATTGACCTAGTTTATAATTTTATTTAATTTCTAGGAGTCTCACCAGTGAGTGTTAAAAAGATGAGTTAGGTTGATTCATGAAAGAAATTATGCCTACTGAACTGGCCATAAAAGGGAAATTAACTCTTGCTTAATTTGAAACAATTGAAGAAAAATATCTAAATTACCAGAAAAAAAAACCCATACAGGGTCATTTTATTAATTTGTGATTACACTATAGAATTTGAATGTACTTGCACAATTTTGACCAATAGAAACACTATTTCATTCAAATGAAAGATTGGTGATGTTAACTTTAAATTTTATTCAATTAGGTATCTTGCACCACTGCTGAAATAATATAAAATATCAAATAGATATTTACCTATTGATCAGCCCTCCATCCCCCCCTTTTTTTACTTCTAAACCAAGCGTAACATGAATAGTCATTAGTTTCATTACTGAATAAAATTCTCATAAATAACTCTCCATATCTACATTTTTCATCAGTTGTCCACACTAAAAAGGCATGCTTTAAATTACTACCTATTTATAATTTTTTTCTGTTATATTAATAGGCTCAAACATTTCCTTTTAGAAATATTCTATTATTTCTATCAATGAAAAAATCCAATATATGTTTCTGTGTTGAGACCATAAAAATCAAAATTAACATTTACTGTAGGTTTATAAGGAAAGATTTTATTGGTAATACAATGTATTTCTAATTTATAATGAATTAAAACATTTGTGGGAATACATAAATATAATTCTAAAATGTACTTTAATAAACATGATAATGAAGGGTGCACATCAAGAAAAAACAACACAGAGAGTTTAAGAATCAAAACTATAAGAAAATTAAAGTTCCAAAATTAATTTTTTTTTTAGGTTGTTCTGAATTTATTATCTGGACTAAACTTTAATGTTTTACTTATAAGTTCTAGTAATTATAAATCAATCTTGAGATATATTTTTTCTGAATATTGCTAATTCTTGCTTCTTTATTCTTTGGAAAAGGTTCCGTTTTTGTCCTTGATTCACAATTTTATTTTGCCCGCCGTGTATTTATCCCAATTTTTTAATTAATGTCTCTAATTTTTGTCATGGAAAACTGTATGCCTGTCTGAGATCTGATTATAACATTAATAAATTACTCAAAACCAAATTTTCATTTCTGTGAAATCATCAACCTACAGAACATTAACCACCATTTCTAAATTTCTAAATAGCGAGATTCTACCTGATGATAATATTTTTTAAACCTTCAAAGATTAAATTCAGAGGACCTGTTCTATTTTTATACCATGCCAGTAAACCTCTGTGAAAAAAAAACGCATTAAGATTTCCTTTAATAACCCAGTGTAACTAGACACCAATCAGATAGCACTAATATATAGCCAATATTACTGTACATAAATCATATAGTTTTTACAGGCAAAATGAATTTTTACTTTAATGGTTTAACTGAAAACTGATCAAAGGTTTTCTGTAATTCAAGATGTCCTTATTGATTTATTTATGTTTTTAAGGGGTTCTCCATAAGGAAATATGGTTAATCCTGCACATTTTACTGAAATCCTCAAATAAATAGACATTCTGTGTGTAGTTAGGTTGCAGCCTTTTTGACAACATACCACAACTCTTTGCTTATTTGTAAGAAATTGTTTGTAGAGGAGTGGATGATATTTCACATTTTCCAAGTTCCTCTTCAGGGATTGTTCATTTAACTCCCTATGGTTTCTTGCATGTGACAAGAGTGAACCTGGATGAACTAAATCTGATTTTTCTTACTCTTATAATTTAGGAAATGTTGAAAAGATTGAAGGTCGTGAATGTACTACCTGGTACAATTGAAGGTCATGAACAAAGTATCTATGTACTGCCTGGTACATGTACACACTTTTGTAAAAAGGAAAAAAATTCAATTGTCCTATCAATGCCACAATAGTATTTGATGCCCTATAATTTGTGCAGTCTCTTAATTTTAATAGTTCAACAAGGCTATTGGTATGAAGAATTTTTGTGTGGTCTCAATAACAAATTTATATCATTAGATTGAACTCAATGGCATAAAACTGAGAAATATTCAAAAACTTTACAAAGAGTCAGAGAAATCTTGTCAATTTCAAGAAATGGGAGATAACTACTGGAAAAGTAGTAATACACCAAATCATCCAACAAATATTTTGTTCAATCTGTTTAAGTATAGAGCCGACATAAGTGACCTTCTGATCATGTGAAATCTAACGCTCATTCAAATATAATTTTTTAACTGTGGCTTGATATTTGAACAAATCAGTTTTTGCATGAAATCTGGTAATATATATACATCAACAAAATTCTCAATATTCCCAACAGTAAAATCACTGTTCAATCTTCTGTATTATTTCTGTATTTTACCTTCAGAAGTTGTGGCTTTCACCATGACGACCAGGATCCATAGTAACAGACCCTCTACTAGCATCCTGTTGATGCCAGGCCTCTTCATACTCTGTCATAAAGACACACAGACAAATAGAATCCACTCATTGAATCACCCGTTTATAATCCACGCAACAATCCTGAAATATACAAAAATATCTGCGATTAAAAAATTGTCAGTAAAAGAATTATTGAAAGGTTGTCAGTGTTAATCAACATACTCAAACAAAATTCAACATAGAGGTAGTATTTTCTTTTTATATTATTTTCTAACACAACAGTATTTACTTTTGAACAGTATTATTCGCACATACTGGCAGTATTTGCTTTTTGACAGTACTACTCAATTTTCTGACCATTTTTGTTTTGACAATTTACTGACAGAATTTATGCATCAACCCAGAAATAAACAAAAAGGAAAGTGATTTTGCACAAATTCTGTAAAAATCATTTTAAATGTAACCAATTAGAAAATTAGAGTTTTATTTTTTAAATTTGACAAATGCTGGAAATTCACCCATCACTCAAGTAAAGGAAGAACTATAATATATTGCCCAGAAAAACAAAGAATTGTATAGCTTATCTAAATATCTATTCATAACAATAACTGTCAAATTCATGTGCAAATTAGTAGCATATGCTTTCTAAACCCTATATATTTAAGTCAACCACAACTAAGTAATGTTTTGGGATTACATGTTTCCCTGTTTTTGTTTAAAGACATAAAAATCCCTTAAAAAACCAGTAAAATTAGTCTATTTATAAAAAGTCTGCTAGCATTCCATAACCCGTGATAACAGACCATAAAACCAGCAACAGAAGTGAAGTTGTATACTGGTAGCAAAGTCGTAAATCTATGGATGTAAGTAAATCTAAACAACTTTTACGACCTTTTTCAAACAGAACTCGATAACAGTCTACACTTCTCAAATACATTCAACCAGCAAAATTGGCAACTTTTTATAAAAAAGCACTTTTTTCTCTGTAAAAAATATGTCAATTTACTTTTTAGATAATTTGTTATGTATTAACTGAAACACCTTAAAGAACTTATTTGTTTTATATGTGAAAGATGACCTGGGATTTTGTAAAAAGACAGTTGAATCCAAATTATGATAATACCCATTTTTTATTTACAGCCTTTGGAAATTTGTGTGTTCACATGAATCCATTTCTTGCTATTTTTCATCTAAATAATTGTACTTTTACTAATGTTGAAAAAAATAGTAATAATAATCATACTTGTAAGAATTACAATTTCTCAATCAACATTTTGATGATCATTGTGGTAAACCTAACGTTCCTCACAAATTTACGGGTAGGCAGCAATATATAACATGTAAAATGGAAATATTAAACTGTATCAGTGATTTGATAATATTATAAACTTCTCTTCATTATAATTCTCAAAAAAAGTTAGTTTAAGCTAGTTTAAGCCAACTCTATTATGTTTTCTATTGTAACCAAAACGATGTTTACAAATCCTTCATAAGATGCAACAGATTTTCTGTTTATTTCATAGGATTGCATATTGGGACAAAATTTGGTTTGTACAGGAGCCTTCTGCTTTGACAAACTGCAGTTCAGGTGTGCAAACATTGGTTAATATTCAACAATAAATAGTTTAATAAATGCATCAATTGAAAATTCAAATGTACCTTCTGTCATGTCTGTCTGCTTGTCAGTAATAGCAACAATTTTTAAGTCATTATGAACAAAACTTTTGTGCACTTAAAGATTTTGTTGAATTTGCTGTTTTAATGCATAATTGAGCAAACAACATCTTTTTTTTCAAATTTTAAATTTTTTTAATTGCCAAAATCAAAATGAAATGACAATTTTATTGTCAATATTGTTTTAGTCCATTGATTTACTATTTATTATTGCCCTGATGACCATTTAAAATACAAGATCTATTTATGCGATCAATAAACCGTATCATAAACTATACAATGGTACAACATACGGAAAAAGAAACTTTTTTTATTAATGTGATGAATTTCATGTAATATTTTTTGGCAATGATTGTAACATCACATTACGGTATAAATCTCCATCATGATTCAGGTGTACAAAATGACCATACCTCAATACAAGAATGTTAATCCAAAATCCCGCTGTTCCAAACTTTCTAAAGTATTATCACGATTATTATATACACCCCTATTAACCAGTGATATAATCTCAGCCTAATGATTGGTCATTTCAATGATAATCAATGACCACTTATCATTTGAAGATTGGCCAACTTAAACAGGTGAATCGTTTTATCTCGGAGAAGAATGTATATAATCTATCAACAAAGTCTGTGGGGGAACTTTCTGCTTACTGATACTTATTCCTGTCAAGCAAACAATTACAGAAAGTTCCTCCAGGGTACAGCTGAATAACCTACAAAGCTGTCTCCATCTGTCGGCACAACAAAATACACAACTTACTCACCATCTCTAATCGTTTATATCTGATACCAGGGATTCATAATTATTTATTTCTGATACCAGGGATTCATAATTATTTATTTCTGATACCAGGGATTCATAATTATTTATTTCTGATACCAGGGATTCATTATCATTTGTTGGATATAAATTTTTTCGTAGATTTTTCGGGTCAAGTTAATACTCAGAGTTAATACATGAATTTAAATATAAACAAGTACAAATTTTCTATTGGCATATATGCAGACTTCAGCAAAACCAAATGCATACAACCAAACAACCATTCAGGCCCTTTTGGATATATATTACCAAAATATTTCCCTCTAAATTTATCCAAAATTCACTGAAGTATCAAATCTTTTGCTTTTTTCCAGGATAATGAGTAGATTTTGATGCAGAAAACAAATTTGGCACCATTCTATGACAAGATAATAACTAGATTTTGATTGGGCATTCCAAATTTTGCACCATTTAATAATAGGATTCCTTTAATCACTAGATAGTCCCTAAACAATAAAATCTACTGATAAACATGTTTGCCTTTATGTGATGGTATTTGAAGATGATTGATTGGTCAGTTATTTGGTCAGCTAAATTGCCACCTGTGGTCATTTGTATCATAAAGCTGCTAAGTGACCGATTGATTCTATAATCAGACCAGATTAACACTGATTGTAAACATGATAAAGCAGGAACTAGGTGACATTCATCTGACCTTCTTGTTATTTTAGTAGAAAAACAAAATTATCTGGATTCTTGGGGAAAGAGAAAATTCCATATACAGATATGACTTTTCATCATCTCCCTGGATGGACACCAGGGCTTCTTTGATTGGTCAACAAACAATAATTTCAACAACTTCATTGGTGAATGCTTATGTCCTAAAAAATAAAGACCCCTCCGTGACGCAGCATTTCATATTTTAAAAAGGCCAATTCCAAATTCAGTTCACAATGCATATAAATAGAAAGAGAGACATATGATGAACCTTTGAAATTCATTTTGGTTTTTGTTGAATATACAAAGATATTGCACTTTATTTGATGTGGTCTTGTTCAAAATACTGTGCTACATATGACACAAATATTAATTATATTTACACAGATTTGTCTAATTAACAAAAACTATCACCTCTCTAGACATATATTACTAGAATAATTATCCTTCATTTTGACAAATTTATACAAAACATCTTGGTATTTGGTTAGAATAGCCCACAGCTACTTAATCTTAACTTGGGAATATAAAGATTGATTGTTTTTCACACATGAAATGACAATATTAAGATATTCATTGAAAGAAGTTTATGACAAATGATATGTATATCACCAATAAAAGCATATTATATTTGTTGACCCTTACGCCATGTTACCTATTTTAAGATATTTTCATCATCAATCAAGACAATACCGCAAGTTATAAATATTGAAAGAAAAGTACAGCGCAGTTAAAAGTTATCTGGAACAAACAAGTTGAATGTTTTGTATTTTATTCCATAAAAAGTCCAACAACATGGTTTCATTCCAGCTGTTGTAGGACAAAATAAGCAATGAACAGGGTGTATAGAGAGCGTTGATTTCAATGTACAACCAATTTGAGATGATCCATAATGATGTGGCAATTGTGAAAGTAATCTGTGTCTACCTCTTCATTGAAAAGTCTTTTATTAAGTACTTTAAAATAGAGTTAATTAAAGATTTACTCTTCCTAGGCACCCTCTTCTTTTGAATCTGACTTGAACAACTTATAAATTGACTTCTAACCCCAATAGCTTGCTTTCTTTACAATTATAACAAACATAATTGTTTTGTTAATGCCATTGGTATATTTCTGCACAAAGATCTCTGCAAGAATGCTCCTGCTGTGTTATGTAATACTTTACAAAAGATAAGGAAACTTCTGTCAAAACAATATTCTTTTCATTTCAGTGATGTGATACTGAAAATTACTATTTTATTTGTTGTGTCAATAAGTTGATAACTTTTTGGCCGAAAACACTACCAATCACAAGAGGGAGGTATGTTGTGTTACATCTTAAATTATTTCAAATGCTGTTTTATTTCATAACTATTTCAAATTGGAACTGCTGGATTGCCTTTATTTAAAGCAAGCTGAGACCTAATAAAATAATAAGCTTTTGCTAAACAACAGCATGTCCAATGAGCTGATATCAGTACAAAGAACAACTTTTAGAAAGCTTTCAATGTGCACTCTACTTGCCTTAATCTTAAATGAGGGGCAAAAGATACCAGAGGGACAGTTAAACTAAAATTACCTCTTAAAATCTTTCACTCAAAGGTGCACTCTATTTACCTAAATTATTCTCCTAAACTGCAGTACACTTGCCTAAATCCTCCTCTCAAGGGTGCACTCTACTTGTCTTAATGTTTATCAACACTCTTACTTATACTCTCAAACCAACATGATTGCTAATGTCACTCAAACGTGACTTACTAATAAAAAAAATTTATTCTATTTCAAACATTACAAGGGCTGTAAGCTGGCTAAAGAAGTGTCAAGAAAATATAAATATGCTTTAAGTGATCAATAGGCTACTGATCTGAACCAAAACCCCAAAACAATATATTATGGAAAATTACAAATTTACAATCATTTAATGTTATCTAAGGTTTACACTTCTGCCATTGGAACAGTTCCTTGTAAACACTCCAGTAGATTAATGTCCCCTTGTTTATATTTAATTTGTGATAATATAATCTATTTATTTGTTTAAATATTTACAAACTTATTAAATCAATAAAAAGCACTTTATTATACTGATATGCTATCATTGGGAGCAGTTAATATTGTCTTTTGTTCAGTAATTTTCCTTGTACTCTTTACATGATGCATTTTGTAAATAAATGCGGAAAAGCTCTTTTTTTACCCACTTTTTAATTGACAAGTGATATAAATGTTAAATACACATTTCAGTGCTCCAAAGGCATTTGTCAGGTTTGTGTTGTAAAAGATGTTAAGTTTTCTTAGGCAATGCAAGAAATGTTTCAGAGCAATGCAACCAAATAGACCAGACTTTTTACAACACACCCAAATTTATCAAATGGTCTATCCTTAAACTATCATGGTTGATAAATCTCACTACTGGTAATTCACGAAGGACTACGGTGGATAAAAACTCCACTAAGACTACAAAATTATAAACAAGATTACTATAAAGTTGAGGCTCAATGGAATACAATTTGAACAAGAGTCTAATAAGATAGACGATTTGAGGTAAACATCAATGTGGCCAGCCACCCAACAACACATACTCACTGAAATATCATGTCAATTATAGCAGAACAAAGACAGAACTATCATCACAAGAATGAAACCTCCTTTTTGTCTGATCCATACACATTTTTTCTAAGATTTTTACTTTCTAGTACTACAATACAAGTAGAAAGATCAGTAATTGTAAGGACCTCAAGTCAGCGTACCTATTCATTATTGCAGTGGATTCAGTTTGATCAAACAATCCCTAAGATCCAGTGCAGCATGTATGGTACAAAATGATTAAATATAGCAATTTGTATGTCAAAATAAAGAAAAATGGTTGATTTAACTTATAAGCTACATTACACCCCCTTTTCAAAGTCAAGGGGTACAAATAGTCTAGTGACATTATTTTGATACGGTAGATTGGATTTAGTTATGCAATCTTTACAATGTATTTAATGTATGAATTTTATCTAAAATTAGGACTGCTCTGTAATATTTTACATGGAAAATGAATGAATAATTATGGATGAATTACTTTCCTCTAACCAACCAGGTGTTACCTTATCTAAACACACGATTTTCTAGAGAGGGTCAATTTCATAGGAAATTCTTTATTCAATGAGAATCTCAAACTGATGATACACTTAAAAGATCAAGATTTCAGCTTCAGTAGTAATGCTTTACCAACCAAATCTTTCTAATTAAAAAATGACATTATTGTTACTTAATCCTAACCCCTTCTCCTCTGGTACGAACAGGTTATTAATCAACACTAGACCTCAAGATTAATGCTACTGTGATCTAGACAAAACCTGCTTGGCCCTTTAGACCGCAGTAAAAAAGGAATAATAGAAAGTAGTGGACAGATTTTGAAGTGTTTAAAATAAAAGCTAAACTATAAGAAGGGAATAGATTTTGATAGAGATTTAATCGCAAAAAAGGTATAAATCTTATTCAGCAATTTACTTTAATTACTATTTACTGCTACTACAATGGCGAGTAGTGACCTCCTACGATGCAAACATTATTTGTAAGAGTGACTACACAATTGTCAACACTTCTTCAAGTTAACAAAAGCAACGGAAGAAATTAAGAGTCACAGACCTTTGAACTCAAAATACTTTTTAAATGTACCCAATTTTGGTAATTATACCTTTCAAGGACACCGTTCCTTGTGGCTCACTGGTCAATTTATTCAGGTATAGAATAGGAACCTTTAATTACCAGTTGTTAGCATGCAATAGTAGGTTTATAGGGCTGTAATTATTCCGAACATAGTGACTCATCTCAAAATAGTTTTTTTGTAGTATTTTTATATGGACTAAATCAGTTGATAAACAGGTGTTTAGAATGGACACTACCTTTTTTATGTTCTCTATCCAATGTATGTTTTTCTAAATCTGGACACAAGATTTTTCTGCATACCATCAAAGGTATTTCTTCATAAATCTGGATGGAAGTGCTAATACTATTTTATATGATAAAAAGAAAGGTCAGCTGATGAAAATACAGGGTCTAATCCAGCCAAGGAGGGGGGTTCCCAAACCAGGATAAACGGGGTGGGGGGTGTTCAAACATATGTCCCCATTCAAATGTATTGATCATCCAAATAAAGGGGTGTTCCATCCTCTGGAACATACCCCCTGGATCTGCTAATTAAATGGCTAGCTCCTGGTTAAACTGCAAAGTGACACAGATAAAATAAAAACACAGTGTAGGTTTTTCTTGAACCTCACACCCCAATGACCTTCTGAGCCTGTTACAACAATGATCTATCTGAACACCAAACACAATGACTACTTCCTGGATATCTTCCATACAAATTTTGTTGTTATGTTGTAACAATAATTACTGTTTATCATCATGAACCTTCACCAAATAAACAATCCTTCCTCAATTCACAGCTGGAATACAACTTGACCCCTTACGCTGCTTATTCTTCTTCACACAACGAACATTTCAAACATTATACACTTGAAACAGATAAAAGATTCCACAGATATTCCACAGATTCTGTACATCCTATAAACTGCCTAGAAAAATTTCACACTAGAAAAATTAATGATATTTTATTTCTGGCAGTATAACACTGATTACGAGTCTTTGCTGGAATTTCATTTAGGATAAAGTAGAAAATGTTGGCTTTATATATAATTATTTATGCCTGCATGCACTTAGTTACAAACAAAAAAATATGTCAATGAACGCAATCTTTTATTAATGAAATGAAATTATCGACCATAAAACAGAGTAATAGCCTTCCAATAATGAAGGAGGAAAGATACATTGAGTGCAAAAGTAGCCAAAGCCCTAGGTATGCAAACAAAAACTAGAAAAAAGTAAACTGTAGGTCATTCAAACATGAGCACAAAACTAGCTGAAGGCCATTTCAACAGGAAAGCATGAGCACATAACTAACTATAGGTCATCTCAACCAGAAGACATGAGCACAAAACTAACTGTCAGTCATCTCAACAAAAACACATGAGCACAAAACTTAATGTAGATCATCTCAAGAAGCACACATGAGTTTAAGCATAAGAACAAATGTATATGTTAATGTAGGTCACAAGAACATGTCAATCATACCATAAACTGAAGGGAAGCTATAATTGAGTTACGAGTTCACCTCAAGTAAGGACTATAAGTCACCTTAGTATGCAAAAAGATCATAGAAAATTGGACCACTCCATCTTTAGACAATGTTAGAGGGTCATCATAATTCCTCAACAAAATTGTAAATAGATTTGATCTTTATGTTAGTAAAATTGTCCCATATCATATCCTTTCCTTTTTTATTCCCATTTTACTTCATCCTAATTACATATCCGAGATATTTGGCCATCTTGTATTACTAGTTAATAGTCCTGATAT
Source organism: Mytilus galloprovincialis (assembly GCA_037788925.1). NCBI lineage: Eukaryota > Metazoa > Mollusca > Bivalvia > Mytilida > Mytilidae > Mytilus > Mytilus galloprovincialis. Next base: position 84,617,379 of record CM075333.1, on the reverse strand, counting down.
AACACACCTGTTTGGTCCGATGTAAACAAAGCCTTAGGGTAGGTACAGGTGTTATAACAAATCTGTTTAGGTCTATAGGTCTACAGGAAACTTGTGATAGCCTCATAACGTAATAGCTTTTCTTTAAATAATTATGAATCCTTTCAAACTACATTAAAGGGATAGTAGCTACGATTTTGACAAAAATATGAACAAGTTTTAAAGCTGCTAACAATGGCTAAAATCAAAGATATGTACTAAATATAAGCAATAAGATCGCTAGAATGTTTTCATAAACTACAGAAGTGTTAATAATTGATAATTCATATCCTGTTGTGTGCCTATTCATCTCATTAATTATGCATCGGGTTTACTTCCCGAACTTTGCCGACACAGCGAGTGAGCTAACCAAGATATATATAGATACGAACACGTGCTTTTTGTTTTCTTACATATTTGATAATTACTCTATATTAAACGTACATATTTGACGCCATTTATCAAATTATGTAAATAAAAAATATAACAATACCGGCATATTATTCCAACCCAAGATTCTCCAACAATGGCGATATTATACACTTGTTATTACATTTGTATGACTTAACCATGCCGATAATGTATACACGTGTTTGTGTGTTAAATTGGGGCCTCCATGAAGGATACACTTGAAAAATAATACTAAAGTTTAGGAAGTTGATTTATAATTTCTTCTAAGGTGGGAGATTACTGCCCGTAAATTTATAAACATATTTTTGACAATCATGAACACGTTGAGATTTTTGTTCATGTGATCTGGAAAATTGAAGAAATGTAAACATTACGCAAACCGTCGGCTACTTCTGTTTGACTTTGCCTGCGTCGCAGGTGTTTTGAGTGATTTTAATCACCGATTTCGTCGACGTTTTTTATTTTTAATTTACAATAACTTGTCTGCAGCTCTTTTTTTATTTCTTTTCTCGCTGAAACTGTAAATTCACGTACTATTTCTGCGATAACATTCCCCTGTTCGACCATATCCCTTCAAGGCACAATGTGCGATTGCGCATTAGGAACTGAAGAGTAAAGGTCATATGAATAAGGGTTGGGCTTAACATGGAATTATTATCTATAGACAATAAATAAATGTAGGTGCTAAACGTTAAAAAGCTTCTAAACGCTTAATGGAACGTAACCAGTAATTGTTTTAATCATAATTATTTTACTTTTTGTACAAAATCCGGCATATAGATTAAAAAAGTAATTTTAATGAAAATCGTCGCTACTATCCGTTTAAAGATATTCTAAAACTTTAAAATTTTCAGAACAAAATACAAATATTTAACAGGGTTTTAAGGGGTATAGGCTGTTGTCAAAGCAGTGGAGCTTATATTGATGTTCTTCATCATGACAGTCACTAACAATCATCAATGACACATTAACCCACTAACCCCTTACTATACAAAACAAAGTCTGTTTTTTCAAATATCAAACCATCTTTGTTTAATCAGAATCCTGAGAATATACAGGAATGTGGGAACCAGGATTTTGAAAACAGGAGCCCAAGAAGCCAACGTTTGACGCACATCTTGTAAAGCATCTAGGCATTAACCTTATATGTGGCTCTATAACAGTCGCAAGGGCCAGTTCTCACATGTCTAAAGGGTAGGCTATATTTTCATTATTGATGAAAACTTCTTGATAGAAAAAGAACAATAGCAGAAAAGATTCCCTATTATATTGTACAATGCAATGAAATATACACAATGAACTAAATAATATTTCACCATCAACAAAAGATAACATGGATAAAAGCTCCATACTTGAAAACATTTTTCAACACATCCTTTTTTATGATAATATATATATAGAGCTAATGTCCAACATTTCAACCTGAGACCTTTTTCAAAGCCTGACATAGCTTTTAGTTGACATTAGATAATTTATCATTCTGAAGGGAGAAAACATAAAACAGAACAAAGTACAAATAAAAAATATAAATTAAAGGTCAAAACATCTTAAAGTACATTTTAACTAAATACAATAAAACAAAAAATTCTTCATTCTTGAGAAAGACTTTGTAAAAACCATTAAGTGTATCTGTTAGTGGTTTTAAAATATTTTTGAAAAGAATAAATGATCTAATATTTCTTCTCCGGTAAAATAAATGTGCTGCACATTTTAAATTCCACCTATCGTAAAACGTGTAAATATGAGGCTAGAGCATGAAAACATGCAACTAACACTGATATTCTATTATCTAATTCAAACGGAAACAAAATAGATTGGTTTGTAACCAAAGGTGTTACACAAACATACACATAGCACACAGTTCATTAATACTTACATTCATAGGGAATTAAATTGTGTGAATTAAATAATCCAAAATACACAAATAAACATCTCCAACTATCTCAAAACAGTTTTGAACAACAAATATTGTGTTTTATACATTTGTTTCCATTGTTTTGCAATATGTACAACACAACTTTCAACACAACTAGTATCTATTTTTAGCTCATGGTTTCCTCATAAAAACTCCACTAACAAAACTTTCAAATGAAGCAGAATAATAATTTCCTTTAGAAACATAATGTAACAATTACTCCTCCTGCAGAATAACAAAGTAAACCATTTTATAAACTCTCCTTTTATCCACCATCTTGTACACAAGCAGAGCTAGGGGTGAATTAACTGTATCATAGTATCATGTTACCAGGGCAAGATTTCTATGTTTTTCTTGTCAAAATATAAATTTCTCCACATGTTGGTACACTTGATACTTCATCAGAGAGCAGAGGAATGCTGATAAAGGAAAGCTTTCTGATTATATACCAGGTTCTGGTGGTAATAGTTTTTGTAATTGTGTTCTTTTAACACTGGCTGAAAACTGGGAATTTTATGAAATATTTCTTCATAGATCTTATCAGAATATTCTTTAAACAAATAATTCATAATTGTGAATGGTTGAAAGAAATGTGGGGTATATGTGAATGTGACAGCAACCCAATAACACAAAAAAACAATAAATGTCTGGTAGATAACATATAGACTTTAACAATAGGAACACAGGTGGTTATACAATATGTAAAACTTGAGTAGAGGAAATTTTTTGTTTGTTCCTTTGAATATATATTTTTAAATTGCACTACTTAAATTTTTCAAGTTTTCTAAAGCATAATATGTTCTCTTTATCTTATTTTGAAGTTTCTAGCTAAACTTAATACATTTGAATAAGAAATGAATGGAGTCAAAGCTTGATCTAGTATCTATAATTCTTAATTTAGTTTGTATCATTTTGTGTCCTCTTAAAGTTAGCTTTCATAGTGTAAATTGGTATTTTTACTTCTGAAAAAAAAAATAAGGACATATGTCATGTTTGACAATAAGACAACTTTCACCAGAGATTAAATGATGTAGGTGTAAGAAATCAAATAATTTACGGTTGATTGTACAAAAACCCATACTGTTTAGTACACCCCCCCCATCCCCCCTAAAATTTTTTTTTAAAGAAACACAAATTTCATAAAAGTAATTTTTTGGTGAAAATAATGTCCTCTAATTCGGGTAACATTCCTAATTTTCAAAAGCCAAACTTTATAGTTGTTCATTTTTTTTTTCCAAATGTTTTTAATCACAGTTTAAAAGCTGCATGCATATCCATTAAATCTTAGAAAAAGAGTCCAAATAATGGCACCTGTCAAATAAACTAATTTACACCTTCCAAAGATATTTATATAAGTTTTTCAACCAAACTGCACTCAAAAAAGCAATCTTAATTAAGTTCACACCTACTGGGCATCTTCCCTAATGATTAAAATCAACATTGTGGTGTCAATCAAAATAAAGGGAAATAACTCTATAAGAGATTAATCAAACTGCAGCAAATATAAAAACACTAAAGTTTTTGTACAAACTGCCTGAGTACTATACATAAACATGCCTTTGGACAAGTCCATCTCACCAAAAAGGTGTCATTAATATCTTGTGGTAAAAACTTGTATAATCTATTTCAGTTAGATTACTATAAATAGCAACACAACAAATAAAATTTAGAGTTTAATGAAGATGGCTTCTCAAATTGTTGTAAAAAACCTAGTTACTTAACTGTCAAATAATTCAAGTATCCAATATCTACCTAAAGATAAAATAGAATTTTCCAAGAGAACTAATTCACCTTGTGTCTGTTTAAGTCATTATATCATTTTTCACAATGTGTAAGATTACTTTCCTTCCCCGCTGACATTTTGAACAATTTCTGCACATATTTTGGAATGGTTTTCAAATTCTACTTCTAACATTTCATGGACAATTCATCATTCTCCCTCTCACCTGACTGTAATTTGTTAGGAAATCATTTTTCAAACTTGATACATACTGCCAAAAAACAAAATTCTCAGACTTATCGCCTCTCTGGTAACTTGTTAATGATAGATATGAGCTCCTTTTGATGGTAATATCTGGAACAATTGTTTGCTGTATTTCTATCAAATTTGAGTGACGCGACCAGGAAATGTTTGTAAAACACAGATGTCATTTGTATCTACCTTTATTGAACTCACACCAAATCAAAGTTCAACAATAGATTACAGTAAGAGCACATTGCCAAAGATCTTACTCCTACTGAAATGACAAGAAAACGTAGGCAATAGAAACAATAGCTCAGAGCACAAGCTCATTGCTAATAAAAATAATCCTTCAGAATTGATATCAAAACATACTACAAAAAAAGATACAATAATTCAGAGCATGAGTGTTGCAAACAGCATAACTCCAATCATTGATACAAACAGTACAGACAGTATTTACAATCATCACAACAAATTTTTTTTAAAATTTCATTTATATTATCGACTTTTAGTACTCATGTTTAGGTTGGCGCTTTTTTTGTAGGTATTAACCAACATCTCCTTTTATTCTCAAGTATGACCAAAAAAAAGTGTCTTCGACATCTATATTACCATGATTACTATGAACAGATATAATGATAAAGCACTGAAAAGGAATTTATTTTTTTAGAAAGTCACAAGTTTATATAAAGGTGATGTTTTTTTTTGCAAATTTCAAAGAGACATCAACTCATATAAATGACAAAAAAATATCTCATTATATTATAATGATTATGTTACATAAGAATTCTTGCATACATGGGGATATTCAGACTACTGGTATGTTGAAAACATTAAGGCAATCTATATTTTAGGCTATTTAGTACAACATATATAATACATCTTTTAAAATTTACTACATTCTTTAATCAAATATGTCAAAGGTTGAACTTCAAAATTGTAAAATTTAATACTGAACCCATTTTCCCACAAATATGAAAGCTACATTTATCATTGAAACCAAACTTCTAATGACATTAAGGTTTATAAGTCATTTTCTAAGGAATCAAAATTATTCAATTAAAAAATGTAAATTAGTATAACACATCACGTTCTTATACTTTAATAGATTCATATTTTCACATCTGGAGCATTTATAGTAAAATTAACTTAGACCATTTGAAGGTGCTGAATTCAAAAAATGAACAAGCCAAAATTATATTGCATAAAAGAGCGATAATTTAAGTTGTTGAATGGCCTATAGGTTGGTTTAAAGTCGAGAACAATGTCAATCATGGTTTCACCAAGTGCAAAATAAAATAGCTTTCCCAAAACATACAAAGGATCCTGTGTCAATCGCCTAGCTATTTATTTCTGTGTCGCCATATTCATCATTTGAAAATTACATTAAATTATATGTTAAATATACCCTTACACTGTCGGGTGTAATATAATGTTGTTTTCTCTGACAACTTCAATAAACGCTGTTTTGTGTGTCACAAGATCTATAGCAGAATGAACCTATTACATTAGAATAAACACTTAACACAATAAAACTACAGAAATACGCTTTTAGATATTTTCGACTCAATCTACTTTTTTCTCTCAGCCAGAATTGAATGTAACGGTGACAAGACAATACAAATCTTTGTTACAGTCAAATGTTTAAAAACTTTATGTCAATACTTAATGGCTAATCGTTTGAACACATCTGAATTATTGAGAAGTTTTTTCTATAATGGGTACAAAATGTTACCAAACATTCCCCTCCTTACCTTCACCTGTTTCCATAACGACCAATTCAAATTTATAAAGACCGAGCTTTTGCTTTTGTTGTTGGAATCGATCAGCCTCTCTTTTTCATATTAAAGGTATTCATCAATCTAAATATGACAAATGTCCCCTCGAGTCGGGTCTTTGTTGTATATTTATAGAAAAGCTACAATACGTTTAACAGTTTGAACACTGTTTAGGATCATGCTAAGGTGTCTTATAACTTTATTTGAAAAGCAGATGAATGAAACAAAATTCCTTTTATTTTAATCAAAAGCAAGAATTCTTTCAATTTTTTTTATTTTTTTTTTTAAGTGTTGGGAGCGATTCATTTTTTATAAATTTAGATCCATTGTCTTCAGTTAAACTGTGATCAACTGATTAATTATGTAATGTTCAGTGGCAAATATCACAAACATCACAGCCGAATAGGTAACACGATAAACTGCCTCCTAAAAAAGGTATGACACTTTTGAGTTATGCTTGACAGAAGATTGACAAAAGTATGAAGATTAAAACTTCAATTTTCCAAGTACATGTACAAGGTAAATTACTTAATCCAAGAGTCCATTATACAAGTGAGCATAACTGGGCAATTACAGTCTCAAGTCTATTATCAAACCAAAATACCTGCATAACACTACATAATCTAGCCCCTTAAAATGTTCTCTGGTGTTATATATCACGTTCCAATGAAGTCATACCTCATAGAGGTATTATAGAATAATAAATTAACTTCTGTGATCAAGTCTGTGGCCTGTTAGGTGATAGATAGAAGTTTTAATGTTGACACAAATGTGTGAATTAAGTAATAGACAAACACTGATAAAGTCATTAGTCTTCATAATCCTAAAAAACACTCAGTCTGTGCAAATAATGAATAATTAAAGGGTGCTCTCAAGGAGGTTGGAAATAAAAAGCGATAGGATTACTGCAGATCAGTTACCATATAAACATATTTATTTTCATAAACCTTTTCTTCCAAACGATATTTTTAAATCAACACCTTGCACTTTTTACACGTAAATATAGGTTTATGTATGTTTTTAAAATACTTGCATAAAGTTGAACTGGATTTTATATGAATATATTATTTTTGCTCTGATCAAGGGCCGACTTTACAGGTTACCGTCTGAAGAAGAAAGTCAAACATCACCTTGCATTTTTTTAAAAAGGTATTGAGTAGTAAAAATCATCACGACCTTGGACAGACCTTTGTGGTAATTTTTTAATTTAAAATCCTGAACTTAATCTTTTTTAACCTCCAGATTTCAACCCTCTATGGCCTCTACCAACTAATCCTTAACAATTAGACAATGTATATATCTTAACTAAATACAATGATTACTTTCTTTAGATAAACAATTTATTTATATGCTTGACCTAAAATTGGAGAGGTGGTATTTTTTATGTTCTCACATACCATTCAAAATCAAATTAAAAAACTAGTAAATCAATAGGGTGGTAACATTTCACTCAGATGCTTTTAAATTAAAACATTTAAACTTTCTGCATATCATATTGATTAGGTATCTTGATATTCTATATTTTGAAGATATAAAGAAACCATAAAAAATATATCATAATTTTCATGAGTGTCTTGAGATTCGATTACAAATAACAATGCCACTTTACATTAAAATTTAGAAGAAACTGACATACAAACCTAAAGTGAATTACAGTAACACACTAATATAATATCCAAAAGAGATGAATTACGAGGAATGTTTGTAACTCTCTGCCAAATTTAACCATACCCCTATTTTTAAATCCCTTACACAAAGTTTTAATAAGAAATTATTAATGGTTACTTCACCTATAGAGAAATAACAAAACTAAGATTAGACGCTTGTTCTTATGACTTAGCATGTAAAATGTTTACTGGACAATGGACGATAGAAAATCGGAAAAGAAAATATTTCATAATTCAATAGACGAGGAATATTTGGGTGATAAGACCGTGTGTTTCAGGTTACATCAACAATACGATACACAGCCTCTGGCCAGGTTTATAAGTCTCTTGTCAGATATCCTTCATAGGGTTGATACCTTTTATATCAGCTGTGTCACATGGTGACTAATTCTAACAGTGCATTTCAACTAAAGGAAATTTTGACAACTATTTTGTCATGTAGGACATGTTTCATTCTTTATTATAGTTTTATTTAAAGTGTATCTAATCATTCATGAAGGTATTAACAACAGTTATAGGTATGCTTACTATAAATTAAATTCGCTTCAAACTCCCGCATTATATCATTGTACCTTGGATGTCATCAAAAAAGAAGAAAAGGTGATATGGTGTATGTGTCGATCAGACAGCAACGTAAAAATACGATAAACCAAAAGACAAAAGAAGGACAACATGCAGTCATGAGAGCACTTCCCTTTTGATTAATAAATAAAAATTCTCAACTGAAAAATATTCAGTAGGCTTCAGCGAAACATTACAGTGCAAACTTAAAATCGAATAAGGATATTTTCTTGTATTTAGAGTAATGCCATATATATATATAACAGGACATATAAGTGCCTCATCATAAAATGTGTAGTTTTTAATATTAATAAAAGAACATTATGATTTTTCAACTTTCTTTTTATTTCTTAGCTCATAACATTTTCAACAATTAAGAATAGACCCTTACAAATCTGTTAGAAGTCACGTACTCATATCGTTTAATAAACATTTATGTAATATACCCTTTACAGGGGAAAAAAGAGAAAAAGAAAATGACTTGATCGCAAAAAATTACATTAAACTGCTACACACTAGGGTTAACAATGGCAGAAATTAATGAGTTTAAAGCCCTGAATAATACAATAATTGAAGTTTGGAGATCTCCACCATGTGAAGAAATATAAAACCCTTTCAAAAGTTAGGTGAAATTTTTCATTTTGGCATGACAACAAAAGAAAGATGTATGGTTTTAGTAAAAGTAGAGAATAATGTCTAGTCACACAGAAAATGGTGATTTGTATCAAAGCAACAAATACATCAATTCATATACCGCATTGGAAAATTGCTGGATATTAAATTAACAAATTTTACATTACAATTTATCACATTAAGGAATTTTATATAAGAAATGAGTAAAGTATTAATTATACAGGTATCCTCCTTTCCCTTGACAAGAAATGTGTATGAATAAATAGGCTGTGTGAAAACCGATTAATTATACCTGAACCATGCTGACCCAGGTTAATCTCTGAACTTTGACATCTTAAGCCCATAGGCTGATTTCAAAAAAATTTACAAGGGAAACAGACTTATAAATAGATGTAAAAGTACAAACTAAAACATAACTGACAAAATTATATATTGTTGAAATTTAGAATCTTCTTTAGCCACAAACTTTGAACAAAAAAAACACACATTTTTTGTTAAAATTCAGTTTAAAGTTGAAGATCAATTCTAATAATTATACTTCATTTACAAAAAAAAAAGTTCCCGAAACTATAACTGACCAAAAAAAATATTTTGGTATCCAACTTCGGTTCAAATGTTTTCCTGAAAAAATATTCTGATCCCCTATTTGATGAAAACAATTATTGTAGCTAAGCAGATGACAAAAAGAAATATTCTGAACCCAGATTTCCCCAAAACTTTGGAGAAATTTGATTGACTGCGTGAAAAATGCTCCCTTACCATTGATCTTTAGCTTCAATATTTTGGGGAACATTAGAATTATTGAAATTGGCATTTATGTCAAGAGAATTTTTATAATTATGTGTTTTGGATTATCTCGCATTTCAGTATGCAGCAAGCCAAAAATGACTTTCAAATCGGTCTTCAAATAAATATTTTAAGAATGCAATGTACATTAAATGCGTTTTTATACTTTCAATAAGGCCAAAAATGACTTTCAAATCGGTCTTCAAATAAATATTTTAAGAATGCAATGTACATTAAATGTGTTTTTATACTTTCAATAAATTAAAATCATAATACAATGAATATTATATGCAATTAAGTCTTTCTAAACTAAGAACTTAACATATTTCTGTCAAGTCCACAAATGTACTACACTTGTTTTAAGGTTTAACCTATGACCTAAAAGAACTATGACAGGTTGTAATGGCCCACGGATAATTTATGACATTATTTTATAGGACACAATTCTTTACTTAAGATAACACTTAATACAAGACCAGATATGATGATCTCATCTTTCTGTTAGTGTTTTCTAAAAAAAAAAAAGGTCAGTGTTCAAAACCAAAGGAGATATTTATTAGCTTGTTTTTTTTTCAAATAAGGTCATATTCAAATTTCAGGTATGTAAAAGTATATTCAACTTAATTCAACAAAATAGAAAAAATATTTATTCAAATTTAATTTTTCTAAAAAAGATCTTTCATTGCTTTTAAAAAGATTTTACTCGATTTCAAGGCCTTAAAAAAGTAGATGCAACTTACTTTAACAAGCTCCAGAAACAGAAAAAAACTAGTCATTGGTTTCTGACAACAGGTTTTTTATAACCATATCAGCTTTAACGTTAAGAAGAAATTTCACTGAATCTGTTAATTCCATTTTTATGCTTAAAACATTTATTACAGAGCCTAATGTTAATACAATTTACATTGAACTTAGCATCAATGGATATAATGCTACAAAAACTTGCACTAAAAGTGTAAATTTTCAATATTTATTTTGGAAGTTAGTGCTCTTTTTTGTATTTTTAATCAAATACAATTTTACGCTTTTGTTGTGATAACCCTCACATTTGTCATGAAAAAATCGTTGAAATCTTCTACTTAATGTCAACAAAGTTTAATCTTCTTACTGCCAGATTGAGGTTCATGTTTCAATGAATAACAAATATTTTTTGTGGCATAATTTGATACAAATTTTCGATAGGTAGATAAACATAGTTGTATGAATAGTACAAACAGGAAATATATATACAAATCGCTCCGTAGATATCTCTTGAACAAAGAGTAACATCAACATTACCGTAAAATGTAACAATGCTATACACAAACTCACCTTTCATGATCAGGTGAAAAAAGCAGGTAAAATTGTCCACCATTTAATATCCGATAAACAAATTAAATCTCAAGTATAATTCCCTACATAGTGTAATAAAATGTTTTAACCTCCTATTATAAGAAAATGCATTTTTGCTACAAAAATGTACACAATTTATTCTCTACATAGGTTTTAATCCTTGTCCATCGTCTGTATTTTATGAAAACATTTACACACAACCAACACACAAAGTTTTCACGCTTGGTTTACTACATAAAGAATACAACCCATTCATTGCCTGTTTGAAGGACCACGTGTTCTATTCCCTAAACCATTACCTTCAATTTGATGACTGACAACTAAGAGGCCATCAAATAGGGTAAATCTTCATGGTAATAATTATTATACATAAAGATCATACAAGATAAAACCTACTTTAAAAACCCTGCGGTGCTCTTGTCTGGATTTTATTTCTTCGATGCTCAGTTTTCTTGGATACACCAATTCTGGAAAAGATAAGATGCATAAAAATATATGTATAGAAGAAGATTTATATATTATTACTGAAAAAGGTTTTTATCATTACAAAAATCAATCATTGCTTCCAAAGACTCATTTCAAATAGTTTGGTGTAATAATTCAGAGGTAATGTAAAGATGATTTTTTTTACTCTTGTTTAATGCATTATGCAATGTTTTCTGGAGACAACTTTCCTGCATATATCCTATTCTGTTAAAAAAAAGAATACATATTGTTCAGAAATGTTAATTTCCTAGAAAAAGGCCTAATGAAAACAATTTCCATGATTCAATTACCAATAAAAAGAACCATATTACTGTACCTACGAAAAAGAATTTGATGCTTCAAAAGTATTTTCGTCTCCTTATTTCTTAAAAGTAGTTTTTCAAGGAAAACAGAGCTTATTAAAAATTTTCAAATCATCCCCCCCCTCCCCATTCCCTCCCAAAAAAAAGCTCTAACAAAAACAAACACCTTCCGAAAACTTAAACGATTAGGCCCTCAATTATAAACATGATTGGGGTTCAGAACAATTACATATATTTAAAGGCCTACTTGATTAAAGCATACACAAAGGGAGGTAATCACTCAAAATAAAATCTCAAGAGTAAACCTATTAATATCAGTAGGATAGGAGAACTTTTATGTAGGTTATCTCCCTTTTAAAAGGAGAATGGAACACATTATGCAACTATAAACAGACAAAATATATTGTTATAATATAATTTCTTTTTTTTTTAATCACCAAAAGTTTTCTTTTGAAGTGTTATTTACCCCCAAAAAATCAAACTTTTTGTTTCCTTCACAATGTTGAACACAGTTTAGAAGCAAATTCATGAATATATAAAAGCAACACTTCCAAACACAGACCTAAGCCAAAAGCGAAGTGTCTTCCGTGTCAAGTTTGACTGAGGGAGTGACATCTTTAACCTTGCAATTACGAGACTCAGAATATCTAAAAATGTATGATTTTTATCATGTCAGTACTGAGACACTCTTTACTGCTTGAATGCAAGAACCAGTATCAAATGTGAACAAGTAATCTTATTGTATGGAAGCCAGATTTTTTATCTAGTCTTGATTTCAATAACATAAATGACCTCAATATTGAAACCCTATGAGAAATTAAAATTTCATTTTCTGTTGAGACTAAAAGTTTGGATAACTAAATCCATAAACGTTTAACAGCATCAAACAAATTCATTTGGAAAAAAAGCTTGCTAGAGTAGCCCTTGTACAGAATTGAGAATGGAAACTAGGAATATGTCAAAGAGACAACACAACCAAGAGCAAAAAACTGCTGAAGGCCATCAATGGGTCTTTGAAAATCCCACACCTGGAGGCAGGCTACAGCTGGCCCCTAAACAAAAATGTAGTTCCATGAAATGAATACCACTCTTTACTCAAAAACTTATAAACTGAATTAAATTTTCTTAAAAAAAAAGAAGATTAACAAAGGGTAGAGGTTCATAACTTGGTACAGACTCAAAAAAATTGGTATATGCGTCAATGATTATCAAAAAGACTGATCAAAATAGTTGCTTTTTTTCCCAATAAAAGAAAATTGAAACAATCACTTTTACAGGCAACTGATATTAAAAAATCAACAATAAGTTGAACACTTTCATAATTTCTTTATTGTGAACTCCTAAATGAATTGTTTTAAGTTGTGTATCATTGGAAATTTGAAATAGAAATAAACAGAAATCTTAAATATAAATTCCTGTGAATATTTAGGCAAAAAAAAAAAGACCAATATTTCCCCCTGTTGCTACTGAAGATTGATGTTTCCTTTCATTTCAAAAGACCCTGTTCATTAGGGAAAGGATAATGTTTCCGTAAAGTTTAGTAAATATATGAGCTATGGTAATCATAGTGTAGGGTTAGGGATTGTAAAAATTATAGCCCTTTATGGCAAGTATATGCTAAACCAAGACAGCCAAAGATTTCAAAAATAGAAAAATCTTTTCCTGTATGAGAATAGAATCCTCTTACGGACCTCTTTAAATAATGTTTTGGGTATTGTTCACAAGTTTTTGTCAACTTGAACAGGTTAAATTTCCAACAAGAGAAGGGTATTGGTAGCTTATTTAAAGGTGCAAATATTTCTACACGGTTGACGTCCACAGTATTCAAAATCATCCAAGTATGAAACAATAAAGAATTTTAGACCTGTACTTAATTACATGTTCTATTTGTTATTGAATTTTACAACATTATGATACAATGTGCAAGATCTATATCATTAAAATGTTTATAAATGAACTAAAAATCTAGCCGTCAATTTCGTAATTAAAATGCAATGTGCATATTTTTCATTGATTTTCACTTTTACTTTGGACAATAAGTGAAATGAGAGAATAGATTACAATAATTACATTTACCGATAAGTAGTAATGACAAGCACGGAGTTATGTAACGTTTTATCATAGCTTACAGGTATTTTGTTTCTTTTTTTGCAACATATTTCTGATTTTTCAATCATAAGAAAATTAATATCTTTATTATTTGCATAGCTCTGCAGATATGGGTTTAACACCATCATTACAGTCTGACTTATGAAATTAGTACAAGAAATGTTGTTTTGATAGAGATGGAACCAGACATAAGTAAAAGGGTAAACATTTTAAAAGTTTTTGAAAGATAGGATCAAAGTAAAGTGGTTATAGGGACATCATTATATTAACAAAAAACTATTTAAAAGATATGATATATACTGATGAGATAAAAGAAATATTATCGTTCTGAATTATTTATACAAAATAAAAACGATCTTTTAAATCATATGAAAAAAAAGCATTAACATTTATTTCATTTCATGAGAAGGACAGTCCCATAAGTTTTAACTATATTATGGCTCATTGGTTAAACAGTATTGACACATCAAGAAAATTATCATGCATTTTGTGTGTCTTTTATTTGCCAAATAACTGAAATAAAGCGAACATATATATTTGCATATCATGAATCTCTTTTAAAGTTTGTGTACTCCTCTTTTCCTTCTTTTTTTTTTTTAGTTTTCATTTCATAAATATTTTTAAATTTTATTTGCAACTGTTAAAATTGATGTTTCTCATCCTTTGTTTAGTATATATTAGAATGGAACCAGTTTAATGCACTAGAGTTACTTCCCTTTAACCAGTGATAATGTTAGTTGCCTTGGGGTTACAGATAAAAATGTGACAGGATGATGTATCAGGTGAGATATTTACCTGCAGAACATACCAAAATCTATCTCATTATAACACCATATAGATGTTAATCAACAAATGTAATGATTGGGGGGAACTGGGGGCAATGCAAATTCATTCTAGGATGGAATAGGTTTGAATGTAAAGAATCAGAAACATTCAGGAAGAAAAATATCATTCCAGTTAAATGTCTGAACAAGAAATTTTTCCAAAATAAACCATCCTTTAAGACTATTAAAAAAAAAAAATTCCTGTCAAAATCTGAGAATGATTGATATGCTGTTTCTCAAATTAATTTGTTAGTTATTTGAATAGAATTACTATAAATTTATCTTCAAGTCTTTCTTGGAAAGGGTTTATCCCTTACAACTTATGTTCAAAGTGAATGCCATGTATGGCAAGTACAGGTAAACTTGACATAACTATAGAAATTTTCCCCCTTTCATGTTTTTTTTTATTTTTGAAAATATTGACTCAATATTAATATCTCTAGATTTAATATAGTAACACATTATACTTTCTGTATATATGTGTTATCTTGAATGGTAAAAAAATATGCACTATACTTGTTCAGGGAGAGTTATAACATATTTTAAGATCAACAAAATGCCAAAGACAAGTAATGTCAATCATTAATGAAAAAGGGAGTTATTTGCTAGTGCAATTTCTGAAATAAGGACTTCCATAATTATTATTAACACCTTTCCAATATTTTTGTACAAGTTATTGACAACTTTTTATGTGATCACAATCAATATTTCAACTAATCATCAATTCAAGCTGTTAATAAAGGAGGGGTGTAAAAGAATCTTATTTGAATTAATTGAACATGTATAGATCATAGACTTGAAAATTATGCTCAAAGTCAAGATGTATATATCATTCCTCAAATTATTTTTGGATATATATAGTTCTTTTAAGGAGAAACATGACATGGATTATCACTGAATGCTACAAAAAGACCGCAGTTATTTCCACTTCAGGCTTTATTGTTCCTTAATAGGAAGATGTTACAATGTTTTAGCATTTTGTTTCACTTGATAAATCGAAGTAATATTTACAGAGCTACTAATAAGTTTGAAATTGTACAGAATTTACATACTGTTCTGTGATTTTTTTGTGTTTCTTTGTGCCACTAGAAACCCCTTTTGATGAGTATGAATTGTATCATCCCTTTAGATGAGTACAAATTGTGTCATAAACTCAATAAATCAATTAGATAGTTTTTTAAAAGCGAGTGATCCCTAGGGATTTTTAAGTTATTTTGACTATCACAAAAAAATGGGGTATGTAGGGTAGGATAGAAAATCATTATATAAGGTGAGCTATGGTCAGCTTTAAAAGTATAATGATAAACTCATTGATATGTATTGAGCCAGGCCGCCATAGCATAATATTTTGTTACTTTTCTTTTTGAATACAGAAATTACTGAAAAATCTACTTATGAAAGATTATGGGAAACATTGTAAATAAAGTCTTTGATGACGATGTGAACAAACTATTTTTTTTCATAAAATCTTAGTATTGAGGTTTTTTTTGGTGAGTAAAAATAAATAGAATCTAAGCTTCACGATATATCTCTTTAGCATGAAACAATGTAATATGAGCTTTCACTATGAATGAAAAATGATTGTATAATAAACTACAATTCTATCTAAACAGATGGTATAGTAATTAAAGACTAATATTCTGGTTTTTCCTTTCTCCAGAAAAAATAAATTAAAGACATAACAAGGATGCATAATGCCAAATTCTTGACAAAAATGAATGATATTAAAACAAATATATATTGTTGCACAACTGTATAGATGATGATTGTTACTGGTAGATGATACAAATGTTTGTATTTATAGCTGGAGAACATGATGAATGGCAAGCAGAGGGAATCTGACAGTTTAAATAAACCAACAGATACACCAAATAAATAATCACATTTTGATTTGAACATTTTTTTCGACAAACAGAATTTTTTGACATGAGATTTATGACCACAGCGTCTCTCGTCTATAATCATTTTTTCTGATAAATTTGAAAAATTTTGGCAAAAACGTTTTGGTATTTGTAAAGATTCTAAATTAGAACAAGTCAACCCACATTAATTGAAGGTATCAGTTGTTCCATTATTTTTTCTTTATAAAGTTGGGCAGATTTACAAAAAGATTTTACATTTATTTTAGTAGGAAAAACATGTATTTGATTACAGTATGGACTTTGTAAATGATGTTATATTGTTGTCTGACAACATTGCCATATTTAGTCTTTAAATGTTTGTCATAACTGTTTTTTTTCTTCTTCAAATTTCTGACTTTGGACTCCTGAGTATATAACTTTTGGACAGCTTACTTTCTCTGTTGAACAATATTCTGGTTTTCAGTAAAGGAGGAGCAACTAAAATAAGTAAAATAAAGCTTTCAATAGAGGAATTTTGGGGAAAAAATTGAAGATGTTATGCTTTCTATACACAACAATTATTTCCCTTCAAATTGAAACAATAGATTTTCTTCTTTTAGTTGCTAAAAGGACCAAAATCAGAAGTCCCAACCCAGATTAAGTAACCTATGGAAAAAATATATATTCTGGGATTAAATGTTGGTAATGTCCTAAACTACAATTCCGAAAACCTCTTCTTTCATATGAACACGTACTGTTTAAATCGTCTAAACTGTTCTTTTTAATTTGTATACAAACATTATTTCCCAAATCCAAAGAAATGGTCTATTGTGGATTTCTCATTATTTGTTGGATACCAACTTTTCGTGGGTTTCGTGGGTACAGGTGAATGACGCAATCAAATATCCATGAATATGCAAGTTTTCAGTAATCCACGAAAGTTGATAGCCACCAAAATAAATGAATCCACAGTATACTATTATATCCATTCATCTTAGTAAAATCACTAGAACTATATCTATTATCACATAAACTACAATTGTTTGTTGATTAGCTTTGTGACCCTGTACATGACAGTTAGATGAAGTACCCATGAGATATCCAGCATTCCTCACTGACATAGCCATGAATCAGTTACACACACAATTTCTTCAAATCTTTCATCAAATTCACAATAATTGTAAATTTTGATGGATATAGGATTTTGTTGCTTTGATGAAAATTATCAGTTTGAACTTGCAAATAACTTACTGACACAGTTTTGGACCATCTCAATGATAAAATTAGATTAAAGTCATCCTTAGAATGCCATCAAAGAGACTGGTGTGCTTAATTCTAATATTTTTAATGGAAACTGATGAATTTTTCACGATAGATTTTTTTTTAATGAAAGATTTTAGTTTTCAAAGAAAAAGATGGAACAGAAGCATAAAACTAGAGGTTCTAAAGAGCCTGTGTCGCTCACCTTGGTCTATGTGAATATTAAATAAAGGACACAGATGGATTCAAGACAAAATTGTGGTTTGGTGATGGTGATGTGTTTGTAGATCTTACTTTACTGAACATTCTTGCTGCTTACAATTATCTCTATCTATAATGAACTTGGCCCAGTAGTTACAGTGGAAAATGTTAGTAAAATTTTACAAATTTTGTGAAAATTGTTAAAAAATGACTATATAAAGGGCAATAACTCCTTAGGGGTCAATTGACCATTTTGGTCATGTTGACTTCTTTTTAGGTCTTACTTTTCTGTACATTATTGCTGTTTACAATTTATCTCTATCTATAATAATATTCAAGATAATAACCAAAAGCAGCAAAATGTCCTTAAAATTACCAATTCAGGGGCAGCAACCCAACAAAGGGTTGTCCGATTGGTCTGTAAATTTCAGGGCAGATAGATTTTCACCTGATTAACAATTTTACACCATGTCAGATTTGCTCTAAATGCTCTGGTTTTTGAGTTGTAACCCAAAAACTGCATTTTACCCCTATGTTCTATTTTTAGCCGTGGCCGCCATCTTGGTTGGTAGGCCGAGTAACCGGACACATTTTTTAAACTAGATACCCCAAAGATAATTGTGGCCAAGTTTGGATTAATTAGGCCATTTAGTTTCAGAGAAGAAGATTTTGGTAAAAGATTACTAAGATTTACGAAACGTTGTTAAAAACTGACTATAAAGGGCAATAACTCCTAAAAGGGTCAACTGACCATTTCGGTCATGTTGACTTATTTGTAAATCTTACTTTGCTGAACATTATTGCTGTTAACAGTTTATCTCTATCTATAATAATGTTCAAGATAATAACCAAAAACAGCAAAATTTCCTTAAAATTACCAATTCAGGGGCAGCAACCCAACAACAGGTTGTCCGATTCATCTGAAAATTTCAGGGTAGATAGATCTTGACCTGATAAACCATTCCCCCCCCCCCCCCCCCCCCCCCCCCCCCCGTGTCAAATTTGCTCTAAATGCTTTGGTTTTTGAGTTATAAGCCAAAAACTGCATTTTACCCCTGTGTTCTATTTTTAGACGTGGCCTGCTGTGGGCCAGGTGAGCTATAAACACTTGACCTTTACCTTAGTTCAAACTGTTTGCTCATTTTGTCTGAAATCATCAGTGACCAATTACATTGCTAAAAAAAAGCATTTGACCTTCAACTGATTTCAAAAAGTCTGCTCATTTTGTCCAAAATCAAGTTGTTGCAACAAAGATGAATCTGGGAGAATTTTCTGACAGTTTTCATTATTTATAATGTATCTAGACACAGTAGGGAGTATACTAGGATTTCTAACCTTACATCATAAACAGGAATAATTTCACAGAACATTGAAAACACATCAACTTTCTGTCATATGATATTTTTTAAAACTTATTAATGATTTTTCAATATTATCCTCTTGCATGGAAACTTTTATGAGAAAACTCAAAGGGACACCATCAGCCACAGCAGTAATTGTGGACTGAGCAAGGTTTATTTTATATGTTTAGCAAACTATCTCTATAGATATAGCTCATAACAATTACTTTACTTATTATGACAGAGAGCTCATTCATGACAGTGCTCAATACCAATATATAAATAAATAAATACCAAATCCTACTTTTATGTCTGCCAATTTTATACTTTAACAGAAGCAAATTTTGCATGTTACAATATAACGATAAGTGATGATAATTCATGTTTTCATGAGAATGTTGCCAAAGAATAGCTTAGATAAATACTTCTCCCATATAAATAATAGTAATTTCCAAGAATACCTTTAAACTGACTTTAAAGGAACAGAAACCAATAAATAAGTTGAACAAACGTTCAGGACCTAAAACCAATGTCATGGGATTCTAATGTAACAGAACTACACCCTTTCCCATCACTTTATGGGGGCTTGCAAAAGGTTAAAAGTCTCAAAAAGAATTACAATAACAATACATTTATTAAATTTGATGTAAGTGATTAACCAGGTGTGAGCGAACATTAGTACAAATTCTCCAGGTACTTCTCAGCATAAAACTATTAAGTAACAGTGGAAAACTAGGAGCTATAGGTTTTATGTAATAAACTTCAATTGATAAAATTACCACCTGTCCCTCATAATTTATGTTTCCACGGTAACAAAAATACATTAAGAATTTATCTTTATAAATGTTGTTTCCTTAGAAAAAAACTTCCAACATCTTTTACTTTTTCAATCAACTTTCAACATCTTTAGAAAATATGACTAGCCATTTGCGAAATGGACCATTCTATTACAGAGATGAAATTCTGAATGAACACCACATAAAGTCAGGGGAGATAACTCCTACTGAAAAGGGTCATTACAGAAAAAAAAAAAAAAAAAAAAAAAAAAAAAAATTGTTTTTTTAGGAAAATGTGTTTCCATTCCCATTCACTTCCTGACAAAAGAAGACAACTTATTTTAAGTTGATATAAGACTTTTTCCCTAGCCACTTTAAAATAGTTTTCATTGTTATTAACTACTTTCCACATCAGAAAACATTTTTATTGTAAGCACTTGCGACACATTTATAAAAATGTAAAGAATCTGCATGACAACTGACATACATATATGAAGTACATGATTTTAACATAATGTCATATCACCATGTTTTCTTGTCTTATTTGGAGTGTTAGTATAAAATCAAAGAAGTTTTTATGTTTACTCCAGGAAACTGTTGATGTCAAACCAGTACAAACACGACAGCTCAGTCCGTAACTAATGTCCTTACTGAACAAACATCTCTGGTCACTTGTTTTACATTTTTCTGAGACAATTTTCCCATAGTTTTATCGCAAAAATGTCTGTAAATTTTCTTTTTACTACACAGTGTGCTTGCTTCAAGTTTTACGTAAAAATAAAAATTGTTTCACCTTAAACTGCATTATCTGAATTTTTAACAAAGACTTAAAACATGAGGTTTCTTGTGTGCATAATTTTATTCAAAAAAAAGGACACATCTTCTTCTACTTAATCGTTTTTCCATAGATGTTATAAGGGACTGTCAATTTGTAGAATATTCACTAGATGTCCAAAGTACCGAGATTTTAACCAAAATGTTTCCTTTCATTTTTTGCAATATGAATAAGATATGAATGTCGAATTTACTTCACATAATTCTAGATGCTAGGTTACCTGTGTTTTAAGCCTTAATTTTATGTTTTGAGATGTTATAAGATTTTTGTTGGATGGCAATATTTGTTGAATTAAAAGTGACAATTAATTTTCATGTGATTAGAAAACTATATACATTTTAATTGTTTGTTTACTTACTATCTGAAATCAGAACTCTTCACTATCAACTCAAACCTGAAAAAGAAGAAGAAAATACTTAGCATTTTACACAAAATGTATTACTGCAATAACAACTAATTATGTGTGACTAATTCAAGAAAGCAACACTTCCAATAGGAGCTTACAATGCCTTATACTAGACAAATTGAGCACCATGGATAGTGTGTGTTGTGTTACATGCTAGATAACAAATTTTTGTTCTAGTTAAATTTAAATGGATTCATGCTAAACAGATAATGGTTTATGGTGAGCTTTATCCCAAAAATATTATCTACCATTTTTTTTTACTACAAATCATCATTTAATGGGCTTCATTCAAAAAGACATTTTAAATTAGAAATTATTACTTTTCTGTCGAACTCTTGCAACAGACAGGAAGTTCTAATCAGACATCAGTTAGAATTTGGAGGTTGGGATTATTTATTTGCCCAATTCTGCTAAATTTAGCAGGCCTTGCACTTAATAGTCTTCCTGAAAGCATGCTTTCTAAATCAAAAACACAATGACTTCTAACATATGAGGCTCTGTCATATCCCTGCTTACATAGGTATAGGATAGCTAAATATGATTCATTGACTTATTCAAAAAATATTTGGTATATTTGAGACAACTCTCCATAAAAGGCCAAATGATACAAAAATTAACAACTATAGGTCACTGTACGACCATCAACAATTAGCAAAGTCCATACCACATAGTCAGCTATAACAGGCCCCAAAATGACAAATGTAAAACAATTTTAAAGTTACGTCCCCTTAATACAAAAGTTATACTTCCCCCTAAAGTGGTATTAATACAGTTCAAACTATCCATTATGTAATATTTCCAAATAAATAAATCACAACTATAAAAATATCAAAGAAAAATGTGTACTCCCTCCTCCTGGTTCTAAATTTATACATCGAGTTCACTCTGGCAGAAAAAGGATTTTCTTCTTCAATTGAGTTAGCAAATTTAAAGGTAATTTTGCACCCAAGTGACTCTTGCTGAGACAAATATGGACAAAGTATATTTTAGAATTGATTTTGGTGATCGGTTCATTTATTTCTGTATCTCAAGCTGGTGCAACAGGTCATGACAAACAGTTGGAAGTTATTTTAACGCCAATGAATACACAAGATTTAAAAAAAGGTGTATGAAGCTTGGTAAAATGATTGATGTATGCATAAAGTGTTGTACTGACAGGTGAAGAAAGTTAGGTAATGTTGACAATATCATACAAACTTTTGTTCTGTGTGGACGTCTAACACAATGATATGGGACATTCATCTATGGCAAGATGAATAAAGTCAAGTGTACTCAGAACATTACCTTCATATAATTGCTTTTTAAAAGGAAAATAAAGGCAAAATAAAGGCGATAGATATTGACAAATTTTCTATTTGCTTCACGACAAGGTAAAGATATTAATGGCTAGTAAATCCTTTTTCCAAGGAACTCAACACCTGGAATAAAAGATTTTATTGATTCAATAGTTTGTATATTGTAAGGATAGGGATGCAAATGAATCTCGGACCTAGAACTGTACTTGGCTATCCAGTTTAATTCTCCATCCATCATTTTTAACAGCTTTTCTAAACCAATTTCAAATCACAAAATAGCTCATATAAATTATCAATGGAAGTTTTGTGAAAGAAGTATTTTATACGTCACCCTTTTGTGAATATTCTTTTTTTAAACTATGCATTTATATGGTCAATTTCTTCAAAATTGGTTTTTATGAAAGAAATAGATTGATGGCTCTCAAATTTTAGGTGAGAAATTTAAACACTAAATATCAAACAGAAGCAACTTAAATTTACAAATAAATTGTCTAGCTACCATGAAAAACTCACTTGTGAACATTAAACAAAAATTAATATGGTCATTTGAACCATAAAAGCAGATGGCCATATGTTAATCAATTTCAATGTTAATATTTCAAAAATACATTTAATCAGCGAGAAAAGAATAAAGCTGAAAAATAAGACCTAATAAATTTGTAAAATACAATTCTTTGATCTCAATACAGAGGAAATATCCACTCTACTACCCATATTATTAAAGCAATGATTTAATATTACCCTGTTTTAAATAATTAAAGAATATCTTGTATTACTAATCTTTCGTTAAAAAAACAAATTTAGCAGAGTATATGTATAGAGTATTGACCCCCTAAATATAACACCTTTCTGAATATGCAATTTAAAGCAATCTTATAAAGACAATCTGAAAGATTTGTAAAGATTTCCATTCAAACTTAGACACCGTGGGTTATTTAGCATGACTAATTACTTTGAAAACACACCCGTCTCTTTCAAACTGATACATTTTTTCGTAAAGACCCATTGTATGTGGTCGGGATAGAATTTCAGTCATCATAAAAAACGTCACTTCAATTTTACTAAGCGTCTTCGAATTTGAAAAAAAATATCTAAACTAGTCCATAGAAATCCTCTATGCATATCGTGCTAAACTATTTCAAGTCGGGTGTCGATATGGCAATAAAAACAGACTAAATGCTCATTTATGGACTCGGAATGTAATTGAGACGCCGGGTTACACAATGGTTTATAGATCTTCAAACTGATATAACATTGTTAACAATCTGGTATCAATACCAGACCGGTAACCATGACAAACAACTTAGGCCACAAAATACAACCACAAAGGAAATTTGTCAAATTTACCGGTCAGCAGAAAATAAAAGTAAAAGATCAAGTAAACATTTTTTTTTCTGTGTCACCTTTAGATAGTTGTGTTAACAAAAGGAGTTTTTCACAAACATTCTTCGTAAAAATGATCAAAATACTTTTATTGAGTACTACACTATAAATCTACATTGTAATATAGCTATAGAGACAGCTAGAACAAACAGCATGGATATCTGACTTGAAACTTACAACATAAGGGGAATTTGTCATATCTTAAACCATGTGTCATTACTACTGGTGTTTCTAAAACATTTTCAGAATGACAAATAATTGTTGGAGTCGTCTTCGTCTAATGATACAATAATTTAACAGTTTTAAATTACAAATAATATTTGCAGTAATTCCTCTCCTTCAAGGTTGTATTACTATAAAATATATAATTGCAGTTTTAAAGATTGCATATAATTATATTTTTGTCAATAGATAATTTAATATTTTGTGTATTATTTCAATTTTGTGACACAACATAGTTTGTAATAGAAATCTGGTGAAATTTAGACAGCCTGAACTTTAAAGTCTATTAAAGTGATTTTGTGAATAATTTGAAGATTCTATCCCTGGTATTTTAATGACCAATCAAAAGGCCATCATTTTTTCCTTATTGTAGTTCAAGGTGAAATGCTGACATAACATAATTTAGAACGGTAAATTAAATAGTGTTTTTTTTAAAACATTAACCTCCCCTAAAAAAGACACACAAACAAAACTAATAAGTATTAGATGTGGTATGGTTGCCAATGAGACAACTACCCACCACTGACCAAATCATGCTGATGTAATTAAACAACAAGTCTTAGATGTGGTATGGTTGCCAATGAGACAACTACCCACCATGGACCAAATGATTCAGATTTAGCAACTAAAGTATGGTGCAATTCATCAAAATGTAAAATAATGATGCCCCTGTTTAAACATCCTGGCCTGTAAATTGAAAGGGTTATAACTTATATAAGTACTGGAGATAAGGTCAGAGAACAAATTTAGAATTAACACTGGTCAGAGATCAAGTTAACAGTTAACATAGGTCAGAGATCAAGTTTAGAGTTAAAGAACACAGTTCAGAGATCAAGTTAACAGTTAACACAGGTCAGAGATCAAGTTTAGAGTTAACACAGGTCAGAGATCAAGTTAAGAGTAACACAGATCAGAGATCAAGTTTAGAGTTAGTAGAGGTCAGAGATCAAGTTTAGAGTTAATACAGGTCAAAAGTCAAGTTTAGAGTGAACACAAGTCAAAAATCAAGCTTAGAGTTAACACAGGTCAAAGATCAAGCTTAGTGTTAACACAAGTCAAAAAAGATCAAGAGAAGAGTAACACAGGTCAGAGTTTACTTTTATGGTTTCTCAACAGGTACCCTTACTTTGCCATGTTTAGATCCCATTTTAATGTTTCCCTGCTCTTGATTTTTTTGCCTGGACTTGTAAACCTTGTATGACAGGAGATTTATATAAAACAAATCTTACAGCTGGGCAATATTAAATATGGTAAAGGTAATATTCTGTCAGCTGGATAAAACTATTCATAAGGGGGTTACAATAATGTTTATCTTTCCACTCTGGCTATATTTTAACATACTTATAATTTTACAAGCTCGATATCTATCAATGTTTACATAAATTAAATGTTATATTAAATTTTCTAAGTACTCATTCACACAATGTTTATTATGTAAATGTTTACAAAAATCATAATGAAGTATATAATTTCAAGATAAAATATTATCAAGATCCCCACTTCTGTTTTAATCGTTTAATGATATCGATAAACATTTAAAACATATTTAAACACACAAGAAAATACCAATGATATTTGTAACCTTTCACAAGTACAAAAATATTTTGAATGGCAATATTTGAACCAATGACCCCCTACTAGTACAGAAAATAGGTCTTATTATGTCTACATACTATGGACAAATTGGACATGGGATTTCTGACAGACTTGCTACATTCTCTTTAAACAACAACCGAATGGCTTTGTCCCCTATTTCTAAAGACGAACATATTCATTTTTATATATTCATTCTTTTCTTTGTCCTTTCGCTGTTTGATATGGTATTGATAAAATACATCCTTTAACAAAGCAATAATTAAATTCTGTTTTTTAAACATCAAATCATAAAATTATAATACAAATTTGATAAATACCCCAGAAAAAAAGTTCTTCAGTCGAGTGTTTGAAAATTAAAGACTGTGTGAAATTTGACAAATTTGTACTGGGTTGTTCCGTGCACTGCTGTTTGTTGTATCCAATCAACTGGAATTAACATTCACAAAACCTGGAGTAATCATGCTTATGATACGGAAAAATGTCTCCGTCAATGGGGAAAACATTCATTTTAAATGCTTGTTTGATTCTAGAATATTTATACTATGTTTAACTTTTAGCAGATCACTATAGCGTGCATCCATTCTTTTCTTAAGCTAACAGCAGTCATTATACAACTATAATCCAAACTTGCATTTTTTTGTGACCGCATTTTAAGCATTTATGTCATTTAGATATGTAGCTTATATTACGAGAAAAATTTAATGTGCATTGAATTTTTGTACCCAAAACAGCCAGTACTTAGATTAGAAAGACTGAAAATAATGATCCTACAAAAAGCCACTGCAATGAAAACAATATCTACTGTGTTGCGTAACTACGTCAATCAAACACCAGTTAATAACACATGTCATCAACATGGTATAACCTTGTTCATACATTCCCAGATACAACGCGGACATGCAACATTTGTGCCATGCATATTAATGTATAACAATATTCAAACAGAGCTTCGTCTGGGATCTACGGATCATTTCCAATTTCCATCTAATTTTGATATGTTTCATCTTGATATGTAAAGGATGGGATCAGGTGCCAAAAAATCAACTTGATAAGTACGGGAAAAATAAATATTTATGATATTATCGAATAATGCAAAAAATGTGTTACAAATGCTTCTTGTTGCAAATTGCTTTATTTATTATAGATACGGTAAACTTGAATCTTCTGTTACTGACATAACTAAAGTTCCCAACTACATTCATTTGATGTGATGTTTTCACAAAGCCTTGTACCTTGTCATTATATAACGATCGGTCTTTGTTGTGTTTTTGAAGAAACTGTATCTTAGCGCTAATGTTCACTTTAGCAGCGTGTTTCCATACAATACATGACTATTTAACTATAAGTACTTGCTGTTTTTTTTTTTGGTAATTTAGCAGCATGCTTCCATACAGAACATGACTATTTAACTAAGGACTTGCTAGTTTGTATTATTTTGAATCTGACTGATGTTGAGTTACATTTAGTTCGAACAAATTGACAGAAACGCTGTCTGATTGAAAATGTCATGTGATTCAATTATTGCTAATTTCCTTATTTTCTTTGTGAACTGTAAACATATTTAGGTAATGATGGTAACGATTCACAAATGAAATTCAGATAAATTCCGAAATAAATGTGTCTAATGAAGCTAATTTACTGATTGTCTTGGTTCATGCAAATTTTGCACCATGATTTTTTCATTTCAAAATAGAAATGTTTCAAGCATTCAGACAGTGACGAAACATGGTTTTAAACTAGTTGGACTTTACTTGCCAGATTTCTTAATATGATAAAGCACTTGACAGCAAATTAGTTCTAACTAGAGGCTCTCAAGAGCCTGTGTCGCTCACCTTGGTCTATGTGCATATTAAACAATGGACACAGATAAATTCATGACAAAATTGTGTTTTGGTGATCATGATGTGTTTGTAGATCTTACTTTACTGGACATTCTTCTTGCTACAGTTATCTCTATCTATAATGAACTTGGCCCAGTAATTACAGTGGAAAATATATTCTACAAATTTACAAAAATTTACAAAAATTTATGAAAATTGTTAAAAAATGACTATAAAGGGCAATAACTCCTTAAGGGGTAACTTGACAATTTTGGTCATGTTGACTTATTTGTAGATCTTACTTTGCTGAACATTATTGCTGTTTACAGTTTATCTCTATCTATTATAATATTCAAGATAATAACCAAAAACTGCAAAATTTCCTTAAAATTACTAACTCTGGGGCAGCAACCCAACAACAGGGTGTCTGTTTTGTCTGAAAATTTCAGGGCAGATAGATCTTGACCTGATCTTGTCAGATTTGCTCTAAATACTTTGGTTTCAGAGATATAAGCCAAAATCTACATTTTACCCCTATGTTCTATTTTTAGCCAAGGCTGGCCATTTTGGTTGGTTGGCAGGGTCACGCCACATATTTTTTAAACTAGATACCCCAATGATGATTTTGGCCAAGTTTGGATTAATTTGGCCAAGTAGTTTCAGAGAAGAAGATTTTTGTAAAAGATAACTAAGATTTACTAAAAATGGTTAAAAATTGACTATAAAGGGCAATAACTCCTAAAGGGGTCAACTGACCATTTCGGTCATGTTGACCTTTTTGTAAATCTTACTTTGCTGAACACTATTGCTGTTTACAGTTTATCTCTATCTATAATAATATTCAAGATAATAACCAAAAACAGTAAAATTTCCTTAAAATTGTCAATTTAGGGGCAGCAACCCAACAACGGGTTGTCCGATTCATCTGAAAATAATCAACCTGATAAACATATTTACCCATGTCAGATTTGCTCTAAATGCTTTGGTTTTTGAGTTATAAACCAAAAACTGCATTTTACCCCTATGTTCTATTTTTAGCCATGGCGGCCATCTTAGTTGGTTGGCCGGGTCACCGGACACATTTTTTAAACTAGATACCCCAATGATAATTGTGGCCAAGTTTGGTTTGATTTGGCCTAGTAGTTTCAGAGGAGAAGATTTTTGTAAAAGTTAACGACGACGGACGACGACGCCGAACGCCAAGTGATGAGAAAAGCTCACTTGGCCTTTTAGGCCAGGTGAGCTAAAAAAGGGGCAAAGATACCTTAAGATTTAAAAATGCTATATAAAACAAAAATAGAGTATGAGGTGAAAATTAATAGAAGACCAGACCTATAGTTATGACACAGATTCCCCCCCCCCCCCCCCAAACACAAATATTATACATTGTTTCAAAAGTTTTTAATTCAGCACTTGTTAAAGTAATTTTCATTTAATATTTTCATAACATTTTAATTCTTATACTCTCTTCTTTTGGTTAAAAGTTTCCAATTCAGCCTTTTATTCTTATTTATATTTTCAAATATTTTCAAAACTTCTTAATAATTATGTACTCTCTTCTTTGGGTTAAAAATCAAAGATAAGCACAAGATGTTAAATTAAAAGCATATGACCTGCTTCTGATTCAACATCTGTGACCACTGCACGATTATTAGATTTGTATTACAAATTTTGTGATTCCTTTTCCCTTTTTTTTTAAATCCTTTATCAAAATATAATTTTCTTTCCGTTAGTGTACGGATTATGACTTCAATGCCTATAAACTTTATAAAAATCCAATTAAAGATATCATAGAAATCTTAGTTACTTCCTTTATAATCAACCAAGCATTAAATAACATTTGTGAAACAGACTATAGCTCAATTTTAATAAAAAACACATAAATGTCAGTAAATATCTTATAAAAGTGTAACACAACTCATAATCTGACAGAGAAGCCGAGCTATGAAAATAACATATGAAATCTTATATATCTGATCAACGTAGATTAAATAGTTACTCTCTTACAAACAATCCATTATGTAATTGCCAGTAACAATCCATTATGTAATTGCCAGTAATGTACAATTCTGATCATGTCTGTAATTCACATGGTGACATGCCATAGTCTTTACTGAAATTTCATAAATTCATCCCATCAGGAATTTAGGTATATTTCGGAGATTGGGAAGAGAGGTGGACTTTTTTTTTAAACAAACAATTTTTTTTTCTTTCTTAAACTTGAATTTACTAGATTTTTTATTGTCAAAGGTACTTGTGTTGAGTTATATCATAGGAATTTATAATATTCTGTACAATTTCTCTATACCAATCCATCAACATATTT
Source organism: Mytilus galloprovincialis (assembly GCA_037788925.1). Lineage (NCBI taxonomy): Eukaryota > Metazoa > Mollusca > Bivalvia > Mytilida > Mytilidae > Mytilus > Mytilus galloprovincialis. The sequence continues at coordinate 84,587,293 of CM075333.1, read as the reverse complement.
TTTTAAATCTTATTAAGTACTGTTTGTTATGCTTTTTTTTCTTTATGGCAGTTAACTGTTTAAATTCCTCTTTCATGTTTTCATTGGTAACTCTGAACAGAAGCTGCCAATGAGATACTAGTCCAAATGTTCTGTGGGCAACAGTTCTTGTACTGGGTTAAATGGAACCTATCTACTTGTCTGACTTTGTCACAGCTAACAGAGAAAAAAGTGCCTTAGCATTAGACATACATGATTTGTTATTTGAAAAAGACTATAAGCTATAAATGACAAATTAAGAATGTTTTTGTGATCCATAAAAGTCAAGTTTATTTAGCATGATCTTAACACTTGGGCAGTGCTTGCAGTATTTGTCAGTAATTGTTGAATACATGTGTGAAAACTTGCACAATTATTATCAGAAAGTGATCAAGTGCACCACCTTAAAGAACCCCAAGACACGAGGGTCTAAAGGTGTCACTTGAATCCAAGAAATAATGGTTTGTCTTTTAAAATTTTGAGACCTTACATTTGATCAAAATATCTGCTGCAGAGAAAGAAAGTTCAGCTGTTTAAACAACATGTTTTCAGAGTGTATAAATGAAGAGATACAAAGTAAACAGTTATGAAAGAGTAATTGAGACCACAAGACGAGCGAAACAAAAGACCGTTATGTCTTTATACTGAGAAAAGAAGTTCATATTCATGACATGCAATCCATGCTGGTAGTGGTAAAGCAACATTCACAATGATCAAGATAAAAGAACCAAAAAGTGGAAGTGGATGCTTTGAAGCGAGAACTAATATGGGGCAACATGGATTATTGGTAAATGCATAAAACTTTTTACTGTTCCTTTCCTAACATTACCTTGGTGGCCTCAGGTCTCCCTAACCCCTTTTCATATTCCTGGAACTGCTACTGATGTTTTTTCCCTGAGTTTTGGTAATGCTTAAAATATTGCAGTTTTGTTCTCCTCTAATACATATTAACTTTAATATACCTTTCTACTAAATAGAAATATTTTTGATAGAATATTAAACAAAATAACAAAAATATAAGTTAAAATCTCAGATAGAACATGTCTATGTCTACGTAATGCTTCAGTTTCAGTATAATGTAAGAAAATTCAGCACTATCTAATGTCTGATGCATAACTCCTTAAAAACTAATTACATGTGTGAGAAGTTTCACAATTTTTATGAAAGCGTTATTGAGTGCATCACCTTCTCTAAGAACATTATAGGCCTATAGGATATCTAAATATATATACACACTATCATTACAAATTGTTCAAATTATGATACAAGACATACTGATAATATTGGGTTATTGAGAACAGATATAATTAAACCTGAAGTAATGAGGATTTAATAGAAAAAATAGGAGGGTCTAGGATCAAAACTCGGATGAAAAGTCAGAATTTCTAACAACAAATTTTCTAAAAACAATGACTAAAAGGAATGAGCACACACATCCGCTAGATTTCATCCAGATGGACAAAGCTTGAAAAAAATTTGAAATAAATGAGATATGTGGTATGATAGCCAATGAGACCATATTCTACTAAGAGATCAAATGGTATAGATTTGTTACAAGCAACTATAGATCACTGTCCAGCTTTCCACAATATCTCTTTACAGACCTGGTTTCATTGGCAAGCTGCAAGGTACCAAACAAACATTTCATTCAACCAATACTATTAGACTCAAGTTGGACTAATTCCTTGTAAAAGATTACTTAATTTTTATTCAGGTGCTTATTTTATCAATTGTCTGACCAGAGACCATTACTTTCATATTGATTGACTTTAAAAGCAGTCCAAGTGTTGAATTTAAACTTGGGAATAGCCTGAAAATCACTCTTGAGTACCCATACAGACCCCGAGTCTTCCACAGAATTATCTTCAGTATATATAAGTTTAAGTAGCTCTTGAAACCTCATGAAATCATTATTTTGATAGCAAAAGATTTATTGAATTCCATCAACTACACTTACTATGTAGTGTATAAAACAAATAAAATAGAATTGATATAACTAAACCAAGTCAACAAAACAAAGCTTACTGCAAAAGAATAACAGGCATTAAGACTTCTTTGGTGCAATCTTATATCTTACATTTTAGGAACTTAACATAGAATATTTTGGACTATGTTCATGTAATACCATCTTTTATCACAATGATTAATGAAATATTGAGTATCCAGGTTAGACAACTCATTGTTTGGCTTGTAAAAACAATCTTTATCACAAAGTTTATACCTTACAATTTTCTTACCATATTGGTTTTTAGCTCTATCTCTTGAAGCATTTTGTCCTGAATGCCCTTGGTTAATATCAATTTAGAAATGACTTTGAATACAGTACACCCAAGAGTTCACCCTTTCATGTATTCAAAGGAGCAAATGCCTACTGAAGATGTAATATGTGCAAGTCAAAAAGATGCATTTAATAGGCCCAAAAGAAACAGATCAAAAAATAAATTTAAATGGTAAACATAGAAAAATTTAGAAATTTATATATAACCTAATCACAAATAACTATGCATAAATTAATGAATGAACAAAATCTACTTACTACTAGTCATACTACACCAATAATCCAGTACAAAAAAAAACAAGTAAAGAAGTCTCATCACTTTCATCCAAATTAGTATGGACATCTAACATGACAATAAATCCAACCTTTCAGTTTCAATAACAAAAGTTCAATGTCAAACAATTTCAATCTGTCAGTCATCCATTGTTAACCAAGACCTCTAATACAAAACAAAATCACTATGACAACTTAAATGACATTTTAGAAATTAGATTTCATTGCAGTGGTCAGCATGTTGAATGTGGGTGGCCATATTTTGAAAGAAAGTGCATCGAACATGACAGAAATGGAACAATAATGGTGGTTATTTTTCTATTGTTGTCCTATGCTGTTTATGAAATATGAAAAAAACATGGTTAGTTTAACACTCTCTGCCTTTATTTGTATTGAAATAAAACATGGGCTGATAAAGGCTCAAAATCAAATATGGAAAGAGTAGCTATCTTAAAGCTTCAGCAATGTTTATAATCCTATCTCTATAAGCAGCTTCTTTTTCCAAGGCATTATCTGTAAACTTTTAGGATGAAAATTATAGTAAACAAAAAGAATTAAAAAATGTATCCAAGAATGTAGAATGTGCTATGAAGTTAACAATGGACAATGCGGTTAGACAAAAAACGAAACCAAAATAAGACTGTTTTATACCAGTGATGACAAAGCCAATGATAAAATCATGTCATTTTTTTCAGATGACACCAATACTTGTACAAGGATATACTATTATCCTATTGAAAGATCAGAAGGTTAGAACTATGTTTTAAACAATATCTTTATGATGTAGCATGTTAAGTGTCTAACTAACAATGATCACTTCATCCTTGATTTCATTTCTGGCGACACCAGTAAAAATGTTGTATAAAATTACTTTCTACTGTTTCAATTTATTTAATTGTCACATAAAAAATGTATTTTTCAAATATGAAAAATGATAACAAAAATAAATTCAATTGTAAGTTGACCAAGAAAAAAACTGCAAATCATCATTTTGTCTCCATAATCACTTTGATATAAAAAATATCTCAACATAGGCCAATCAAACCAGAGAAAATTGAGTTCCATTTAACTAAATAGCCAATCAAAAAGTAATAAAATTTTGATCCCTGATAATAGTTTTATACAGTAATCATAACCTTAATTGTGTCACTTTATTCGGATTTTATGAGCTTGTATTATTTTATTACTTCACCTAACACAGATTTAGTCTGACGGTTTAATAGTGAATTTTATTGAGTATTTTGTCAGCTTACCCTATTAACAATTAGTAGATAAAACTCCTCATAAAACAGAGTTGGTAAGTTGATACTACCTCATCACAACATCATACTCCGAAGGCATTTGGTTAAAATCAAATTTAAATTAAAGTTTAATGTCCATGTACATCTTCAGCAAAGTACAAATACCTTTCAATTAAGGAATAGCACCCCACTTTTGTAATATTGTAGAATGCACACAGAAATTTAAAAATAAGGAGGGTTAATAGCAAGAGCTATTTACCACAGGCCAAAGGATGTCAACTACAGGTCACTGTATGCGTCCAACAATGGCTAAAACCCTTACCTTAAAGTAAGCTATAAATGTCCCCAGGATAAGAACACTCTTTTTGCTTTTTGATTGTTTCCAAGTACAGTGGATCCATTGTAATAAACAGGATACAAATGTTTGTTGATTTTGTAACTAAAGGCTAACAAAATATAAATTTCCTGTAGGACAATTTATTGAATTAGTTAAAACCACAAAATTAAGTGTTCACAAAACTAAAGTTTCACTCAAAATATCCACAAAACTACAAGTTTTCCTCAAAGACAAATAAGTACATGTACCTTGAAAATAATTTAATCCATTACATTTCATTGTATTATTTTTTTTAGAAATAATAACTGCTGCTCCTTTGATTTAAGTGAAGTATGAATTACTGATATTACTATTGAATTTTCTCTTCTTTTGAGACATTCAACCAGAGAAGCTGAGCACAGAGAAACCCCTAAAACAATCAGTCCTAAACTGGTAGTTCAGACACCTCAACTAGTACAGATTGGTTTTAAAGAATTATGTCCAGCGACTAAAATCTGATTCAAATAGCTATCACTAAATGTCATATGCTTTCAATGTTAAATCGTTCAAAACGAAATGAACAAGGTCAAAGGTCTAATAGAAAAGTGACATGATACCTTCACAAAAATTCAGTTTCAACAAAATTTCTATGACAGGTAATAGCCCCTCCAACATGACATGTAAAAGAAATCAGCCATATTACCACTTTTGGACATGATAAGGGCACAAGAAGTCAAGTCAACAATAATTCTATTACTTCAACAATAACCTGTTCATAGTGACACTAACAAGACGGTCAAAAGACCTTGCTTAAATTGTGGTCGTATGACAATAAAATCTTAATGACCACCATTCACAGCTTCTCAGACACTCGCAAGATTGTCTCCCTTTCCAGTATAATTCAATTCAATATTTCCCCACTTTAAAGTGCAATAATAGTGTATTGTAACAAGAATTGGGTAATACAGGGGGAATTCAATCTTCTCTATCAATTCTATAATTAAATTGATGGTTTGTGGATCCAACAATAGACATTGTACCGAACAGCAAGCCAGTAATTAAATCGGTGATGGGAGTGACCATTCATATCAATGATAATAGCCGTCCATGTCACTTAAGAAACATGATCACTTTCTTTTTCATCAAGTTCGGTCAACTGGTCCAACGTCAATGGTCACTGGACCATGTGACTGCCGTTGTCTGCATGAGTTATTTATGATATTGGTTTATTCATTAGATCATCATGTACCAAACGAAATGACCAATGCTAATAACAAAATTAAAGCAGCCATAGATCACAAGTATTGTCACAGGCTCTGGACGTGTCCTCAGGTCACATTTTCAGTAAATCACACGACATATCACTTTTTTAACATATTAAGTCCAACTCTGAAGGAAATGGTAATTTACACTTAATATAAAATCTCATTTGTCATCATTAATGGTCAAAATAGCTAGCACTTAGTGACCACAATGTCAATATCTAAATGACCAAAAACTGACCAAAAACCACAAATCAGAACTTCCTCAGTGGTTACATGAAAAACACTTTTAAAATCTTAACTATGAAAGATTAAACATAGATAGAATAAAATGCATCATTGTATTTTACTTGCAGTATAAATAGATATGGAGACTGAAATCAACTCTTGGAAAATATTTTCAGATATATTTAAAGTGGTCATTCAAACGAATGAAGAAATTGACCAACAGCCAGGCTTAATCTTATATTGTTTTTGAGAAAACAAGTTGAAGATGAAAAACCTTATTCCTTCTCCTACTTCTATATCCAAGTTCATTGAAAATGGGGTTTCTGCAATATATGTACTAATATTTCTACATTTGAGTATATCTTCCTTACAATTATGATCTGTCATCATAAACCTCTATTACAAGAGAATCACATTTCATTAGTAAGTAAGTCTTCACAATATCGTCAGTTCTAAAATGGAAAAGGTCCCATCACTCAACTAAGTCCTTTGGAATATTATAACTGATGAGACATGAACAGATTGCCCAAGGATACAGTCAAATCACTCATATGGCACCCTTGGAATGGAACAGCAGACAAAATAGGACATCCTAGAGGAACATGTCAAAATCTTCCGATAAGAAGCAAATACTCTGATTTCCTCTGATGAATTATATGAATTCTAAATGGACAAGATGTCTACAGACTGGTTTATTGAGATTGATCGATTTTTGGTGTTTAAAGCCACTTTTAAGTGCCACTTTTGGGCTATATTGTGGGACCAGTTTTTGTTAGAGGAAGCCAGAATGAACCATAGATTTTTTAATCCTGGCAATTGAATGTTTTTTAAATTGAGGAACAAATTTGATTCTTTTGCAAAATCATTACTAAAATCAAAATATTATGATAAAATTCTCAGGATTCAAGATATAATTTGCTATATTTCGGTAACATGGATCTTTCTACTTCATCATAAGAACAAAAAGTTTGAGAATTTATAGGTAGCCAAAAAATGATCTAACGACTAAAATAACACCTTGCACATCCAAAGATCTTTTCTAGCTTCAACTTCATCAGGAACACTCAATCCCTGCAAGCAATTCAAAGAGATGTTTGAACACAGAGAAATATCAGGAGCTAAATGACTTATAGGGACCTAAAAATAACAGCCAAATTCAGCAAAGGTTAACTTAAAATAAGGTTGTTGGAACTTCAGTTTCTTAATATTTCTCTTATTTGTTAACATTTATTAATGCATTTCATTCGTAAATGATTTAACAGGGAATAGTAGTTTGTATAAAAGTGTGATGTGATGTCAAAGTGAATAAAACCTCAAGTACTTGACATAAAACCTTTGTCACTGATATTATAACAATAATAGTCCTATCAATATAAACTTTCACTATTTAGAAATGCTTCCAGAATTTAATTTTATCACAATACAGCTTCCAAAAAGACTGCCACTTAAAGATAATGGTGACTGGTAAGGAAGACCCCTTAATATTCAAAATGTCCTCTATATTTTGACTCCTGTCTCTCTCCTAACAAAAGCATGAATCAATTCTGAAATTTAAATTAAATCTGATCTAAAAGTCATTTAATCATTGAAACTTCCAAGTCGACGGTGACAGCTTGATTTAATAGGAAGGAGACTAAACAGTTTTTTCTAGTTTGATTTTTACATTAATGATAATTTTTTAAAACTTAAATGATCCAAGTACAGTGAATACTTTTGTTTACATTTTTTGTTAATTTCTATCGACGGTATAATATTTCATTGAAAACATGACTAAGTCAGAAAAGTCAAAATCAAAACTACCAAAATTTCTGAAGCCAATATTCAAACTTTTTAATGGATTGAATTCCTTTGAATCATGTTTTTGTCAGAGAGTGACTGAAATGCACCATGTATTCAATGGTGTGTTTTTTTCTTTATCAATTTGTATTTAGCATTTTATTTTCATATTCAAATCAGAAATTTTGACTATAGATTTCTTAAACTCCATTCAAAAGTTTTGGCAATTTAATTACAGAAAAATATTTTGATATCTGACAGTTGTGCATTGTTATTTTTTTTTAAATGAGTACAATTAGAATTAAATATCAGGAAATTTAAAGATATGAAATAAATGAATCACTATCATTATTAATTCACCTTTTTGAAATGTTTTAGATAAAAAAAAGTCCTAAATATTTGTTTCTATAAAAAATATGAACAGTAAATCTGCCCATCAGAAGAGAGAATAGTTCTTGTGATTCAGTCTTTTTGAATAAGATTTGTATTCTTTCAACTTTTATAAAATAAAACATCCCTATAAAACCACAGCTTTTAAAATGGGTAAATTTTCTGATTAAATATTCAAAGGTAGGATGGTTAAGTAGAAATTAGAATTGTTTGTAATATACTCTAGCTACTGACCATTTTACAATTATGACTAAAATATAAGATTTTATGGGCCAACAAATATTACATTTCCTATTAGATGTATAGATACAGCAGACAAAAAATCTACCAAATATATTCTGTATTTTAGACAAATGACGCTTCCTCCACAGGAGAACTCGTAAACTTCAAATATTGATGGATCACATCCCTACAAAAGTCATTTTAATATCTAACTGAGAAAAAATAAATTTATTGTAAGAAGTTATGTTGAATGCAGGACATAGGCAGAGAATTGTCCCGTCAGTATAAATGGGCATTGTGTAGTAGAAATATATTTAATAGCCATCAATAAAATGGAATTTTAAATTCTCTCTTTCATCTTTGACGCCCATAAACAAAAATTTAAAAACCACGACAGTATTTCTTTTAATATGATTTTTCACGCTTTTCTTATGAATTGTGGGATTTAAGTTTTTTGCACTTTACTAATGAATGTAGCAGAAGTTAGACCCCTTTGAAATTTGATGAAATCTCCTAAAGTATGAGGTTTATATTCATATTAAATGTATTTAACTTCTTCACAGATAAACTGCAAACTGTTGATGTACTTTGTATAAATACTAAAGAAAAACTTGCAAAAAATCCTGCTTTTACTCATTCTATGTAACAGACTTCAAAGACGTTAGAATTAATAACCTTTCGGGTAATCTATCTTCTTTTTATCTTTCTTTCAAATAAATCTTCAGAAATATTTGACATAATATGGATAAACACCCCCAAAAAATTCACATGTTAATAATTATAGTTTCCTCATATGAAATTATTTATCTAAAGAAAAGTTTTTAACTCTAGAAACAGGTTTTAAATTTTAACAGTGAATTTCATATCAGTTCTTAAAAATATTAGAAACAGAGGCAAAATGTTAACTCCGAGAAGCAGGTTCAAAATTAAACAGTGAATTTCATATCATTTCCCAAAATTATTAGAAACAGTGGCAAAATGTTAACTCAAGAAACAGGTTTTGAAATTTAACAGTGCAATTTCATATCATTTCTCATAGATATTAGAAACAGTCAAAATGTAAACTCTAGAAGCAGGTTTTAAATTAAACAGTGAATTTCATATCATTTTCTCAATATTTTTAGAAATCGAGGCATCCGGACCACTACTAGAAATCTGTTCACAGACTCTGGAAACAGGTTTCAAACTAAACAGTGAATTTTGTATCATTTTTAAAAAATATAAGAATTTGAGGCATCAGGACCATTACTAGAAATCTGTTCACAGCTGGTTTTATCTTAATTAACTACTTGTAAACTGATATGACTAGGAAAATGATGTGTATTGCCCAAAGCTTGACACTTTTATCACTTCTAAAACCTCTACATGTATAAATTATTACTTCCAATCAATTCAAATCTTTCTATTTCATATAGTAAAACAATATAAGTAATAAATCAATAAAGAAATATCAAAGAAAATAAAAAAAATACATGTATATGGTATGAATCTATTCATGGCTAAAACTTCTGTCAGAAATGAAACTGTTTGTTGTAAAGTAATGATAATTATCTGTAATGTAATTCAATTCATGTTAAATATGAATAATTTATGTCTCGTTTGAGTTTTTGTGACATGTAAAATTAACATGATGTAGATTTTAATAGTAATTTACATTGTTCTATTATTACCTGACCACATGAATTATTTTCATAATCAGTTTTTTTTTTTCAAATATTCATTTCTTTTTGATGATCAAATAAGATATATTGTTTCTTTGTTTTTCATTCTCTCTAGTTTTCTGTGGATGGGATTTTTTTTTTTTTTTTTTTTTTTTATTAAAAATGGAAGCAGAAACCGAATTCAAATTTTAAGATAACATTTCACATTCAGAAATTCTTCAATCAAAATCCATCAGTTTTTATTACAAGAGAATAATTTATTTGCCTTTTTTTCTAAATTGGAATTTGGCGAGAAATAAAAGTACATTTTGAAGAGAGAGATCATATGTCCATGTTCTTGTATGCCTCTCTAATTTGTTTACACACAAATTCAAATAATTTCACACTCACTCCACATGGGGATGATAAAAAAACACATAAAATTTGTTTTATGTTGGTAACAAACTATGAGTATGTATTGATAAGTTTTATGTAACTGTATTTCTACGTTGAGGCTAGAGCGTTAGGATGTTGATAGTATTAACTCCATATGCTCCTTAGTGAATTTTAACTGTTTTCTAGGGCTAGTAAACATATATTTAAACATTTTATGAGAGGTATTAAAATGAAAATATGAGAAATTACTGTAAATTGATAGGTTTTATAGCATTTTCTTTAAATGTTATTTTTCCACTTGAATGAATGAAAACATGCACAATAAAAAGTTTAGCAAAATTTAATTTGACATTAATTATCATAAACTGTAAAAATTAAAAGTAGGGATATAAGTAAGATGCAATCTGATACAATATATAGTTCACAGGTCGGTGAAAGTTTTTTTTTATCATTTTACGTATTGTTTGTAGATTACAGGTAAATTATTGTTTACCTGGCTGTATTTACGATGTAAATAAAACATACAATACTTACTTACCTTAATCAAGACAAAAATTAAGATTTATCCACAAAAAAGCTTTAAAAGTCACAAAATCCACTAAAAGTCATAAAATTTGACAATAAATGCTTGCAGACCTTCAGAATAACATACAGATCACATACTGAAGCAATCCATTTTGTATGGCTGTAGTATAACATAGCGCTCTGCCCACTGGGGCGTACCACTACATAATGACAGAGAAAAATAGCTCTATACTCAACGGCTTTAGTCGCTCAACCAACCAAGCCAATTGTTCAAAGAAAAATATAATTTATTATATTTAAATAAGTGTTGACACTTGGAGGATGAAAAATGAGAAATTTATTAATTTAATTAGATAGAATCCAAATATGGCTAAATCCTTGTACTAATGCGTTTTTTAGCGTTTCTTTTTTTCAGATGAAGTTATAGGGAAGATTATACTAGAAGTAGGGAGGACATATCTTATAGGTCTAACTATCTCTCATAAATATGATTAATTAATTTTAGTTGCTAACTGAAATGTGCTGTTTTTAACGTGGAAATGACTTTTTAATGCTGCCAAGAAATCTCTTGCAGCTTTTTGTTTATGAGTGTAATAAAATATCTATTTACTGTTCCTTGTAAAAGCTGAATAAGGGGGGACTGTTTGTGAGATTCTTAGTCTTTTGTTTTCTACAAAATACGTATTTGTCCTTTTTCTATTGTCTCATTTATAAACAAAAACATTGAAGATCTGTGAATAGTTTAAATTGAATATTAAATTTAAGTAATTTCAATTACTTTCCAGTTTCAAGAATTAGTACAGAAGAAACTTACATGCAACAAATTGGTAAACAACTTTTATGCTTTTTATATTAAATAAACTAGAGGCTGTCAAGAGCCTGTGTCGCTCACCTGTTACTGAATTCCCTACCAAATTAGACTATTTACTGGATTTGTTATCACATAAGCAACACGACGGGTGACGCATGTGGAGCAGGATCTGCTTACCCTTTCGGAGCACCTGAGATCACCCCTAGTTTTTTGGTGGGGTTCGTGTTGTTTATTCTTTAGTTTTCTATGTTGTGTCGTGTGTGCTGTTTGTTTTAGATTTATGAGGTTGACTGTCCCTTCGGTATCTTTCGTCCCTCTTTTACTGTATTTACTGATGTCGGCCATCTTGGTTGGTAGGAGGGGTCATTAGACACTTTTTTCAAATAGATACCCTAGTAATGATTGTGGCCAAGTTTGCTTAAATTTGGCCCATAGATTTAGAAAAGAAGATTTTTGTACAAGTTACAAAAATGACAAAAAGTTGTTCAATATTGACTATAAAGGGCAATAACTCCTTAAGGGGTCCTCTAACAATTTTGATCATGTTGACTTATTTGTAGATCTTACTTTGCTGAACATTATTGCTGTTTACAGTTTATCTCTATCTATAATAGTATTCGAGATAATAACCATATCTGCAAAATTTTCTTAAAATTACCAATTTTAGGCCAGCAACCCAACAACGGGTTGTCGGATTCATCTGAAACTTTGTGAGGGGATAGATCTTATTCTGATGGACATTTAAATCTCTTTGCCCTTAATGTCTTAGTTTCAAAGATATAAAGCAAAAACTGCATTTAACCACTATGTTCTAATTTTAGCCATGTCAGCCATTTTGTTTGGTAGGCAGGGTCATCAAACACATTTTTTAAACTATATACCACAATGATAATTGTGGCCAAGTTTGGTTAAATTTGGCCAAATAGTTTCAGAGAAGAAGATTTTTGTACAAGTTACAAAAAATTATGAAAAGTTGTTAATAATTGACTATAAATTGACTATAAGGGGTTGACTGACAATTTTGGTCATGTTGACTTATTTGTAGGTCTTTCTTTGCTGAACATTATTACTGATTACAGTTTATCTCTATCTATAATAGTATTCAAGATAATAACCAAAAACCTACAAAATTTCCTTAAAATAACCAATTCAGGGCAGCAACCCAACAACAGGTTGTCCGATTCGTCTGAAAATGTCAGGGCAGATAGATCTTGACCTGATCAACAATTATACCCCCATGTCAGATTTGCTCTAAATGCTTTGGTTTCAAAGATCTAAGCCAAAATATACATTTTACCCTTGTGTTCTATTTTTAGCCATGGCGTTCATCTTGGCTGGATGGCCAGGTCATCGGACACATTTTTTAAACTAGATACCCCAAGGATGATTGTGGCCAAGTTTGGTTAAATTTGGCCCAGTAGTTTCAGAGGAGAAGATTTTTGTAAAAGTTTACAGACGCCGGACGCCAAGTGATGAGAAAAGCTCTTTTGACCTTTTAGGTCAGGTGAGCTAAAAAAACTGCTATTTTGGATAGAATTGTTTATGATATTTCTTTTATTATAACTTTTGAACCATTTGAGATAATTTTAAAATGTAAAGTGTTCTGATTTCAGTGTTTTATGCTCTATAAAATCAAATTTTATCTAATAAATCTATTGAAAATTGCATGTGGCATACCTACAATTTGAACAGGGTTTATTATTTAACTGCATGGACATAGCAGTGTACTTTTTTTCTTATAGTGTGATCATAGCAGTTTACTTTATTTTCCTGTTTCTCTCCTAAACTAGTGTTACATGTTACAAGCTACAGATTCCATACCCCCTTCCTACAAAAAATCCCAAGTCTTCTTTAAAAAAACCTCTAATTTCATTATGTTCAAAGCAAAAATGATTTTTATACATTTAAATTAAACTATGACCTGTTATCTTTTTCAAAACTTTAAAACTGCAATGTTGTAAGGAATTGCTTTCATATTCTTTATACAGTTGTAAAATGAGATGTTTCCATTGTAAAATGTTGTCTTTAATTTAACAAAAACAAAAATCCTTCATATTAAAGCATAAAAATAAAATGTCAGAAAAAATTGACACTACTGTTTGGGATGTTCATGACAGTTGTTAAATTAGACCCTTAAGAGCCTGTACTACATATCTAGTTTTATGTGCATCTTCAACAACTACAACTTCTGTCCAAGTTTGGTAAAAATCCAGGATAATTTCAGAAACTTTTAAAAATTTTAAAACTTTAACGACAGAGTGTATATAATGTTTACTGGCAGAAAAGTTCATTTATAAGTAATATACGGATAAACATGATTTTTTTAACAAAATTTACTTCTAGATACTATCTAATGATCATAAACAAGTTTCTGTTCAAGTTTGGTAGAAATCCAGGATAGAATCAGAAAGTTAATAAAATTTCAAAACATTAACCAAAGAATGAATATTTGTGGATGCTGCAGACAACAGCATGTAGGAATGCTATGTCTAGCTTTTAAGACAAAAATCAAGGCTTGACAAAAAGCAGTAAAATTTGACATGAAAGCGACTGGTAAAATTGACCCTACACAAATGTGTACTTGATCTGAGTTTTGTAGTAATAAATATTAGTTATAAGTCTCATAACATTTGGTTGAGGCAAACTTAAGAAACGAAAAATTCAGCAATTTTTCCATTTGTAAAGGGGTAAAACTTTCAAACAGTAAAAGTGACACCGCCAAAATCCAAACTCGATCTGTTAATAGGCATTGTGTATAAATTTCAAACCATTTGGTTGAATCTAACTTTAGATAGAGAACAAATTAAAAAAATTCAGTAATTTTTCCATTTGTAAAGGGGCATTATTCTAGAACAGATAAGATGACACCATCAGAAATCAAAGTTGATCTTTCTTTTGTGGTTATAAGTATTTTGTTTAAGTTTCTTAGCATTTGGTTGAGGATTACTAAAGCTGGATTGAAACAGTCAGCATTTATTTACATTTGTAGAGGGGGCATAATTTTAGAACGTTTAAAGTGACACCATTAAAATACACACTTTATCTGTATTTTGTGGTAATAAGCATTTTGTGTAAGTTTCCTAACATTTGGTTGAGGCAAATATAAGTTAGAGAACAGAAATAACAAATTCAGCATTTTTCCATTTGTAAAGGGACATAACTCTAGAACTGTTTAAGTGATGCCACTAAAATTCACTTGATCTGCGTTTTGAAATAATTATTCATTTTGTATGTGTTAAATATTACTGTTAGATCTCAACATTCTCAAAATTTCTGCCCTTCAGATTTTGTATATCTAAAGCGGTTTTCTAGATAACGGACAAAACCAGCATTTTACCCCTGTGTTCTATTTTTAGCCATGTCAGCTATATTAGTAGGCAAGCTGGGTCATCAGACATACCCTAATGATGAATTTTTTATCAAATTTGGGCAAAAACTTTCAGGAGTAGTTTTTTTTAAACATTTAGAGACTACAAGGACAATGGATGCCAACTCACAAGATAAACTTGTATGCTAAGAGAAAAAGGTGTAGATAGACATTAAATAACTTCTCCGTCATTTTTTAATTTTATGCTCATTGCTTAATTACATGTATTTTAGTATCATATGTTGAATTAAAAATAAGCTAAATAAACAATATTTCTAAATTTTATGAGAATAATAAATCTTGTTAATTTTTATTTTGTCCATTTAGTATTTGCCTGTAATAGAACAAGACAGATTAGTTATTTATGAGACTTATTTGCATTCTGTGAGAAGTTGTTACTAAACTTTTACCAAATTAAGTTAACCACTTATGAAGATATATGGCCATTAACTCTAACAGAATAATACTGGACCATTTTTTATGAAGATGGATGATTATTTTAGCGTCAAATTGCCCTTTAAGTAGTTCCTTAGTCATAACGACAGAATTCATTAATATCAGGGGAATTGTGTACTCAAAATCCAAAAAACATCAAGAAAACAATTAAGGAATAACACATGTATCTTACAGTTGTTATATGAAGCTAAGAGTAATTTTGCATCCTTCAATTCTTTAAAAATAGATTTATTATTTTCCTAGGAACCAAATTTGTTAATCAACCAACCCCCTTTTTAATAGGTTCTCCCCATTACAGGAAATGCTGATCTATTCTTTTAGACTTTTTACCCTGATCCAGTTGGCTAAAACACCTTCCTTTAAGTTTCCATCCAAAACTCTACCATTTTGTTTTTATCCGAAACTTTTGGAAATGTTGAACTTATTATCAATAGGAATCTTATACCCCTCCCCCTCCTCAATCAGATACATGACCATAGATTTAAGTAGGACTCCAATTCAATGTAAGATTCCAAAATAATCATTTTGAAACCCCTTTTCTGTAAAAAAAAAAAGGTATGTTTTAAGTATCTGCAATGTTGCAATTAAGAAAGTCAACATCATTATCTTTTCATTCTATTGTGACATTTCCTTGATTATATTTGACCACTTGCTCCAGTTTGATCCCATCCAAAGTAAACAATTGGCAGTTTAAACTAATCAGGCACTGCTACTTCATGAATCACCCTTTCTTGTTCTTGACTTAAGGTTATGAAAAAGAAGCAAACGATCAACGACACTTAGGTCAAGGTCAGATTATTCATGTCAGACAGACATATACACCTTACAAATTTTTTATACACCAAATAGTTGCATATGCTAATTGAAAAAATACCACAAAAACTTAACATTGACCAATGAACTCCACAAAAACAGGTTAAGGTCAGATGAAACTTGCCAGACAGACATGTGCACTTTACAATTATTCCATACACCAAATATACATGTAGCTGACCTTTTAGTATTTGAAACACACCTAAACACAAAAACTTAAACATTGACCATAGAATCATAAAAATGAGGTCAATGTCAGATGATGCCTGCCAGACAGATTTGTGCACCTAAGGTTTATTATACAGACATAGGAAGATGTGGTATGAGTACCAATGAGACAACTCTCCATCCAAGTAACTAGAGGCTCTAAAGAGCCTGTGCCGCTCACCTTGGTCTATGTGAATATTAAACAAAGGACGCAGATGGATTCATGACAAAATTGTGTTTTGGTGATGGTGATGTGTTTGTACATCTTACTTTACTGAACATTATTGCTGCTTACAATTATCTCTATCTATAATGAACTTGGCCCAGTAGTTTCAGAGGAGAAGATTTTTGTAAAAAGTAAAATCACAAAAATACTGAACTCAGAGGAAAATCAATTCGGAAAGTCCATAATCACATGGCAAAATCAAATAACAAAACGCATCAAAAACGAATGGACAAGAACTGTCATATTCCTGACTTGGTACAGGCATTTTCAAATGTAGAAAATGGTGGATTGAACCTGGTTTTATAGCTAGCTAAACCTCTCACTTGTATGACAGTCGCATCAAATTCCATTATATAGTCACCGATGCGTGAACAAAACAAACAGACATAATAGGTAAAAATGTCAAAAATAGGGGTACAGCAGTCAACATTGTGTTATCATCTTAATCACTATAAAAACAACAAATGTAACGAAGAAGCACAAAAAGGCATACATCAAATTAACATCCTCATTTTGATTATATTATACGATTATATTTGTCTATGTAAAATGCACCCATCAAGGAAGGAGGTGGGTACTGGTGTAAAATTGCGCGTTTGAAATTCGCACAGGTAGACATGAAATAATTTTGTCGTTCAAAGTATGACGGGATGCATAAATACAGTCACGCAAAATAGATATAACAAACACTGACTTAGCAGTTAAAGTAATAATAATAAATAAAATAATAGTGTGGTTCAAAGTATGACGTGATACATAAGTACAGAGTCACGTAAAATGTATATCACAAAAAAAGTTGGTTAACAGTAAAAGTAATATTAATGAATAAAATAATTTTGTCATTCAAAGTATGACAAGATACATAGGTACAGAGTCACATCATAAAATAATTTTGTCATTCAAAGTATGACAAGATACATAGGTACAGAGTCACATCATAAAATAATTTTGTCGTTCAAAGTATGATGGGATACATAAGCACAGAGTTACGTCAAAAGGATATCTCTAAAAACAGACAACAGTAAAAGTAATATTAATAAAGACAAATAAAAGAATAATCTAACACGTAATTAAGATGATAAACAACGTCAGTACGCAAAATCTATACTTCAAGACCATCGTGTATTATTTGTGAAGTTGATACGGAATATTTATCAACAAGTTCTGGGTACCTTCCGATGAACTTTTTTAGAAAAAGGACGAGACGTTCTTTGACATACCCCTGGTTCATCAACTTTCTGCTCAGACACTGGTGACGTTTTACAAAGTCTGAGTAGGAGCTGCAAGCTCTTGAATACCGAATAAGTTGGGAAATGTATATTCCATATGCAGGTGAAGTTGGTATGTTGCTACTAAGGTGGGGGAAATTGATAATTTCAAAATCAAAATTGTCTCGTTTGTCATAGATTCTGGTACTAAGATGACTGTGTATGTCAAATTCGAGGTATAAGTCTAAAAATGAGGCGGATGAAGCCGTGTCTGTTGTCTCTTTAATTTCTAGTTCTGGTGGATATATTAATGGAACCCAATCAGAAAAGTTTGGATTGTTAATGGAAAGAACATCATCAATATATCTGAAAGTGAAATTAAATAACCTGGCTTCTTTGATCTTCTTGTTTTTGACAAGTGTCTGAAGGAACTCCGATTCAAATGAAAACAAGAAGAGGTCAGCAAGGAGAGGCGTAATTAAGATTTACGAAAAATGATTAAAAATTGACTATAAAGGGCAATAACTCCTAAAGGGGTCAACTAACCATTTCGGTCATGTTGACTTATTTGTAGATCTTACTTTGCCGACATTTATTGCTTTTTACAGTTTATCTCTATCTATAATAATATTCAAGATAATAACCAAAAACAGCAAAATTTCCTTAAAATTACCAATTCAGGGGCAGCAACCCAACAACGGGTAGTCCGATTCATCTGAAAATTTCAGGGCAGATAAATCTTGACCTGATAAACAATTTTACTTATGTCAGATTTACTTTAAATGTTTTGGTTTTTGAGTTATAAGCCAAAAACTGAATTTTACCCCATATGTTCTATTTTTAGCCGTGGTGGCCATCTTGGTTGGTTGGCCGGGTCACGCCACATATTTTTTAAACTAGATACCCCAATGATGATTGTGGCCAAGTTTGGTTTAATTTGGCCCAGTAGTTTCAGAGGAGAAGATTTTTGTAAAAGATTACTAAGATTTACGAAAAATGGTTAAAAATTGACTATAAAGGCATAGATGCCAACCCCCTTTTGACACAATCAGTAACAAACTATCAAATTTTCCGTATTCTTGAAAAGTTTTCAGTAATCATTCATAAACGTGCATTTACCAATAAAAATTACTGACGAGTGGTTGCAAAGTGATGTACACTAAAATTTGTCATTTAACATGTTGTCTGTAGTATGTATTCCATTCATTAATTGTTCAGATGTTCTCGACTCAAACATTTTTGTTTTGTCAAGGAGAAGTAGAGAAAGGGGGAAAGCTACTTAATAAAATGCAAGTTTGCCTCTTCGGAAGTCAGTTAGTTACCCAACAATAGGTTGATAACTCCCGAGAAACCGGAAGCATTACATTGGCGTTTCTTAAATACTGGACCAGGACGGAAAAGTAATGATAAAAATCCGCGTTTTACAAAATTGAACGTCGATGATTGGGAATCCGTAACTATTCGACTTTGACCGTAATAGCGTAGTTTTTATCGCAAAATCGGAAAAACTACGGAAAAATCGTAATGGTTGGCATCTATGTAAAGGGCAATAACTCCTAAAGGGGTCAACTGACCATTTCAGTTATGTTGACTTATTTGTAAATCTTACTTTGCTGAACATTACTGCTGTTTACAGTTTATCTCTATCTATAATAATATTCAAGACAGCAAAATTTCCTTAAAATTACCAATTCAGGGGCAGCAACCCAACAACAGGTTGTCCGATTCATCTGAAAATTTCAGGGCAGATAGATCTTGACCTGATAATCAATTTTACTTTGTCAGATTTGCTCTAAATGCTTTGGTTTTTGAGTTATAAGCCAAAAACTGAATTTTACCCCTATGTTCTATTTTTAGCTGTGGCGGCCTTCTTGGTTGGTTGGCCGGGTCACGCCACACATTTTTAAAACTAGATACCCCAATGATGATTGTGGCCAAGTTTGGTTTAATTTGACCCTGTAGTTTCAGAGGAGAAGATTTTTGTAAAAGTTAACGACGACAGACGCAGGACGACGACGGACGCCAAGTGATGAGAAAAGCTCACTTGGCCCTTTGGGCCAGGTGAGCTAACAATTTATATAAGTAAACCAAGCTTTATTTTGGATAATTGATATCTATATGTATTCTGTAAAGAGTTTATATTGTGATATCTTTTTTCATCAAAATACCACCTTCAAACATAAAACTGAAATTTAAAACATAACTATGATCACTGAACCATATAAATTAGGTCATATCATCCCACTGTAACCTATAACATAAAAAGCTCATATTCTGATGTAACAGTATACGAATATTTCACAGTGCTTCATAAACTACATTTAATAAAACTTTAGGAAAATGCATTGGATTAACTTGACAATACTGATGCAAAGAATAAGAATTAACCGCCCTACTACAAGACACTGGCAGGACATACCTAGATTAAACTATCAATGTTTAACTTTGCCATAATAAAGCCTTTTTGTGCTGATGTGGCGTAAAGCAATCAACAATCAATCAATCAATATTAAACAAGCTTCTTACAAACATTCAAAAATCCAGCTCTGTTGCAATGGAAGGCTCTTTGATTCAGTTATAATCAATATTAAACAAGCTTCTTACAAACATTCAAAAATCCAGCTCTGTTGCAAATGGAAGGCTCTTTGATTCAGCTATTATCAATATTTAAACCTATAGAATTTTCTGACCTCACATTTTTACAGTATTTGTACAAAATTAAGCAAATTCATACATAGATGAAAGCATCAAAGGTAAACTATGTCACCAAAAAACTTTTCTCTACAAATATCAAACCATTGATTCACCATTACTATTTTACCTCTTTTAATAATTTAAAGAAAGAAATATTCTCCGTGTTGTACACATTAAACCCTACCATATTAATTTTTCTATAATTTTTCATTATTTAAGAATGACTTTCACAAAAGCAATGCATATTTGATTTATGACATCTTTCTTTTATCCACCTCTAAAGAAAACACCAAAAAGTCATCCTAATGGATTTGAAAGTCGCTGAAGTATAACCATGAATATAGGACATACAAAGACTCTCGATCTGACAAAAACTGGTAATGTTCTTGTGTTAAATAGTGATGTATGATTTATATACAAATTAGCATGTTTTTCTAATATTTTCCTATCATTAGAATCTAGGGCCCTAGGTAAATGTGTTCTCTTTGTAAATGTGTAGGCAGAATTTTGTTGTTTGTTTAGCTAATGTTCTAGAAAACATTTCATTATGGTTCCAAATGTGAAAAAAAAGAAAGAATTTTAAAAGTTTTAAACGAATCAACTTTGCATATCATGTTCTTCAAACGTATATTTTAAAACAGATTAATTTTTCTCGGTGTAATTCAAAAGAAATTTGCAATTATCATTAAAAGGCGGAAATTAGTTTTTAAAGCAGTCACTACAATATAATTTTATTTTTTGGCATCTGATTAAATATTTATCAAAATATTTTAAACCAAGCCTTAAATTCCCTAACAAAACATGCATTCATCTTTGTAGAAAAATTCCTATTAACTATCAATACATTAATCTTACTAGCTCTAATACTGCCTCCTGTCACATCTTCTACCAGTCACTTCAATTCTCTTCTTTTCTATTCCAAAATCTCATTATTAAGCTGAAAACTCTGTATTTTTAGCATTTGGTCATCTGAAAAGAAGTAAAAATAAACATCTTTTAAAAATTGTTTTCTACAAACTTTAGTAATAAGCAACTTTATGCATGTGCCCGTACAGGAGTCCGTAATTTAGTGGTTAACTTGATTTTTTTGTTTGAATTGTTTGAAAATCAACTTTTTTTATGTGCCTGTACCAAGCCAGGAGCCTGTGATATTAGTGGTTGTCATTTGTCGCTGTACTTGGGTTTTCTTGTTTGAATTGTTTGACATTTTGTCATGTTGGGGCCTTATTTAGCTTACTATAGGATATACATTTTGTTCTATATTGAAGATGACCAATAGTTTCTAACATCTAGGTATATCTTAAGTAAATAGTTGTTTCATTTGATATCATGCCATGTCTTCTTGTTTTATAAAGTGTCTATAAATATCTGAAATATAATTCAAATACAACATATCAAGTAAAATTCAACAATTTAATTAAATCGTTTCATCTGTTATTAAATAAAATATGTTGTTTTTATTTCAACTTTAGCAAAGACAACAGCTGTCCTGAAATGTGCCATGATCCAATTCGCTGTTACAGAATCACAGAATCTAATGCATTCTAGGTAATATTTCCAAAAGCGTACACCGTTAAGCGTTGTGATTGGTTTAAAATGAGATAAACAATAGAAATTCAACAAATGATGTAACATTATTTTCATTTTGGTGTACAACAATGGGATCACCCATCGTCCTTTAGATTCTGAAAAGGCCAATTAAATGTTTAGAGCTCTAACACTTCCCCCTTTTTATTTCTTAATTGGTGGAAACTAGACTAACAGTACAAATTTTATTTCTGGAAAAAAATTCCAACTATGATGTCAACACAAAATTCTTTTCTAACTAAAGGGGAGACGTTTTTTTAATTAATCAAACCTGCATTAAAATTTGAAATTAACATTTCATAAACTTATAATTCATAATGTCAAAATTTAATAAAAATGCATTAAAATTTGAACTTAACATTTCATAAGCTTACATAATTTATAATATCAAATTTAATATATGCAATGCTTCATTTAAACATAAAATTACATAAAACTAGCCAATATATGAATGATCCACTTTATTTGAGAACATTTAAGACTGAAGTGAGTTTCTTATTGTCTGCTAGAGTTCTTTTACTGATTTTGTTTGTAGGTTATTCTATATTCATTGGGTTTTTGAAGCACATCACTTTTATTCCTAGGAACTTATTTTTACTTTTCTTCAAATCAGATAACCCATATGGTTCTGAATAAATTTAATGGAATACTTGATATTCAAAAGAGAAAATATGGAACCTGCATCTTTTGTAATGATAAGAATGCATCAATAAAACACCAATCACATCTGCATTCTTAAAAAGTGAAAAATGTCAAAAAAATGTTTAATTTATCCCCCATAACATTTGTCATCTATGACATGTTATAGTACCTGAACAGAAGGTATTGTGATTTTTGAATGGGTCATCTCAGCGTCCACATGCCATAGTCAAAACCTGCTGCATTGTAATTCTAGTAGGGGGTAAAACATACAGAGCACCTAGATTGTTGACCTAAAATGTCATTGTCATTATTGTCAGATTGTTAAGCAGACGATGATTGAAACTAGGGAAATTTGTGTCACAACTATCTAGAAAATTGATGACAATAATTTAAATTTTGAAGTTTGAAAAATTGTCATACTCAACAAAAATTCTGTTCTCAAGGGAAATCATGTCACATTTATTTATAAATACAAGACATTCATCAAAAATATCATTTGTATTTAAAGTAAAAAAATAAAAGTAAACACCAACAAGAACCACAAGATAAATTAGACCAGCAATCTAGTTTTTTCATGAAGCATTTGTTTGAATCCTCTCATTGAACTGCAGGCCAAGCATATCTTAATAATTTATACAGGTAGAAAGGTTTGAAGGACACCTCTACGAAACGTCTGATATAGGATAGGTAGACAGGGCACACTTTAGAATCGTCTTATAATGGTCAACAAGGAACATCTAGGATTTGTTGATAATATAGACAGCTAGACAGGGCACATTAAGAATCATCCGGTAATAGACAGGTAGACAGGGGACATCTAGGAATCATCTGATAATAGACAGGTAGACAAGGGACATCTAGGAATCATCTGGTAATAGACAGGTTGACAGGGCACATCTAGGAATCATGATAGTAGACAGGTAGACAGGGGACATCTAGGAATCATCTGGTAATAGACAGATAGACAGGGGACATATAAGATTTCATCTGGTAATAGACAGGTAGAGGGGGGACATCTAAGATTCATCTGGTAATAGACAGGGGACATCTAAGATTTATCTGGTAATAGACAGGTAGACAGGGTACATCTAGGAATCATCTGGTAATAGACAGATAGACAGGGGACATATAAGATTTCATCTGGTAATAGACAGGTAGAGGGGGGACATCTAAGATTCATCTGGTAATAGACAGGGGACATCTAAGATTTATCTGGTAATAGACAGGTAGACAGGGTACATCTAGGAATCATCTGGTAATAGACAGATAGACAGGGGACATCTAAGATTTATCTGGTAATAGACAGGTAGACAGGGTACATCTAGGAATCATCTGGTAATAGACAGATAGACAGGGGACATATAAGATTTCATCTGGTAATAGACAGGTAGAGGGGGGACATCTAAGATTCATCTGGTAATAGACAGGGGACATCTAAGATTTATCTGGTAATAGACAGGTAGACAGGGTACATCTAGGAATCATCTGGTAATAGACAGATAGACAGGGGACATATAAGATTTCATCTGGTAATAGACAGATAGACAGGGGACATATAAGACTCATCTGGTAATAGACAGCTAGAGGGGGGACATTTAAGATTCATCTGGTAATAGACAGGTAGAGGGGGGACATTTAAGACTCATATGGTAATAGACAGGTAGACAGGGCACATCTAGGAATCATCTGGTAATAGACAGGTAGACAGGGTACATCTGGGATTCATCAGGTAATAGACAGATAGACAGGGTACATCTAGGATTCATCTGGTAATAGACAGCTAGAGGGGGGACATCTAGGAATCATCTGGTAATAGACAGCTAGAGGGGGGACATTTAAGATTCATCTGGTAATAGACAGGTAGAGGGGGGACATTTAAGACTCATATGGTAATAGACAGGTAGACAGGGCACATCTAGGAATCATCTGATAGTAGACAGGTAGACAGGGGACATCTAAGGTAACCATCTGATAGTAAACAAGTAGACAGGGCACATCTAGGACACATCTTATGGTAGACAGGTAGACAGGGCACATCTAGGAATTATCGGATAGTAGACAGGTAGCCAGGGTGCATCTAGGAATCATCTGATAGTAGACAGGTAGATAGGGCACATCTAAAAATTATCTGATAAAGGAAATGTAGATACATCCAGGAATTATTTGATGATAGACAAGTACAAAGGGCATATCTGGGAAACCTCTAATGATAGAAAGATAGACATAGCAAATGTAGGAATCATTTAAAGATAGGAAAGCCTCAATAATCCAAAAGGTATGCATGGAAAAATTAGGATTTACAAAATATGGTTGGCACAAGTTTTGTTAAACTAAAATAACAAATATAAGATAGGCAATTAGGCATTGTGAATCTGTTACTTCTCATACAACTGACCTTAATGCTACTTGAGATTGTCTGAAACTTGACCAGATGTCAAACACCAATTTATTTTTTTCTGGATTGATCATCAGTCATTTTGAGGACTTAAATTACAAAATGGTTGATAGGGCATATCTACCAAATATCCAAAATACTCATTATTTTTATGAATTATTTCATTGGATAGTTGGCAAAGGACATAAGAAGGTCCCTTGGAATGCCCTGTAAATACTTATAAAGTAAGAATAATGGCACAAAAAGCTATAGTTGAAGAGCTTTGCAAAATCTTACTGTCAGATCAACTTCCCATCTTGATATAAAATGAGAAAAAAATCAAATTGAAATTTCTGCTGGTAAAACCACTTTTTTCACATTCTAAAATAAAAGAATGATTTCTTCAAGGGTGTGGTTGGCACTCTCTTAACAGTGGAAAATCTTGACAACTCCTATCTAATGAAAAGCTAAATAGACTGCCATGCTAAAATCAACATTCACCATTTCTGTTTTCTCCATTATAATGTTCAAATGTGTTGGCCCTGGGTAAAAAACATTAAGTAACGGATCATTACCAATTTATGACAACTGCGAAGAAATGTTCTCAACTGTCTTTATGGAATTGTTTGATTACAATGTTCTTGCAAACATTTTTCTCATTTCAAAGATAAAGTTTCATTCCAAATATTGCCTGTTTTATCCATTAAGTTTGACTTGACTGCTGAGGGAGAGAAAAAAGTTGTGTTTATTCAACAGAGTAACGGAATATTTTGTTCATTTTAAAGCGATTTCTATGACAATGATAAACAACCTCTCTGACATGATTGATTTACATTATTTTCCCATCTTCTATATAAATTATTATATACCAAAACAAACAGTTTTCACAATCTGCCCTAGATGTTACCATGTTGTATGCAACTTATTGTTGTTTTGGAACCTTAACAAGAATGTGTCCAAAGTACATGGATGTTCCACTCGCACTATCCTTTTCCTTGTTCCATGGACCATGAAATTGGGTAATAATCTAATTTGGCATTAAAATTAGAAAGATTATAATATATACTATAGAGAACATATGTACTTAGTTTCAAGTTGATTGGACTTCAATTTCATCAAAAACTACCTTGACCAAAAACTTTAACCTGAAACTCCCACTTTCGTTTTCAATGTTCAGTGGACCGTGAAATTGGGGTCAAAAGTCTAATTTGGCTTTAAAATTAGAAAGATCATATCATAAGCAACAAGTGTACTAAGTTTCAAGTTGATTGGACTTCAGCTTCATCAAAAACTACCTTGACCAAAAACTTTAACTTGAACGGACGCACATACGAACGGACGAACAGACAGACCAGAAAATATACCGGTAATGCCCCTCTACTATCGTAGGTGGGGCATAAAAACTTCTTTGGAGACAGACATAGGAAATTAAGACAAAGGACCAAAAAGTCAAATGGAATCATCAATTAACGGGATGCACTACTTTTATAAAACTTCATACCTACTTTTTTTGTATACCAAGTCAAATATGCTTGGATATTCTTAAGTTATATCAACTTTGAAACTTGTGTCAAGGTCAAATTAATAAGATCACTGGCACAGGTACTCTTGATAACAAAGTCAAACATGAAATATTAATAAACTGTTGACACAGAGATATGTCTCTCCTATAGGCATAATATTCACAACAAGAATGTGTCCATAGTACACGGATGCCCACTCCCACTATCATTTTCTATGTTCAGTGGACCGTGAAATTGGGGTCAAAACTTTAAGTTGGAATTAAAATTAGAAAGATCATATCATAGGGAACATGTGTATTAAGTTTCAAGTTGATGTAACTTTAACTTCATCAAAAACTACCTTGACCAAAAACTTTAACCTGAACTTTGCACTATCATTTTCAATGTTCAGTGGACCATGAAATTGAGGTCAAAACTATAATTTGGCATTAAAATTAGAAAGATCATATCATGGGGAACATGTGTATTAAGTTTCAAGTTGATTGGACTTCAGCTTCATCAAAAACTACCTCGACTAAAAACTTTAACCGGACGGACGAACGGAGGCACAGACGGACAGACGGACGGACAGACGAACGGAGGCACAGACTAGAAAACATAATGCCCCTCTACTATCGTAGGTGGGGCATAAAAAGATAGTCCGATGGACATTGCTAATCAATTCAAAGTCCATGAACTATGAACTAGTGAACAGGGCCAACAAAATGGTCAACAAACTGAGATGTACAAACAGTAATGGTACAATTGAGAATGGAAATAGGGAATATGTCAAAGAGACAACAACCCGACCAAGGAGAAGATAACAGCCGAAGGCCACTAATGGGTCTTCAATGCAGCAAGATAAATCCCACCCCAGCTGGCCCCTAAATAAAATTGTGTACATTTAAAAATTCAATACAGTCTCTTACCTGGAAGAAGGTAACTTTATAGGTAGTGTAATTGTCTATTGTGCCCGTCAAACTAATTAAAGCAGAAAAATTACCATTGGAAATTGCTTATTAATTTAAAGTCAGAACATGACCTCAAAATAGTTATCAAAATGAAAAGTACTGATACCAATGCAACTTCATATAAAATATGATTGATTTATGACAGGCATTCTAATTTTAAAATCAATCTAATAAATGCTGTTTTCCTTTGATGTGTATTGAGCACTGTTAGGGCTTAATTTAGTCTGGCCCAATCTCAAATGCAGAAAATATTTGTGTCTAGGGAATAGTTATCATCTATTGCACTTTTTGGTTTGCAGCCCAATTTTTTACAGCTCTTTTGTCCAAAAAAATGCACAAAATCATCAAATTTCAACAAAACTGTGCTTACTTTGTAGATGTTTTTGCTACTATTATGGAAATATTTGACTTACCTGGAATAAAACCTTTTGAATTAGATTCATTTAAGAACCAGATTTTGGATGTTTGTGATATTTTATGATAACGTTAAAATTCAAGGCTATTTTTTGCCAAAAGTTAACCTTGCCCTTTCATGTACTGCAAAAAGAGTTAACTACATTACAGTATTTTAAGGACAAAGTACTATAGAACTTAACTTATAGAATATCTCTTTCCATGGATCAATAAAAAATGTTAGTACTTCATGTTACCATGATCTGACTTAGAGCATCAACCGTTCTTTTTCATGACGTTACACCTCCCCCAACTTACTAAAGTACTTCATGAATTTTTTTAATATCATAGATTTATTAAATATTGACATTTCATTATTTAATAAATCAAAAAAACCCAAACTTATGTAAGAACCAGAAAACATGTTCGAGAATTCCCTGAAGAATTTCCTATGTAGCCATTTTGTGCTGATTGTATAAGTATTTTATGGCGTCAGAATTATACAGTTCTGAGAAAATATTGCCCATTATACTTTAGATAACGGCAAATTTCCTGTAACCTTTAACAATCTTACATGTTTCAAAATTATTGGCATGGAGAGAACATTATATTATATTTAGTTAATAAACTAACATAATAATGTTTTTGAAAATCAAAAATAGTAACATTATGCTAAGTATGTGTTTTACAAGAACAAATAAAATGTTCAATAAATTTTCAAACAATTAACATGCAACAATTTTCATCAGAAATAAATGTAAACATAAAAATAAAACACAATTATTATGCTGTTTTTAGTTTTTACTATAATATAAATGGTTAAATTTATAGTCAGACATAATGTTACACTTACAGCATATCATGTTTTCACAAAAAAAAATCTAAAATTTCAATTTCAAGCACAATTTGAATTTTTGTAAGACTAAGGGACTACCAAATTATCTTTAATGTTGGGTTTTCACTGTAAATGATGAATTCTATACCAGAAAGAGTGTATGTCTTTCATATAATCTAATTTTTAGGCTTAGCAAACAAAGACAAATTCCAGGTCTGGCCCTGCATATCAGCATGGAATTGAGGTATCACATATACTGGAGCAATTTGATCATTCCCTTTCATACAAGCCAATAAAACATTTGTGGCTCAATTTTCTTAAAACAGTGAGTTTTGTAAGTCCTTCGCATGGAAAAAGTCAAAGACATTGATCATATATTCTTATGATACAAGTTTCATAAAATTTTGGCACGAATTGAACACATGAGAGCACTGGCAATGCAATTTTCCATAAACTCAATATATCCAAGGGACATAACTCCTTTAAAAATAATTGCACAAATTTTTGAACTCTTAAAAGACATTGACGATATAAACTCATATATTTATTTTATACATATTTGGCAAGAATAGTACATATTAGAGTGCTCATAAGACAATTTTCCATACAACACATATTTCAAGGAGGCATAACTCTTTTAAAAACTATTTATTGGCATGGAATTTCAGCCTTGTCAAAGACATTACTGATATTAACCTAGGATTTAAGTTTCATAAAATTCTGGTAAGAATTGAACACATGAGAGTGCTAATGTATCAAAGGGGCATTACATAATTCTTTTTTAAATCATTGATAGCACTAATTTCAATCTCTTCGACAACATTGCTGATTTAAACCTGTGATATATTCTTAGATTCATAAACATCTGGCAAGTATTGTACATGTCAGAGCAATAAAAACACAAGATGGACAGAAAGCACCCAGTGTTTTTATATCTCCTGAAATGTGCAGCATGGGTACAAAGAAATCATATATTTTATTATTGGCTTGCAGATCAAAAGTATAACATTTGAATCCATAATTATACAGCTTTCAATCTTACCTTAGCTAAAGATGGATTGTGCATGTTTAAAGATTATATGGTTATCAAAAAGAAGAGAATGTCAACATTTAAAAGTGAAACAAAGTAGCCACTAGAAAGAACCCTAATTTATGGACCAAATCCTTCTGATACCATTTATATTTTTGTCTATGGCATAAAAAACTCAAAACAAACCTAGCTAGATTAAAAAGTTGTACAATTGCATATACTGTACCTATTACAGTAGCAATATTTTTATGTTTATATCAAATTAAAAGACTATCTGGGCATTACCTAACCAGAAAAGTAAACACACAAGAATAACACGAAATGTGAATATGAGGTCCACTTGAGATGCATTGAAAGCATATATGACACTTTAATTATTCCATCATATACCGTATTTATTCTAATAAACGCCCCGCGGGCGAAGACAATTTCCGAAAGGGGGGCGTCAATTAGAGAAACGAATTTCATTGACCTTTACCTGAATTTTGTTGAAACAGACTATAGTAACATACACGTGTTTCTTATTGTCTCCATAATCTATAAAAAGCATTTATCGGTAATGTGACCTCATCTAATAATTTGTTAAAATTTTCGAATGAACAAGCGTGCACATCAATGGAACATATTTTCAACAGCGTACTGTGTAACTGACAGATCTATTTTTAGAACTTGTTCACACTGTGTTGATTATCGGAGTGGACTAAAACATGGGCATTATTGATTTTTCGTTTCATTTTTCTGAGTGACCGGGTCGATGTCTTAGCAATATTGTAATGAGGGGGGATAGGACCTTTATCGGGACTCGGGGATCGGGTGTTTTTAAGCTCGGGATTTCGGGATTGACCCTTTCGGGCTCCGGGAATTCTTCTTTTCGGATTTCGGGATGTCGGGATTTACTTTATTTAAATTCGGGACCTCGGGATTTCGTGTTTTTAAGCCCGGGATTTCGGGGTCAGGACCCATCCTATCCCCCTCTGTAATGGGTAAGTTTCAATTTTATTTTTTTAACTACAAAATGGGGGCGTTTATTAGAAGTCAAAAGTTCTGAACGCACGACTTTCGGTAGGGGGGCGCTAATTAGAAGGGGGGCTTTAAATAGAATAAATACGGTACTTGACTTTACATATTTAAAATGCACTGTTGAAGAAAACTGAGGAAGTTCATCAGCCACAATGACTTTAACAATGGAACAAAACACAAATCTTTCAGAAATGTACAAATATTATGTGCTATGAAATGGTTTTAGAAAGTAGGCAGAGATCAGCTAAAGAAGCATGTGCACTAAAATATTCATACATGAAAATAAAACTGGTCAAAGACTAGCAAAATCATGTCCATGACAAAGGGATTAAATAAAACTGGTCAAAGACTAGCAAAATCATGTCCATGACAAAGGGATTAAATAAAACTGGTCAAAGACTAGCAAAATCATGTCCATGACAAAGGGATTAAATAAAACTGGTCAAAGACTAGCAAAATCATGTCCATGACAAACGGATTAAAGTTATTGTCATGAATTAGCTGTTGAAATGGCACCAAATTGAGTCTTCTTAAAAGCCATCTAGAAAACTCTTGCAGTAAAAAAATGAAAAACAACCTTGTCCTCAATTTTTTCACAAGACATTACATATCAAAATTGAATCGAGCTTTATCAGAAAGAAGCATCATAAAGTGCCATTTTGCAATCAGTCACTGGAACCCTAACTCCTGAATGGCAAATGTAAGAATCATCAGTATTGAACTTGACCTCTATTTTGTCATCAGAAACAACAGATTTAAAATTTTTAAAACCATTTCTCAAGTGAATCACAAGTAATTATATATATAAAAAAGTGCTATTTCATAATCTATCAAGGACACTGATTTTTGTACAATAGAAGTGATTAAGAGTGGATTATAAAAAATAAACAAAAAACTAGTTTAAGATCTGCCTTAGTTTCACATTAAAATTTCAAATTCTGACATTTTGCTCTACCTAGACTGCTAAACATGGTAGAGGTTTTGTTTTAAGTATTCTTGTAAGGCTCCTAAAAAATACAACACCAAAAAACACAGGTAAAACTTACATGACACATGACAGGTGATAATTTATAAACAAAAACTGATTAATTAAACTTAAAAAAAACATTTACACCTGGCCAATGACTTCCTGTTGGCTAAAAACAATTGTTATAGGTTAACTGATGCTTTTTCCACATATGCATCAAGAGACCCATCGAAAAAAACATGTATAAAACATAGAGACGCACTATAAGATGCAGTGGAGATTCAAAATGCTAGATTCAGAATATCTATAATGAAGATTTGTTAGTCTAATTATTATTTTTTCCATAATTTTGAGGAACAAAAGAATATTTACCCTAAACACTTGAAATAAAAGATATTAAAATTCAGTTTAGTCCTATCAACATATATTTCAATTCCTAAGTAATCAAACATAAGTTTATCAAAAATATCCCACGACCGTCCTCCTTCATCAATGACCAGAAGAAGTCATCAGTTTTAGAGAAAGACTATTGATATATTAAACAAATTCATTTTTAATGACAAGTATTTCTAGTTACACTTTATCTTTTTCATGAACCTTCTGTACATTAGATACTTCAGTTTGAATTACAAAAAGACATTTATCCACAGCGAAAGCCTTGCCAATTCTGTAAATGATTGCCAACTCTTTCCAAGACCTCCCAAAGCACTGTGGTTTTTAAAGTATAATCGGTAAAAAGAATAGTTTAATAGAGAAATGAGGCAGTGCAAAAGCATGGGTAAGAATAACCCTGCCTCACAAGATCTTTATTTTCTTAAGGTATATATATATGATACAGTTTTGTTCCTACGATGAACCTTCCAGGAAAAATTTGCATGCAAGCTAATTTTAATCCAGTTTATGCAAATATGTAATGACAAAATATACCTTTATGAGCTTCTTTAAGAGGTAAAAGAGTTAAAATTTTAGACATTTATACTCAATTTCTCTCCATTGGACAGACATATCTAACGCACACATATTATTGCACAAGTAAAAACATTGGAATATCTTCTTTTCATACATGTTTACTCTAAATTTGTGTAACACATTTTTGGAAGTATTAATTATTATTGAATTTTCAAAATTTAAGAAAAAACAAAAGGCTTTTTATGCTATCTTTGTATCCATATATCTACTTTCAAACAAAATTCATCAGTGATTTGTTCATTAAAACTGGTGCAAATAATTGCCAGAAGTATTTTATTTTAAATTATGCTCAATTTGATCCAAAGACACAGTTATTATCCTTTGGTTTTCGATGTCTACAAATGTAGTCCCTAGTAGTCCTTATTGTGAACAGTGTATAACTTGCATTTTTTTTAATAAACTTTCCCAAAATCTCGATATTTTATACATGAAATATTAAGTAAAGGGATGAAATTACATGTTAAAACAAGAATGTGTCCATAGTACACGAATTGGGGTCAACAACTATAATTTGGCATTAAAATTAGAAAGATCATATCATGGGGAACAAGTGTACTAAGTTTCAAGTTGATTGGACTTCAACTTCTTCAAAAACTACCTTGACCAAAAACTTTAACCTGAAGTGGACGGACAAACGGACGGACGGACAAACAGAGGCACAGACCAGAAAACATAATGCCCCTCTACTATCGTAGGTGGGGCATAAAAATTTGGATGCTTAATCTTTATGTTCAGTAGTAATTTGATCCAGTTAAAAAAGCTAAAAAATTAGTATGCCTGAAGCTGTCAAACTGAATTTTAGACCCCCTTAACTTAGAATTGTCTATACATTGAGTTAAAGCTGGTAGACTTATCTATACTTTTGACATTATTTGTCACACCAGTAGTACACTACACTGTCAAAATCTTTTGTAGATAGAGCAGGTGCAATTTTTTTCAATATGAATTTATTGTCTAAAATACATGCACTACTAAATAACTGTGTTTTCAGGCCATTTGAGACTCTACCTTCAATTAATTCTCTACACTTTTTAAATTCCAAAATTATTGTTCAAAAAGTCATAAATAAGATTATACATTAGGGTAGATTAACTTTGTGAGACAGCATGTAAAAAAACTAGAGGCTAGAGCCTGTGTCGCTCACCTTGGTCTGTGTGCATATTAAACCAGGAAAACAGATGGATTCATGACAAAATTGTGTTTTGGTGATGGTGATGTGTTTGTAGATCTTATTTTACTGAACATTCTAGATGATTACAATTATCTCTAACTATAATGAACTTGGCCCAGTAGTTTCAGTGGAAATTATTTTGTAAAAATACACAAAATTTATGAAAATTGATATATTGATTATAAAGTGCAACAACTCCTTTGTTTAAATTCATCTTAGTAGTTTCAGAGGAGAATATTTTAGTAAAAGATAACAAAAATTTACGAAAAATTGTTAAAAAATGACCATAAAAGGGCAATAACTCCTTAAGGGGTCAACTGACCATTTCGGTCATGTTGACTTATTAATAGAACTTACTTTGCTGAACATTATTGCTGTTTACAGTTTATCTCTATCTATAATAATATTCAAGATAATAACTTAATAAGGCAAAATTTCCATAAAATTACTAATTCATGGGTAGCAACCTAACAATGGGTTCTCTGATTCACCTGAAAATTTCAGGGCAGATAGATCTTAACCTGATAAAACTATTTAACCCCATGTCAGATTTGCTCTAAATGCTTTGGTTTCAGAGATATAAGCCAAAATTTACATTTTACCCCTATGTTCTATTTTTAGCCATGGCCGCCATCTTGGTTTGGTTGGCCCAGTAGTTTCAGAGAAGAAGATTTTTGTAAAAGTTTACAGACGCCGGACACGAAAAGCTCACTATGGGCCATATGAGCTAAAAATCAAGGAGGAAAGGTTTAACAACTAATTGGACCGCCATCTTGAATCGTAAAATAGCAGAACACAATTAGTCCAGTTATTTGATCTGCATATTTAGGACAGAAAATGGCAGTTATGTGTAGATTGTTTTATAAAATTAACACAATCTAATGATTTATAGCATTACTGATTTTACAATTACCGAATATGTGTTACTGATCAATCAAATTTTCAACTTATTCATATAGGGGGAGATAACTCATATAGTAATATTATTTTATATTGGAATCATACTTTTCTACTTCGAGTAAGGTATTAAGTTTGGTGGCATCATTTTTTTCATTTTAATTTCTAAAAGCATATCATAAAATTAGTCTTCTCGTATTTTATTTCAAATTATATCTCACAGATTTCTTTCTTTTCACAAAAAGTTTTTTATTTTTTTTTTCGCAAATAATCTTTGCAAAATTGGACAGTTTTGTAAAACTTGGGCCTTAATTAATATATTGTTTGTTTCCCCAATCCCGACCCTGCCAAGCAAGGTGTGGGTAGATAGGTAGGGAATTTTTTTTATTTTTTCCAAAAAGCCTGAATAGCATCATAGTATTGGACGATACTGCAAGCCTGAAAATCTGAAATGAATAAAATAATTTTCGACTTAGTTTTGACAATAAAATTTTATGAGTAGCACCCTTTTTGAAGGGTCGGTCGGGATTGGGGAAACAAACAATATTTTATTTTAAGCCTTGTAGCTTAAATAATTGACCCATACTTTTTACAATATTATTTGAAATAAAAACATTGTAAAATCTACATTTTGGTAAAGTATAAGAAAATTCTATCTGAAGAACTACATAGTAATGATCCAACTTAAGGAATGACATAACACTACAGGTTGCACTTTGTAAATACAGCTGTTTCTCAAAACACGCCTCTTTTGGGGAGTAATTGAATATTCATAGAAAATTCATTTTGTTTACATACTGGTTCCCAGTTATGCTCTCTGTGTTCCATATCGCAGAGACAGAACTTGGGAATGTTACCAGTAAATAAACACGTGCATATTGTTTACATTGAAATCTGTGGTAACCTTTCATTCGAGGTAGGGGTAGTTAAGAAAATTAGTGTAAGTTTAAACTCTGAGAAGTTCAGGGCATATAAACGTTGAAAATATGCCGCACAGCCCTATATTTTGACCTTTGAAAAAAATTGTGGTGCATATGAACTTTCAATTCTAGGATAAGATTTTTTTCAAAACTTCATAGTAAAAGTGGTACAGTTTTAGCCGTAAAAGGAGTTCCTATGGGAAATTGCATTGTCAATATTTACAGAAATGCAACCTATATAGGGTGAAAAAGGGGAACATTCAGAATTTAACCAAATTTGCTTTATTTCACAGATTTTAAAGAAATTAACTCAAATAAGAAGTTTTATAAATATTTGATGAAGATTGATAGAATCCTGGGCCTTAAATATGATGACTCAGCATAAATTCACAGTTTACAGTATGCATAGTTTACTTAAAGTCCTGGATACAAAATTAAATCATAACATTTGCATATTTGTAAGTTAAATTGTTAAGAAGTGCTTATATTTACTCTTCGCAGTCATTGAAACTCATAGATCCTTCCTGAATATTATTTATGGGGTATTTGTGTCCTTTCGATAACCCAAAAGTAAGCCGCAACACCTAAATCTGCTTTTTTGTCACCACGGCATAATAAATACAAGCTAGAAAAACAAAAATATCTCAAGAAAACTTACAATAGTGTGTTCTATCCTGAATATGTACTAAATATTCCAAATTGCTAGAAACAGCAGAATTATTTAGGAAATTTGAGGCCCCAGGGGCAAGAAACATAGAAAATTGCCTACCCCCTGGGTCATAAAACAAATAATTTAACTTGTAAATGCTATGATTTTATGATTTTAAAGTTCTTGATATAGAAAACAATAACTATGCTTGGAAGTTATGCAAAAATCAAATGTTAGCAGTCATCTCTACAACATTTTAAGTGAATTTATATCTCAGACTGGTATCTGCATACATACAACTATTGCAAATATGGCTTTGTTTGAACACTTCTAGTATATATAGTAGCTAAATTGTGTCAGATATATGGTTAAAGATGATACTGTTGTCACAAGAATTCTAAATTGACCATTTGAGGCAGAAAATGTGTTCTTTAATTGACAAATAGGCATACAGTAAGATGTGGACTGGAGATAGAGGCTGGATTGGATACTTTATATAATCTTGAATGTTGTAATGATTGACTGCTAAACATTACATTTATGATATTCTGATATGCTTTCAATATGTTATCAAAAGAGTTTTTAACAGGTTCTAGGCATTTTTTATCAGAAAATATGCAAATAGGGTAAGCTGGCAATAATTAAAGTCTTGTTTTCAAATTCTTTAAAAAATTGAAACAGGGGAGGGGGTATACAATGTATAGTAAAGAAAAACTTAGACTATACACAGTGATTTCTTTAAGACTTTAATTCTGATAAATGAGTATTAATGTGAGAAAAACTGATTTTAGAGAGTTTTCTATTTGAATAAATGTCTGTATAGGTTGCACTTTGTAAATACAGCTGTTTCTCAAAACACGCCTCTTTTGGGGAGTAATTGAATATTCATAGAAAATTCATTTTGTTTACATACTGGTTCCCAGTTATGCTCTCTGTGTTCCATATCGCAGAGACAGAACTTGGGAATGTTACCAGTAAATAAACACGTGCATATTGTTTACATTGAAATCTGTGGTAACCTTTCATTCGAGGTAGGGGTAGTTAAGAAAATTAGTGTAAGTTTAAACTCTGAGAAGTTCAGGGCATATAAACGTTGAATATATGCCGCACAGCCCTATATTTTGACCTTTGAAAAAAATTGTGGTGCATATGAACTTTCAATTCTAGGATAAGATTTTTTTCAAAACTTCATAGTAAAAGTGGTACAGTTTTAGCCGTAAAAGGAGTTCCTATGGGAAATTGCATTGTCAATATTTACAGAAATGCAACCTATATAGGGTGAAAAAGGGGAACATTCAGAATTTAACCAAATTTGCTTTATTTCACAGATTTTAAAGAAATTAACTCAAATAAGAAGTTTTATAAATATTTTATGAAGATTGATAGAATCCTGGGCCTTAAATATGATGACTCAGCATAAATTCACAGTTTACAGTATGCATAGTTTACTTAAAGTCCTGGATACAAAATTAAATCATAACATTTGCATATTTGTAAGTTAAATTGTTAAGAAGTGCTTATATTTACTCTTCGCAGTCATTGAAACTCATAGATCCTTCCTGAATATTATTTATGGGGTATTTGTGTCCTTTCGATAACCCAAAAGTAAGCCGCAACACCTAAATCTGCTTTTTTGTCACCACGGCATAATAAATACAAGCTAGAAAAACAAAAATATCTCAAGAAAACTTACAATAGTGTGTTCTATCCTGAATATGTACTAAATATTCCAAATTGCTAGAAACAGCAGAATTATTTAGGAAATTTGAGGCCCCAGGGGCAAGAAACATAGAAAATTGCCTACCCCCTGGGTCATAAAACAAATAATTTAACTTGTAAATGCTATGATTTTATGATTTTAAAGTTCTTGATATAGAAAACAATAACTATGCTTGGAAGTTATGCAAAAATCAAATGTTAGCAGTCATCTCTACAACATTTTAAGTGAATTTATATCTCAGACTGGTATCTGCATACATACAACTATTGCAAATATGGCTTTGTTTGAACACTTCTAGTATATATAGTAGCTAAATTGTGTCAGATATATGGTTAAAGATGATACTGTTGTCACAAGAATTCTAAATTGACCATTTGAGGCAGAAAATGTGTTCTTTAATTGACAAATAGGCATACAGTAAGATGTGGACTGGAGATAGAGGCTGGATTGGATACTTTATATAATCTTGAATGTTGTAATGATTGACTGCTAAACATTACATTTATGATATTCTGATATGCTTTCAATATGTTATCAAAAGAGTTTTTAACAGGTTCTAGGCATTTTTTATCAGAAAATATGCAAATAGGGTAAGCTGGCAATAATTAAAGTCTTGTTTTCAAATTCTTTAAAAAATTGAAACAGGGGAGGGGGTATACAATGTATAGTAAAGAAAAACTTAGACTATACACAGTGATTTCTTTAAGACTTTAATTCTGATAAATGAGTATTAATGTGAGAAAAACTGATTTTAGAGAGTTTTCTATTTGAATAAATGTCTGTATAGGTTGCACTTTGTAAATACAGCTGTTTCTCAAAACACGCCTCTTTTGGGGAGTAATTGAATATTCATAGAAAATTCATTTTGTTTACATACTGGTTCCCAGTTATGCTCTCTGTGTTCCATATCGCAGAGACAGAACTTGGGAATGTTACCAGTAAATAAACACGTGCATATTGTTTACATTGAAATCTGTGGTAACCTTTCATTCGAGGTAGGGGTAGTTAAGAAAATTAGTGTAAGTTTAAACTCTGAGAAGTTCAGGGCATATAAACGTTGAAAATATGCCGCACAGCCCTATATTTTGACCTTTGAAAAAAATTGTGGTGCATATGAACTTTCAATTCTAGGATAAGATTTTTTTCAAAACTTCATAGTAAAAGTGGTACAGTTTTAGCCGTAAAAGGAGTTCCTATGGGAAATTGCATTGTCAATATTTACAGAAATGCAACCTACAGGGAGATAACTCTATAAAAATCAGGTGAACATTTTCATCATGTTCTATAGTGAAAGAAGCAATCAGCTTTTCAATAATCATAATTTGTGTTTGTCAAATTGATATATAGCCAATGAATTTTTTTCTGATAAAGGTTAAGTGTGTGATTCAAATTTTGTGATTTTTTTAAATTTTTGTCAAAGGGTCAGAGTAAATATTTTGCCAAGATTTTATAAAATTAAACCATAAATTAGTTTGACTCAAGGTGTTTGGTAGCACCTTCAGCACAAATATCCCTCAAATAAGACTATGTCCTAACCAAGGATCGAACTTCAAAATGTTTGCTTTCTACGTGATTAAATTAAGGATGTATTCTTCTGACTTTTCAGTCTCGTTCAGTCGCGTTGAAATCTCGTTCTTGAATTATTTCCAAAACATATGATACAAGTGGAAAATATCAATGACTTTTAAAAATATTACAAGCAAACATAAATCTATGAAAAAATTGTGTATTTACAATGAATGGTTTTTGCGTAATCCAGTTTTCAAATTTTACGACCAATCAAGTCAGAATTTTTAGCCAAAATTTTGAGAAAATGGGTGACGGATACAAAAAATGATTTTACAAGAATCATGTACATCCCATATCATTTTGGTCTTTTCAAATTTCTTAGACATGTCTTTTTTCATTCATTTATAACAAAAAAGTTGAAATAATGTGCATTTTGTTCTTGAAACTGAGAGAAATCACAAAAATACAAAATTGACAGCATGGTAAATTTTACACAAAAAAGCGTCAAAAGATGATAAAACTTTCTTATATTAACACCTACCT
This sequence comes from Mytilus galloprovincialis, assembly GCA_037788925.1. Taxonomy (NCBI): domain Eukaryota; kingdom Metazoa; phylum Mollusca; class Bivalvia; order Mytilida; family Mytilidae; genus Mytilus; species Mytilus galloprovincialis. Next base: position 84,547,247 of record CM075333.1, on the reverse strand, counting down.
ATAGTTTTTGTAAGTAAAATTTATTCAGATTGGTCCACTTTATCTTTATAGAAAGTATGAGAAAAAGTTTAATTGTGGAACTGTGATTTTTTTCATGATAATAGCCCAAAAATAAGTAAAAATCGATGAAAAATGGGAAAATCATCAAAATTGGGCATTTTCAAAGGGCCGTAGCAAAAAAAGAAGTGCACCACCATATGATTTTTTCTTCATCAATTATTTTGTTACAGTCTTATAAACCCAAAAATCAGGTTAAGAAAAAAAGTTTAATTCTAGAAATTTTTGGCTCCTCAGAGGTGTACATCCTTAAAGATTCTGTGTCCACACTTACAAGAATCTGACAAGCCTCTGTTCTACCTTCCAATCTAAGATTTTTTGGGGATCTTCTTGCTTTGTTGCAATGATACACACCTTCACAATTTTTTAGGAAGGGCTTTCTTTGGCTAATGTAATAATTACTAAAACATAAAGTAGAATGCTATGGAGTGTTGTCAGATCCTTTTCAGCAAGACATTCACCCAGGATCATATATTTTTATCATATTGGATTTTATAATCAATCACTCAAGTTCTAGAATTACTTGTCAAACATGTGTATTGCCTAAAGTGACTGTCTTGTTATAGCTTACTGTGGATTCATTATTATTCGTTGGATACCAGTTTATTGTTGTTTTTGTGGGTACAGGTGAACCACGATTTCAAATAATCTACTAATAACGTATTTTTAATAGGCTTTGTATACAAATATTGGCAAAAAAACACGAAATCAAATAATCATAAATATGTAAGTTTTAGCAATCTTCCAAAATTAATACTAACGAAAATAACTGAATCCACAGTAGTATTGCCAGTTGAAATGACTTATTTCATTGGCGGATCCAGGAGGGGGGGAATGATGGAACCCCCCTTTTTGTTGGCCAATCAATGCATTTGAATGGGAACATATAGTTGGAACCCCCCCTTTGTCCTGGGTTGGGAACCCCCTTTTTTTAAATGGCTGGATCCGCCACTGCTTATTTATACTCTAATGAATTTGCCACGGCATTGTTTAAGAGAAAAGTATGATCATCATTTTAAGTTGTACACTTTTAGTGATATCAGATCAAATACCTTGTTCATTTGACATTTAAAATAAGAATGTGCACTCTTAACCAATATGTACATTTATTGTTGTGACAAACTTAACAATTAGGTCAGGACTATTCCAGGAAAAATATAGTTGTTAGAAACCCTTTTTTAATACTATTATTGTATTAGAGCTAAATTACAATCACTTTGCCTGTCGGCTCATCTAACAAATATTTCCGTCACACTTTTTAAGGACCTTCGGAACACTATTCCCTTTTATTCATAGTTAGCAGCTTGAAGGTAAAACTAGAGACTCTCAAGAGCCTGTGTTGCTCACCTTGGTCTATGTGTATATTAACAATAAACACAGATAAATTCATGACAAAATTGAGTTTTGGTGATGGTGATTTGTTTGTAGATCTTTCTTTACTGAATATTCTTGTTGCTACAGTTATCTCTATCTATAATGAACTTGGCCCAGTAATTACAGTGGAAAATATTTCCTAAAAATTTACAAAAATTGTTAACAATTGACTATAAAGAGCAATAACTCCTTAAGGGGTCAATTGACAATTTTGGTCTTGTTGACTTATTTGTAGATCTTATTTTGCTGAACATTATTGCTGTTTACAGTTTATCTCTATCTATAATAATATTCAAGATAATAACCAAAATCTGCAAAATCTCCATAAAATTACTAATTCGGGGGCAGCAACCCAACAACAGGTTGTCCGATTTGTCTGAAAATTTCAGGGCAGATAGATCTTGACCTGATAATTAATTTTATCCCTTGTCAGATTTGCTCTAAATGCTTTTGTTTTTGAGATATAAGCCAAAAACTGCATTTTTCCCCTATGTTCTATTTTTAGCCATGGCAGCCATCTTGGTTGGTTGGCGGGGTCATGCCACAATTTTTTTTAACAATATACCCCAATGATGATTGTGGCCAAGTTTGGTTTAATTTGGCCCAGTAGTTTCAGGAGAAGATTTTTGTAAAAGATTACAAAAATTTACGAAAAATTGTTCAAAATTGACTATTAAGGGCAATAACTCCTTAAGGGGTTAACTGACCATTTCAGTCATATTAACTTATTTGTAGATCTTACTTTGCTGATCATTATTGCTGATTACATTTTATCTCTTTCTATAATAATATTCAAGATAATAACCAAAATCTGCAAAATTTCCTTCAAATTACTTATTTCGGGGCAGCAACCCAACAACCCGTTGTCCGATTCATTTGAAAGTTTCAGGGTAGATAGATTTTCACTTGATGAACGATTTTACTCCACGTCAGATTTGCTCTAAATCTTTTGGTTTCAGAGATATAAGTCAAAATCTACATTTCACCCCTATGTTCTATTTTTAGCCATGGCAGCCATCTTGGTTGGTTGGCCGGGTCACGCCACACATTTTTTAAACTAGATACCCCAAAGATAATTGTGGCCAAGTTTGGTTAAATTTGGCCCAGTAGTTTCAGAGGAGAAAATTTTTGGAATAGATTACTAAGATTTACGAAAAACGGTTAAAAATTGACTATAAAGGGCAATAACTCCTAAAGGGGTCAACTGACCATTTCGGTCATGTTGACTTATATGTAAATCTTACTTTTTTGAACATTATTGCTGTTTACAGTTAATCTCTATCTGTAATAATATTCAAGATAATAACCAAAAACAGCAAAATTTCCTTAAAATTACCAATTCAGGGGCAGCAACCCAACAACCGGTTGTCCGATTCATCTGAAAATTTCAGGGCAGAGAGATCTTGACTTGATGAACAATTTTACCCCCATGTCAGATTTGCTCTAAATGCTTTGGTTTTTGAGTTATAAGCCAAAAACTGCATTTTACCCCTATGTTCTATTTTTAGCCATGGCAGCCATCTCGGTTGGTTGGCGGGGTCACGCCACACATTTTTTAAACTAGATACCCCAATGATGATTGTGGCCAAGTTTGGTTAACTTTGGCTCAGTAGTTTCAGAGGAGAAGATTTTTGTAAAAGTTAACGACGACGGAAGACGACGACGGACGCCAAGTGATGGGAAAAGCTCACTTGGCCCTTTGGGCCAGGTGAGCTAAAAAAGCGTGGCAATGTTAAGGTTGGTTGAATAACACAAACTCCAAGAATACAATTTTATACTGGATAACTTAAGAATATAGTGGGTAAGTGTCTAAGTGTCTAATAAACAATTAGTGATGAGAACAGTCCAAACTGGTTTAATATGAGGCCAAAATATATTCTAATTAGTAGTAAATGTGAATGTTTTATTCCCTCCCCTATAGCTTCCCTGTTTATTTCATTCCAATCTATCGAAGGTTAATTATCAAGGGTCTGTCATAAATCTTACTCAGCACTCTTGAGTTCAAAATGTGTGCTCAATTGAGGAAAAATCAAATCCAGTTCTTTTATTGGTTGATTTCTGAGTCTGAGTACAAAAATTGTACTTGAAAGTTTTACGAACACAAGGCCAGGAAAGCATTTGTTTCTTACACAAGCATGAAGAAAGGACAAAGAGACACTTTATATGCTCCTGTAACTTTTTTCATGAAATGATTGATTAATTATTGTTTGCCAAGACACCCCATTTCATCAGCATGTAACAAACAAAACAGAGATATGATCCTGCAGGGCAGACAGACATACATGATCAATATAAAATATATTAGGTTGTCTTCTACCCAATAATTCCATTGGAACAAGAATCGTAAATCTGTTTTAAATGGACAACAGAAAACGGTCTTGCTGGGTATATCTAACATCAAATGCATTCTGATCAATATAAAAAGCATGAGATTATGATGTTAAAAGATTGAATAATCAAAACCCTAAGACAGGAATTAAAATTAAGCCCACATGAAGAACAAATTTGTTTTAAATGGACTAAACCAATGTTCATAAAGAGAAATTAATCTTCTTAATGCATATTTGTATTTTTGATGTATGCAGTGTCTCTTGAAAACCTTGAAATCAGTTTTTAAATTTGTTTTAAATAGACAACAGAACTGGACCCATATCGTTTATAAAGAGATGTAAAACATTTTTCCCAATATAAAATATATAATATGTCATCAAGATTTAAAATCTTACCTTAGTAAAAAAAAGTCTTCAGATTTGAAAGATAAATGTGGAACGACTTTTAGCAGATAATTAGGAGATGTAAAGTTAATGGTTTACCCTTCAAAAACACATTTCTCACTATTTCTGCCCACAAAATATGACATTTCCCATTACCAAATAACGTTAACCAAATTATCACAAAATATACATCAGTATAACCAACTAGACAATTTATCAAAAGGTAACGCTGGATCTAGAACCCAAAGATCTGGTAGTCATTATACCCTATCATGTTAATAGGCCCATTTATTAGATGTAATTGAAGATAGAAAAATAAATGGCCATTTTTTTCTCTTTGAAGATGAACTGAAAAAACAAACATTTATTTAAATGTTGGTTTTGACGGCACACTTGAGGTGTGTTTTTCCAAAAAATTCATACTATTACATGTGTAATTTCTCTTCTTGTTGAAGAAAAATTATAAATCATGATCTTTTTAATAGAAAAGAGTTATATTTCATCCAAAAAATTAAAAAATAATGTATCAAAAATTATGACTGAATAAATATCTCAACTCAAGATAAAAAGTGAGATTAATGACTTGTCTATCGTGAATTAATTTCACATAAAGGAAACAATATTTCATATCTAATGAGTTATCTCCAGTAAAATTTCAAATACCTGGATCTTACTGATCTTTTTAGTCTCAAGGTCACAGTAAAGTCAGATTTCTCCAAATGTATTCCACTATAAAGGAAACAATAGTTCATACCTAATGAGTTATCTCCCTATAATTTCAAATACCTGGATCTTACTGATCTTTCTAAGTTTCAAGGTCACAGTAAAGTCAGAGTTCTCCAAATGTTTTCCACTATAACCAACAATCAGTTCTGTACGTTTTCCACTTTCTAATCATTTCTGTACTCGTAAATTTCTTACAGTAAAGGATAAAGTTCACGACTTCTAAAAAAAAAATTCTATAATAAATCAGTTTTATCACTTCCAAACAGATTTGATTTAATATGCTATTAATGTTGCTTTCTATGTACAGTAAAATCTTCCTAATCTAAGCTTAACTTTAGCCAGGGGAGACAATATAATTTAAATATTCAAGTCCCTTTGCTATATCATGTGTAATGCATCATTCTCGAAAAAAAAAACTTTGGTGCTTTGCATTTTGAATTTAAATCCTAAAGCAGCTATCTCCTTTGAAAATTGATAACTTTCTGAACAAGACCTGGTCCTAAGATACTCTGCCTTATTTTGAATAGCACGAAAGATAAATGTGATTCCCTGAAGTTAAAAAAAAACAAGAGGCTCACCTTGCAAAAAACTACAATCAAAAACTTTTATATGAAACTAATTACTTTTTCAAATATAAGCTTTTTAAGGGTATTCAAGTTTAATCAAGGGAAAGTTATTATTTTTCTTCAAAACCAGAATCATAATATTAAAATTATCAATAATATCTGGATCATGCTTTTGTCAAAATCTTCCTCTAGGCCTCCAAATCCACTCCTTAATTCAAATGGTCCACAACAAAAAAGTCAGCACATCAACAAAGGCAAAAAGAAATGATTCTGGACATAAACATGTACAAGAATATGACTTTGAGGTCAAATACCAAACATTTTTTTAATTTACAAATGCCTGACTTGAAAACGCAAGAACCTCAGCTGCAACCATATTGATCAGTTGATGGCATCAACGGCACAATTCAATATCAGTACTAATGAATGAACAATTCTCCCATACTCATGTACTGTATCAAATGGTTGTCCTGACTGATAAAACTTAACTAAGAACAATCAAATTCTCAAGCGAAATTTGAAACACAAAATCCAGTAATTTGATTGGTTGATTTACGAGTCCATGTACGATAATCATACTCAAAAGTGTTATGACCTTGAGGCCAGCTCAAGGAGAATATTTTTAAATACATTTCCCTACGAAATTTTTATAATCTTAAAACAGTTGAAAATAAATTTTGAAAATTTTCATTCATGAAAGTTGACGCAATTATGTTAGTCACAAGCTGCCAATAGAAATTATTGTTTAATATGAGTATTATTCTCAAATTTAATCACTTAATATAATATAATACATGTACATAAATCATCTGTGGCAGTACATATAATATTTAGAAAAGAATATGTTACAAAAATAACACTCATGTTCCACCACATTTGTAACTCTACTCTTATGAATACTTTCCATTATAAATAAACCTTGTTATTTTTTGGTCATTTGTCATACCCCATTGTATCCTTGACCTTAAGACAGTGTGATGGATGGTATCCTGTGGATTTGATGGTGTTGAAATATCTGACTTTCTCCATCAATCCTGTAAAAAAAGAGAAATTTTTTGAGTAATATTTCAGGTTAATTCAATTTTTTAACACTGATGGATTGCGGGTCAAAAATTAAATATTATAGTCGTTATTATATAATTTGAAGTTATAAAGATAAATGCAGTTATGTCTGCCAGAGAGGCTAATTGAGTCTTTCACTAGCCTTTACTAGAGAAAACTGATAGGTCTAGAAGTTCATATTTAATGAGGAATTCCAATAAAGTACACACTGATTCATCAAAAAGTTAGATTTTAGACAATATAATTAACAGATGATTTAAAATAGTACCCTGGCACCCTATAATCACACCATTTATCATGAAACTGCATTTTTTTTTTAAACAGTTAAGTGCAACTTTAAGTGTTGTATGAAATATGTTTTAATATCAACAAAGTATTCAGTAATTTTAATGCAAAAATAATTTGAAAATCATCACAATTTAGACATTAGGGACATCACATATCAAATTGTAAAAAGAAAATTGCATCAGCCAACAAGAGATAAAGTCCCATTTTCTGAATTTTTAAAACTGAAAGAGAGAACAGTTTTTTCTGTTTGAATGGTTTTGCACTAGTAATCATTGGTGTCCTTTATAGTTTGCTGTTCCGTGTGAGCCAAGGCTCCGTGCTGAAGGCCATACTTTGACCTATAATGGTTAACTTTTATAAATTGTGACTTGGATGGAGAGTAGTCTCATTGACACTCATACCACATCTTCTTATATCTTTTTATAAACAATTTGCAACCAAAGAGCATTTAGAAACAAGTGCTTAATCAACTAATAATCAAAATATCATACACTTAAAAAAACTAAATTGTATTCCCTAAGTTTGTAACTACTATTTTTCCTTTCCTTTTCTTTTTAACTTATTGAATTTATTTATGATCAACTCAACAACTCAACAAATCAAGACCAGTATATATAACAACTATGAAAAACAGGAAAAATCTCAAAATGCTCTTTCTAATCTGGCAGCAAGGTCTGCTTTTAAATGCAGAAAACTTTAATCCAGTCTGAACTTATTTTCCTAAAGATCAATACAACTCCTCTAGCAAAGGGCAACCAATTACTACAAGTCCAAACCGTTATAAAATAAAATACAATATAATACTCTTAATAGTTTTTAAATTTTCATTTCCAAACACAAAAAAAATCAAAATTCAAACAGGATTATACTAAGCTGGTAGACCCATGATATTAAAATGTATTGTTCAACACTGGTGACAATTACAGGTACAACTAAATACCCATCATTATTTCAAAAGAAGAAAACACAGCAAAACATACTATGTGAAAGAAACCCCATGTTCTCATCAGTTTTCAACAAATTGACGATTTTTTTTACAAAAACACTTAGGGTGCCTCAGTACGTTTCCATTCAATTTCTAATTTTTAATTTCAATTTTCAAACAAACTGTATTGACTAAAATGTTTGTAAAGTCAGTCTTAAGAAGCAAGAGTTGTGTAAGGTTTAATAATTAGACATTTAATAGTGTATTCAATTTAAATTCCATATTCAATTATCAGAAAATTTAGGAAGGAGTCATTGCATAATACCAGGGGATATCTATAGAAATCAAAACTAAATATTATAAAAAAATATTTAAAAAATCAAACTAAAAACACTTTGAACTCAATAAAAAAAAAATTTCAAACAGTTATCACATAAAGGTATTGTGCTAGCATTGTACTGATATAATTCCTTTTTATTACTCAAGTGTTTTATAACTTACAATATATGCATGTCAGTTTAAAACACAAAAGATGCTGCAGATTAATATTAAGTGCAGTTGAATTCACTATAGAATAATTAATTCTGTAAAAAAGGAGTCCCACGCGAACACTCGTAATCACTGTCCCCTACTGGAACAAGTAGTTCAGTTCAGCGAGCAGAAAAAAAACAATAATGTATTTATAATTTGTAATTTAGGCCTTTGTTATTAAGACCCTTTTCATCAAAACTTCTTTCAAAATTACTTGAAGTTTGAGCAGAGTTTTTTTCAGTGAGTATTAAAAAGAAGATGTGGAATGATTGCCAATGAGACAACTCTTCACAAGGGACCATTATGACATATATAGAAATTAACATTCATAGGTCACATGCTTCAACAATGAGCAAAGCCTGTCCCACATAGTCAGCTATAAAGGCCAGGATATCAAAAATGTGAAACAATTCAAACATTAAGCCTAATTAACATACAAAAAATAAACGAAAAACAAATGTAACACAGCAACCCACAACAACCACTGAATTGAAGGCTCCTGACTTGGAACAGGCACATACATATAGAATGTGGAGGTTAAACATGGTAGCTGGATCCCAACTCTCCCCCTAACTTGAGACAGTGGTGTTGTAGTATAACATAAGTTGGGTTTTTTTAAGTTAAGGAGTACCTCAGCTGATTAGATGTATATTAATGGTCATTCTCCCATTGTTTAATATGAAGCATCTTGATGAATAGATATAGGAAGATGTGGTGTGAGACAACTCTCCATCCAAATAACGATTAAAAGTAAAACATTATAGGTTAATGTACGGCCTTCAACACAGAGCCTTGGCTCACACCAAACAAGCTATAAAGGGCCCCAAAATTACTAGTGTAAAACCATTCAAACAGGAAAACCAACAGTCTAGTCTATATAAAATACGAGAAATGAGAAACACTTATAAACTACATAAACAAATGACAACTACTGTACATCATTCCTGACTTAGGACAGGTGCAAATATTTGCAGCGGGATTAAACGTTTCAATGGTACCAAACCTTCTCCCTTGAAGCATGGATTCAACAATTAAAATCAAAGCATAATTGTAATGGAAAAGGTATTTACTGTATACTAAGCATACATATACATGAAAGTGTTTCCCTTTTTGAACTAGTATGAGATTTGAATCCTTTTTCGCAAGTCCGAAACAGTTGCATAACAATAATCAGTTAAAACACTTAGTAACAGAATGAAAAATAAAATACAATAATTTCCTCCCACTTGAAATAGTCAAACAAAACATGTAATATAAATCAAATTTCATTCATATTTTGTTATCATATTGAAATTTCCAGTCTTTATTCATTGTCTCAGACTGCAGTATCATTGTCGATTTCTAAGAAATTACAAGTTTGAGTCATCAAAATTTATTTCTATTTCAGTGTCATGTCTGTTGCATTCAACAAGTCATCATTATAGGAATAAAATTTTGCAATAATTTATATTCATGTATAAACAGCACACCCTTTTAAGTCACCTGTGTTATCAGACACACTGGCAGACCAGAAAAAAACATGTCGGATAAAGCAGGGTGTCGGAATACTCATGTTTTGTTTCTGTAAGGATCAGCATATTTTGGGACCATGAAAATATGTTGGTTAAAGCAGGATGTTGGAATACTCAGGTGTCAGATTAGGCAGGTTACATTGTAGTCTGTCCGCCATGTTGGTTGGCAGATGGGATCATTGGACACATTTTCTACAATGATGATTGTGGTCAAGTTTGGGTCCCATTTACAGACAGCTGAGTTTCAGCTGGGACCATCATAAGTGTTAAATAGGTTTCAGAAGAGAAAATCTTATAAAATTTAACAGACAATGATTGACAACGGACGCCAAACGTCGCCAAATGTTTTTTACTATTACTAAAACACTCAGGCACATATTGTGTGCAACAAGAGCAACATAATATGGTATACAAAATAAAAAATTGGTCAATAAATGACAAAAAAAAAATGCAACCATTATCACTTTGAGTGAAAAAGAAATTTTCAGTATGTGTGAAATAAGTTGAGGATAGTACTAAATAGCTCACTTGACCCAATTTGGGCTGAAAACTTCATATAACGCTATTGCATTAAGTTTTAGACAGATAATCATTTTTTAATAAATGCCAAAGTTAGAGGTCACTAAATTAGCATACATGTTCTTTTCAATTGCAAATTAACATATTTATGAAATTATGTTTAGTTTCAAATTTTAAGTTATACAGAATACATTCTTGGACCAATAAATAAAGAGATTTGAGGGTTTTTCTATGTTCAACTAGAGCCTAGGTTATGAAACTATTAACTCATAGTGATCATTCATTGATTTTTGATCAGATTTATACAAGACAAAGATGAATTTATTTCCATAATGTACTTAGAAAAAATGTTTTACAGCCCCAAAATGGAGAATTTCTCAATAAAGCTGCAAAGTCTTTACATATCACATAGTAGAAGGTGCACATGTGTGTCTTATATATATTTTTTTCCAAGATTTATTGCTTAATGACTTTGATATACCTTTGTAATCCAACACAATTGGGGACCAGAATAAATGTTGGATTAAGCACTTAGCAGGATGTCGGAATACTCAGTTTTTTTTCTGCAAGGATAGGCATATATTTGGACCATGAAAATGTGTTGGTTAAAGCAGGATGTTGGAATACTCGGGTTTGGGATTATGCAGGTAACACTGTATATCCATGGAAACAGAGACACTTTAACTCCTGTAACACATCTCTGATGGAAGGAGGAATCTTCTATTGGCCTCTCAGAATCAAAGCTTGACTCTGGCAGATATATATATCATCTTTTATCCTTTGGAACCAAATTATATACATTCCAAGAGGATGTTCCTTTCATCATTTCTACCAATAAGAAGTTTATATATAGAAAGTTTCATATGGATTCAATGAGAAAAATATGTAACAAGCTTCCTCTCCATCAACTTTAAATGAGCATGGTTTGTAGAGTGTCTCCTGATCATCAATTTCCTTAATGAGATATCTCTTTGTAGTTTTAGTGGAGAACATGTTGGAAAATTGGCCAATAAGTTTTCATGCAACCTTCATTTTAACCCTCAGCTGGATATGGGCTTAGATGCATGTGTTAAGCATGTCCAGTTATTTAACAGAACAGAATGTCAGCATTGGAAAGTGAAACTAGTTACTTTAGGGAGCCATGGGGAAGATCCATTTCATTTACTGATTCTGTGCACAAGCAATCATTCTTATTTAGTTATAAGATGATTCACATATTTGTTTAATTAATAACATAAAAATCAAACGGTGCTAGAAAAATTGCATGTGCTTGTCCATGTATTTTAAAATTTAAGTTTATGTGAAAAACACATGAAATACTGATCCATTAAACCAGTCCATGCATTGTAAATTGTTTCTTTTGGAGTTTTTATAATTTAGATAGATGTTTTAGTGTGCTATAAATCAGATAAAAGAATTTGAGTCTAATAGGTGAACATGAATTTTTAAAACTAATGCCCCTTTAAAAGATAATAAGTCCATATAAAAATAAGGAGATAAGGTTTGATTTCCAATTAGAAAAAAACTATCAACACAAGTTCAAATGTAGTGGATGTAAGCACTATCCACACAAGGTCAAATTTAGTGGATGTAAGCACTATCCACACATGTTCAAATGTAGTGGATGTAAGCACTATCCACACAAGTTCAAATGTAGTGGATGTAAGCACTATCCACACAAGTTCAAATGTAGTGGATGTAAGCACTATCCACACAAGGTCAAATTTAGTGGATGTAAGCACTATCCACACATGTTCAAATGTAGTGGATGTAAGCACTATCCACACAAGTTCAAATGTAGTGGATGTAAGCACTATCCACACATGTTCAAATGTAGTGGATGTAAGCACTATCCACACAAGTTCAAATGTAGTGGATGTAAGCACTATCCACAAAAGTTCAAATGTAGTGGATGTAAGCACTTATAGGCAACTGTATGTCCAGCTCCCTTTTGTAAAATAATCTCAAGCAGTATTTTAGAATTAAAAATGTTTAAGTCAGAATTAAAACAGGGACCGAGGCCAAGAGGTAATTATATTTTATAAAATTCTTTGGGTAAAATAAGTTTAAACATAGGCCACGGACTACAAACAGCAGTCTTGTAAAACAAAATAAACAAATAGAATATTCTTTTCATAATCTACGCCATAACTCATATTTCTCTGTAAAAAGCCTCTTTGAATACAATTATCTTGTCAAGTACATTTATTATTGTCTGTTTTATTATTTATCTTGACTTACGAAAACACAAATATTTATCTTGTACTAATTCAAAAACTCTATTCTAATACTGCAAATAGTATTTCAAACTATTTTTTTTACCTATTAAAGAAAATTCTACTTTAATCATAATGTAGGAAATTGATTATCTATTTAAGAAAAAAACTTTTGAAATGTTTTATTTGTTTTGTTAAAAAGTTTATGAAAGAGATTAAGAATAAGTTTCCACAATGTCTTAACCCCCTGCTGAAAGTCTGTAATTTTAAAAGAAGAAAAAAATGTGGTCTAAGAATAAAAATGTTGATTCAAATTTTTTTTCTATATAAATATTTAAAAAATATATTGAAACAAATCAATTTTTCAATAAACTTTTTAACTATTTGGTGTGTAGTTTTTTCAAGGAAGGGGAAATAACTCTAGTTTTCTTGACTTTTTCTGTAAGCTCATGAAATATAATACAAGAAGATGTACCTCAATGTGACAGCAACCAAACAACACGAAATAACCAAGGACATGTATAGCTCAACATACTGAAAGTCTTAACTTATAGACAGGTGTATATACATATTCAAAGTGTTTGATCCTCCAGAGGCTAAAATAGTTCTTAATGAATATCAAACAGAAACTACCACAAATCAGCCATCAAATATATTTTTAAAACAATTGAAAACATTCAAACTTAAATAATTGCCAAACATTAATATTTCTATAAGTGATACCAGGCTAGAATTCCTGTCTGCAACCGAGGCTTGGTTTGTATAAATTCTTTGATATTTCTGTTTTAATAGTATGCTTTCAAACCTGTAGAGCATTAAGGTAATTCAGTCTTGAGTATAATGTAAGATTAGAGCAACAGAAAAAATTATCAACTTTCTGTACTTAAAATAAAATGCTTTTTAAATTTACTTTTTTGTAAATTAAAGTTTAAAATCTGTCCCAAAACAAACATCCTCAAAAACACTCCATTTCAATCAAGAATTTGTTAAATAAAAAAAAAATCTAGAAAATATTACTTAAAAAAAATTAACAAATTATATTACACAAATTATAAAAGCATAAAAATATAGTATATATACCAATACACATAATTAACAGCGCCTGGTGATGTTTCATAGCCTGACCGGTTTCGGTCCAAAAAGGACCTTCATCAGAGGCAGAATGGTGGATTAATGTTTGCACCCTATTTATATAGATATGGTTAGATATGGTAACCAGCGGTTGAGTTAACTGGCGGTTCAGATTTAACATTACAAACTTTAAAAAAAAAAAAAAAAAAAAAGCCAAAGATCAAGACTAAATGATTACCATGTACTTCTTAAATTATTAAAACACCCTTTACCCAATGCTAAAGCCCAAATCTGGTTATATCAACAGGTCACATGTTACTGTATAATGTAAAAATGTTTACCGTAACATGTCAAAAAGTTTACTGTAACATGTACATTAGCTAAATATAGATAACTGTAACCATGGAAAATCCCACTTGGGTTTTTCACTGAAAGGATAATTGAACTTGTTTAGATATCAACCAGATACATATTTATCCACTGGATAACTTTGATCGGCCGGTTAACTCTGAACTGCCAGTTAAATCTGAACCGTTGGTAAACTTAACCGCCAGTTAAATCTGAACCGCCGGTTGACTCAACCGCTGGTTACCATATCTATATAAATAGGGTGCAAACATTAATCCACCATTCTGCCTCCGATGAAGGTCCTTTTTGGACTGAAACCGGTCAGGCTATGAAACATCACCAGGCACTGTTAATTATGTGTATTGGTATATATACTATATTTTTAGGCTTTTACATTTTTCTCACTGATACACATAGTTAATATGGCTTCTACTAACGAAAGCTCTATTTGGAGTTAATGTGTTTAGAGACCACTTATGTCAGTACACCTTTCCTATATTGCCTATATTACACAAATTAATTATGAAAATACCATAAACGAGAATGTGAGAAAATTTTAGCAACCATTTTTTAATACAATTACAAACTAAATTTTGTCAAATGGTTCCATGATTTATTTTAGGAAACATTTCTTTCTCTATCATAAACCGTTATTCCAATATTTCTATGTTTTATCTTTAACACACTTCAACTCAAATCATAAGAACAACATTATGAATCTCCAACAGCAAATTAGAATTACAGTGAGAAACACCAGTTACTTTGAGAATTTAATCCTTAATAAATCAAAGAAATTCAAATAAATTACTGTAAAACGCTGACACATCAAATAAATTACCAAATGCATTTAAATTATGAACATGTGCATTGTGCAGAATAAATGAGTATCATAACTCATTTAAAATTTTTAGATTCTTTAATTTCACTGTTTAGTATAGCAGCAGATGCTGTAATATATCTAAATGGTTTCATGGTCTAGATACATAATAAGAAGTTAAACATAAATATTGTTTTGGAACTACAAAAAAGATAAAATACTTTAAAAAGTACCTTCTTAAAATTCCAAAGTGACTTACAGCTGATTGCATTGAGTGTGTAGGTAAAGGTAATATCTTTGGTTAGCTTGCTTGTTAGCTGAATACTGAAGTCATTGTAGATTTATTTTATTTGGTCAACGATTGAATTTAGTGGTGTCAATCTGTAGATTTATTTTATTTGGTCAACGATTGAATTTAGTGGTGTCAATCTGTAGATTTATTTTATTTGGTCAACGATTGAATTTAGTGGTGTCAACCTAGATTTATTTTATTTGGTCAACGATTGAATTTAGTGGTGTCAATCTAGATTTATTTTATTTGGTCAACGATTGAATTTAGTGGTGTCAATCTGTAGATTTATTTTATTTGGTCAACGATTGAATTTAGTGGTGTCAATCTGTAGATTTATTTTATTTGGTCAACGATTGAATTTAGTGGTGTCAATCTGTAGATTTATTTTATTTGGTCAACGATTGAATTTAGTGGTGTCAATCTGTAGATTTATTTTATTTGGTCAACGATTGAATTTAGTGGTGTCAATCTGTAGATTTATTTTATTTGGTCAACGATTGAAATTAGTGGTGTCAATCTAGATTTATTTTATTTGGTCAACGATTGAATTTAGTGGTGTCAATCTGTAGATTTATTTTATTTGGTCAACGATTGAATTTAGTGGTGTCAATCTGAAGATTTATTTTATTTGGTCAACGATTGAATTTAGTGGTGTGGTGTCAATCTGTAGATTTATTTTATTTGGTCAACGATTGAATTTAGTGGTGTCAATCTGTAGATTTATTTTATTTGGTCAACGATTGAATTTAGTGGTGTCAATCTGTAGATTTATTTTATTTGGTCAACGATTGAATTTAGTGGTGTCAATCTGTAGATTTATTTTATTTGGTCAACGATTGAATTTAGTGGTGTCAATCTGTAGATTTATTTTATTTGGTCAAAGATTGAATTTAGTGGTGTCAATCTGTAGATTTATTTTATTTGGTCAACGATTGAATTTAGTGGTGTCAATCTGTAGATTTATTTTATTTGGTCAATGATTGAATTTAGTGGTGTCAATCTGTAGATTTATTTTATTTGGTCAATGATTGAATTTAGTGGTGTCAATCTGTAGATTTATTTTATTTGGTCAACGATTGAATTTAGTGGTGTCAATCTGTATAGATTTATTTTATTTGGTCAACGATTGAATTTAGTGGTGTCAATCTGTAGATTTATTTTATTTGGTCAGGGATTGAATTTAGTGGTGTCAATCTGTAGATTTATTTTATTTGGTCAACGATTGAATTTAGTGGTGTCAATCTGTAGATTTATTTTATTTGGTCAACGATTGAATTTAGTGGTGTCAATCTGTAGATTTATTTTATTTGGTCAACGATTGAATTTAGTGGTGTGGTGTCAATCTGTAGATTTATTTTATTTGGTCAACGATTGAATTTAGTGGTGTCAATCTGTAGATTTATTTTATTTGGTCAACGATTGAATTTAGTGGTGTCAATCTGTAGATTTATTTTATTTGGTCAACGATTGAATTTAGTGGTGTCAATCTGTAGATTTATTTTATTTGGTCAACGATTGAATTTAGTGGTGTCAATCTATAGATTTATTTTATTTGGTCAACGATTGAATTTAGTGGTGTCAATCTGTAGATTTATTTTATTTGGTCAACGATTGAATTTAGTGGTGTCAATCTGTAGATTTATTTTATTTGGTCAACGATTGAATTTAGTGGTGTCAATCTGTAGATTTATTTTATTTGGTCAACGATTGAATTTAGTGGTGTCAATCTGTAGATTTATTTTATTTGGTCAACGATTGAATTTAGTGGTGTGGTGTCAATCTGTAGATTTATTTTATTTGGTCAATGATTGAATTTAGTGGTGTCAATCTGTAGATTTATTTTATTTGGTCAACGATTGAATTTAGTGGTGTCAATCTGTAGATTTATTTTATTTGGTCAACGATTGAATTTAGTGGTGTCAATCTGTAGATTTATTTTATTTGGTCAATGATTGAATTTAGTGGTGTCAATCTGTAGATTTATTTTATTTGGTCAACGATTGAATTTAGTGGTGTCAATCTGTATGTAATGACAAAGACATTCAAGTTCAGGTGTGATTATGACCCTTGTATATATATCATTGGGTTGTGCGCCTGACAGAGGCAGAACGTTCAGATTATGTAACAGGTACTGTCAGTATCAGATTCCACATGGAATTGGAATTTATTGGTAATATTAATTAGGTGGAAAACAAATAAAAAGGACCACGAATGGTGTTATTTTTAATAGAAAGTTGAATTCTTTGATTCATCGTTTTTACATCATGACAGATAACAAATTGGACTTCATTTTTGTAGTCGTATAGATGTACAACTATAAAAAAAGAAGATGTGGTATGATTGCCAATGAGACCACTCTCCACTTTTAACAGTTACTTTTCAAACTGTTTGCCATATAACTGAGACTTTGTTTTTTGATAGTAATACTATACATCCAAGACCTGATAAGTTATGTGAACCTTGCAGCAAATGTATTCAGTCTTCAAGAAAAGAGATGTCTTTACAGTTTGACTTTCAGCACTACTGTGCTATTATGTGGTGGTTAGTCTTTCATTGTAGAGGAAGCTGGAGTGCCCAGAGAGAACCACTGACAAACCTAGTCAATTACAATTGGACAAACAATGAAAATGCAATATAGCCCCACTCCTAGACTGGTCGTAAAATAACTACAATGGCATCATGGGTGCAAAAAGGCTAAGGTGCAATTCATTATGGATTTTTAGTAAAATAATAATCTTTTTCACGGAAACAAAACATATATAATTCCATAATAGTACACATGTATTTTTTTGCTTGGCCTTGACCCCATATGAGTGTAATGGCAATGAATTAATAAATAAAATAAAATATATAGTATCAATTACAAAACACAACCAAAAGTAAATTTATGTCTAACTTTGAAGTTGGATCGGATTATCATAATTATCTGCAGTATTACATCACTGTTAAGATTAATACATTTTTATATCTACATGTGATAACCCAGAGTAAAGTATACATCAATGAGTAATAATTACACTCTGGACAGTCTGCAGAATTCTGGTTTACTAAGAAATGAAAAATTAATTCCTCTCAACTAATCTCTTTAACCTCTTAAGGTCCTATGTACTCAAGACTCATTTGAGATTGAAACTAATTTCCCTCAATCAATCTCTATAACCCACAAAAAGTTACTTAGAAATAGATAAAAAAGAATTATTTTAGTTTAAACAAGAATGTGTACAAAGTACATGGTGCCCCACTCGCAGTATCATTGTCTATGTTTAGTGGACAGTGAAATTGGGGTAAAAACTCTAATTTGGCATTAAAATTAGAAAGATTATTTCATAGGGAACATGTATACTAAGTTTCAAGTTCATCAAAAACTACCTTGATCAAAAATTTTAACCTGAAGACGGACAGACACACAGACCGAAAAACATAATGCCCAAAAATGGGACATAAAACGTCTCTTATTGATTTCAGGGGGTTGATGAGATTTCTTGCAAGGAATTAATTTCAATCCCAAAGGAGCCTCTAGTAGACTATTCAGTATTAAATGATTTATAGTTCGTTCTTATGTGGTACTCTTATACCACTGTCCCAGGTTAAGGGGAGGGTTGGTGTCCCGCTAACATGTTTAACACTGCCACATTATGTATGTATGTGCCTGTCCCAAGTCAGAAGCATGTAATTGAGAGGTTGTCGTTTGTTTATGTGTTACATATTTGTTTTTCGTTCATTTTTTTATATAAATAAGACTGTTAGTTTTCTCGTTTGAATTGTTTTACCTTGTCATTTCAAGGCCTTTTATAGCTGACTATGTGGTATGTGCTTTGCTCATTGTTGAAGGCCGAATGGTGACCTATAGTTGTTAGTTTCTGTGTCATTTTGGTCTCTTGTGGAGAGTTGTCTCATTGGCAATCATGCCACATCTTCTTTGTTATATCTATGTTACACAAAACCATTAGAGAAAACCATTGGCATTGTACAAGGTCATGCTTTTTTTACAGAGTGTTTATGACATCCTAAACTAAATCTGTTGACTGTGTTCTGATTGACAATTTAGACTGGGAAAACTAATTTTAAATTTTGTTCTTGTCTCGTTCTGTAACTCCATTGTTCCCAGTTAGGAGAGGGTTCCAATCATGCTTCATTGATTCCCTATATAAGCAAACCAAATTTTTCCCTAAAAAAAAGGGGGGGTCCAGGCTCTCTCCCCCCCCCCCCCCCCAAAAAAAAAAAAATCTCCCTATGATCAAGCACTATGGAAATATTTTGTTTCTGGCAGTTCACATTTCAAAGCAATAATCAACACTTTTCTTTGAGCTACATCTATCACTGTGGCAAATTATGATTATTATCATTTATATAAATGAAAAATGTTACACTACCATGTTGAAACAAAATTTCTTAATATCCACTTAATTACCAAATGTACATACAGACAAAATTAAAATGACTGTTTGTGTTTTTCCAATGACATAAATAACACCTTTTTTGTCTTTTATAGTGCTATATATGTCACCCTATGTCCATGAAAAGTAACTAACAATAGGGAATTACACTGTCAAACTTGTAATGAATGTAGATAAATTACACATGATAAATACAATCTGTATAGGAGTTAAATGTGTCTAAAATATAAAATATGTTTACTAGTTAAAACAAGCTACATGTAATTTGATGTAAAATAATATTTCAACTGAAAACTGGAGGAAATATAAATGAGGGATAAAAAACCTAAATGTCTTAATATGAAGAAATCTCATGAACATTTATGACAAACCAAAATTTGTTCACTTATAATTTACCACAATCTTAAACTTTTTTTAAATATTTTATTTTAAAATCTGAATTATGAAGCCGACTCATTCCTTTAGAAAAAATATTACCTCCCTTTTTTTTTCTTTTTTTTAATTAATTTCCCACTACTAAGAGATAAGCAAATTGTCAACAATCAATGATATGATTTTCTCTTTAGGCCAAAAAAAAATATATGTCTGTTTCCTGTTTCCCGACCGACCCTGACTCAAACCCCCCGACCCTAGATCTTTTTATTCAAATCCGGAAAAAATTCATTTCCGGTCCGATCCAGATCCGTATTTTACTATGCCCAAACAATCAAAATGGCTGCTCCCAGCACAAATGTGCTACAATTAAGGTTTAAAAAATGTCAGCACTGGGAGGATTATACAATTAAAGCTTCTTTAAAGGGATTAAATCATTTTGGGGTACAGGACTCTAACCAAACATGACATGTAACCGACTGCAAATCTGACAGGGAGTGCAAAAAACCGACCCTGATTTATTTGCCTTGGAAGCAGGAAACAGACATATATTTTTTTTTGGCCTTATCGCTTGTAAATATGTAACTTTAACTATTATTGTCTCTCTTTAATCTAGAGATCATACTGTTTGTGTCTATCCATCAATGTTTTCAAGATATTTTCAAGATATTTTCAATAAAACTTCATCAAAACTAATTTTTAAATGTAATTAAATAAATTTAAGATGGTGGCATTGCAAATTTCAAATAAAAATCGAGTGGCAAATATTACCTGCATTTCAGAATACATGGTAATGTGATTTGAATATGAACCCAGTTTTGCTAGACCAACCAGCTGAACCAGAATAATAGATGAAGTATTTCTAAACATTTTAATGCATTTGTAGTTTTCAAGTTGATAGACAACATTGCTATAACAGTAAGAACAATAACTCATTGGGAGGCATCTCAAAATATGGTTGACATTTTGATAATTTTGACCACTGTCTAATTTACTAGTTTTCAAGATATCAAAGAATTACTTGTATTTCATCTATCCATTGTTTTTTTTACCAAAGGGCCAAGTTGGTTAATTGTCTAAAATAATTTTATAAGCAAACCACAATCAATCAATCAATCAATCAATCAATCAAAATGTTAGTTCACAATATAAATAAACAGCTGATTCAAAATGAATGTGGTGTATCATAACCATTTCAACTCAGTCACACACTGACAAATATATAAGTTTCACCACACCATTTCTTCAAACCTTTACCAGCTTTTAAGAGCCAACATTAGTACTTTTAAGCCTTAACTGTTGTATAACAAAAATCTAATAGGTAGGAAATGTACAAATAATGTATATTAAGTAAAAATTTACATAAAAAGACGTTTTGTAAAATGAAACTAAATATTTTCAATTTCCACACAACAGGATGCCTTTATAACTTTATACCAAACGGAACAAAAAGATTGAATCTATTCTTTTCCAATAAACAGATCTTGGGCTCCAAAAATAGGCCATAAAATATGACTGGTATCTTTATAAGAATATTATATGTCCTGTCATAAAGGAACTATGTATTGTTTATTATGACCAGCTTTATATTGGTTTCAGTTAAAATCTGAAATATTCATGAGCACAAAGTTGATATTCAATTAGGGATACCGTAGGGTACTGACCTAACGTAATTCTTTACCGAACGACAGGTTGGATATAAAACTGTAGGATGAAGCCATTCCTCATCGTATCAGCTGGATAGGAAATTTGACTAGTTACATAAAACCTATTGTTCAATTGTGAAAATGTTATAAGCAACCTGTGGATAATTTTGTATGCATGATTTTGCATATTAAATACTATTGTTATCAGGGTGGCTACAAAACACATAATGGACATAAATCATACCTCAGATCTGTTAATTTGATACGGGGGAATAACACAGAGTGCTATCTCTATAGACGGGAATGTTTTCTTACTATTAATACCCGTCATAATCAAGTTGTTATGTAAACAAAAATTTGTCTCCATAGATATGATTACAAACATTTGATAGAAATTATTTAAAAGTGAGCGACAAATTTCTTTCACAGTACTTAGTCTAATTCCTTTACTGTATCATGTAACAGATACACCATCTTTAACTTTCGTCTCTTTTGCTCGTTAACATTCAAATGCTCATTAGATATTCTTACTATTTTTCCGTAAATGTATTTGTACTCAAGTTTTCAGTATATTTTCAATGTGTGTTCTTACTGTACTTGATTGGTTTTTGGTGTTTTAATGCCACTTTTAAGCACCACTGTTGTCATGGCAGTCAGTTTTTATTGGTGGAGGAAGCTGGAGTGACCGGAGAAAACCACTGACCTTTGTTAGGAAAACTGACAATCCTAGTCAATTAAGAATGGAGTCAAAAGCACCTGCACGAGCCGGGTTCAAACTCACAACCTCAGTGTTGACTGGCTAGTGATTACAGTAGTAACTACTTAGACCACTTGGCCACAAGGCACCTGTTCTTACTGTATGGACAACTGTTATGTTGAAGAGATAGTGTTGACTTCTAGCTTTGATTTTATTCTTGGGTTACTGTCTCATTGACACGCCATATTTTTTTTTAATCATTTTTTGTTATACAACTATATAAAAATAGTTTGGCTTGCCTTGTCAGCTGTGTTGCTCAATATTTCATTCAGATTGTCTTGGGAAATACACCATTCTGTCAGATTGTCTTGGGAAATACACCATACTGTGTCTTCTTTCTTTGTCACTGTCTCAGTAGCCTTATTTCTCTTTTTATAACAAACCTATTAACAGAAAATTAAGATAAATATCAACAAGAGGCTCATGAGAGCCTGATATCGCTCATCTGTAATTTCAGTTCCAGGCTTTTGAATTATTTGTAATTAATTACTTTGCTTTCCAAGTGATCACTTTAAAAAAACAAAACTTAAGTACACTTATTATCAACTTTGGTCATAAGACTTTTTGTGATGCTGATCACATGTCATTGATATTTATTGTTTATTATATTCTATAAGAGTTGTGACTTGATTGATTGCTTGTTGGTGTTTTAACGACACTTTTAAGTTCCACATTTGGGCTATTTCATGGCAACCAGTTTTTATTTGTAGAGGAAGCCAGATTGCCCGGAGATAGGAAAACTGACAATTCTAGTCAATTAAGATTGGAGCCAGGTATACCTGCACAAGCAAGGTTTGAATTCATATTGATTACAGTAGTAGAAATTCTTAGACCACCTAGGCCACTTACTTTTTACTTAAAGCTTATAAATAAACTGCAAAGATACCTGTCTTTAAGTTGTTAGGTTGCTGTTTCTTTAAAATGTATCCAAGATCTCCTATTGTTCATACTTATGCCCCAGCTGAAAGTGCTGCAATTATTTTCACAAAAAAATCTCACAAGTAAAAACACTGGAAAGTTCTGAACCTTTTAAACTTATTTTAACTTAAATTCAATCTTTAGATATTTTTTTTCTCAAAAAAAAAAAGTCAATTGTTACAAATATTATGCCAATTTAAATATCTCTAAATAGAGCTGAAATTTAAGAATTCCAATTTTAACGCCCCTAAAAATATGGAGAGCTATAAAAACATGGCAATATCCAGCAATAAATGCCTGCTTTATTATGGTGCCCTAATGTTATGGTGCCATCATTAACTGACATGATAATTACCTCAGGTTAACGCTTATTAATAAGATATTTACAGGTCAACAGTGCCATCTTCGTAATAACTTATTAATAAGATATTTACAGGTCAAAAGCGCCATCTTTGTAATAACTTATTAATAGATCTTTACATGTCAACATCGTCATCCAGACTGAAAGAAAAACAGAAATATAACAGCAACAGAGAGCCAAAGCCATTTCATTACTTAAATTACACCAGCACTGTTAAATATGTTTTCATCTTTAAAATGTTTCTATTTAGTGCAAAGCAATGCTAATTAAATAGTGGTATGCCGTTACAAATCACATGCCAAGCTTAGACCCATAAATCTCAAGTTGTATGCACATTAGCCGACATCACAAAGCTTGGAGATATACATGCTGTAATTATCACAGCTACTAATGTGAATTCCTTTATTTGATAAACAGTACAGCGTGCACATTTAGGGGAGCTAACTCATTAATGCACAAATGGTTTTTGAGAAAATTTGTCTTGCCAGAACCGAAACTGAACTGCACCTATACTGTGAGGACAGAGGTGTGATTAGTAAACTCATTAATTAAATGGATGTTTGTTGTTAGTAAGACTGATTGGCAGAATTTTTTGCAGCTTTTTGTAATTCAAGCTGTAAAAATATAATACCATAAAATTTCCTTAAATATTACATCTTCATGGTTGCAGAATATTTGTCTCATATTTCATTAAAACAGAAATATGATTCATTCAAGAACTACAAAGATCATTCAAGAACATTTGTTTTATGAGGTGCAGTAAACAAGCAGCAGTTATGAAGATATGTTGGTTACTCGGTAAATCTAAATCGTAGTAATGATACTTCAACAAAAGTCTGTGCCAGTATATCATTTGAAATTTGGATTTGACACAAGAACAGACGATTTCTGCATGATCTATTTAAAATCCATTTCCCTCCAAAGAAGTCTTAGAATGCACTGACAAAAGTTATTTTTCTTATAAAATATGTCTACAAATAATTGATGCCATAAATATTTTTCATATTGATGAACATAACACTTGTACATCATGTCATTCCAATTTCATATATAAACTTAATTTAAACTAGAGGCTCTCAAGAGCCTGTGTCGCTCACCTTGGTATATGTGCATATTAAACAATGGACACAGATAAATTCATGATAAAATTGTGTTTTGGTGATCATGATGTGTTTGTAGATCTTACTTTACTGGACATTCTTCTTGCTACAGTTTTCTCTATCTATAATGAACTTGGCCAAGTAATTACAGTGGAAAATATATTCTACAAATTTATGAAAATTGTTAAAAAATGACTATAAAGGGCAATAACTCCTTAAGGGGTAACTTGACAATTTTGGTCATGTTGACTTATTTGTAGATCTTACTTTGCTGAACATTATTGCTGTTTACAGTTTATCTCTATCTATTATAATATTCAAGATAATAACCAAAAACTGCAAAATTTCCTTAAAATTACTAATTCTGGGGCAGCAACCCAACAACAGGGTGTCTGTTTTGTCTGAAAACTTCAGGGCAGATAGATATTGACCTGATAAACAAATTATCCCTGTCAGATTTGCTCTAAATACTTTGGTTTCAGATTGATTGATTGATTGTTAGTTGCTTAACGTCCAGTGGCAAATATTTCATGCATATTCAGGACGAGAACAAGTTCACAATAAATACAATAGGTAGGTTGTTGTAATAGAGGCCATCTAGGATGATGGTCAGGGAAATTTGGACTGCCACTGGAAAATGAGGGTATATTGGATAGGGACAGAAATTTTGCCGTGCAACAGGCCACCTACGGACCCCTCAAAGAGTTGTTGCAAGGGTTCTTAACGTGCAAAGAGCATGGCACTCTCTATCTATTATAATATTCAAGA
The DNA here is from genome assembly GCA_037788925.1 of Mytilus galloprovincialis. Taxonomy (NCBI): domain Eukaryota; kingdom Metazoa; phylum Mollusca; class Bivalvia; order Mytilida; family Mytilidae; genus Mytilus; species Mytilus galloprovincialis. The sequence continues at coordinate 84,521,911 of CM075333.1, read as the reverse complement.
TAATAACCAAAAACAGTAAAATTTCCTTAAAATTGTCAATTTAGGGGCAGCAACCCAACAACGGGTTGTCCGATTCATCTGAAAATTTCAGGGCAGATAGATCTTGACCTGATAAACAATTTTACCCCAGTCAGATTTGCTCTAAATGCTTTGGTTTTTGAGTTATAAGCCAAAAACTGCATTTTACCCCTATGTTCTATTTTTAGCCATGGCGGCCATCTTGGTTGGTTGGCCGGGTCACCGGACACATTTTTTAAACTAGATACCCCAATGATGATTGTGGCCAAGTTTGGTTTGATTTGGCCCAGTAGTTTCAGAGGAGAAGATTTTTGTAAAAGTTAACGACGACAGACGACAGACGATGGACGCCGGACACCAAGTGATGAGAAAAGCTCACTTGGCCTTTTAGGCCAGGTGAGCTAAAAAAAACTAGATGTGTCAAAGCGACACAAATGGCCTCGTCCCAAAAAGTTGAAAAATCTACAATTTCAATATAAACACATGTGCACACAAACATGTTGGTAGTCTCACATATCAAACATCAGCTCAAAATCTGGAGGCGTATAGAAAAAAAAATTCTGTATCAATAATTTATCAAAGTCCATAGCCCGTAATTTCAGCAAAAATTAGCAGAGCAGAACTAAACTTTAACTTGACATGAAACTCATCATGGTTAACTCACATACTAAAGATCAGCGCAATATCTGAAGGCGTTTAGAAAAAAAGACCGTTTAACTATGATTTTCAACAAATTCTCAAAGTCCAAAGCCAGTAATTTTGGCATAAATTAGTGGAGCGGAACTAAACTTAAACTTGATCTGTTACTCATCATGGTTAACTCACATACCAAATCTGAAGGTGTTTAGAAAAAAAGTCTATAACTGTGATTTTCAACAATTTCTCAAAAGTCTATAACTGTGATTTTCAACAATTTCTCAAAGTCCAAAGACCGTAATTTCGGCAAAAGTTAGTGGAGCGAAACGAAACTCAAACTTGATCTGTAATTCATCATAGTTAACTCACATATAAAAAATCAGCCCAATATCTGAAGGTGTTTAGAAAAAAGTCTGTATAACTGTGATTTTCAACGATTTTCAACAAATTCTCAAAGTCCAAAGCCCGTAATTTCAGCAAAAATTAGCAGAGCAGAACTAAACTTAAACTTGATCTGTAACTCATCATGGTTAACTCACATACCAGCCCAATATCTGAAGGCGTTTAGAAAAAAACTCTGTATAATGGTTTGTTGCGGAATGACGGAATTACGGAATTACGGAATATCAGAATTTCGGACAAGGGTAAAACTATATAGCACCGACAACTTTGTTGCAGGGCCATAAAAACAGAGTTTGCATTAAAGATAAGTCCATCATAAAATACATCAATTTGATTTAGCTGCAAATACAAATTCTAGAATAAACTGAATCAGATAAGGAACAAATGGACAAGTTCTTACTGTAACAGATAGGCTTGGGAACAAATGGGCAAGTCCTAAACACAGGTTTTGAAACAAATGGGCAGTTCCTAAAAACTAACAGCTTGGGAACAAATGGGCAAGTCCTAAACATTTACAGATAAGCTTGGTAACATATGGGCAAGTCCTAACCATTAACAGATAGGTTTGGCAACATATGGGCAAGTCATAACATTAACAGATAGGTTTGGGAACATATGGGAAAGTCCTAAACATTAACAGATAGGCTTGAGAACATATGGGCAGGTCCTAAACATTTACAGAAAGGTTTTCGAACAAATGGGCAAGTCCTAAATATTAACAGATAGGCTTGGGAACAAATGGGCAAGTCCTAAACATTAACAGATAGGTTTGGGAACAAATGGGCAAATCCTAAACATTAACAGATAGGTTTTAGAACAAATTGGCAAGTCCTAAATATTAACAGATAGGTTTGGGAACATATGGGCAAGTCATAACATTAACAGATAGGTTTGGGAACAAATGGGCAAATCACAAACATTAACAGAAAGGCTTAGGAACATATGGACAAGTCATAACATTAACAGATAGGTTTGGGAACATATGGCCAAGTCCTAAACATTAACAGATAGGCTTGGGAACATATTGGCAAGTCAAAACATTAACAGATAGGCTTAGGAACATACGGGCAAGTCCTAAACATTAACAGATAGGCTTGGTAACATATTGGCAAGTCAACACATTGACAGATAGGCTGGGGAACATATTGGCAAGTCCTAAACATTAACAGATAGGCTTGGGAACATATTCGCAAGTCCTAAACATTAACAGATAGGCTTGGGAACATATGGGACAGTCCTAAACATTACCAGATAGGCTTGGGAACATATTGGCAAGTCAAAACATTAACAGATAGGCTTGGGAACATATGGGCAAGTCCTAAACATTAACAGATAGGCTTGGTAACATATTGGCAAGTCAAAACATTAACAGAGAGGCTTGGGAACATATGGGCAAGTCCTAAACATTTACAGATAGATTTGGGAACAAATGGGATAACTGGAATTCCAAAACATTCAGAGAGGCTTGGGAAAAATTGGGAAGTCCAAAACATCTGCAGATAGGCTATGGAACAAATGGGATGACCAAAAACATTCACAGATCAGTTTGGGAACATATAGGATGTCCAAAACATTCAGAGTTTGGGAGCATATGGGATGTTCAAAACATTCACAGATCAGTTTGGGAACATATGGGATGTCCAAAACATTCACAGATCGGTTTGGGAACATATAGGATGTCCAAAACATTCAGAGTTAGGGAGCATATGGGATGTTCAAAACATTCACAGATCAGTTTGGAAACATACATGTATGGGATGTCTAAAACATTCACAGATTGGTTTGGGAACATATAGGATGTCCAAAACATTCAGAGTTTGGGAACATATGGAATGACCAAAACATTCACAGATCAGTTTGGAAACATATGGGATGTCCAAAACATTCATAGATCGGTTTGGGAACATATGGGATGTCCAAAACATCACAGATCAGTTTGGGAACATATGGGATGTCCAAAACATTCACAGATCATTTTGGGAACATATGGAATGTCCAAAACATTCATAGATTGGGAACATATGGGATGTCCAAAACATTCAGTTTGGGAACATATGGGATGTCCAAAACATTCAGTTTGGGAACATATGGGATGTCCAAAACATTCACAGATCAGTTTGGGAACATATGGGATGTCCAAAACATTCACAGATCAGTTTGGGAACATATGGGATGTCCAAAACATTCAGAGTTTGGGAACATATGGAATGTCCAAAACATTCACAGATCAGTTTGGGAACATATGGGATGTCCAAAACATTCACAGATCAGTTTGGGAACATATGGGATGTCCAAAACATTCAGAGTTTGGGAACATATGGAATGTCCAAAACATTCAAGAGTTTGGGAACATATGGGATGTCCAAAACATTCAGAGTTTGGGAACATACGGGATGTCCAAAACATTCAGAGTTTGGGAACATATGGAATGTCCAAAACATTCAGAGTTTGGGAACATATGGGATTTCCAAAACATTCAGAGTTTATGAACATATGGGATGTCCAAAACATTAACAGTTAGATAGACACACCATAGAAAACTAAAGACTGGGAAACACAAATCCCACCAAAAACTGGGGATAATCTCAGACATACTCTGAAAATAAGTATTTGAAAGTCAACAAAACTGATTCATCTTTTTTCTAAATCTACCTCGTGGAGTGGAGCTGCTAAAGTACTTCATGACTAAGTGGGATAACTCCAACAAATCATTTATGTTGTGCACATCAGAGCTTAATAAAAATATGCACTTTTAGTTAATCATTTTTGGACAGAAAACTAATAATTTATAATCATGTATTTTATGAATATCTATCACATCTAAAGCTTAAACTGACAATTTTGATATATGTGCATAAATTATAGGAAAAACAAAAACAAAAACTACATTAGAAGTGTATGGACATGATAAAATCTTAACGTGAAAATCATGTAAGAAATTGTATCAACATTTATGCACCTAGATTCAATACAAACTTAGAACTTCAAAAGTTTGCATCTTGCAAAAATAAAAGCACAACTGCTTGATTAATATGAAAATGAGCTCTTTTCTTTGAAATATCAAACAAATTCTAATGTTTTGTAAAAACAGTAAGAATCCATTTTTCATGTAACTCTTGCATAACTTCAAAGAGTTTATCATGTTGACAGAAATCATTAGGAGAATATAGTGTTTTCTCAATCGGTAGCTACGAATATTATTTTTCCCCATAAATAATACTGACAATGTTAAATCTTAATGGGTCTCAGGCTGACTCCATCATCATTTAAAATATATTTAACTGTAAGAGGTAGATGGTGCAACCTGATAACTGCTCCACAGGTACGGAATACTGTGTATTAAAAAAACGAATTTAAGAAATTGAATCATATTTCCTGTGCCCTTAAAAACTAAACGAGATATTTATCACACCAGATTAATTGGGTTTCTTTTTAATGTTGGACTTACTAACGTTCGGGACATACAAAAAAGTAATTAAGTCGCAGCTTGATATTATGATATATCGTAAAATCAAATGACCATTAACAAGGTGCCATTAATACAATTGTAGGTACATTCAAAACATTTTAGATACAAAACCAAAACAATTTCTTAGCTCAGTTTCAGCACTAGGGTCAACTTAACAGCACGAATAATATAAGTTTTTTCTAAGGCAATAATCTAGAGATTCAGAGAAACTGTGATATAGAATCACTGGTCCATACATATCGGCTCAAAGTAAAAATTTACAATCTGACAAGGGCTGAACAGTAAATCTATTTTTCTTTATTATAGATTTTTTATTAGTGTTATTTTTTTGCCAAGGAAAGTACTATATTGCCTAAATGTACTGGTAAACTTTCACTTCAGTAGGTATACATTTGTACTATGCTTGTAGGAAAACATCTGACATTTCTTATCTAGATGAAAATTAGAATCTAGATCTGCCACTATAGAATATATATCATGCCATGTAAAGTGAACCCATTATAAACTCTTCACTAATATAAGAAATGAGGCAAATATTTTGCAAGCTGACCTCAAGCCGTATTTGTAAACAATGAAGAACAAAGAACAATAACTCTGTTCTAAGAGAAGACTTAGCCTGGGATCCTGGCTAACCTTGTCAGTACGAGGTGCAGCTAGATATCGGGCCGGGATACCAGGCTAAGAGAAGACTGTTAAAGTGTACATCAAATTGAACATTTTTACCAAGTTTCAAGTTGATGTAAGCACAACTTCAAGGTCAACTACTTTTATCCAAACCTTTAACTTGATACAGGACTAATATTCAGGGGGAGAAATTAACACAAGACCAGAAAACATAACTTTGGAAGGTGGAGCATAAATTAACACATGACCAGAAAACATAACTTTGGAAGGTGGAGCATAAATTAACACAAGACCAGAAAACATAACTTTGGAAGGTGGAGCATAAATTAACACAAGACCAGAAAACATAACTTTGGAAGGTGGAGCATAAATTAACACAAGACCAGAAACATAACTTTGGAAGGTGGAGCATAAATTAACACAAGACCAGAAAACATAACTTTGGAAGGTGGAGCATCAATTAACACACGACCAGAAAACATAACTTTGGAAGGTGGAGCATAAATTAACACAAGACCAGAAAACATAACTTTGGAAGGTGGAGCATAAATTAACACATGACTAGAAAACATAACTTTGGAAGGTGGAGCATAAATTAACACAAGACCAGAAAACATAACTTTGGAAGGTGGAGCATAAATTAACACAAGACCAGAAAACATAACTTTGGAAGGTGGAGCATAAATTAACACAAGACCAGAAAACATAACTTTGGAAGGTGGAGCATAAATTAACACAAGACTAGAAAACATAACTTTGGAAGGTGGGGCATAAATTAACACAAGACCAGAAAACATAACTTTGGAAGGTGGAGCATAAATTAACACAAGACTAGAAAACATAACTTTGGAAGGTGGAGCATAAATTAACACACGACCAGAAAACATAACTTTGGAAGGTGGAGCATAAATTAACACACGACCAGAAAACATAACTTTGGAAGGTGGAGCATAAATTAACACACGACCAGAAAACATAACTTTGGAAGGTGGAGCATAAATTAACACAAGACCAGAAAACATAACTTTTGAAGGTGGAGCATAAATTAACACAAGACCAGAAAACATAACTTTGGAAGGTGGAGCATAAATTAACACACGACCAGAAAACATAACTTTGGAAGGTGGAGCATAAATTAACACAAGACTAGAAAACATAACTTTGGAAGGTGGAGCATAAATTAACACAAGACTAGAAAACATAACTTTGGAAGGTGGAGCATAAATTAACACAAGACCAGAAAACATAACTTTGGAAGGTGGAGCATAAATTAACACAAGACCAGAAAACATAACTTTGGAAGGTGGAGCATAAATTAACACAAGACCAGAAAACATAACTTTGGAAGGTGGAGCATAAATTAACACATGACTAGAAAACATAACTTTGGAAGGTGGAGCATAAATTAACACAAGACCAGAAAACATAACTTTGGAAGGTGGAGCATAAATTAACACAAGACCAGAAAACATAACTTTGGAAGGTGGAGCATAAATTAACACAAGACCAGCAAACATAACTTTGGAAGGTGGAGCATAAATTAACACAAGACTAGAAAACATAACTTTGGAAGGTGGAGCATAAATTAACACAAGACCAGAAAACATAACTTTGGAAGGTGGAGCATAAATTAACACAAGACTAGAAAACATAACTTTGGAAGGTGGAGCATAAATTAACACAAGACCAGAAAACATAACTTTGGAAGGTGGAGCATAAATTAATTACAAGAACTGATGGTGTTAAGTGGTTGTCATTTGTTTATGTGGTTCATAAATAATTCTTGTTTCTTGTTTTTATATAGATAAGACAATTGGTTTTACACTAGTCCTTTTTGGGGGTCCTTTATAACTATCTGTTCTGTGTGACCCAAGGCTCCGTGTTGACGACCATACTTTGACCTAAAGTGGTTTAATTTTACATATTTTGACTTGGATGGGGAGTCGTCTTATACCACATCTTCTTATATCTAATAAATAGATATGAGAAGATGTGGTATAAGTGCCAAATGAGACAACTTTCCTTCCAAGTCACAATTTGTAACAAGTAAACCATTATAGGTCAAAGTACGGCGTCAACATGGTTGAAGTATTCAATGGTTAGCTGGTAATCGTAATTTAACTAAAGCACCTGTTTTTATTCATGTATATCACCTTATATATCAATATAGATCAGGGAATCGTGATAAGAAAACTGGCTGCTTTCTTTAAAATGGTGAAAATATTTCAGTAGCATGATTGATTAAAGAATTCAATAAATATTTCTTTAAAATAGAGGACAGATATATTTCTGTCCCAAAGGAAGGGTTCTATGAATCATATTACAGTTAAAAAAATGTTAATAGCAATTGAACAATACATTGATTTAATACTTTGGTGTATATCACTTAATATTTGTCTCGGAACACAAAAGATGATAAAATACACATCATATAATATCCATTATAAACAATTATACAGCTTACAATTTTATTACAACTTCATTTCACCGATTGCAGGCAAATTAATCAACAACAAATCCAGTCAAATTTTATATTTTTGAAGCAATTAAAATGTTCATTTATCTAATGATGGACTATTCTTTCAATGATGAAAACTTTTCCATTAGTTATATTTTCTTTATATGGTAATCTTAGTCATAAATTTTACAAAACAGAATGAACATCATTCATAAAACTTTAAAAAATTTATTTTAACTCGACAATATAATCTCAACATCTTTACATTATTTCAAAAGCTGCATAAAAAGGTGCACATATTAGTAACTTAAGAGAAATTCTTGTTTGGCTATAAGAATGAACTCCCTTGAATCAGGTCTACCTCTAAAAGTGCAGAAACAAAGTCAATATTTTGTGTCATAAAATTAAGTTCAGCTTGTCATATTTAAGGCCCAGCAAATATCAAATGCTTTAAAATCTAATAGCTTTAGCTAGAATGGACTAAGCCAATTTGCAAATATCCATTGTCTTAACAACTCATTAAGCTAGAGTCTTGGATAGAGAAGCCTAAGTTGAAGCAATTATTAGGTGTCTAACAATTCCAGTAAGTCTTGACCAAGTCCCCTGGTCATGCAAATATCAGGTGTTCCAAAATCCATAAGTCTTGTTACTACAGAAAACTTATACATGTACATATTTGCAGTTTAACTTGTAAATCTTATCAGGAATTTTCTTTCACAGATAGTCATTTCTTAAGAATTATCCTAATTTCTCACAAGGGGGGAAAACTGATATATAAATGAATAAGAACATTTTTATATCTAATACTGTATGTGTCTGTGGAAAGTCTTGAGCCTGTAATTCAGTGGTTGACATTTGTTGCTGTACCGGTATATCATTGTTAGTGTATAACTACTTGTTTTTTTCTTTTTTTTAATTTGTTTTACATTGGTTATGTCAGGCGTTTAAAGAATTACTCATATATAATATAAATTACAAAAAGCAATTAATATTAATTTTAATATGTATATATCAATACTGGTTTGACTTCTGACCTCAAATATTTCCTCTAAACATGGCTTAGCATAATGAACACTTATCTCCTTAATCTACATTGATTAATTTAAAATGGGAAAACTTATTAAATGTTGATTAATTATCATATTTTATTGAGATACGATTTGAAGTTATGCTCGGATGTAAAATTCTCAGGACCGTACAAAGTCTTCTGTATACAGGTGTTTAAAAACAGATCAATTTTTCTTCAATTTTTTTCTTTATTTTTGTAGACAAAGCTTTTATGTGAAGATTTTGTAAAATTTACAATTACTTCTATTCACATTTGTCCAACAAGACATTAAAGTTAACATTTAAGCTATTTTCAATGATGCATGGCAGAATAATTTTTCCATATTTAATGTTAAACATACATTAAAATGATTTGTAGCTGTTGATATTGTCACTAGTGTATGACAAAGGGGAGGCCACTCAGTGCTTAATGACAATTTCATTTTATTACATTAAAAAGGGGAGACAATTGTAATATGAGTATTTCAATTATTTTGGAGATTGTGTAATTTCATGTATAATTTTTACATTATTTTATACATTACAAAAAACATGTATTTCGGTTTTAAGTTTTAAAGTAATTAAAATTTAGATTAAGTAATCTTAGTATTCAGTAAACTCTGTAACCTTTCATTCAAACATAGACAGGTGCAGTTTGCAGATTTGTGTGTCTAATAACTATAATGTGTATGTAAAAATAGACTTTTTCATATTCCAAATTCAGAAATATTTGGCATTCTTATCAACACCAAATTTCATTATCAGGTCCTAAAAAATATAGTTGTGCTTCCTGCCTTGCAACTTCCATAATTTTTTTCGTGTCTACCATAACACATTTTATTTAGCTCATTTCAAGGAACCCAATACATAAAGTGGGTATTTTTTTTTATTTTTTTTGTGAACTCAACCGATAACTTTTTAATTTCAATATTTTTCTGAATGAAATATTTCTTCTAAGTCAAATAATAAAAATATTGATAATTTTCACTGACTGACTTTTTAAACGTCCCTTTTAAGAATTGAGTTCAAAACAACTTGCACTCTACTTCAACCAAAAAAAAATGTATGCAAACAAACCATAACTAAAACTGAATCAGATTCTCATGGAAGACAGGATAGATGATAAAGAGGTGTAATTTAATGAGAAATAAACAAAACATTATAAATCTCACAGAAATTATCAGCTTTCCACATCCAAAAGGCATATAAAATGATCTAGTGCATTTCAATCAACACAAAGTCATTAATATAATTACATCAGCATAGTCAAATCTTAATCATAGAAAAAAATCCCATTACCAAAATGTAAAGGCATTTCTCTAGGCATCAATACTTGTATTTATTAGAAAATATCCCATTTCTAGAGGAAAGAAAACATTAACAAGATTGTATACCATTTAATATGACATTAACATAATTATCTCTATCATGCAGAACACATTTAGATAATAATATAGGATAAAAGACTACATATGTTTTAGGGAGTCAAATTTGATAAAAGTTACAGAAATGTGTATTTTATGTTTATTTTTCTATCAATCTTTTAAATGACAATTTTCTTTTAAGAAAAAATAATCCTGCATTTTCTTTAAATGTAAATTACATCTCCATGTTACAAGAGGACATTCCCTCCTTAATTTTCAACAAACATCATAGCAATTCACTTTTTTTTTTTAAATCAAACTGTTTTTTTTTTTTCATATATATTATTTTCATGATTTATTGTTATAACTTTTATTTTGTGTATTCTAATACACTTTTAAGATATTTTGCTATTGCATTGATTTTGGTACTTATTACTAGTGAATAGTTGGTACCCACTGCATTTGTTCGCACCTGTCCTTAGTCAGAAACCTGATGTTCAGTGGTTGTGGTTTGTTGATGTGGTTCATAAATGTTTCTCGTTTCTCTGTTGGTTTTCCAATCTGAACGGTTTTACACTAGTCATTTATGGGGCCCTTCATAGCTTGCTGTTCGGTGTGAGCCTAGGCTCTGTGTTGAAGACAGTACTTTGACCTATAATGGTTTACTTTTACAAATTTTGACTTGGATGGAAAGTACTCTCATTGGCACTCATACCACATCTTCCTATATCTACATATATATAGTGTTTGTATTGTTGACAGGGAAATGTATGTAATCTTGGAACTGACTTGTATACCTGAATTGTAAGTTAATCTTCTTCCTCCTCCAGAATTAGCAAATGGTCATTCTCAGTGGTCGCATTTCTTGCTTTCCAGTGTAAACCAAATTCCAAATAGAAATAATCAATGAAACCTTCAAGTTGTAGGTGGAGAGCAGTGAAGATCCTATAATCAAACAAAAATAACAATATGAAGAGAAAATGACAACAATTTTGGAAATAAAACCTTAACTTTGATACAAGCATGGATGATTTTTTTTTCCTTATTGTAATGAAAGATAAATGTGTTCATACAAAGGGACACAACTCTGACATGATAAAATATAAATATTTTTTCTATAAATTAAGATTTATTAGGTCTTGCAGGTGAATCTGATGATTCACTTCCAGGCTTGTTGTTATAATAATATTTCATTTATATTATACAAGATATGTCTTAATATTATCTAATGTTTATTATACCTCAGTATGTTTTTCTATTCAAAAAGTAATGAAATAATTGTGCTATTTCATTCCACAGACTTTTTGCCAGTCAATAAGTTTCAAAGACTATTACCCTGGTTAATAGTTTCATCAACATATTTCCCGTCCTTTTTCATACTTATTTTTCATTGGACAGCAATGACTTCACAAACTTTTTCACTTGAATGTTTGCACTTGGCACCGTCCAGACTACACGAAATACGTCGGACCGTCGGACAAATCCAGTGAATAATGGATCGGTCTGGTAAATTTTTGTTGAATTCCGGTCCGAATGTCCGGTGTTTTTTTCAAGGATTTTTCTAACATTCTAGCAAAATTGCCAAACGATCTCAAATTCATTTTCATCTTTATTATTCATCACAGCGATGTTTATTTTGTTCAACCGCTAGCTTTATGCCGAACATTGCCAACCAGTAATGTTTAAATCCAGGTAAAAGCATATCTGAACAAAAACAACAATGGATGCCATCATTGGCACAGCTGGAAATGTAAATAAAACCGGATCAGATTCTGGGAACGGATAAGGATAATTCTGGGTTTGCCGATTAAATACAATAAATGAATAAAAATCCAAGCAGATCACACAATTTAGCTATGAAATATAAACACAAGAATTGAAAACCAAAAGATATATGAAAAAGAAAGAAGAAGCAGGAAATAATATTTTATACAGAAACTCTAAATTATGTTTAGTTCACAAACCTTGTCAAAATCCAATAAAAATGGGACATTACTCTTCACTGAAATGCATTTAAGCAATTGTGCACAACTTTCATAACAATATACCCTCTTGTTACATCATTTTGTTTTAATTTGTGCATTCTGGGGAGGAGTAGGGCACAACAAAGTCATATATTTGTTGTTTTTTGACGGATAATATACAATTAGATGTAAAAAAAAATGGTCTGGTAAAATTTCATTCGGTCTGGTAAAGCTAGGATGCTTACCAGACCAAATGTCCTGTAAAAATAAAATTCATTCGTGTAGTCTGCCATCAATACAATACAGTATTTTTTTAATCTGTTTGTGTCTGTTCTAGTTTAAAATTAATATATCACTTACCAGAAGCAATAAAAAAAAGAAGAAGAATATCTTTGCGACGAATCTTTAAAAGATCTAAATATATATAGTAAATTGTATTATATGGGTCTTTGTACAGTACTTAAGCTAGTCTAGTAAAATTTATTTTATACATCAGAGTTTTTCCTAGTCTTGACTAGTTCATCATGTGTATGTTTATGCAACATTTTTCTTTTCTTTCAGATGATTGATGTAAACTTTTTATAAAGTTGATTTGTTTAGTAGTATAATAAAACACTTAATGACTGGTTGTGCGGGTAATAGCGTTTGATGTCCCTTCGCATACCAACTATTGCCCTCGGCTTCGCCTCAAGCAATAGTTGGTATCTCAGGGACAACAAACTTGCTATTACCCTCACACCCACTCAATAGGGGCGTCCTACATTTCCGCTGATTTTAAAATGACATGCATTACATTTGCGAGGGAAAATGATGTTACGTTTGTGCGAATTTACCTGTAGTTTACCCGAGTTTTTTTTTTTTACCTGTAATTTGTTTTCGATTCTTGTTTTGAACAGAAATTGGCTATCATACCACAACTTGTTATTTCATATATTGATAAACATATATGAGACAAGTCCTTATTTGTTTATATAAACATTAAAAAGCCCTACATGTATGTAAAAAAAAAGTTTTAAATAAATACAGCGAATATCATGGAAAAGAAATTTCAAAGTATATATTGATAAATAAAAGGCAGTAACTATACATGCCGGTGATATCTATACTGAATCATCTATAGATCAGTCCTTGTCGGGTACTTGTATCCTAGCAATTTGAGAAAGCATTGATGGGAATTTCACCAGTTTGAAATATCAGTAATTGATGAAGTCAACGGTTAACTAAATTTATTCTTTGTCTGCGTTTTACAAAGGCTTGGGTGTCGCTATTGCGAAATTTAATGTTAGTAGTCACCTGAACTTGTAGAATAATCTCAACGAAAGTATAAATGGCTGGATGAGTTGAACAAAACTGTTCATATGGCTATGAAAAGACTCCGTCCCATTGTTGGTACGTTTTGTTTCTTCATTGGGCAGTGACAACCGTCCATATTGCCGGTGGAAATTTTGACTCATTGGTATCGTAATTTTCTACTAAGCACTCAACAAATTAGCATTTGACATTATAGTGTCTGCAAAACTGTTCAGTTTTATAATATGTGAACAATATTCAGTTGGTTACTTTTAATCATTAGTTATAGATTTATTTTCATATGTTTTTGTATAAATCCGCGAAAATGTAGTGACTTTTCACCAGGTAAATTTCGCACAAAAGTAATGCGTTTTATCAGCGTAAACATTTTATTTTCAGGCAAATGTAGGACCAATCCGCGCAAATGTAACGCACCGTTCAGTAGGAGTATAATATTATATTAGATATGTCTTAATATTATCTAATGTATATTATATAAGATATGTCTTAATATTATCTAATGTATATTATATAAGATATGTCTTAATATTATCTAATGTATATTATATAAGATATGTCTTAATATTGTCTAATTTATATCATATACAATAGCAGTGTTCTCCCCAGGATTTTTTGATAGCGCTGTGGTAAGCGCGCGATGTTGAATTCATTTAAATAATGTTACATTTATATATAACTGCCATGTTGGTTATATTATATTAAATGTACAAAGACCTGCATTTTGTATACATATGCTTTCACTAAAATGGAAAAAAGTTACATTTTGAATATTATGTTTTAAAAATTAAAATGCCTAGATAATTTATATATTTTAATTTCATTACCACCCTTCCAATTCTTTGTGTGCCAGTAAGTATGCACTTTTTGTTGTTTGACTTATAAACTAGTTATACATGTACATCCTTTACAACTTCATAAATTTACTAAATTTACAAAAGTTTTCAATGACAAGATTGGTATTTTTTTACATTAACTTTAATTAACATTTCTATCAAGTTACAACTTTTCAATAAAAATGAGTATAGTATTTCAAAGGAAGAAATGAAATAACCCTTTCAATAATAATCAAATGTTATCAAAGATTTGCTTAAAAAAGGCTAACATATTCCAAGATGAATATGAAAGAAATCCAATAAAAATATTTTTAAGAGATTTATTTTATTTTAAAGGTGAATTACCAATCAAATATATAATGTTTGCCAATTGAAACAACTACCACCTTTAGAGGTTGTGTTTGATAATTTTATAAACAATTGAATACTTGCCACCAGAGAAGTTTGTCAAGATTTGGCAATACTTCTTTTAGGACTTTCCCTCCCAAATTATCTCCCTTACAGGCTGACATAACTTCCTGTTTACACTTGTGGCATTTGTAGCAGCAAATGCTATTCCTTATCCAAGCCATCCTCTGTTTACATTAAATTTAAAGCAATATTTAATTAATATATATTGATGATAGGTTGACAAATATCGATATTTTATATATATTTACACAAAATTTTCGTTTTGTTTTATTCCCTCCTTTACATACATGTACATGTACAAAATTTACTTCTACAAATTTTTGCAAAATGCATGCATTGATAAGTTGTTCAAGACAAGCTATACTGTCTTCCTATGGTAAACAAATCTGTCTTGAGGAAGAAATTATTAGGGTCTGAAATTTTCAGCTTTGAGTTGTAGACCATGCACACACAACTAATTCACTTTTAACACTTAAACAGAACTTATAAGCATACCATCTAGTACTATATAATGAGCATATTATTTGTTTACTTTTACAGCAGATTTCAATGAGTATGTAGCTAAAGGTAATATCTTTGGTTAGCTTGCTTGCTAGCTAAACCGTGAAGCCTTGTTAGGTAAGGTATACTACCCTCCTATTAAGAGTAGAGTAGTCCGACAAAAAAAAACAATCTGTCTGTCTGTAGGTTAAGGCTTTTTTGACAGAAGGGTAGTATACCTTACCTAACAATGACTTCATGGTTCCGCTAGCAAGCAAGCTAACCAAAGATATTACCTACATGTATAGCTACATACTCATTGAAATCTGCTGTAATACATGGTTACTTGGATGGACTCTTGGAGAGTTGTCTCATTGGCACTCATACTGCTTTTTTTACAGGGGCGGATGCAGGAATTTTCGAAAGGGGGGGTGCTAACCCAGGGCAAAGGGGGGTGCAGGGGGGGTACAAAACATATGTCCCGATACAAATGCATTGATCGGCAAAAATAAAGGGGGGGTGCGCACCCCTGGAACCCCCCCCCCCCTGGATCCGCCACTGTTTTATATTAACTGTAAATGATTAAAGGAATTCATTTGTTATTGAAACAAGACCGTCTCACATTTGAGCTACAACATTAATTAAAGCCTTGAATCTTGATACACAGAGTAGCCCAATCATTTGACACAATTAATAGTGATATTTTTAAAGATACCAAGGACAGTGTTTTGAACAGTAGTATACCTTACCTAACAAGGCTATCTTGAACAACTTATCAATGCATGCATTTTGCAAAAATTTGTAGAAGTAAATTTTGTACATGTACATGTATGTAGACATTAACCAGAGGTCTGTGTTACAAACTATATCACAAACGTTTACTTTTAATGTCTGAGTAAATTTGATTCGCACTTACTGGATTGTGTCAGGATTTATTCTGCAATATTGAGAGATGGATAGTGTTTGAACTGAAAACTCGTATCCAAGGCTTGTAAAATATCAAGTGGTTTTAGATTTTAAATATTTTATTAGCGTGTTTTATATGGAATAATTGTCTACAAAATGAACAGTGAAACGTTTTTTTAGATTTTAAAGATACCAAGGACAGTGTTTTGAACAGTAAATGCTATTGCGAGGGCAGGAGTATTTTAATTATAGTCTATAACACTATGTTATATGGAGATATAATAGTGATCCGGCTATGAAACGATTGGTCTGTGTAAGATATATAGTTAACTACGTTTACATGGTGATGGATTAGTCCGCATGCTGTATATATGTTACTGTTATATAAATTATTATAATAACTACCTACGTATACTGATTTTATGAGTGCCCCGTGTGTAAGGGTTAGGGTGCAAATAAGGGTGCAAATTGGAATTACGCTATAGAAGCGAAGCTCCTGCTAGAGGAGGAAGATAAAGACTAGGTAACAGGTAACAGGTAACAGTGACCTGAATCAAAATGACTGGAACCTGCTGAATTAACATACATGTAGTAGAGTGACCAAGACTGAAGAACACAAATATACTATTTACTTTCAATCAAGCTGTAGAATACCCGAAATTGATACTTAATCCTTCTTTAAATGCTGCCTATTAACACAGAGGTCCATTTGAGACAATCGATTTTGTGATGTCACAATCAGCTACTCTGTCTGAAGTATATGTACACTCTTTATTTTTCAAATGTAAACAACATTTCTCTGAGCTAATTTACGTTGATAGTGGGTCTTCCAATGGATAGAAACAAGTGCCTGTGTGAAGTCCGAAGCGGGGCCGAATTTTGTTTTTTATAATGTTTAGACTAGTTTTAGTTTATATCTTCATTGCTGTTTTATGTTGACAGGTTGGGTAAGTTTATAAGTTATGAGTGCCCTTTTACATGTTTTACTACCTGAGGAACTACATGTAGACCATATTGATGATTTCAGCAGCTGGAAGGCTATGGCGGGAAATTTATAAGTTAAAAAGCTAAAGACGGTGACACTAAATTCCGTGATAGAGAACTGCGTTAAAAAGTCTATTTCGGCCTCTGAGCAAGTCACAACCGAGCTTTTGTCCAGATAAACAATCACAAATAACTATTCTTAAACAAGCGATCTTTAGTCCTTAGTGAGTGTCAACTTGACACTATAATCTCTCTGTATTTTCGATCACTTTGGTAATTTTATTATCGCTATTGTATAAAATTCATTAGTACTCATAAGCACAGGAAATCAAATATACTTAATTCATTTTAAAAAGGTTTCACCATTGTTGAGAGGGGGTAAGATGGGTCCTGATCCCGAAATCCCGGGCTTAAAAACACGAAATTTCTATATAAACTTGAACTTATAAAATCTGCTGGCTCATAGTATAGGCGGACACATCATAGAGTCAAGTGACACATTGCAATTCCTATATAAAGGTTATAAAAAACTGGGGATTGTTCAAGATTTAGTTGTAATAAAAAACAATTCATATAATGTGAACAATGTTGAGGTACCTAGACCGCCTAGAACCTCAAGTTATGGTAAACGATCCTTTGGATTTGAGGCAGCACAACTGTATGGAACTCCCTTCCCAATTAGGCTAGAATCATGACCTCTTTTGACCAGTTTAGAATTTTAATATATAAATTCCTGGTGTGGGGTCAAAAATGCAACTGAAGTTCATGCCGTTTCCATCCAGTGCTGTCTCAAAGCTGAAATTTCATTCTTTCTTTTTATAATTGCCTTTTGCTCGGCTTTTTATGCATTTATTAAATACATCTGCTATTAAATGCTAGAGCTTAATAATTCATTTATTAATTGTTTTTATCCTTTTTAGTTTTTAACTATAATATGACATTCAAGTGATTTGCTGATTTCCCCGTGCAATACACATAGAGGCGCTTGCCACATACGCGTTGACTCTTGAGGCTCATAAATCAAATAAGTTTTGCTTTCCTTATATTTGCATGCTTTTTCATTTTTATTTCAGTATTTGCATGACGAGTATGATTTTTTTTATGATAGTCGGCATAAGAGCTCACCAGAGCTCATGTTTTTGTCTGTTATTATGTATATATATGATAACTCGTCTAAACATCAACCCAACAATATATATAATTTGCTGGTTGGTCGTTTTTATAGACTTTTATATATATATATATATATATATATATATATATATATATATATATATATATATATATATATATATATATATATATATATATATGCCGACTAAAATAAAATTTACTTACTT
The DNA here is from genome assembly GCA_037788925.1 of Mytilus galloprovincialis. Taxonomy (NCBI): domain Eukaryota; kingdom Metazoa; phylum Mollusca; class Bivalvia; order Mytilida; family Mytilidae; genus Mytilus; species Mytilus galloprovincialis. Next base: position 84,503,664 of record CM075333.1, on the reverse strand, counting down.
ACTTACTATCAGGCGGACACAAGTGGACAGAACGTAATTTCTATGTAAAACTTATAGAATCTGCTGGTTACAGGACGACACAGCTGGCCACAGTGCTACTTCTATATAAAACTTCAAGAAACAGGGGGCTATACAGACGGACAAAAGTGGACACAACGTTATTTCTATATAAAACTTATAGAATCTGCTGGCTACAGGCGGACACTGTGCCAATCTTATTTAAATATTGATCTCTGATTATGTTTACGTTATACTACATACATATGTAGTATATCGTAATCAGATATCAATAATCAGATACCTACTTGTAGATGTAAATAGTTAAGAACAAGCACAGAGAGAGCATAGATTTCTAACAATACAAACTTGGGCATAAGCTTGTTTATTTTCAAAACTCATAAGATATAGTAAACAGAAGAACATTTTGTAAAAAGAAAATCCTGTTTATCCGTATTTTACTTATAAATGGACTTACGTTCTCCGCCAGTTAGCATTATATTCACTCTGTGGTTTTAAAGCAGAGACATATATATGTCTCTGGTTAAAGTCTTTCTTGAAATATCCCGGATATCTAACAAACTTGGACAGAAACTTGTTTATAATACTAAAATAGTATCCAGAAGTAAATTTTGTAAAAAAAATATTTCCTGTTTTTCCGTATATTACTTATAAATGGACTTAGTTTTTCTTCCAGTTAACATTACATATACAGTCTGTATGCATTTAAGGTTTCACTGAAAACATAGGTTCTGTGATATGTCAGTCTAACAAACGGAGGAAAAGATGGTTTCTTTCTGAAATCTATGAAAGTAGGAAAATTAAAAAGTAACACCCCAATTGCCAACAGGACACAATTACTATAAGCGAATTAAATGTTTAAGTAAATTATAGTTTGAATTTCATTCAGATAAGATATTGACCTTACAAAGATCGTTAGTTTAAGCCTTTGAATCAAAGTTCATTGAAACTTTGCATCGTTCGACCAAAATTCAAAATGGTAGATGATAAATTTTTGATATTAAGGATGAAAAGTTAAACTATATACGAGTCAACTTTTTTAGCACACTTGGCCTAACATTTACAAAATAAAATCTCTTCTGAAACTACTTATAGATTTAGACTTGGTCACAATCATCATTAGAGTACAGAATGTATCTAGTTTTAAAAATGAGTCCGATGACACAGGCTAAACATGGAATATAGGGGATAAAATGCAAGTTTCGACTGTGATTGTAAAGACTGTAATGAATGGAGAGAATCTGTCAGAAGCACAAAAATGTATGAATAGTGAGGTCTATCTAGTGTCTACTTGCTTCAAATATCAGACAAATTATAATAAGAGCTCTTGCACTAATTTGACGAGTTTTACCGATTATTTTGTGTATGCCTTTCTGAAACCAATATTCATTTTAGTAGATAGAGAGAAAAATTATATTCAAAAATTGCAACAAGACAAGCTCTACAAATAACTCCACATGGTCGAAATCGTCCGATGATTCTTTAATTTTTTAGTTATTGCCCTTTAATGACGATTTTTATCACAATTTTGTGTGGATTTTTGCCCTATAACAGTCTCTTTTCTTAAAAATAAACGGAAGAAAATTTCCTGCTTTTACTTCAAATTATTTCATTTCAGTTTTTAGCTCACCTTGCTCACTTGACCAAGTGAGCTTTTCTCATCACTAGGCGTCCATCGTCCGTCGGTCGTTAACTTTTAAATTTGGTCCAGAAACTACCTGGCCAAACTGAACCATACTTGGTCACAATCATCATTGGGGTATCTAGTTTAAAAAATGTGTCCAATGACCCTGCCTGTCAACCAAAATCGCCAACATGTCTAAAAATAGAACATCGGAAAAAGGGGAAAGGGGGGGGGGGGGGGGAGTAAAATGCAAGTCAAAATGCAAGTCAAAAGTTGGACTATTATATTAATAGCTGCTATGAATGGAGAGATCTGTCAGGATAAAAAATGTAAAGAATCGTGAGATATATCTAGTGTCTCTGCTTCAAAACTGTCAGATAACTTATAATAGGAGTTATTGCTCTAAATTGACGAATTTTACCGATTTGTCAGTTTCATGTTTGCCTGATATCTGAAACATATACTATAGTAGATACAGAGATACTTTACATACCAAAAATATGACCAAGACAAGAACCACATGGCTAAAAATAGAAAATAGGGATAAAATACACTTTTTGGCTTTTATCTCTGAAACTAAAGCATTTGGGCATAAATTTGACATGAGGTTAACATTGTTCATCAGGTTAAGATCTGTATGTCCTGAAATTTTCAGACGAATCATGTAACTTTCAAGGCCCGTTGTTCAAATGCTGTCTCTGAATTAGTAATTTGAAGTAAATTTTGCAGTTTTTTGTTATTATCTTGAATATTATTATAGATAGAGATAAACTGTAAGCAGCAATAATGTTCAGCAAAGTAAGATTTACAAATAAGTCAACATGACTTAAATTGTCAATTGACTCCTTAAGGAGTTATTGCCTTTTAAAACAGTACTTTTTTTAACAATTTTTCGTTATCTTTTACGAAAATCTTCCCCTCTGAAACTGAAAAGACAAATTTAAACAAACTTGGGGTATCTAGTTTAAAACATGTGTCCGATGACTCCGCCTGGCAACCAACATGGTTGTAAACTATAAAGAGCAATAATGTTCAAGACGTTGCGCACGATCAGTCCGATATGCGGTTTAAATAGAACAAAAGAATTCGACCTCTTGTGTTTAGAAGGTAGAAAAGTGTAATGAACTTTGTATACGGTTGTCAAGATGTCACAAAAGTTACTTTCCGTAAAGTCATTATAAATATTTGCATTCACGTTGTTTAATTTTCATATTGTACAATTGTTCACAATGCAACTTGCAAACAATCGTTTTTAAAACGACCATAAGTCAAGCTGTTACGTCATTTAGGGGGTCTCCTTATAAACTGCTACTTATTTTTGCTCGACATAGAAAAAATCTGGGAAAAATTACAAAAATTGAAAAATGAATTGTCAATCGTTTAAGACCATTCCCAAAGTGGCACACCTAAATTTGACATTTGGGCGGAACTTCAAAGTTGGATGTTATATGACGGGGTTTTGTTAATTAATTTACGCATCGAACACACCCGTCCTATATATATGTAACATCACATGACTTTTAAGTGATTAAAACTATTTTTTTTTAAAATAATATTTGCATGCTTGACATGTTTTTTCTTAAACAATTACAATTACACCGACAGTCATAATTTCTATATTATTTAAAAAAGTTTTGTTACACATTTTGTTACACCTTAGTTATACAGTAACCCGGATTGGTTGACCATTGTGAAGTTGAGTTTTTGCAGTCAGGATCCTACTTCGTCAGAATTATCTCCCCATTACGCCAGTTCATTTTCACAATCGTAGAAATGGAAGCCATTGTAGGGATGACGCGCTACCAATTTTGCTCTTGGAAACCGATAAATTTATCCACATTGCACCATTACGATCCTTATATGTCAGTTGCATTTTAAAAGACAAATGTATCAACTAGCTAATGAGCATCAGTTAATGATCTTGTCTGCATTGATTCAACTTAAAACTATTGTCTGATCGGTTGTCAGGTGGAATTTTCGAAAATTCATAAACATTTAAAAAAATTTTAATTAAAAATTTCGTGGAAGGGCAGACTAGATTTTTTTTAGTGTATAAAGACTATAAACCCTAGTTTTCACACACAAAAAATTATAATTTTTCAAAGATATGCATTTTCATCATCCAACTTGAAAGACCGTCGTCAAGTACTTTCAGTAAAAAAATAGCTATTCGAACACACCTTCTCTGTTTTTGTGACTCATTAGATAGGTATTTCACTTGACCCATATATTTCATCTTTTAGTACTGTTATTTTTTGTGTGTTATAAAGTCAATCTGTAGCTTTTATATGTAAAAATGATAGAATCTGAAGCGAGACGATGTATGAAATATTCTTACTTTTTACGATATCAAGACAAAATATTCAACTCAAACACGCTCTAACATAAAAAGGTGCACTCGATTTTCTCTTTTCGATACAATTGTTACCCATTTTTGGGAATTTTTTCTTGAGTCACATAATGGAAGGGCAGACACGAAAATTTTTGAACTAATAGATTGATATGTTTTCCGTCCGTGGTAATTTTTTCAAAAACATCGGAGGTTATGCATTTTCTTCATCCAACTTGAAAGATACCAATGTCGTCGACTTGAAATCTAATTGTTTGCTTAACTATATACCAAATAAATTGAATGAAAACTTATGCAAATGGTGTTTTTAAAATAAAACACCTCGTAATTGAGAAGAAAATTGTAATTTTGTTTGTTTTGATTAACTTTTAAAAATTTTGTCACTATAGTAAACAATACAATTCACATTTATCGCCTTCTCTAACAAAGAGCTTCGATTCTTTTGTTCTATTTCAACCGGGTTTCCAACTGTTTGGGGTAGCATAGGTTTATATCGTTGTATTCCTTTTGTTTGTGTTAACCAATTGTCGTTCGGAATTATTTTTTATACATCATTTATTGATCTTGCAATTCTTGTAATGTAGTTTGCGTCTTATTTCTTGAGTGTCATATTTTGGCTATGTTTGTGTTAGATCATACAGTATAATAAGTCGGTAGTTGCCCGCGAATGGATTTTTTTTTATTTCTTGTGACTCTTTGCGTCTTATTTGCTGATTGCAGTTGGTTTTTTGTTTTGTGTCATGTGGAGATATGGTGTTATTTTGTTTTTCTTTTGATGTGTTTGCATCTTAAATTGGGATGGCACTGAGTTATTTCATTATTTCTTTTGTGCTATATTTTCGATACATTTTTAGTCTATCTTATAGCATCTTACAATTGTCCGACGACATAATGTGATACTTTTTTGTTCGCCAATATTATTCATACGATTAATACGATTTGAATTTATTATTTATATCTTATTTTTTTCTTAATAGTTTACCTACAGTCGAAAATTTGCAAGACATTAGGAGTCTTTACTTAATAAACAGTTTTACATTAGACTCAATTTTATTGTAGTAATTTTCTTTGAAAAACCGTCCCACTGTTAGTTGTATGTTAGGTTTTAGAAGATCAGAATTCATAATATTTAGACGATATTTTTTTAATGAATCTTACCCCTCATTCTTTTTCACAATTTGAAATTAAATTTTCGTTCCCGTATGTAAATAACCAATACAAAGACTTTCATTATTTTTTATTTTTTTTATTCATTTGAAGATTTCCATCGCACTGTTAAAACCAATATTCAGTGGCGGATCCAGAATTTTACATTAAGAGGGATGGGCGCTGACTGAGCTTAGGAGAGCTCGCTCCAGTCATGCTTCAGTGAATCCCGTATGTCTAAGCTAACAAATTTTTCCCACTAAAGCCACCCCCCCCCCCCCCCACCCCCAACCCCCGCTCGGATCTGCCTATATTCTTAAAAACGTTATTATATGTACTTACCTCCATGCCATTGTCTAAAGTCTACAGTCACTGCACCGAACACTTACAAATTACAATCGACCAAGACGTTGATAAGACGGTGCTTAAATAAGCAGGGGCTTGGGTTAAAATTGTACTTACTAGACAGTCTTTGATAATCTGTTACAGTTTTGTGCAAGAGTTAGTCCTTTGTTTTTTTTCAATAACAACACGGAACTATTATGATGTTATGAAAAATATCGAGTTTGCTTGATATTGACAAATCAAAAACTCAAGTCACATGGTAATGTTTGGGATGCTTAAACCTTTGACATATTCTGTAAGTTGAAAAATGGATATACTAAAGACCTTTTTGGGATGTTAACATTTACGGTTGACTGGCATATATTATATAGAATGTACAACCTGTTTCATTTAAAAAAAAATGATGATTCTAAAAAATAACGAAAATTAAGCATATATATGCTCTTCAGTTTAACTGTTCTTGAACAGGGCTACAATTTTTAAAAAAAGTTCAGATTATCAAATTCTTTGAAGAAGGAGAAAGGGGAAACCAATGGCACTGCTATATCATCTCAGAAATTATATAAATTATTACCATCAGTATTGCAAGGCTATATAACGGATGCATTTACATCTCTTCTGTTATGGATACGTTTGACAAATTCTGTATATAAAAAAAACAAGTTCATTTTGTGGCATAACTTTATTTATATAGATTATTTCTCCTACATATCTTTATATATTGCTTTCTTTAGTTCAAATTGGAATCTCAGATAAGCATCTGGTACTTTAAAACCTCTCCTCTCTGTTCCATGTCTCTGGTCGACGTGTACTTCAGAATAATTCCTGGCTGTCAGATGTGTAGCAGAACTTTCACATAACTTCTTGATAGAACTGCTGTCTTACTCCCTTTTTGACACTGCAAACAAAAAATCGAACAGGCAATTAAAGAGAGGGTTGCAACCACATGTTCCCCGTACAAACGGATCGGAACTAAGAGCTCTTTCCTGGATCTGGCACTGGATTTATACATCAGATGCGTCACAAAATATAAACATGTTATTAAATATACTAGAATATGAAATAAAGAAAAATATAAATAGAAAATGTTGAATTATCATTTATGTCTACGAAACCACAAGATCCTACTTAATTGGCCATGTTTTCAAATCATATCAAATGTTTTCATTGGTCTTCACTTGTTAGAAAAATGCACTTCACTTGTTCGAAAAATGTACTGAAGTTATTGTTAGCTAAATTATCAATGTTAGGTTATTGCATATTCTTCAGAGCTGTATCGTGAACAAATGATGAATTGAAAAAAGAGGGGATGGGTATGCGTACTAAACATTTGTCTGAATTTCAACATGTCTAACAAACATGTGAGAAACATTAGTTTTAGAATACGAAATATTTCTCATTCTGTGAACAGATATTAGTTTTCTCGTTTTAATTGTTTTACATTGTCTTATCGTGGCCTTTTATAGCTGACTATGCGGTATGGGCTTTGCTCATTGTTGAAGGCCATACGGTGACCTAGAGTTGTTAATGTCTGTGTCATTTTGGTATTTTGTTGACAGTTGTCTCATTGGCATACCACATCTTCTTTTTTATATTGTAGGATTGTTAAGGTATTTTGGTGTTTTTACCCCCCCCCCCCCCCTTTGTAATATACACCACAAAATCATTTAGTTAGCATAAAGAACTAATAATCGTTAGTCCAATAATGTAAGGCTTCAGAGTTTCATATCATTTACATTCAACATTTATTTCTACTATCAATGTTGAACCATTAATTTTTATCGGATTTTTTTTTTAACTACCAATGTTGAACCGTTCAACATTGAAAGTAAACAAAAATTCGATAAAAAATGTTGAATGTAAATGATATGAACCTGCGGTCTTATATTAAAGGACAATATATAAGACTTCTGAGGTTCATATCATTTACATTCAACGGTTTTATCGGATTTTTTTTTTTACTATGAACCGTTCAACATCAACAGTAAAAAAAAATCCGATATAAAAACGTTGAATATAAGTGATATGAACCTCCGAAGTCTTATGTAATAGCACTACGGTAAATAGAATAATTGAAATTCAGTTAATTGAGTGTGGGAGGCTATTTTAATCCACTTTATGAGTGTGTATTATATAATGTTACAATGTAACAAACCTATCAAACACACCGTAAAAAATAACATTATCTCCCCTGGAAATGCTTAACAACAAGACACAAAAAACTGCTACCCTTTTTTGCTCTATATCACATAATTATGAAAACACATTACATAGATAGGGAATACTGTGCTTGTGTACACGTTTGAATGTGTAGGTGGCACACTCAGAACGATCGTCTCTAGATTTTTTTTTTAAATTCGTCCCGGCCTTTCCGGGTTCACGTAGCAACACGTTTCTTTTCTTCCCAGCTATTACTGATTATGAATTAATCCAAAACATGCATTTATCCCAATGCAACAACTATTAAACAACTCACCTATACCAATGGTGATCGTCTAATTCCTAGCTGATTCCTTTAATCGTACCTTTCTTGACGACACCAATCGTTGTAGCGTCTACCATTGGAGGTAGCGAAATTACATGATTTGACAGGAGAGCGAAATAAACAAGGGGAGCAATTTTATCGAACCGCATTCCGGACTGCGATGTTCGTACTACTTAGCGTTTCACGACGTTCTTCAAAAAAAAAAAGAGGCGATTTTGACGACTTTAAAGAAAGTTTCTGGCGTTCAAGCAAACGAACATCTACCAATAAGTAAACTTCAAGACACAGTCGGTATTCCAATGGGTAATACGTGTACACCCCTACTGGTTGATTTGTTTTTGTACTCGTATGAAGCAGAATTCATTCAGAACCTTCTAAAAGACAAAAAGAAAAAGCCCCTTGCGACATTCTTTAATTTTTACTTTCAGATATATTGATGATGTCCTATCACTGAATAACCCATGCTATCTCAGCCAATACTTACATCTCATATAGGCAAGTGAACTTGGAATTAAGGTTACTGCTGATACAAGAAGGACTGCTTCATACCTTGATCTTTTTCTCAATATTAACATAGATGCAGGACTTCACACTAAAATCTATAACAAACGGGACGCTTTCAACTTCCCAATTATCAATTTCCCATTAGTGTCTGTCAAAGATTGAAACAAATTATCAACTGTAAATTTACAGAAAATGACGTGTTATGTTTTTAAAATGAAATAGTTGAATTTGATTTTCAAAGATTAAGATTATAACACAATGTTGAATGCTGTACCCTCAATTTTGACAATTTTACCTATGATGTTTTTTTGTTTTGTACACACATTAATGGCAATATAATGGAATTCTATTCGATTGTTATATAAGTGAGAGGTTTAGCAAACTATGAAACCACTGTACATATATACTTAATATCAAATTCACTGTTTTTGGTTTTATGTTAACTATATGATACCTTTATAATATGTTCTAATGTATTAAAATCATAATTATAATCAACTAAACAATCATGTACTAGTAATCAAATACAGCATGACCTGATGTAAAGAAATCGACACAAGCAGACTCAGTATCTAATACCTAAGTGAAACTACCAAGTCACACTTCCCATTACCCAAGAGTCGTCATACCATTATGACTTCTGACCACAATCCCTGGTTAGATATCCCTAATATCAACTATGATACTATGTGGTATAAAACATTGGAGGATTGTATTTTTTCACTAAAACTATCACTGTCTTTGTCGGGGATTGTATCCAGTAAACCTGAAACAACAAGCCACTACTCTACCAACAGAGCCGAGTACTCCACTTGTGTTGCTATACAAGGACGACTACGTACCGGATATGTAAAGGGCATTATTACAACCCATACCTTGAAAGTAACTAGATTACTACATGGCGATATATAGCCAACACCTGACCATTCGAATTTCTTTTCATTTGTTTCGTTGATTTTCTGGTTGAAGGTTTTACGAATCACATAAATTTTATAATTTGCTGATTCTCTATACGATGTTTTTTCTTGTTTATATAGTCTTTGTCATTTTGTCTAAACTTTTCTTCTTGAGTTATCTTTCATTAAGTACTATTATCACTGACATGACACAATGCATTAAAGGATGGCACTATATCGTTATGGAAGTTAAGAAAAATCTTTTGTTTGACTTTATCGTTAATTTGTTCTCCGTGAGGGCCCTACATCAAAAGTTTCATGGAAACCCATTAAATAACAACTGGTAACTTTCATACTAACAAAACCAAGTTGTCTATTATTTTTTCTAATAAGACATGATTACTGTATTATTCGGACAAATTTAAGATAAATATGTAAAAAAAAACCTTAGAGCATTCCTACTCTAAGTTACATCATTGCCAGCCATATCCATCTTTTTGTAAAGACAAGATTCAAGACTAAATTGCCTGTTTTTCTTAATCAATGTTGATATAGTTCTTGAAATCATGTTTTTTTTTACATTATATACAACAACAACAAATGGTCGCAAGACGTGCTTACATAAATACCTAAACATTGTTGCTAATTTCTAAAAAATACCTATTTTTGGATTACATCATTAGGCAAAATATAGCAAGTCATGAAACTATTTCATAATATATTAGCAAATCAACCTCTTTTAACAGAATTCAAATATTAAAGATCATATCATGTCTTTCCTGTATACATGTTTATATGTGTACACATAGTGCATCGTTATCAGTTTGAACGACTATCTTCATATTTATTTAAAGTATCCACTTGTTCGTCAGTTATGCATCATCTTTGCTAACACAATTGTAATTTCATTTGGAACAAATGACCAAAGAAATCAAGAGGAGATTAAAAATCATACGTCGATGAAATACTGACAAAGAAAAACGACAGAAAGACAAAAAACAATATACAAAATAACTACACCAAAAGGTTAAGAATGAGCAACAAAGAAGACAGAAAACCTAGTATCATCACAGTCCCATCACAGGTGCTCTGTTACAGGCCCGTAGTCAGGAGTTTCCAAGGGGGGGGGGGGGGGGGGGGGGGGGTTCGTTGGACTCATGAACTCGACTTTAACAGTCACAATTTGAACAAAACGTTGACTTTAACAGTGCTTATTTGATTTCAAGGGGGTTTCTTCCGAACCCCCCGAACCCCCTGGCTACGGGTATGTGTAATGACAATAATTGAAACCCTTCGTATAACTCATGATAAGCAATCATCTGATAATGAGTTACATTTGATGATGTCATAACCTGGGGAAGAAGACGGGATTGTGGCTACAATTGAAACATTTATGTGATTATCTACGACACAGATATTCCATACGATCAACGGAATCGATCTTGATGGCGTTCGTCAACTCAACCAAAAGGTACCCTTGATTCAAGCAATCAATGACATTTCGAAAAACGGAGGATTTTCTTATCCAGGAATAGATAACCTTGGCCGTATTTGGCACAATTGTTTTGATTTTTAGGTCCTCAATGCTTTTAAACTTTGTACTTGTTTGGCTTTATAACTATTTCGATCTGAGCGTCACTGATGAGTATTATTTAGACTAAACACGCGTCTGGCGTATTATAGAATAGAATAGAATATTTTATTATTCCAATCAAGGGCCCTTGATGGGCAGCATAACATGTACACATAACACAATACAGAGGCTTGTATAGGGTATATTGGGATACGGGATATTTGCCATTTTAATTTTAGGGATACGGGATATTTGTCCTAAAAGTAAATGGGATATGGGATATTGATGCATTTATAAGGATATTGAATTTTTAACATGAAAAAAAGTAAGTTGAATTTAAAAGTTAAGTACAGAAATATTTACATCTCACTTGATAAAATTGCCCCAAAAAGTTTAATATTAAAGGTCATTTAAGTGCTTTGTTGATTTTAATTGAGTTAATGGTCGTTTTATTTACCCAAGCGAAAAGTATTGATCTATTTTCGATATTTATATGTTCATTTGTACTGATAATTTTAAAAGTATTTGTTTTGCTTTCCATACTTCGTTCCTTATTGTTAATTTTCCTTTTTTGGATAGAGATGTTCCATTGGCACTATCTGACAGTCTTTGTATATCACAACACCTCCGCTATGCCCGTGTCTGTTGTAACGTTTTGGATTTTAATAAACGAAATCTATGTATTACTGGTAAATAATATTAAGTCAGGGATTTAGTTACCACAAATCACTTAAAATCTTTACTAAATTCTAGATTTGGTTTTGAAGTTTGGTTCTACCTGTAAAAACAATTATTTCAAACGGGATAGCACATCCTCATTTTTACGGAGATGTTGTTTACCGTGCCATTGGATGTTGGATGTGTAATGATTGATAATTTAGTCTCAGATGCATTACTTTTTATTAGTTGTAATTGGCTTTGAACTAGCTATCAGTAACTGCAAGTACTCTCAGATCTGTACTTAGTGTCTTTTTGTTGATGGGATGTACAAGTACTCGGTCACGTCCACTCTCTGTTTTTGTCAGATGTATTTCTATTTGTATCCATCTGATGAGTTAAGCCTTTTTCAACTGATTTGTATAGTTCGTTCTTATGTTGCACCACTGTCCCAGGTTAAGGGGAGGGTTGGGATCCCGCTAACATGTTTAACCTCGCCACATTCTGTATGTATGTGCCTGTCCAAAGTCAGGAGTCTTTAATTCAGTGGTTGTCGTTTGTTGCTGTGTTACATATTTGTTTTTGTTCATTTTTTTTATACATAAATTAGGCCGTTAGTTTTCTCGTTTGAATTGTTCTACATTTGTCATTTCAGGTCTTTTTATAGCTAACTATGATTACAGGATAATTTCTAGTGTTTTACCTCTTATTTTTTACGTGGCGTGGCGAGGATCTTCAGAGGTCTCCACGTTTTACAGATTGTTCTGATGTGCAACGGCTGTTTTGCCAGACAAGCTGGGCCGAGGGACGTCAGAGCACGTCCCATATCAAAAAGTAGATATTTCGCTGTATAAAATATATTAATAACGAATAATTACTAAATAATCAATGTAAATTAATATATTTTCTTTCTATTACTGGTGTTGTGAGGAAGGAAATTAAAAAAAAGTAACAAAAATATTGGGATCTATGTAACTCATAAAGTTCAAGATCACAGAGTCAAATGTGTTATTTCTTTGCAAAACAAGGGCTGTGCAAATTTTGCCTGCTGTAAAAATATTGCAACAGTTAAGTGTAATGTAGGTACATTAGCAGAAAGCTTTCTTGTGTTAAATTTTGAGTTATTGAACTTGCATGTTAAATATCCACTTTTTGATATGGACGTGCTCTGACGTCCCACAGTCTCAGCTTGTCTGGCAAAACAGCCGTTGGATGTCAGAGCAATCTTGGACAAGAGACAGGGTTGCGTCCTTCTGTTCTTTCCAACATAGGTTAACGTGTAGGATGAAGTTTCTTATCAATGAAAGAAGAATGCTATCAAAATTATATTTTACAGTCATATGCATCACGGTTTGAACATTTCAAAAAAAAGTCTGAAATTAGACCCCTTACACTAAATTTATCGTTTAACATCGCATAAAAGAGATTGTTATACAAGGCTCTAACATGGAACACTTCTTCTTTTGGGCACATACATTGTATATTCTTATTTAACACTAGAAGTATGCACTAAATTTCCTTTAACACAGTTTGTTTTCCCAGAGTCAAAATTGTTGACGTTGTGATGATGAGGAAAAAAATGGGCTTGGGAATGAATTTATAATGATTTTTTGGGATATTTCAAAATAGTTTTAGGGATATGGGATATTTGTAAAAAATAATTATTGGGATATATGGGGTAAACATTATAGTGATACGGGATATTGGGATAAAAACTTAATGGGATATGGGATATTGATACCCCCCATAAACAAGCCTCAATACATCATGATTTGTAACAGAAAAAACATTGTTATAAACTAAAATGAAACATTAAAAAAAAAAAGGTCAGACAGATGTTATTATCTTCATTCTATAAAATCATATACATTTAATTCCAGGCAGGATCAGAGCCATAAAACATAATTTTAAGTGGTAAGCTGTTGTTGATTCAGAAATACATGCCTCCGCTCGCAAAATTTCAAACTGCGTTATTTCTATAACGACAATAGATATCTCAAATCTGTTAAAAGATAAATGATCTACAGTTGAAGGAAAACATTATAGAAAAAAATTTGGACAATTCCAAAGTTCATCAAGGTCACAATGAATCATCTAATATATGATGCAATACAAAGCTTGTGAACCGGAAGTCGTAGAGAGATGGGACTGCCACCATTCAGTTCAGCATCATTGTACCTTTCAAATATTTGAAGGTCAAGGTCATGGTTCACTTTAAAGGTCAAGGTCAAATTTCATCATGACCTGACATTGACCTCAAATTGAAGGTCTTAAACTACTGATCATTTTTACAGTTTATAGTAGGTTGATATCTGTTACTATTAAAAAGATATACACATATTTCTATACTTTTAAGAATCATCTCGTAACTTTTGAACAGACAGCCGGACATTTATGAGCTTAATGTATAAAATGTAGAGCTTGTCGAGAGGAACAATACATACACAGTATGTATGCAGCAAACTCTTATCGTTTTCTTAATATGCAAGTTTGAAATTGCAGCGTATTTTTTTTTTGCACTCGGTGACCTTTGACCTTGAGTGCAAATTGAAGGTCACATAAACTTAAGATTATTGGTGTAGGTCCCAAGTCTCTACGACTTCCGGTTCTCGAAATAGAATTTTTCCAAAATTGTGTATATTTTTTAAAGGGAAATAACACCCTATAAGGGTTAACAACAAAATGATTGTAAATGTTTATTATCATTGCCATCTGGTCTTGTACATGTAGCCGTTTTCAAATCAATTCTATCTCTAATGCTTTTTGAGAAAAATGCAAAGGAAAGAAATTACTTCAAGGGGATATAACTCTCATAGGGGATGATGAAATCTTATGCAGCCTCATATGGCAATACATCATGATGAGATTACCTATTGTCCAAATAAAGTCATGATATCTTTAAAAACAACGAGGGGGGGCATGTTGAAAAAAATCAATAAAAGGGAGATAACTTCTAAAGGGGATGATGAAATCCTACACAGCCTCATCTGGTAATACCTCATGATGAGATCGATCGATGGTCCATATTTGGTCTTGGTGACATCAATAGAAACGGGGGGAGGGCATTTAGAAAAATGTTGGAAAAAAAAACATTAGAACTAGTATCTCAATTGTTTGTAAAACAATTGAAAGGTCTTTCCTGTAAAAGTGATGTTTACGTAATGTTCTTTGTATGACCTTTCGTTTGATATACGACAAGCATACCTTCTGAAACTTTTCGTTTTTATCACTTAATGACCTCATCCGCCTACATTTTTGAGATCGGAAGTATGATATATGTAACACAGGGTAGATGAGCTTTCATTTGATATGCGACAACTTCGTTTTCTAGAAAGTTTGATTTTTGCACTTAATAACCCCATCCAACTAATTTTTGGAGGTCGGGAAATTGATATTTCAAATGTACACATCTTGACCTTTCATTTGATATACAACAACCCTGTCGTAAAAGAAAATTTATTTTTTGCACTCAATGACCCCATCCAACCAATTTTTGGGGGACGTCAATTTGAAATTTGAAATGTACGCTTTATGTTCTTCCATTTGATATGCGACAACCTTACCATCTGAGAAATTTGAATTTTTGCACTAAATGACCCCACCCTCCCACCTGGGATGAAAAAGAGGTTTAAATTTTTCATTTTTAAGTAGAGTTTATTGAGACCTTCAATTTGATATATCAGATGACCCAATTTGACAAAGTGCAAAAAATGATGAAATATCAACGATATAAATAGAAGTTATGAAACTTACAAAGTCAATGCAAAACATGAAAATTTCAAAATGATTTTTTGGTGTTTTTTTCCATGGAATGTTTTTGGTATTTGGTCAAACATATAACTATGTCAACCTCTTCAATTTCTAAAACATTTTAAGTGGTAAGCTCTTGATGATTCAGAAATACATGCCTCCGCTCGAAAAACTTCAAACTGCATTACTTCTAAAACGACAATAGATATCTCAAATCTGTTAAATGATAAATGATCTACAGTTGAAGGACAACATTATAGAAAAAGAATTGGGACAATTTCAAAGTTCACCAAGGTCACAATTAATCATCAAATATATGATGCAATACAAAACTTGAGAACCGGAAGTCGTATAGACATGGGATTATCACCATTCAACTCACGACCATTTGACCTTTCAAATATCACAAGGTCAAGGTCATAGTATAATGTGAAGGTCAAGGTGAAATTTCATCATGACCTGACATTGACCTCAAATTGAAGGTCTTGAACTACTGATCATCTTTGCAGTTTATAGTAGGTTGATATCTGTTACCTTTTAAAAAATATACACTTATACTATAGTTTTAAGAATTATGTTGTTGTAACTTTTGAACAGACAGTTGGACATTTTTTAGCTTAATGTATAAAATGTAGAGCTCGTCGAGAGGAACATTTTATACACAGTATGAGTGCAGCAAACTCTTATAGTTTTCTTAATATGGAAGCTTGAAATTGCAGCGTAATTTCTTTTTGCACTCGGTGACCTTTGACCTTGGTGCAAATTAAAGGTCACATGAATTAAAGAATATTGGTGCAGGTCCCAAGTCTCTACGACTTCCGGTTCTCGAAATATAATTTTTCTAAAAATGTATAATTTTTCAAGGGAAATAACTTCTTATCAGGGCAAATAACCTACAATTTTTTTATGTTTATTAACATTGCCATCTGTTCCTGTACATGCTGCCATTTTCAATTCTATTCTATCTCTAATACTTTTTAAGAAAAATGCAAATAAAAAAAGTGCTTCAAGGGGATATAACTCTCAAAGGGGATGATGAAATCCTACACAGCCTCATCTGGTAATACGTCATAATGAGATCTATCGATGATCAATATTTGGTCTTGATGACTTCAATAGAAACGGGGGGAGGGCATGTCAAAAAAATGTTGGAAGAAAAAAAAAACATTAGAAAAACAATAAGGTCTTTCCCAGGTAGGGGAAAGACCTTAAAAACAGTAAGGTTTTTCCCCACGTAGGGGAAAGACCTTAAATACAAATTTTGAAGTCCTTTTTTTCACATAACACATTAACAAATCAATTGAAATTAAGTTGTAGATGGTTTTCGACATAACTTATTAAAACAAGTACATAGACAAGTACATAGACCACCCTGTAGATACATTTGTTGAACCAATAACTCGTCGCAATATTTCATAAAAGATAGTGGTTGTTATCCTGCTTCAATTTTATAGAACAACATAACTATTGATATTTCTAAAACATTTTGTGTGATATTTAAATTTATTCAAATTGACGTCATAAAACTAAATCTTCACACAAATCTCTGGTTTTTTTTTTCTTCTAAAAAAGGTTAATTTGAATACAATTGATGTACAATTTACGTCTTCTAACATAACTGGAAATGATTGCCTTAATATATCTGAAGGTAAACCTACATTGATTTTACCATTTGTAAAGGAACTTCCCGTTTTAAATTTTCCTGGGAGTTTTGTATTTTTGTGACTTTTTTCTACATGTATGGCATCAGTGTCGGTTTAATTACTCTAACATCATCATATTAGTTTAAATAACCAATATTCAACAATAAATTTTTAGAATTAAAAGTTAATGGATAAATCTGAAAATGTATTTTTTTACAGTTACCAAACAAATCAATTGAACCGATACTTGGCTTCGGATAAACAAAAGAAATGTTATTTTTTACAATTACCAAACAAATCAATTGAACCGATACTTGGCTTCGGATAAACAAAAGAAATGTTATTTTTTACAATTACCGAACAAAGTAATGGAACCGATACTTGGCTTCCTATTATGTTCATTCCATTTGATTCTTACAAACTAAGCTTAATAAGAAGTCTCGCTAGATTTCTAGAAAGTTCGTGACCTTCCTCTTTATCAAGCAAACACTCCATTTTTCTTTCAATTTCTTTGGCCTTTTCCGGATTGTTAAGTTTTTTCCACATAGTTGAAAGACTTTCAAAATAAAGTTTGCTAGGCAACCTTTCAGTGACATTTTCATACTCCAAAATAAATTCCTGAAAAAGTTGTACTTTGTCCATCTTTGTACAGCAGATTGCCATAATAAAATAATATGACTGAAGCTTTGATAAATATTTGGTTGTTTGATTGAGGTTGGATTTTACTATCTGAGCCTTCAGCTCTGTGTCTTTTATATCACCAACATCTACAGTAGCGGTTTCGAGAGATTGTCGCGTATTGCTTATAAGACAGCGAACGATATGGGATATTTGCTCGAACTCATTCTTCAAAAACAGCGACAAAACGAAATCTTCTATCGCTTCTTTAGGTCTATGTGACGATTTAAGTCGATTTTTTCCGTACTTCCCTTTATAACCAGGACCTAAGAAGTCGGCAAAAGTTATATAGTTCGAATTGTTGTGACCCAATACAACATTAAGTTCCTTTTCTACAAAATCTGTAAACTTCTTTCTTGTTTTTCCACTTTCAACCGTTAAAAGAAATTCATCAACAAAGGCTTTAAAATCTAAGCTATTTCCAGTCCAAATCAAATTTTGTTCGAAAGATTCGTTTAGCTGGAGGAAAACAAATTCCATATTTATTGGATTGCTTAAGTAGTGTCCCAAATAATAAAATGTTGTAGGATTAAACACGTTTTCAACAACCCAGCATGCATCATTGTCGTCTTTGAATTTTTTACTAGATGCCATTACAGAGTCTATTATCCATGTCCACGTCCCCATGCCATAGTTTTCGCATATGAAGTGAATAACCATGCACGGAAAAAGCCTAAGCGACTCGATCGACTCGCAAATCTTATCGACATCATGTTTGTACCAGTGATCTATCATGTTGTTCTGCTTTATAAAATAGTGCGGAAAGTAATGCTGTCTAAACCAAGTATGGAATAAGTCTATCATGTACATTACACATCCGCCACAGCTATTTCGCCATGTGTCAGCTGGAATGGACTCACAAGCATACAAAAGTACAGTTGTCATTAGGTAATTTGGCAAACGGGGACGAGAACTTTTAGTCTGAAACTTCATCAATGCTTTAAAGACATAAAAACAATATCTCATATCATCAGTCATTTCATCGTTTACAAGAATATCTTCTGCTTTGGTAAAAATGTATTGAAACTCAACGTCCTTCTCGAAACTTCCCGGATGTGATTTGTGTCTTACATAACATCCAAGTTTGCGGACTTCTTCAATGACTTCTTTACGAGGCCACTCCGCAGGACGAACACGGTTTATCCAACGAAAAGCTTCATACGGCCAATTACAATAACCCAATCCACCAACATAGTTGATTTTTTTCCCATCCATTGGCAAAAACGATACTGGAACTGTATACATATAGTATTTACCACTGATGCATTTAGTTATATAACCACCTTTTGGATCGGCCGAATATGAAATTGGACCTGAGGTTTTCAGTCGTAGGTACCCTGGGTGTGTTTGGTCAGTATCAACAACAAGATAGTGTGGTTCAACATCGTCTTTGAAAATTGGAATTTCACGTTCATTGTCTACAATTTTGTAGTGTGAGTCAGGTGGGAACAAAATGTATTTTGAATTACAAGTGTCCTTCACCTCCTTAATTTTGTCTTTCATTGTGTGAGCATGGTTCATCAGACGAACATTTAGACCTATCCCGGAACTGCCTATTTCTTCATATTTCATTCCAGTTTCTCCTCCTTTAATAGTAAAGGGATGATCATGCGGAGGACTGAATAATGCCAATCGCAGCATTTTTTTCAGGATAAATGACAAATGCATTACTGGCACTCTACTTACAGGCTCAACGAAGTTGGCATCATTAATCAGCAAATCCAAAATATCTAATAAAAATTGAGAAGCTAGTTAAAACATATAATTCTAGTGACAGTATACATTTTCTTAGACTTGTTTCCTCTTAATGCAGGGCAAGAAACCCATATAGAGACTAAATTACTCACAGTGGCGGATCCAGAACTTTTCCTTAAGGGGGCCCTCTGACTGACCTAAGGGGGGGGGGGGGGCTCTCCAGTCATACTTCAGTGATTCCCTACATAATCAACCAAATTTTTCCCACAAAAGGGGGGCCCGGGCCCCCAGGCCCCCCTCCTGGATCCGCCTATGACTCAATAAAATCTTTAATGATAATAGATAGAACCTGCAAAAGGTATTTTCTGTCTACAATTACATTACATGTATGTTTAATAAAATCCGTAATTCTGATTGGCTTAATTTTAAGAACTTTGTGTCTATTCAAAATAACCCCAAAAATAAAAATAAAAAACACACCACGCTACGCGAGGTTAAACATGTTAACAGTTGCCCAATCGTCCCCTAATCTGAATCAATGGTGTAATGACATAACATACGAACAAACTATCGAAATCAGTTTAGTTCATATTTTGACAAAAGTTAAGCTCTTTAATAGTAGTTAGGAAACTAGTTGAAACCACCGAAAATTAGATTTATAATATTAATTAGATGTCGAGATAACACGATATTTTACGGATAATTTTATTTTAGTAGTTTCCGTTACCAATATATAGCAGGGACTTTGAAAGGTGGAAAGGAGGCCTATAGCTGAGATGTGGAATTGATATGATGGCTTGTTTTTCTTACTTTCTATGGTGCACAAGGACACGAATGTTCAAGTATTTAAAATTTCTTAACCAAATTGTTGGCTGTTTTGTCCAATGGTAGAACACAAACCGCTTTGCGAGTACTTGATGTTTGTTTCTTATTTGAGAAATGGGTTTATATCCTGCGATAATAAGAACAAGGTTGGTTGATTGAAACTTAACGATTGAAGAATTTTCTGACAAATATTTAAAACATTGCAGAACGATTCTGTTTTTGAACTATATGCATATTTTTTTTAACTAATTTTACACATGCATTCGACTATTCTACGATGAACCACTTTAGACACTGACACTGACACTTTTTAATCTACATCGGTCATAATTAGAATTTTTCAAAATACTAAGGAATTTCTACCCAAGGAATAGATTATTTAAGCTGGCAAACGAATTTTGGGTTCTCAATGCTCTCCAACTTCGTACGTTATTTCATCTTGATTTTTAACTCCTTTTGTTCGAATGTCACTGATGAGTCTATTGTAAACCAAACGCGTGTCTGACGTACACCATTTTATAGCGTGTATCTATGACGAGTTTATACCAACAGAGAGACATATTAATTCTTACCAGTATTGCCTCCGTAGAATTGGCCACATTGTGAGCTAGCTATATCACTGTTGCAACCTACTGTTGTATCACCACTCAAATCTGACATTTCTTGACGTTGTTCTAAGTATTTTGATATTCGACGTATTTTGGCATCTATTTGTACATGAAAGATAGACAAAAATATAAAAATAACACATAAATGTAGATTCAGATTATTTTCCTTTTTGCTTTTACTGTGAAGGAAAAGAGTGAGTATTCGAAATAGAGGAATTACTGTTTCAAACGGTTTCAGTGGACTAAAACATGAGTGTTTCCTTCATCTGAACCTCAACTGTTGATAACTATTTTGCTATGTAACATATAATAACCATTAATTCGAATACAACATATAGATTAGAATCTGCATTCCCTTCCAGATCACCTGATAACAACCCTGGATTATGATTAGGTCAGTGATGCTCAGTCTTTAGTTTTCTATGCTGTGTTTTGTATATTGTTGTTAAGGCCTTTCCTTTTTTTTTAAATTTTTTAACAAAGGTAAATGATCATGGTCTGTTTTTCAGAACACAGCGAAGTCACGTTTAATAAGTTATGATGATAGTATGTGATTGTTTGATACAAGTCATTAAATGTTTTAATACTCAATGTAATCTCATTGTGTCAATTCAAATGTAGCACATACTCATGGCCCAGGTCTTCTCCCAATCTTTTGGTCTTAAACTAACATAGTGCATTCCAACGTGTCCTAGGTAAACTGAGTCTAAGGTGACTTCATCAGACAAGGTTACAGTGTGTGGAAACAAATGAGTGACATTTCCTGAATTGTTTAAAATAGTTACAGTTCGACCAATCACTTCTGTAATGGCGTTCAGTATCATGTGGTCACCCCATTCCCCGTCTCTGTTCATCTTAATCAAATACTCCTCCCATGATTCAGTAGAAAGGAAGCACATGAGGTGAGATCCATCTTCTTGGCAAGGATTTTCTCGAAGATACCTAAAATATTAAAATATTCTTAGTTAAACAAATAAAATTAAAAAGGCAACAGCAGTACTAGTATACCGCTGTTCAAAAGTCAAAAATCAATTAAAAGCAAAAGCAAATCTGGGTAACAAACTAAAAACCGAAGCAAACACATCAACTATAAGAGGCACACCAGAAAAACTGAATTGCAACAAAAACAAAGGCCAACATACATAGAATCGGACCATTTTGATACAAATGACATATTTCGGATTTGATACATTTTAAGAAACACAAATGTGTGTTGAACTGGGTTTTATAGCTAGCACAACCTCCCGTTATCATAACAATGTTCAAAAGCCGTTAAAATGACAACTTTACGTGACTCAGGACAGAGATATACATAAATGAATAATACGATAGTACATTACGACATGTAAACCACAGAATAATAACGGACACCTCCCTTGAATTTACGACAGTACACCAGTTCACCACGAACGAAGTATAAACGGCACATCACATGAATGTATCGACGCCACGAAAAGTGTCGTAATTTGGAGACACGTACAAGAATATAAAATTGGGAATTAGTTTTTGATGATTTTTTTGTATTTATTAATATGACAAGTTTACTAAAATGGAATTTGTTTCCAATGGTGTTATTTATTTGTAGTTTCTAACCATGTCGTTTTTTTAAAAATCAAAACTGTGTATCAAATGTTTGCACCTGTCCTAAATCAGGAATCT
This sequence comes from Mytilus galloprovincialis, assembly GCA_037788925.1. Lineage (NCBI taxonomy): Eukaryota > Metazoa > Mollusca > Bivalvia > Mytilida > Mytilidae > Mytilus > Mytilus galloprovincialis. The sequence continues at coordinate 84,481,208 of CM075333.1, read as the reverse complement.
GATGTACAGTAGTTGTCGTTTGTTTATGTAGTTCATACGTGTTTCTCGTTTCTCGTTTTTATATAGATTAGACCGTTGGTTTTCTCGTTTGAATGGTTTTACATTACTAATTTTTGGGGCCCTTTAAAGCTTGCTGTTCGGTGTGAGCCAAGGCTCCGTGTTGAAGGCCGTACCTTGACCTATAATGGTTTACTTTTATAAATTGTAATTTGGATGGAGTGCTGTCTCATTGGCACTCATACCACATTTTCCAATATCTATTAACAAACAATTCTGTGCATATTAAAGCTTTAAATGTTATATCATATAAATGAAATAGCTGATCACAATCTTTTATGTATTATTTAACGTCCAGCAAAAGATTTGGTCAAAAACCTTTCCAATTATGCGTACATTCCAAAAACAGATACCTCAGAAACTGAACTTGCTATAATGTTATTACTTTACTTATTTTATTGAACCTTGCACATATCACTCCAACAAGACTGAGACATGTAAGTTATTTTATACTTCAATTAGATTTATTAGCAAATTTTAAAAATATTTGTGGAAGCTTTCAAAATTTCATTTTCAAGACGTTTTAAACCTTGATATTACTGTTTCGTGATTCAAAGGGCACAGCCAACATTTGTAGATACATTGCATATTTTGTTCGATTACATTTTGCTTTTTTTTTTTTAAATATTTTTTTTTTTTTTTATTGCAAAACATGCTTATACTTATATTCATGTTTTAATAACCAATAATTGCATCATTTGTGTACTAAGAGAGAGATTTGTACAAGCAACTTGACTTGTTTAGGAATCCGAAATATGTTTTTAAAGTGTAACACATTCTAATGTGATGAAATAAATATACTGATTTTGAAATTCCTTATACGTTTACTTACTCGACGGATTTTGATCTTAGTGTGTCTTTATTAAATGTGAAATCACCAGCAATCCTTAACTGGTCAATGACAGCATGGAACATACAGTTACCATCACTGGCAATATTCCGTACAACCAAACCATGCTTCTCTGCTACAGTCTGTAAGGATGGCATCTGCATTAACATCTGATGGAACTTGTCTATACAGTCATCTACAAATGTAATCATATTGAGGTCAATATAGGGTATACAAAAAACAGGCGTCTATATTACATATCAAGCTTTCAACCAACGAGAATCTATAAAAAGAGTTCTACCATTAGCACAAAATTACACTAAATGACAGAAAAGTATAGTGGTTCATGACATCGTAAAAGCATCAAGAAGCCTGATAAAAAATGTCAAAACAATGATTTTCGTTTTAAATTAAAAAAATGCTTATATACAAGCAGGTAAAATGGTCCAACTTAAAAGTTTCAACAATTTTTTTTAAACAAAAATACCGATCTCTAAGATAGATTTAAAAAGGGGAATTCCATAAAAACGGACGAAATCAAACGTTGTTATTCAACCCGTCACGTTTCTCACTTTGTACAGAAATTTCCCGAAAAACCAGTAGATTAAACCTGGTTTTACAGCTAGCTTCTAATTGTTTGCCAGGTGTTTATAATTTATATTGGGTGAATAACCCAAACAGACAAACACAGTTTTTGGTAAATGTGACAATTCTTGGAATCCAGCAGCGGAAGTTGAGTAAAAGACATCATAACACTTTATTTACAATAAGCAGGAAATTACTAATAAAACGACGAGAATACTAAAGAAAAAAAGAATTTATAAGATACTAATAGTATCAAGAAAAAGGGTATGAAGATAAGGTAAATAAAGCAAGTTAGTGATACATACTTTTGATAATTATGCCGTCTCTGAAGACTTTTGTTTTACAAGTTGGACAGGTAAGCGGGTTATCTTTTTCGCCTAACAAGGGAAGGTTTGCCATACTTTCTGCAAAAACCTTGGGAGAGAAATCTTCCAAATATTTTGAATCTACGGTTGAGCTTGGAATAACTCTAAATGGAAAGGAGGCGTACGGGTCCTTTCCTTGTTCTTCCTTTTTATTTTTCTTGTTTGACTTTGAAGTATCAGGTCTTTCCAGTCGTTTGATTATAATGGGAACTGGAATAGTTTCTGTTTTAATTGAGTTTTCAAGAGGCATGTTTCTAACTTCCAAATTTGTTTCCTTTTGAATGTCTTCTCTATGGTCCAGATCAATTATTGTTTCCTGGTCAGTGCCATGACTTGATCCCTGTTTAATGTCATTCATCTGCTCATCTAAAGGTAATTCATCTTGTAGAACGAACTTTGCGTCTTTTCTCTCAGTTGAAGTTTCGTTTTGCAAATGCTTTGCATTTACAAAATTTTGTTTATGCGTTGGTGAGTTATAAGTTATGTGTTCATCGACTGTCATTGTTTTTGTTTGAAACGAATCGTTTAACTTTGTACTGTCGTTGTGAGCAGTGATATCATTTTGAGCAATTTTTCCAACTGTAGAGTCTTTTACAGGTGAACAATTTAGGCTCTTTTGGGATTTATTAACTTTTTCAGTTATGCTAAATAACTGCTCTTCTTTTGATGTTTTTCTAGTTTCGTGTTCATTTACTTGAAATTTGTTGTCATGCATTTGTTTTGGATATTCTGCAGATGAATCAGTTATTGTTTCTTGAATTCTAGCATCTTTTTGAGACAAAACTGGTTGTTCGTCAGTGTTAAATGTACCATTGCGTAGCAACAGTTTTATTTCATTTGTGGTTTTTGCAGTGTTTTTGTCTTTCTTATTAGCTCTACCAGAACTGTCTTGCAGGGAGTGGTTTAAATTTGTAGCATCTTCAAATTCTTTTGGACAATCAGAAAGATCTGCATTTACTTTCGTATTTTCTTTGTCGTTTTCTTTTGATTCTACATAAACATGCTCAAATTCAGCTTGTTCACCTTTCTTACAATCTTTTTCACTCGATTTTTGTGAATGACCATAACCAACATTAGAGTTTCTTGTAATTTGTAAATTGCAGTTTTTATTTCCGTCCACAGATTGTGACCAGTCTTTTAGAGAATCTCCGTTTATCTTGACAATATTAGGGAAGGAGGAAGCAAACATATGGCTTCGTTTATAATTCGTCTTTGATTTTTTAGTGTCTGCTGTTGTATGCGTCTTTTCAAATGTCCGAAAGCTATCTAATTTTTCATCATTCGATATGTTATGTCTTTTACCACCCAGTGTTTGTTGTTCATAGTCAGGTGCTTTTCGCTTTTCATTTTCCGGAATGTACTCCTTTTTATGATCTCCTGCATACTGACTTTCAGTATCGAATGTACTGTGATTTTCATTGTCCCTTGCACAATGCTTTCCATTGCTCGTTGTACAGTGATTTGTATTGTCCGTTGTAAAGTGCTTTTCCTTGTCCGTTGTGCAGTGCTTTTCATTGTCCGTTGTACAGTGCTTGTCATTCTCGCTTGCACAGTATTTACCATTGGTCGTTGTACAGTGCTTTCCATTGTCCGTTGTACAGTGCTTTCCATTATCCATTGTGCGGTGCCTTTCATTGTCCTTTGTACACTGGTTTTCATTGTCTGTTGAACAGTGCTTTTCATTATTCTTTGTACATTTCTTGGCATTTCCCGATGAACACTGCTTTTCATCATCTGGATCAAACATGCAACCTGTAGAATCGTACTTTTCAGACTCTAGATATGAAATCTGTTCATCCTGTTCTTTACGGTATCTTTTGCCCACGTAATGTGCATTTATATGTATTCTTTCTTTTCTTAAATTTTGTGCAGATCCTCGTTGTCGTATTGGAGACGAGCCAATGGACAATAGGTCACTTATTAAACTGAAAGAGTTGTCAAATTCCTTAACGAATATACCGTTCTGGCGTCCAGTTGCAGAACCTTTAAACAAATTATTGGAACCAGTACCTTGTTCTTTGAATTTTGTATTCTGTGACACTGAGCCGGTTAAATCACATGTTGGCATATCTGTAATCATAGTTTCATTCTCTTTACCACTTTTATTGTTCTTCAAGGAATACAATTGTTCATCAATTTCAATTGAACGATCATCGGTATGTACATTAAAACTGCCAGTACTAATGCGGAGTCCTCCGGATATCGAATTAATCGAGTGATTAGTTTGAGTGTCCTTTGTATCTCTCTGAAAAGACAAATTACAGATCCCATGATTCTCATTATCATCTGTTTTCGAATTATCAGAACTACTTAGATGACTTTGTTTTAGACGTTCGGACGAACAATCAGCTTCAGTTTTATGATCGGATTCCTTCTCATTTTTACTTGATGTTTTATTTTCATTGGTTTCTTTTTCATAACGTGCAAGCAAGATCTCATCGTCGCCATTTGAATAAGGCCTTCCCTGTTCAAGTTCCCATTCTTCAGAAATGGTTGATTTTTTGCCAACGTCATATTTTGTCATAGCGTCGTGAATTTTACCTTCAGGGCAAAAACCACCATCTTGCGCTGAATTATTGTCATGAGAGAACTTTTTTTGCGATATACTTTTAGATAAATGGTTAAATGATGCATGATCACCATCTATAGATAAATCGCTCGCTGCATCACTATCTGAATCGTACAAAATTTTATTGCCGATATCGCCATGGGAAAATTTGTTATCTTTGTTCTCGTGTTCATGCGAGCCTGTATCTTCTGAAAGTCCAATTACTGTCTCACTGCAACTGATTTCCTGACTTACACTTGACAGTCCACAACCCCCGGGTTTACTAGAAACGTTAAAAACTGTACCTCCAAGTAATTCCTGGATTTCTGACCCATTTCCCCTTTGGGAATTATGTGGAATGTGTCTTTTCCTCTGACAATTAAGCTTCAAATGGATATTGTCTAGTTTATACAATAATGTATGGTAAATAAATGGCACCCTTCTGTTTCTTAAACTATCATCTATATCATTCATCCTAAATAATGAAATACACAGTTAAGGAAGTATGTTTTATAAGATTTTCAGTAATTTGAATTTAGAAAATTTTCATTTTGATGTTTCATTACATAAACCACATATTTCCTTGTTGAGTAGAAGTATAAAACAACAATTTGTATTTGAAATACTTGCGCTGTGGTATTGTGTTTAATTTGTGTTTGATATAGCGGTTATTATAGGGAATGGGAAATTGAAACAATACAAATACAACTTTAATTGATACTATACTATTCCTGTTAATGATTTCCGCAGGCAATTAAATACTTCCAGATACAAAAATTTAATAATTTTCATGTTAAGGAGGCTCGAGGGTATATAAATTTAAGAAAAAAATTAAACATTTTTTTTTTCATTACAAATTTTATTTATTACTTTATTTGTTGTTACTTTATCATATGGTACAAAAATCATTCAAAAAAATCAATTCGTTTTGACTCAAATGACGATTAAAATGTGTATATCATTAAAAAAAGCTCCAAATTATCTGCCCTTGGTGCAAAAATGTCATTTTTTTGGCATTAAAATTGAAATATCTTTTTTAACTCATCCGTGACCTGTATTTTTCATTATTCATATCAAATAACTTGTACTTATTCTAAACTATTGTAAAATTTGAGCGATTTCTGTAATTTAGTTCTTTTTTATTTCGATATTATCTCTATTTCGCCTATTAGTTCAACAGAAAAAAGTACCTTTACAAAAATGAATGCTTCTTTCGAAGGCAGATTGTTAGCGTAAATGAACGGTGACCCCATTTTTATATCATATTAAGTATAAGATAAAGTTCATTTATAGAAAAATACAGCGAAATCCTATATTTAGAAAGAAAAAATCGGTTTAGACCCGCGAGCACCCTTAACTCTCGAGAAATCGTTCATCATTCATTTTTCTAGATACATCATTATTCGTGGTTGCGATGAGTGAAGATTGTCCTTAAAATTCGATTGATTGTTTGATAGATTGATTGTTTATAGATGCGTAGTTCATTACAATTTGAACCGGGAGAATTCGATAAAAAAAATAAAGGTACAACCAAGGGATAATGGTTTGATGAACTTATTGACAGACTTACTTGACAAAAAGTTATACACTTTGTAGTGACAGAATCAATGTAAAAATCAAGCCACTAGCTTGGTGACGAAACATTGGTGACTGACGACCAAACAGACTAAATAACTGACGGTCCGAAGGTCAATTCAAATACAGCACACAATCATATTTAACATAATGTTGTAGTAATCTCATACGTGCATCCACAATTTATGATTATTTTGAATAAAAATACGATTGATCTTGTATCCAAGGTTTTAAATGAATGTTGAATTAATTGTCTTAGAACATACTCAACCCTTCTCGTCCAATGAAAAGTCATCTTTTCCCCTCTAATTTTCATTGTACATGGTTTTCCATGCACTATGAAATGCTATGCATGCATGACTGACTTTTCATTGTCCGTTAATTATAAAAGTAAAGTCTTAATAACTGCACTAACGAAGTGTATAATTCCCTGAGGCATTTTCCTTTGGAAAATAGTCCACTGATTAAAGATCAAAGAGAAAAGGTTATATAAAAAAAGTTTTGAATTTGGCAAAATTTTCATACTTTTTCTAATGGTACACTTATAAATAATAATAAACAAATGAAATTGGGGTAGCTATGTAGGTAAAATGATATTTATTTAATTGATATACCGTACATAAAAAGTGATTTTGCAAGAAAAAAACACAACACATGTAAATTTATCAATGAGAAGTAAGCATCTAATGATTAATGGTCTGAATTCAAATATCTATACAATGAGCATGATGAGTTTTATAATTATAAAAAGAAATAAAATTTCAAAAAAGGGATTCATATAATATTATGTGCTTTTTTTAAAAATATTATGGTATACAAGTATTAAATTTTACCTCAAGCTTAGATCCTCACAGACTATGTCAGTTCTATTTCATTCAATCCATTGAAATGATCATTACGTATGTTTTACATTCACTTCATTTTAAAAAGTGAACTCTTATTAAGGTTTGACTATTGCAATGGGAAAGGATAGTTTTGTAAGGTCACTCGAAAGTGTGAATATGTTCTAAATTGGTCAGACAATGCTTGGTCATGTTTTATGAAGATTTAAGCCATCGGCTTCGCCTTGGGCTTAAATCTTCATAAAACATGACCAAGTATTGTCTAACCTATAATTATAGGTGAGCTGTACTATTATTATTAATTAGATATGATTAAAATATTAGGAACAAACAGTTAAGCAATAATTTCGTTCCTCAAATATTTACTCATCAGGCACCCTCAGTTGACTCAGGACATGTTTATCATCTTAATTGCTTGTTATAGTGATCTTTTTATTTATTATTTATCGTTGTATAATTTTAACCTTTGCTGTTTAGTCCATTTTTGTTAATATCCTGCTTTTGGAGTTGCTTAATATTCATACATCCTCTCATTGTGTTGTTGTGCTATGATCAAATTTTGTATCGTACGTGTCTTTCATTTTGCCTATGTGCTTTGTCTATTCAAATAAGATATTACGGTATGTGACAAGTGTCAGTTTGCCAGTTCACATAGTTGTTTGATTCTAAGTGATCAAGATTATAACACAATGTTGACAGTTGTTTTGTTTACATTTTTACATGTTGCCTATTGTTAAGGGACTTTCTGTTTTGAATTTCCCATAGGAGTGGTATATTTGTTGTTTTACTTTTTACGCTGGGTACGGAATATTTGCTTGTTAATTTGACAAAGTTGGATTTATACAATGTGGAAAAGAGGGACGAAAGATACCAAAGGGACAGTCAAACTCATAAATAGACAATAATTGATCATACCTTCATTGTTGAAAGTTCCCAAAAATGGCTGAATTGAAAACGAAACAAGCTTGTTTTTTTCCTTCCTGTGGGTTTTCTCGTGATATATTTAGATCCAAGTAATCAGAAAGATAAACAGTTCTTTTTTTATAGTAACGATTTTAAATCTGAGGATTTTAACCTCATTTAATCGTTTGGTACGTTTTATATTATTTACATTTTAAATTCCGAATTGGAAAAGATAAATTCATTAACAAATATTACTATTTATTAGCAAAAACAGCAACTCGATGAGTATGTCTGTCCTGTACAAATGTTATCTAAATGACATCTTGAGTGTCGATCACTTGATTTAAATGAATAGGATACCACTGGAAGATATAAGGAAGTAAAACGCCTATAAACATGAATGTGTGTATGTCAAACTTAAAAAAAATATAGGTTTTTTTTTAAACAAAATTAATGTTTTCCGGCTGAACCTTTCCGGATAAAATCTTGATTTTTCCAAGCTTGGTATGTACACAACTTGTAGATATAAGGAAGAAGTTCTTAACTCATTGACATTAATGTAAATATAATTATGCCAAGTTGTTGAAAATTTTTTTTCTATAAATAACAATTTGATTTTCCTTCGTTGGTTTACAAATTTATAGTATGGTAGGAGAGGCACTATTTTAATGTCAAATGTGAAGATCGTAGCAGATAAAAATAAACTGAAATGATAGAAATATAAAAAACAAGTTGTTGTCTCTCTAAATGATTATTTGAAGTGAACTTGTTAGATTTTAAAACAACTTGCAAACACATAATATGTCTGTCTGATTGTTTGTTTGTTTGTTTGTGTGTGTGTGTGTGTGTGTGTGTGGAGGGGTATTCATTTAGTAACAATCCTATTGTTTGGATTTTGTACTAATAACATTTTTATTCTTATTCTAATTTTAATAGATTATTCAAAGGGTTAAATTTTAGGGACTTATAGTTTTGAATTTTCCTCGGAGTTCGGTTTTTTGTGATATAAGTTATCAAAGGTACCAGGACTATAATTCAATACACCAGACGCGCGTTTCGTCTACATAAGACTCATCAGTGACACTCAGATCAAAATAGTTATAAAGCCAAACGAGTACAAAGTTGAAGAGCATTGAGGACTCAAAATTCCAAAAAGATGTGCCAAATAGGGATAATATAATCTATTCTTGGGTTACGAAAAGCCTGAGTTTTTCGAAAAATTTAAAGTTTTGTAACAGGAAATGTATAAAAATTACCATATAATTGATATTCATGTCAACACCCCAGTGCTGAATACTGGGCTGGTGATACCCTCGGGGACGAAACGTCCACCAGCAGTGGCATCGACACAGTGGTGTAAATAGTTATCAAAGATACCAGGACTATAATTTAATACGTCAGACGCGCGTTTCGTCTACATAAGACTCTTCAGTGGTGCTGATTTCAAAATAGTTATTGAAAACCTGTTGGTGACCTTCTGCTGTTGTCTGCTCTATGGTCGGGTTGTTGTCTCTTTGGCACATTCCCCATTTCCATTCTCAATTTTATAAAGTCACACGAGTACAAAGTTGAAGAGCATTGAGGACTCAAAATTCCAAAAAGTTGTGCCAAATACGGCTAAGGTAATCTATATCTTGGTTAAGAAAAGATATTAAATATTGTCGACTGATGCAAATCGATATATACTAATATACTATTCACGACCATACACATACAATATTTTACACTATTGCTAATTAACGTACTTTGATAACTACACTAGTGCTAATTAACGTACGTTGACAATTAAATAGAATTACATAGAGAATATCAAAATTAAAACGAACATATGATAATAAGAGTTTCTTGTTGATTATTCTGTAATTCGTATATCCCAACTAAAAAAATTGAAGTTACATATAAATAAAAATCTAACATTTGCTTCAACCCATATTATGCACTTGACAAAGGGTGCATAAATACATTTTCTAAATTATACAGACTTGTCAGTATATTTTGTGATTTAGCATTTTTCCGAATTTTTAAAAAGTAAAATCACAAAATACTGAAGTCAGATCGGGAAATTTACATTAGGAAAAGAGGGAATGCTTCCTGTTAAGTTTACCCATAGAGGAATTGATGCAATCAACATCAGCAACGTTCTACATCAAAAGGAGGTAACATCTTTAATTACACTTATTTATTTTCAAAATCAGTCTGTTCCTATTGTATCATTCAGTTACGCCAATACCATTTCACAAATGATAATATTTAACAATCAACAAAAATTGTAGGACCTTGATTTAGAACAATACCTAAAATAAACCTCAAACATGTGACTGTGCCCGGTTGCCTTATATTTACAACCCCTCTGTCTATGGTATTACTGGGGATCAAAATATTATTCAACATAAACATCTACGAAAGGTGATATCACATGGTCCTAAGTTAAGAGAACCCCAACATATCAATTGGAACAATAACTTCAAAACAATTGTGGATTCCATTGAGGACTACACCAGAGCATGGGCTAAACGAGACGAAGTTGAACCGAACACTTTGTCAGAATGCATCAAAACAATCCGGTCTTCATACGTTTAAAGTTGTGTTATTTACAACATATTTGTTGAATTTGGATGTAGACTTTTTCAACAAATTGTCGGCATTCCTATGCAAACGAACTATCCCCTAACCGACTTCTTATTTTCAAATGAGATGGAATTCCTTCAGACACTTGTCGAAAACAACAAGACCAAAGAAGCCAGGTCATTTAATTTCCCATTCAGATAAATGGATGATGTTCTTCCATTAACAATCCATTTTTTCTGATTGGTTCTATTATTATACCCATAAGAAAAACTACAAATTAAAGAAACAACAGACACGGCTTCCTCCGCATCATTTTTAGGCTTATATGTCGAATTTGACACACCCAGTCATCTTAGTAACAGACTCTATGACAAACGAGACGATTTTGATTTTGAAATTATTAATTTCCTCCACCTTAGTAGCAATATACATACTTCACCTGCATATCTTTCGAAAAACTAAGGATTTTTCTATTCCAGGAATAGATTACCTTAGCTGTATTTGGCGCAACTTTTTGGAATTTTGGGTCCTCAATGCTCTTCAACTTATTACTGTTTTGGCTTTATAACTTTTTTGATCTGGGCGTCCCTGATGAGTCTTATGAAGACGAAACGCGCGTCTGTCGTATTAAATTATAATCCTGGTACCTTTGATAACTATTGGATATACATTTCATAAAACTTACAGCTGCTACTCAGACTTTGTAAAACATAACCGGTGTCTGATCAGAAAGTCGTTTAAGCAAGAATATTTCAAAAAACAACTCTTCCTTTTTTAAAACAACGTTCAACAGAAGATACCAAGACCTTGTTGGTAAATATTCCGTATCAACTTCCCAGATAATACAAAAAGTTTAGATTCTTGGTACTGAAGTTGTTTTTCATCTTAATAACGTGTTATATCATTCTTTTATTTGTCTTTTTGAATATAACTTTTACAGTTTATTTTTGTTTTTGTTTTTTTTTTTTGTGAAATTCACTTGACAAAGACTGGTACTTATATATCACATTATTGTGTTATTGTGTTATCATGGTAGATTTTTGTATTTTAGTCTGTCATTGTTTGCTTATGTGATTTGTCTATATGCCTATTTGTGTTTCTTTGATACATATTATTTTTATATAGAGATTAAGATAATAAAACAATGTTGACATTTTACCTATTATGTATGTATGTTTTGTTCGCCCATTATTGTCAATATAATGGACAAGTAAGAGGCTTAGCTAGCTATAAAACCAGGTTTAATCCACCGTTTGTTTTTTTTTTGTTTTTTTTTGCTACATAAGAAAACGCCTGTTTCAAGTCAGGAATATGACAGTTGTTATCAATTCGTTTGATATTTTCGATAGGAGCTTTGGATTTTGCCATTTGCTTAGGGATTGACCGTTTCGGATTTTCCTCAGAGTTCGATATTTTTGTGACTTCACTTTTTTCAGACTTTTATCATGTACTATTTTTAATTTTTTTGAAGAACCCAAAAATAATCGTATTTCCCGTTTACCCATTTATTAAATATCTAACATACACCATAACTTAATACCCCCTTTTTAAGCATCTCCGAATAATAACAATTTTCACTCCATTATTTGTCGCGTTTGCAAATATTGAGATAGTGTCAGTTGTACTGTTTTGATTGTCTCGCATCTTTAGGGCTTACAAAAGAGGGACGAACTATACCAGAGGGAGAGTCAAACTCATAGATAGAAAATAAACTGACAACGCCATGTCTCCGAAGCTGTCCTTCACACAATTGTTCAAATACAATTCTTTTCGATTTATTTCATTAGTGTTGTCTTACTATTTGATAATTATGTGATGACACCATGCCAATGAATTTGAAATAAAAGATACCTCATATAATATTAATATTAAGATAAGGAGATGTGGAGTGGCATAAGAAAACTTTTCAACAAATGACGCAGTAGTTAGCAACCATAGGCTACCACGCGACTTTCACAGGGGCGGATCCAGAACGTTTTATAAGACTGACATAAAGGGGGGTTCCAGTCATGCCTCAGTGATTCCCTATACAATCAACCAAATTTTCCCCACGAAAGGTAGGCTACCACGCGACCTTTACAGGGGCGGATCCAGAACGTTTTATAAGACTGACATAAAGGGGGGGGGCTCCAGTCATGCCTCAATGATTCCCTATACAATCAACCAAATTTTTCCCACGAAAGGTGGGACGGCCCCACCCCCACCCTCCCCCCTGAATCCGCCTATGCTTCCTCAATGAGCTAAACCCACATTGAAAAATTATCTATGAAAAGTCCTGATATGACAAATGTATAACAAAAAACCTGATGTATGCTATTTTTGCATATCTTTTAATGTTTGTTTCTTTTTGCTATGATTTTGTCTGCTTTTCTTCCCTTTATGATAGACGATAGACTTTTTTATTACCTCTTTTCCCTTTTTTGTCCAATAATACACCATCCTAATTTATGTACATGTATATGTGTAATATATATATATTACAGAAAGAACTGGCATAGATACAAGGTGAGTTGTGAAAGTTGCTTCGGACCTATAGTTTCAGTTTCCCTGTTGTTACATCTAAGCATGTGATTTATTTGCTTTCGTTTTTTTACTACATAGTTTTGATAACTTTTGTAAGAATATTAAAATGATATCCTTCAGTTGTCTCGGATGTTTCAGAACTCAGTTTTTTAAAAATAATTTCTGGTTGCTTATCTGGAAGTTCGACATACACTATTCTCTAATCCTTTCGGAATGTTGGGTCCTAAATGCTATTCATAAAAATACTTTGAAACGTTTTTGATTCGAGTGTCACAGGTGAGTCTTCTTTAAACGAAACTTGTGTTAGGCGTACAACAATTCGATTCCTATTATTTATGATGAGTTTATTTACAACCAATTGGCGATGCTACTGATGGTAGATGTTTTTCCCAAGGTTATCACCGACCCAGTAGTAAACATTTCTGTTTTGACATAATTGTAAATTAACGATATACCAAACTTCAAATTTTTCGATGTGATTGGTATTTTGTACTCTATCTAAAAATTACCCTATTAGAAATATTTGAACTTCGGACTTTATTTTGCAGATTTAACTTGTTTGATTGAAGCGTTACTGATGAGTCGTTTGTGGACAAAATGCACGTCCATCGTACAAAAATCCTGTTATCTCTGATGAGCTTATTCATGGTTCGTGACAGTTATTTCAACATGTTAGAACATGTGGGAATTTGTCTGAAGCTTATGATTAATAGAAATGTAAACCTTATTTGAACTATGCGGCCTGAAGTGGTGACACTCCAGAATCTCTAGAATCTCTAGAATAGTAAATTTTGTTAAAATAAACATCCATTTTTTCCTAATTTTACGAGGGTATCACCAGCCCAGTAGCCAGTACTTTGGTACTGGCATGAAAATACGGATTGTTTGTGTTATTAAAATTTACTGTTACAAAACGTTAGAAATTATTATAAATTAAGGAATGTATCTCCCTCATGCAAAGCTATGATTCCTTTCACGGATTTGGCCATACTTTTTGGACCTTTGGGATTATAGCTCTTCATCTTTTATATAAGCTTTGGATTTCAAATATTTTGGCCACGAGCATTACTGAAGAGACATGTATTGTCGAAATGCGCATCTGGTGCAGAAAAATTGTTAAAATGTAAACTTTTAGTTATTTATTTGAAAGTAGAATGCTTCTGCTACATATATATATGGGCTGTTTTTGACAATACAATGCACATATATCGGGTACTAGCATTCTAAATTACTGAAATCTTCATAATTTTAGCATTTTAGTTAAATTTTAGACGGTTTCCGTCATAAAGAAAGTGGTCGCATTTGTGTTCATTCTTAATATTGAAATGTAAGTTGTATTTGATGATAATACATAACTTATATAAAGGTTGAGGATGAACACTGATGCGGCCACTTTCATTTTTGACAAAAAACATCTGAAAAGTGAAATTTTTTGGCATATTTGATAGATTTTTCATATTTAAACTTGAATCGAAGCGTTTTTTTATGACTTAATCAGTGTCCAAAATCTTTCGTCAGATGAACCTAAAATTTGAGGCCAAAATCGGCTCTTGCCGGACCTACTCCTTTCCGACATATCTATTTACATTTCTCAATAAGCACAGACCATGTAAAAAAAACGTACAAGAAGTTATCGTAATAACTATAAAATCACAAATAATCCTGTAATGGATTTTTTTTTATTGATTTCAAGATACTTCACAAGATGTATTAGTGTGAATAAAATGTGTTTCATTCATTTTGATTCGTCTATTAACAATGTTAAAAGAAAACATACGAAAAAGAAACACTTTGTAACAAAAGTATATCATCTTCCTGCAATTGATGTTCCGTCCATTGGAACAAGTAGGTATCCCGAAAATGAACCATATATTTCGTCAGCAGCACCAAATAATCTTGTATTGTGGTTTTTCATGTCGATATACACAATATCCCCAAGTGCAAGTTTTAACGCTGCGCTATTGCTCCCGTAAGAGAAAAGGTGACCGCTGCCATATAAGGAATTAACATAGACATAATTATGATATAGTTCCAGCCACATCGGTTGGCTTTCCTGTGAAAGAGCATGATAGCTAAAGATATAAACACCTGGAACCGATGCAGTGAAAATACCTGTGCTCATATTGAAATTGCCGCCATGGTTGGAATACAACTTATCCCAAACAACTTTTGTTGTATGTCGTCCTTCATTTTGTTTTTTTGTTAAAACTGCGGAAAAGGCTTGAATCTGATTTGCGTAAAGACCTAAAATTTAAATGGTTATTAACTGTGAAAGTTAGAAAGCTTAGAAAGGCTACAGTCAACTTTATTATCACATTCTGATTACTCGATACTTAATTTTAAGAAATCACTAATGTAAGTAATTAGAACGCTTGATTTAAATTAATAACTACTAGTACTACTAAACAAATCTATGCATTAGTAAAATATCAAATGTTCAAAGTTTTTATGCATCCATATCTTTCAGTTGTGTTGCTGTGAGTGTTGTTGATTAAAGTCAATCAATCAAGAAAAGCGCTGAATACGAACAAAATTTATAAAAAAAATATTTACTTTCACTTTCCATTTCATTTTTGCATAGCTTTATGCAAAAGAAAGAAAGATTCCATTTATAGACATATTACTATTTTGACACTGAAATATCATGTAGAAAACTAATTACAGTGAACACAAAGTATAACCGTACCTGATGGTGCAGTGTTTTGTTCAGATAATTTCAAAATTGAAAATGTGCAGTAAACCGCAGTAGGCTGTCCAGACAAAGCGACGGCGTCTCCGGAACGGCCACGGATACTTAATGTGTCTCCAGTTGTCATGTCCAATATAGCACTGTTTCCTGCGTTTGCCAGATGCGTCAGTTGCCCCCATGCGGAATTTACATACATGGTATTCTTATATAAATCTAGAAATATTTTCTGAAATAAATTTTGATCACGTGATCACTGACTAATCAAAAAGTAAACACGTAACTAATCATTATAAGTCGTATTTCAAATTCAAACTGTATTCTTTTTAGTTCTCAGTTTCAAGAAAAACTACTTTATATTCCTACAAATAAATCTACGGCTGTCCAATAAGGAGCAGGATTTTCTTACCCTTTTGTAGTAGAGGTCAATCCCGGTTTTTGTTGGGGTTCGTGTTAGTCAGTCTTTAGGTTTCTATGTTGTGTTTTGCACACTTTTGTGTGGCCTTTAGTCGTTTTTTTTGTCATGGCGTTGTCAGATAGTTTACGATGTAAGTTTGAATGTTCCTATGGTCTCTCTTCCATATGGGCTAAGATCACGGAAAGCTAGGTGTTTTATGCTTAACATGGCATAAGTTATCAAACTACTGTTCAAATTTATAAACACATTTACATGTAAATTGTAAACGTCACAATGAATAAAGAGAACAATCAACAGTCAAACTAATATATAATTCAAATAAGAAATTATGCCGTAAATTATTAAACTCAATAACTCTCTTAAAATATGATAACTTAACTAAACGTCTCGTCTTGGCCATACCAAACGGACAACAAGGGAGCGCTTGGTTATCTTTTTCATCTCATTGCAACATTTATTCATTACATTCTGTTCATATACTGTATTTTATACTTTAGTTCATATAATGCTGTAACTAAATTAAAGTTTAGTATCTGAGGAATGCAAAGGAGCGTACCATTACTCATGAAACCATTTTCTACGTTGCCCACTGTGCTGCTTGTTCGATATTCACTTTGCATAATGTACTAATGCATATACAAAGAAAAACTTGAATAAAAGGCAGCAGTGGTATACCGATTAAAGGTCGTGGAACATATTTCACTTGTTGCTAAATGTAAAGCTCGTGTGAATAGAAATGAAGCTGATTGAATCTTTAAACGAGATTTGCTTATGGGCTCATTATGACTAATTGACTCATGTTCTAATACAAATACCTACATGTCCAGACTGTGAACGTGCAAAATAATGAATCAAGAAAACTCCATCTGTCGGTGCCACAAAATATCCAGTTGTGCTATCATATCCATTTCCAAGGTTTGTGAAGACTTTATTAAAGACAACATTTCCACCGTCGGGAAGGGATACGTCTTGAGTAAGTCCGGCTGTCATGGCTACAGGGTTTGAAGCACCTGAAACAGTTCAGAAACCATATGTAGGTTACACGTACAAATAATAAGAATAATTGTTAGCTGATGAACAATTCTCATAAATCCAATAAGAAAATGCATCAAGGCAAACAAGTTAATCAAAAACGAGTAAATCTAAGGCAATCGGACAAAATTTGTGTTTGAACTTAATTTTGCCATTTGTTAAGGGACTTTCCGTTGTGAATTTTCCTTTGAGTTGGTGTTTTTTGTTAATTTACCTTTTATAGACATGTGCACACGGTAAGCCTCTGCAGCTAAGCATGCAACAACCACAATGTCAATCCTCAGACTCAAAATATCTCAATCGGGAATCAATTATGAAATTAAGACATCATTTCAAAAGTTGTTAATATCTCCCGGCGCCCTCGTACAATAACTGAGCCAAACATTAAGTATATTGATAAAAAGTTTATCATACAAATCTATATGAAAAATTTGTAATGAAAATATGAATGCTTCTGATGTTCGTTCAACGTTACGAGAAATCACTTTACTGACAAGAAAATGCCAGAACTTGCTTTCCGGAAGTCAAACATGTCTTTAGACATATTGTATGACAGATTTTGGTACTACCGTTAGACTGTTAATCAAAGCTGTCATATAATATTCCTTGTTAGACTGGGATAAGGATAATCCTAAGATATTGTTTAAATCATTGTGTCATCTTTTACGTATACTATTTCTCTCGATATAATTGTTATGGAAAGAAATCCTTAATTTTTATTTATTATAAGTGGTATTTCACATGCTAATCACTATATGATCCTTGTAAACTCATCGAACCTTTTAACAAACGTATTAGTTAAGGTTATATTACGAATGTTTTAATTAGATATTTGAATTTAGTTTGGCAAAACTACCGAGTTTATCGTTAGAAAATTAAAGCATGATAGCTAAATTTGTATTCTTTTCAAACGTTTTTTCTTTTTAAATATAAATACACGTCCACGTTCATTTACTACATGTATATAGAAATTAATATATCTATGTGTTACATTTAAAAAAAAAAATTATTTAAATGTTTTACTCCTAACCATCCTATATATAGCTACTGCATGTCGATACTTTTGTTTTTGGCATTGTACAAGTCATATCTTCTTTGACTGTCCATGACGTTAAAATACTAAATCCTTGAAATGTCTTGTAGTTGATTTTAGTCTGTGATGCATGATTTTCTATAAATAACTATTTTTGGCTTTTAACTTTATAAAATATAGTAATTTTGTTAATAACTTGATCATGAGTTTTAAAAAAACAACAGAAGCCACAGATTCAACTATGTGAATTACAGTTTTGCTTTATTATGCATATCGGTCTTTTGATGTTGTCTTAGAAACTTTAAAAGATCCCGTCAGTATGATATTGTTCTATCTTATGTCATTATGATATATTTCTATTATGAATTACAAAATACGTTGAACCATAAACGTCAAAATCATTCAATCGCTTATGGGAATTAACTATATGTGGATTCTTATAAATTCTATAGATAACTTTTGGACTATTTTCAATCAAGGTCTAATTCTGAACTTTATTCTTACATACTTTTGATATTTTAACCCTATATGCTAACATTGCCTATGTGAATTTTAAAATTGTTTGTATGCACATTGAACGACAAATCTATGTGACGTATAAAATTTTCTGACGTCAGACACACAAATCAATGAATGTGTTTGTAGATCGATGTTTTTGTGTTTTGTTAAATTGTTCCTTTTAAAATTGTTATACGATGATGACTGATGTACCCATATTTTGACTATTTTATTTATTGTGTCTGTTTAGTTAATGCATCAATGTAAATATAACGGAATTTGATGAGACTGTCATCAAAGTGAGAGGGTTAGCGCTATAAAACCAGGTTTAATCCACCATTTTCTACATTTGAAAATGCCTGTACCAAGTCAAGAATATGACAGTTCTTGTCCATTCGTTTTTGATGCGTTTGGTATTTGATTTTGACATGTGATTATGGACTTTCCGAATTGATTTTCCTCTAAGATCAGTATTTTTGTGATTTTACTTTTTAAGTCTTACACCGAAACTATACACTTTGCTTTGAGACCAAAACAGAACTTCCATTTTCAGATTAAAAAGGGTATGGGGATCACCGTGAAAGCAGAATTTTGCATCAATTGTTCTATAGCTTCTTGGGCCATCAGTGGCTCCAAAACCCTTCAAAAAAAAATTTGCTTCGCTCTGCTCGCCGAAACATGTTTGTCAATACTTTTAAAAAAGGCTAGATACAACCAAACTTTAATACTGTGTATGTATGTATGCAATACATGTATATGCAGTTGGGAATATAGAAGATTCATTTATGCAGAAGATGATGATTAAGTCTGATTAAATGGTACATATTAATGACTTGACTATACATGTATTATTTATAATAAACAAATAATTTTTTTTTTTTTAGAATATTATAAATATAGTTGTGAAAATAAATAATCAGTCTCTTGCTTTAATGACAATGAAAAATCTTGCTTCAATAGTCCAGAAAATAAATAACCTGTCCTCTTAGTTTACAAAAAGAAATAACCGATCCAAAACAAATCCTCCTGCCTCACCCCCACCCCAAGAAATCAAATTGTCGTCCCCTTATGGTTGTCTTTTTGATATTGTTAAAAATCTCACACCTTATTTTATTGATTTTGAAATAACTTTGTGTCGTAGATCAAAATTATTCTTTTAGTGTATTTTCACTAGTTTGTATGTCTTTTGATTGAGTTAACTCATTTTAATTGATGTTTTGTGGTGTGTATTTCTATGTTGTGGTGTGTCTTTCTATTTTGTGGTGTGTCTTTCTATTTTCTGATATTACACTATTGTTTCAGGTATGGGCGAAGGTTTATTCCTATTCAAACGTTTTAACCCGCTGCATGTGTTTGCACCTGTCATAAGTCAGGAACCCGATGTTCAGTGGTTGTTGTTTGTTGATGTGGTTCACAAGTGTTTCTAATTTCTCTTTTATATAGATTAGACCGTAGATTTTCCCGTTTGAATTTTGGGGCCCTTTAACCTTGTTGTTCGGTGTGAGTCAAGTCTCCGTGTTGGAGATCATACTTTTGCTTATAATGGTTTATTTTTACAATTGTGACTTAGATTGGGAGTTGTCTCATTGGTACTCATACGGTCATACAACATCTTTTTTTATCTTCTAGTATTTAAATAATTGTTTCTTTTGTAATTTCATATTTTCTTATACATTTTCCTTTGAAAAGGATTTTTAATAATACTAAAAACAAAACATGTAGGCTATAGCTGAAAGAAGAAAATACAAAGTATTCATAGCTCAGCATAGATGCATTTACCATCATCATTTTAACTCTGTTGTAAAATAAAAAAGAATTTAGTTGTTTTATGTTGCAATATGATTATTGAGAATAACATACAGGTTATATATTTGTTTTTGAAACTCTTGATTCGTAAAGATTTTAATTTCATGGCAAAGACAAAGGATTGTAAAAAAATAATGGCCAGATTTATGTTTACTTTTGCATTTTGAACGATCGGAGAAGCAGATATTGCCTTAAACATTCACATTTTAACTATAACTTTAAAATATCAAAATCAATTAAACTCACTTGATCTTCCAGAAAATATAAGTCCTCCAGTAAATGTGGCGTAAATTTCTGCAACTCTACCATACACATTGAAGCTAAAGTGATCTAAGGCCTGGACGTAAACAGTATCTCCTGTTTCTAACTGTAGTATTACTGTGTTCCCAGCCGCATCAGAATTATGCTTTTGCTCGTCATCGTAAATAGAGACAAGGTACATACCATTCCGGTATAACTTCATCAAATTTGAATCAGACGAAGTATAACTTAATGCGTAGAAATGGAATACATATATTCCCGGGACTTGAACATGGAATTTACCATCACTTGTAAACTTAGCATTGAAATTGGTAATATCTTTTGGATAGGTAACTATTGTACCTTTCGTTATATGTCCATCGTTGTCAAAACCTTTTGTGAATACCGAAACGTCTTGGCCGTAAGCTGAAACCAGTCACAATATATGATGATATTGATTAAAAGTATAAATGACTTGCCATACTATAAGTAATATTGAGAATGGAAATGGGGAATGTGGCAAAGAGACAACAACCCGACCATAGAGCAGACAACAGAAGAAGGCCACCGATGAGTTTTCAATGCAGCATAAAACTCCCGCACCCGCATGCGTCCTTCAGCTGGCCCCTAAACAAATATGTATACTGGTATAGTGTTTAGTTTTTTCATGTAGTGTTTTGTAAAATTTTGTGTGTCTTTCCGTTGTCTTTCATTCATTACATGGCTTTGTCAGATTATAATCCACATGTGAGGTTCAGATTTCCCTTTTGCATAATTTTTCTTTTTCTGCAATTGTCTCGTTCGTCACCAAAAGTATGAAAAAGCCGATATGTTTCTACATAATAAATTGAAAATGACTAAATCGAACAGTTAAATTCGGTTAACTTATCTTATCTATGTCAGTGTTAAAATATGAACATACGTTGTTTTCAATTCGTTAGATGTGTTTTGTGAGCTTTTGGATTTTCCATTTGATAACGGACTTTACGATTAGAACTTTCTTTCGAGATCGGTTTCTTCGTTATTTTCATTTTAATATAGATAAATCAATCTTATAGTCTGGCTTACCTACTCCGAAACTAGCTGCACAAAAAATCCATAAAAGCATATTGAATATTCTAGTACACTAAGAAACATGTTCTAAAGTCACTTCCAAGAGGTCAACATGATAACCTAGAAATAGATCAAAGCTAATAGATATGCATAAGTACACTATACACAAACGTGAGTCCCTTCAAAGATTTTGCATTGTGTACAAGAAATTTAACCACCAAATAGGAAAACAAACCTTTTATAAAAAAAATAAAATGACCCATTAGATATGTATGTACTCTACTGTCCTATTTATACGACTAAAAAATGTGGCGTATCCGTCAATATGTAAGTAACACCCACACAAAAGATGAAAACAGACATCCTTGTATTTGCTACTTGGACAAAAACCTCTCGGTTCTCGAGATCAAATTTAAATGAGTCCTAAACTTTCCCATTATAAGATACCATGCTCCTTGTAGAGCTCTTATCATTTTTTTTTACTGTGATCTTCATGTCTATTTTAAAAGCCCCTACACCACATTAAATTCATATCAAGGATAGATATGCGATGAAATTTTCCTATGACAAAAAAAAAAAAAAAACGTGAAACAAATAATCTAACACACTTGCTCATTAACATCTAATTAAGATCATGAAAAGAACTCAAATATGATTCCAGCTTGATATATAAATATAAGGGATAAAATTAAAAGAATCGAAAATTTAGAATGAAATTTTTATCAATTTAAAGTTGCAATAGATAGGGTAAGAATCGTCTTATCTATTGAATAATGAATGGGTTGTTAAAGATTGACTATTCGAAAAGAGCCATACGAAAGATTATTGTTTTGCACATTTGCACTTTCACTGTACAGCAATCTGAAACCTATTTTTTGGCATCGCACAAGATCATGTTTCTCTGACCGTAAATGATGTCTTAATACTATATCTATTGGGCGTGTACTAATTGATATTTTAGTCTTAGATGCATGATTTATTTTATGAGTTGCTATTGGCTTGAACTAGCATTCAGAAACTCTGTGAATGCTTTCAGTGTGCTCGTTACACAAATAATGTTGCAACAGAGTCATGGCATAGAAATGCTGATATCGACACTGCATTAGTTTTAGGGTCATTATCACGAATTGATATTCTGGTACGATAGTCGGTTGCTCCACTCGACACCGACATGTTTTTACTATCATATCTTTATAAGCCAGTATCGTCGACGGATCTTCAATTTCGTCGTGTCCTATTCCTGACTGACAGTTTGACTTATAGTGGATTAGCAAAGCGGATGATGCATACATACCATACCCTCCATACCTTATTCCAATGAACTGTTCCTTGTGTGTACTTACAGACCATGTTAATGCCGTCATATTATGTAGAACGTGCTACCATATAGATAAATTATACAAATAGATTCAAGGTTTATAAGGTAAAATTGATCTTGGAGAAGATAACCTGGTATATTTCTGAATTTCGTCTGGAAGAAAATGTCTTTGAAAAACTTACAAGGTTTTTCAATTTTTTTTTTAAATGACGATGTTTTTAGTATTTGAAAATCATTTCAGTAAGAGTGCCAAGCTAAATATTGTATTTTCATCAAATCAATTAGTTATATTTGAATTTGGAAAAAAATGTATCTTTAAAAATGAGTTTTACCTTCAAAGCATCACCTAATCTTTATGTGTTTATATTGATGAAAATTATAATATCATTTGATCTGAGCGTCACTGATGAGTCTAATGTAGACGAAATGCGCGTCTGGCGTACTAAATTATAATACTGGTAGCTTTGATAACTATTTACACCACTGGGTCGATGCAACTGCTGGTGGATGTTTCGTCCCCGAGGGTATCACCAGCCCAGTAGTTAGCACTTCGGTGTTGACATGTATATCAATTATATAGATATAAGAAGATGTGGTGTGAGTGCCAATGAGACAACTCTTCATCCAAAAAACAATTTATAAAAGTAAACCTTTATAGGTCAATGTACGGACTTCAACACGGAGCCTTGGCTCACACCGAACAACGAGCTATAAAGGGCCCCAAAATTACTAGTGTAAAACCATTATTCAAACGGGAAACCAACGGTCTAATCTATATAAAAAAAAAAAAAAGAGAAACGAGAAACACGTATAAACTACATAAACAAACGACAACTACTGTACATCAGATTCCTGACTTAGGACAGGTGCAAACATTTGCAGCGGGATAAACCGTTTTAATGGTACCAAACCTTCTCTCTTTTTCTGAAACAATAGTATAACATCACAACATAGAAAAACACACGACAAAATATCAATTGGAAGGCTTAACTCAATCAAAAAACGTATATTAACACACTATGAAAGAATAAATTTGATATGGTCATTTTTATAAATTTCCTGTTGAAAACTTTGAATTTTTCGAAAAACTTAGAATTCTCTTATCCCAGGAATAGATTACCTTAGCCATATTTGGCACAACTTTTTGGAATTTTAGGTCCTCAATGTCTTCAACTTTGTACTTGATGGCTTAACTATTTTGATCTGAGAGTCACTGATGAGTCTTATGTAGACGAAACGCGCGTCTGGCGTACTAAATTAAAATCCTGGTACCTTTGATAACTAATTAGATATAAAATTATATAACAAATTTCATCCAACGACAACGAAGGGAATTTTAAACGACCATGACTACCCATTAGGGTCATGTACGGTTATCGTATATCACAAACTCTTTCATAATCAGTTTGACAACACTTTTGTAACTGCAGATTACTACTACATATGTATAGAACTTTACTGTTACGGTATTTACTAAATGTTTCTTAACTCAGCGTATACTGTGGATTCATTATTATTCGTTGGATACCAATTTATGTGGATTTCGTGGAAAAATAGCTGAACCACTAAATTAAATGTTCAACAAAATCCAAATGTTCAATAGGCTTGTATTGGAAGCCACGAAAAAAAATGAATCCACAGTATACTGGGCTTGAAATTTGTACGCTAGACGCGCCTACCGTCTACAAAAGACTTATTGATGAAGCAAGAATAAAAAAAGTATGAAGAGCTTTGAGGAAAGAATTAGCAAGATAAACCTTAAGTGATCTATTCCTAGGGTAGAACATCCTAAGTACTGTAAACCAACTATTTTTGCGATAGATTAATTTTCGCGACTTTCGCGAGTAGAAAAATAATACTAATATAAATCGTCTCGAAAGAGGGACGAAAGATACCAGAGGGACAGTCACACTCATAAACTGACAACGCAATGGCTAACAAATAAAAAAGACAAACAGTATACAATAATTCCCTATGTTAAACTGACAATATTACGTCTAAAAGTAATAATCCACAATGCTATTCAATAAAAAAAAAAATGGTTGCATACGCTACAAATATATTACCATAGGGCATATTTTGTTAATAGTGAACAAAAAGCTAAAACAGAGGCTATCAGTATGCTGGAATTTCTTATTGACAACATATTTGTATAATCTGGAGGTAGACATTTTTCAACAAAATTACGGCATTCATATGGGAAACGAACTGTGCTTCTCTACTTGCCGACTTTTTTTATTTGTATTCGAGTCGGAGTTCTTTCAGACACTTGTCAAAAACAAAATCTTTACTGAATAGGTTTCCACTACATATCCTCCAGAACTAGAAATTAAAGGAACAATAGACACAGCTTTTGTCGCCTCAATTTTAGACTTGTACTCGAATTTGAAATAAGTGGTCAACTCAGTTAAAGAATCTATGACAAATGAGGAAAAAATCATCGGTTTATACCAAGTCCTTATTGATAAATATTCCGCATCAACTTAAAAAAATAATGCATGCTGATCTTGGAGTATATATGCTAGGTACTGACAGTAGTTATCATCTTAAGGTTCATGTGGACCCTGTGGCTAAAATGGCCGTATTTTCACCCTAAAATTTACTCTGAGTACAGACCAACCTGCACATCTGTTAAAAATTTCAGGAATAGCATGCCCTAGATAAATAAATGTCAAATATGTTTTATGATTTAGAAAATTAAAAACTTACCATGATTTTGCAGTGCACTTTTTTTCATTTCTCCAGAAGGTGCAAAAATAAACTACGTTGGGAAACCGGTTTGAGAACTTCCCCACAGGTAATAATTGAAGTGAGCGATATAGATTGACATGGACAATAGATGAACAATAGATACCTGACAATAATTGGTGATTTAAACTGTGTACCTGGGTGGACCATATCAAGGGAATCTCAACTGTTTGTTAATTTTATCACCTTCTGCAGGAACGAAAAAAAGTGAACGGGAAAATCCAGTTAAGTTATGAATTTTCTAAATCATACAATGCAATTGAAATCTATTTATCTAGGGCATGCTATGCCTTAAAACTTTTCCAGATGCACAGGTTTGTCTGTACTCAGAGTAAATTTTGAGGTGAAAATACGGCCATTTTAGCCTTTGGGTCCACATAAACCTTAACTACGTGTTATACCGTTCTTTTAATTTGTCTTTGTAGATTTTTAACCTTATCTGTTTGGTCCATTTCTAGTGATATTAAATTAGCGTTGCTCGGTATTTATACGTGTCAACATTGTGTTATTGCGTAAATAGTTACCAGGATTATAATTTAATACGCCAGACGCGAGTTGTGTTATTGTGTAATGGTCATCTTTATATTTCTGTCTTTACTTGCTTATAGACTATGTCTATATAATATATTTCCCATTTTGTTTTTCTGTGTTGAAAAAGCTATTTGTTTAAATCAAAATAATAACACAATGTTTTCAACTATTCCCCAATTTTTGACATTTCTAGCTTTTTTGTCAGTTTGGTTTTTTCACACAATCTTGTTCATACAATGAAATTCTATGCGACTGTCGTAAATATGAGAAGGTAACCTAGCTACATAACCAGGGTCAACCACCATTTTGTGAATGTACTAAGTCAGGAATAGTTGTTTTTCATTCGTTTTATGTGTTTGAGCGATTGATTTTGCTATATGATATAGGAGTTTCCGTTTTTATTTTTTTTTATCTTATTTATGACATACTGTTACTTATCTATATTGCAAAACAAGATTATGTATAGTTCGTATGAGGTCACTATTTAAAGAAAACATAACCTATCAATATAGAAAATCCTCAGATTTTAAAGATAAATGTTGTCTGAAACTCACGACATATCCATAAATATCTCTTGATAAACTAAGAAACTAGTAGTACCTATGGTTCCGACTACTTCACCAAAACATTTTTTGAAGTTGTTTTGAGTCTCTATTGTCCATTTAGCGTCTCTAGAATTTATTATAAAGTTTTGATTTAAAACGTTTCTTGACCTTAGCTTTCTTTTGCTATTCGTTTAAAGTCTTTTTTTGTGTCATAAAACCCCTCAATGATTGAGAAACTATCGAATTCTAACTTCTGGTTTTATGGTTCCTGATGAAGGTCAATCCTTACATCCCAGCTCCTTTGTTCTAACAGGGGTGATCTGAACCGGATCACCCCTACCAGATCACCCCAGTTTGAGTTTCTTTGATATGCATGCTTTCCTTTGTTCTGTAACATTTTGGCGGGAATGTCAAATCCACTATAAAACTTATTATAATTAATTATACGGAAAAGACTATCTATCAAAATTCACGTAGAAAAAATCCAGTGTATACGCTGGGTATTCGAACTCAAGAACTTTAGCATATCAAGCCACGACACATACCACTACACAAGGACGACTGGATACGATCTATCATTAATTTAACATACTTAAAGGAAGCAAGACATTTTTATAAGTGGGGTGAGTTGGCAGACCTTTATTCAGTGGGGTGTAAACCTTTTCGTTAATAAGTGAGTTGTAGGACTGATTGTTCAATTTGATTTTACACTTTTTCAAACGTGGGGCGAGTCGGTAAACAAGAGTTGGGCGATTTTTTTTATAAAGTGGCGATATAATGTGGGCCGATTGGCCAGTGGGGCGAGTTGACATTGTTTGATATCTACTCGTCGTGTTCGGGGGTCATAAAGGGTATACATCATATAGTAATATATAAAGTATATTATAATGGTTGTGTGGCTTTCTAAACTAGATTATATGAATTGTAAATGGTTTTTCGTCTAATCTAAAACAGCTGGGATGTAAAATAGTTATCCCATTCGGACTTGGTGTGCCAGTGTTAGATCACCCTCTGGCCTCCGGCCATCGGGGTGATCTTACACTGACAACACCGCGTCCTCGTGGGATAACTATTAAAGATCAACATTTCGTACGTATCTTGTTCATAAAGTGTTATTTTAATTTTGATATCGTGAACAGAATGCGGAATAAATCAATTACATTCGGCCTATGACTATCACGATTACATTTGTGTTCGGTTAACTCGACAAAAATAGGTGTGGGCAATCGATTTGCCACCTTCAGTAAACTCGACAAAAGTAGGCAGACGATTTATTATGGTGGCACGGTAGTATTTCCTGGCCCATAAGGGATAATGATAGCCTTTTTAGAATTTTCACCACTTTCTAACACTGCAAAAAATTCTACATTCACAGTTAACTGAAGTACTTTCATTTTACTATTCAGAAATGAATTTGAATATGTATCATGACCGTTTACTTTTTTTGCTATTTTTTAAAACCTAAGGCCACTAGTACTTTTAGGTCTTTTATGGTGCAGTGAATACAAAATTTAAAAAAATTCTCAAAAATTCATTTTCATCTGTATGTAAAATTATTTCATATTTTTCTATACCTGATTCAATTCTCAGTTTGGGAAAGTATGTTCAGTTGATACTGTATTTTTTGTCCAATCACACTGTTTAGATACATTGACCTAAGTAGGGTACACAAAAGAGCAACCTAAATTCTGGAATGCAAATACTACCGTGCCACCTTTAACCAAGACATAACTTGAAACCAGTCATGACACCTATGATGCATAGACTTCTTACTTTGGAATATATTACAATAAAGAATACTAGTCTGCACTCATTTCTTACCCCAAAAAAATGAAACATTACACCCCTACCCATCAACACAGAAGTCAAACATGGTGATTCAGGAGGAATTATTGGATTACCAACTCTATTTATGGTTAATCTGACTGAAAGAAACAGTTTAAGCACCAAATCATGAAAAATGATATTAAAGTCCATTCCACATTTTACAGCATGCCTTATATTACTTTAAACATTTCCAGATTATGAGGGCAATACAACAAGAGTCTTTAGATTGCAGTTAACTATTATTCTAAAATCTTTTTGACAATACATGTACTGGAATACATCTCTAAGTTGACTGTTTGTCTATTTCTCATGTATGCATTAAGTTAAATTATGTCCCCTTACATAATCTATTTGCCTTTATTGTGCTTAACACTGTCAGATAATCTTAACAATTAATGGTATTTGCATGGAAAATGAATAAATCATTTAATCTTGCTGATATAACATCATAAATACATTCTTTGTCAAAAATAATGTCTAGTCAATGTAAAGAAACCCCTATTTCTATCTCTATTTCAGACCAATATGAGAGCTAAATGAATAAGTTAGGACCCCTTAACCACTTACTGGTTCCCTAAAAGCTCCTACTGGTGTCATGTTACCTCAGAACTACAAATTAAACCTGAAGAAAACTAGTATACATGTAGCTGTACTTGTGTTGAAAAAAATAAGAAATTATGCAATTTATTTATTTCGGTGGAAATAATAGGATGTACATGCAACCGAAGAATGTCGCGTCTCAAATTTCAGTGGTTGCACATGTGTCAGACACTGCGAAAAGTTAAAGCGAGCATTTATAATTAAAAATGTATTGCAAGTTACATAAAAATAATGAAGTTCTACTTTCTAGGTAAATTTTTACATTATTACCCACAGATCAGCAAAAATTTGCTGAATCAGCAATTTTTACTCTCTGGGGTGGAATTTAAGGCTTGTTTTTATCATAGTTGCCCTTAATCAACTTTTTATTGATAAACTTACAAATTGCATAGGTAAAAAAAAATCCTTTATTGATTTAGTGTAAAAATATATATCCCCCTTAACCAAGACATAACAAACTTGAAACCAGTCATGACACCTATGATGCATAGACTTCTTACTTTGGAATGTATTACAATAAAGAATACTAGTCTGCACTCATTTCTTACCCCAAAAAAATGAAACATTACACCCCTACCCCATCTGGCAGATTTTCACTTTTTTTTCATCTTACCATTTTTACTTAAGGAGTGAACAAAACCCAAATGTATGATGTTTCAAATCAACACAGAAGTCAAACATGGTGATTCAGGAGGAATTATTGGATTACCAACTCTATTTATGGTTAATCTGACTGAAAGAAACAGTTTAAGCACCAAATCATGAAAAATGATATTAAAGTCCATTCCACATTTTACAGCATGCCTTATATTACTTTAAACATTTACAGATTATGAGGGCAATACAACAAGAGTCTTTAGATTGCAGTTAACTATTATTCTAAAATCTTTTTGACAATACATGTACTGGAATACATCACTAAGTTGACTGTTTGTCTATTTCTCATGTATGCATTTAGTTAAATTATGTCCCCTTACATAATCTATTTGCCTTTATTGTGCTTAACACTGTCAGATAATCTTAACAATTAATGGTATTTGCATGGAAAATGAATAAATCATTTAATCTTGCTGATATAACATCATAAATACATTCTTTGTCAAAAATAATGTCTAGTCAATGTAAAGAAACCCCTATTTCTATCTCTATTGCAGACCAATATGAGAGCTAAATGAATAAGTTAGGACCCCTTAACCACTTACTGGTTCCCTAAAAGCTCCTACTGGTGTCATGTTACCTCAGAACTACAAATTAAACCTGAAGAAAACTAGTATAGCTGTACTTGTGTCGAAAAAAATAAGAAATTATGCAATTTATTTATTTCGGTGGAAATAATAGGATGTACATGCAACCGAAGAATGTCGCGTCTCAAATTTCAGTGGTTGCACATGTGTCAGACACTGCGAAAAGTTAAAGCGAGCATTTATAATTAAAAATGTATTGCAAGTTACATAAAAATAATGAAGTTCTACTTTCTAGGTAAATTTTTACATTATTACCCACAGATCAGCAAAAATTTGCTGAATCAGCAATTTTTACTCTCTGGGGTGGAATTTAAGGCTTGTTTTTATCATAGTTGCCCTTAATCAACTTTTTATTGATAAACTTATGAATTGCATAGGTAAAAAAAAATCCTTTATTGATTTAGTGTAAAAATATATATCCCCCTTAAGGTGGCACGGTAGTATTTCCTGGCCCATAAGGGATAATGATAGCCTTTTTAGAATTTTCACCACTTTCTAACACTGCAAAAAATTCTACATTCACAGTTAACTGAAGTACTTTCATTTGACTATTCAGAAATGAATTTGAATATGTATCATGACCGTTAACTTTTTTTTCTATTTTTAAAAACCTCAGGCCACTAGTACTTTTAGGTCTTTTATGGTACAGTGAATACAAAATTTAAAAAAATTCTCAAAAATTCATTTTCATCTGTATGTAAAATTATTTCATATTTTTCTATACCTGATTCAATTCTCAGTTTGGGAAAGTATGTTCAGTTGATACTGTATTTTTTGTCCAATCACACTGTTTAGATACATTGACCTAAGTAGGGTACACAAAAGAGCAACCTAAATTCTGGAATGCAAATACTACCGTGCCACCTTTAACCAAGACATAACTTGAAACCAGTCATGACACCTATGATGCATAGACTTCTTACTTTGGAATATATTACAATAAAGAATACTAGTCTGCACTCATTTCTTACCCCAAAAAAATGAAACATTACACCCCTACCCATCAACACAGAAGTCAAACATGGTGATTCAGGAGGAATTATTGGATTACCAACTCTATTTATGGTTAATCTGACTGAAAGAAACAGTTTAAGCACCAAATCATGAAAAATGATATTAAAGTCCATTCCACATTTTACAGCATGCCTTATATTACTTTAAACATTTACAGATTATGAGGGCAATACAACAAGAGTCTTTAGATTGCAGTTAACTATTATTCTAAAATCTTTTTGACAATACATGTACTGGAATACATCTCTAAGTTGACTGTTTGTCTATTTCTCATGTATGCATTAAGTTAAATTATGTCCCCTTACATAATCTATTTGCCTTTATTGTGCTTAACACTGTCAGATAATCTTAACAATTAATGGTATTTGCATGGAAAATGAATAAATCATTTAATCTTGCTGATATAACATCATAAATACATTCTTTGTCAAAAATAATGTCTAGTCAATGTAAAGAAACCCCTATTTCTATCTCTATTTCAGACCAATATGAGAGCTAAATGAATAAGTTAGGACCCCTTAACCACTTACTGGTTCCCTAAAAGCTCCTACTGGTGTCATGTTACCTCAGAACTACAAATTAAACCTGAAGAAAACTAGTATACATGTAGCTGTACTTGTGTTGAAAAAAATAAGAAATTATGCAATTTATTTATTTCGGTGGAAATAATAGGATGTACATGCAACCGAAGAATGTCGCGTCTCAAATTTCAGTGGTTGCACATGTGTCAGACACTGCGAAAAGTTAAAGCGAGCATTTATAATTAAAAATGTATTGCAAGTTACATAAAAATAATGAAGTTCTACTTTCTAGGTAAATTTTTACATTATTACCCACAGATCAGCAAAAATTTGCTGAATCAGCAATTTTTACTCTCTGGGGTGGAATTTAAGGCTTGTTTTTATCATAGTTGCCCTTAATCAACTTTTTATTGATAAACTTACAAATTGCATAGGTAAAAAAAAATCCTTTATTGATTTAGTGTAAAAATATATATCCCCCTTAACCAAGACATAACAAACTTGAAACCAGTCATGACACCTATGATGCATAGACTTCTTACTTTGGAATGTATTACAATAAAGAATACTAGTCTGCACTCATTTCTTACCCCAAAAAAATGAAACATTACACCCCTACCCCATCTGGCAGATTTTCACTTTTTTTTCATCTTACCATTTTTACTTAAGGAGTGAACAAAACCCAAATGTATGATGTTTCAAATCAACACAGAAGTCAAACATGGTGATTCAGGAGGAATTATTGGATTACCAACTCTATTTATGGTTAATCTGACTGAAAGAAACAGTTTAAGCACCAAATCATGAAAAATGATATTAAAGTCCATTCCACATTTTACAGCATGCCTTATATTACTTTAAACATTTACAGATTATGAGGGCAATACAACAAGAGTCTTTAGATTGCAGTTAACTATTATTCTAAAATCTTTTTGACAATACATGTACTGGAATACATCACTAAGTTGACTGTTTGTCTATTTCTCATGTATGCATTAAGTTAAATTATGTCCCCTTACATAATCTATTTGCCTTTATTGTGCTTAACACTGTCAGATAATCTTAACAATTAATGGTATTTGCATGGAAAATGAATAAATCATTTAATCTTGCTGATATAACATCATAAATACATTCTTTGTCAAAAATAATGTCTAGTCAATGTAAAGAAACCCCTATTTCTATCTCTATTGCAGACCAATATGAGAGCTAAATGAATAAGTTAGGACCCCTTAACCACTTACTGGTTCCCTAAAAGCTCCTACTGGTGTCATGTTACCTCAGAACTACAAATTAAACCTGAAGAAAACTAGTATAGCTGTACTTGTGTCGAAAAAAATAAGAAATTATGCAATTTATTTATTTCGGTGGAAATAATAGGATGTACATGCAACCGAAGAATGTCGCGTCTCAAATTTCAGTGGTTGCACATGTGTCAGACACTGCGAAAAGTTAAAGCGAGCATTGATAATTTAAAATGTATTGCAAGTTACATAAAAATAATGAAGTTCTACTTTCTAGGTAAATTTTTACATTATTACCCACAGATCAGCAAAAATTTGCTGAATCAGCAATTTTTACTCTCTGGGGTGGAATTTAAGGCTTGTTTTTATCATAGTTGCCCTTAATCAACTTTTTATTGATAAACTTATGAATTGCATAGGTAAAAAAAAAATCCTTTATTGATTTAGTGTAAAAATATATATCCCCCTTAAGGTGGCACGGTAGTATTTCCTGGCCCATAAGAGATAATGATAGCCTTTTTAGAATTTTCACCACTTTCTAACACTGCAAAAAATTCTACATTCACAGTTAACTGAAGTACTTTCATTTGACTATTCAGAAATGAATTTGAATATGTATCATGACCGTTAACTTTTTTTTGCTATTTTTAAAAACCTCAGGCCACTAGTACTTTTAGGTCTTTTATGGTACAGTGAATACAAAATTTAAAAAAATTCTCAAAAATTCATTTTCATCTGTATGTAAAATTATTTCATATTTTTCTATACCTGATTCAATTCTCAGTTTGGGAAAGTATGTTCAGTTGATACTGTATTTTTTGTCCAATCACACTGTTTAGATACATTGACCTAAGTAGGGTACACAAAAGAGCAACCTAAATTCTGGAATGCAAATACTACCGTGCCACCTTTAACCAAGACATAACTTGAAACCAGTCATGACACCTATGATGCATAGACTTCTTACTTTGGAATATATTACAATAAAGAATACTAGTCTGCACTCATTTCTTACCCCAAAAAAATGAAACATTACACCCCTACCCATCAACACAGAAGTCAAACATGGTGATTCAGGAGGAATTATTGGATTACCAACTCTATTTATGGTTAATCTGACTGAAAGAAACAGTTTAAGCACCAAATCATGAAAAATGATATTAAAGTCCATTCCACATTTTACAGCATGCCTTATATTACTTTAAACATTTACAGATTATGAGGGCAATACAACAAGAGTCTTTAGATTGCAGTTAACTATTATTCTAAAATCTTTTTGACAATACATGTACTGGAATACATCTCTAAGTTGACTGTTTGTCTATTTCTCATGTATGCATTAAGTTAAATTATGTCCCCTTACATAATCTATTTGCCTTTATTGTGCTTAACACTGTCAGATAATCTTAACAATTAATGGTATTTGCATGGAAAATGAATAAATCATTTAATCTTGCTGATATAACATCATAAATACATTCTTTGTCAAAAATAATGTCTAGTCAATGTAAAGAAACCCCTATTTCTATCTCTATTTCAGACCAATATGAGAGCTAAATGAATAAGTTAGGACCCCTTAACCACTTACTGGTTCCCTAAAAGCTCCTACTGGTGTCATGTTACCTCAGAACTACAAATTAAACCTGAAGAAAACTAGTATACATGTAGCTGTACTTGTGTTGAAAAAAATAAGAAATTATGCAATTTATTTATTTCGGTGGAAATAATAGGATGTACATGCAACCGAAGAATGTCGCGTCTCAAATTTCAGTGGTTGCACATGTGTCAGACACTGCGAAAAGTTAAAGCGAGCATTTATAATTAAAAATGTATTGCAAGTTACATAAAAATAATGAAGTTCTACTTTCTAGGTAAATTTTTACATTATTACCCACAGATCAGCAAAAATTTGCTGAATCAGCAATTTTTACTCTCTGGGGTGGAATTTAAGGCTTGTTTTTATCATAGTTGCCCTTAATCAACTTTTTATTGATAAACTTACAAATTGCATAGGTAAAAAAAAATCCTTTATTGATTTAGTGTAAAAATATATATCCCCCTTAACCAAGACATAACAAACTTGAAACCAGTCATGACACCTATGATGCATAGACTTCTTACTTTGGAATGTATTACAATAAAGAATACTAGTCTGCACTCATTTCTTACCCCAAAAAAATGAAACATTACACCCCTACCCCATCTGGCAGATTTTCACTTTTTTTTCATCTTACCATTTTTACTTAAGGAGTGAACAAAACCCAAATGTATGATGTTTCAAATCAACACAGAAGTCAAACATGGTGATTCAGGAGGAATTATTGGATTACCAACTCTATTTATGGTTAATCTGACTGAAAGAAACAGTTTAAGCACCAAATCATGAAAAATGATATTAAAGTCCATTCCACATTTTACAGCATGCCTTATATTACTTTAAACATTTACAGATTATGAGGGCAATACAACAAGAGTCTTTAGATTGCAGTTAACTATTATTCTAAAATCTTTTTGACAATACATGTACTGGAATACATCACTAAGTTGACTGTTTGTCTATTTCTCATGTATGCATTAAGTTAAATTATGTCCCCTTACATAATCTATTTGCCTTTATTGTGCTTAACACTGTCAGATAATCTTAACAATTAATGGTATTTGCATGGAAAATGAATAAATCATTTAATCTTGCTGATATAACATCATAAATACATTCTTTGTCAAAAATAATGTCTAGTCAATGTAAAGAAACCCCTATTTCTATCTCTATTGCAGACCAATATGAGAGCTAAATGAATAAGTTAGGACCCCTTAACCACTTACTGGTTCCCTAAAAGCTCCTACTGGTGTCATGTTACCTCAGAACTACAAATTAAACCTGAAGAAAACTAGTATAGCTGTACTTGTGTCGAAAAAAATAAGAAATTATGCAATTTATTTATTTCGGTGGAAATAATAGGATGTACATGCAACCGAAGAATGTCGCGTCTCAAATTTCAGTGGTTGCACATGTGTCAGACACTGCGAAAAGTTAAAGCGAGCATTGATAATTTAAAATGTATTGCAAGTTACATAAAAATAATGAAGTTCTACTTTCTAGGTAAATTTTTACATTATTACCCACAGATCAGCAAAAATTTGCTGAATCAGCAATTTTTACTCTCTGGGGTGGAATTTAAGGCTTGTTTTTATCATAGTTGCCCTTAATCAACTTTTTATTGATAAACTTATGAATTGCATAGGTAAAAAAAAAATCCTTTATTGATTTAGTGTAAAAATATATATCCCCCTTAAGGTGGCACGGTAGTATTTCCTGGCCCATAAGAGATAATGATAGCCTTTTTAGAATTTTCACCACTTTCTAACACTGCAAAAAATTCTACATTCACAGTTAACTGAAGTACTTTCATTTGACTATTCAGAAATGAATTTGAATATGTATCATGACCGTTAACTTTTTTTTGCTATTTTTAAAAACCTCAGGCCACTAGTACTTTTAGGTCTTTTATGGTACAGTGAATACAAAATTTAAAAAAATTCTCAAAAATTCATTTTCATCTGTATGTAAAATTATTTCATATTTTTCTATACCTGATTCAATTCTCAGTTTGGGAAAGTATGTTCAGTTGATACTGTATTTTTTGTCCAATCACACTGTTTAGATACATTGACCTAAGTAGGGTACACAAAAGAGCAACCTAAATTCTGGAATGCAAATACTACCGTGCCACCTTTAACCAAGACATAACTTGAAACCAGTCATGACACCTATGATGCATAGACTTCTTACTTTGGAATATATTACAATAAAGAATACTAGTCTGCACTCATTTCTTACCCCAAAAAAATGAAACATTACACCCCTACCCATCAACACAGAAGTCAAACATGGTGATTCAGGAGGAATTATTGGATTACCAACTCTATTTATGGTTAATCTGACTGAAAGAAACAGTTTAAGCACCAAATCATGAAAAATGATATTAAAGTCCATTCCACATTTTACAGCATGCCTTATATTACTTTAAACATTTCCAGATTATGAGGGCAATACAACAAGAGTCTTTAGATTGCAGTTAACTATTATTCTAAAATCTTTTTGACAATACATGTACTGGAATACATCTCTAAGTTGACTGTTTGTCTATTTCTCATGTATGCATTAAGTTAAATTATGTCCCCTTACATAATCTATTTGCCTTTATTGTGCTTAACACTGTCAGATAATCTTAACAATTAATGGTATTTGCATGGAAAATGAATAAATCATTTAATCTTACTGATATAACATCATAAATACATTCTTTGTCAAAAATAATGTCTAGTCAATGTAAAGAAACCCCTATTTCTATCTCTATTTCAGACCAATATGAGAGCTAAATGAATAAGTTAGGACCCCTTAACCACTTACTGGTTCCCTAAAAGCTCCTACTGGTGTCATGTTACCTCAGAACTACAAATTAAACCTGAAGAAAACTAGTATACATGTAGCTGTACTTGTGTTGAAAAAAATAAGAAATTATGCAATTTATTTATTTCGGTGGAAATAATAGGATGTACATGCAACCGAAGAATGTCGCGTCTCAAATTTCAGTGGTTGCACATGTGTCAGACACTGCGAAAAGTTAAAGCGAGCATTTATAATTAAAAATGTATTGCAAGTTACATAAAAATAATGAAGTTCTACTTTCTAGGTAAATTTTTACATTATTACCCACAGATCAGCAAAAATTTGCTGAATCAGCAATTTTTACTCTCTGGGGTGGAATTTAAGGCTTGTTTTTATCATAGTTGCCCTTAATCAACTTTTTATTGATAAACTTACAAATTGCATAGGTAAAAAAAAATCCTTTATTGATTTAGTGTAAAAATATATATCCCCCTTAACCAAGACATAACAAACTTGAAACCAGTCATGACACCTATGATGCATAGACTTCTTACTTTGGAATGTATTACAATAAAGAATACTAGTCTGCACTCATTTCTTACCCCAAAAAAATGAAACATTACACCCCTACCCCATCTGGCAGATTTTCACTTTTTTTTCATCTTACCATTTTTACTTAAGGAGTGAACAAAACCCAAATGTATGATGTTTCAAATCAACACAGAAGTCAAACATGGTGATTCAGGAGGAATTATTGGATTACCAACTCTATTTATGGTTAATCTGACTGAAAGAAACAGTTTAAGCACCAAATCATGAAAAATGATATTAAAGTCCATTCCACATTTTACAGCATGCCTTATATTACTTTAAACATTTACAGATTATGAGGGCAATACAACAAGAGTCTTTAGATTGCAGTTAACTATTATTCTAAAATCTTTTTGACAATACATGTACTGGAATACATCACTAAGTTAACTGTTTGTCTATTTCTCATGTATGCATTAAGTTAAATTATGTCCCCTTACATAATCTATTTGCCTTT
Source organism: Mytilus galloprovincialis (assembly GCA_037788925.1). NCBI lineage: Eukaryota > Metazoa > Mollusca > Bivalvia > Mytilida > Mytilidae > Mytilus > Mytilus galloprovincialis. Next base: position 84,442,617 of record CM075333.1, on the reverse strand, counting down.
ATTGTGCTTAACACTGTCAGATAATCTTAACAATTAATGGTATTTGCATGGAAAATGAATAAATCATTTAATCTTGCTGATATAACATCATAAATACATTCTTTGTCAAAAATAATGTCTAGTCAATGTAAAGAAACCCCTATTTCTATCTCTATTGCAGACCAATATGAGAGCTAAATGAATAAGTTAGGACCCCTTAACCACTTACTGGTTCCCTAAAAGCTCCTACTGGTGTCATGTTACCTCAGAACTACAAATTAAACCTGAAGAAAACTAGTATAGCTGTACTTGTGTCGAAAAAAATAAGAAATTATGCAATTTATTTATTTCGGTGGAAATAATAGGATGTACATGCAACCGAAGAATGTCGCGTCTCAAATTTCAGTGGTTGCACATGTGTCAGACACTGCGAAAAGTTAAAGCGAGCATTGATAATTTAAAATGTATTTCAAGTTACATAAAAATAATGAAGTTCTACTTTCTAGGTAAATTTTTACATTATTACCCACAGATCAGCAAAAATTTGCTGAATCAGCAATTTTTACTCTCTGGGGTGGAATTTAAGGCTTGTTTTTATCATAGTTGCCCTTAATCAACTTTTTATTGATAAACTTACAAATTGCATAGGTAAAAAAAAATCCTTTATTGATTTAGTGTAAAAATATATATCCCCCTTAACCAAGACATAACAAACTTGAAACCAGTCATGACACCTATGATGCATAGACTTCTTACTTTGGAATATATTACAATAAAGAATACTAGTCTGCACTCATTTCTTACCCCAAAAAAATGAAACATTACACCCCTACCCCATCTGGCAGATTTTCACTTTTTTTTCATCTTACCATTTTTACTTAAGGAGTGAACAAAACCCAAATGTATGATGTTTCAAATCAACACAGAAGTCAAACATGGTGATTCAGGAGGAATTATTGGATTACCAACTCTATTTATGGTTAATCTGACTGAAAGAAACAGTTTAAGCACCAAATCATGAAAAATGATATTAAAGTCCATTCCATATTTTACAGCATGCCTTATATTACTTTAAACATTTACAGATTATGAGGGCAATACAACAAGAGTCTTTAGATTGCAGTTAACTATTATTCTAAAATCTTTTTGACAATACATGTACTGGAATACATCTCTAAGTTGACTGTTTGTCTATTTCTCATGTATGCATTAAGTTAAATTATGTCCCCTTACATAATCTATTTGCCTTTATTGTGCTTAACACTGTCAGATAATCTTAACAATTAATGGTATTTGCATGGAAAATGAATAAATCATTTAATCTTGCTGATATAACATCATAAATACATTCTTTGTCAAAAATAATGTCTAGTCAATGTAAAGAAACCCCTATTTCTATCTCTATTTCAGACCAATATGAGAGCTAAATGAATAAGTTAGGACCCCTAAACCACTTACTGGTTCCCTAAAAGCTCCTACTGGTGTCATGTTACCTCAGAACTACAAATTAAACCTGAAGAAAACTAGTATAGCTGTACTTGTGTTGAAAAAAATAAGAAATTATGCAATTTATTTATTTCGGTGGAAATAATAGGATGTACATGCAACCGAAGAATGTCGCGTCTCAAATTTCAGTGGTTGTACATGTGTCAGACACTGCGAAAAGTTAAAGCGAGCATTTATAATTAAAAATGTATTGCAAGTTACATAAAAATAATGAAGTTCTACTTTCTAGGTAAATTTTTACATTATTACCCACAGATCAGCAAAAATTTGCTGAATCAGCAATTTTTACTCTCTGGGGTGGAATTTAAGGCTTGTTTTTATCATAGTTGCCCTTAATCAACTTTTTATTGATAAACTTATGAATTGCATAGGTAAAAAAAAAATCCTTTATTGATTTAGTGTAAAAATATATATCCCCCTTAAGGTGGCACGGTAGTATTTCCTGGCCCATAAGGGATAATGATAACCTTTTTAGAATTTTCACCACTTTCTAACACTGCAAAAAATTCTACATTCACAGTTAACTGAAGTACTTTCATTTGACTATTCAGAAATGAATTTGAATATGTATCATGACCGTTAACTTTTTTTTGCTATTTTTAAAAACCTCAGGCCACTAGTACTTTTAGGTCTTTTATGGTACAGTGAATACAAAATTTAAAAAAATTCTCAAAAATTCATTTTCATCTGTATGTAAAATTATTTCATATTTTTCTATACCTGATTCAATTCTCAGTTTGGGAAAGTATGTTCAGTTGATACTGTATTTTTTGTCCAATCACACTGTTTAGATACATTGACCTAAGTAGGGTACACAAAAGAGCAACCTAAATTCTGGAATGCAAATACTACCGTGCCACCTTTAACCAAGACATAACTTGAAACCAGTCATGACACCTATGATGCATAGACTTCTTACTTTGGAATATATTACAATAAAGAATACTAGTCTGCACTCATTTCTTACCCCAAAAAAATGAAACATTACACCCCTACCCATCAACACAGAAGTCAAACATGGTGATTCAGGAGGAATTATTGGATTACCAACTCTATTTATGGTTAATCTGACTGAAAGAAACAGTTTAAGCACCAAATCATGAAAAATGATATTAAAGTCCATTCCACATTTTACAGCATGCCTTATATTACTTTAAACATTTCCAGATTATGAGGGCAATACAACAAGAGTCTTTAGATTGCAGTTAACTATTATTCTAAAATCTTTTTGACAATACATGTACTGGAATACATCTCTAAGTTGACTGTTTGTCTATTTCTCATGTATGCATTAAGTTAAATTATGTCCCCTTACATAATCTATTTGCCTTTATTGTGCTTAACACTGTCAGATAATCTTAACAATTAATGGTATTTGCATGGAAAATGAATAAATCATTTAATCTTGCTGATATAACATCATAAATACATTCTTTGTCAAAAATAATGTCTAGTCAATGTAAAGAAACCCCTATTTCTATCTCTATTTCAGACCAATATGAGAGCTAAATGAATAAGTTAGGACCCCTTAACCACTTACTGGTTCCCTAAAAGCTCCTACTGGTGTCATGTTACCTCAGAACTACAAATTAAACCTGAAGAAAACTAGTATACATGTAGCTGTACTTGTGTTGAAAAAAATAAGAAATTATGCAATTTATTTATTTCGGTGGAAATAATAGGATGTACATGCAACCGAAGAATGTCGCGTCTCAAATTTCAGTGGTTGCACATGTGTCAGACACTGCGAAAAGTTAAAGCGAGCATTTATAATTAAAAATGTATTGCAAGTTACATAAAAATAATGAAGTTCTACTTTCTAGGTAAATTTTTACATTATTACCCACAGATCAGCAAAAATTTGCTGAATCAGCAATTTTTACTCTCTGGGGTGGAATTTAAGGCTTGTTTTTATCATAGTTGCCCTTAATCAACTTTTTATTGATAAACTTACAAATTGCATAGGTAAAAAAAAATCCTTTATTGATTTAGTGTAAAAATATATATCCCCCTTAACCAAGACATAACAAACTTGAAACCAGTCATGACACCTATGATGCATAGACTTCTTACTTTGGAATGTATTACAATAAAGAATACTAGTCTGCACTCATTTCTTACCCCAAAAAAATGAAACATTACACCCCTACCCCATCTGGCAGATTTTCACTTTTTTTTCATCTTACCATTTTTACTTAAGGAGTGAACAAAACCCAAATGTATGATGTTTCAAATCAACACAGAAGTCAAACATGGTGATTCAGGAGGAATTATTGGATTACCAACTCTATTTATGGTTAATCTGACTGAAAGAAACAGTTTAAAAGCACCAAATCATGAAAAATGATATTAAAGTCCATTCCACATTTTACAGCATGCCTTATATTACTTTAAACATTTACAGATTATGAGGGCAATACAACAAGAGTCTTTAGATTGCAGTTAACTATTATTCTAAAATCTTTTTGACAATACATGTACTGGAATACATCACTAAGTTGACTGTTTGTCTATTTCTCATGTATGCATTAAGTTAAATTATGTCCCCTTACATAATCTATTTGCCTTTATTGTGCTTAACACTGTCAGATAATCTTAACAATTAATGGTATTTGCATGGAAAATGAATAAATCATTTAATCTTGCTGATATAACATCATAAATACATTCTTTGTCAAAAATAATGTCTAGTCAATGTAAAGAAACCCCTATTTCTATCTCTATTGCAGACCAATATGAGAGCTAAATGAATAAGTTAGGACCCCTTAACCACTTACTGGTTCCCTAAAAGCTCCTACTGGTGTCATGTTACCTCAGAACTACAAATTAAACCTGAAGAAAACTAGTATAGCTGTACTTGTGTCGAAAAAAATAAGAAATTATGCAATTTATTTATTTCGGTGGAAATAATAGGATGTACATGCAACCGAAGAATGTCGCGTCTCAAATTTCAGTGGTTGCACATGTGTCAGACACTGCGAAAAGTTAAAGCGAGCATTGATAATTTAAAATGTATTGCAAGTTACATAAAAATAATGAAGTTCTACTTTCTAGGTAAATTTTTACATTATTACCCACAGATCAGCAAAAATTTGCTGAATCAGCAATTTTTACTCTCTGGGGTGGAATTTAAGGCTTGTTTTTATCATAGTTGCCCTTAATCAACTTTTTATTGATAAACTTACAAATTGCATAGGTAAAAAAAAATCCTTTATTGATTTAGTGTAAAAATATATATCCCCCTTAACCAAGACATAACAAACTTGAAACCAGTCATGACACCTATGATGCATAGACTTCTTACTTTGGAATATATTACAATAAAGAATACTAGTCTGCACTCATTTCTTACCCCAAAAAAATGAAACATTACACCCCTACCCCATCTGGCAGATTTTCACTTTTTTTTCATCTTACCATTTTTACTTAAGGAGTGAACAAAACCCAAATGTATGATGTTTCAAATCAACACAGAAGTCAAACATGGTGATTCAGGAGGAATTATTGGATTACCAACTCTATTTATGGTTAATCTGACTGAAAGAAACAGTTTAAGCACCAAATCATGAAAAATGATATTAAAGTCCATTCCACATTTTACAGCATGCCTTATATTACTTTAAACATTTCCAGATTATGAGGGCAATACAACAAGAGTCTTTAGATTGCAGTTAACTATTATTCTAAAATCTTTTTGACAATACATGTACTGGAATACATCTCTAAGTTGACTGTTTGTCTATTTCTCATGTATGCATTAAGTTAAATTATGTCCCCTTACATAATCTATTTGCCTTTATTGTGCTTAACACTGTCAGATAATCTTAACAATTAATGGTATTTGCATGGAAAATGAATAAATCATTTAATCTTGCTGATATAACATCATAAATACATTCTTTGTCAAAAATAATGTCTAGTCAATGTAAAGAAACCCCTATTTCTATCTCTATTTCAGACCAATATGAGAGCTAAATGAATAAGTTAGGACCCCTAAACCACTTACTGGTTCCCTAAAAGCTCCTACTGGTGTCATGTTACCTCAGAACTACAAATTAAACCTGAAGAAAACTAGTATAGCTGTACTTGTGTTGAAAAAAATAAGAAATTATGCAATTTATTTATTTCGGTGGAAATAATAGGATGTACATGCAACCGAAGAATGTCGCGTCTCAAATTTCAGTGGTTGTACATGTGTCAGACACTGCGAAAAGTTAAAGCGAGCATTTATAATTAAAAATGTATTGCAAGTTACATAAAAATAATGAAGTTCTACTTTCTAGGTAAATTTTTACATTATTACCCACAGATCAGCAAAAATTTGCTGAATCAGCAATTTTTACTCTCTGGGGTGGAATTTAAGGCTTGTTTTTATCATAGTTGCCCTTAATCAACTTTTTATTGATAAACTTATGAATTGCATAGGTAAAAAAAAAATCCTTTATTGATTTAGTGTAAAAATATATATCCCCCTTAAGGTGGCACGGTAGTATTTCCTGGCCCATAAGGGATAATGATAGCCTTTTTAGAATTTTCACCACTTTCTAACACTGCAAAAAATTCTACATTCACAGTTAACTGAAGTACTTTCATTTGACTATTCAGAAATGAATTTGAATATGTATCATGACCGTTAACTTTTTTTTGCTATTTTTAAAAACCTCAGGCCACTAGTACTTTTAGGTCTTTTATGGTACAGTGAATACAAAATTTAAAAAAATTCTCAAAAATTCATTTTCATCTGTATGTAAAATTATTTCATATTTTTCTATACCTGATTCAATTCTCAGTTTGGGAAAGTATGTTCAGTTGATACTGTATTTTTTGTCCAATCACACTGTTTAGATACATTGACCTAAGTAGGGTACACAAAACAGCAACCTAAATTCTGGAATGCAAATACTACCGTGCCACCTTTAACCAAGACATAACTTGAAACCAGTCATGACACCTATGATGCATAGACTTCTTACTTTGGAATATATTACAATAAAGAATACTAGTCTGCACTCATTTCTTACCCCAAAAAAATGAAACATTACACCCCTACCCATCAACACAGAAGTCAAACATGGTGATTCAGGAGGAATTATTGGATTACCAACTCTATTTATGGTTAATCTGACTGAAAGAAACAGTTTAAGCACCAAATCATGAAAAATGGTATTAAAGTCCATTCCACATTTTACAGCATGCCTTATATTACTTTAAACATTTCCAGATTATGAGGGCAATACAACAAGAGTCTTTAGATTGCAGTTAACTATTATTCTAAAATCTTTTTGACAATACATGTACTGGAATACATCTCTAAGTTGACTGTTTGTCTATTTCTCATGTATGCATTAAGTTAAATTATGTCCCCTTACATAATCTATTTGCCTTTATTGTGCTTAACACTGTCAGATAATCTTAACAATTAATGGTATTTGCATGGAAAATGAATAAATCATTTAATCTTGCTGATATAACATCATAAATACATTCTTTGTCAAAAATAATGTCTAGTCAATGTAAAGAAACCCCTATTTCTATCTCTATTTCAGACCAATATGAGAGCTAAATGAATAAGTTAGGACCCCTTAACCACTTACTGGTTCCCTAAAAGCTCCTACTGGTGTCATGTTACCTCAGAACTACAAATTAAACCTGAAGAAAACTAGTATACATGTAGCTGTACTTGTGTTGAAAAAAATAAGAAATTATGCAATTTATTTATTTCGGTGGAAATAATAGGATGTACATGCAACCGAAGAATGTCGCGTCTCAAATTTCAGTGGTTGCACATGTGTCAGACACTGCGAAAAGTTAAAGCGAGCATTTATAATTAAAAATGTATTGCAAGTTACATAAAAATAATGAAGTTCTACTTTCTAGGTAAATTTTTACATTATTACCCACAGATCAGCAAAAATTTGCTGAATCAGCAATTTTTACTCTCTGGGGTGGAATTTAAGGCTTGTTTTTATCATAGTTGCCCTTAATCAACTTTTTATTGATAAACTTACAAATTGCATAGGTAAAAAAAAAATCGTTTATTGATTTAGTGTAAAAATATATATCCCCCTTAACCAAGACATAACAAACTTGAAACCAGTCATGACACCTATGATGCATAGACTTCTTACTTTGGAATGTATTACAATAAAGAATACTAGTCTGCACTCATTTCTTACCCCAAAAAAATGAAACATTACACCCCTACCCCATCTGGCAGATTTTCACTTTTTTTTCATCTTACCATTTTTACTTAAGGAGTGAACAAAACCCAAATGTATGATGTTTCAAATCAACACAGAAGTCAAACATGGTGATTCAGGAGGAATTATTGGATTACCAACTCTATTTATGGTTAATCTGACTGAAAGAAACAGTTTAAGCACCAAATCATGAAAAATGATATTAAAGTCCATTCCACATTTTACAGCATGCCTTATATTACTTTAAACATTTCCAGATTATGAGGGCAATACAACAAGAGTCTTTAGATTGCAGTTAACTATTATTCTAAAATCTTTTTGACAATACATGTACTGGAATACATCACTAAGTTGACTGTTTGCAGTCCGATATGCGGTTTAAAGAGAACAAAAGAATTCGACCTCTTGTGTTTAGAAGGTAGAAAAGTGAAATGAACTTTGTATACGGTTGTCAAGATGTCACAAAAGTTACTTTCCGTAAAGTCATTATAAATATTTGCATTCACGTTGTTTAATTTTCAAATTGTACAATTGTTAACAATGCAACTTGCAAACAATCGTTTTTAAAACGACCATAAGTCAAGTTGTTACGTCATTTAGGGGGTCTCCTTATAAACTGCTACTTTTTTTTGCCCGACTTAGAAAAAATCTGGGAAAAATTACAAAAATTGAGAAATGAATTGTCAATCGTTTAAGACCATTCCCAAAGTGGCACACCTAAATTTGACATTTGGACGCAATTTCAAAGTTGGATGTTATATGACGGGGTTTTGTTAATTAATTTACACATCGAACACACCCGTCCTATATATGTAACATCACATGACTTTTAAGTGATTTAAAACTAATTTTTTTTAATAATATTTGCATGTTTGACATGTTTTTTTCTTAAACAATTACAATTACACCGATAGTCATATTTTCTGTATTATTTAAAAAAAAGTTTTGTTACACAAATTTGTTACACCTCAGTTATACAGTAACCCGGATTGGTTGACCATTGTGAAGTTGAGTTTTTGGGGTAGCATAGATTTATATCGTTGTATTCCTTTTGTTTGTGTTAACCAATTGTCGTTCGGAATTATTTTTTATACATCATTTATTGATCTTGCAATTTCTTGTAATTTAGTTTGCGTCTTATTTCTTTGGTGTCATAATTTGGCTATGTTTGTGTTCGATCATACAGTATAATAAGTCGGTAGTTGCCCGCTAATGGATTTTTTTTAATTTCTTGTGACTCTTTGCGTCTTATTTGTTGATTGCAGTTGGTTTTTGTTTTGTGTCATGTGGAGATATAATGATGTGATTGAATTTTCTTTTGATGTGTTTGCATCTTAAATTGGGATTGGACTGAGTTATTTTATGATTTCTTTTGTGCTATATTTTCGATACATGTTTAGTCTATCTTATAGCATCTTACAATTGTCCGACGACATAATGTGATACTTTGTTCGCCAATATTATTCATACGATTCATACGATTTGAATTTACTATTTATATCTTTTTCTTTTCTTATTAGTTTACCTACAGTCGAAAATTTGCAAGACATTAAGAGTCTTTACTTATCTAACAGTTTTACATTAGACTGAATTTTATTATAGTTTATCACATAAAGACTCGATTGTATTATAGTACCTTACTTGAATAACCGTTAGTTGTATGTTAGTTCTTCACAACTCGGAAGCAAATTCAAGAGTATCAAAGTTCCCTTATATTGATTTTTACCGTATACGGTGGCTCACTATATTTTTCTCATTCATACTCGCTATTACAAGTCAAGTACTATAGTATTACACCGGTGTCTTCATATTTCAATTACTACACATGCGTATATATTACTCGAGTGTGAAACATGCAACAATACTCTACCAAAGCAAGCCAGGAAACAATCCATCAACAAGGAATAAAATTGAGAATGGAAATGGGGAATGTGCCAAAGAGACAACAACCCGACCATAGAAAAAAAACAACAGCAGAAGGTCACCAACAGGTCTTCAATGTAGCGAGAAATTCCCGCACCGGGAGGCGTCCTTCAACTGGCCCCTAAACAAATATATACTAGTTCAGTGATAAGAACGCCATACTAATTTCTAAGTAAGTTAACCATTTAGCTTCAAAGGGGGTATGGTTTTTTTGTCTGAGCACGAACATTTATTGTCCGCCTCCATCAATCAATTTTTTTTTCTTTTTTTCTTTCAAAACTTAACACTATAAGGTTTTAGAATCTCGATTCATAATATTTTTTTTTGGTTTTAAATTTTGCCGGACAACAATATTTTTTCGAACGAATTTTGAGTCAGACGATATTTTTTTTGAATGAATCTTACCCCTCACTCTTTTTCACAATTTGAAGTTAAATTTTCGTTCCCGTATTTAAATAACCAGCACAGACTTTCATTATCTGTTTTTTTCTTTTTATACATTTGAAGACTTCCATCGCACTGTTCAAACCAATATTCAGTGGCGGATCCAGAATTTTACATTAGGGGGAAGGGGGCGCTAACTGAGCTAAGGGGAGCTCGCTCCAGTAGCTTCAGTGATTCCCTATGTTTAATCAAACATATTTTTCCGACGAAAGCCGTCCCACCCCCGGCTTGGGTTAAAATTGTACTTACTAGACAGTCTTTGATAATCTGTTACAGTTTTGTACAAGAGTTAGTCCTTTGTTGTTTTAATGATAAAACGGAACTAATATGATGTTATGGAAAATATCGAGCTTGATATTGACAAATCAAAAACTCAAGTCACATGGTAATGTTTGGGATGCTTAAACCTTTGACATATTTTGTTAGTTGAAAAATGAATATACTAAAGACCTTTTTTGGGTGTTAACATTTACGGTTGACTGGCATATTTTATGTAGAATGTACAACCTGTTTTATTTAAAAAAAAAATGATGATTCTAAAAGATAACGAAAGTTAAGCATATGCTCTTTTAACTGTTCTTTAACAGGGCTCCAATTTAAAAAAAAAATAAAGAGTTCAGATGATCAAGTTCTTTGAAGAAGGAGAAAGGGGAAACCAATGGCACTGCTATATAATCCTAGAAATTATATAAATTATTACCATCAGTATTACAAGACTATGAAGGATGCATTCACATCTCTTCTGTTATGGATACGTTTGACAAATTCTGTATATAAAAAAAAACAAGTTCCTTTTGTGGCATAACTTTATTCATATAGATTATTTCTCCTACATTTCTTTATACATTGCTTTCTTTAGTTCAAATTGGAATCTCAGATAAGCATCTGGTACTTTAAAACCTCTCCTCTCTGTTCCATGCCACTGGTCGACATGTGTACTTCAGAATAATTCCTGACTGTCAGATGTATAGCAGAACTTTCATATAACTTCTTGATAGAACTGCTGTCTATCTCCCTTTTCGACACTGCAACAAAAAATTGAATAGGCAATTAAAGAGGGGGTTGCAACCACATGTTCCCCGTACAAACGGATCAGAACCAAGAGCTCTTTCCCGGATCTGCCACTTGATTTATACATCAGATGCATCATAAATATAAACATGTTATTAAATATACTAGAATATGAAATAAAGAAAAATATAAATCGAAAATGTTGAATTATCATTTATGTCTACGAGTACGAAACCACAAGATCCTACTTAATTGGCCATGTTTTCAAATCATATCAAATGTTTTCATTGGTCTTCACTTGTTAGAAAAATGTACTGAATTTATTGTTTTAATAGCTAAATTATCAATGTTAGGTTATTGCATATTCTTCAGAGCTGTATCTTGAACTAATGAATTGAAAAAGAGGGGATGAATATGCGTACTAAACATTTGTCTGTATTTTCAACATATCTAACAAACATGTGTGAAAAATTAGTTTTCTATACGAAATATCTCTCTCATTCTGTAAACAGATATTGTAGGATTGTTAAGGTATTTTGGTGTTTTAAAAGCCCCCCCCCCCCCCTTTTTCTGTAATATACACCACACTGAAAAACATTTAGTTAGGATGAAAAACTACTAAACGATAGTCCTATATTGTAAGGCTTCAGAGTTTCATATCATTTACATTTAACATGTTTATAGGATTTTTATTCCCTATCAATGTTGAACGTTAATTTTTATCGGATTTTTTTTAACTACCAATGTTGAACCGTTGAACCGTTCAACATTGATAGTAAACAAAAATTCGATAAAAAATGTTGAATGTAAATGATATGAACCTCCGGTCTTATATTAAAGGACAATGTATAAGACTTCTGAGGTTCATACCATTTACATTCAACGGTTTTGTCGGATTTTTTTTGTATTACTATGAACCGTTCAACATCAATAGTAAAAAAAATCCGATATAAAAACGTTGAATATAAATGATATGAACCTCCGAAGTCTTATATAATAGCACTACGGTAAATAGAATAATTGAAATTCAGTTAATTGAGTGTGGGAGGCTATTTTAATCCACTTTATGGGTGTGTATTATGTAATGTTACAAGGTAACAAACCTATCAAACACACCGTGAAAAATAACATTATCTCCCCTGGAAATGCTTAACAACAAGGCACAACAAACTGCTACCTTTTTTTGCCCTATATCACATAATTATGAAAACATATTACATAGATAGGGAATACTGTGTTTGTGTACACGTTTGAATGTGTAGGTGGCACACTCAGAACGATCGTCTCTAGATTTTTTTTTTCAATTCGTCCCGGCCTTTCCAGGTTCACGTAGCAACACGTTTCTTTCCTTTCCAGCTTTTCCTGATTATGAATTAATCCAAAACATGCATTTATCCCAAAGCAACAACTATTAAACAACTCACCTATACCAATGGTGATCGTCTAATTCCTAGCTGATTCCATTAATCGTACCTTTCTTGACGACACCCATCGTTGTAGCGTCTACCATTGGAGGTAGCGAAATAACATGATTTGACAGGAGAGCGAAATAAACAAGGGGAGCAATTTTATCGAACCGCATTCCGGACTGTTTGTCTATTTCTCATGTATGCATTAAGTTAAATTATGTCCCCTTACATAATCTATTTGCCTTTATTGTGCTTAACACTGTCAGATAATCTTAACAATTAATGGTATTTGCATGGAAAATGAATAAATCATTTAATCTTGCTGATATAACATCATAAATACATTCTTTGTCAAAAATAATGTCTAGTCAATGTAAAGAAACCCCTATTTCTATCTCTATTGCAGACCAATATGAGAGCTAAATGAATAAGTTAGGACCCCTTAACCACTTACTGGTTCCCTAAAAGCTCCTACTGGTGTCATGTTACCTCAGAACTACAAATTAAACCTGAAGAAAACTAGTATAGCTGTACTTGTGTCGAAAAAAATAAGAAATTATGCAATTTATTTATTTCGGTGGAAATAATAGGATGTACATGCAACCGAAGAATGTCGCGTCTCAAATTTCAGTGGTTGCACATGTGTCAGACACTGCGAAAAGTTAAAGCGAGCATTGATAATTTAAAATGTATTGCAAGTTACATAAAAATAATGAAGTTCTACTTTCTAGGTAAATTTTTACATTATTACCCACAGATCAGCAAAAATTTGCTGAATCAGCAATTTTTACTCTCTGGGGTGGAATTTAAGGCTTGTTTTTATCATAGTTGCCCTTAATCAACTTTTTATTGATAAACTTACAAATTGCATAGGTAAAAAAAAATCCTTTATTGATTTAGTGTAAAAATATATATCCCCCTTAACCAAGACATAACAAACTTGAAACCAGTCATGACACCTATGATGCATAGACTTCTTACTTTGGAATATATTACAATAAAGAATACTAGTCTGCACTCATTTCTTACCCCAAAAAAATGAAACATTACACCCCTACCCCATCTGGCAGATTTTCACTTTTTTTTCATCTTACCATTTTTACTTAAGGAGTGAACAAAACCCAAATGTATGATGTTTCAAATCAACACAGAAGTCAAACATGGTGATTCAGGAGGAATTATTGGATTACCAACTCTATTTATGGTTAATCTGACTGAAAGAAACAGTTTAAGCACCAAATCATGAAAAATGATATTAAAGTCCATTCCACATTTTACAGCATGCCTTATATTACTTTAAACATTTCCAGATTATGAGGGCAATACAACAAGAGTCTTTAGATTGCAGTTAACTATTATTCTAAAATCTTTTTGACAATACATGTACTGGAATACATCTCTAAGTTGACTGTTTGTCTATTTCTCATGTATGCATTAAGTTAAATTATGTCCCCTTACATAATCTATTTGCCTTTATTGTGCTTAACACTGTCAGATAATCTTAACAATTAATGGTATTTGCATGGAAAATGAATAAATCATTTAATCTTGCTGATATAACATCATAAATACATTCTTTGTCAAAAATAATGTCTAGTCAATGTAAAGAAACCCCTATTTCTATCTCTATTTCAGACCAATATGAGAGCTAAATGAATAAGTTAGGACCCCTAAACCACTTACTGGTTCCCTAAAAGCTCCTACTGGTGTCATGTTACTTCAGAACTACAAATTAAACCTGAAGAAAACTAGTATAGCTGTACTTGTGTTGAAAAAAATAAGAAATTATGCAATTTATTTATTTCGGTGGAAATAATAGGATGTACATGCAACCGAAGAATGTCGCGTCTCAAATTTCAGTGGTTGTACATGTGTCAGACACTGCGAAAAGTTAAAGCGAGCATTTATAATTAAAAATGTATTGCAAGTTACATAAAAATAATGAAGTTCTACTTTCTAGGTAAATTTTTACATTATTACCCACAGATCAGCAAAAATTTGCTGAATCAGCAATTTTTACTCTCTGGGGTGGAATTTAAGGCTTGTTTTTATCATAGTTGCCCTTAATCAACTTTTTATTGATAAACTTATGAATTGCATAGGTAAAAAAAAATCCTTTATTGATTTAGTGTAAAAATATATATCCCCCTTAAGGTGGCACGGTAGTATTTCCTGGCCCATAAGGGATAATGATAGCCTTTTTAGAATTTTCACCACTTTCTAACACTGCAAAAAATTCTACATTCACAGTTAACTGAAGTACTTTCATTTGACTATTCAGAAATGAATTTGAATATGTATCATGACCGTTAACTTTTTTTTGCTATTTTTAAAAACCTCAGGCCACTAGTACTTTTAGGTCTTTTATGGTACAGTGAATACAAAATTTAAAAAAATTCTCAAAAATTCATTTTCATCTGTATGTAAAATTATTTCATATTTTTCTATACCTGATTCAACTCTCAGTTTTGGAAAGTATGTTCAGTTGATACTGTATTTTTTGTCCAATCACACTGTTTAGATACATTGACCTAAGTAGGGTACACAAAAGAGCAACCTAAATTCTGGAATGCAAATACTACCGTGCCACCTTAAACGTGGCACTGTACGTATTCATCCCGTCATTGTGTTATTGTTCTGTTATAGTTATTGTATTTTAGTCTTTCGTTTTTGCTAATATGCTTTGTTTATATGCCTTTTTGTGTTTCTTTGATACATATGACGTGGCTCTGTACTTATACATCCCGTCATTATGGTATTATGCTATAGTACATTTTTGTAATCTTGTCTCCCATTTTTGCTAATTTGCTTTGTCTAAATACAATTTTGTGCTAGTGATAAAGATTATAGAACAATATTGACTGTTGTACCCCTATTATTGACATTTGTACCTATAATGTCTCTTTGTTTTGTTCACACATCGTTGTCAATATAATGGAATATGATGCAACAGTCATACAAGTGAGAGGTTTAGCTAGGTATAAAGCTATAGGAATAAATCCACCATTTTCTACACAAGAAAATGCCTGTACCAAGCCAGGAAGGTGACAGTTGTTACCCATTCGTTTGATGGTTTTTTTTCGTGATTTTACTTTTTACCGCATTTATCCACGTGTTGAGAAAATGAGAAGGCTGTTTTCCGTTTGCAATATCAAAGATTTTGAAGAAATTATCACTGTTTATTAAAACAATAGTTTAAATAGTACTATTGTACTCCAATCAATACAATCACATGTTAAAATTGTTTTGTAGTAACCATAACTATGATTATGTATTGTGCCTCTTGTTACATATGTAAATAATTGTCTGAGTGTTTCAAAAGAAGGTTAATAAAGTATACTATTGACACGGTGCAAACTCAACGAACTGTTGGACAATAAAGGGGGGAAAAGAACCATTTTAAGTTAAAATATTAATTCTCGATTTTCGTGAAAGAATTTAAACCAACCAGAGAGTAAACCTAGATTTCTTGTAAAAAAAAAATTAGAAAGGGGACCCTCCACTAGATTGTCCCCTCCACTAGATTGTCGGACTAGTGAAGTAAATCGTTAACTGCGTGCAATATATTGTTGAATAAAACAAGAAAAGGAATTTAAATCAAGAAAAAAATAATCATTCTAAGACCAATTAAGATTAATACTAGTAATATATTTTAATATAAAAAAAAATACAACTTATAATACATCGTTTTCTTTAATAACCTACTAATCGCCTTTAAATGTTACCACTAAAGGAAGCGATAATTTATAGCAGATATTTGAATCTAGTTATCCGACAATCGATGTTCCTCCCATAGGAGCCAGCAGATATCCAGAAAAGGAACAATATATTTCATCCGCTCTACCATAAATTTTTGTGTTGTGGGATTTCATATCGATATAGACAGTGTCTCCAACTGCTAGTTTCAATGCCGCACTGTTGCTACCACCAGCCCAGCCATGAGGAGCATGCCCATACAAGGAATTAACATACATGTAGTTGTGATAGAGTTCCATCCAGACTTCCTCGTCCTGTTGAGCTAGTCCATGGTAATTGAAGACATACACTCCAGCAATTTTGGCGGTGAAAATACCTGTTGTTGCATTAAAATTGCCACCTTTGTTTGAGTAAACTTTATCCCAGACAACTTTTGTTGTTGATCCGCCATTATTCTGATTCTGTGTCAGTACTGCAGAGAAAGCTTGAATTGCATTTGCATTTGGACCTAAAATAAGGGAAAAAAATACATCCGATTATTTTTAATGGATTTTTTTTTATTTTTTTCTTAGGACTTTGAACTTATTGATTTCAAAATCTACAGAACAAAATATACACATTGTTTAACTCCTAAAACTCCAAAACATTGATTTTATTGAGTACAATATTATTGAAACCTTAATTGGTTGTTTTACCTACAACATAAACTAATCACTGTCGGTTGCTTAGTTATAACTTTGTATAGTTAAGAATATCTAATAAACCTATGACCTCATTGATTGTTTAGCATATCTTTCCTTCAAGAAAACCTAAACATTTGTATTACTATCTACCTGAGGTTTCTGTATTCTGTGAAGATAAGAGCACGCCCGAAAATGTGCAGTAAATCTCATCTGGACCCCCATATACTACCACGTTCTCCCCAGCCCGACTACGGACTCTCAACCGGTCTCCTTGTTTTAGATCTAATATGGCACTGTTTCCTGCATCAGCCCATGTGTGATCTGCTTCCCCGTAGGCAGAGTTGATATACTGGTCATTGAGATAAAGATCCAAAAACATTTCCTGAAATATATAAATCTTTATTGAAAATATACGTGGTTATCAAGATAGAAAAAAGAAAAAAAAAGGTGCAAGCAACAACTATATTTAAAACAGACATACTACAAGGAACAGAATTCAATAACGAAATATCAGTCGTCAAATTATTTATAGAAAAAATAGAGACAGAGAAACGCAAACCCCACAAAACAATCGGTGTTAAGTCATGTCCTTCTTTGGTTCCTTCTCTAAGGTGGTACTCGGTATGCAAAGGTTGTATAGCAGGAAAGCATATGATTATCTTATTTTAAAAGAAACCACGTTGATCCACTTAACACCTGTATTACTGTTTTAAAAAGTGGATATAATTCTAAAGTATGTTAGTTGTCATACCATCAGTTAAGGGAAAATAACAGTTTACTATCAGACTATAAAGAACCATTAATATGTTTTACAAATATGATTCCTTTGGCCTCCATTTGTATTTTAACATATTTTCTAATTGTTTTTTTTTTAAGTGAAATCGTTGTAACTTACACGACCTAATTCTGAAAGTGAGTTATAATGAATCATGTATGTTCCATCAGCAGGTGCTACAAAGTCTCCGGAACTCGCATCATAACCATTTCCTGCATTGGTTAAGACTTTATCAAACAGTACTGGTCCACCATTAGGCAGAGACATGTTATGGGTAAGTCCGGCAGAAAAGGCAACAGGATTAACACTACCTGCAAAACAGTCACTCAAACTTCAAGCAACTGTGTTGTATGACAAATTGGCGTTACAAAAGTAAAAATATATATTAAAATGAATTATCGGCTTATTCTAAATAAAAATGTGCGTAATCTTCATTCTATATAAAGTTTTTTTTTTTTAAATTTTCATTTTGAATTTCTTTACTTTTTCATAATTAATTTTCCCTATTTCGTATGATTCAATTCTTTAAGAGTGTTTTCTAAAATGAAATGTAATATTCTCGAAAACACTCAACTGACCGGAAGCTTCAGAGAACAAAAGTTCTCCAGTGAAAGTAGTATAAATTTCCCCAGCAGCGCCATACAATGAGTTGTCGTAGTCGTCTGCTGCTTTCACGTAAATTGTATCTCCAGCCTGCAATTCTAAGATCACTGTGTTACCGGCATCAGCCCAATCGCTAGCTGTGTAGGCATAGATGGACACTAGATAGTCTTCGTTTTTGTAAAATTCAAGCCAAATTTCTGCATCACTCCTACTAAGGGAATAGAAATGGAAGGAGTAAATTCCCGGAATTTGCACTTGGAACTTTCCGTCACTGGTGAAATTGGCATTAATGTTGGTTATGTCTTTATTGTAGGTGACTATCTCACCCTTCGTCAAGTGCGCATGGGCAACTAATCCCTTTGAAAATGCTACAACACTTTGACCAGAAACTAAAACAGAAAATGCAAAGTATGTTGTAAAAATGCAAAAAAAAAAAACATTACATAAAAAATATATGCTGTATAAATGCACGTTATATATATAAGAAATATATAAGCATAGTGATTGATGAATTACTGCCTAGAAAGGTTAACAAGTAAGTTTCTATTTTTTACTGGATAATTGTCTGACAGATAGTTGATTGCTTAGATCTGTTAAATACGTTCACTCCTTTGTTAGTTATGAATGTCGGACATTTGAGACGAATCTCTCAATATAAAATTGGTTTTATTCTTTAATGTATAGTACAACTATACTGTAAGCTATGACATCTTATCTAATCAGACCAAAAACCTTCAACTGTCTCTATGTATAAGGCTTTTCGGAAATGTAGGGTGTAACAATTACAGATGTGATTTCAGGTAGAAGTTCTGAATACACAAAGCATATTTATCTTTCGTTAAGCAAAATTATGAACTATTATACAGACGTGAAAATGTTATTTGACAATGATTTATAGATTTATTTTTGGTTGATTAACGTCCAGTGGCAAATATTTTATCATAATGAGAAATACCATGCGGTTAGAAACGATATTCAGTGACTGCACATATATACAATATATCTGTGTGTGTTACATTTTAATGTTGTGTTTCTGTTGTATCGTAGATCTCTTATATTTGATGCGTTTCCCTCAGTTTTAGTTTGTAACTCGAATTTGTTTTTTCTCTATAGATTTATGAATTTCGAACAGCGGTATACTGCTGTTGCCTTAATTTACAAAGGAATCTAGCATATATCATATCATAAGTCTAATATCTGTATTCTCATTATAAGAATTCTTTAACGTGAATAATTAAAAGGGCCTCCTGTATTGGTATTTACTTTTGGCATGATACTGATCGTGTTCAATTGACTTAAGACTTCTTCTGTAAACCATTAAGTTCAATGAATGGAAAATATCTTTTTTTCCTAAACGTAACGTAACCTATATGATATATTGTATTCTATTTAACAATAAATACAATAGGTAATTTGCAGGTTCTGTCCTGGATGAAGGTCGGAAAATTAGCACTTTCACTGGTATAAAATGAAGGTATAGAAACAGACATTGTGTCTTGCAAAATGCCAATTCTTATAGAGTTGTTGCAAGGGTTCTTAGCGTGCCGGAAATAGTAGCGAACTTGTAAATCAGGAACGGGCGCAAAACTTTGGCAGGGTTCAACGATTGGTCCGAAGAAGGCCAAGAGTAACAAAATTTCTTTTCCCCGATAACCCTTTGGCTTGGGGAGGATATTGAAACGGTTATCACTTTATAATGTTCATAGAACATTAATTGCCATACTCAACCAAGAAAAGATAAGAACTCAAATTTGTTGAATTAGTACAGATAAAGCACTGAGCTCTATAGATTTGGAATTAATGACAACAGAAAATAAACCGTTTCAACTAAATCAATAATAAATGATATCGTAATCTAAACATTTCTGTTTTGTTAATACAGAAAGCAAGATCAAAGTACTGCATCTACTAATAAGAAACCATGATGTACATTTGAAGACCTGTTGGTGACCTTCTGCTGTTGTTTTTTTCTATGGTCGGGTTGTTGTCTCTTTGGCATATTCCCCATTTCCATTCTCAATTTTACACTATAATCATAGTAAATTTCATACAGAAATGTCATGAACAGTGCATTAAGATAAGAACTTATGTTTACTCTGCAGTAAAACTTGCATAGCATTCAATGCAGAAACAATTATAGAAACATTGGAGACTTATATGAAATTATATTTAATCGATTTGTCCACAATACATGAACTTTTTATTTTATATTTTCTTAATAATTAAAGGTAATGTCTACATGTCTCCTACATAATGTCCGTTGTTCAAGTTAATATATCTTACCTCCGGCCAAAGTAGCAACAAAACAAAACCAGACCAACATAGCCAATGGTTGGTATACGAAATGACAATTTAGAATATTAAGAACATTATACTATTAGGTCAATATGATAACGAAGGGTACATGTATCTAATCAGTCAAAGAGTTCAAGCCTACATGTACTGGCTTATTCAGTACTAAACAGAATTACTTTGACTAAGTAATAAGTTGTAAGGACTCGTCGTTATTTTTATTGTGTAATTTTGATCAATTCTTGGTGTTCTTTTTAAGCTTGTGTTTTGTGCAACATTCACAAAAGGTACCGTTATGCATATGCAAAGTTAAAAGCGTTGATGTCGTAATTGATGTTGATACCCCTTTGATAAGTAACTTCCAAATACCTTTAAACAGATTATTTAAACGTATCCAAAGAAAGTCTTCAGACCAAGATTTACGATGAATGTCATTCTGTCAACGTATATGTGTTCTACCTAATAAATGTTCCACTAGAAAAAAAATTATGAACAAGGTCATAACATTTGTTTGTGTTGGAACAAATGTTTTATACCATTCATTCTGTTAGGAATATTATATTGTAGTATTTATTCCGGTGGAAATTATATTCCAGAATACTTTTACCATGAGGCACTAATATTGTCAAGGAACTTATATTTCGTGACAGTTAAAGGGTATGTGTATGTATGAAGAGGGTAATTTTCATCCAATTACTTGATGGTGATGTTCTATCAAAATTAAAGAAGAGGAACTTTTTTTTCTGAAATTACAGGTTTTGTCATATTTAAATGTATCATATACTGAATATAGATGATATTGCCGGAAAAAAAATATTTTGAGAACAAGAAAATGATATAGCTCTCACTAAATGTTTAAAATAAAATGGGTTTACAGTTATCGTGAGTAAAGCGTGCAAACTTTGAAAACAAGTTAAAACCACTAAAAGTCAAGTTCATTGCAATGTTAACAATGCTATTGATATTATCTAAGGATGAAACTATATATTACATTTTCTTATGTATCAACATTTCATTTTTGTTTCAAAATATTCTGTAACTTAGATTGCAGACGAAAATCGCTAAGCATTCCTAAATTGTGTGTGACACCCCTATGTCGTTCATGTCTTCTCCATGGCAATATTCCAACAGTGTACAGGAAAACTAGGATTCCCTTAGCATTAGTATGTAATTTTAATAATTGTATGCCTCTTTTTTAAATCTTATATTAAAGTTGGTGATCGCTCACGTTTGGACTTTGGGTCCTCAATGCTCTTCAACTTTGTACTTGTTTGGCTTTATAACTATTTTGATCTGAGCGTCACTGGTGAGTCTTATGTAGACGAAACGCGCGTCTGGCGTATTAAATTATAATCCTGGTACCTTTGATAACTATTTTTTAAGTATAAAACGCTTACAAAATATGCTTAGAGTAAAGCTTGACATCTCATAAAAACTAACATGTAATATAACAAAAATACCGAGCTCCAGGGAAAATTCAAAACGGAAAGTCCCTTATCATATGGCAACAAAAAAAGCTCAAACACATCAAATGAATGGATCACATATGTCATATTTCTAACTTGTTAAGGCATTTCCTTACGTTGTAAAATGGTGCCTCCATTACTTTGATGCTCAAAAACAACCATTGTTTATTTTAATAACAATAACTTTGTTCATAATAACTGTTGTGATGTCTAAATGGGCATAAGCTGTCAATTTTACGGACTCATATTCATATATTTTATAAGTATATTCAAATTATAAGATAAAATGCAGCAATACACAACGTTTGAACTCTTTTATGATGTATCAGCATTTCGTGTGTAGTCTAGATCCTCTAAATGACCTCCAAAGCATGCCGATTGCCGATGATCAAGGACATATTTCAAATAACATGTAAGTCAAAGTGATGTCGTCAGATCAAAGATTGTAAAGATCGGATTGATAGTTCCAGAACATAATTCCTTATGTCTGTAGTGTGTATTGGTCATAAATGAGAAGCGAAAGATGCCAAAGAGATACTGAAACTCACAGGTCAAAAACAGACTACTAAAACAATGGCAAACAAAAGACAAATAAAAAACTACGAATAGACAAACAGAACACAAAACACAACAACACACCTTACAGACTGAGGAACCCAAACGCTACTTTAAACCGGGGTGATCTCATGTGCTCCGGAAGGGTAACACGATTCTGTTTTACATTTGGCACCCATCGAGTAAGTACAGATTCGGTGACAAATATTTTTTTGGCAGGTCATATTCAAGGTAAAGAGTCATGACGATTGTGTTTTTAAAAAGGTAGTACTTGTCCTTCCCAAAAGTGGCGTTAAACAACAATCAATCAATCAATCATATTATTCACAAACTTAATAGTCTCGGTACTGTCTCAGAGTAATTTAATGCAACAGTACTTTACCTGTGTTCCAATATTATAAGTCCGGTATAAGATGTAGTATATCAAGCTTATAATAAAAATTGAGAACAAGGTCAGTGTCTCCTGCGGTCTCATCCTGTATACTAATCAGAAACTCGGTCCAAAAGTAGCAATCAGGATAGGAGACAATCGGTTTTAGATAGGAAAAATATTCTTTATTAGATCAAAGATCAGTTGAATGTGTAATTGAGTTGAGACATAGACATAGACATTTCGTATCGGTCAACCAATAGACCACTTTCGAGTTATGTCCTTCTCCAGAAAAAAATCGTCGATTACGCGCACCTTTATGACGTCATTTACCGGGTAGAGGAGATCGTCTGAATCCCTGCATTATTAGTTTTCTTCAAGCATCTAAGTGGACGTCATTTGCGAGATAAACTAGGAATAATATTTGTTCCGTAGGTGCTTAATCACAATTCCTTAATGACAGCGAACTATAATTGTCAATTATCAGATTGTATTTGCCGAATAATTCATATGTATGATGTTATTAACCACTCACTCAACATGAAAACAGAAGTGACGATACCCCTAAACGCACGAATGGCGTTCACCAAAACCAAAGTTTCTTGACGGATATTCATCGAACTCGAAAGATGTCTTATCGTGATGGTGAACGTACAACTTCAATGAAAAAATCTAAATAAACATACAAGTGTTTCAGATTTCTTCCTAAGTAAGTTTACAGTAAGTATCACGCAAATAACCTCAATATCGGTGTTGGCCCCTGAATGAGTGTGGAGCGGGAAGTAGGATATGAAATTAATTACGATGTGCCTGATATCACTCACTGATTTGAAAGGAGATTATATTTAAAGTTCCATTTCATCGCTAATCGTTTGCGTTTTAAGTTTTTTTTATGTTATGTTAAG
Organism: Mytilus galloprovincialis; assembly: GCA_037788925.1. NCBI lineage: Eukaryota > Metazoa > Mollusca > Bivalvia > Mytilida > Mytilidae > Mytilus > Mytilus galloprovincialis. The sequence goes on along the minus strand of CM075333.1, from coordinate 84,418,800 downwards.
TTATTATGTTATTTAATGTCATTTTATGTTACATTATTTGGTGCTGTGTTGTGATTTGTTGAGTTATATTTATTTTATGTTATTTCATTATATGATTTGTTATATTATGTTATGCTATGTTATGATATCGATACGTAAAAAGTATCTCATAGAATAGACACATGACGTTGTGGTATATTGTGAATTAAGTAAATCAAAGTTTTTTTTAAATACTATTTATCGGTAAAGTTATATAACGTCAGAAAAATAAGGCACAATCCAGAAATGCAAACCAATGTTGAACACGGTAAAGAAATTTTGGTTTCTTTCTTGATTTCATATGCATCATTAAAAGACATCCACAAAATTGTCAATATAATTTATTTATCTTCCAACTACTGGACTTCCCTTAACCATAGGTGCTAGAAGATATCCAGAAAATGTACAATAAATTTGATCAGCATCCCCAAACATTTTCGTTGAATGGTCTTTCATATCCACATAGACAGTATCCCCTTGTGCCAAATAAAGTGCAGCGGAATTACTGCCACCAGCCCAACCATGAGTTGCGTGTCCGTAAAGGGAATTAACGTAGATATAATTATGGTATAGTTCCAGCCAAACCTCCTCATCTTGTTGTCCCATGCCATGGTAGTTGAAAACATACACACCAGAAACTTTAGCGGTAAAGACACCATTTGTTTGATTGAAATTGTCACCATGGTCTGTGAATACTTTATCCCACGTGACTTTAGTAGTTGTTACGCCATTGTTTTGATTTTTTGTTAGACCTGCAGCAAACGCTTGTATTTGCCCGGCATTTGCACCTGAATAAGATGTACATACAATTAATCTTCATATTATATTTATATTGCGTAGTGTAAATATTTAAAATGTCATTATTGCTTAACAAAATTGCATGTTACCTTGCTTAATTTATTTAATTTATATCTTTTGGTATGACTTCAATTTTCACTGGACTAGTACACATTTTTATTTAGGAGACAGCTGAAGCTAATTTATAGGTGCTGGATTTTTTCACTGTGTTGAAGACCCATTGGTGGCCTTCGGCTGTTAGCTGCTCTTTGGTTGGGTTGTTTTTTCTTTGACATATTCCTCATTTCCATTATCAATTTAAGTTAAAAAATAAAATAAAAAGATCGAAATAAAATATTTACCTGCTGCTGGCGCGTTCTTTGCTGTCAACATGACACCAGAAAAGATACAATAAATCTCATCTGGCTGTCCATACAGGACAATGTTTTCTCCTTTTCTCCCTCTCACCCTTAATCGATCCCCTGATTTCATGTCCAATATGGCACTGTTGCCTGCATCTGCCCATGTATGAGGAGCTTGTCCATATGCGGAGTTGATATATTGATCATTAAGATAAAGTTCCAACCACATTTCCTGAAATAACGTTTGACAAAAATATAACTTAACAAATTAACAAATAAATTAACTATAAGCTGTGATTAAAGAACCCTTCAATACAAATAAACAAAACAAAAAAGGTTTTCTTTAAAATAGAGAGAAACATTGTCTTTTTATAACACCACAAGTGTATTATGCGTAGCAATTCATTGTTGTGGAATGAATAGGCAGTTAAAAAAAAACAACAACACATTACTAACATGATCAAGGGTAAATCTCGTTTGTTATTTTGAACTGCTGTAAATGTTGAGCTGTGTGACCAAAACTTTCAAAAAGGATAAGGATTCAATTTGATCAACACTTTGATCGTCGAATATTTGCAAGAATGGAATAATCTGTTGTGCATAAAAGAAAAAAAGAAAAAAGACAATATATAAATAAAAGTGGTAAACGATTTTGTATATCTACCCTACTAATTCCGTAGGATTGTACCTTAGAGTAACTGATATTGGTTTATCTAAGGCTTGCGTGAATAATGTCAGTAGAGTGTACCTAAAGTTACCAGTAACTGATATGGTTTCGTCTTGCATGAGTAATTTCAGCAATTGATTGACCCATGGTTTCGTTTACATTTTTATTTGTTTTTCGCTGTCTTTTTTTTTAATTTTTTTTAGAAATTAACTACTTGGCCTTTGCCGTAAATATTAATGCCAATCCTAGAATCTAAGATGAGTTCATCTACTTAAGATGTTGCTTCATCCATTCTGAATAAAACAAAATAAAATAAAAAAGATTTCCTGTCTTCGTCTTGACGCACAGATTTTATTATCATCTGAATTGTATAAAAATAAACTCAAACATACCATTCCTAATTCTGACAAAGAGTTATAATGAATCATATAGGTGCCATCTTGTGGGACCACAAAATCTCCGGTGGTTATATCAAAACCATTGCCAGCATTTGTTATAATTTTATCATACATGACATTGGTTCCACTTGGTAATGAGATGTTTTTCGTGAGTCCGGCGGAAAATGCAATAGGGTTTGCAACACCTGAAAAAGTAGATGTTCACACAAATAAATAATTCAAAATAATTTAAGTAAATGTTTGCAATACCGTTTTTACAGTTATATTTGTTATACCCCAGTCTAAATTATACAAGGGCCTTCTGAACAAAACTCTTCCACCCGTACCGTCTTTAAATCACATTTTTTCAGTTGAGAAAGTTAACTGCTTCTGAAAATGTTTTCTTCTGTTTTGCGGAATGTTTAATTTGACTGTTTTGAAACCCTGTATTCAAAATGATGAAATTTATATAAGTATTATCGTCTATTCGTCCGTTTTATAAGTTCAAGTTAAATATTTAATTGTGAAGTAAAGACACCAATTACAGACCGGTTAATTACAGTCAGAATGATCAAGTCAGATTTTGTACAAATGAATACAAGGGTTACAATGATTCGATTAAAATTATATTCGAAATTTTTGTTTTATCAATAGAGGGCTAAACGTGATCACTTTGTTTCTTCTCTGCGTTAAAACAGCCCGTTAAAATATAGATATGCATTTGTATTATAACAGAGGATAAACTGATAAAAATTCAAGTGAAAGAGCAAAGCTATTTATAATAGGTAAAACAAAGAGGAGGATCGATACACGACGAAAAAGGAAACACAAGAGGAAATAATAATAATATTCCTCCCCAAAACAATATAAATCACTTAACATTATTTATCAAATGTCGTTTTACTGACCAGATGCTTCAGAAAACATAAGTTCTCCTGTGAAAGTAGTGTAGATTTCACCAGCTGCCCCATATAAGGAGTTGTCGTAATCCTCAACAGCTTTGACGAATATTGTGTCACCAGCCTGTAATTCCATTACTATGGTGTTACCAGCATCAGCCCAATCACTAGCTGTGTAGGCATAAATAGAAGCAACGTAGTCCTCGTTCTTACGAAACTCCAACCAAATCTCAGAATCGCTTCTACTCAAGGAGTAGAAATGGAAGGAATAAATGCCTGGTACTTGGACTTGGAATTTCCCATCGCTTGTAAACACGGCATTGATGTTTGTAATGTCCTTGTTATAGGTTACTATGTCACCTTGTGTTAGATGAGCATGGGCAACTAAACCTTTGGTAAATGCCACGACATCGCTTTCACCACTCTGAACTGAAAGCAAATATAGTGAGAGTTAATGAAAGATAGTTTTTGTATTACCGCGTGTTAAGTATAAAATAAATTCGAAATGGACTGTTCATGTACCTATTGTCTTTTCAAATCTTCAAAAAAAAAAGGAACCACAAAACGCAGTGTATTCAAAAAATGTTATGATAAAATTCACAAAATATCCTATCTGTTATAATATCGCTTTAAAAGATACTAATCATAATATTAGCTACAAAGTATTAATCCACGTTTTACTATTTGTCCTTTAGAAGTTGATTTAAAAGAGACTACAAATATACAGATTCTTCAATGATTTTAAATTTACAACTGGTCTTTAACTATCTGAATGACTCTCTATCTTCAAGCAATAGTATGTTACAATTTTAAGCATTTTAATAAAATGTCTTATCATAAACTTCTTCTATAAAGGCTTCGCAATACTTGGATGTTTAGAAAACATTGTTATATTGAATGCAATCTTTGACGAGTACTGTCTCAATACCTTAATCAACTCTCAATCCAAGTCACAATTTGTAAAAGTAAACTAATATAGGTCAAAGCACGGTCTTCAACACGGAGCGTTGGCCTTGTTCATACATACAAAGACAAAACAACAATGAACAACGCATGGTCTAGATAGCATGACTTTGAATAGGCACACATTGTGGTAGGGTTAAAAGAAATGCTACTGCAACATTGAGAAGAATATTATTAACGATTTTGGGATTTTCTATGTTATGCACATTTGAAAAAAGTAAGATAACAAAAATAGCGAACACCTAGGAAAATTCAAAACTTATACCAGGAAGGTACGTTTTTGGTTAGGGAATTTTCACATGTTAAGCCGACATCATACTAATTTGATCTGTCACATTCCCTTCAAACTGTCTTGGTAAAATTCTAAATAATACAACCATTCTCCCGTTGTTAATAGATCAATGAGATGAATAAGTCACAATTTATTAACCGATTAATTCATTGCTGTGAATGTACAAACGAAATCAAAGTTCGACTATCAACTAGAAGAATAAATGCATCTACTAATACACGATGTGTAAATATATGGCATTAATTCTTTAATTTTCTCGCAAAGGCAGAATTCTAACTAAGATTGGAACTGATGTGCCAATAATCGACCCTTAATCTGATACCTTTGTATTTATAGCACACAACGATGATAAGACAGGAGTTCTGAAATGGTGGCCTAATTACATTGTCCATGAAAACTGTAGAAAGCTTCCTAACAGCTGCCGATAAGAATGACCAATACGTCTGACGAAGTAGAGTGTTACCGTTGTTTTTTCACCAAGCCGCTTTTCATTTCATTACATCACTTGATAGCCTTGATTGTTGATCATTAATATTGAAATCGCTGTATTTTAGGATTTATAGAGGGAGCTTCCGAGGATGAAATGATACCTTCCTATTGTGCGTAAGTGACCTGCTTTCTGAGAGTAAAAAAATCATGGTGAACTTTTCATTTTATAGCATATTTATGGAAGTGAATACATTTGAAATGCATATTCCAAACTCATTTTGTATATTAGATAAACATGTAGGATTGATGAGTTGACCCATATAGACAACTAAATTAATTGCCAGTTCAGGTATTATTGCATTATGCGGTCATGCGCGTAGCTACGTTTACGTCAAAACGCCCGGGCGTACACTTGAATTTTGAAAATAAAACAAATAATCCACATAGAATAAGAAAAACTGGCCAAACGCACATTAGCCTTGTACTTCTTTTTTCAATGGATTGTAATTTTGAATAAAAAGGGACTAAATTTACTCAAATAGATCATTTAATATATTTGTTCGAATCTTTTGTAAAAGTCAGAATCTACTATGAATTCTACGTACTTTTCTTATATTTAAAGAAATTTACTATCTGCTCAGATTCGATATGCTGTTTGTATTTTTTTCGAGCCTGTGATTTATGTCCCAAAAGCGAGACAAAGCGGCGTCAATATTTAGGATCTGAATGTGGATAAAGTCTTTTGAATGACTCTCCGTGAAATTCTACGAAAGTTGAACAGAAACTGTTTATGATCAAAAGAGTTTTCAAAGCAATATACATGCTTTTAACATTGAAAGGTTGGCACCCCTCATCTCCCTCGCAATTCGGGCGTACACGTAAAAATTACCCAGCTACGCCACTGGCGGTTATCGTTCTTCCAAGGATAATATGGATACGCAATACTTTGAATCATACACTGTATACTACCAACTTATGAAAATGTAGCAAAAACGTGTACATTCTGCAGCTTTAGAATTACAATAAATTTTCAAAAAAGTCAAAGACTAAAAGCCTGGAACTTACTACATTGGGAACAATTTTTTTTCTATAAACCTGTCATTTCTGTACATACTAGAGAAGCCAACGGTTGGAAGGCCGTAAAAACACATCGCCTAATTAGCTGAATTTACAGTTTCAAACATAGGTTATGTGATTTCAAAAGAACTTTTCTAAAACTATTAATCATTAAATCACTGAAAGTATATTGTAAATAACATTCAGTATTACATAAACAATTTATATTAAAAAAAATCTGCTACAGCCATGACACATCTAATTTAAGAACACTAGGAGTACGAAATATGCAAGGATAATTAAATAAAGCGGAAACCATCTAGAATGCAAGATCCAGTGTTAAAGTTATGTGTTGATACATTGACGTAAGCGGCCAGTCTTACAATAAACTGTCCATGCAGCGCGTTGAGACACTTGCTCGAAAATAAACAAAAATATTTGTTTATTTGGAGATTGTAAAAGTGATGACTGCTATAACCATATTTTGACTATTTAACGGATTATGTCTGTTTTGTTCACGCATCGTTGCAAATATAACTGAATCATACAAGTGAGAGGTTTAGCGCTACCAAACTTGGTACAACACACCATTTTCTACATTTAAAAATGCCTGTATCAAGTCAGGAATATGACAGTCGTTGTCCATTCGTTTGATGTGTTTTATCATTTGATTTTGCCATTTGATTATGGACTTTCCGTTTTGAATTTTTTCAGTATTCAGTATTTTTGCGATTTTTACGTTCATGAGTTTTTGAAATACAAATTACATGTGAAATACATAAAAAAAAATAAAAAAAAAAACATTCTTTCAATGAATATTCCATGTTGTATATTAAATACTTGAATTCATAGGCGCTTCTTATTTTTCGTATATATCATACAACTATTTCTATAAACCAACTTAATTTCACTGATACTTTATTTCGCGGCTAGCCCATTTTACACCATTTTACAGCGATTTAATTTCACGATTCAAAAATTTACATGAAGATGAATAATAAGTTCAATTTAAACATATTTGTGACGATCTATATGGATTATATTACTTGCGAAAGTTGCGAAATTATATTCTCGCGAATATTAGATGGTTTACAGAATATGGTTTTTTTACGAGAAAATGACTTACCTACTGCTATGATAGCAGCAAAACATAAAGCAAACATCATTATGAATATCTAACACGAAAATGGCTCTATTGGTTCCTTATCATCCCGACCTTACACAGGGATAATAACACGGTCACGGACTAAAACCTACAAATTACTTTAGAGAAGTCTAAACCTGATTGATCGTGTCTTACTAGCTGCACATTATATGGAACGAGAGGTATAAGGGTGTCGGTGTTTTATCACTCAACCATTTAATACGTTGAGTCCACACTTTCCGACTTTGAACCCCAAAAAAAAACACTGAAAGAGTAATTTTTAATACTAAAGTTGCCATACAATACTTATCTATCCAATTGTTTCTCTGATTTCTGTATGCAAACACCATTATGTTATCTAGCCTATGAACCATACTGGCAAGGCAGCGGCGCTTCTCACAAAGAAATAAATTTCGTAATGCAGATTGATAGCGCTGATTTAATGTAATTCGAAAGTTAAACTTCATATTATGATTTCGCGTAGGCACTTAGTTGTACGCATTCTTTTCATTTTGGCATATACGGAGTGGTGTGGCCCTAATATATTTTCAAAGCTGTTTGAAATTTAAAGACTGCCCATACTTAATAGTTATGCTTTATACTACAGATACAAATTAAGACAAAGGGTCGATGCCACTGCTGGTGGACGTTTCGTCCCCGAGGGTATCACCAGCCCAGTAGTCAGCACTTCGGTGTTGACATGAATATCAATTATGTGGTCATTTTTATAAATTTCCTGTTTAAAAAAAAAATGAATTTTTCGAAAAACTAAGGATTTTCTTATCTCAGGCATAGATTACCTTAGCCGTATTTGCTTTTTGGAATTTTGGATCCTCATGCTCTTAAACTCACTGATGAATCGTATGTAGACGAAAAGCGCGTCTGGTGTACTTATAGTTATCAAAAGTACCTACCAGGATTATTATTTAGTACGTCAGACCCGCGTTTCGTATACATAAAACTCATCAGTGACGCTCATCTCAAAACATGTATAAAGCCAAATAAGTACAAAGTACTAAATTATAATCCTGGTACCTTTGATAACTATTTACCAATGTCCAAATTTAACAAATCAATCAATAAGTAAAATCAAGGTTAAAAACAAAAATTTTGCGAATGGCATAAACTCTAAAAGGAGCGAGACCAGTAAGTCTCTCCTGCTATGTATACATCACCTGGCATGCACTCACTCAAGATTTCAAATTTGGGTATATGACACAATCGGTAAAACTAAAGATCAGACGACTATTCTTATATCAAAAGTTAAAGACTGTGTAATCTTGTTGGCAGTAAGTGGAGACACAGATATATGCTATCGGCCAAACATTTCGTGATGATCACAGTAAAACTTTATATATAGTGTCGAATTCAGTCGTTCTTTCTCATATTTCTTTTGTGTTAAAATTACATCCTTGCCAATAAAGTATGAACATGCACGAGTGCAATGTGTTAATTTAGATATGTAAATGCCATACGATGCCCCCAAAGAGTAGGCTACTGGTTAAAATGGAAAGTTGACTATTTGAAAGTTTTAATCATCACTTTTGTCATATATTTTTATTTGAAGTCATCCATTTGTGTCAATATCAGGGGACATTTTAGATATGAAGTTGAACTTTTAGTTTCGGTGGTGTAGTTGATCTCAAAATCACTAGGATGTAAAAGATGCGAGCACGGCAGTGAAATGCGGGTTATTGAGTCACATGACTTTTTTTTCTAATATCTGCAAATGAAAGTAAAGAACTTTTTAAGAGGTTTTTTTTTAATTTCTTTTTGTTTTTGTATGAATTCTTCTGTATATGGGTACCATATCAATTCGATCACTAGGGGTGCATAATTTGTACCCATGGTTGTATCAACTGTTTTTTTTTAACCAAATCAACCAAACTCATCACGTATTTATGTTGTCTATAAATATCGGGACTAGCAGTTTAAAGCGCAGACACATAAAGTGTTTTGATACTACTACAAATTGCAAAAATTATGATAGAAGATTTTGGGCTAGTTCTTTGTTTTAAATGCATATCTGATTGACACTCCTGGTTATCCCAATAGATCTGAAGCCAATCTTTTTCTATTGAATGAATGATGATATAAACTTTCGAAAAAACAATTGGAGCATCTTGACATGCCGGCACCGTTTCGTTATTTATAAGGCCTTTTATGAAGTTAGGCAATTGTACATATAAAGACGAGTCGAGATATTTTTATCGTCCTTTATTTTTCTTACTTCAAATAAACTCATCATAGATACAAAGGAATGATAGACGGATTTGTAATTTTTCTTGAATCTCCTCTTTCGTGAATGATGTAGGGGCATATATCTCAGTGTTGCTCTTTATTCTTCCGAGTTCTTTAGATATACATTATAAATAGTTATTTTTGCATATAAAACAATATTGTGTAGTGGGTTTGTTTGCTTTGAGGAGAATGTGTCCTGTTGTGGTTAATCTAGCTCGCTCTTTATCCATTTTTTAACATAGTCCACAACTGCATCTATCATCTACCAAAAACCTCCATCAACATCTAAAATTACATAAATCGATGTTTTTCTTTAAGATTTTTTTAAACAACATAAGTAGCTTCTTGGCTGATACATAATAATATAATAAAACATCTGGAATCATAATTTTAGCAGTCTATTTGTCTGTATTATAAGTCAAACTTTTATTATTGTCATGTCGGCTTACTTCAAATGTAACATGTACAATATAGGAGTCTAAACGAATATTAAAATCTATCAAGGTCATCTTTGCCTGACTAGACGATATGTGTTTGGCTCATGTTTTGTAATTGTTAGCATCCACGTTATTAAGATTATGGAAGAATAATCTCCCCATTTTTATATTATGCCCCAACAGCAAAATGATAATATCTCGAAGTAACATTTTAAAAATGTACATGAATATTTCAGTTCTGGTATTTTAAAATAACTCCGAACGTAATCTTATATACATGTTCAAGATTTGATGTCTTATCACTGCTTCACAAATTACCTTGAACTTCAGCAGAAAACATGCTCATAACATCATATCATGCAAACATATTCATATTTAGCCCTGACACATGTTGATACCAGATTAGTCGTTTCTGTACAGAAATTGTCATATTCAGGATGATTTATGTTGCAAAGATCTTTGGGTATTTCTGTAGAGATTATTTTAAAGTTTTCTAAACTGGTGGTGTGAACTGTAAAGAAAGATGTAAAGCATTTGGCCTGTTTTATTAACTACCCTGTTGAATTTACCTTTTGAGTTCGATACTTTTGTAAATACTTTTTTAGAACTTGCTTTTGATTGGTGATTACTAGTTACTGATGAAGAACGCTATAATGACTTGTCATAGGGAGAATATCTCGTACTTTGAAAACTAATAACTGTAATTAAGAAAAAGTCTCTGAAACTAACTTCATTTCTTGATTGACAACATATTTTTTACGTTTGGAGTACGTGTTTTTTCAACAAAGAATCGACATTTCCATGGGAACTAACTGTGCACTTTTTTCTCTGTTCATAGGAGGCTGAATTCATACATAAAATTCTTAGGAAGAAAGACAAGACATTTGCATTTACAAACAACTTTAATGTTCGCTACTTAGACAATGTTCTCTCACTAAATAATTTATGAGTTTCGTGACTATTTTTAAACGCATTTGTCCAATTTAACTTGGGACTAAGGATACAACTGATACAATTTAGCCTGTCTCATATTACGACTTAAATCTAGAAATAAATGGGTTGGTTGATAGCAAAACTTGACAACAAAATGGTTGGTTTAAGCTTCCCAACTGATGGTGGGGTCTAAGAAAGATGTGACATCCAACATCTTGACGATCCAGTTATGTTTAGTATTTTTTGTTGGATTTCGACGACATAAACGCAATTTGCGAGTATGGTCTTGAGGAAACGATGATAGTCCGTCGGAAGGGGACGATAAATGGCTGACCCGTGTTAAGAGAGAGTCATATCTCTTGCACGTTAAAGACACCCTTGTAGATTTTGCAGGCTAATGCCGCTACAAGGCAGCACTCGCACCTGCAAATTGGAAAAGGATTAATATATGTTTCATAACTAGTTTCCCAATCCAATATAAATAAATATGTTTAAATTAAATTAAAAATAAACGCAATACTTCATATTTCATTTCTTTTCTGAAATATGAAATCACAAACCTTTCAAACAGAAAAATGTATAAGTTTTCTTTAGTTTAACCGAACATGAAGGACAGACTCGTTATTTTTTTAAAGGTATATAAGAAAGAAACAGAGGATAAAATACAAAATCCTCGTTTCATCTTTTTTTGATTAATTTACAAATTCTCCTATCTTTCCACCTGGTCTAGACTTTGCATGTTATATGCTTGGACGTGTTGTTGTACAGAACGGCATTCCTAAACTTTCATACTAGTTTCACATCTTTTGGGCCTTGGCACTGGTTGTAGTTTGACCTTAAATCAATTTTCACAGATAAGATAGTATATATTTAGAAAGACATAAGGTCATATTTCTCATTGCAAGCATTTGTGCTACAACTTATTGATCAAGATGCTGTTTGTTATTTGTTTAGCTGTTTGTATTGCAACGGGTAAGATTTCATAGTCCTTAAAAGATGAAAGAGTTTGGCTAGAAAATAAAACAAAAATTCTTAAAATTCCACCGGCAGTTAAACTTGGAAATATATACGAAGTGCAAGGAAGACGATTTTTAATTAACCTTTAGACACGTTTTGCGGGATTAAAAGCTCTTAATGATTGAAATAACTACCGGTTTTATTAAATTCCATCAACTACCATACCTTTTATTTTTATACGGTAATAGTGTGTAGTTGTGTGATTTTTTTATGCGTGTTTTCAAAGAGAGCCAACGTTATTAAATATTGAGAACAAATGTTAGTTTTCTGATATAAACAGTGAAATTTAGGAAAATACCTTTTTACAAAGTTTATATTAGTAAAACGAATACTTTAAAATACCAGCGTTTACTTTGATACTATTGCTTCTATTACAGTTGATTCTGCTAATGATGCTGTTGCATTCACAAAAGGTCTTGCTTCACATTCACACTTGACAAAAGGCGAAATCATACCATTTGACAGAACTATTACAGTGATCAACGCCGTCTTCACCAGTGACGGAAAGTTTCAAGTACAAACTCCGGGTATTTATTCTTTCCATTTCCACGCCCTTAGCAGGAATGACGAGGAAATATGGATGGACCTCTATAAAAACAAAGAATATATCGTATCAATATATGCGTATACCTTTAATGACTGGTCAGATGGAGGTAACACAGTTATCCTAGAACTACAAAAGGGGGATCTTATTTTTGTGAAGGCCGTTGATGATTACAATAACTGGATTTATGGTGCTGCTGATGAAGTTTATACAACATTCAGTGGCGAACTGGTGGTTCCTGAAACGACAGGTAAAGAAATAAATGTATAAATGTATAAATGAATGGAATTGTTATCTTAAAACTGTTTTTTATGTGTTTTTGATAACAATAAATAGAGACAATCAGAAAGCCCCAGTCATAGAAGATGAAACAAAATCGTTACCGAGATAGAAGGACCAAAAAATACAAGAGCATAAATGATATCACAAACTCACAAAAAAAAATGACATTAAGCGAAAATAAACCGGCGTTAAACTCAGGGCTACGGAAATTTCAATAGTCCCACTGATTCCATTATTGACCCTTGTCATAATGCTTGTGATATGAACAAAATCGTATTACAGCTTGTATTCGATAAGCGATGAGAGAGATTAAAAAGTCACCTCAAAGATACCATGCATACGGTTTCATTCTCGAGACTTACTGGTTTCGGTCCTTTTATAATTAATCCGTTTCTCTCAGTTGTTGTTGGCTTTGTTTTGTCTTCTTAATCGAGTTACGGGGTTTGAAAATCATCGATAACCAAAAATAACATATTTACTGTTGCCGGACGAAAGAATTAAACAAGCTTTTATTTTACTCCTAACTAAAACCGATATAAGTCTTTTTGAAAACTTTTTGCCGAAATATGATTTTGCTATCTATATATTTTAAACGGCATGAACTAGATACCGAGATGTGGGTTTTGTTTTTTTTTCATTACTAATTGATACAGATAAACTTTTAGGATAACAAATTCAATGTAAGTCTCTAACTATATTTTCTTTTTTTGCAGCTGCTTCGTCAGACAAAGTAGCGTTTTGCGTTTCTTTAACACACAATATGACGTTAAATGGTGACCGTGTTATCTATGATAAAATATTTACCAATGTCGGAAATGGCTATGATGCAAATACGGGAGTGTTTACAGCATCAGTACCCGGACTTTATATGATTCATTACCATGCGCTTGCGGAACTTGGAGAGGTTTGTTTGCTTAATATTACGAAAAGTCTTTTGTATCGTTCTTAAAAGGTAGGATTTTAAAATTTCATGTGTATAAATTGGAAAACCTTTGGATTATAATCTCAAAAATAAAATTTTGGCTTTCCGAAAAAAAAATCTAGGTTTCTCTTATTTGAAATGCCTGATAATCACTTAGTTATAAAATACTGACGTAAACTTCATCTTAGAAATTATAAATAAACAAATTATTTCCAGTTTGTAGAATAAAAATTGAACAGCTTAAGCTACAATGTGTCCAGAATCACATCGAACAAAGAATATGTCGGTTACGCAGATTACTTCCGGGTAAATAATCTAAAGATGTTAACTGAGTACAATGTTGCTGTAGAAACTAATAAAAATATATGTCTTCTAATTTCCTAGTTGTATTTACATCAAAATCATCAGTGGCTATCGAAAATAAAACAGTTGGAAAGCCAAAACAAATACAAATTGAAAAGCAGCGAAAAGTTAAAAATTCCTAAATTATAACATCTTTGCTTGAAGGAACGAAAACCTTAGTGTTCGTACAAGTCCAGTAAATGAATTTGAAATGTTAACAACTAAAATTCTCTCGTTATACGATCTTATGCCAACTTGCTATAATGAAATCTTGAAATGATAATTATTTTTTATACAACCGCGTGACCGTTTTTGATCTTGTTTTAAAAGATCAGTTGATTTCTTATTGTATATTGTGAGGCAAGAAAGACATTTTAAATCAAACGTCCATAAAACAATCAAATAAACGAGGAATTAAACTAGAGGCTCTAAAGAGCCTGTGTCGCTCACCTTGGTCTATGTGCATATTAAACAAAGGACACAAATGGATTCATGACAAAATTGTATTTTGGTGATGGTGATGTGTTTGAAGTTCTTACTTTACTGAACGATTTTGCTTCTTACAATTATATCTATAATGAACTTTGCCAATTAGTAACAGAGAACTATATTTGGTAAAAATTTACATAAATTTACCAAATTAATGAAAATTGTTAAAACTTGACTATAAAGGGCAATAACTCCTTAAGGGGTCAATTGACCATTTAGGTCATGTTGACTTATTTGTAGATCTTACTTTGCTGAACATTATTGCTGTTTACAGTTTATCGCTATCTATAATAGTATTCAAGATAACCAAAAACGGCAAAATTTCTTTAAAAATTACCAATTGGAGGGCAGCAACCCAACAACCAGTTGTCCAATTCATCTGAAAAATTCAGGGCAGATAGATATTGACTTGATTAACAATTTAACTTCTTGTCAGATTTGCTCTAGATGCTCTGGTTTCATAGTTATAAGCCAAAAACTGCATTTTACCCCTATGTTCTATTTTTAGCCGTGGCGGCCATCTTGGTTGAATGGCCAGGTCATCGGACACATTTTTCAAACTAGATACCCCAAAGATGATTGTGGCCTAGTAGTTTCAGTGGAGATTTTGTAAAAGATTACTTAGATTTATGAAAAATGGTTAAAGATTGACTATAAAGGGCAATAACTCCTAAAGGGGTCAACTGACCATTTTGATCATTTGACTTATTTGTAGATCTTACTTTGCTGAACATTATTGCTGTTTACAATTTATCTCTATCTATAATAATATTCAAGATAATAACCAAAAACAGCAAAATTTCCTCAAAATTACCAATTCAGGGGCAGCAACCCAACAACCAATTGACCGATTCATCTGAAAATTTCAGGGCAGATAGATCTTGACCTGATAAACATTTTTATCCCATGTCAGATTTCCTCAAAATGCTTTGGTTTTTGAGTTATAAGCCAAAAACTGCATTTTACCCCTATGTTCTATTTTTAGCAGTGGAGGCCATCTTGGTTGGTTGACCAGGTCACGCCACACATTTTTTAAACTAGATACCCCAAAGATGATTGTGGCCAAGTTTGGATTAATTTGGCCCAGTAGTTTCAGAGGAGAAGATTTTTGTAAAAGATTACTTTAATTAACGAAAAATTGTTAAAACTTGACTATAAAGGGCAATAACTCCTTAAGGGGTCAATTGACCATTTAGGTCATGTTGACTTATTTGTAGATCTTACTTTGCTGAACATTATTGCTGTTTACAGTTTATCTCTATCTATAATAATATTCAAGATAATAACCAAAAACAGCAAAATTTCCTCAAAATTACCGATTCAGGGGCAGCAACCCAACAATCGATTGACCAATTCATCTGAAAATTTCAGGGCAGATAGATCTTGACCTGATAAACATTTTTACCCCTGTCAGATTTGCTCTAAATGCTTTGGTTTTTGAGTTATAAGCCAAAAACTTCATTTTACCCCTATGTTCTATTTTTAGCCGTGGCGGCCATCTTGGTTGGTTGACCGGGTCACGCCACACATTTTTTAAACTAGATACCCCAATGATGATTGTGGCCAAGTTTGGTTTGATTTGGCCCAGTAGTTTCAGAGGAGAAGATTTTTGTAAAAGCTAACGCCGGACGACGACGGACGACGGACGACGGACGACGGACGCAAAGTGATGAGAAAAGCTCACTTGGCCCTTTGGGCCAGGTGAGCTAAAAAAGGAAAACTAATAATAATGAATAACTATTAAATACACCCAAACACAAGCATATACATATTAAAGAGAAATATAACATATACAAAATCTGTAGTTTGATGTTGATAATGTCACTGAAGTTCAGTTATTTTTTATTACACATTTTGACAGACAATGTGGTTGGACTTGTATCATAATGATAAGTACATAAATTCTGCTTTTGGAGCGGCACCCAGTACGTATGCAGATCATGGTAACAGTGCAATTTTAGATCTGCACGCTGGAGATAAAGTTTCAGTGAATGGAAAACCCGGAAATACAGTCATAATATATGGAGATGCATCGGATGAACAACTGTATGCGACCTTTTCGGCTTTTCTAATTTCGCCTGCTCTACATGGCGCACCTGCATCAGGTAAATAGCAAATGTTTACTCCTAGATACACTTTTATCATATATTTCAATCCGAAAATATGCACTTACCAAATTATAAATGTCAAGTGTTGGTTTAATGTCAAATATTACAATATGATGTTGAATAATTAAGTTTGTCATATTTTAGATTCTTTCACACACAAGAAATGATTAGTGCATAAAAATGTAATTCAGAAGAGTTTGGTTGTACCTCTTTCTGTGTATTTTGTACAAATGTTTTTTTTTCTTTTCAATTTTACCATTCAACGCTGTCCAATGTACAGTGTGCTTATGTGTTTTGAAAGATTATATTCCCATCTGAAAATGTAATAATTAGAAAATTAATTTTATTTATATACCAGTAGGCACCAATAGACAAGTTCCGGCTTTCTCCGTTGGACTTACCCGAGATGTAGATAGCACCCAAACTGGATTAGCGACAAATAACGTGATATTTGACAGAGTATGGACAAACCAGGGCGGAGTTTTTAATATGGCAACAGGAGTATTTACAGCTAAAATTCATGGCGTCTACGTTTTTCATTACCATGCTCTCTCTGATAAAAATACGGAGGTACTAATAGACCTTTATCATAAAGATCAATACATTGACTCACTGTATGGTCATCATACTAATGGATGGGCAGGCGGCAGCAACTCGGCTACCCTCGAACTATCAGTCGACGACACTGTACATTTAGATATGGCTGTTAACACTACAACGGCAATGTCCGGAGATCCGAATGACATTTATACCACATTTTCGGGATACCTCTTGTCACCAATTACAAACTGAAGCAGTATATTCTTAAAAAGGAAAGCTTAATATCTTCGTTTCAGTTTGTAAGATTGATAAAGGATTATTTTTTTTAGTTTGTTTCAGTTTGTAAGATTGATAAAGGATTATTTTTTTAGTTTGTTTTGGATCTCAAAATAACCAAATATCTGAATCGTATTAGAAAGCATTATTATCTATTAAGAATGGAGTTATGAAGTCAAATTATTTTCCAGGAAACTTATTCCATTGTTGGTAAACGTAGGCAGCAGTCGTTTACTCATACAAGTGAGAGGTTTAGCTAGTTATTAAACAAGGTTCAATTCACCATTTTCTACATAAGAAAATGCCTATACCAAGTCAGGAAAATAACAGTTGTTATCCATTCGTTTGATGTGTTTTTGAATTTTGCTCAGAGTTCAGAATTTTTGTGATATTACTTTTTATGAAGTCAAATCATTTCCAGGAAACGAATTCTATTGTTGATAAACGAAGGCAGCAGTCGTTTACCGATGTTGAAAACTCGTAAATCGACTAAGAAGTTAGAAAGGTAACAAATAGAATACGAATGGAATAGTGAGAATGAGTAAAAGGTAAATTCACAAAAATACTGAACTCCAATGAAAATTAAAAATGATAAGTCCCTAATCAAATGGCAAATTCAAATGATAAAACAAACCAAACGAAAGGATAACAATTGTCATATTCCTGACTTGGTACAGACATTTTTTAATGTAGAAAAGTAAACTACTGTTTCTTACATTGAATAAGACATATGAATATTGATATATGAAACCATGAAACGTTTCTTTAAATATCGTTGGTCAAGGTTTACATATAAAATCACGCAATTGATTTATACTGAACTACAAACATTGTTCAAACTTTTTGGAAATTTAACCAGCATTTAATCCTTTCTATTGAATAATCAGGTCAAACAAATCTGGGTTTACCGCCTGCATTCAACAACATTAAAATAACTACCTTGTCCACAGTTAATCCTTATCATCCCTCTCGTATTTAAAAAGTAATAAACATCCTGTGCATCACGAACAACATCAATTATTCCCCCAGTCACAATGTATGAAAAGTAAACAATTGCAGGTCATAGTTCGGCCTTCAACACGGAGACTTTGGCTCACACCGAACAGTAAGCTGTAAAAAGCCCCAAAATTGCTATTGTTAAACAATTCAAACAGAAAACAAAGGGTCTAATATATATAAATAACGAGAATCACTTGTAATCAACAATAACAAACGTCAACCACTGAACAACAGGCTATGCCTGACTATGCCAATTTGACTAAGTGTGGATTCTCATGAGCGGTGAGATGCACATTGTAGGATCCGCTTACCTTGTCGACACAATAGGCCTTGGAGTCATAAAACTTTGTTCAGTTCTCGGAGCACAACAATCATGCTCGAAACATAAAATCCAGCATTTTGATTGATTGATTTTTGAGTATGAGTACAAAACTATGCTCTTTGTAAGTCTATTCTATTTCCTCAGTTTAAGTTCGTTACATTGATTTATTTTCCTTTATTGATAGGATGTTAGCTACTATTGTTTTTTGTCTTTCGTCAAATTCGGAATCCTCCAGTGTTATCCATGTAGTGCCATATAAATATCATGCCCACAACCCCTAATTTTATTTTCATCGTTTTTTAGCATATAGTTTAAAGAGTCATTTTGAAAAATCTTATAAAACCCTTATTATTTTTTCATAGTTTTGAAAGAAAATACGTTTAATGTAAGAACAATCTAGAGAATCATTTTCGTGATATTTTCGATAAAAGATATCTCAATAACAAGGACACGGAACTGCCATTTATGTCTTATGTTTAAATACCGTTTTTTTTATAAACAATTAATTTATAAAAATCTATTAAAAAGCTGTCTTTATAGGAGAGGGACAAAAGATACCAGAGGGAGGGTCAAACTCATAGATTGAAAATAAACTGACAACGTCATGGCTTAAAGGAAAAGACAAACAGACATGTAATAGTACAGAAGACGCAACATAGAAAACTAAAGACTAAGCAACACGAACCCCACCAACAACTGTGGGTGATCTCAGGTGCTCCGGACGGAAAGGAACTACGATTGTTTAATTGTCCTCTTGGTATTGTAATGAAAACTGATTTTCGTCATTCTAATATGTTTTGCAGATTTTACCCCAGATACAGAATTGTTTATGCCACTCGTAGAGGGTTAAGTCTGGGTTTTTGCTTCAGGGTCTTTGGTGAACTTACATACATCTTCAGACACCAATACATAATGAATTGTAGATACATTGATTGTCGAACAAAGTAAAATCACAAAAAAATACTGAACTCCGAGGAAATTCAAAACCAAAAAGTTCCTAATCGAATGGAAAAATCAAAAGCTTAAACACATCAAACGAATTGACAATAGCTGGAACAGTACATTTAAAACTATCACCCTGTGAAAATTATAATGTTAACTTTGTCACTTCATTGGTATTTTATTTTTTATAAGGGCATACGTGACAATATTGGATATTACGTTTATAGCGAACAAACCCAACATGTATAAACCTAGTTAAATGAAAATCTTGTGGCCTTAGTATCACATAAATTTGGTTAGAAAAACAATATGTTAATAGGAATTTAGTGGTTTTTACTAAATACTTAAAATGATGTGTACACTAGTCAAGGGACAATTATAACACATGTGTTATAACAGTATTTCCCTATCGAAAGTCGGTGGTTTTTCTCCGGGCATTCCGGCTTCCTTCACCAATAAAAACTGGCCACCACGAAATAGCCTAAATGCGGTGCTTAAAAGTGGCGTTAACACACAAAAAACAATCTGTTATAAAAGTCCCAGGCAAATTCTTCAGTCTTTCAAGATTTAAATTATTACACCGAGTGGTTCACAACAGCCCTGTTTCTTCAGCTAACGAAGCTTGTTATGTCATGTACCAGGAACCAAGGTCAGTCCAGTCAAATACATCGCATAAAACTGTGGTGCTTAAAAGTGGCGTTAACACACACAAAATCAATCTGTTATAAAAGTCCAGTTTTTGTGATGTAAGCACATCCAAGTTGTATAAAATACGTAATATGAACATGCATCGATTATACGATGATGCAAAGTTTAATTTCAACTGATAAATAAGAAGTTTACAATTGGCATTCTTGTAAAGTCGTCGATCTGTGTCAAAATCGTGGGAAAAGATGATATATGAAGAAGAACTTCTATGTTCGGGTATAGCCTTTATCTGAAGTTCAAAGGGAAATATGAGATGCAAACACTAACTGAATTTTTGTTAATGATATGCATCTTGTACATTTATTTTACATATTACAACATAACAACAGTTAAGAAAAATATATAATTGTTCAATATACATTCAAATATTTATCCCTCGAAATATTTTAACGAAACCGTTCGTAATTTTGGGTCCTCTATGCCGTTAAACTTCATACCTCATTTACCCTTTTAACTTAAATCATTTAAAAGTCACAGATTAGTTTTGTAGACGAAATGAGATTCTTGCGTACACACTTATAAGCCTGGTATCTTTGATGAGTGTATCTTTGGTGAGTGTTTTTGGTCAAATAGCTCCTGACGTATTCAGATAATTATGGCTCCACCTATTAAAACAAAAAAGGTGGGATTGATTGGGTAAATGCAGACCTGTGCTCCTAACACACACTACAGAGAGAAATAATGTAACCTTTAATGAATACTCGTTAAATCTGTGTAATTCACCAACATATTGAATATTTGTCGTTCAATAGAATTTGTAGAATTCTATTTTGGATTGGATATCATATACATCTTGGATTTTGTTCGACCGAGTTCGAAAAGAAGTCGAAACCAAAAATGTTGTTGAATCCTGATATCACAATTCTTATGCAGACTGAGAACAAATAGAACTTGGTAGAGAGATATTAGCGATCACTACACATTATGGAATTTTTAAGTGTTGACATTTTTCTTTTCATTAATACATTTTCGCTCTAAGACAATGCAGCTTTACAATTCCTTGTTTTACGCAAAGTAAATTCTTATCTCGTGAAGAATAAAGGCAACAGTAGTATACCGCTGTTTAAAAGTCATAAATCGATTAAGAAAAAAACAAATCGTGGTTACAAACTAAAACCAAGAAGAACACATCAAGAAAACAACGAAACAACAGAACACTGAAGTGCAACAAATAAAACCCGACAATTTAACATATACAAAAACTAACTATAATATAATAATTCTTATATGATTTGTATATTAGGGAATACGTTGATATGATTAGTCGACAGGACTTCCGGTAGTTGTTCTTGAAGTTGTTTATTTTTCGATAGACAACGTTGACGGAACTTCTTTTCGTAACCAATGTAAAAAAGATGGCGTCGATAATAACACAATCCGGCTCGACGTTAACAAAATGTATTTTCACGTCGCGTTACATTAAATTAAACAATATACACAAAACATTCATTTAAATGATAATAAGAGTTTTTGCAGTTTATTTATTATCAGATAGGATATTTCATGGAGTATATATATTTTTGTGTTAACCTACATATATTTTCATGCGCCAAACCAATTCAATGACACAAATATACAATTTACGAGTGACAGAGTTTCCGAGTGTGGGAAAATGAATTCCTCATCTCCATTTTTAAAGAATTATAAGGATTACACGCCTTTTTAAAAGAATTCATTGGTGTATAAACTGGACCAAGTCACTCACTAACATTTCATAAAAGTCCTTCGGATTTTTATTTATTTTTGAGTGAACTGGTCGAGTTTATACACCGATAAACTCTTTTAAAAAGGCGTTTAATCCTATAATAACTGCCATATTCCTGACTTTATACAGTTGAACCTGGTTTTATGGCTAGCCAAACCTCTGCGCTTTATGGAATGTTTAATCTACCGCTAAAATGACACCATTACTTGACAGAAATACAGTACAATTAGATTCAAGAACACCCAAGACAGATAAATACATAGATGAATAGTATAATAGTACCATAGTGATACAAAAGAAATACACCGAAGAGGATACCACAAAACTGTTTTTTGTATAGTTTTAATAGACATTTTAACAGACACTAATAGTGCACACTTACTAGTCGACTAAGCAGAATACATAAAGCATATTCTTTAAGTCAAAAAGACAAATCGTTTGCAAAGTTTTTAAATTTCAATGACAGATTGATTTGAGATATCCAGTTATTCATTACCCCACATTTAAGTGAGTGTACATATCGTAAAACCCAGATAACTTGAGATGATGGATAATATTAAAACCAGAAGTCTTCATGATATAATATGTCCAGATTGACGACTTCAAACAAGATTGTGAGACGAACGTGACCATTGTTTTTTTTCCTGAACTCCAATGCAAATTAAAAAAATGTCCATAAAAACGCGGTTTATCAATGGAACAAGTAAAACACAACTACCGAACTTGGTACAGGCATGTAATCGTACACTCCTGCTAACACTTCAATAAAAAGTCGAGCTGTCCCAATTGGCCGAAGAATACAATCCATCAAATTACCGATCAGACGACTTCCCTGTTATATAAAGATCTGAGACCTTCAGAAGTAATTTTAAGTGCTTGTTTTGTCTTTTTATGATAATCATATTTTATCTAATTTGTCTTTAAAATGAAAATTGACACTACGGGAATTATGCGACTGCATACATTTTGTGAGTCGTGATGCTAAGGATGTATAGATACTTGATTTTTTATTTAGTGCGAGGAGATATGAGGATTGGGGAGTTGTATTAATGTTTTTGTATGAAAACATTGTCCTTGGCTGCGTGTATTTTAGTGTTTGAGTTCATTTATGTCGAATTTCAATGCAATTTTTGGTAAAACCAGATTTCATTTTGAAACCTTTATCTGATCACTAAGCATCGTGGATCACATAATGGTTAGTTGCAAAATAGATTAAACAATATACGTAGATCAGTGTGAAAGTTGTATGATTTTATATCTGAACAATAACAAACACTGTGTGAAGAAACGCTTCATGGTTTAACATATGAATATGTATGTATCTTATTCAATGTAAGCACCATTAGCTGACTCATTTTTAAATCTCATTAATCCCTCGGTTCTGTGTTTGTTGCTTTATTTGCCACTTCTTAAGGAAGTTCGCTACTCAGTTTCAAAATAACTAGCTCTTCATAACACTAGTATCTATTGATAGGGGATTGATAAAGGAACCAAATGAGCGAAATATATAGGTCAATGTGCTTGTTTTCGAAATATTAGCAATTGAAATTTCATCGGGAAATTGTTTTCTCTTGATTCTTCATAGCTTTATCATTGAAAAGTTTAAGTTCCAAAAAACTATTAAAAAATAACAAAAAATGTATAAGACTTTTCCAGATGGCTTTTAATTATACATGTGAAAGATTCATAAAAAGAAAAATGGTGTTCAATGGTTAAAATTGTTTAAGGCATTCAAATAGATAAAACCAGAGGATTCCGAGAATCTGACAAAAATTTCAAATCATGACAAGCGAACTTCCTTAATCGATTTACGAGATTTCAACATTGGTAAACGACTTCTGCCTTCGTTTACCACCAAATTGAATAGAAGAGATAAATGCAACATTAGTATACCGCTTATTAAAAGTCATAAATCAATAGACAGAAAACAAATCCGGGTTATGAATTAAAACTGAGATAATCACATCAACGGAACACTGCAGTGACACAAAAACCAAACGTCAAAATACATGGAAACGAACTATTTGATAACAACTGCCATATTCCTGACTTGGTACAGGATAAGTCATCTCTCTTTTGACGCATTGTCTACTACATTATTTATATTTGAATATTATCAGAGCCAAAACAAACTAAAGACAAAAATGATTTATCAATCTTGCTTACGTTTAAAAATTCAAACGATTAGTACGATTACATATTAAGAATATACCGCATTAATTTGTTATTGGTGACAAAAGGTATCCTGAAAATGTGGTATAAATGTCATTTGGAGTATTAGACATTGTAGTTGTAATTGTGGAGTTAATAGACATAGATAAATAAACTGTTTCGTCAACTGAAAGTTGAAGTGTTGTCGAGTTGCTGCCGCCTGCCCATCCATTAGTATGATGACCATACAGTGAGTCAATGTATTGATCTTTATGATATAGGTCTATTAGTACCTCTGTATTTTTATCAGAGAGAGCATGGTAATGAAAAACGTAGACGCCATGAACTATAGCTCTAAATTCTCCAGTTGCCATATTAAAACTCCGTCCTGGTTTGTCCAAACTCTGTCAAATATCACATTATTTGTTGTCAATCCAGTTTGGGTGTTATCTACATCATGGGTTAATCCAACGGAAAAAGCCGGAACTTTTCTTTCGTTGCCTATTGATATTAAAATAGAGTTTAATCTTTAAGTACATTTTCAGATGGAAATATTATTCTTTCAAAACACGTTAAGACATTTCATTTCAGCTTTGATTACATTAAAGGATACAATGTGGGGAGCAGTCATACACTCTTGAAACAAGTTTTGTTTTTATATCAGTCATTTCAAGGAAATGATCTCTATGTATTTGGCAAAACATTTAGACAATTTTGGTGCTCAATGCTCTTCAACTCCGTACTTTTATTGGCCTTTTAATTAATTTTTTTAATCGAGCGTCACTGATGAGTATTTTGCAGACGACATGGGCGTCTTGTGCAAATACAAAGTTTCAGTTCTGGTATCTGTGATGAGTTTATTTCTGTGGAAGAAAGTCAAAAATGGTTAGTCATTATTGAACTGCATATCGTAATTGAGGACATCAACTTACTCTTGAAATCTAAATTTCCCAAATAACGTATTTTCATGTTAAAATTTACATTTTTAAAGTATTTTGAGAAAATCTTTGTTATTTACCTGTTGTAGGTATCCCGTGCAGAGCAGGCGAAAGAAGAAAAGCTGTAAAAGTTGCATACAGTTGTTCATCCGATGCATCTCCATATAAAATGACTGTATTACCGGGTCTTCCACTCACCGAAACTTTATCTCCAGCGTGCAGTTCTAAAATTGCACTGTTACCATGATCAGCATAGATACTAGGTGCCTCTCCAAAAGCAGTATTTATGTACTTGGTCATTTTGATACAAGTCCAACCACATCGTCTTTTAAAAAAATAATCGTTGTATAAGCATGATCAATGTTTCATTCAAATTACAATAATTAACCTACAGATTTGTGTATGTCATATTGCTCCTAAATATGCCTATGTTTAGGTTTGTGTGCGTTGATTGATTACGATTGATTTTGTCAGTTTTTATGAGCTTCTCCTTTTTGAATTGTCTTGAACAACACGTTAAATCATAGAGAGTATAGAGATATCTAGATTTCTCACAGACAAAATTGTATTTATAACATAATAACCCGAATGCAATACCAGTTCACAGACATGTAATTTTGAATCCTTAATTTTCAAGAACGATACAATAGAATATTCGTTAATAACCAACCTTTCCAAGTTGCGCAAGCGCATGGTAATGAATCATATAAAGCCCTGGTACTGATACTGTAAACACATCCGTATTGGCATCATAGTCATTCCCGACATTGGTAATTATTTTATCATAAACAACATGGTCACCGTTTAATGACATATTGTGGGTTAAAGAAACGCAAAATGCAACTTTGACTGAACAATCAACTGAAAAAGAGAAAACATATCTATAAAGTGTAAAATAAAAAATTCCAAACTGCAAGGAACCCTTAAGAAATGGAAAATATCAAAAGCTGAAACACATCAAACGAATAGAAAATAACTCACATTCCTGACTCGGTAAAATACCGGTGTCACACATCAGCGTATAGCACCGAAATACGCCGGGCGTGTCCAAAAACCGTGTACGCTTGTGAATTTTTGACGCAGTCAACTTGTCAAGCATATCTGTATCGTGTGCACAACGTGTTTAGGGCGTACAAGAGGCGCACAGAAGCGTTTATCGGGCGTTGAAGTTACGTATATTGGCATAAGTCTGGCGTTTGTCTAACGCAGTTTAAATGCACGCTACGAAGGAAAAACGTCCCTTGAGCGTTTTGGAGACGCGTGACGATTATCCGTGCTATCGGCGTGTTTGGGACGTGTAATCATGGGTTGTTTGATCTATTTCTGGATACATTTAGTCTTGTAAATTCACTCACATATGCCACTATAAATGTCAGAGCAATTTTCGTTAAATGTCTTAGGTGTAATACCACCAAATCATAGTACGTCCCATCCGGTTGCATACGAAAATAGGTCGAAAAAAATATTCCCTTGAATTTGACAGTGGTAGTTAAGTAATCCTACATTTCATTGCAGTAACACATTTATGCGTCATAAACATATATCTCGGGTATTTCAAAGCACCATTAATTTTCATTTGTGGTTTCGATAGAATATTTTTGAAGTTTGAGGTTACATAGTTACTAAAGCTTGTACACAGATAGAAATAGAGTCAAAAAATTAGTTGGTTAACTTCCAGTGATGGTTAATTTCTTAAATGCAATGAATGTTATGTGATTTTTTATCTATAGTACTGGACAGGATAACACTTTACTCATGCCAAGTATTTCTTTATTTAAAACAAAGATAAATTCTGCACAATTTAAAAAAAAAAGTGCAAATTAACAAAGACTAATAGGGGAAAATCAATGGTGGTATTACAACGGAATACGTTTTTGATACGCCACGGGTGCGTTTTGTACGTTCACTGAGCGATGTAACTACGCCAGGCGTGTGTAACAAGCATGCCCTGCATACGTCCAAGTAAAAATACAAGTAAATGTCGAACGTTCTTGAGACGTATACAAAGGCCCTAAACGTGTCTCAAACGTATCTGTAGCGTTTTGCAATCCTAGTATCAATGATGAGTTTATTTACAACCACTGGGTCGATGCCACTGCTGGTGGAGTTATAATTCCCGGGGGTATTACCAATCAAGTAGTCAGCACTTCTGTGTTGACTTGAGTCGATATGTTGATATATCATTGATATGTTCATAATTATAAATTAACTGTTTTTGAAAGTTTGAAATACTAAGGCTTTTCTACCACAGGAATATATTATTTTAGCTGTATTTGGCAAAACGTTTAGGAATTTTGGTCCTCAATGCTCTTCAACTTCGTACTTCGTATTTGGCCTTTTTAAATTTTTTTTATTCGAGCGTCACTGATGAGTCTGTTGTTGACGAAACGCACGTCTGACGTAAATATAAAATTTCAATACTGGTATCTATGATGAGTTTATATGTAACGTATATAGTACGTGCGTGTAGCGAACAGGCATACGCTTGACAAACGTTACAGCAAGATGCTGCATAAAAATTTCCTTGTGTTACAGCGTTTAACAAGACGTATTTCAAACTTATGCAACGCGCGTCTAGCGATTTCATTGCGTTTCTCTTGCGTGTACCTAACGTATACGGACTTAGTCAATTTTCTCTGTACGTCTGATGCACGTCGGTCTATACACCAATGTGTGACGCCGGCATTATGTTGACGAAACGCCCGTCTGGCGGATTAAATTATAAGCCTCGTACCTTTGATAACTATTAACACCACTTGGTCGATGCCACTGCTTGTTGACGTTTCGTCCCCGAGGGTTTCACCAGCCCAGTAGTCAGCACTTCGGTGTTGACATGAATATCCATTATATAGTCATTTTTATAAATTTCTTGTTTACAAAAGTATGAATTTTTCGAAATACTAAGGATTTTTGTTTATCCCAGACATAGAAACTTTAGCCGTACTGTGAAAGTACTTTAATTCGTGGGTATCAATTTTCGTGGATTGAGCTATATTTACATATTCGTGGGTTTTTAAATTCGTGGATTTTAGTTTTCTAAAAAAAATTAAAGCCTTTAAAAACGAAGGTTACAGATTGTCTGGATTGAAGGAAATTGCAAAGTAAACATTGACTGGTGTAAATCGTAGTGATAACACTAATTAACCCATGATAAAGTGATCAACAAATTAAAGACCATCAAAGGTGTTAATTTGACCATAAACATGTCACCTAAAGAAATCAGTATCATAAACAAATGCTTTAAACATATCTTGAATTGTCAAATAATTCTTATCAAAATCAAGCCCAGCATGAAATTATTATTTCCCATATGTACGAGAACTATGAGGATATAAAATGAACACTTTATCATACTAGCATATCAATACCGGAAATCTGACTTTCATCGATCAAAAATATTTTTTATTTTTTTATGAGAATTAAAAGATCAAAAGTTGTACAGTTTAATTTATTAAAGATTAAATGGGTATAATCCTGAATGCGCTTGTAGTTCTGTGACTGCTATTAAAGTATTCTCAGATTTGGCGTTATTCAATATATTCTCTAGATCATATCAGTAGTTAAACCTACCGATGATTTGGACAATGATTGTTTTATTTCGTTGGACACTTAAATTCGTGGATAAAGTCATCCACGAAAACCACGAAAATTGGTACCCCAGGAATAAAAGTACTTTCACAGTATTTGGCACAACTTTTTGGAATTGTGGGTCCTCAATGCTCTTCAACTTTGTACTTGTTTGGCTTTCTAACTATTTTGTTCTGAGCCTCCCTGCTGAGTCTTCTGTAGACGAAACGCGCGTCTGGCGTATTTAATTATAAGCCTAATACCTTTGATTACTATCTATACAGGCATTTAAATGTGTAGAAAATGGTAGATTACACACGGTTTTATATCTAGACCTCGCACTTGTATTAGTGAACCAAATCACCGGGCAAAGTCGAATTTTACACTGTCACCAAGTCAAATTGCATTTATCTAATAAAGATGGTTCACAAAGCAAACTTATCTCAAGGAGACACAATAAATGTTCATAAAATATAACGATTTGTTCCCCTACCTGTTATAAACCTATTTCCAATGTTACCTGTCACAAAGGTATCATTATAAAATTTAACATGATAAAAAAAATTGACGAGCGTTTATAATACTTTTCTGGAAGACAAAAAAAAAGAAACTGTATATAAGCTAATACTTTCATGACATATCGGAAAAATGCTCCACCACCCTCTATTTCACCCTCTAGACATTTTCCTTTCACAATATGATTTTGTTCAAAACTGGACTGACGATAACTACTTAAATACAAGCTATTCAAACAGCGGTTATTTATACTATTGTTGGATAATCATCTTGAATATTTCAATCGGTATCGTGATCGATCGTTTTAGTCTATTACCGATGACAACCGATATTGGAATTGTTTAGTCCAAAAATTTCTACGGCTTCTTACTTGATTTTGACCTGTAAACTATTTTCATTCGAGTGTCATTACTGAGTCATTTATAGACAAAAGATGCCTCTTAAGAACAAAATTAGGACATTGGTATTTTTGAAATGATTTTTTAGTCTCTCTCATCGCAATCATAGAATACAAGTTGTAATAAGATTTTTGCATATCACAAGCTTTATTACAGGGATCATTAGAAGAGCTAGTGGGACAGTATTTTATCGCTAATAGTTCAGTTGTTTTTGTGATATAATTTGTGCTCTTGTTTGTTCTTTTGTCTTTCTATTTTAGTGACGGTGTTACCTCGTCTCCCATGACTCCCATTTTGAGATTGTCTTTCGTGTTTATTCTTATCAAAAACCTTAAATACCAACAGTTCTAAAATAATAATTCTAATAACTGTTATAGTCGTTAAAATCAGTTTTTTACCTGTCGTTTCAGGAACCACCAGTTCGCCACTGAATGTTGTATACACTCCATCAGCAGCACCATAAATCCAGTTTTCGTAATTATCAACGGCCTTTACAAAAATAAGATCACCTTTTTGAAGCTCTAAGACAACTGTGTTGCCTGCATCCGCCCAATCATTTATGGTATAAGCATAAATTGATACAATGTAGTCTTTGTTTTTATAGAGGTCCAACCATATTTCCTGGTCATTCCTGCTAAGGGAAATGAAAAGAATAAATTCCCGGAGTTTGTACTTGAAACTTTCCGTCACCGGTGAAATCGGCATTGATATTTGTAATACTTTTGTCAAATTTTATAATTTCGCCTTTTGTCAAGTGTGCATGTGAAACAAGACCTTTTGTATTTTTTAGTCTCTCTCATCGCAATCATAGAATACAAGTTGTAATAAGATTTTTGCATATCACAAGCTTTATTACAGGGATCATTAGAAGAGCTAGTGGGACAGTATTTTATCGCTAATAGTTCAGTTGTTTTTGTGATATAATTTGTGCTCTTGTTTGTTCTTTTGTCTTTCTATTTTAGTGACGGTGTTACCTCGTCTCCCATGACTCCCATTTTGAGATTGTCTTTCGTGTTTATTCTTATCAAAAACCTTAAATACCAACAGTTCTAAAATAATAATTCTAATAACTGTTATAGTCGTTAAAATCAGTTTTTTACCTGTCGTTTCAGGAACCACCAGTTCGCCACTGAATGTTGTATACACTCCATCAGCAGCACCATAAATCCAGTTTTCGTAATTATCAACGGCCTTTACAAAAATAAGATCACCTTTTTGAAGCTCTAAGACAACTGTGTTGCCTGCATCCGCCCAATCATTTATGGTATAAGCATAAATTGATACAATGTAGTCTTTGTTTTTATAGAGGTCCAACCATATTTCCTGGTCATTCCTGCTAAGGGAAATGAAAAGAATAAATTCCCGGAGTTTGTACTTGAAACTTTCCGTCACCGGTGAAATCGGCATTGATATTTGTAATACTTTTGTCAAATTTTATAATTTCGCCTTTTGTCAAGTGTGCATGTGAAACAAGACCTTTTGTGAATGCAACAGCATCATTAGCAGAATTAACTGTAATTAAAGAAGCAATAGTATCAAGGTAAATGCTATAAAAATTTATCAAGTGTTCTTATATACTTGTTTAATTTTTCAAGATGAAATCTGATTTATTTTCATTGTTTATAACAGAGTAGAAAAGAAATATCAATGTTTTCAGTATAAATTTTGTATTGTCATACTGTTCTATTGTATTGTTTATTTGTGTGTTTCTCTGTCCTGTATGTTCTCTCATTTATTTATAATGTAGTCCTATCATGTAATGTTGTCATTTCAATGTTATATTTAACATTGCCATAAAAGCGGGAGGTTTGGCTAGCCACAACACCAGTTTCATCCACCATTTTTTTTTTAAAAATGTCCTGTTCCAAGTCAGAAAAATGGCAATATATATCGTATATTTTGTTTCTGTGTGTGTTGCATTGTCCTTTGTGATTGTTCACTTCGTGTTTCTGATGTTTCGTTGTCGAATTGTACTATATTGTATTGTTTATTTGCGTGATTCTCTGTCCCAAATGTTCTTGCATTTATTTGAACTGCATTCCTGTCATGTAATGGCGTCAGTTTAGTGTTATATTTAACATTGCCAAAAAGTGCGACGTTTGGCTAGCCACAAAACCAGGTTTAACCCACCATTTTTTTTTCAAATGTCCTGTACCAAGTCAGGAAAATTGCCATTGTTTTATTATAGTTCTTTTCTCTGTGTGTTGCATTTTATTTTTTCTGTTGTGTTGTTGTTCTCCTCTTATATTTGATGTGTTTCCCTCAGTTTTAGTTTGTAACCCGGATTCATTTTTTTTTCTCAATCGATTTATGAATTTCGAACAGCGATATGCTACTGCTGCCTTTATATATCCGTCGCAGATGATTTATAGCATGAAAGCCCTGAATGGTCATCAAAGATCGACCTTTTTTTTAAATTTGTATGAAGAATTTGTAAGATGACAATGGCATTTTAAGTATTTTTGTTTTAATATATCTCAGTTTTTTTAGAAAATCTAAGGACTATGATATATCTTACCGACTGCAATACAAACAGCTAAACATATAACCAGCAACATCATATATTGGGTTCAACACAAATGTTGCAAAATAGAGATTTCGATATCTCTTAAACAATGAGAAGTATGACATAATGTCTCTCTAAATATATAATATCTTATCTGTGCAAATTCCCTCAAGGTCAAACTACAACCAGTGCAAAGGCCCAAAAGATATAATAAAGACGTGAAACTAATCTGAAAGTTTGATAAAACCGTTCTCTACCAAAACACATTTAAGCATAAAATATACAAAGGCTAGACTAGGAAGAAGGATAGCCGGATTGACAAATAAACCAAAAAGAGATGAAACGGATGAATATGGGAGGTTTGGCATGCCATTACACCAGGTTCAACCAACCATTCTTCTTAAAATGTCCTGTACCAAGTCAAGAATATGACAGTTGTTGTCAAACACTTCGTTTCTATGTGTGTTGGCGTTTCTTTTTGTTGCACTGTTGTGTTCTGGTGTTTCTTTGTTTTCCTCTCCTCCGTATAGTTGATTTTTTCCCTCGGTTTTGGTTTGTAAACTGGATTTGTTTTTTCTCTATCGATTTATTACTTTTGAACACCGGTAAACTACTGTTGCCTTTACTCCCCCTGTTACAACGAATGAAAAATAGAAAAACCAACAATTTTAAGAAACAAAATCTTTTCTATACGTAATCTGGGACTATTATACTAACTTATAAGGCTTATAATGAAGGTATGTCCAAAGAATAATATTTATTTCAAGTTTACAGTTGATAAATCTAAAAGTTATTAGTTCACCCATTTTTCCATCAATTATTATTAGATCTAAAATAATATTTTTCAAAGGAGTAGGTCCGGTAAGGGCCAATTTTGGCCTAAAATTTCAGGTTCATCTGACGAAAGATTTTGTACATTTTTTAAACACTTTTTTTTTAAAGTAGCTATTTCAGTTGATTCAATTAGTTTATGTGAAAGATTTTAACTGATTTAGTCATTAAAAACGCTCTGATTCAAGCTTAAATATGAAAAATCTATCAAATATGTAAAAAAAAAAAAATTGTCACTTTTCAGATGTTTTTTGTCAATATTAAAATTGAACACAAATGCGGCCACTTTCATTTAAGACGTAAACCGTCTAAAATTTAACTAAAATGCTGAAATTGTGAAGATTTCAGTAATTTAGCATGACTTAATGATGCTAGTACCCGATATATGTGCATTGTATTGTCAAAAACAGCCCATATGTATGTAGCAGAAGCATTCTACTTTCCAATCAAACTAAAAATTTCATTCTGACAATTTTGTAAAACTGCTATATTTTGGGGCCAAAAAGGGGTCTTACTGGACCTACTCCTTTGATAATATGCAAAGAATAATATTTTGTTTTTATATTTATATATTCAATCCAAAAAGTAATATACACAAAATAATACACAAATCTGGAATGGTTTCTTTTCTCTGAGAATCTACTAATCAAAGAGAAAGTTCTAATCTTCAAATATTCTGTAAATATCATTTCATCTAGAAGATTCTGCAGCTTTTCATTGTTCTACAAAAATATTATGTAACAAGATGGTGGAACGTGACCAATTTTTAATCATTTAATCGATATCTTTTTGTTATATAGTCTAATTCAAATTATATTTCTTCTTATCGGATGTCCTTTTTTTTTTATTATAATGCCAAAAGTGATATGGGAGTCAGCATAATATTCATAGAAAAAAAATCTTCTACAGTTGGTTGCAAATTACGAATGAGCTTTCTGTTGACGTTTTAGACTGCGCTTCTGATCATATGAAGACAACTGTTTTCTTGAATTTTACCGTGAAGTATCATCATAGAACTACAAAATGACCACGTTCTCAAGTTCTCAAAAAAATAGGGGGGAATTGATCCAAAAGTCAAGGTGCAGGACTCAGTCATGTGTATGACCTTTTTGTTAAGTTTCAGGGATAATGGCGAGTTATAACATAGCTAATTTTAAACTAATACACATTAACATCCCTATTCACATTTGGTCTACAAATGCGGGCTATAGAGTTAGGGATTTGTTAATTGTTGAAGGCCATACGGTGAATAGTTGCTTAAATCCATGTCCTTTTGTAGATAGTTGTCTCATTGGCAATCATGCCACTGGCTTCTTATATTTATACCGAACACAACGAAGAACACCGAGTTCTTTACTTCAGCATTTAATCGTTTATAGAAAGATATCCAGAAAGATTTTCAGATTGTCTTGTTATTTACCAGCTTCTGTTAGAACTTTGAATCATATCAATTTAATAAGAGGTACTGTAAGCAAAGCTCTCAAATGTTTTGCCTATTGTAAAAAATGGAAAACAACACGTTTAATAATTTATTGCGTCCGAAGCGCTTTTCTGGATTTACCTTCATCAGGAACTCTCAAAGCCAAACATTTGAAATCCGAAGATGGATAAGTACCGAAAATCGTTGAAGAGCTATATGTCAAAAATACCTTAAATAAATAGCCAAATTCATCTAAAGTCAACTTTGCCTGAGGGAGTTGAAACCTTAGTTTTATAATAATTTCAAAATTTATAAACGGACAATTGTAGTAAAGTTTGTTAAATCATGTCAGTACCGAAGCACTGACTACTGAGCTGATGATACCCTCGGGGACTGATAGTCCACCAGCAGAGGTATCAACCCAGGGATGTAAAAAATGGAAAACAACACGTTTAATAATTTATTGCGTCCGAAGCGAAAATCGTTGAAGAGTAAAGTTCGTGATTTGGTAAGATAAACCCCCCAAATACTTTGGATCAAAAACGAAATAGAAGATGCATAATGGAATAATATGGTGAAGATTCTGATTAAATTAACTTGTGATTTAAGTTTAGGACATGCTAATAATGTGTTCTATAGAATATAGAATTTATATATAAAGGAGTAGGTCCGGTAAGGGTCGATTTTGGCATCAAATTTCAGGTTCATCTGACGAAAGATTTTGTACACTTTTTAAACACTTAAGTGTCTATTTCAGTTGATTCAATTAGTTTATGTGAAAGATTTTAACTGATTTAGTCATTAAAAATACTACGATTTAAGATTAAACATGAAAAATCTATCAAATATGCCAAAAAACGTCACTTTTCAGATGGTTTTTGTCAAAAACGAAAGTGGCCGCATCCGTGTTGATCCTCAACCTTTATATATGTTATGTATAATCATCAAATACAACTTACATTTCAATATTATGAATGAACACGAATGCGGCCACGTTCATTTAAGACGGAAACCATCTAAGATTTAACTAAAATTCTAAAATTGTGAAGATTTCAGTAATTTAGCACGACTCAATGATGCTAGTACCCAATATATGTGCATTGTATTGTCAAAAACAGCCCATATTTATGTAGCAGAAGCATTCTACTTTCCAATAAATAGATAAAAGATTACATTTTCAGTTTTGTAAAACTGCTATATTTTGGGGCCAAAAAGGGGTTTTACTGAACCTACTCCTTTTATACCAAAGAAACCCCAATAAATTATTCAGATAAAGTAATGATATTGAAGGTGCAAAACTACCTCATGGTAGTTATAATCACAATAAAATGGAACGAAGAACAGAGCTGACAGATAAACACACACACATATGGACTAAAAACAGACGAATGACTGGATCGACCCCATTGTCACTATATATCATCATCTAAAAGAACAGGTGTATTATAGCATATTGGATAGGACTGGTGAACAATTTGTTCTCATTAGAATCCATTAATATGTTATCATGATATCACATACGAACTTAAAAATATTACAGTACTCAATGTACACCTTACAAGAAAATTATGTTTATTTACCTGTGTACATTATTTTATTTGATGGCATTTTGTCCAATGTTGTGGTTGTCTTTCTTATATAGTTTTACATCTAACCCCCTTGTTTTATTAATTTTGTATTTACATTGTGTCATAGATCAAATCTATTCTTTCAGTGTATGTCAACTTGCTTTTGTTAATATGTCTTTTGATTGAGTTGAGTAATTTCAATTGATATGTTATAGTGTGTCTTTCTATGTTGTGATTTTATAGAATTGTTTCAGTTAAGGGTGAAGGTTTGCACCTATTAAAACGTTTAAACCAGCTGCATTGTAACCTTTAAACCGGCTGCATTTGTTTGCACCTGTCCCAAGTCAGGAACCTGATGTTCAGTAGTTGTCGTTTGTTGATGTGGTTGATAAGTGTTTCTAGTTTCTCGTTTATTATATAGATTAGACTGTAGGTTTTCCTGTTTGAATGGTTTTATTCTAGTAATTTTGGGGGCCCTTTATAGCTTGCTGCTCGGTGTGAGCCAAGGCTCTGTTTTGAAGGCCATACTTTAACCTATAATGGGTTTTCTTTTACAAATTGTGGCTTGGATGGAGAGTTGTCTCATTGGCATTCATACCACATCTTCTTTTATCTGATGATACAATAAATAAAAATCCAGCAAGATTTTTTTATTCAAATTTCAGTAAAAATGTATAAAGATAACAGAAAAGTGCAAAATCACAGATTTTAAATAAGACCATTTAATAGACCAATACCTCTATCATAACAATGCCCTATTCTGGTATAAATCTTCCTGGTCTATAATTATCACAGATCATCATATAAAGAATTTCTAATCTACAGTTTGGAACCATTCCATTAAACATTTTATAAATTCAGCATTAAAAATGAAGACCAAAATTCTCATTTTATGTGTCTTATCATAGAAACGAAATAAAAAAATGTTCTACGTTTAGAGATTTACGAACCTAATTTATTTCTTCAAAATGTAAGATGTAATGCATTAATATAAAAGCAAAATTCTTATTTTATCTGTCTTATCATAGGATGAAATAAAAAAATGATCTGCGTTTAGAGATTTATGAACCTATTTTATATCTTCAAATTCCAAGATGTAATGCATTAATATAAAGAAAATATAGTGAATCTTCACAAAAAGGTGAACTGGCAAAGTTATCTTACAAATTCTGTCATCATGTGTCCCATAATTTAGCAAAACAAAACAAATATACAGGGCTCTTATCAAGATACTTGTAAGATAACTAAGCATGGAAAAATATTTAATGGAATGGTATTGGTTTAAAAAACAACAATGAAAAATATTTGTACTAATAAAAATATTTGCATTATATCCAACTATATATATCATCTACATAGGTTATTTCTTCACAAAATTTATTACTCTTAAATAATACTTTTAAGTAAAATACATCGGATGGACATTTTCTTTAGATAATACTCATGTAACTGGGAATCATACAATCAGTTCTAATAAAATCTGTTTCAACCTCATGATTTGTAAAGTTTAGAGATTTGGATTTCAAAATTATGTGGAAAACATGTGATTCACTCAATTAATTCTTTAAATTTTTTTTTAATTTTTTTATTGTTTTCTCTTATTTTATCTGACAGAAATAAAGAAATACTTTTTTTTAAATACTTTTCATTCATATATTTTCTTACAAACTTGTGTTAATGATAACAAATAAGTGCTATTTTATTATTTAGGTTATATATGTAAATGTATTTCTAAACAACAAGAAAAACAATGATAAGAAACCAAAAAAAAACAAAAATAAAAACTTCTTTGTCCTTGTGTTGAGTGATTGTTTTATGCATGTCCTGTAAAAGCTTCAGTCTTCTTCTTCTCATCAAAGAAGGTTGTTTTGGTTGGATATTCATTAAATACGGTAGATTTTGGTGGTTGGAACTCTGGTGGCAGCCATGACTTCTCTCTTAGGCTGGTGAATGTGTTTTCACGCCACAAAATGTCTTCAGGGTTTCCTCCTTGTCCTAGATATTTGGGATCCTTCAGTCCTATAAAAACAAATTGATAAATATTACTAAAACTAGAAACTTAATTGATTAATTAAACATAGATTAGCTATTACATTGATCATTAAAGTACATGTATTTTTGGATGTAGACCATCTATTTATAAAAAAAAACAACACAATTAGGATCTGAAACAAGATATTGCTACATTTCGCTTCACATTGCATTTGAACAAACCATTGAAAATTTATTTTCATTTGGGTTTATGAAACATTACGAAATTAAGCTCTGAAGCAAAATAAAATTCCCACAATCAATAAACAACAAGTTGGGCAATAGCACTAAATATTTCTTAAAAAAATGTTGCTCTATAAATACACATCCAAATCATTTCTATACACTGTCAAAATGAATTATAAATATTCAAATACTTTTGCAAAAAAACAAGCATGTGTTTTTATTTCCCATTTAACAAATAAAACAACCTTTTTCTGAATGAAATGTATAAAAACTTTACATTCCTATAGTCTAGGTTAGTCAACTTTCAACTTTATTTTTGTTTAACAAGTGTTAGTAAGTAAGCCATGATCCAAGGTAGATAACCACAGATATATTATAGTGTGTGATAACATTTTGTAAGGGAATTCGATGTTTGCTATACCACTGTTCATTTCAACGCACTTTATGACGATACCACTTTATCAATATGAATGAAATTTTTTGTAGTGTTTTAAGAAATAATTTTACTTTAAAATCAGGTACCATCTGTGAACTATCAAATATTTTATAAGGACGAATTTTCTGTATAAAGTCAATAATTGTGTCAACTTTTGAAGCTCAAACTTTTTATAGCTTTAAATACGCCAATGAAAGGTACGAAAACTATACCAATACAGAACGATATATTTTTGAAATTGTAGCAAAACTTTTGGTCGACAAATTTTAATTCGTTATTGCATAAATATCAACTTGAAATATCTGTCATTTTCTCCCTACCCAGTTTACCCCTATTACTTATTATAATGTGGACTGGACATTATTGTTGAATCTTATGCAATTTCATTGGATTAAGTTCTTTTTGATTACCTTCAAACTGTTCATGCTTTTCGTACAAGTATATTGATTAAATCAGACCGTGCGTGAATGTGTACAGTAAATTAAATGACCTGCATACTGGACACTGGACCAGTCCATATTACGTTTTATCAATGAAACTTAAGGTATGAAAGGTAACAATTGCCACTTTTTTATATTTTCACATAATTTTCCGAATTCACATTATATAAAATATTTTTGAGAGCCTATTGCGAAGAAGAAAGGGAAAGTTTACTGTTTTTACGTTCTATTCCATAAAAAAACGCCATTTTTTCGAAGATAAATGCAGAAAAACATTTTACGCACGGCTACGCCAGGTAAAATTGTTGTTTATCCTAACAAAAAATACATTTTTCAGTTTCATTCGAATATTATAATAATAATAAATCCCAAATGTATGCAGTCATTAGATAAAGTCCTTATATGTACGATCTGCCTATTTTTGGACATCAAAATACAATACAATCGTTTTAAGGTCAATTTTGTCTACCTCACACAATCTTGTTAAGCACTATAATCACACATGATCAATTGTGAGCTCTTGTTTACAAATGATACCAATGCTTTAAGTATTTGGTTAACACGAATTTGATGAACAATGGTTGTGAAAAAGCACCACACAATATTACATGCTTACATGAAGCATGAAACAATTTGAAATTTCAGGATGCTCTGGAAGCCTCTGATATAGTTAGGATCAATAGATATAAGAACAAGGTAACAGAAAATTGATGAGTGATGAATCTCAAAATGAGTCATTCACATAAAATTTGATACCATTTTTCAGAAAGTTATATAGGATAGATTGATGGACAAGCAGACAGTGATTTGAATACAGTGAACCATTATGGCATGGGTATAAATGTGGTCATGCAGGTATTTTTGTAATAAAAGATAAGTGTCTGGGAACAAAAATTGTTTCCATTAGTCTTTTATTGATAGAATGTATTCATTATCCTAAATATTTGGTCAAATCCAAAAAGGTTTTCACTGATATCTTTTTTTACCAAAAAAAAAAGAAAAATGCAATCCAAATGGCTGACATAGACTAGCTTGTATTTGAAAATGAATTAAAAATCTAATTACAAATTTCTCATTTGGGATGTCTCAGGTCTTCAGCTCTAAAACCTGACCGTCTGTCAGAGATAAACATATAGGTTAATTTATTATAACAAAATTATTTTCAAGCAGCAACTCATTATCATAAAACATATTAGTGAAACCTCTTTTGTTCTTATATTAGTGCCATATTATCTAAAAGGTTACCATTTTACTCAGATACAGATTAAATCATAAAACATATGTAGTTCAGGAAACAATATCCATTTAATAGTTCCTACTCTTCGGAAAAGTTGATCTATCATATGTAGTAAATACGTTTTCAGAAGAAATGATAGATGTATTTTAAAAAGCTGTTTTAAAGAGCACAAATTTCCGTTAATTATCACTTTTTTTTCTCGCCACATTTAAATTCTGTGAAGCAAATGATCATTTCATCAAGTCAGTCAATTAGTGAACTGACTCAAATTGGTCTTTCTAGAATCTCAATCCAAAAACATTTTGTCTACATGATATTCAATGTTCAAGGGAGACAACTAACATTGTTGAGAATTGTGGGTTTATACTTATATTTGGTATTAAAACTTTTTACTGTTTCAACATGCAAAAACTTTAGTTGTAAAATATTCTATTTAATTGTTTTTTGTTACAAAGGTTACATTTTGTGGAAGCTGACTATTTTTTTATAATCTTTTTTTTTAAAGTTTGTAAAAAAAGTCTTTATATCTCTTTTTGGAAAAGGTCCATTAAAATTTATATGATTTTCTAAATAAAATTATTGTGAAACTAATTGTTGGGTATCTTGATAGTTTTAGATAACTTACAAAAAAACACTGGATTATTCTTAACTTTACATTTTCAAAATGACAAAATTCTAGTTCCCAAAGTGTGGTTTTTGGACAGTTATAAATATAAAAATAAGAAGATGTGGTATGATTGCCAATGATAAAACCCACAACCAGAGACCAAATGATGTAGAGGTTAAGTTTATTTTATGTAGAATTCAGTGGATAAAGTCAGTTCCTGTTTGATTAGAATAATATGAAAAACATATCATTAATAAAAACCAAATCACAACTGCAAGGATTGTTAATAAATAGGAATTCACAAAATAACAAACCTCCTATAGCAAAAGACTGTCGTCCTACGAAAACGAATGATTTAATGACAAACATTGCAATCAATACAGAAATCAAATCATATGTTACTTATACCTCTTTGATCAGAGAATACATACCTCAGGTTTATATATAATATACTTATAGATTATTGGGATTTCTACACATTGATATCGTAAAATATCAGCCAAGAGCCACAAAGCTGAACATTGTGTGGAGTGGCTGATATTTTACTATATTTTTACGTAGAAAATCCAATTTTCTGTTTATCGTTCTATGACTGGTCTTTTTCCCCTCCCGAAGACAGTTTTACGCTTGAAGAAAGCAAGCTTGATAATTTCCTCACACATTGTGACGTCGCTGATAATGTCTGTCTCAAAGCCATGATATGAGAATTCCTAAGCAACAGAGCAGGGTGATATGGACATAGGAAGGACGTCAATCATAAGTATAGGAATATATTTCTTATGAAAATATGGTAATATTAAAAATTAACCAGGATCAATTTACCAATACATATTATTCTTAAACAGAGCTCTCTCTCATAGCAGCAATGTGTATAGAATACTGTGTAACCAAGAATACCACCAGATGCTACAAATGCTGGAATTGCACACTTTCGATATGAAATGTAACAATCATGTGCAAATATACTGTATATGCCATAAACACCTCAAACATAACATGTGCATTCCATTGACCGGTGTTGTACAATAATAAACAAAGCTAAAAACAAAAATAATTGTCATGTGACCCAAAGATCTGTGTTCTGAACCACCATGGTATATAAACTACCACAAAACAATGGTTAATACCTCGACAATAGGGTTTAACATGGTATTGTCTCATGCCTCCTTTAGTTATGTACACGATGTTGGAGTGGTGGTGTTCTGTAACATAACATAATGTCAAGGTCAGAGTGCTATATTGACTAATTGATTATTACCTTCTTGACACCACATCATGTCACTTGCCATGTGATTATGGACTTTCCGAATTGATTTTCCTTTAAGTTCAGTATTTATGTGATTTCACTTTTTTCAAAACATAATAAATTGTTTCTAATAAAGGAGTAAATGTAATATTCTATACAAATCAACAATATGTCAACACTATTTTATCATATTTATTCTTATAATATCAGGGTTTTTTTTAAATCCTTTTTTGGCATATCAATTTTGAGAAAAATTTATGGAAAAAAGAGGAAAACTTTTTTTCCCCTTAAAATGGTGTTTGGTTTCTTATTGTTTTGAAACTTACTGTGTGTTTTGGTCTTTGGATAGATCACTAATCTCCAGTATATAAATCCTGCTACAAGAGCCATAATAATAACAACACACACAACGATTCCAATGATAAGTCCAAGTTTGGCATCATCATCGTCATCCTATAGAACAGAAATATTAGAAAATTAAAATGTGTGTCATATATTCCATCACAAAATTACGTTTAACTTATGTTTGGTTTAAATCAAACCAAATTTCATGTAATTTGTGTCTAATGCTGAATACAAGAAATATTTGTAACACAAATAAAGCAAAACCTCATTTGTTATATTTTCTTTTGAGAATGGTGGTTTACAAACACATAGAACATATCTATTCATGTTAAACGTTGCACTGCTTCTTTGAAAACTTGTTAGCTTTTCTTGCAAGAATTCAAACCAATTTTCTTTCAACGTGTTAATTCTATTCTATTATATCAAGAGCCTTATAAAAAAAATTGATGTTGAATTTAAATCACTTAGGTAAATCTCCTGTATATATAACCAAAGCCATTCATATAAAGCTGTTTTAACATGTATTCAAAACAACATCTAACATTGCTAAGTAGATCTTGAATGAATTACAACTGTTTGGACCAAATCATTTATCTTCTACTATAACTTACAGTTTCTCCACAGTTGACACCATAGTACTGTACATTATCAATGGTCAAGTATGTGGACAGGGTGAATGTCTGACCATTGTAGGTGAAGGTATTTCCAGCAGAGATTGCAGTGCAAGCATCATCAATTATTGACTGTACAGTTGTAGTATTTCCAGTCACAGTAACAGTTATAACAACACTTCCTAAAATACAAAGTGTGATAGAATTTTTATATGATTTAAGAAAGAGAAATAAAAGTGTATCACACAAATAGGTATTAACAGTCCCCTCATAAAACAAACTGTTAACAGGGAAATAATGTGCATGCAGTGTTTAAAATAACTTACATAAATCAATATCATATACAAGTATCAACCTGCAGTTACCCTAAGTAGATTACTGTACACATGGAAATTATAATGCAGGGATTTTTTTTTAGAAAGACTGATAAGAATAACAGGATATTTGTTTCTTAATATAATGATGTATAGAAAATTTGTGATAGGTGAGAATTAAAGGTGAACCTACACAAGGTCAGTTACCTGCCTTATCTATTTCTTCTGTAGTATTTGAAAGTTGTTTTGACTTGAAATATAACTAGTGATATGGTATAAATACCAACTCCTTCTGTAGTATTAAACACCAAATAAACAATTAATACCTTTTATAAATTCTTTTAATATAGTGCTTGTTTAAATTTATAGATGTTCAAAAATTTCTGATAGAAAATATTTCAAAATGATTAACATAAAATCTTGTACCTTATTCTCCAATCAAAAGTCAACTCCACATCTTAGATCTAAATTGACTACTAACCTTCTGACAGAACCATATCTTTAGCCCTAATGTAAGAACTCTTTGATGTCAAAAATTCATTTACGACAGAAGCTCCGAAGGATTGAGTTCCATATGTTGAGAAGTCCTCATTGACTTTTATTTTCATTTCTTTACTGG
Source organism: Mytilus galloprovincialis (assembly GCA_037788925.1). Lineage (NCBI taxonomy): Eukaryota > Metazoa > Mollusca > Bivalvia > Mytilida > Mytilidae > Mytilus > Mytilus galloprovincialis. The sequence goes on along the minus strand of CM075333.1, from coordinate 84,375,042 downwards.
TATCTTCAACAACATCATTATATTCTGATGGAATGACTTCTACAAACTCTTCCACTTCAAACGAATATCCTGCTGGGTTAGATTCTACAGTAAATTTGATGACAGCCATACCAGGTTGATCAAATCGGAGGTCACTGAGTGATACTTGGCCAGTAGCTGGGTCAAATGTTCCAACTGTTGTTCCTGCCAACGCACCTCCATATCCAAAAGATGTTGGTGCAGACATTGAAGCTGTTACCTGCCACAGGTGACCCTAAAATAGAAAGAGTTGTATTTGATCATGTCCTATTTCCAAAAGGGATGTATTGAAAAAGAAAAGCAAAAAATACCAAAGGGATATTCAAATTTGTTATTGGAAAAAAAAACCCTGACAAGGTCATGACAAAAACTGAAAAAGATCAAAAGAAAAACCACAGTATACGAAACACAAAATATAAAAATTTCACTTATGGAAATTGGTTGGTTTAAAATATATTGTTTATTATATATGTAAAAAAAGAAATATTGAATAATCACAAATTAAAATAAATATCATTATATACAAGAATAGAAAAATTAATAAAGATTTACAAAAAGAAGATTTTAGGACAAGATGTAGAAGAAGAGAAATATTTACCTTCCAATCAATATCGGATACAACAACATTAGTTGTGCTATCTTTAATGTCAAGGGTGACAGTGGTCAGGTCATTGGCGAAGATATTTCCTGACTTGAAAACTACTCCAGCCTTCAATCCTCTCTGTGTTACAGTCAGTGGAGAAGATTCTACAGAGAATACAACATCTGTTGGGTAAGAAAGTGTGAATTCCAAAACGTAGCCACTTCCCTCATGGGATAGCATCAAATCAGTGAAATTAGCCCAGCCATTAACAAATGAAATATTCGTAGTTCCTGAAAGTACTGCACTGGGGTTGCTGCCACTTCCTGCTTTCAATGATACACTGACTTGCCATGGGGCTATTGAGGCTCCCAAAAGGGTAATCTGATCTCCCTGTAAGCATAAATAATACAGTTTGTAAAAATCAAATATGGCACACCAATGACAAGTAAATTGACCAATTAGAAAATGTCTTTGAAGTATAAGAAAATAATTTAATCACTGTAAAAGATGTTTGAATAATTGAAAGAATAGTCTATAGCATATATACAAATTATGTACAATGTCTTTCAGTAGAGTATTCAAGGCATTACAACAATAGTAAGATGTTGTGAGTGTTTGGCCTAATCTGATGGTTTATGGTCTTTTTACAGTCACAAAGTAGCATAATATGACCACATATAGTTAATATGACCTTGCATTTTATGTTGTAATGATTGTGGAAAATATGCCATAGATGTTTAATTAAATCAACATAATAAACGGCACTTTTTACTATGCCTATTATCAATACTTTCCATTTTCTAATTACATTTTTTAGGGTACTTTTTTTTATTTATAAGTTTGACCATTGGAATGTGTCCATGATGGTACCTTCTGTATATTTCCTAAACAAGTTTAACAGTATATTTATCACATTAAAATAGACTTACAATGATATCCAACATATGAAGTTTAGGTTGTACACTGAATGGATTTCCTTCCGATGCAGGTTGGGCATGCTCCTTCATATGTAAAGTGTGTGGTATCTTGAGGACAGACACGTAATCGTCTCCGGCGGTGACAACATCTGCCCACGTAGGATCTGTTACGGGTGGCATGGCCTCTGCCACTGATACTCCATTTATTGTTATGTTAAGAATGTCAGACAAGTTACCAGACTAAAACAGAAGGCAAAAATGTGTAACAACAATATCAAAAGCTGCTGGCATGAGAAAAATTTTATGCAATAAACCAAACTTTTTCAATTGTTTCAAACTATTTTCTCTTTGGTATTTTCTATATTTTATTTTTCCCACTTTAATTGATAATTTAATTAACCAGAAAATGTATTCAGTTCTTTATAAGATCATTAACTGGCATTTTGTTAGGTCTAAGCCTATTAAAATATATAATGTTAATTGACATAATTGTTAATTTCTGTGTCATTTGGTCTCTTGTGGAGAGTTGTTTAACTGGTAATCATACCACATTTTCTGTTTATATACACATTGTGTATCCTAAGCAAAGGAAATTACTATAAAAGCTAGCCTCACACATACATCTATGTATATATACCTGATAGCTATTGATAATTGTGACTGCCAACTGTTGTAAGTCACTGAATGTCAGTGTACTAACAGTTGTAGATGTAGTACAGTTTATATCGGAGCATGGCTGATTGCCGATTTCTACAGTATACACTGTATTTGGTCCTGTTGATCTCCTCCTACGACGTCGCTTATCTGCCCCTGTCTGTACATTCATTACACGGATTTTACTTGCTGGAACCTTCAAAAATAGAGCCAAATTGTTTACAAGATCATCACCGAAAAATTGATCGACAGTCATAGTTGGCACGTTGAATCCTAGAACAATGACAGGATTAATCTTTATATCTACCACACCAGCTCCCCTCAAGATAATGTGTTGGTGTTTCCAATCATAGTCCAGATAGTTTGTTCCACAGGCATCTGTTGCTGGGTCGGGCATAAACTCATCCCAAGTTGTTGGAGCATTGAGTAACACTCTGTCTTCACTGTCTTTGTATCCATTGGATGGTAAGACATATGCACCATCACAATAAATATCCAAACGATTTGGAACATTGTAATATGTTGCTATGCCTACAGCCTTGGTATTGTCTGAGTTTAACATTCTGTATCTCAGATGTTGTGGTGATGTACTGGTAAAGTATACACTGTAGTTACGACCTGTGAAATAAAGGCATTAATAAAGACTTGTAAAATATACTTAATTTACTATAACGATTCAGTTTTTCAAAGGAATCATTCTGTGCACCTTTTTATAGGTAGAAAAAGAAAACAAATGTTAGACTAGATATGTAATTTGTTTAATAAAAATACTGTGGATTCATTTATTTTCCTGGTTACCAATTTACGTGGATTAAGGAAAAGTTTCATTTTCATGGATATTTGATTTCCTGGTTTTCCAAAAGTCTACATTTAATCATACAGCAAATTTGTGATTCCTTGAACATTTAAATTTGTGGTTTTTCCTGTACCCACAAAATCTACTTGTCACTTCATTTAAGTATAAAATCAACAAAAGTCAATGTATAAGTCAGTACCTGTTGCCATGACAGAAGTAAAGGTAGACAGACGTTTCTGACAGGTATAACCTGAACACCATCCGTGATCCTGAGGTCCATTAATCAGATCCATAAAGCCATCCCCATTATCATTCCAGCCAAGGACTCCTACAGGTGACAATCGTCTGCTCTCTGTGTCTGCATCCATATTTTCTATTACGATTTGTTCATAGTTGTATCCAGTGCAAAAGTATGCCTGCGATTCTGATTTATATTGACATGTATCGTCACGAATTATACCTAGAACAACAATAAACAAAATAAATGTACATGTATCGTCAAGAATTATATCTAGAACAACAATAAACAACATAAATGTACATGTATCGTCACGAATTATACCTAGAACAACAATAAACAACATAAATGTACATGTATCGTCACGAATTATACCCAGAACAACAATAAACAACATAAATGTACATGTATCATCACGAATTATACCTAGAACAACAATAAACAACATAAATGTACAGAATCGTCACGAATTATACCAAGAACAACAATAAACAACATAAATGTACATTAATCATCACGAATTATACCTAGAACAACAATAAACAACATAAATGTACATGTATCATCATGAATTATACCAAGAATAATAGAAAAATAAAAAAAATAAAGACTGAATACTGAATACTGAAGTTACAAAATTTAATTTTTTTGTTTAATTTTAAATTTTTGCCACTACAACAAATAACTCTCCTCAGTAAACTAATATTAGGCAAAATCTCACAGCCATACAAAGAAGAATTATTGCATTTACATATTCTAAAATACAATAATTTAAAATTGATATTTATTTAATTTCTAAATTATCTGATTGTTAAATGTTGAAATTTGATTTGAAAACATTTTACAAGAATGATAAAAATCATACCCTTATATTTGGCAAGAACATCAACATTTGCTTTAGTCCCATCGGGATAAGTGAGCATAGGTTTAGGAATACGATAGTCTCCGAGTCCATATCGTGCATCCCCATCCCACTGGTATTCTGCCTGTGAAAGAGCATCTCCTGCAGCACCAAGGAATGAACCATCTGAATCTTTAATCAGGGCTTTTCTATGTCCATCACAACTCATGTCTACACAATCAGCAGGGTTAGCTTTGCTAGAAAAAAACAATTATTCCAATAATTCATATGTAACACTAAATGGAATAACATAAATATTACAACTTGATAGGTCCTTACTTTAAGAATAAATCGCAAAGTGTTTTAATTTTTATTTAAAAAAATTCCGTAAACAAATATACAATAACGAATAATAAATTGCAATAAGCAGTCAATTTGGTTCATTTTTTTTTAAAGTTCCAAGTACAAAAAGTAAAATAATCCAATACAAATGCCCAACCTATGGTGAAATGAAAACAAATCTAGAGCTGGCATAATTATTTCTTAAATCACATAAAAAAGAGTCTATCACTTACTGAACATTTGGTCTGACCATGTAGAGTTTATTGTCAACATTGTACATATGAGATCTAGACATAAGCATTGGCAGAATAGCATCCTCCATCATAGGGTTAGAAGCTACAGCTGTATCCTGTCCACAGGTACTCTTAAAATTAGCAAAGGTAGTATCTACAAAATATCAAAATGTGACTAGTTATTCTTAAAATTAGCAAAGGTAGTATCTACAAAATATCAAAATGCGACTAGTCATTCTTAAAATTTGCAAAGGTAGTATCTACAAGATATCAAAATGCGACTAGTCATTCTTAAAATTTGCAAAGGTAGTATCTACAAACTATCAAAATGTGACTAGTCATTCTTAAAATTTGTAAAGGTAGTATCTACAAACTATCAAAATGTGACTAGTCATTCTTAAAATTTGCAAAGGTAGTATCTACAAACTATCAAAATGTGACTAGTCATTCTTAAAATTTGTAAAGGTAGTATCTACAAAATATCAACACACAACTAGTCATTCTTAAAATCAGTAAATAATAATAAAAAATATAAATTATAAATATTGGATCAAATAAAGTTTTAAGCAAATGAAAATTCTTGTTTCATGATTTCCATATATCCTCTTTCTGAATCAAAGGATAAAAGTCTATTACAAAATTAAGTTTAAAGCAAATGAAAATTCTGTTGTAAACAATTTCAATAAATAATGTCATTTGATTTTTAAAGTGTCGAAGTAGATCAAATATGAGGGTAGTATTGCCCTTTACTGTCAGGCGCCAAACGGTCATTTTTGGCTACCATTAGCGTCATTCATCAAAATATCCTTATCGTGAGTCGTCAGCAGTCTCAAATAGTTATCATTAACCTTATTTTGGGAAAAACTTGATTCTTCAAAATCATTTGATTTTTTTATCTTCTTAAAAAAGTCTTTATTTTGTTGTCATGCACCAAAAATTACAGTTAATGTCAGTTGTCTTTTGTCTCAAATATAACTTTTCCAAAAAGTTTTACTAACCTATAACTTCCATTCTTCCTCCAAGGGACTGATATGCCATTTGATTATAAAATGGTTTAATAGTTGCAGCATTGCTTGCCTGACTGAAGTTGGGAGTACTGAGCCCAACTTTTCCTTTTCCGTTCACTCTCCAAGCTCGTCCAAATTTGCCCGAAATTTTGTAATTAGCATCGTTATAATCAATGACATCTGTGGCGCAGTCAAAAGCAGCTGTCTGCCCCACTATCAAATTGTTTTCAATCTTCATGTAATTGTCCACAAAAATATGGTCCACAGCGCTTGCTCCATAAACAAATGGGAAGATACCCACTCCATTCTCTAATACTGTGTTCTTCTTCACAACTACATCAAATACACTGTAATCGAAAAGTTCACTTTCACAATATTTAGCTTCCAAAATAGTAATGTATAAACAAAATTGATAAAGAAGTTTTATTAAGCCAAAAAAGAATTATGTTTGTTATTGCACTTGATTTTAAGTTTTAGGTATAAAAATATTTAGCAGAACACCAAATATTGCTTGATTCCTCAAATATTTGGTGGAGAGATGTTTTCATTTAAGAAAAACTTCCCACAACTTCTTTGTTTTACATAAACATTTACCTGTTATGATATAGACCAAAATCCCAACATTTCCATACAGTGAAGTTGGCCAACTGCACACAGCTATGTGAAGTGTCAAAATTAGGATCACTCGTATCTGAAGGGAACACAGCGGTACCAATCAACCCTGTATGAATAGAGTTGTCTGTCCATGGCTCAGTTGTAGATGAACAGTCTTCTCCTAAACTATGTAATCCTGCACGTTCAAATGATGATATGGCATTGCCTTGGATAACAAGCTCAGAAGCACCAATAGCTTCTATCATACCTTTGTAATCAAAGTTGAAGCTCTCGTATCTTCCATTGTATGATCCTCTGAATAGACTGAGCGCCATCAAATTACGTCTTATTCTCGTGTCTGATGACCTAGTTTCAATACCTTAATGAAACAAGTATAAAAAAAAAAAAAAAAATTTGATTATTTTTCTATGCTCTTTAAGTTGGTGAAATATTTTTGAATAAAAGGCTTTGATATTTAGAAGAAAATAAAAGGATTAGTTTTGACCATAATTTCAAATAATTTTTGTAGTCTTGTCTTTAATTTTTACTAGTGTGCTTTGTATATATGCCTTTTTGTGATTCTCTTTAAACATATGATGTGGCTCTCGTGATTGTGTTATTCCATCCCCTAGAACCCCCCTCTGGATCCGCCACTGCAGGCCTTTGTTAGACTTGTATAATTTTTTATTTTATTTTCTTGTGTATAATTTCAGAGTTTAGTATGACGTCCATTATCACTGAAGTAGTATACATATTTGTTCAGGGGCCAGCTTTAGGACGCCTCTGGGTGCGGGAGTTCTTGCTGCATTGCAGACCCATAGGTTGCCTTCGTCTGTTGTCTGCTCTATGGTCAGGTTGTTGTTTCACATTCCCCATTTCCATTCTCAATTTTATACACTAAATTACAGTTTATACAATCTAATAATTTTCCTCACCTGGACCAACTGTTCTATAGATGACATTATCCTGTAACTCAAGACCATGTACACCATACACTCCAATAGCTGTACCATATACATGATGGAAGCTACACTTCTTCACATAGCATGGTTTTATGTCATTCAAAGTGCCGATATCCATGAAAGAAACGGCATGTCGGGGATCATGAGGGGCTGTAAAACCTTCTTGACCTCCACGATAAAATTCTACATTTGATATTCTGGCATATCCTGGAGAAAAAATTAAGGAAATGTTCATAATAAAAACCAGGCTTAAAAGGTAAAATAAAAATCCTGTAATTGCATATCTGAATTTTCAAAAAAAAAACAACTGTATATAAAAAATTCAAAGTGAATACTTGGTATTATTTATCTGTATTCAGTTGTAGAGATACGGTAATATTCAGTATATCTGTGTTTAGTTGTAGAGACATGGTAATATTCAGTATAAAGTTATTGTACAATTAAATTCAAGGTTAAATATTTTATATGATTTACCTGTGCAAGTTCTTGTAGAATATTTTAGAGTTGCAACTGGATAATTTTACAGTGTAAAAATATGTAAGGTAAACAGGAAGTTGTTGAGTGATGAATCTGAAAACGCATCACAGGGTAAAGCTGACTTATATAAAACTTGAGACAAAATTTCAGTAATCCTTATGACATAGTACCTCAGAAAGATGCGATGAAAAATATTCATGGGGTGGACGGACGTAAAACAATATACCATCACTTTTTTAAAGTGGGGTATAAATATTCTATATAATTTACCTGTGAAAGTTCTTGTAGCGTCAGCAGTAACACCAACAATGACACGTGCACCAAATGATTCTTTTTCTATATCAGCGTAGTCTTCCCCAATTATTCTTATGTTACGACCTGTTAACAAACCAACCTCTGCACCTATGCTGTAACTTTGTCCATTGGCAAAGCTTTCAGATGCAACTGAAATATATAATAACATGTTGCAATTAACTTTTATATGATAAATGTTCCTGTTTCTAAAAAGGTTTGACTGTTTCCAAAAAAGTTTCTTATATCTCAGCACTGAAATTAATATACTTGTCATTATTACCCAGAATAAACAACTAATGATTTTTTTCTTAATCTAAATCAGTGTCTAATGTTGAAACCTGTAAGGATGTGCTTTGGAAAGTAAAAAGAACTTCTATTACATACAATCCTTAAGACCACAATTTACCATTTACCATACAAAATATTTTAAAATGTCAAGGTGGTCATTTATTTTCCCAAAATTAAAATGCAAATAAAACTGCTCATAATGTCACCATATAGTTGTTCCTCCTGACAAAAATCTCTATGATATCTACTGTGTAAACAATACTATAGTTTCAGTAACTAATGTTATAGATAAAATTCTACTCAATGACAATTACCATATAGCGGGTTATTTTTGCTGATATAAATTCTGCCAATTTAAAACGGCACATGCAAAGGTATTGCAAAAAGTTTTGAATCCGCCAAAATATTTTGTATACCTTAATCAATTATAATCGAGGAAATTTTACACACACAAAAATGACCCCCAATATGGTGTTTTAATAATATCTACAACAGCATTTAGAAATTAACTTCTACATGCACAACATTTTTTTTAAATTTCTCATCATAAAAGCTATGAAGCGATCATTGATACTTAACAAAAAGTAAAATAACCAAAAAATACCTAACTCCATACAAAATTCAAAACGAAAAGTCTTCAATAAAATGGTAAAATCAAATGCTGAAACACATCAAAATATGTAGTACTCTTAGACTTACCTATATGTTTATATGCCAAATTAGAAGTAAGTGTGATTGTCTTCTGATCACCAGCTATTGACTGAATAGTATGTTTCTCTGCTTCATTGACTTCATAGCCTGTTGCTGTAATAACAATATCATCCCCAGCAGACCAAGTTACTGTCTCAGAAAGGACTATTTGGTTAGATCCAGCTGATGCAGTTTGCTGAAGTCTGGTCCAGGTTTTACCCACATCTTTACCATGCAGATCCAGGCCTCCAAATACAGCTGAAATTAACAAACAATATTCTAATATTACACTGAATTATTTTGAGGTTTAGCAGACCAACTTCATTTTTCCATACCATTAATTTTTAAAAATTCTTTAATCACTGTAAATGAATTTATCGCTATTTTGTGCATTTTTCCTTCGATCTTTTTTTGTGATAATTTTTCATATCATGCTACTCGCTTGAGATGGAAAATTATCGCTAGAAACTAAGCAGGCATGTGGTGTTGCTAACGAAATTGACATGAAATTGACAAGGTCGTCATAGGTAAAATAGCAATAAACAGATTATCATTGGTCATCTCAACTCGATTGCCTTTCTCGATTTCGCCGTCCCAGCTCAAGCGAGAAAATCAATCTCGTTGAGATGATTAAAGATAATCTATAATTATCATATACTTTCTGTATGTTCTTACCATATAAAATTCAGAAAAGAAAAATATTGAACCACATAAAAAAGATTTTGTATATTAACAATACTTGCATTGAATAAAGACAACAATATCTACATAATGGTAACTGTAATATAGATTTTTTTCTTCACAAAATGACAAAAAAGGTATGAAAAAATCAACAACTCACCCATGGCTTTAGAACCAATATTTGGTCCTTCTGTCTTTGGCCAAACTGGTGTGGAATGATCTCCCCTTAATATAATTGTGGCTAAGCCCTCAAAAGGAGAGCTCTCTTGACATCCTATGATCAGTCGACCTCCTTGTATGTACAGGTACATTACATCAATGGTAAACTCTCTATCTTTAGTTGGTCCATGGCTCAATTCCAACACACCTTCTAACACTAATGAATCCAATTGAGGAATAGCTGTATCACCAACAATCCACGTATCTGTTAATTAGAAAATTTGGTTATAAAATGAGGATAGATGATGATCATTGCCAACCAAATCATGTTTGATAGAAACTATAGTTATAAACTGAGGAATAAAAATATCACCGACAAACCCATGTATCTAATAATTAGGTTATAAACTGAGGAATAGCTGTGTTACAGACAACTCATATGTATCTGTTAAATAGAATCTTTGGTTATAAAATGAGAATAGATCTATCACCACCAACCAATGTATCTGTTAATTAGAATCTTTGGTTATAAAATGAGAATAGATGTATCACCACCAACCAATGTATCTGTTAAATAGAATCTTTGGTTATAAAATGAGAATAGATCTATCACCACCAACCAATGTATCTGTTAATTAGAATCTTTGGTTATAAAATGAGAATAGATGTATCACCACCAACCAATGTATCTGTTAAATAGAATCTTTGGTTATAAAATGAGAATAGATCTATCACCACCAACCAATGTATCTGTTAATTATGAAATTTGGTACTAATCCATATATCTGTTTAATAGAAACTATGAAATGGCTGCAATTCAAGATTTAACATTTTGAGCAAGACTTTTGGTCCAAATGATTTTCAGTCTTAATTTGAAAAAAAAATCCTACTCGCTGTATAGATCTCCTGATTTATACTGGACTGAAAAATGTACATAATTAATGTCTCCATAGGAATTTGAATATGAAAACATAAACCAGAAAAATTTATGTCAATTACATTAGTATGGTTTACCTTTTTTGATTTTCAATTTCATATCTCCAGCCTTTGGTAGTCCATGAGTACCGCTACCAACATTACTGACATATCCATCAGCATCCACATCCCATATGGCGGTGTCGGACCATACTTGGGCATCTGACGGTCTTGTACATGTCGGTGGAATGGTATCAGGATCCGGTGGAGCAATACAGTCTTTAAAGTAACATTTGAATGAGTCTACATTCATTGGTCTGTCTACTGAGTTGACCGATGGGCTTGGTGATGATCTTTTTCTTTGTAATTTTCCAGCAACTAAAATAATAAAATGTAAGAATATTGCAAATGAATTGAAAAAGAAATTCAAATATAGTTACATCAATGGATTTTACCATCCAAATAATGGGCTTGGAGAACATCTTACTTAATAAAAAATGTTGGAAGCCTGAAATCTTAAATCAAAATAAGTAATAGGTCTGTTGATATACAATGGATTATATACTGTTAATTCAGAAATTATTGCATGCATTTATTGTTGCTATTTTGTCAAATTAGACTCAATTTTACGATTTTGAGAAACATTCTGTTTAGTTCATATAAAATAAAATATTTCAAAATGCGAGTTTAAATTATTGCGTTTACAACTCTGTCGCATTTATCGCAATAATAAAAACCTCACAATAAATTCTGAATTTTCAGTACATCATTAAATAATGAGTTTGAACAAAACAAAAGTCAATCTTGAATATCAGCCAATAGAAGTCTCTATTTGATAAGCCAGAGGAGCAAGAAGGGGCTTTGCCAGAGGAGCAAGAAGGGGCTTTATTCATCTTCATACTACTAAAACAACTAATTTTCACGATTTTATGCGAGTAGAAAAATAACACGAATATAAATCTTCGAGGATATATAAAACTTGGGATCTTTCCTTATTAAACTAAATCAAGAAAATTTGAAGATCATGAAATTAAATCGTTGTGAAATGGAATGAAAAGGAAATTTAACGGGAAATAAAGTATCCAGGAAAATAAGTAGGTTTACAGTATAAAATACTCATCAACATATCATCATCATACATCTAAAATGAATACTTACCCATAAAGCAAAAATGGTTGGTTGTATTGTCAAAGTACCAATCTCCATGCTTATTTCTACTTAAATCTAATGCTGATGTTGACATATTTTGTCCAGCAGCAGAACCTTGCCAATAAAATTTGTCTGGTTTTTGGTCTAATAAGTGACAAACTTCTACATAATCACTGGCATCCTGAAAAAAAAACCCATTTAAACAATGAAAATTTCTTCCTAAATTCTGTATAAATCAAATCTAGTTTTTATATGTTTTTTTATTTTCCTGTCAATATTAATGTTACCATAACACAAAATTACTTTTGCATATAACTTTATACAGCTTGCCTTCACTAAATCAAGTATAATTGTTATTCAAATTAAATCCCAATACTGTGGATTCATTATTATTCGTTGGATACCTATTTTCATGGGTTTCGTTGGTACAGGTGAACTAAGAATTCAAATGTTCAATGAAAAACAAAATTTCTGTAGGCTTTGTATGCAGAGATTTGCAAAACATGAAATCATTTTATAAAAATCAAGGTTTAAAATTGATACTAAAAGACGGAAGAGCATTATATAACTACTTAAGGTAACAAAATAAGCTAAAAATATTTTAAGATTTTTTTTTAAATGGCTGAAAAGAGATGATTCAGATTTTATCCTTACATTTGAATTATTTGGGTCTAATTTTTAAAGAAAAAAATCTGTGAAAAATTTTGGTAAGTGAACTTTTATGAGCTTTTTAAGTCTTATGTGAATATAAAAATTGGTGTTATGGAGCAAAATATTTTACCTTGTATTGTAAACCTAACCTTAAGTAGATTCTTAAGTACCATGAAAGAAGGCCCTATATTACTGCTGTGATGAAATTATTCAAGTCATGAATTTAAAGACCCACAACTAATATAAAAGTTAGAAAACAATATAAGAATTAACTTACATTAAATTCATAGAAAACTCCTGTATAACTGATGTTCGTAACATGGGCAGCATTTTCAAATGCAACTTTATGAGTTTCACCTCCAATGAGAAGGAAGACCCATCCATCTTTGTGAGTTATACGCTTGTCCTTATAGTATCCTCTCTGTGTACCATACTGGTTTGTGATCATCACATCTTTACCCTCTAATGATGCTGGGGAAATACCATTGAAAGACATCCTATGGAATTTAACTCCTGGGGGACAACTACTGGCAGGTAAAGCCATCGTAAATCCATTGGATATAGATGAACAACTGAAATGGAATTTACACTTGTCTTCAGTTCTTCCAATATGCATTCTTGCAAAGACAAAACTCTTAACTTAACTAATTCAGTCATTTTTTATAATTTCTACAGTAATGTTATGGCCCTTCCCTTATCAGTTTTCCCTATATCAAATTTCTATCAATTAAATGATTTGAACTTCTCAATTTGCTTGTTAATTGCCTTTGCTGTGTAGTTACTGTCTCTTCATTATTGTTACCAAGAATAAATACCATCTAATTATGTATTTCATTGTTAAAGAGCAATAACTGCTATAAGAATAGACTGACACTGGAGAATATTTTTTTTTTCATCAGAACTTAACTGAGTGTTTTACAGGTAAAGAAAACTAACAAATAAAAGAATGTATCAAGTCTTTTACCAAAATGTAACGGAAGTGCCAATTCTTCAATGTATATATATTAAAAAGACGAAATAATTCAAAGACTACATGTTATAAATGGTATGACCTTCATTTGTGCGAATATATAAAAAGTTTTAATTTGTCATAGGAATTACGAATTGTCCTAATTAAAATATGTCCTGTACAAAGAAACCATCATCTATTGTTAAACTGTAAATTCAGAAATTATTGCGTGGTTTTTAAAAATGCTAATAATGCAACTGGGTGAGTATTGCAAATATAAGAAATTGCATCTGTATGCAGATAATCGCGAAAAATCAATTTTGCAATTTTGTCCATTTTTAAATATATCTCAATAATAAATGCACGCAATAATTTCTGCATTTACGGTACTACAAGATATTTTTTCGACCAGCTATTTCCTGGCATTGAATTATCACACCCCTTACCTTGATGGCAAATGTGTCATGGTTGGTACAATAGAACTGCCTGCTGCCTGTCCAGAGAATGTCCCGTCCAAATCAACCATCACTCCTTCATGTAGCCAATCAAATCGTACTCTGTGACTACTGGAAGCAGCGTCATATGCTATATTTTTGAAATGATATGTAAAACCTCCACAGTACAAAGAACATGTTCCATCAATTTTAGTATAGGTAAAGGCTTGGCATGAATTTTGATCAAAATTATAAAATGACACACCAGAAACAATCAATCCATTCCCATAAGGCAGAACAATTCCTCCAACTGTACAACCTGTGCCTGACCAATCAGGCTGTTTATCAAGATACTGGCTTCTACCAACAATGACTGAATCTTTGATAGCATGACCATTAGTCTCATCAAACTGGGGGGTTTCAACTAATGTCTTGCCTTCATAACCAGCTTTCTCGTTATGTACTGATACAAAACCAACCATCTGAGCAGCGCCAATATTAACAAACTCTGCACCTTTTTCACAGTTCCAAACAGTAAGAGTATTAAAGACTGCCACTGTCATTGCTGAAGATGATGAACATGAGCCATCCACCCTTGGGAAATAATCATGGAAAATCCATATTCCAAACCATCCTTGAGAATGAACTGTGTTATTTTGGAAAACACCAATTGGCACATGTTTGGGACAGACGTTGGGATCAAATGAAGGTCCATCAGGGTGGTCATGCATTCTATACCAGAAACCAAAATGTGTTCCTCCAGCGGCAGTATTGTGTTGAACTGTATTGTTAGGATTGGTTACCCAGTAGGCAGCAGGAGTGATGTCATCGTTTAGAAGACTTGTACTAGCAATGACCTTCACTGCAAGGTTATACTGGAATGTGTTACCTGTCTCAACGCCATCTTCTAAGAAAAATGCTCCACCCATGATGTTATAAATCACAGTGCGCTCTACGACTAGACCGTGTGTGCCGTGCACATTTACAGCACGATTAAACGTGTCATGTATACCACAGCCGCTGACGTATGATTTTGTTGTTATGCCAAGAAGATGGAAGTGAATTGGATAACGTCCAAGTCTGAAAGCTTGACCAGCATGGGAGACTTCAATGTGAGATATTCTAGCTACAGCCAAATCTTTATTTTTTTCCGCTGGATTGATCATTATATGGCCACCAAACTGGTCAGTTCCTTGCTCATCCCCCATTCTCCCCTGGAAACAGGTCTGTGTTGCAAATTCACCTAAAGACGAAAAAAAGTATAAAAATATACAGAGGAGATATATACAGTTTGCAAAACCCATTTCAACTTTAAAGTACATACACAAATTTACTAGTCGTTAAAAGGGTTGAAAATAATGTTCTATTTATATTTTAATGCAAATGGAGGAATGAAGCAGTCAAACATAAACTTAAACATGACTCTTATTTCATTACAAGAATTGAAACAATTACAATTATACATTTACAAAGATTCTGAATATGATAAATTCATTTTATATTATATATATATATATATTGTTTTAATAACTCCATGTACAAATCAGTTATAAGTAAACCACCCAAAAAATTGTCATCCACAAATAAAAAACTCTTTAATTTATTCAGATCAGGGGCAGATGCAGGGGTTTCCGAAGAAGCAAAGGATTCCCCTTTTGGCAGAATATTGTTATTTTAGTATATATGAACTGTTGCTCTTACTTCCTCTCTAACAATTCTGAATCAAATGTTGTAAAAGAGGGGCTAAAGATACCAGAGGGACAGCCAAACTCAAAGATCGGGAAAAAAACCTGACAATGCCATGGCCAAAAAAGAAAAAGACAAACAGACATATAATAGTATGCAAGACATAACATAGAAAACTAAAGACTAAGCAACAGGAACCTCACAAAAAACTTGGGTGATCTCAGGTGCTCTGGATATTTAAGCAGATCCTGCTCCACATGTGGCACCCGTCATGTTGCTCATATTATCAGAATTATATCTTACCTGTGTTGAATCCATCTGGGCATGCTTTAATATCAACCTCAAACTGGACATCACTTGACCCTTGAAATTTAACATTATGTGACAGAAGACCCACTTCACCACGTAGTTCTACAGTAGTACTACCAAAGGTTTCACTTTCGGCCACATGTTTGTGGGCTAGGGCTGAATCTAAGGTCAAGGTTTGTCCAGAAATAGCAGTAATGGTTCTATAATAGAAACAAAAACATTGGTTTTCAGTTATTTCAATTATTTCAATTATGTAACTATCCACCAAAGACCTAATGAAGTAGACACAACTATAGGTCACTGTATGGTGATCAACATTGTTAAAATATTCATGCATAAAAAAAAACAACAATGTTTTGAATTTGAATATGAAAATATTCTTTTCAATTTTTACTATACTTTAAATTAAACAGTGATTTCAATGTGTAAATAGCCGTTGGTTAATTATTTTAGCAAGAATTTAAACATGTAATGTCATTGGTGTAAGTTCAAGTTTAAATGCATAGATGAATAGTAAGTTGCATGGTTAGATTTAAATTAGTGTGAATTTATTTTCGCAATATAATACCTACCCTGAAATTTGTGAATATAAATACACCATGTAAATATATAAAATAACTATATCTTACTTTGTTTCAGATTGGCTCTGTGAGTGTCTGTGTCCAGTTGTTGGTAAGACAATTTGACTTCCTACAGGCCAGTTAACAGCTGCCATTATGGTTATTGTTGTGTCTCCAGCATTGGCTGTCTGGGCAAGATGTGTCCAAGTAACTGGTGTTGGTATACCTGAAAGAAAACAAGTGAATCTGAGATATCTGCTCACTAAATGATACCCTCACCCTAACTGTCCAAGTAACTGGTGTTGGAATACCTACGAAAAAGCAAGTGAATTTGAGAGTGACTGCTCACTAATGATACCCCTGCCACTTAAAGTATCGATGAAAGTATAATGTAAACAGAAACTTGTTGAGTGATGAATCTCAGAACGCATCACACGGTAAAACTGACTCATATAAACCCTGAAATCCTTGAATGTAGTTCCTGAGAAAGATGCAAAGAAAAATATTCTTTGGGTGAACTGACAGATGGACAGACAGAGGTAAATCAGTATACGCTTACTATTATAAAGCCGGGGGAAGAAAAACAAAAGCTCAGAATAAAAAATAATGCCTTAAAAAATGTGCGAACCATTTTGTAGTGTTTTTTGCTCTTTGGTTGGGTTGTTGTCTCTGACACATTCCCCATTTCCATTTTCCATTTTACTTTTTGCTGCATAAGAACATTTGACTTGAAAATTTCTAACACATGAACTATTGATGTCCTATAGCAATGATTTTCCTTTGTGACGTCAAAGTATGGTGGACAAATAGTGATATGGTGTAGTATAACTTTATAAATTATGTATTGTGGAAAAAAAAAATATTTCCAAAACAAAAAATTTGTAAGGGTTCCACGGAACCCGGTGTCTCGCCTACTTTTTCTGTTAATCGCAGACTCAACAAAAATGAGGAAAAACATCAATAAAAATTTCCCTCACGATACTGTCTTTTGATTGAAAGAAGCTTCCAAGTTTGGTAAAAAAATCCAGGATAGTTTATGAATCTAATAAATGTTTTATAAACTTTAACTGCAGACTGTATGTAATGTTAACTGGAAGAAAAACTAAGTCCATTTATAAGTAAAATACAGAAAAAGTGAATTTTTTTTTTACAAAATTTACTTCTGAATAATATCTTATGATCAGAAATAAGCTTTTGTCTAAGTTTGGTAGAAATCCAGGATAGTTTAAGAACATTATAAAAATTTTAAAAACTTAAACCACAGAGTGAATGTTTTGTTTCTGGCAAAAAAACTAAGTCCATTTATAAGTAAAATACGGAAAAGTGGAAATTTATTTTTACAAAATTTTCTTCTTGATACTATCTTATGATCATAAACAAGCTTCTGTCCAAGTTTGGTACAAATCAAGGATAGTTTATGAAAGTTATTAAAATTTTAAAAACTTAAACCACAGAGTGAATGTAATGTTTCCTCGCAGAAAAACTAAGTCCATTTATAAGTAAAATACGGAAAAGTGGAAATTTATTTTCACAACATTTTCTTCTTGATACTATCTTATGATCATAAACAAGCTTCTGTCCTAGTTTGGTACATATCAAGGATAGTTTATGAAAGTTATTAAAATTTTAAAAACTTTAACCACAGAGAGAATGTAATGTTTCCTCGCAGAAAAACTAAGTCCATTTATAAGTAAAATACGGAAAAAATGGAATTTTATTTTTACAAAATTTACTTCTGGATACTTTCTTATGATCATAAACAAGCTTCTGTCCAAGTTTGGTAAAAATTCAGTATAGTTTAAGAAAGTTATTAAAATTTCAAAAACTTTAACCACAGAGTGAATATTTGTGGACGCCGCCGCCGACGACGACAGAATGTAGGATCGCTTAGTCTCGCTTTTTCGACTAAAGTCGAAGGCTCGACAAAAATACTATTGGTTTAAGTCACCATATAAATTTTGAACTCACCATGGAGATCCAGTGTTCCCTCTCTAACTGCCAGAACTTTGCTTCCATATATAGGAAGTTCCTGACTCCTAAAAGCTCCATGAAGTCTAATTATAGCATTACTCTGGAAGGGTTTATCTTCTGTTCCAACCTGAAAGTTTTAATGTGATTTTTTTAATCTAAAATAGCAAAACACCATCAGAAAAAAGAAAGAAAGATAGATATCTTCAAGACCAAAAGTTCATTTGTTAAAAAAAATGTTTTTTTCATATTTACAAAATTAACCAAAATTGTTCCTTCTTTTGACATTTGGCATTTGACAACTGCATCAATCTACAATTCATCAAAGAATTTGATATATGCAATCTTTCATCTTTTACATTGACAGGGAAAAAGGATATGAACACTGGCATTCTGTGGAGAGTTTTCTCATTGGCAACCATACCACATCTTCTTTTTATATATATGCAATGTTCTAAATTACTGTATAAATGTTTACTGACCTGGAGAGCTCCACCATTGGTGATTAATATATATTCGGAATTCAATTCAATATCTTTTTCATCAAATATCAATTTTCCTCCTGTAATTTAAATATTGCATGTGATTATACAAATAATAGTAATGGTGTATATACAGTATATGTACATTAGCTGAAAATATCAACTTTATTACAAACCCAATGATTTGGTAGTCAGATTTGATTGGCTTACATTTTGCATTTTTTTTTTATCTGACAACATAAAGTTCTTTATTAAAAGAAGCTGTGTCTGTTATATAAAACAGATAATGAAATAAAATCATGCCTACCTCAAAAATAACTTTTTCGTCTGTATTTATAGCATACAGAGAGCCAAAAATATCTCGTCTTAAAAATACAACTAAGAACCTCACAATTTATAGTTCTCAAAAGTTAAAAATCCTATTTCTAAAAATCATAGAGTTAATGGAAGGAGAAAAGAATCTTGAAATATTTAGATTTCTTTTCTTTTTCTATGTTTAATATCAGAACAAACATATCAAATATTTTGCTTGTTAGATAAAATGTTAATTGGTTAAAAGATCATTTGTCACAAATCAAAGTTCCCAGTACTAACCTTGTAACACTAGTGTCTTTATTTTAGGTGTGGTTTGATCCAGTAAAATTGTCATTCCAGCTGGAATAACAACTATTTCTCCTTCTGCAGGAGGATTCTTTCCACCCCAGGAGTTTGTAGATGACCATGCCCAAACATAGCTAAAGGCTGCTTCAACCTATAAAATAATTCTACCTGTTACTCATGGATATGTAAAAATCACTGGTGTTTGAGTTTATAATTTGTCAACTTTGTATTTGTCAAATAGAAAATATTGCTATTTTTGGATAATATGACTGATGACATAAGATTAACTTCATATAACGGTATAACAATAATGTATAAACTTGACATAAGATTAACTTCATATAACGGTATAACAATAATGTATAAACTTGAATACCTGACAGGTAATTACTGAAGAGTCATATCTAAAAAGTTTCAGATATATTTCAAGTTTGAAGAAAACCTTTTATAACAGTGATCTTATTTTCAATGCAGCATCTGAACAAACACAAACAGATTTAGGGGTAGTGAGCTAGGAGTTATTTTTTGGCTCAGTGTTCACTGTGATTTAGGGGTAGTGAGCTGGGAGTTATTTTTTAGCTCAGTGTTCACTGTGATTTAGGGCTAGTGAGCTGGGAGTTATTTTTTGGCTCAGTGTTCACTGTGATTTAGGGGTAGTGAGCTGGGAGTTATTTTTTGGCCCAGTGTTCACTGTGATTTAGGGGTAGTGAGCTGGGAGTTATTTTTTGGCTCAGTGTTCACTGTGATTTAGGGGTAGTGAGCTAGGAGTTATTTTTTGGCTCAGTGTTCACTGTGATTTAGGGGTAGTGAGCTGGGAGCTATTTTTTGGCTCAGTGTTCACTGTGATTTAGGGGTAGTGAGCTGGGAGTTATTTTTTGGCTCAGTGTTCACTGTGATTTTGAGATTAAGAACAGCAATAAAAGTGCTGTTTCTTTGTTTTTTGTATGTTTTGTGGCAGAGTCATATTGTGCATTTACTGATTTAGTATTATGGATGGATACCCCTTATCCTTTGTTTTTCTATTACCTTTCATGCAATTTCTTGTCCCTAACATATAGTTAAACTTGAGCATGTTAATAAAATAAATATACCTGTCTTGCATTTCCTCCACCATTGATCTGTAGTTCAACTTGAGCATCAATAGATCCAGAATTTCTTGCCCCTGTTACGCAGACAACCTTTGTATTTGCAACAGTTTGTACAACACAAGCAACTCCACCAATATTGACTGTTACATCTGATGTAGAACTTCTGAAATTCAATTTCAATTCATACTTAAATTTTCAATCAGATTCCAGTTTTCTCATATTTATAACCCTATCCAAACTACTAAAATAAGTTCTGACCTAGAGAGAAAAAAGTGTTCTTTGGCTTGTGATGTGAATATATTGTAAGAAGTTTTGCATTATAATACTGGAATTGGTTTCAAACAAAAACTTTCATTTATGATCAATCATAAGTCATGAACAATCAGTATTATGACTTATGATAAATCTTAGTCCTAAGTACTTTTGTGAAATTGACTCCTGACATTACCTACCAAAAGCTTCTGTTCTGGTAAGAGTTGTTGCCCCTGATGTTATTCCAACAATAGGAGGTATAGATAAGTTAACCAATCAAAATCAACTTAATGTAATGGTAAAAGTCATAGTTGTCCCCCCTGATAGCCACCATGCTCTATAAATAGTTAGTAATATATGTCTCATTTCAACAAGCCTATTCTACCTACCCAAAGCCAGTTCCTTCAATTGTAAGAGTTGTTCCCCCTGATGTTCCACCAATAGATGGAGACACTGAAGTAATGGATGGTGAGGCTGCTGAATCATACTGATAGGTTGATGTGGCTGCTTGTCCATTATCCATGACTTCTACAGCACAGCTTGCAGTTACAGTTCCTGAAATACAAAATCAATGTAATTGCTGTAGCTGCACAGGAGTGGATTTTCATTTATCTTAAATAGTAGTGATCATACAATACATTTACTTGATCTTCTTTAGCACATAGATATCACTGTAAATATTTAAAACATTGTGACTTCCAAAATTCACAATTTCTGTTTTTTTTAAGTTTAACTTTTCTTATTGTCATCATTGTTCTAAGTTATACTATACTAATGCAGGTATACAGATAACAAGATACACATTTTTATTCTCCTGGTATCCTGCTTCTATCGCTTGCGAACTCTTGTGTCAAATAACTGGTTACATCACAGTTCAATGTTGGGTACTCATTGAGGTTCTGCTCCTAATCTTCATTTACCTGTATAGAAGCTTGTTGGGGAGTAGAAGACAAACTTGTTTTCATTTACCTGTAGAAGCAGGAGTTGAACACACAAGATTGGTACTTGTACTAGCTGCTTTATCAACAGTACATTCCTGGCCACAGATAAGTACTTTAGAAGTTTGAGGATCAAATCCTAAACCAGCAATGGTAATTACTTGTCCTCCACCAAGACTTCCTGAAATTACATAAATTAGTTATAAGAATGCCACTACTTTTTCTTTTATTTGTGTTATGAGAACAAAGAAAACAAACAATATTTTTAAGCAATAGGTAATTTCCAGCTGTAATTTAATTTCACTAATCTTAATTTTGGTCTCTTGTGGAGAGTTGTCTCATTGGCGATCATACCACATCTTCTTTTTTTATATTAAAAAAATCTTTAAAAATTGTAAGCTTTGTAATATCATATTGATTTGGCTAAAGCTTTAACAACTCAACATTTATCAGAATAATGTTCTGATTAGATTATTTTGCATTACACTATAGTGATTTGACTCCAAAAAGATTGTAATCGTAAACTATACTCTACCTGTTGTAGGGTTGACTGATGAAACTGACATAGCATATGTAAATTGAACAGATGAACCAGCTCTTCCCATTGGATTAACATTGACCATAACATCATATTGTCCTGGAGATTGAACTCCCAAGGTACACATAACAGATGTGCTGGTTGCAGAAGATACAGCACAAGTGGCTCCCCCTACTTTGACAACATTATTTCCGGTAACAGTGTCGAATTTAGTTCCTGTGATCGTGACAGTATCTCCAGATTGTCCTGATGATGGTGAGATGCTTGTGACAGATGGGGTCATGGCCAAACCATATGTAAAGGTCAATGTTTGTGTATAAGTCACACCATTGGATATCACAGTGACAGTTTTGGCGCCATCTGTGCCAGCAGGTGTTAAACATTCTATTGAAGTTAACATTACAGCTACAATTTCACATTGGTTTCCATCAATGATGACTTCGGTTTTATTTACAACGAAACCATTTCCTGAAACAACGACGACTGTTTTGCCTTCAGTACTGCCTGAAGATGGGGAAATGGATGTCAGGATAGGAGAACTTGTTACAACAACTGTTGTTGATGCTTTTCCTAAAGAAGCGACATTGACATTGACTGACTGGTCCCCTACTGGGGCTGATGGTACTGTACATGTTAAACTGGTATCAGTGGCTGCTGATACACTACATACCTCTCCACCAATTGTAACACTGATAGCAGAGGTATCTGTTCCAAAGTTTGTACCGCTGACTGTCAATGTTGTTGATCCTGATATAGTATCTGGGCTGACACCAGTGACAGTTGGTGTTTGGTCAGATTTGTACTGGTATGAACATAAGGATGAGCTAGTGGAAGAGCAGACAGCATCTGCTTTTTGTCCATCACTAGCAGTGACTGTGACCTTGGCATTCTTGAATCCTTCTCTGCCTGCTCTTGGTAGGGTACAGGTTATCGTAGAATAATCGACAGAGATGACGGGACAGTCATATGTTCCAATCATGACGGTTGTTTCTCCAGCAATAAACCCTCCACCAGATATTGTAACCACTTGACCACCTTCCACTGATCCAGACTCTGGTGACATGGAAGATACATGAGGCAGCAATAGGAATGATCTCTTAGCATCTGTTGGTAACTCTAGTAAAAATTGTCCACGATTGAATGATGACACGTCAAAATGTTCTACATTTCCAATCTAAAATGACAAAACAAATCATCACATGATATGGTTAAAACACTAAGAAGCTATCTTATATATTTCACTTAAATAAATATAGTTTATTTTCAATTCAAAACATAGAATCTAAACTTGCACTTGCCAAAACCTACAACAAAAGAATCATGTGAAATGAATTTAAGGATAAAATCACATTCATATTGCATGCAAATTTAAATTCATGCTTTAACTTTTATGAAATCTTATTACAGTAAATAGACAGTAAATAGATAAAAAAAAAAAAAACAAGAGGAAAATAAATGAAAAATATAATTTTAATTTCATTCGAGATGAAATACCTCTAGTAATATTGCATGCCAATGTATCGAAATTTTATTTTAAACTTGTAATTTTGTCTTTATGTTACCTGCATTTTCCCTTGTGGATCTACTGTACAAATACTTGTAATTTTGTGTCTATCTTACCTGCATTTTCCCTTGTGGATCTACTGTACAGGTAGCCTTTGAATCTGAAGCTGAGGATACAACACAGAGGTAGTCTCCCAATTTAATTTTGTTTTGACAGGACTGCGCACTGAAGCCTGTACCGACTAGATCAATGGTGTGTGCTGCTGATCTCTGGTTGTTAGATATAGATGACACTTTACCGGTCATACAAGACTGGTACATGAAGTTGAACTTATCAGCATCTCCCGACAAAGAACTACATGAAGATATAGCTGTAGTATCCCAAGGACAGGCTCCGTTGTTTGATGGGGTTGTAGATCCTTTAAAAAGAGAATGCATTAAATATACTTCTGATTACAGAGGATGGCAATTTTAATGCTAAATTTCAAACTATTTGGGGGAGGGCAGACTTTTTAAACCTGCAACTAAGATGAATATGTATTATACAAATAATTGTTTACCAATTTTCTCTGTATTAATTAAAAAAAAAAGTTTGAATTAAACTTTTTTTAAAGATTTTTTGGAAATTTCTGCCCTAGCTCCCAAATCAATCAGTATGAATGAACAGAAGACCATGAAATAATTGATTATCCAAAGAAATAGCATTTAAAATTTGGACTCAGAATCATCTTGGTAATATTTTCAAATGCAATGCAAGTGCATCCAACAGTTGTGATTTTTAATGTTGACGTGATAGCCTTAAAAATATTCATATTTCTTTAAATGTAAGGAGGCTTAAAAGAATCATTGGTAACCTCGTACAAAGACAATGAAGATGCTTCATCAAGAAAAGCTTTTTCCAACTTAATCTAATATACCTTTATTTGTTGTATCATAAGTGGCCTCGTATCCATTTCCTTTCAGCATTAAGTTCTGTACAGAATCAACCCTGTCAGTAACCTCCACTTGCCCATGTAGACTTATAGATATACCATCAGCTAAACCACTCCAGTAGGTAAAGGACGTTGGTCTGTACGTATGGTATTTGTAAGATCCTGTAATTAAATGTAAATAAATTATATAAAACATATAGACTGAACAACTGTAGAATAAACCCAAAAGTAGGAGGTAAACAATATTTATCTTAGAAATAAATTAATAATGGTCAGACATTGCATCATGGAAAGAAACCATTTTTTTCATCCATGTGTACATTATAATTTCAGTCCCATTGGTGGCCTTTGGCTGTTTTCTGCTCTTTGACAGGGTTGTTGTCTCTTTGACACATTCCCCATTTCCATACTCAATTTTACTAATTTTTAGTTTTATGGCTAATACCAGTAATTTTATTCCAAAATTCTGAGACAACTGACAAAACTTCCATGAGATTTGGATACTTATTGTTTTTATATTTATGAAAGTTCTAAAAATTATTTACTAGTAAGAAGAATGATATGAATTTGCAATTATGGTGACTTGAGTAACACCGGTATCACTCAGATTACAATTCTACCTTGACAGGTAAGTTTGTATTTACCCTATAAAATACTTATTTAGCCTTGAGAATTGAAAGGTCAGCTTATCCCATTCATACAATAGAAATTGATAAATTTGGCTTCATGCCATTTACCTTGTCCAAAATTAAGGTCACTTTATTGTTATTGTGATATTGTTAAAGTACAAAAGAACCCTATATTCTGACCAATACTTAAAACTTCATGCATCTTGATTTAATTGTTAAAAATCTGTTAATGTTGAATTTTTGGGGTTATTTCGGCCTTGTAATTGCATATTTCTCTACATGGTAGTTTTTTTTTCAGATATAAAAAAAACTATCTGCTTGACTTTATAGAAATAGACTATGCTTGCAGGTTATTAATTACACTGTCTTATTTTTTGTTTACACCAAATCTGACAGATTATTATTTAGTTGCAAAATATTTTAAATGAGAGCTGAAATTTTTTCTATCTTTAAATGTACATTGAAGGTTAAAATAATCATAATGTGAACAAAAATAAAGAAAACATCTTGGTCCCTAAAAAACATCATCAACCAGGATATAACATTCCAAATATTAATTTATCATACTAATATCAGTTGAAATTTCAAGCCACTGTTTTGCATGTTAACAATGTAGGTCAGGTCCCAACAGAAAATCAATTAATATGACAGTACAATGTACTCTTAGCACAAACACATAAGGTCACTGTGAAATAGACATCTAGGGCAAGAAACAGTCAGTTATACCAAACCAGTTTGACTAGATGTCTAGTTTAAAACCAGTTTGACTAGATGTGTCCTATATTTTGACAATGTAAATGACATGAGGACCTACATGGGTTTTTTTAATATCTGTATTCTTTAAATTTTTAGGGCATTTTTCTTTTAATAGTCTTAAAAAGAACTCTCATTCTGTAAAATTCTCATGAAAATGATTTTACTATTTAGTCTTTCTGTTACAAGATTATTTATCAATTCTGTACATTGATCATTATTTTATTAGTATTGCATTACATTTACCTAAGTTACCTTTTTATTTTGCACAGTTATTCTTTATACTTTTGCATCGCATTAAATTATTCTCTATTCCTTATTTTGTTGTTCATTTTCTCTATTCTCTATTTTTCGTTGCTATTACATGTGTTCTCTATTCTGTAAACCCCATTCTGACCCTTATAGGTAAACTTCTATTGTATGAATGGGATAAACTGACCTTTCAATTCTCAAGGCTAAATAAGTATTTTATAGGCTAAGTACAAACTTACCTGTCAAGGTAGAATTGTAATCTGAGTGATACCGGTGTTACTCAAGTCACCATAACAAACAATTATAAGTAAACTTATCTTTGAGATACCCTGTTCTTTAATATTATTAATATACCAGGGTACCTTGTTTGTGAAAGCTGTAACAATAAGGTTATTGTAACAGCATTAAATCAAATTCAATATATCATTTATCATAGTCTTTAAAAAAATATTGACTTCATAACAAATAATAATTTCCTACCTGAAGCTGTAGCATCTCCAGAAGAGAATCCTCCAGTTTTGTCTGCTGTGGCAGTTATATTATCTGATTGGTATACACCTAACATGTAGCCATTAGTACTCAGTGACCACTGCCAGTTAATGGTATCTCCTTCCTCAACTGTCAAGGTCAGAGGATCCCAAGCAAAACCAGCACCATAAGCTGGAAGTAAATAATATTAAACAGTCAGTAAATTGTAGTGAATTGGGAACCTTAATTTTATGAGAAAAATATTGGTTACTAGAAAAATATTTTGAATCCAATTTTTTCTCTATGTATTTTTATATATACTTTATTCATTATCAATTTACCCTGTAATAATTAGAGTCATAATTAACACTTTTCTTTAAATTAAAATTGTTTAGCCAAATTTCTAGATTTTTTTTAAAGCAAAAAATAATTTTTCTATATGATGAATCTTAAAAATTATATCTATATCATAGACCTTTCTATGACTTCAATACTTTTAAAAACAAGGCATTACTAGAACATGAACATAACTTACTTGAATGTGATCCTTGATTGGTAACCACATGAGTTTTAGCTGTAGATGATGTTAGACAAGTAAGTTCAGTATCGGCTATATCTTGTATTTGACATTTATAATCTCCGAAAGAAATATCAACTAATGAGGCATTGGTACCGAATCCTTTTCCAAACACAGTTACAAGACTTCCACCATACAGGGAACCTTGTGTGGGGTAGATATCTGTCACAGTCAACTGATAGGTTACTGTTCCACTAATAAAGAAATAAACAATACATGTTTACTTGCATTGTTAGAAGGTATACTTCCATTTGTATCTACTTATTTGTTAAAAAAAATCTATTTTGCTATAAGCTTTTTTATATTTGGAGTTTCAAACATTAATGTTAGTCCTTAAATTCAATTTGTTGTGCCCTGATCTTTTTTTATAATTATACTTTAATTTTTTGTATATGTGAAACCAGTTTGATATCAAAGATGTATTTTCAAAATACTAACACAACATTTGCTGCAACTGCTGCATATCCATCAGCTCCAATACTAAAATCAATACTGTATGTTCCTGGGGCGTTGGCTGGTAGAGTGACAATCACACTGGAAGCGCTGTATGAAGTAATTGTAGTGGCCTTTCCATTGACTTTAATAGCATCTGCACTAGAAGCTGCTCCACCAAAGCCACTTCCACTAATAGTTATTGATTCGCCACCTAAATTATAAATAAATTATAAATGAAAGATTAAACATTTGTGGTGTGCAATATGTATTGTCATCAAATCTTAAAAAGAAATAATGCTTCAATGAAGCATCAGAATGTATAGTCTAACACATTCTAATTTCACACAATTGTTCAGAGACCTAAATCATACAAACTTTAAAATATGTGATGTGTTTCAATTTGTTTCATTAAAAGGGCAGATTATCAACAGATATTAGTAGTTGGAGAATTAGTCATAATGTTTTAGTCATTTTCAGTTGATGCATATCTTAAACTCAACGTCCCTATTTCGACCTAAATATAAGAATTTCACAGGGTTATTGTTTTGTTCCTGTACATGATTAAAGTGTTCTCTTTATATATGAAGGTTTTATCAATTTACTGATTGAGACTAAAAAGTGGGATGGATTTTTCTGTTAAATTTATTCATGATTTATAGTTTATGTTGCCCTCTATATATTTCTTGGTTATTTTTGTTGTTGGGTTGCTGTCTTTGTATCAAACAAACAAACAAAAATCTTACCAAACACAGATGCCTCATTTGAGCTAATTGCTGAAATTGTTGCAGTCTTGGAAGCGTCATATGTGAATTGTGTCGGTGAAGTCAGTGTGTTCCCATATTGTACACCAGTTACAGCAACACTAGCTGCTGAGGACTACAATGAGAATAACATTAATAAATAGGCAATCTTCTGGATCTGACCAATAGACCATAACAGATTTTTATTGTAAATATGCAGGCTGATTAATTGTATTTAAAACTGTTCTTACACCTTTATCATATTTTACCATTTCCTATAAGGTTCTCTTTAAAATTTAGATTTGCAACAAAAGTATCTAAGCAAACAAATATTGATATGAAGCTTGCTTTTCCATGTGAGCAGTATTCCATGTTGAAGGCATTCAATTGTTTACTTTTTAAAAATTGTGACTTGGATGCAGAGTTGTCTCACTGGCTCCCATACCACATCTTCTTATATCTTCAAAAGAAGACCTATTTACATTTTTAATGAACTTACCCCCTTGGGTGTGAGACATACAACTTTTCCAGGTTCACTGCTCTGTACCACAGCTGACACTCCATCAAACTGTACGTCCACGTCTGGTGCAAAACCTGACCCAGTCACAGTTACAACAGTTCCTCCTGAAAAACGTTTAACATAACGGTCAAACCTCTTCAGTTAATAATTCTAACATTTAGTTATTCAACAGTTTTTTCATTTGTATAACTATAGAACGGTTTAAGTGAGGCAACCCAAATTCAAGCTTGATCTGTGTCTTGGGGCAATAAGCTAAAAATAAAAGATGTAAGCATTGTGTATAAGTTTCATACCATTTGGTTGAAGCAAACTAAAGTAAGAGAACAGAAACTAATTTCGGGACATAGGGACAGTGACTGTAAGGATGCACAGATTTACAGACCAGGATAACACTTTATGGCATAAAAATAGTGTTGACAACCATATTGCCTGAGATTTAATCCAATTTCTTTAAATCATATTTGTTTGTACAAAATTATGGACAATAATTCAAATATAATACCTGCAAGACTTCCTGATGTTTGTCCACTAATTCCAGTAATTTCTGCTGTGTATGTAAACTGTATTGACCCTGAAGCTTGACCCTTTCCTGCAACTTTTACGAGTATAGGAAACTGACCCATTGGTCCATTACCAACATTACATTTCAAGTAGGTTGATGCTGCTGCTGTGACTGTACACTCTACACCACCTATGTTCACTGTGTTGTCGGCCTGAGTTAAACTAAAGCCAGTACCATCAATGGTCAATTCTGTTCCCAAAGCTTGTGTACCTTAAAAACAATTAATAAGACTTTACTATAGTCACAATAGTCAATTCTGTTCCCAAAGCTTGTGTCCCTTAAAAACAACAAATAAAACTTTACTATAGACAATAGTCAATTCTGTTCCAAAAGCTTGTGTACCTTAATAACAAGAAAAACACTTTACTAAACAATATGCTTTCCAAAATATTATATAAAATAAATGTCAAAAATAAAATACCTAATTATTATTGTAATTTAAAGAAATAAATTGGGCTTAAAATGAAACAAATGTCTTCACAGCTAAAAAAGTAAAAGTATTATTTCCACAATGACAGCCAATCAAATGAGTGCATTCAACAATGTTTCACCATTACTAATTAAGTATGTACCTTGAACAGGGGATGCCCATGAAAATGTGGGGGTACTGTCAGACTTCCACTCAAAGTCACAAGTTCCTGCACATTTTGAGGGAATGTTGTTTATTCCAACCTCTACCTGAGGTTTAGCGTGGGGTGTCCTAAGATAATCTCCTCCAATGGTGTCTAACATATGACCTCCATGTCTTACTGTCTCTGTTTTAGCACTTGGACTAGCTCCATTCAAGCTGCTCTGGTCACTAATCTGTAAAACAGATTAAATCATATAAAATGTCCAAAAGTGTAATCTATATTTTCTTCCATCTACTGTAAATTCAGAAATGATTGCTGGAATTTATTATTGTGATTTTGTCATTTTAGACTAAAATGTGATTTTTATATCTTTAAGATATTGAGAAAATTCCTGTTTTATTCATATAATTTTTTTTTAATTCTTGCGATTTTTGCCCTGTCGCATTTTTCACAATAATAAAAACGTCGCAATAATTTGTGAATTTACAGTAGTTTATTCATAATACTATATAATGACATACCTATATATTTATTATAGACAGTGAATATCATAGTATATTCTTTTGTTATCTTTAACTATAAGCTAAGGTCTATTTATTTATAGAAGGGCAAAAAATCAGTATATATCATATATGATGCATAAATTGAGAATGAAGAGGAGGAATTTATCAAAGAGACAAACAACTACCCAACCAAAGTGCAAAAAAAACATTTTTTTTTTTCATCAGATGGATTCAAATATGTTATGAAAATTAATTAAATTTTCATGCTTTTAGAAGAAAATCCAATTGACCAGTCTTAGCTGTTAACATGGTTAAATGTGTAAATTCGACTTCAAAATCACCAGAATATAAATTCATATCACAGTCAATGAAAAGATTAAAAGCAAGAATATACATTATCAAGACTGATTTGAAATGGTTATACATACTGTTATCTCAGACTGGTCTCCCCTGTTTGTTAAAAAGGTAATAGTCCAAGCAAAGTTAGAACAGTCTCCTTGATGCACAACTTCCACCTGTCCCATAGTATCTTTAAACTTAGATTCCAATAGGACTTTCAATTGTTCTTCTGTAGAGTCAACTGGAATGCCTGTAAAATCATAAAGTGTTATTATATATTTTACTTGATTCTATTATGGTTACCAATATAATAATCAATCAATGCATTTACCCTTACGTTCTATTGTAAGCCCTAGTGGCCATGTTTGTTTTGGAAGGATAAAAAAAACCACGAACAGCATACTTTATATTCCTAAGGTGCAATCAGTTCAAGTTTGGTTGAAATCCGTCTATTGATTTCAAAATTCAGAATTTTCAGAAATTTTTCAAAAAGTTAATAAAATTGATTGATTGACGTCCAGTGGCAAATTTTTCATGCATGTTAAGGACGATTATAAGTCAATAACAAATACAAATGATGCCAATGATAGATGTTAAGTAATGGTAATATCTCACATGGCACGTAAGTTTGTCATGATGCCAATGATAGATGTTAAGTAATATGGTAATATCTCACATGGCACGTAAGTTTGTCATGATGCCAATGATAGATGTTAAGTAATGGTAATATCTCACATGGCACGTAAGTTTGTCATGATGCCAATGATAGATGTTAAGTAATGGTAATATCTCACATGGCACGTAAGTTTGTCATAAAACTTATTCAATGTTTTTATTAACCTTAGACCAATAAGCAGCCAAGAACATACAACTCACAACTACAAATACTTTGAAATTCAGAATAAAACTTACAGAGAGTAGTACCTTAGAACAAGCAGCATAGAATATAAAATTCACAATTACATACAAATATTTAGGAGTAAAGAAAAAACCTACTGAGGGTAGATCCTTCGTAGGCTACAGTAAAGGTACCAGTAATTGGTGGATTAGCTTTGGATGTTTGTGTAACAGCAACAGATAACTTTCCCTAAAATGTAAAAAATATATTTCAATTATAAATTTAAAGCCTTTTTTATACTGATTAACTTTCATTTCAAACAGACATGGCAAACCAAGGTGAAAGTCAAAATGTCTTTTCCTAAAATCGTCTTTACATGGTCTTTTAAAATTAAGTAATCTTACCTCTAGATGAAATTTATCTTTATTTTCTATCCTGATATGCATTAAACTTTTATTTCTAATTTAAGAGCATACAATTATTGTATCAGAGTTGAGAACTTGTCACTATCTCAGTGTCATTGTCTCAGAAAAAATAAAATTGCCAGAAGATATTAAGAAACGTCATCAAATAATCAATTAAAAACTTTCAAGAATTATACATTGACCATTTTTGGTCACTGGTGTAAAATAAATAATCGGGAGTACTATATAATACTTTTTTCACAACACATTTGTGTATTAAATTAAGTGTAGGTTTGTTGTATTCTTGTTTGTATGTATTTTGATTGTTGTTGCTTGACCCCCTATGGGTGAAATTTTGTAATAAAGATTAGTATAAACTTTTAGAATTTCAGAATTATGTGTACCATAAAGACTTACAGTTTGAGTCTCAGCAATTTTAAAGAGATCAAAGTTGTTTCCACATTCGAATGGTTCCATGGTAACCTGATATTGATTCATTGCACTACTTGATACACTGACAGTCTTCATTGGAAAGCCTCCTGGTTTGGCGGCTCTGTATCTCTGGTAATTCATACCACCTGAAATAAGAAAATAACACCTTGAAAACTTTTATCACACTTATACAATTAATTTCGTAGAAAATAATGAGAAAGGTACAGAGCAACCATATATTGTCTTCGAATATAAAAATTGGTGTGGACTAGGCTTATACAACAGAGCTCAATGCTAAAATATTTTCAGTGAAAAAAAGTAAATTATGGTCATGTAACAGATGATGTCAAAATTTTAAAAACTTGTAATCTTTTATAATGTCCTAACAAGAGGCTCTCAAGAGCCTGAATCGCTCACCTGGTAAACAATGCCTTATTAACTAAATTAATAAATTAATGTTTGTTGTAAATTAAACAGAGTAACAAAGGCCATGTACTATCCTGGAAATACCTTTTAAAGCCTCTTAGGAACCTCTGGAAAGAAATGGGCATGAGTTCGCCCTACACTTGATTAAGATACAGTCTAGGTCAATCTGATGATTCACAATACAATTGCTATTAACAGTTTATCTGTATCTATAATAATATTCAAGATAATAACCAAACACTGCAAAATTTCTTTAAAATCGTCAATTCAGGGGAATTATACCTGAAAAACCAGTTACCCAATTCGGCTGAAAATTTCAGGACAGGTAGACCTTGACCTAATAAATACTTTAACTTCTTGTCTTATTTGCTCTAAATGCTGGAGTTTTTGAGATATAAGCCAAAAACTGCATTTTACCCTGTGTTCTATTTTTAGCCATGACGGCCATGTTTTTTGACGAAATAGAAAATAAAACACAAACTTTATTTTATACACCCTACTGATCATTCAAATGAAGTTTGGTTGAATTTGGTAGAGTAGTTTTAGAGGAGAAGATTTTTTAAAGTTAGCAAATATGATGAACAAATTGTGAAAAATTGTCATTAAAGGACAATAACCCCTTAAGGGGTCAATTGACAATTTTGGTCATATTAACTTATTTGTAGATCTTACTTTGCTGATCATTTTTGCTGTTAACAGTTTATCTTTATCTATAATAATATTCAAGATAATGACCAAAAACTGCAAAATTTCCTTAAAATTACCAATTAAGTGGCAGCAACCCAACAATGGGTTGTTTGATTCATCTGAAAATTTCAGGGCTGATAGATCTTGACCTAATGAACATTTTTACCCTGTCAGATTTGCTCTAAATGCTTTAGTTTTTGAGATATAAGCCAAAAACTGCATTTGACCCCTATGTTCTATTTTAAGTAACGGCGGCCATGTTTTTTGACGGATCAAAAATCGAAGCACAAACTTTGTGCAGGATAATCTAAGGAACAATCATGCTAAGTTTCATCCAAATCCATTCAGTAGTTTCAGAGGAGAAGATGTTTGAAAAATTGTTAACGACGACAGACGACGACGACGGACGCCAAGTGATGAGAAAAGCTCACATTTCCTTTTAGGAAAGGTGAGCTAAAAATGTCTACAAAAAATATGTATTATTTTGCAAACCATGATTTATAGTGTTTTTCTTCTGAATAAATCTGTTGAAAATTAAAATAAGCAAGTTTTTCTATAATTTAGATTTTTTTTTATTTTTGCCGTTTTGATGTTTGAATGACCCATTTTGTATCTTCTGCCTTTGTTTGCTATTGTATTTTGTTTATTATTATTCTGCTTACTTCCAACATCAGAGCTGCTTTCTAACACGATAGCAACAGTATCAATATAAACATCCTCCTCAGATATAACTTCTATTTTATCTACACGGTGAAGAGATTCATCTTTGTCCCGGGCTATCAATGGAGTCCCAATGTCCATACAAGTATAATTCCATCTAAAACAGAAGGAAAAAGTGAAAGCAGGTTCACATTTCTGTTTATACTGAAGCAAAAAATTTTGTATGCATAAATTTGTTTTAATTATTTATCTAATCATTTTTTTAGAAGTCTAGACAAAACTAAGCCTTCCTTTCCTCAATGAGATAAGAAGACATTTTTTTTCAGCTCAGCAACTAGATCATTTCCCTCCCCCTTACCCCTCAGTACCCATCTCAAATACCATGAATCCACCATGAA
The DNA here is from genome assembly GCA_037788925.1 of Mytilus galloprovincialis. NCBI lineage: Eukaryota > Metazoa > Mollusca > Bivalvia > Mytilida > Mytilidae > Mytilus > Mytilus galloprovincialis. The sequence goes on along the minus strand of CM075333.1, from coordinate 84,340,119 downwards.
TAGCATCAATTAGGATTTTCCTCTGGAGTGACACAATGTAACTAGCTTGTACAAATTAATTGTTACAACAAATAATGTAGCTCGTTTTTTTATGATGACATTGATGGATTTGCATTTGTCAATTTAAATATAAAAAGAATCTTCGACAAGACTTACGTGTCCATTGAAGCTTTTCCTTCGAAATTAATGTAAGTATTGCGGCTGCTCTCTGCACCTTTGTAAGTATGGACAAATTTCAACTGCTGTATACTGCCTTTGTAACCAAAACATAACTGAAATAAAAATTTAATAATTTTTTTATTTTCTATTTAAATTTTTAGAATTTTAGTAACAAGAAAAGAAAAATCTCTTCCAAAATCAAACTATTGATAAACATGAACTTTTTTTCGAAGAGACAACCACCTGACCAAAAAAACAGAAAACAGTCGAAGTCTAGATTCTTAATCGTTTCCCCTTTTTACTTAATTTTGGTCATGGTTGTTTTATTTTTTTTTTTTTTTTTTTTCAAACTTGATTGAAACATTCAACAGTGTCTAATTTGGCCGGGTATATTTGTTTATGCCTTTTCTTAGAAATTTGTAAGAATAATATTTTCCAAAGTGTTATCAACATTTATATATCAGTAGGAGAGCAAATATAAGTTACACTCATTTTCATTTAAAAAAGTTACTTACTTCTCTGAAAGTTCCAATTTTAGGTCCTAGTTTCGTACTAGCAGTTTGGTAGATATATTTTGGATTTTTGATAGAAAATCGACCACAGAGAGGTTCAACTTCATTAACAACTTCCCCCATGGATGATGATACACTCCCTTCAAAGTCTTGAAAGTAAGCAGCCACTCCATCTTGGAATGCAGCAATAGATGACGGACATCTTACTCCAAACATGGTTTTTAAAGCTGTTTCAACCTAAGGTCAAAAAAAGATGTCAGAAACAAAATAAATAAATTTAACTTGTAACAGTGGCTGTATTAAATAATTATGTAGCAGACATTTACTTTTTATAGGTTGTTGTTGCTTTTAGAGCTAATTTCCTAATGCCTGTAGGGTAAGACTTTGGTTGGCTAGCTTGTGTAGTTTGTAATTCAGATTGACATCTGCACACATAAAAAGACAGGCAAAGTTAAACCTGTATATATCATATTTAAATTTGGATACTATCCCAATAACAATTCTACAATAAACAAACAAAGCAAGCAAGCTAACTAAAGTGTTACTCTTCATGCATTAAGAGAACTTAGCTCTAAGAATTGTCAATGACATAGTCTTCAGTGACAATTTTTGGGTGGTGCTTTTTTTTTTGGATATGTTGTTCACACTTTAAGCAGTAAATATTATGATCAACAGTTAGAAATTATTTTAAAATGTTTTCAAATAAAGAGGGTGAAGTGGAAGATGTATAAAATATATAAATTTAAATATTTTGATTCCATAAGGACATTTTATTCAAAAATCATTCTGCAGAGAAAAACACTCAAAATCAGAAGTTGAAAAGTTCAAATCTGATGCAATTTATTTTACCTCACTTGCAGTGGCATCATTAGCTATAGCAGGGGAGAAAACTCCATCAATTTCTAGATGAGCCTTGCCCTTTCCTGACACTCCCTGTGTTGTTGTTGAAATTTGAATGTTCAGACCACTGCCTTTAGATTCTACCATGGAGGTCAACTGAGGAAGATTTCCTATAGAAAAAAAATTCTTTAAAAAGTGTGGACACAGAAGAATATCATGAATGAGGAAAGAGTGACTGATTGAGTAAGATATGTTGCTACAAAAAACATAAACCAATATGGACTGAGAAGACCTGTTTTATAAAACATCATTTGGTATTATTATTCCTTGAAAATCTGAGGTTTAATAGGCCATTGGTTCATTACAATGCCTTTTGATTTGAAGTTTAATTGAAAACTCATTGAAAGAATTGATTTTCATCTGCATGGATTTTAATCTTGAAGGTTAAGTATTAGGTGTTGATAATTAACAGTTTATTTTAGTGGTATAAACAAGAAAAAGTAAAACAAAATGTTACAGTCTTCCGAAATACTTCATAATAATTGAGCCCTTTTAATTCATTATCAGATTATTATTATCTTTTTGTCAACTTTAAGTTTAAGTTTTGTTTCCTGTTAATCTTTATAACATACCTCTTGTTGAATCAAATGTAATTGTGAATTCTTCTGATGTATCTGATGGAGAATTCTGAGTGACAGTCACAGTATCAGGTGCTAGAGAAGCTAAGTCATTCAAGGCTTTTGTGACAGTCGTAGCATCTGATGTAGCTGACAGAGGAGCTGCAAAGATTAAGTATATGGTACAACACCTTTAATTATAGACGAAGTTAGCTGACAATCTCATTTTCATATCTATTCTGAAAAAGACCTCTTCACACCATATTACAAGCATGCTGTACTGCAAATACTTGTAAGGTAAATTAGATCAAAACCTGTTGTTTGTGATTACAAAATCATTCGTATTGCAATTGCGATCATAATTTTGATTTGCATACTGGAATACAGTTGTAATAGAATGTAATAGTAGGGCGTGTTCTAAGAATATCAATGAATGACTGATTGATTGTTGGTTGCTTAACGTCCAGTGGCAAATATTTCATGCATGTTCAGGACGATATCAATGTATGAAACTAGTATGAAGAACATTAATACCTATAAAAACAAAATCTCATTTCAATCTCCCACAAATTATTTCCTTTCTTTAATTATTGATTTTACCTGTAAAGACTCCATTTAATCCTAAACGAAATTTAGCATCCAAGTTCTGCGCAGAGATATCTGTTATGGAAACTTTCTGAACTTCGGACTTAGAAGATACTGATGCATCATAGCCACTAATTGTTATCTCCTACAAAATAAACATTTTATACTGATTATTTAAAATTCTAAAACAACCTTCATATAGCACTATGATAAACTATATCATTAATGTATGGTATTTTTATTTAGAATTCCTGCAACAACAAAAAAAAGATAGAATTTGAGCTGTATTTTATGATACATATACAAAACTAAAATTCACAGGCTGACAGAGGAAAACATATTTTAATTAATGTAAAATACATTTTCCCATACACTCAAATATATATATATTAAAGGGAAGTAACTCTTGGTGATTTCAATTTTATTAACAAACTGTCTGAGGTTTTCAGGCAGCCAGTTTTGAGAATTTTCAATGTTCAATGTATACAATAATTAATAGAATTTACGAGTATTAACTAAAGGAAAGTGGTGTCTAACTGATCTGTAAAGTAATCCCACATCTTTATCTTATTACCTGCACTTCATCAGTTTAAGTGGGGTTGAGAATGATATTTTACCTGTACTTCATCAGTTTTTGTAGAGTTGAGAATGATATTTTGTATTTCTTGGTAGGCTGATCCACTCATACTAGCAGTGACCGGTGATATTGGAGATCTGGCAGAGACTTTAACACTATCTAAAGCATTGGCATTACCAGCCAGGACTGTCATGAAGTATCTATAATAGAAGGATAAAAAACGTCAATCATTTGCTCAAACTTTATACAAAAATTTTCACAGAATTCAATAATGCCGTATTTTACATCTGCTGTTCAACTGTAAACTAATATTTTACTTGAATGATTAAAAAAAGCAGAATCTTCAAGAATAAATCATTTTATCAGTATCTAGAAGAAACTTTGAAATGCATATGTGCACATGTTATATGCCAGTTCTTTGTAATTGTAGGGAGATTCAATGTTAATACACATATACTTAGAAACTTTATAAATAAATATGATCAAAATATAAAATAGATGCACATCTTTACAAGTATGTGAATTGTTTCTGTCGAGTCTCTCTTTCTCTGAGATAGACTATAGATTTTGCACTGTCAAACTTTTTAAAAGTTATTGATACTTAATTAGGCCTAAGAATTGATTGTTTGAACTTTGATTTTTTAAACAAACATACTTGTTTCCAGCAACTAAGTCATATTGAGGAGAGGTTTGTCCATTATGTGTCCAGTAATTATCAGCAGCAGCCTCACATCGGGCTACTTCAGTCTGAAATTAAAAATAATAAAAATTGACAAACCATGCTTTCTTACAAAAGAGCAGTTTTCTACAATATTATTGTGAACAAAACTATGATAGGTTCAGATAAAAAAAGTCAATATTATGTGTACAGTAATCAGGCTTGTATATATAGTTCAACTGGTAAATTGTCTGCACCCCTACTCCCCCAGAATTATCAGGTAAAAAAATTGTTTGTAACTTTTAGAAAATATCTATTGAAACTCCAGTAATTTTAATTTATGTGTGGTTGATTTTTTTCTTAAGTTCTTGCTTTTTGTACTCTAAAAGCCACACCCTTGTCTGGCGTGTTATGCAGAATTAAGCCACAGACTATACAAGCATTTTAACAGTAACAAATCTGGTATAAAATGGTAGCAATTATGGATATATAAAACATAAATAATTATATTACCCGGTCAGTTATTACGAATATATAAAACATATATTACCTGGTCAGCTGGTGGTCCAGTTGGACTGAAATTCAGTGAAGCATAACCATCAGCCATAATAAGAAATCTGTATGGTGCTGTAATACTAGGGACAAAATAACCGGTCAGTCTCAATACATTAGCACCAGATTTGTTAGCATTAACAAATGAACTGCTGTCCATGTCGGAGGAGACATAATCTGCTGCTGAACTAGACAAACCAGCAATGTTTGCTCGGTCTGCGAAATCAACAGAGGTTTGTGTCCACTGTTCTGCAAATAATCCACGGCCACCTAAAATAATTCAAAGACATTATAATGATATTTCTCACTGCATTTTTCACTTTCTCAAAAGAAGTCATAAAAAAACCTGTGATAAGTGTTTAAATAAATCCTAATGAAGCATATTGCTGATTGTTGAAGGCCTATAAACTATAGGTGCAGTTTTCACCATAATTACTTTAATTTTCAGGCTGGGAGCTTATTTTTTTTAAATTTTAGTTAGATTCTGTTAGCCTGTAGAGATGATTTTTACAGGCCTTAAACAAATTTTACAAGCCTGGGCTGCTGGTCCTGTGGCTAAGTGTTAGGACAGTATAAATATGTATTTGTACTGTGTTTGATAGTTGTCTCATTGGCAATCATACTACATTTCCTTATATAATATAGAAAGTTTTGACAGTATTTTAATCAGTATATAAACATACCTGCATATGAATCCTGGACAGCTGGTTGATTTGGTGTTTTACATTGTATCTCTGTGTCTGTCATGCTTGTAACTGTACAGGTCTCACCTAAAACAAAATATACTAGACAGTAGAAAATTTCCTTACCCATTAAATGGACTTAATTTTTGGAAATAATAAAACACAGTTCACTGTCTTAACACAATCATGTAAAAGACTAACTATTTTCTATTCAGTAATAACCTCATACATTTGACAATAAGACATCTTATTTTCCATATGAGTTTAGGATAAAATTGTTTTTGATTTTTATTCAAGTTTTTTGTTTTCTACAAACCTCCAACTTTAACATCAACAGGGGCATCAGTATCGTCAAAGTTGTTTCCTGTTATTGTTAAAACTGTTCCTCCATTGATACTTCCTTCGGCTGGAGATACAGAATTCACCTCTGAAATGGACAGGTAAACTTGGATAAAACATCAATGAACCTACCATTTTTCCAATTTGACATATATAAAAATTTAGTTTTGAACATTTTTAAAGATTACTCTTTTTTCTCTATCAGATGTCACACAAATATTGGAAGTACAAACAACACAAATATAACTCTGTTTAGCTACATTCAAAACTGACTTCACATAAAATTCAACATTCTTATTTCAGACTATCATTGACGTTATTATTGAGCATTATTTGTCAAAGTTGTAAACTAATTTGAAGATGTGTAGTATACAAAGAATTTTCCTTCAGATAAAATATGAAATGGGATCAAATTCAGACTCATGGGTAATTCTGATGAAAGTTTTCTTTGGCTAAAAATTTTAAAAGCATCAAGATATGCATTTACAGAACTAGAAGTGACGTCATTTTAAAACCCTTACATATTAAAATTCCTTTATCTATTTACATCCTACATACCTGCATAGGTTTGTAACATTGCAAGTTTTCCATCACTGCGTAGTAAAACTGTTGGTAGCATGGCATAAGACCTGTATTAAAAGATCAAACTCAAGATTTAAGATTTTATTAATTTCTCCAGTTTGTATATTTGTATAATTTTCTCATTTATTTCCAGTTATATCAATTACTATAATAAAAGACAAACTGTAGATTCAATTTTTTTTTTAGAGGAAAAAATAATAATTTTACGAATATTAGATTTCCTGACTTTACCAAACAATCCTAAAAAAATAGATATGTCCTTAAACAATTTAAAACTTTATGGTCCACCTTTACCTTACCCGAATAATTCCTGAAAATGTGTATTCTGTGAATTATATAGAATACACAGTAAGAAGCTTATCTACATATTACCACTGATCTACCTACCTTCCATATTCAAAGTCTATGATGATAGTGATATTCTGGTTGCCAACATAAGAACCACCCATTTTACATTTTATGTAACCATGAACACCATCAGAGGGCTCCAAGGCAAGGCCATAGCTGTAAAAACACAACATATTTTATGATACAGAAATGAGATTTACTTAAATAATACCATTGTTCATGAAAGTGCAAAGCCTAAAATATAGATTTGTTATCTGTTAACTCTGCTGTTGGATTGTTTTTTTTATCCTTTTTTCTTATTCAAAGTTCAATGCTAAAGTCACAACAATAGAAAAACAGAATTTTACCACTCAACAGTAACATTTGTTTTAAGCAACACTTGCTGAGCTTATAAAACATTTAATATTTAACAGAAAAGAGTGGAAAAATATTAAAGCATGTGAGTCTATCCCTTTTTTGATTTAATTGTAATTTGTAGACAGTTTATCTTTCCTCTTTAATGATCTGCCAAAAAATGAGTTCTCTATATGGGATTCAATCTAGCATGGTCCCTGTCTTTTTGTGATGTCATAAGAGAAATATCATATCACACTCAATACAATGGTAGAATACATATATAAAAGAATAACATGACTAAGAACAGGTGTCTTTATAAGTCATATTTACAGCTTCTATTTTTTCAATAGAGTTTTAAGAAAACAGTTTTTTTCTCATAAAATTTCTAACACCAGATTATATAGTTTTATATTTTCTTCTTACAATGTATCTGTAACTGTGTCTTTGGGTTCACAAGTCTGGCCATTGATGTACACTCTGAAAAGAAACAAATAAGATTAATATTATGACTACCATAATCCTGTAATTCCATTTAATAGAATAAAGTCAATGGACAGCAATATTTAACATTTGACATTATTGTTATCACCTGTAATAAATTTAAACTAGAACTCATAAAATTTAATTTAAGAATATTTTAACAAAGGAAATTCAGTTATCTCCCCTTTAACATATTTGACCGTAAGATTTCCGTTTACCTTTCTACAACTGCTATAAGTTTATCAAATAACTAACAAGTAGCAACTGACAGACATATAGGCGAGTATGATACATAAAAACCATGTAAGTAAGGGGGTATCAATATGGTTTGAAATGAACTTCAAAAAGGTCCTTAAAATAATCAGTAAATTATTTGGGATTGTTTGGATTTGGATGGAAAAGGCTGAATAGTAAATGAATCAATATATTGGTCATCCTAAGTCTGATTGGCATCTATCAACTTTCATACATAGAGAGGGTGACTGAAGGAAGTCATTAGTTGTAAATAAAAAAATACTTCAATTTACACACAAACACATTTGGAGTGTGTTCAGATATTCTATACCAGTGCACATAGAATCCTTGACGGAATGATGGAAGAGGCTAGATAAAAATCTATGCCTTGATAACTGTTTGATACTAAGGGTATTCTCTTGATTCAAATTTTTACCTAAGAATTTTGTTTTCTTTGCCATTTGTACTGGTCAGTGTATTACTACCATATCTTGTGGTCATTATATTTCCAGTAACTGTGACCATTGTTCCTGAAATAATAAAAAATATTATCAAGAAACATCCTGAAATAATAAAAAATATTATCAAGAAACAGGTGTCTATTTTAATTGCATTTCAATTGTCCTATGTCATCTCATGTATGTATATTTACATTCTTACATGTAACATTGCCACTAGAAATGCTATGTAGGATTATATATGTTGTGTAATGAAAGAAAATATCTGGAATAACACAAAATAACTGAAAATTACATTTATTCAAAGAGAAATGAACCCAATTAAAGGTGTATGAATGCAAAATACTATTGTGTTACTCAATGTGAATAAAGTCAACATCCTTTGTACACAAGGAGGGGTCTACAAACAAATATTTTTTAGACAGAACCTTACATAACTGTCATCAAAGAAAGACTATGCCAATGATGTCATGAAATACTATTTTTCTAAGTTTAAATCTCTGCTCTTAAGTTTTTATTAGAAGGGCTTACTTTTTTCCTAAGTTTAAATCTCTGCTCTTAAGTTTTTATTAGAAGGGCTTACTTTTTTCCTAAGTTTAAATCTGTGCTCTTAAGTTTTTATTAGAAGGGCTTACTTTTATCATTATTTACTCAATATTCTAGCTATGTTTGAAAAGAAAAATTTGTCTTTAAAAATTGTTATTTTTACAAATGTACTTTAATTGTCCAAACAAATATTTTGAAATTGTATTTTCAAATGAAACCCTTTATCACTGATATACATTTCACTCACCTGGTACCCCTGAGGCAGGTTCTATTTTTGAAATGTAGGGCGTGTTTCCCCATCTTACCTGAAAAAGAAAATATATAAAATCAATACATTTAAGTGTACTTCGAAATAACTTATTTCTGCCAAATAAATATGTTTCTTCTTTGTGTTGCACTAGTTATATAGACCGACATGCGAAACAGTCCGCGGGAAGACATGTTGCCCTACCTGGACAGTGGACACATTATTCTGACTCTGAGCCAACTATTCTTTGTTCTTACTTTAACGACTACTAGTTTAAACATATTATATTGTTCAAAATAACAAATGGATCAGACACAAGTTTTACAATTTAGTAACGTCTTCTCCAAACTGCCACTGCTCAGGGGAGAAGCAGAAACTACCAATTTTTAAATCTTTGGTTTGACCCAGCACCTGTTTGAATTGCCAACATCCTATGAAGTGAACAAGCTACTAGGAGAGAACTGAAGAGTCAAGTTGTGCTTAAGGATCGATTGAGTCAGGTTGTTCATGAGTTATATCAAGCAACGCCATTGTCTTCATGAAGGACTCATTCTCCACTATAGCTAGCATGCCTTGCAGTTTCTGTCTTTCTGATTTTGTATAAACTAAATCAGTTTTTTTTTCTGAATGTTGACTTATACACATGGCAAGTCTTACAGCTACACCTCATACGTAGATTAAATTTAATAATAGTATTCTATAATATAAGATATATGTAAGTTAGCCTTAATTTACAAGTACTTTGTTTTCACAAAATTTGCAAAAACCATAAAATTACATCAGCATTATTAAGTTCATAAAATGATTCAACATGTATATTTATTGATTTGGTTTCAAACCAGGACAGGTAATTATAATTGTTCTACTGAGACCTCAAAACATACATCAATATTTGACAAAACTATTTACAAAGGTTAATTATGTCAAAACATCCCATGGATATGTGTAAATAATTCATTACAAAACACCATTCATAAACCAATCCTATGTCCTTTAATTCCAAAATATCCTCCGATGACTGCATCGCCAAATAAACCCGTCTTAGATAGATTAGATGGTCACATTTTTAAAATCCATTGTCACCTTTTAGACATAATTTTTGAGAAGAATGATATAAATCCTTTATCTAACTGTTCCAGGAAAAATGTAGTATATAACAATGCCTGTGCAATTGGATGACCAGATTTAATTGATTTGTCACAGACAAACTTCAAGAAAGCTACAACATTTTGATCAGACAAAACAGGGAATTCTTTGTCTGAAAATAATGTCATCTTAAATTATTTATAGAAGATTTCAAAAATATTTATAATGGGTGTTAATTTGTAAAAATGATTCTGTAGAATGGTAACAAAATTGAGTAAACAATACTGAAAACTTTTGATGATTAGTAATTACTCAAAAATATAGGGGGTCATATTTTTGAGATTAGAGATTTTGTTCATGCAGTGGGTATGAATTTGACAGTTTGAAAATAATCTAGCTAATTATTTGTTATTATATGTTGTAGGGTCTAAACATTGTGTAATAAAGAAAAGATCCCTAGAACATCGTTAATGTTGTATTTGCCTACAAAATACCCCGTTACAATTATTTTTTTTTTTAAATTACCAAAATCTTGTGGAAGAAAATGTCTGGCCCATGTCATAGTACACAGATCAATGAACATGGAACTAGAATTTTATGCCTTGGAATATAAAATGTAGTTGTGTATTTGTAAAAGAATATAAACAGGTAAAAGTGTGGGGCTAGAACACGAGTTGAAATTATTTGTTAGATATTTTTTTTTTACTTGTAATAGATGTAATAGATACAATACATGTGCACACTATATTGGTGACAAATACATTGCTATTTGAAATTGTATAAGTATGTCCTATCAAAATAGATATGTTGTTTTTGGTAAACTGTTTTGAAAGATGCAAGCTAGAACAGTAAAGAGTGGTTGAAAATTGTGTTACACAGGTGATTGTGTTTAGTGTTGTTACAGTTCAGACAAGGGACTGTCTATACTATTTTAGTATAGAGGGTCCATGTTCAGACTCAGTCACTATCAGTAGAACAAATTCGGCGATGAAGTTGTCCTCTTCATTTGTACAACAAAACTTCAGTTGTGCGATGGTCCTAAAGGTTTTGAACTCAACTGTCATGCCCTATATAACAATGCATACGAATGTGATTATGCGTGTAATAACCAAAGACGATCTATGAAGATGAAATTGACGGGGTATTTTTTGTATTTTTCTTTCTAACAACTTATCCAGGAAGCGGAAATTATAGTATAATTTAAGAGTCAAATACGGAAAAATAATTCCGTTTTTAGGTTTTTTTCATCGCGGACTAATAATTGATCGGATTTTCATTTGATTACCGGGACCCATAGCCTCTCAGAACACTTCCGCTTCCAAAACAAATAAAACTTACCACCACGAAAAAAGCACAATAGTGCTAAAAGTGTCCTGTCATATTTCGAATCAAGTTTTTCACATCTTTATTGCCGGGACCTTTTTTTAGATGACTAAACGGTATGGGTTTTAAGGGCATACGATACAGTTTTGAACCTGTATTTACAAGTTGATAAAAATTTGCATATAGGCTATTTTTTACCTGATTAAATCAAATATGTCATAAAAAATATACTTTCATGTGCTACTTTTTGAGTAAAATGAGGTCGAAATTTTGTATATTTGCTCAAAATTCAGATTTGTGTCCGTATTTTCTTTTTCGAAAGAACGACGTAACTTTTTTGCCCTAAAAGATAAACACAAATTGTTTTTTGTTAAATAATCGGTAATTTCTGTATTTTATAAGTATCATTAAAAATTATGCAATTTTTATTCCGAAATAACTCTATATTTATCAAATGTTCATGAATAGAGGAAAAAACGTCATTTTTTGAGCACTGCATGATTATTAAAATTAAAAAAATTGCGCTATTTACAGTTTTATAAAATTTGGGTCACATAATCTCCTTGCAAAATGAAACAAATTACTATTTTAAAAAATAGGGGTCCATGCACTCGTTTTCAAATTAAATCAGTTTGAATGATAAAAATCAGTCGAAAAATGCATCTTTTCCCGATATGTCATAGTTTGACGTCGCGAAAATAACATTTTACGTTAGCAACGTCATTACCGTCCCTGTAACTGTATCGTATGCCCTTTTAAAAGCTCTCGTTGTTGGAAGCCGTACGGTGGCCTGTGATATTTGTCATGTTTAAAGAGTTACCCTTAGGCACCAGGAAGGTGAAACTTTGGATTAAACTTTTTTTTTTAATCTTGAGAATGTATGATAAAAACTGAACCTTATCCTTGTTATGTATAAGAGTAGCCAACTTCTCTAAGGCCAACTATTCTTGATGGAATTGGAGTCCCTGACTTTCTGGTCGTCATTCTTTATTTATCGGAACAGAAAAAATATTAAACTTACCTGGAATATACATTTTGTGTCATCTGCAGCACAGTGATTGGCATCAGGGACATCTACACCGTCTACACTGACCTTGACCGTATATTCACCGTCTGGCATAGGTCTAAAAGCAGACGTAATTATACTTTATTTCAATGCATGGATACAATCTAATTAAAATATAGAACTATGATGTCGTTATACTTCATATACAATCTAGATAAAATATAGAACTCTGATTTCGTCATGGAATACAACAGATTTCTATATATGAGGGAGGGTAGGAGGGGTCCTGATACCGAAATCCCGGGCTTAAAAACACGACATCCCGAAATCCCGGGCTTAAAAAACACGAAATCCCGAGGTCCCGCAATTCGAAGAAAGAATCCCCGGATCCCGAAAGGGTCAATCCCGAAATCCCGAGCTTAAAAACACCCGATCCCGGAGTCCCGATTAAGGTCCTATCCCCCCTCATATATTTTAAAATTAGATTGTGAATGGAAAACATAATAAAACTTGATTTTGATCTTTACTTCAAATAATTTCGTTGACCCTACACAATTTTTTTTTTATAACATTGAAATTGAAACCTTTTGAGCAACAACTTATATATTATAGACACTTTATTGTTGTAATTTGGAGTGATACCGAAATGGTAATTTTCAGACCATTTTTATGATCTTTTGATGTAACCAGATTTATGTTTGTGGATTAAGGGATTTATTAGTGGAAAACAAGTTTCAAGACATAAGAGAATTTATTGAGCCAATTATGGCGCTCATTGCGGATCATATTTATAATATAAGATAGATACATTAAAGTACACAGTTAAACTCTTTGGATAACAAGGATTAGTTAGAATGAAACGACAAAATAATTAATCCTATATATGTTATATTGTCTGGATTAACCAAAGATTTTTATAATTAAAATACTTGGATTAGCAATAATCGAATAAAAGTTATGGAATAGACCACTTCAGAAAAATAAAAGTAATACTATATGCAATATATGTAAAAAGTCAAAAAAGGTACATGTATCTGGCAGACAGTACAAGTATACTTCAAAGGGAAACCAAACAACATTATGGGTTAAATACCGATAAAACGTTTTTGAGTATATGCAGTCCAGAAACAAAGCGGCTCTTTTCCGTATACGGAATTCGTTGATTTACGAGAAATAATCGAAATGTATCTTAAACATTCAAGGAGCTATTTTAGCTAGCTTTATGGACGAACTGTTAATTCAAACATTTCTAACAACATATGTAAATACCTTGTGTAGCATGTAGCCTGAGATGGCGTGCAACCATCCACATGTATGTCGCATTCATATTCACGTGTCCCTTGGACAAGCTTTACTTTGTTACCTAGATTTTCATTTCCTGCTCCAAAGTTAAACTGGGTATTTGCAAACCCTGCAGTAAATAAAAATTAACAATGTAATTAACATATTTCTCATCAGAACAGTATAAACTATTGCATTTGATTTATATGTAGACTTTTTTTTTTTTTTTTTTTCCATTTAATTCCTCTTCAATTGGCATATTTAACTGTAATCAAATATAATTTAAATCATGTTTAATCTACATTGTATCTAAAAATTAAATATATATATATACAAGTATACAACTGGATCAAAGGAAACGTGGGGTATTCATCAATGAGACAAACAAACAAAATTCTAAATGTCTAAAACAATAGACACATTTCTATGCAATATGAAAACGCACCAAGTTAGATAAGTACTGAATAACGTTAATAAAGACGATCAAAGATTTATCGCCACTTAAAGGGAAAATATACATACCTGCCCCTGAGATGGTTATTCTGGTGCCTCCATTTCTACTTCCGTATTTCGGCGAAAGCCCTGTTATAGTTGTAGCTAGAAAAAAGAAAAGATGTATTTATAACTGCTGTATAAGCAGGCGATTAAAATCTTGAGTTTTCATTTGCCGAAAATGATCACTCCCGTATGAAATAATGCATATAAACAGAAGACATACATGTAGAATACATGTCGTATAAACAACATGCATTAAAGTTTTGGTGCTATAGCATTATAACGTATGCTGAATAACTCCTAACTAAACCTTATATTTGCGATATATTTCCATTTTTATAATATTATAGTCCTTTAGCAGATATATAAGATTAAGTATGAAAAGGTAAGGAAATACACCCTTGGTACAACAAAAGAGAAATTCTTTAACAAAACAAAAATTCTTGATCATGGGTATTAAAAGTATTGCTTTCTGCTTGTACTCTGAAGTGATGCATGTATATATACTAAGTATTCGATATCACAATGAGCGACAAAGCATCCGTTATTTCTGAAAATAACTAGATATCATTGAGATGGAAGCCATCTCTGTGGGCCCCGTTGTGAATAATGTGCATTAAAAAATTGTATCTTTACCATAGGATATGGGTTTGTCAACTGAAATCAAAGTTTTTGACCTTGACCTTTGACCTAGGAAGTTGTAAATAAATTATGACACACCCTTTGGTGTTGGTTTATAAACATGTCAAGTATAAACTTTGAAATGATAACGGTTCTCAAGATATAGAGCGGACACGATCTTTACCATAGGACATGGGGTTGTCAACTGAAACCAAAGTTTTTGACCTTGACCTTTGTCCTAGGAAGTTGCACATAAATTATGACACACCCTTTGGTGTTGGGTTTATATACATGTCAAGTATAAACTTTGAAATGATAACGGTTCTCAAGATATAGAGCGGACACGATCTTTACCATAGGACATGGGGTTGTCAACTGAAACCAAAGTTTTTGACCTTGACCTTTGACCTAGGAAGTTGTACATAAATTATGACATACCCTCTGATATTGGTTTATATACATTTCAGGTATAAACTTTAAAATGATAACGGTTCTCAAGATATAGAGCGGACACAATCTTTACCATAGGACATGGGGTTGTCAACTAAAACCAGTTTTTTACCTTGAACTTTGCCCTAGGCAGTCGTTCATAAATTATGACACACCCTCTGGTGTTGGTTCATATACATGTCAAGTATAAACTTTGAAATCATAACGGTTCTCAAGATATAGAGCGGACACGATCTTCACCACAGGACACAGTGTTGTCAACTGAAACCAAAGTTTTTTTTATCTTGACCTTTGACCTAGGAAGTTGTACATACATCATGACACGCCCTCTGGTGGTGGTTAATAAACATGTAAAGTATAAAGTATGAAATCATAATGGTTCTCTAGATATGGAGCGGACACAAAGTTAAAGTGTTACGGACGGACGGACGGACGGACAGACTGATCACTATGGATGGACGGACGGACGGACGGACTGATCACTATGGACGGACGAACGGACGGACAGACTGATCACTATAGGGCGACCCGCCTAAAGGCGGGGCCCTAATAAGGAAATTAGAACAAAGGATAATAAACAACACAATAAATAATAAACTTACATACACACACAATACAAAACAAAACAAAAAAAGATTTAGAATCAAAGAACTTTTATGAGACTAGCCTTGGAAAAGGTAGTACATGTATGAATGGCCATCAAAACACATTGAATAGATATTTTAGCTGGAAAAACATATCCAAGGACAAATTTGATATTTATATTGATAATTTATCTAATAAAAAGATACGCATATACTTTATATTAGTTAATATTTAAGATATCTAACTAATGATCAATATAAACATAAACGTGAGTTCGTGACCGCTGTTTCTTTTATCTTCAGACTATTTTTCATAAAATATCTGTGTCATTTTAATAGTTTTGTCATAGTTCCAGAGAATGATTCCTTTCACGAATCATTTAACTCCTTTCACGAATCATTTAACTCAGGGTATAATATATAGGCTGAGTTAAAGGATGCATTGATCATGATGAAAATGCAATTATTTGAACCCTTCAAGGCTTGTTGACATACCATCTGCACTGTTCAAGTTTAGTGACTTTATAACTTTTAATTTCACACCAGATAATTGAAAATTATTATTTTAAAATTCAATTTGTTGGCAAAGGAATCTGAAAGGAGTTTTTGATACCTCAATTTGTTTATAGGACAGAAAAAAAAGATTACTAATATAAACCACAGTTTATAGTATGAATGATTTATTTTAAAAGTAGAAGACACTAGATAAGTACACGAATACTTAAGAATATCTTAAATTATAGATTAGCAAGTATTTATATTCCCTGAGATTATTTTTACGTACAATTAATTTGTTCATTGTGATATTAAAAATTCAGTCAACGATAACTATCTAGCATCAATGAGGCGAAAAAAATGGCTTATAAACTATGTTTAGACAAAATAATTGAAATCAGCCACTTTGATACGTATCGGACCGTAATGTTGATAATATGACCAAAACGAGAAAAATTAATGTTACAAAGAAATAATTACATGTATTATGAATTATTTGGCCCAGGGTATGAGAGACCAACAGTTAAGTGAAAGTTAGTTCCCTGGTTTCACCAATTTGTTTTCTAACGTTTTGACAATAGACATAATTGTAAGAGAATGCAAAACTGTACATGTATTCGGCTGTTGTATGCTCTTCAGTTTGTCGGGTTGTCTCTTTGACATATTCCCCATTTCAATTCTCAAATTTAACTCATGTTACTTGCGTTATCTGACAGTTATTAAAAGTAACATTATTAAAATATGATATACAACCGATTGTATCATAGTTATATTAAATCCCTACATTTAACAAAAAAGATTTATTGATAACATGTTTTTTCCCGGTCTACTACTACCTATTGTTTATTCTTGTAATATGACGTTGGATTATCAGACATAGAACAAGATTAAAATAAAATCCAATTGACCAGTAATTGTATAACAATAGAAATTTAACGGCAATGGTAATAAAAATAAACTTAGTTGAATTACATGATTGTATCTTAAATTTTTAAAAGATAAAGAAATGCTTGTTAACCGAATGTCCAGTGGCAAATAGTACATGTATATTTAAGACGATAAAGTGAATCGACAAGTAAAACTGAGACAGAAATGGTCAAAAGACAGAAGTTTAAGACTCACAACTACGTAAAATAAATATATAACAAGTATCTTTTTTTGAAATATTTTGAATGTACGTTAATGCATTCAGGAGCATAGAGTTTTAGTTAAGGCCGACTTTACAAAAATGTTGAATTTTGAAATATGTTTAAAATGGTATACTATTGGCATGCTCTCAGTATGATACAATTAAAATAAGCTAGGTTAAATAAATAGGACATCATGTATATTTTTATTCAATCCATTGATGTTCAGAGGAACATTTATTGACCTAACCATTTTGATAGGACACGGTCGGTATTCTGTTTCCGAGGGTAAACAATGGTATTTTACAAAGTTAACTTATACCCATGTCTTATTGTGTTTTACAATGTTTTAACAATTATAATCTGTTAAATCGATAAGGCTAGATAAACAATTTTGTATTGCATGGTATATAGAGACATTGATCCCCTATATTGTAAATTTTACAGTATACAACACATCTTTGTTCTTTACAGAGTTAAACTTCTATCAACCTTTAACATTGTTTACTATGTAAAATGTAAACTAATGAAAAATATTAGGACTAGGGCTATATTAAAGATTCTTGCATTTTAATATTTTGGTTTTATGGATTATTACCGTTTCGTCATAAAATTGCCAATTTGAAGTTTCATGTGATCAATTGATTTAAGTCTAAACTAAATGCTTTATTTCAGAAGAAGCAAGTCATGTAATCAATGTAAGTTGGAAACTTATATATTATTGAAATATCAACTGAAACCGTATCGCGTTTATATCTTTATCTTCAACACCGCGTGAAAAATTAAAAGTTTAGTATATATGAGATGTGGACTCTTGAGAACAGATCGCCCGAGCACGAAGAAGCCAAGAAAAAATATTTATTATTAATGCCATTTCGTATTAAATGTAACATTAACATTAAAATTTCCCAACAGAACCACGCGTTAAATATCATTGAAGTAAAGCTTATTGACTTATCCCGACATTTTTCGGTCGCATAAAACATATATCGCCGTTATCAAGAATTATCGTTTTCCTCTGCCTTTATCACCGATTATAGATTTCCTCTGCCTTTATCACTGATTATCGATTGCCTCTGCCTATATCAGTGATTATCGATTTCATTTGCCTACATCACTGATTATCGATTTCCTCTGCCTATATCACCGAAGATCAATTTCGTCTGCCTATATCACTGAATATTGATTCCTCAGCCTTTATCACTGATTATCGATTTCCTCTGCCTTTATCAGCGATTATCGATTACCGTTGCCTAAATCGGCATGATAATCAACCCGGGACTCCCATATCGGCCTGAGCCGCTAACCAATGTGTTAATCTGCATAGTTATTACACTTTTATTACCAGTTTTGTTCCTTGGATGTTTAGATGATGCAAAACGCTCGCGTATTCCTGACCGTGCTTGAGGTGCATGATCCTTATTTTATGTTGAATAGAAGAGACTAATCAGATTTCATTTTACACCAAGTTTAAAAATAACATTAAAATTTTATGTTTTAGTAGATCAAATAGTCGTTAATCTATCCGAAGATGCGAAATAACATGTTCGTACTGTTCATAGTTTTATGAATGACATTCCATTTGGCTGGATTTCACGTGGAACATTTGCTTATCCTTATTACGGACATTAGGAACTCACCGGCTCAAAATAATGCAGAGAACCATTAGCAAACTGAACATTTGTGTATTTTTGTAGAAATTTGATACACTTTCAATGCTATTTTATAACGCCATGTAGGCATGTTGTGGTTTAAAATTACTTTTCGCTTTCTACATCAAATGTAAGTGATTTTAACTGGAAAGACAATATATAGAATAACATTTCACAAAGTTGAACACAACAAACAATGTCACCATACGGTACTAAACCTATTTGGTTGTTTTATTTTCACGACAATGATTTAATCAGACGGAGACTTGCACAAATAAAAAAATCAATTTAACTGCTTCTAATAAAAGTTTCATAGTGAATTATTAATAAGCTGTTAAAGAAGTACTTTTTAAGAGTTTGTAATACAGCAGACGGATAGACGTTATACTACCAAAGAGACAAGCAGAAATGTAAATAATGAAAACATTTGGTCATTTGTGGATGTAATTTAGTTTAGCATAAACCATTTCAAAATCTTATGTCATAAATATTTTTCAGGCTTTAAGATCAAACATGTATAAAGGTATTCGTGCATTAAGAGTATAATATACAGTCGCTACTTGTATGTCGGTATATAAAGACTCGTATCAGGCCTGTTTACAGGTTCATTAAATAATTAGTTCAATAGACATATACTAATCAATTAACTAAATATAATGAGAGTTTTAGAATATCACACTTATTTTAAAACAATTGAATGCATATTTAAACATGTTCTGGGTCAGGTGCATATCAACTTGGCTGATCTAGATATGTCTATGGAGTACCGTTATCGCAAGACAAAATATTACAGTCTATTGACAGTATAGACCTACTCTAAGTCATCTTTGTATCAAGATATACATAATATTGTCCTAAAGATTTAATTTTAAACAATAGTTATAAATTATAGTTATCACAGACTATATAATCACTAATATTGCAAGGTCATTGAAAGGTTAACTCCACCGTCGGCATAAGGTTTTTTTTTTTTAAAGACGGAGCGTTTACCCATCTTTTACAAAGACTTCTAAAAATGACTTGTGCAACTAATCAAATCGGATTAAATCTGTATTTTTTTTTAAGCGAATAAAACGAACCTCGAATGATATTATTTCTTTGAGATTTAATGCGTTGGTTTAAAATAAACAGTCAGCATGTATTTCGCTCAACGTCTTTAACGAATATTTTCATTCTTTTACGAAATATTTTTTTAATTCTAACAGAATGTGAGAGAGAAATGAAAAATAAGATACAAAGATACCTCAAAAGCATGTTTTATGTAATAATTTATCCAAGCTTATTATAATGCATATCCTCAGTTTTCAATGCTTTAATTTCGCAGTTGTTGAAGCGCCGGCTTCCAACAGAAAAGTTAACCTAGATGGATTTGACTATTTACTTTAGGTTCCGTTTGGTAATAAGCTCATCACGTATCAAATTATTCATATATATGTATATATATATATATATATATATGCTTAGCTTTTAAAATTGTTGGTTTGAGTCTTATTTCAGAAGGTCAAACCTTGAGGTCAACCCAGAGAAAGGCTTAGGCTGCATCAAAAATAATTATAATTTTAGTGTTATTTTCATTCTTAATTTCATTAGTAAAGATTAGCGTTGAGATCTCATAAAACATGTTTAAGCCCGCCTGTCCCAGAAAACCTCTATGCGTGTTCTGCTCGTTTTGATTCTTTTGTATGTATCGTCGTGTAAATTATGTGGCGTACATTGTGCTGAACTAGTAGATATTATTTTTTGCGGATCAGCTGATGCGCGCCTCCGGTAGCGGGATTTTCTCGGTGCGTTGAAGACCCATTGGTGGCCTTAGATTGTTTTCTGCTCTTTGGTCAGGTGTTGTCTCTTCGAAACATTTGCGAGCTATATCATACACTCAATAACTCCGTGCTATATCATACACTCGATAACTCCGACACATTTCCGTGCTATATCATACACTCAATAACTCCGTGCTATATCATACACTCAATAACTCCGACACATTTCCTTGCTATATCATACACTCAATAACTCCGTGCTATATCATACACTCAATAACTCCGACACATTTCCTTGCTATATCCTACACTCAATAACGATATCTGATGTAGGAATGCATGTGTCGTGTACAAACCAAAAAATATAACAGCAAACACCATCTGAAACACTCTATCCAGACCGCGAACATCGTTTCGTATTAGGCAACGTCAAAAAAATCTGGCCAACATGACAGCCCTTAAAGAGTTTCTTTAAAAAGAGACTTTCTATGATGAATTAGCAAGCACCTATATTCAAATGTATATTTATGAATACAGAAAGACTGCATATGAAAGACGAATTCTAAAAAAAGCCAATTATGGAGGAAAAAAAGAAATTAAAAAAATGAAATACAGATCCGCTTATTATTTCAAAAACAAATGTTTTTTTTTTTTATTTTAAAGTGACAAAGTATGATTTTTAATGCTATATTATAGTTTCTATAATGAAATTGAAACACAGACACATTTTCAAGGCCATATTTATTTTTATTCAGAAGCTTCAGTGGTCTAAACGCACAGTTAACAAACACTTCATCAATATGTTCTTGTCCATCTAACATAATGTTACGGTTTAAAGACGTCCTAACAATTATTAACATACGGATATCGAAATATAAACTACAGAATAATTTAAAAAGCTTGAATGAAATTTCTGTATTCTAGCAAACCTTTTTTTAAGCTATAAATTACTTGACTGTTTATTGTTTGGTAATTCTTATCATATACTTCATCTTTGTATACTATTTTAGATTTATAATAAACAGAGTTATCACTTTTTTCTTTCTTTTATTTATAGTTTTCAAAATTCGTAAAATAAAAAGTTAATAATATTTGAAAACTGAAAAATACGATTCCTGATTTAAGATGCATAAAATCTTTCATCCTCCGCAAGTTTTGAATTATTCAAAAACATTAATTTGAAAACGACGCATATTGAGTGGTATCGGTGAAACCATTAATTTTGCAAACTGTATTTTTAATGCATGCATGTTATGCTTACTAAAGGTTTTATATACAATTAAATAAAATATATAGCCTTACCTCCATTAGAAAAATCCACCAAGTTACATGCCAATAAAACAATACCGAATAATTTTACAAGACTTTTCTTCATAACGATATTTTGTAAAATGTGACGAATTTTAATTTAAATCACCCTTATATAGTCTATACCCACTGACGTAAGTTCTATTCAAAAGGCTTACATTGATTTTTGGACCATTGCTTGACCGAAGGGTACATGTACTGTATACTTATATATTTAATACGATATTATTTTTTGTATGCATTTTAATAATTGGTTTAAAATGACCATTTTCATTAAAGTATAACCAACGTAAGTGCTAGTGTATCGACTAAGTACTGACTAAACTACTTAAGATTTATTAATAAGTCCCATTGGACCGAAAATATTCATTAGGTTATCATTGCAAAATGATATTATAGAATTCTTTGAAATGAAATTATAAAATTTATCAGAAAAAAATCAAAGTTTCTATTTCCCATTTGTCCATTTATTAAAATTATCATTTATCTTCATAAAAAATATTGAAACTCATTAGAGCTAAATGTCGCCATTTAGAACTTGATACATGCCGCCATTTAGAACGTCAGACATCCAATTACTAGTTTCTTTTGAGATACAATAAAGACAATCCTGTTTTCAAGATTTCAATGAAATATCGGAGTCTCAGAATTTAAATTCGAAGTTATAAATATAATGTCAAAATTGCAGAATTACGTATTATAAAGAAAACGACATCATTCATTATAACAATGATTATTTGTTATGCTATTGCTTTGCAACATATGCAAGTTGTAAAAAGTATAAATATTTGATAATGGTAAATAAGAAGAAGCCATCTGGTACCCTTATGTACTATATATCTTTATTCTCATAAACCAAAATCCATAGTAAAGAGATATAAGAAACATTAGTAATATTACGACATATAATATTCTCTATATATGCTATTAACAGTGTAATGGAAATTATTAGCGACTATGTCGGGGACACTATTAAAAAAATAGCGTTAAAACGTCATTTCTTTTTATTGTAACATGATAGTTGGACATTAAAAAGTTTCATGTGTTCAGCCTGGACTAACGAATCATTCATATTTTGCAGATTTTTTTTAAACCTCTTGATATGCACATTTGGAATATCAAGTTATTTTGAAATAAAAAAATAGCAATTACATTTTTTTTTGCCGATTCTTCCCTTTGCAAATATTAATCCTTCCAAATTCTACTCCTTACACATAGCGAACTACGTTCCAATCACCATGGCCGTTTTTGCTTTTTTTTTTGGGGGGGGGGGGGGGATTTTCGTATAAAGTCATTGTCCGAATCCGAAAATTTCTATTATTCGAAAATCTGGGTAAATATGTTGAATTTGTATAAATTTTAGGAAAAAAAAATATAATTTGTGCTTATTTAACATGTTTAATGTTACAAGTTACACATACTTTTGCCGTTTTCTCTAAGTTCGTTTAATACTTTATATATTGAATTTTGATAACCTTACTTATAATGTGGATTTTAATGGCTAGCATTTATCATTTTATCATTCAAAAACCTTTCCTGTTTAAAAGATATGTTAAACAAGGTTGAATAAAACATCTTTTAAAAGCGCATTTTACAGTTGTCGTCAACTTTGTGCACACCGTCATTATATATCTATACAATATGATATAAACGTTATTGAACAATGAAACCTCTATGAGTCCAGCCGTTTGTTAATTAGTCTGATTAATTTGCATAAATGGTTCAGTTAAGTGCATACGATATCGAAGAGATCTCATGTAGATTTGAAGGGTTGCGATACATGCAGATGAGATCTCGTGTAGATTTGAAGGGCATAAGACAGAGAAGATCTCACGTAGATTGTAAAGGCATACGACACAGATGATATCATGTCGATTGTTTAGGGTATATGATGCAGATGAGATATCACGTAGTTTTAAGGCTATACGATGCAAAGGAGATTCTTAGGGGTACACAATACAGATGAGATCGCACGTAGATTTGTAGGGCAAGCCGTATAAAGGATACCGGTATATCGCGTAGATTTTTAGGTATACCATACAGAGGAGAACTCACGTAGATTTATAGGATTAACAATACAGTGGAGATCTTACTAAGACTTTTAGGCATACGATACAGATGAAAGCTCACGAAGATGTGTAGGACATACGTGACGAGATAGAGAAGATCTCACGTAGAATTTTAAAGCATACGTTACAGATGAGATCTCAAGTAGATTTGTAGGGCATACGCTAAAGCGAATATCTCAAGTAGATTTTGAACATACCATATAATGGGGATCTCACTAAAATCTATAAGGCATACGATACAGAACACATATCACGTAGATTTTTAGGGCACACGATACATATGAGATCTTACGTAGATTTGTAGGACATACGATATAGATGAAATCTCACTTAGATTTTTAGGGCATACCTATAGTTGAGATATCACTTGAAATTATAGAGCATCCGATACAAAGGAGATTTTTAAGACATACGGTGCAGAAAAGATTCCACGTAGATTTTTAAGAATACGATATATATAAGATCTCACGTAGATTTGTAGGGCATATGATACAGAGGAGATCACACATTGATCTTAAGGATTTTACAATACAGATGAAGATATCACCTAGATTTGTAGGGCATGCGATATAGAGGTTATCTAACGTAGATTTGTATGGGCATACGATACAGAGGTGATCTTACCTACATATTAAGACAAACCATACAGTAGAGATCTAACTTAGATTTAAGGCATACGATACAGAAAAGATCTTACATAGATATTTTAGGGCATACGATACAGAGGCGATCTCATGTAGACTTTTTTTACGATTGTGACACAATTTTGATATGAATTATCGAAATAAGCTAAGGACACCAGCCCTTCTCTTCATAACTTATATTCTTTTTTTTGCTGCGGATTTATGTTCACGAATTTTCCAGTCGGTATAAATGATTCGCGAAAATATATACACGTGAATACAAATGCAGGTTACATGCAAACGAAACCAATGCCTGATAAATAACAACGGAATTTACACCTTGTTTACGTTTATAACCTAAATTGAACAACGCCAGTGCTCTACCAATAAACCAATTAAGGATAAAAGGACATAAGTTAACGAATAATGGCCATGCTAAATATGACAGCTTTATTATGTAACGAACAACGTAATCGCCATTATCTGATGATAACGTCTATCGAACAGACGGATGTATTGATAATATTTGCTATTTTGTTTCATATTCTTAAACGAATATAGATTTTATAAATGCACATTTAAATATCTTAAGTTTGTTATTATTGTTGTAATAATTTTCTGAAATTACGCGAAATGGAATACACAAGTTTTCAAAATTAGTGAAAAAAGTAATCAACTTGAGACTGTGAAACGTCGTAGTTTAGAAATGGTCTCTTTAACCATGTTATCACAGGAGACAATGACTGCAATATCGTTCAATATCGACAGTTTGCATACTTTCTTAAAAATTGACCAAAGTATCATCATGTATAAATGAGGTGGAAAGAGCGTGATCAGGTCATCATATGCTCTTTCGTCGTATTGTAAAAAAAAAAATGAATGACAACAAATTACCTCGTTCCTATTTGAAAATGTATGAATATTGTGGATATTCGCATAACAAATTTCCAAAACAATGTTTTTAAGGAACCACTATTTAACTTTAAAAAAAAAACAGGGGGTGGGGGTAGGGGGATATGATTTTTTCCTAAAAAAATATATGCTGATCCCCAATTTGATGAAGAAGAAAAAATATTGTGGTCAAAATTATTCAGAATACAGATTCCCCCATACGTTTTGGTGTGAAAGATCTTTATAAAAATAACTTGATTGTTAGCGTCGAAAAACTCAATAAAATTTTTCTGACTCAGACAAAAAAACATACCCCACCCTTTTTTTAAGATAGAAGGTTGCTCCCTTATAGATAAAATAAAAAAAAAGATGTTGTATGATTGCCAATGAGACAACTCTCCACAAGAGACCAAAATGACACAGAAATTAACAACTATAGGTAACCGTACGGCCTTCAACAATGAGCAAAGTTCATACCGCATAGTCAACTATAAAAAAAGGTTATCAACGCCCATCTCTAAGGTTGAAAAAAATCTGTTACACTGAAGTTGTGAGGTCGAATCATGCACATGACAGGAACGTTCGACGTCGATCTAAATTGACTAAAAGTTACCAGTTTTACTACTAAACTTCGGTGGTTCTCTCCGTGACATCCGTCTTCCTTCGACAATAAAAATCGGCCATCACGACATAGCCAAGAGTGCTGACAGCGGGGAAACACCAACAATCGATCAATCTTTTACTTACAAAGTGTTTTTTTGTGTGTGTTCGTGCTAGCAGTCAAAGCAGACAACGATGGTATGTGGGTTCTTATCAAGCAATGATCTATACATTCTTCTACATTCAAATTCCTGCACTCTAGAGTAAAATAACAAAAAAAAAAAAAAAAACATAGCATTACCCTTACTTAGCTTAAGAACTCTTCGAAGATCTCTTCTATATATTAGATACCTTAACCACATACAAACACGCCAAATATAATATCATGGCGACTGCCTTGAATGAATGAATGAATGAATGAATGAATGAATGAATGAATGAATGAATGAATGAATGAATGAATGAATGAATGAATGAATGAATGAATGAATGAATGAATGAATGAATGAATGAATGAATGAATGAATGAATGAATGAATGAATGAATGAATGAATGAATGAATGAATGAATGAATGAATGAATGAATGAATGAATGAATGAATGAATGAATGAATGAATGAATGAATGAATGAATGAATGAATGAATGAATGAATGAATGAATGAATGAATGAATGAATGAATGAATGAATGAATGAATGAATGAATGAATGAATGAATGAATGAATGAATGAATGAATGAATGAATGAATGAATGAATGAATGAATGAATGAATGAATGAATGAATGAATGAATGAATGAATGAATGAATGAATGAATGAATGAATGAATGAATGAATGAATGAATGAATGAATGAATGAATGAATGAATGAATGAATGAATGATTTTATTCTCATAAACTAGTACATAGCTACAGAGAAAATAACAATTCATATATGATACATATTTTGTTTCGCATGTGTGAAAATAAATAACAATATAATAGTATTACAGTTCCACTAACCAGGAGGACAGACTTTCAATGATATATGTATCGTATAAATCTACACAATTTTCTAGTTCTACAACATTTTCAGATGAGAATACATGTTTAAATTTAATAATGTTAGCATTTTTTTACAATAATGTGGTAAATATTTTTCTCTTTCTATGCTTAGATTCAGTGTTTTACAACTAATCTTCTTGTCTTGTTTAAGAATTTATTGTTATTTTTTTGCAAAAAGCACAAAAATAATAGAAGTAATAATTTTTGAGTAAAAACTCTTTCATTGATTCAGATAAAGTATGTGCTTTTGATGGTCCTTTCGATTTTTTGACATTTAGGACTTCTCGACACATTACACTTCACTTCTACCCAATCTTTTCAAACAGAAGTCTTTTCATTTAACCAAAGAATCTTTTGAATACATACACCTATAACTGTTTACATTTTACACATTGTCTCATTTGGACTTATACCACATCTTCTTATTTCTAATTATAGACCATGTTATAGTTCCATTTGCCATTTATAGATCTTTATAACGGTGTGTTTATTTACTAACTTGTTTGCTATATAAAATAAGGAGATGTCGTGTGATTGTCCATGAGACAACTATCCACTATATATCAAAAGGACGTAGATGTTTAACAACTACATGTCTTCAAACGACCTTCAACAACAAGCAGGTTGCTAATATCCATACCGGCAATCTATAAAAAAAGATCGACTTAACCAAACATAAAACAATTCAAATGAGAAAACTAACGGTTGGATTAATGAACAAAACAATAAAAAAAAACCAAGTATGTCGTACAGTCAACCGTAAACATAGTTTAAGAAACCCGGGGTATTTTAAACGGATATCAGTTTTGGTAGTCCAAAAAAATAAAAAAAATAATAATTTTCAGTCGTTTCGGACATTTTTTAAAAGAATTTCCTAAAATCATTGTTTTTTTCTTGAATTTGCAATATTTCATTTAAGGATTTTGTTATTTTTTTTATTGTGAAAGGTTTATGTCAAGATTGAAAGATTAAACTAATCTAATTTCATGCTTTAATTTGTTTTTCAATTTGAGACATTAACTTCAATCTTACCTAGTATACTTGTATCTACATGTATTTAATTTGATTAATAAGTCTATACGGTATACTGTATTGTTTATGTTTAGCTATATGCTAATTTTTTTAAATCCCGTTAATTTTATTTGTCACCCTTTCTTAGATAAATAAGTCCACTCAAGAAATATTTGGTTTGTTATAATTTTGATATAGCAGATTTGATTGAGTGTTACACTGATCAATACCAACTATATGTAAGTTGGTAGCTGTCTGTCATATTTGTTTTGTTTTTTTTTTTTTAGCTAAAACACTTTTCACTTTTTTAATTGTTTCATAGTGAATGTGATCTCTGGAAAATTTATTTCTGTATTGGACACAAAATTCTTAAAAGCAAACAAAGAGTGGTCTCCTCTATATGTAAATATGCCTATCGCTCTTTCTCACAACCCTGTTAGGGTAGCTCTTTTTAGTTTTAGAAAATCTCTACTTATGATCACCGTAGGTAGTACATGTGTTAGTCCAATCATAACAACTGAGAAAAAGACCGGAACGTCATAGGATATGGCAGATGCTATAATTCGAGAATGAGACAGTGACAATAGGAAAATGAAACTAATTTGCATTTGTTTAATATCCTAGTTTTTTCATCTAATATGCAGTGTCAATTTCTAAAAAAAGGAATAAAAATCAAGTTCTGTTAGAATATGTCGTCATTTCAAAAGTATTTTACAAAAACTTGATTTCAAAGGTCGATAATTCATATCTATACTATCTATTCTATCTATACTATTAAACGAGAAGACCTCATTTTGTGTGTCGCTTCTCTTCTTTCCACAATACATTAATCAACATGCCTCTATGTCCTATAGGTACAGTGCATAGTCGCATTTGTCATCCATTCATATGATTATTCAGATTGAGTTATTTTGGGAGAAAAACGAGAAAAAAGGCATTCGGATATTGTCCCGTCATTGGACGAAATTTTAAGTCAGATTAGACTTCCGGTTTACGTTTTTCTGTATACTTTGAACATACATATTCTACGAATAAAGTGTATTTTCAGAATTCTATCTGCTATCATTTTCAAGTTCACTATATCCACGGCGGTCACAGAGCTCATTAAATAGAGAGGGTCTGTATACTATATCAATGACCACCATGGATCGATTAGTAAAATTAGAATTGAAAGTAAATGCACTTTATTTATATAGTAATGAATGTTCATAGCGCTAAAATAATTCATGTGAAGTTTTGATACCTTTTCTGAAATTTTCCAATCATTTAATCTTTTACAAAATTCATTGACTACAAAAAAAAGAAGATGTGGTATGATTGCCATGTTGAGACAACTCTCCACAAGAGACAAAATGACACAGAAATTAACAACTATAGGTCACCGTACGGCCACGAGCAAAGCCCATACCGCATACTCAGCTTTTTTTAAAAAAAGGCCCCAAAATGACAATGTAAAACAATTCAAACGAGAAAACTAGCGGCCTTATTTATGTACAAAAAATGAACGAAAAACAAGTATGTAAGGGATAAAAAACATTTTCCTGTCCCCAATAACCTATGACTTATGATACTTTTGCTGAAATTCTCCATTAATTCAATATTTTACAAAATTCTTCCAACAACACTTTACATACTTTAAACTACTCTCTGAATGCCCGCGATTTCGCGGGTGTGTTCTAGTATATATATATTTATGCTGCTTAGTGCATGTATTGTGTGGTTCCAAAAAAAGGTAAGTAACTTTTTTAACATACCAAAAAGTGGAACTAAATTAGATAATATTCTTGCAGAGTCATCGAAGAAAACACGCAATGCTCATATGCTTATATATGTGTCAATGTTATACAATGTTGCACAGCGAAATAAAAAAAAATAGTGTCAAATGCATGTTAAGAAATTCCTTTGTGAATATATTATTATCAGTAAAACTATGAGTAGATACAAATGGATTATGATTTTTCATAAAGTTTAAATGATTTTCGTCGTCAATACAAAAATGCGTATAGTCGGTCTAGTACATCTTTGTATATTGTCATGAAAATTAAACAAATAAGACACAAGGATTTATCAAAAATATTGATAAAACGTTATAAAGGACAACCCTGATTAAGAAAAAATAATCGCAAAATGTTTCAGCTTACTTTCGTTGATTAGAATATATCTATGTTGAAAGAATGTTAGTCGTTAACTTTGGTACAATTGAACTGTTATAAAATTTGTATGTTTGGTATACTAGTAAACAAAATGCAAATTATACCACAACACCAGTTGAATCAGTGAGATGAAAGAGAGGTTAACATTTTATTAGTATTAGACTATATGTAAATGTATTGTCAAGTATTCTCAAGTTCACATTTAAATTGCAAAAGTATATTATAAAGAGATAAATGCAAATACATATTTGATTATATGTGCACAACAAAAATACATCTTACGTTTGAACAAAAGAAAGATAATGAATGTATCAAGGACTACCAACCTTGCCAGTGCGTGTTTTTATCAAGGACTATCAACCTTGCCAGTGCGTGTTTTTATTCAAATCTATATGACTTGTCTTTCTCATTTAAAAAATGGAGTTTATGTCAGTTCTTTGTTTGTATTTGTTAGATTTATCTTCCACTTTTCTAGCCTCAGAGCAATTTAGAGATTTAAAAGTTTATTGATTAGGAAGATACCATTTAACTTCAAGGGGGAAGGGGTTAATGGCCAGTTTTTTGTTTGTTTGAGCAAATTGACATATTTTTTTCAGTTTTTCGTCGCAATCAATTAAATTTAATAGTTTTTTTTAAATGTAACACTATAAGGTATGGGGAAATCTAGATTCATAATATTTTCTGCTTGACCTTAATATATATATATATTTTTTTTTATCAAATTGCAGATCAGAATATTGTTTTGGAAAATAAAACATAATCCTCCCCGTTCTACTTAAAGTTAAAGATTTGGCCTATATATCTTTAATATTTATGTCCCTCTTGTAAACGTGTTAATTTTTATAATATTACGTTCATTGGAATATGAGACACAGCTGCAAACACACATATCAAACAACTGAGAGAAAAAAATCTACGATAAGAGGAACATAGTAAGTGCCCATAAAAATAAAAGTCACCGAACGGTATATATCATTACCAAAAAATAAGAACCCGCAAATCAAACAATTAAACATTATTATCCTAAAACAAATTCTTTAGTCATTTCCTTGCGTGTCTTATACACTTTTTTTTAGTTTAATTCAGAAGACAATGCTTTCAATAAAATATGATAATGTGGTCGGTAACCAGATAACTCCTCCTACAGTTTGAATGCTAAGAGGTTTTCACTTTGTTGGATGTTCGTTCATACCTTGAGGGTGTGCATGTGGTCAGGGTATTTATTCTTATTTATATTTTCTCTTTTGGTGGATAATAACTCCTCCTGATGTAAACCATAGACCTTTATGGTTACAACTTTGTGTATTTTAAAGTATTAATTTTCATATGCCAGACACAATAAAATCTCAAAGAAAGTCTTGCATTGACTTTGTTATACATACTACAGTTACGTCAGAGTAGAGTGCGGGGCATAACTTTGTCTAGTTTAATTTGATGATACTTGTAGTAAGTACAAAATGTTCTTTAATTGGCAAAAGTTGTTTTAGACAGCTATTGACTGCTTTATCACTGTATCTCCATTTTGTGCAATGTATGTAATACCAATTGTCCTGGTCTCAGCGCTTCAGTATTGTCCATTGGTTTTGCCTACAGAATCATGATCATTTTTACGAAAGCTTCGATATCCAAGGGCTTATTTTATTAAATTTACTATAAACATTAATAAAAATTATTTTCTATTCCATTACATATTGCACAACTACTTTTCATAGTTCACTCACAGCATTCTAGTAAATGGTCGCTGTCAGTAAATATAAAAACTCCAGGGTTGGGTAAGTATATCGTTATTTAGTCAATTACAATTGCAGTTCAATTGTAATTATACATTAACAATTATATTTTCTCCGTTGATTTTATATTTTATCAAGTTCACCAAATATTAATTGACAGTTGACACTATTCTTTTACATGTTATGTTTGTTCGATATTGGTACCTTACACAGATTGTTTCGAGATTTATGAAAAGTTTCTTTTTATTTGATCGACTTATCATTTCGGAATTTATTAAAAATTTCTTTTTAAATATTAGATTGGCTGATTGTTTTGAGAATTATGAAAAGTTTCTCTCTTTGTAAGATTGACAGGTTGTTAGACAATTAAAAAAAGTTTCTTTCTAACAAGATCACCGTTAGTGGATCTTTTACAATTCAGAAATAAGCCAACGATGCATTATGTCTCTTTAAAAAAATGAAGTGCAATCAGAAAATGGGACAAGGAGGCACATAATTAAGCCATTAAACGATAACATGCAGGTTTTATGTTCGTAAAACCCTTTTAAGTAGTAACATGAAGGTTACCTAATTTGAAAGATGTCATCGTATTTCAATCAACTTTTGAAATTTGCTTATTTACCATTTTTAAACCAATCGAAAGATATATTTCAAATCACTATACTCATACCATAGTCCTCTCTTTGTGATAAGCATGACAATATACTTTCTATTGTATTTTATTATTTCTGAACCTGAAAGACCTAAACACTTGTTTTAAGTCCATCAATAGGTTCAATATTTGTTTAGTATTTAATTAAAGGAAAAGCCTTCTTATAAAATATACATTTGTTTGTCCTGTCAACAAAAAGAGATTACACAATCGTTAAATAAAACACTTTATTTTTGTAGTATTGCACACTTCTCAATAAACTGTTACGTTTCAGAAGAGATAGGAACAAAAGAAGTTAAAAAACGTCTTTGTGGAGACTTCAATACATGTATACATTTATCCCCAAACATAATAGATTCCAAAAGTGTACCGTCATTTTCGCATTTTGTAATGTAAGTGCTCATCTTAACATCCACATTATCTTAAGTAAACATGGAATGGATATAAATTTTTAATACGTTTTTGTTAAATGTTATTGTGCTTCATTCCAAACTGAAGGATCATGCCCTTTCTAACAGTTTGTTATCAGTTTGTTAAAATGTTTCGGCGCTACCACTTTCATACAAGAAGTTGTATTCTTTATAACAACTGTATACACATTGGTTTAAAAACGTTGTTAAGGCTATGGAAAACGCGAAAACGCGAAAACTCGAAACGCGAAATCGCGAAATCGGAAAGAAAAAATATTTTACGTTTTCGACTTTACGTCTTTGTGTTTCCGACTGCGCGAGATCACGTTTTCGCCGTATAGAAGATGAATGATGAAAAACGCGAAATGGCGATAACCGGCCACCATAAGTATCTCGGACTAAAAGTTAATATTATACTTTAAATGTAAAAGTCTTAGTATGAGTGATCATAAATCTCCTACTGGAAATAAAAAGGCTCTTGTTACGGCCAGAAATCGCCTTTAAATTGTAGCCAACAAAAGACACAAATCAATAATAAAATTTAACAATATTCATTATACAAAAGTTTACAAGAAGTATTACACAAATATTATTGTCAAATTAACTGTCAAAATATGAGTCCAATCTTTTATCTTTATCTGTATCCGGATATCTTTTGGAATCCAATCTGAATATTACGTTCACTACTAAGGTCACAATCCAGTATGATGTTGTTTGTAGAATAAAAGTGTCAATCCAAATGTTGTGAATGCTAATGTCTATCGATGTCTAAGTCTAAGTGTAAGTCTAAGTCAGTGTTTAACTTTAGTGTCTGTGTATATATAGTTGTCATGGAAAATTCTAGAACACTCTATAATGGAACGTCCTAGAAAGTTACAACGGAAGTTTCTAGTAAAATGTAGAAGTTTATATATCGCATCTTTTATTAGGATCATTCTGGAAAGTTCTAATCATTCTGTAATTGTTCCAGTGATTTCTAAACTGCACAATTCTAAGATTATTCTGTAAACAACTATCAGGCCACACAACACAAATCAGGCCAACATAAATAAATACAATAATTACAATATCATAACACTCTGAACATAAAATAAGGAGATTTAGTACGTTTGAATATGAGACAAAGACACTGACATAGATGTTATTACATGAGCCTGACTTGATACACATGTGCATTGGTTTCCTTAACTTAAAACTGTTTGTTTGATATAAACATCCAGTAAATAAACTCATCATAGATACCAGGACTGAAATTTTGTTTTTACACAAGACGCGCATTTCGTCTACAAAAGCCTCATTAGCTTTAGTCTCGCTCGAATAAAAAAAGTAAAAAGGCCAGATAAAGTACGAAGTTGAAGAGCATTGCGGACCAAAATTCCTAAAGGTTTTGCCAAATACAACTAAGGTTATCTATTCCTGACGTAGAACAGCCTTAGTATTTAAAAAAAAAATCAAAGTTTTATAAAGTGTTCAGTTTTTATTTAAATTATCGTTGAGGAACTGGATCCTTCTAAAATGATAGTCCATAGAGACACACAACTAATTATTGGACATTTGCTCTTTATGTTATTTTTTTTTAATTTCCTGCGTTCATAGCTCTTTTATTTGAAGTTCATATTAGTGAGAAAAAAACCCATTTAATGCCAAAAAACTTATCAAAGAACCAAAACAGTTCATTGAGCCACGAGAAACACACAACACATGCGGTTTTATTTGATACCATAATTTCAATTTTTCTACACATTTTGCAAGGTACTCCTCGTATACATAGGAACTATTACGGAGATTACATACTTTCTCTTAATGTGTTCATTTTGTCCGAATTGGTTGCGTTACACCAAACGTAATGATAAACTTAGTTTTCTTAATTTAGGTGTGCGCTAAAACGAAGTTAGATTGAATTTGATTTTGAACTAGTTAACAATCTATTGCTCTTGCTTCAGTATGTAAAAGTATACACGCACTTTAAGAATAGTCGTAGATTGCTACATCTTATTTTATGTATTGTTTATGTCGTCGGATCGAAGTGTCCATTCAAACAAATATGATTCATTCCCCAAACAAGTAAAGGATCATTTCTTTTTCGTTTTTAATGTACAATTATTTTAAAATGATACAATCAAGATGAATCTAAATTCAATGTAGTAATTAATATCAGTTATCATTTGAAGACTCCTAATCGAAATAATATTATTTTGTGTAAATTAACAATTGAAATAGAAATAAGGGTTATAATCTGTCCTTAAATAAATATGTTTTATTTGTCTTATTTATATTGGACATCGAAAGATAATTTAGATAAAGAATGTGATGCCTAAATTACCAAATTACCGTAGAAAATAAATATAATTGGTCATTGAGTGGTCAACACAATTATTATACTTAAGCAATTCTTTTAACAAAAAACACTTAAATTGATCGTAAATAAAAATAAATTGGCCACGTCTGAAACTTTTCTTGGTGTGAAAATGGTTACTTTACCAATTAATCTTGATTAAAAATTTCACAATATATGATTGAAATTTCAAGTACTTTATATATTCTTTTTATTAGATTTAGAAACTAAAACCAAGTAACTCGTCCGCATATTCAGGAGAGAAGTCAACACTAAAACTTTGACTTTTCCATTTTATTTTTAATTTTCTATTCTATAAGGTTTATCTGTTGTTTTTTTTTTTTGGTTTTTTTTATTTATCAATCTAATTTTGCATCTTTTTATGCCCCACCTACAATAGTAGAGGGGCATTATGTTTTCTGGTCTGTGAGTCTGTTCGTTCGTACGTCAGTCTGTTTTAAGACATGTCTAAAACATGTGATGTAAAACAAAGGTATCTTAGGATAGTCCTTTTATGTCTTATAGGACCATTCTAACACATTTATATCATTGATGAAAATATGTAAAGAATTAAATGATACAAATTTTAATACATTTCGGTATATAAATACAAATGACGGGAGGTTGCATTCATTTTCACTGAACTAGTACACCTATTGGGGGCCATCTGAAGCCCACCTCCAGATGTGAGGTTTTCAAAATTAAGTAGATCGAAATCACCAGAAAGAAAAAAAATCGGCACAAATGCAAAACCTATTGTATTAACTAATTGTATTTACTTAAGTCCCTAGATGTGTGTTTGTTGGGTTGTTGTCTCATTGACGTATAAACTATACTTTTTTTATTTATCATAACTAAAACATCTCTAAAATAATTTTTTTAATAGAAATAACTATATATGTCAACAGAAAAAATGAGTATCGAAATGTATTCCGAATTCCAATACTAACTTGTGTAATTTTGATTAAAGTATTAGTATGGATAAAAGAATTGAATGTTATATTAAGTACTTTTTTTTCCTTTTTTAGAACATGAAAGTTGACGATAATGTTATATCATGACTACCTTCCAAATTCATTAACAATAAAACAAATATCTTTTTGAGATTTTTTCTAAAAAAATGTTTCAAAACAACTTTCACTTTGATGTATAACAAAAGATACTAAATCAATTAATATAAATGTATTAGCTTAATAGTCTCTGTTTTTATCATTTTCTATAAATGTTTAATTGTTTACGGAACATTACCTTTAAAAGTCATTTACATCAACGTTTACGCAACTTTCACATAACAATGGTTCATGTAATGACTTAGCTGTTTTCAAATAACAAATTTAAATTGTTTTTTTCTTTTATTCGTACGCAATGAGATAAAGACAATTAATAAAATTCAGTTATTTTGTCGATGTGTCGAACTAAAAAAATAAGTTCTTGTAATGTACTAATTGGTTTTTTTTTTTAAATAGTTGTATAACATCGCTGCTAATTTTACTAGCAAAACTATTCAAGTAAACAGATATATAGATATTTTATTCTCATAAAACTTTACAAGAACAAAGGTTACAGAGAATACACATGTACTCGAGAACAAAGCATTGAGAATAGTACAAAATTGTGGGAAAAATCAATTTAATGTAAAAGAAAGATTGAATGTCATAATAAATTATTAATGTTATTTGCTACTTTTCATGACTCTGAACGAACTAATTAAAATGCAAATGCAGTTTTGTTATTATCTCTTTTTTTCTCTTTTAATTTTAAAAGTAATTTAACACAAAATGTATGTCTGTCCTTTAACTCCAGTTTTGCTCTAAATACCATTCCCCTTATCATTAATGATGTCTGCTATACCATCAAAGCCAAATTTTCTGTTAAGGTGATCAAGTGTCCTACAACAACTGAGGAGTATATCACTATTATTGCGCTGTTTGAGAAGAAATTGACATTTCCAAACTGTTGGTTGCAGTGCTCTTGGAATCAATCATTTTGCGGTCAACTGTCCTTGCAATATTGGTTTCCGTCAACGATGAATTTTTTTTTTACAAAAGTGCCGAACTGAAGGAAGACAAGGAAAGTCCGAACAACACATCCAATCTCCCTTAAGAGAAGTCTCCATTCAGTGATGACGTTCCTGTCACACTATGGCTACATAGTAGAGGACAATATTTCGGGATCAATAAGCAATTAATGAACCCGTTTTCTATGATAAAAATGGAGCATCATTAGATAATATATTTACTATAAACTTGTCAGTTAGCAGAGAGAGCCTTTTTTTCATCCTGGCTCACAAGTTTCAAGTTTTGCTCAGCTCTATGAACTTGAGATAAAAGACGTGCAGAAAAATCGCTACAATTTGTGTGATGCTTCACAATCTCATCAGACTGAGATATCCAGCCACCCACAACAACCTGATGAACTTGGAAGCACAGTAATTTTTTCCAACAAAGTAGTACAGTAAAATCAATACATAGACACTAACATCGTATTAAATTTTTTTATTTGAACTGCATTCGAGTGTGGTTCTGATGCCGTTGAGTGACCTTCTGCAGGCATCGTACTTACTTCGAATCCGGATGTTGGTTGGCTGTTAACCAAGTTCGGGGCCATCTTTGCGCGAAATTCTTAATTCTAGATCGGTTTGTCTATCTGGTGTCAATATTTGGACACTGTGACGATGAAAAAGCAATTCGTACTTGTTATAGGCATTTAAACTGTGGGGTCGCCACAGGTTCTGAACGCATAAATCAAATAAAACAAATAACAAGCAGGAACTTAACGTTTTGTGTTGATTTTAATGTTGGATACTTAAATACTTTTTTTTCTCGTGCACATGCATGAACTTTATTCTTTTATTCTATTTAAAATCCCATTGGAATGTCTCTTACAGAATGAGCGAGCGTAAATTCATTGATAACGATAGCCAATGACAAACAAGTTAAAGGTATTTTTTTTATTATCCTGCAATTGGGTGTCCTACTATACAGATACAGCCCTACAGATATCGCTATGCTGTATCTGTTTACTATACACTTTATTCGCTTTAAAGCTCCGCCCACTGCCGGACTGAGTATTGTTTGAACCTGTGTGACCTCAGGATGTGTATTCCCGTTGCATTCCAATATAAATAAATTTGGTGTATAAACTGTCTTCTTATTGGTTAAAAGAATTAGCTTTATTTTCAATGTTATCAATTTTTATGGCGACACGCCCACTTTAGCGTTGTGTATTCATACGCAAACATCTGTGTACGTTGTTATTTGTATTAATATTTATCTTTGAGCCTTATTTTTGATAGAAATTTATTTATAATGAATGGCAATAATTTATTTTGAATTTATTGAACCATAAAATTAATTTTTGACTCTTCACATTTAACATAATCCGCTTCGCGGATTATTCAATGTGAAGAGTCAAAAATTAATTTTATGGTTCAATAAATTCAAAATAAATAACAGCCATTCATTAAGACGATGACAATTGTGGATTTCAAAACTTGAATGTGTATGATTGTGTTACAAAATCAACCATGTCAATTTCAGCATGCATGTTTAGTGAATGTCAATTCTGAAGCGTAGGACAACTCGTACACTTCTGTTTCAAATTTGACAATGTTTTGTTATTTGTTTTTACTGTTGAAATTAGTTGTTATGTTAAAATACATTTGTAGATAATTATTCACCTTGAGCGATGTATTATTGCGAATCCGTCTTCAGCATAATGTGTGATTTTGATATTACTATGCGAGCCTCAAGGAATTACAAATCGAAAATAAATGCTAAATATGTTAGTTTTTGTGTCTTTCAAAACACAAACAATATACAGAATTAATTGCAGGATAAAGACAATAACTGTTTAGTGTCTTTAAATATAAGCTGTATTTGTACTCGGCTCGAAACAGGTTTATTTCATATCGGTTGAGAATAAGATTCTCTTATTGGATTAAAAGGGGTCACATGACATTCATTATTCTTCAGTAATAAATTCCATTGGTCATTAACAAACAAAAAAAACGGACCAGAAAACCGGTCGTTAACGAACTTTTACATGATAATGACCGGTGGAGCGTGGTTTCCGTCTGATAATGACCGTTGGGGCGTGGTTTTCGTCTGATAATGACCGTTGGGGCGTGATTTCTCTGTTAATGACCGGTGGGGCGTGGTTTCTCTGTTTAAAGAGATGTACCTTTTATAAACCATGTTCCTGTTTTTAATATTATTTTAAGTTGTTGAATTGTTTATTTTATGTTTTCGTTAATTATAAAATTAAAGATAACTTGATTAAGTATTTATATACTGAAAAATTGCACTAAAATGAATGGCAGTATTACTACGACTGGTCTTCACTCTTTGCCATAGAAATCGTAGAACTACTCGAGTTCGCTGTAGGCATTTTGAATTTATGAGAATTTTCCAAAACATGGTTTCTCAATGAAATAAACACAATAGTTCTTAAAAAACTGGTCATTATCGTGATACATGGACTGCCCGTAGGACAGTGGTATTGACTGCGACAGCGATAATGACCTCGCCTTCGGCTCAGTCATTATCACTATCTTAGTCAATACCACTGTCCTGTGGGCAGTCCATATATCACAATAATGACCAGTTTTTCAAGAACTATTATATAAGTAGTAGCTCGCTAAAAGCTCGCATACACCTTGTTTCCTAGCCTCGTACAAATGCAGCTGATATTTAAAGACACTAAACAGTTATTGTCTATATAATCCCTTTTTTTAAAGTCCAATAATAAAGGCAACAGTAGTATACCGCTGTTCGAAATTCATAAATCGATAAAATACCATGATTGAAATCCATCACATAAAGAAGAACCAGAATTGATCACTCAAATAAAGATTAGACATCTACGTTTTGTCAGATTGCAATTGCCAAAAAGACTTTATGCTAATGATCGTATTTTGTGTAGGATCATTTTTGTTAATATGTCTTTTGATTGAGTTAAGCTATTTCATTGATATTTTGTGGTGTGGCTTTCTATGTTGTGATGGTATACTATTGTTTCAGGTATAAGAGAAAAGGTTGGTCCAATCTGAGCGTCACTGATGAGATATGCAGACGAAACGCGCGTCTGGCGTATTAAATTATAAGCATGCATGGTACCTTTGATAACTATTGGTACATATTAAAACGTTTAAATCCGCTGTAATGGTTTGCACCTGCCCTAAGTCAGGAACGTGATGTTCAGTGTTTGTCGTTTGTTGATTTGATTCATACGTGTTTCTCGTTTCTCGTTTTTTTTAATGTAGATTAGACCGTTGGTTTCTTTGCGTGAATGATTTTACACTAGTCATTTTTCGGGCCCTTTATACCTTACTGTTCGTTGCGAGTCGACATAAAATGGTTTACTTTTACAAATTGTGACTTGGATGAATAGTTGTCTTATTGGCATTCATACCACATCTTCTTATATCTACATATGTTCTTTAGTTTTATTATAGTTTAGATGAACTGTTTAAGCCATAGTTATCCGTTTGAAATTAGTAAATGACTTTTTTCTTTTAAATGTTATATGTAAAAAGAATGTTAAATGGTTAACCAAAATGCAATTAAAGTTCGTAGATTAATTAAAGCCTAATATCGAAATTAGTTTGGCACATATATTTTATTAAGTCATTTGATATGGTTAATGCCTGAAGCAATAAAAGTTGTCCATTTTTATTAGGTTTAATAGACGATGTTGTCTGCGCAGCTGAGCCACTTAGTATTTTTTTCAAATCCCTCTAAATACGTCATTTTGATCTTATTTTTCATAATTACGGATTGGACACACGGGATCTCACGGGATATTGATATCAGAAAATTATGAAGACATTGTTGGACAGTGAAATATCTTAAAATAATATTAAAAGATAAAATCTACGTGGACATTGTCAACGTAAACAGTCCGATCACACACACACAAAAGAATCACGACAAGAAAATTGATGTTTTCTCATTAGGGAGAGAAATATCAATTCTTTAATGATCTATAATGCTGAATATTCAAAATCATTAAAGTTTTTTCCTAAAGATATGTCGTATATATGTCGCACAGTAGCTTGTTAATTAACAAACCACGTCAAATTTATATTGTAAAAAAATTGACACTTGACACAATATTGTGTGGGTACAGTCCACAGTTTAGTTATCTGTCATTTTTAAAATGAGTTCACAAGACAGATATGATTGTTAACCAATATATTTCCATCTTAATTTTTTTTTTTTGTGTGCTTGCATTTTTTTACAACTTGTCGAAGTCATTGAGAGGGTGGCATCGATATACGGTCCTACTTCGTTCTACAGGGTCATATAATACCACCCACCAGCAAGAAGAATAAGAAATAAAACCCCTTGTGATTTTGTTGTTAACTCTGCCATATGGACGGGTATTTTCAAAATATACAAAGCATTTCATATACGATATGTTTCCCAGTCCGTTATAAACAATAAAAGAAGGTCATAATCATCATGTACTAGATTTCGACTAATCGATCTTTGATTTCAATTAAATAATTGTGCATTGTCATTTTAGATATTTAAATAAAGGCAACAGTAGTATACCGCTGTTAAAAAAATTATAAATCCATAGAGAAAAAACAAATCCGGGTTACAAACTAAAACTGAGGGAAACGTATCAAATATAACAGAACTACGACACAACACCGAAATGTAACACACACAAAAACGAACTATAATGTAACAATGGTCATTTTTTTTAAATATACTATTAAAGATATTTTGTTTTTCTAATGAAAAAACCTTATTTGTTT
Organism: Mytilus galloprovincialis; assembly: GCA_037788925.1. Lineage (NCBI taxonomy): Eukaryota > Metazoa > Mollusca > Bivalvia > Mytilida > Mytilidae > Mytilus > Mytilus galloprovincialis. The sequence goes on along the minus strand of CM075333.1, from coordinate 84,297,892 downwards.
CCTATATAATTTTAAAAGTTCAACAAAACACCGATTCAATGCTTTTTTAATTTATAACATATTGTAAAGTTCTGATTAGACGTTCATAAGGAATGAGACACGAGTTCATCAAACTTATAGATTGTTTTAAAAGAACCATAGCTACGAGAAACATAAAAAATCTAGAATATGATATTTTTATTTTCAATCATCAATGAAAGTGAAACCGTAAAATAATAATTCGCTTTTAGGGGCCAATATGGTTCAATTTTGTCAAAATAACCTTAGTAACATTGGTGACGAATTTATCACTTGCAAGTGAATAATTCGACCTCATTGAATCTGTATTCATGTTTACTTCAATTTAACCCCTAAGATAGAGAATAATAACGCATGGCTCGTTCGTGTTGAGTTATTTAAAGGAAAATAATGTCAAAATTGAAAGTGAAACAAAGATAAATCATTTGATTGACTGATTCGATCATCATTATTATACAGGTGAAAACGAGGATTAACACATATTTTCAATCTATAATATGAAATTAAACAGACCTAGAAAAATCCAAGAGAACGATTTTCCTATCTATTCATATCTATATTTATGTTTATATCGTTTATATAACAATCGGAGGTCTTCGGAGGTCAACTCGAAAGTGAATAAGATGGCGTCTTGACTAAAATACACACGAAACGAAGCTACATATTCTCCAGCCCATGCCCTGTAAATTGTTTATTTTACATTTTTTATAATTTGGATAAATGTTTTAAATTTTTATAAATCAAATATGAGAATTTGAGTCAAATCGTGAACATGAACCTGACAGATAATGCCCCTTTAAAAATATGTAGCACTAGCATATTTGTAAAGCATGCATGGAAACAATAAGATATATTATAAACATCGGATTGTAAGAAATATGAATGGCTACCCACAGTCTGTACATTTTTATGGCATTTTATACAATTATAACAATCTCTTTCATTCTTGCATAAATTCGTATTCCTTTTAAGAACTGATTTCATATTGGTTATTAGTAAGACATATACATGTACTAAAACGCACTTCATACTACTAATCTACTGTGTACATATTTACTAATATATATATGTAAATCTGTCCGGTGACTGAACTAATATCCGATTCAATAGAATTTGGATTTATAGTACAACAAATGTTTTTTTAAGAACAAAGGAAATAAGTCCCGGTCAGTTTATCCAAATATCTTATTAGAATTCTTTTAACTGTTATTCTCTATACGAAATTGAAGGTTAAAATGGCATGAAGACATGTTAAGTGTTGAAATGATTTTTGTAAATATCATCTTAGTATGTTAGTTTTATATTTTATATAAGATATTATATAAAATTAGATAAGAACAACAACAACAAAATGTCATAAAAATTAATGACCACTGAAATAAACTAGAGCTCCTCCCGACAGGTAACAGATCCTGCTCCACATGTGGCACCCGTAGTGTTGCTCGTGTAAGTACAAATCTGTTAAGTCTAATTTGGAAGGTCACATTAGGGGAACATGGGTACATGATTGTAGCCACGACTTGATGAACATATCCGCTATCGCCTGTGAAACGTATATTCCATAACGGTTACCTGACTCGTGATGGCGACCGTAAAACTAACAAAGGGAGAATTTCAACTTCACCTCTTGGAACTCTTGTTCTTATATCTTCCTTATGAATATCATCCAGCTATCAAGGAAATCATGATTGGAACTACAAGAATTGGAATATCGTATCAAATGGTAGGTAAATACTCCATATGAAGATACTACCAAAATGTTGCTACATAGAAACCCATAACCCATCAGCCCTGTGTGGCGTCATGTGGTCGGGCTGATAAAGGGTTATCAGTCTGGTATCGTTCGTACATCGGTAGTATGTTATAGAAATTAAAATACATGCCCTTTACCTTATCGGTCGATACATTGAAGCTATGAAAAAAAGGAAAGGAACTCTGCTAGCTTAACAAATGTCATATTGAATAGTTTCTAATACATTGTAGTGTCGTCTCTATATACATCTATAATGACGCTTAAAAATGTTGTAATTGACAGAGAATAGATGAAGTTCAACTATTATGAGAAATAGATACTTTTTCTCTCTTTTTTGTACATACATCTTTTGCAGTATTGAGTGTGCTTTCCCTCCCAAAAATAATCAGTTATTATAATGAATGATAACTTTTTTATTCTAATTGATTTGTCCAAGTGTATTTGGGGAAATAGTAAATTCTTTTAAAACTGTAAATTACATCAATTTTATCGGAATTCAATATTTTCACAAGAAGTTAATATCCCAGTTACCTTGAACTAGTAACACAGAATGTTAAGAGAAGTACGCATTCCTGGGTACATCGTAAAATCAAGTAAAATACAGTACATTGTTTGTTTATGTATGAATAGAATTGATAAAACAATTCTATTGTCTAAATTGAAACATTTTAAAATCTTTTGAATAACATCAGTAGTCAATTAAAGCGGTCATATAAAAATATACTTTATTAAATGTCTGAATAAACGTCAACCTTGGTCGCACAATCATAAAATTGCGAACTAATTTGAATAAATTAAAGACAAACATGAAGTTATCAGCTGAGTGACTGATGAATGAAATAATTTGTGTAAAAAAAATACCGGTAAAAAAATCTAAAAACTTGTAAAAACACTTTTTATCAACATATTTGATATACTATTAAACAACATTAACGATACACAACTCCAATTTGTCATAAATATATATAAAAAAACTGTTGAAATATACAATGAAAGAGTGGCGAAAGATACCAGAGGGACATTCAAACTCAAAGATCGAAAACAAACTGACAAGGCCAAAGAAAAGACAAAAGACAAAAGACAAATAATACTAAACATGACACAACATAGCAAATCAAATCCTACCAAAAACTAGGGGTGATCTCATGTAATCCGGAAGGGTAAGTAGATCCAGTTATACATGTGACATCCTTCGTAGCTCATGTTATTATAAAAACCCGGAAAATAGTCTTATTCAAATTTATATAAAAGAATATGACACATCTGGAAAGTGAGATAATATCGTGTTTTGAAATTTATTTTGAGGAAAATGACGATAAAAGTCGGTTCTTAATTTTGTAGATGAAAATTAAGTATTCAAATATGTGGAAAGACATAAAAATTCTAAGCAGACCATGTTTAAGATTTGAAGTTCTTATATCGATTTTTTTACTTTTGGGTGAAAATACAATTTCGAAATTACATAAAATGCAAAAAATATATCCAAAACAAATTCGCGTATTTGCCGTAAATTAATGGTTTCGATAAGAAAGTACCCCTCTTTAAACAATAGACCTGTTGTGCAATTATTCACATTGGTACAGTTATACAATTTCATCATGCATGTATATGGAAAATACAACACCTTGTATCGTTTCATTGTTGACTAGTGTAATAGTACCTTGAGTTTCAATATTGTATTACAATAGAGTCATTTGATAAAGTGTAGAAGGTATCTAATATAAGAGAGGCAGAATATACTAAAGGAATAGTCAAACTCATAAATCAAAGAAACAAAACCCGGCAAAGCAAATAAAAGACAAACAACCATATGTACATACAAACATAGAACACTAGAGTCTGAGCAACGCGTCTCAACAAAAGCCGGGATTGATCACAGGTGCTTAGGAAGCGTCAGAAGATCCTGCTCCACAATGTGCACCTTTTGATAATATAAGATATGTTTTCATAAGTTACTTTTCTTGTTTTTTTTGTGCATAGTAAACAGTATGAGCAGTAACGACATCAATTGCACTTTGGGAGTCCATGGTTCAAGTTGTTTCCTTCGATAGATAAAATGGAGCATTTGATTTTGAGGTTTTTATGGACTTTTTCTTTTTAATTTACCTTGGAGTTCGGTATTTTTGTTAATGCTTTTAAGTCATTTACGTTGTTTGAAATGAGTTCCTTTGTCTTTTTCTTAAGTTTTCTGTACAATAATTTACGTTGGTGTTTTAACCAGCTAGTGACATGTTTTCGCAATCTTATATTTTTAGATACCAGCATACCCATCTTATCTGTAGTTAAACCGAACGTGCCCTATTCCCGACTGTGCTTTTTTGACTGAGTATGAATACTCATGGTGAGTGGTGTATCCATAGCGAGAGACGCTGTGAGTATAAATACTCATGGTGAGTGGTGTATCCATAGCGGGAGACGCTGTGAGTACGAATACTCATGGTGAGTGGTGTATTCATAGCGGGAGACGCTGTGATTATGAATACTCATGGTGAGTGGTGTATCCATAGCGGGAGACGCTGTGAGTATGACTACTCATGGTGAGTGGTGTATCCATAGCGGGAGACGCTGTGAGTATGAATACTCATGATGAGTGATGTATCCATAGTGGGAGACGCTGTGAGTAATTGAACATCGGTAAAGTAATGTCACCTTGATTTAAGCCCATCGACAGTAACATCAATCCTATGTTTATATTGGGTATTTGAAGAATTCTAGTGCATAATGTTTTTTTTTTTTATGTTTTCGAAATGTGAGGGGATTTCTGTAGACGTTTATCAAAAATTAATAAAATAAAAGAGCAACCATTCTTATCCCCAAAACGACTACGTAAACTACAGATTATATGATGAACAGAGGCGGATTAAGGGGGGCCCAGGGGGCCCGCCCCCCCCCCCCCCCCATTTTTGGTAAAAAATTTGGTTGCTTATATAGGGAATCACTGAAGCGTGACTGGAGCGGGCCCCCTCCTAGGCAGCCAGTGGCCCCCACTTATTAAAATTTCTAGATCCGCCAGTGATGAAGATTGGTAAGAACATGTGTATTGAATTTGAGATGACAAAACTTAGGCAATCTGAAAAGAACTAAACAAAAAAGTATCCTCTCAAGGATATATATTCCAATGTTTATGACATATGTTGTCTTCTAAAGTCCTATGATATATATTCCAATGTTTATGACATATGTTGTCCTCTAAAGTCCTATGATATATATTCCAATATGTTTATGACATATGTTGTCCTCTAAAGTCCTAAGATATATATTCCAATGTTTATGACATATGTTGTCCTCTAACGTCCTATGATATATATTTCAATGTTTATGACATATGTTATCCTCTAAAGTCCTATGATATATATTCCAATGTTTATGACATATGTTATCCTCTAAAATCCTATGATATATATTCCAATGTTTATGACATATATTGTCCTCTAAAGTCCTATGATATATATTCCAATGTTTATGACATATGTTATCCTCTAAAGTCCTATGATATATATTCCAATGTTTATGACATATGTTGTCCTCTAAAGTCCTATGATATATATTCCAATGTTTATGACATATGTTGTCCTCTAAAGTCCTATGATATATATTCCAATGTTGATGACATATGTTGTATGCTTTGGGTCAAATACCAGAATAACAACAACAGCAAAGGAATACATACATTAGCTTTTCGACGATTCCCCCCTTTCCGCTCACAGTTAATGTAATTTTCTTAATTATTTTCTTTGTTTGTACACTAAAATAACATTAACGGTACTAATTTACAAATTCCCATTTCGACAAAAAACCTCTTTTCAAAGTTGTTCGAGGCCAAAATATTTGAAATCAAAAACTTATTAACGTTTTTTTCATAGTATTCAAAATGTAATTTTTAGGCTTTGAGCATCAGTAAACTATTGCTGCTTCTTATTTGTCACGAATTTTAACAAAACATGTCTATTAATGACAAATTGTATAGTTAATTTGCAATATATAATGATAAGGTATAAATTTTCTTTTTGAATTGCTTAAATTTTCTGTTTATGGATATGTAAACTATAATCGTAAAGCTAAATGAGGATTTTTTTTCTCCTTTATGTAATCCATATCCTTACATATTCGGAATTGCACATAATTATATAAACTTTTGAACGGACGGGAGGACGAACACATTATGGTTTCAAACGAAGACCTTATGATATCTTGTTACATGTGTATTGAATTGGAGATGACAAAACGTAGGCACCCTGAAAGAACTATACAAAATTCTTCTGATATCTATTCCTTTGTTTATAACATATGTTATATTCATTGGGTCAAATACTAGAAAAATACAACAGCAAAAGTAAAAGAAAAGTCAGTCTAAAATAAATCTATTTTAAGGTTTTACTTCATACGTTGAGTTACAAAGTGCAGTAGTTATTATTACAAATCATTGAAACATGTATCAAAAATAATAGAAAGTTGATTACAAGCATTTATATTTGACATGAATAGTCACATACAATTATATCATTGATCTTTTATACTTTGAATGTGTATCATAGTCTTTAGTTGACTGTATACAGTTTTGGGGTCTTGCTTGTCTTTTCGTCAATTTTCGGTTTTAAGTTATTGTAATTTCACTTCGACCTATCAGCATTGAATGTGCTTCCTTGTAATTCCCTTTTATATTCTTTGATAATTGAATTGCACCTCCGTATAATTTGCAATGTTTATAAATCGTAAACTGCATAAATTGGAGAAGAAATATGTGAACTCTAAACAAATAATAATAATAATAATAAAAACACTCTGAGAGTTGTTTTTCATTCGTTTGATGTTTTTGAGCCTTTGATTTTGCCATTTGAAAATGGACTCTCCGTTTTTAATATTCTTTTGAGTTCGGTATTTTTGTTATTTTACTTTTGTTCTGAATAGGACAATGAACAATACAATATATTCATAACACAATTCTCTTTCAATATTTGTATATTAAAATCAACCTGTTTATTAATAAAAAAAAAAACTTTCTGTGAATGCTATAAATATTAGATGAAGAAATATGCACTTGCAAGTAAACAAGTCGACCTCATTCAATATGTATTCATATGACTTTCAATTCAACTCTTTAACTAGAGATGGGTTACACATGAATCATGCGTGTTCATTTATCAAAAGGAAAAGACAACGGTAAATCATTTAATTGACTGTTTCGAATCACAAACACTCATTCATATACAGGTAAAAACGACGATTGACATAACCTATTATATGAAATTAAAAAGACCAAGAAAATTTAACTGCACGATTTATAAGCTATCTATGCTATCTATATTTATGTTTATATCGCTTATATGACCGTTGGCAGTCTTCGACGGTCATTTTGATAGTTAATTAGATGGCGTCTAGACTAAAATACACGCGAAACAATTATACATATTATCCACCACATGCCTTGTAAATTTGTTTATTTTAGACTTTTTATAATTTGGATATACGTTTCGTATGTTACAAATCAACTGTGAGAATTTGTGTTGAATCGGCGAACATGAATTTGAATGTCAATGCCCAATTAAGATTCGAAATTATTTTTGGACAAAAGTCAGATATTTATTGATTTGTTTCGCACAATCTGATTTGACACACACCCAAAGAGTATCAAACGTTTTGATTGATATGGTTATATTTATAAATTAACTGTTTACAAAATTTTGAATTTTTTGAAATACTAAGACTTTTCTACCTCAGGCATAGATTACCTTATCTGTATTTGGCAAAGCTTTAAGGAATTTTGGTCCTCAATGCTCTTCAACTTCGTACTTTATTTGGTTTTTAAACTTTTTTTTAATTCGAGCGTCATTGATCAGTCTTTTGTAGACGAAACTCGCGTCTGGCGTATATACAAAATTTAGTCCTGGTATCTATGATGAGTTTATTTGTCAATTCAACAAATATTCCTTTTTCATACAGTTAAACCAATTCTATATTAAATTTGATCCCGAAGAAGTATAGAAAGAAATATCAAGTTAAAGGAATATATCACAGGCATATCGTTATTCTCGGATACGATTTATAAATGATTGAAATAAAATTACAACTATGTGATCTTGAAATATAGATCTTTAATTTTGCTCTCATCATATGATCCCGCGAATTCTTATCGATCTGAATTTTAGTCAGATTTGAAAAAAAAAATCTAGTGTTTGTAGTTGACTTAAAATCGTTGGTCCTCCGTATTTTGTAAAGGATAGATTTTCTAAAATGAATATGGTCGATAGTGTTAAACACAGACAAGACACATTGAAGGGACATGCTGGTTTCAACAAAAATTAAATATCTAATCATAAGCTCTAAATCGTCTAGACACAATCTGGAGTTTACTCAGTCTACAAAAGATCAAACACAAACACACAATTAAAAAATAAAAAAAAAAATATCAAAGCAAAAGACATCTACTTCTGACGTTTATGTTTTAGAATAACAATTTACGACGGGTAAACTAGGTTAATCAATATACGTAATGGTTTAATCCGCTGACCAAGCAAATATTTCGGAGGTTTAAATCTTAAAGTACTTAAAAAATCAAGTGCATTTATGATATTGGTTATACATATGGCGAAAAGTACAAACCTCATGTAATCTGACTTTCTCAAGTTATGAAACTTGTCAGTTTGCCTTTTATTTATTTTAATGTTTATTTCTTTTAAGCAATTTGTATTGTTGATTGATCATTGATGAACTAAATATGGCAAAAAAAGTACAACCATAATAACCATGTTATTCGGGCAAGAAATCAGAGCTTTGCCAGATGGAGATGGATTCTTAAATTTAATATAATTTTTAAAATATTGTTACGGAATAACTGGCTACTGAGATAGTTATACCTTCTGTGAATCCCCCACAGAATACTAGTAATAGATCCAGTGGTAGTACTAGTAATACAATTAACGGTAACAATTTTGTCTGCATCGGATTCATTAATATCTTGTATCTTTGATGACTGATCATAATGATATAAGCCAGATTAACCAACACCTCGTATATTTGATGACTGATTATCAACGATATAAGCCAAATTAACTTACACCTTGTATCTTTGATAAAAGATATTGATGATATAAGCCAGATTAACCACATCTTGTATCGCTAATGACTGATCATTTCTAATGTAAGCCTGCTTCACCAATACCTTGTATCGTTGATGATTGCTATTTGCCTATGTAAGCCTGATTCACCAATACCTTGTATTGTTGATGACTTATCATTGATAATTTAAGCCAAATTCACCCATACCTTGTCTCTTTGATAAAAGAACATTGATAATATAAGCCGTATTAACCAAGTGTAGGGTGTCATTGATACCTGGTCATTTATGATACAAGTTAGATGTGAAAAGATTCCTATATGAACAGAGTACCATAGCCTGAATAAAAATTATTAGAATTTTTTCTAAATCATCTTTATTCTGAAATGAAATCGTGTCTCCTCTTGGTGGCATATGTTTTATTTTAAAAATCAATAACCAATGAATCATGTCCGATGAAAAATGACACAGAAACAAATATCAAATTTTGATTAAACATCAAATTGTTATAAACATATAAGGGGCCAATGTTTTTAGTAAACTGAAGAATTATAATTGGTATATCTAAAATAAGATTTAGTAATTTTAAAATTTAAATGGCCAAAATATGGTATTATTAAAATTGTCATAAAATCGTTTAATTTATATCATCAATTCAATCATGGAAGTATTACTTACTTCCATAATTAAATAAGGCAAATATTATTAAAAATCAAAACGACATTAAAAAGATATCGAGACTAAAATTGAGAATGGAAATGGGGAATGTGCCAAAGAGACAACAACTCGACCATAGAGCAGACAACAGCAGAAGGTCACCAACAGGTCTTCAATGCAACGAAAAATTCTCGCACCCGGAGGCGTCCTTCAGCTGGCCCCTAAACAAATATATACTGGTTCAGTGATAATGAACACCATACTAAACTCCAAATTGTACACAAGAAACTAAAAGTTAAAATAATACAAGACTAACAAAGGCCAGAGGCTCCTGACTTGGGACAGGCGCAAAAAAATGCGGCGGGGTTAAACATGTTTGTGAGATCTCAACCCTCCCCCTATACCTCTAGCCAATACAGAAAAGTAAATGCATAACAATACGCACATTAAAATACAGTTCAAGAGAAGTCCGAGTCTGATGTCAGAAGATGTAACCAAAGAAAATAAACAAAATGACAATAATACATAAATAACATCAGACTACTAGCAGTTATCTGACATGCCAGCTCCGGACTTCAATTAAACTGATTGAAAAATTATGTCTTCATCATATGAATATCAGGCACAATCCTCCCCGTGAGGGGTTTAGTATCATACCATCATAACATATATGAGAAGCACATAAACCGTGTCATGCCAACAACTGGTTTATTAATAATAAATGTGTTTAGTTCCGGTGCAAAGACCCTATAAGTGAATCAATATTAACGCCAAAATATGCAATCTTTAATGACCTGACAACAGTATCGTAACTATATCCCTTCTTAATAAGTCTATTTAAAGGTTTTGTTAGCTTCTGAGGTGAATACTGACATTTTTGTGTTTTATAAAGAATATTTCCATTAAATATTGGATGTGAAATACCTGAACGTATAAGAAGTCTGCATGTTGAGCTATATTTACGAATGATGTTCTTATACCGATGATAAAATTTAGTAAATGTTTTGACTAGTTTGTGATATCGAAAACCCTGGTGTAATAATTTTTCAGTAATACATAAATTTCTCTCGTTAAAATCTAAAACATTGTTACATACACGAGCGAATAGTACAAGTTGAGATATATAAACACCGTAAGATGGTGACAAGGGAACGTCACCATCTAAAAATGGATAATTAACGATAGGAAATGAGAAATCATCTCTTTTATCATAAATTTTAGTATTAAGCTTTCCGTTAATGATATATATATCAAGATCGAGGAAAGGGCAGTGGTCATTGTTAGTATTAGCTTTATTTAAAGTAAGTTCAACAGGATAAATTTCTTTAGTATACATACTGAAGTCGTCATTATTGAGAGCTAAAATATCATCCAAATATCTAAAAGTATGATTAAATTTGTGTATCAGATGTTGTTTCGATTGGTCTTTGCTGATTTTTGTCATAAATTTTAACTCATAGCATTACAAAAACAGGTCCGCAATAAGTGGTGAACAGTTAGTCCCTGGACTGGATTGATCTGTGAATTCATGATAGTATTTTTGTAGTTGTTTCAAATGTTAATTTGAAATACAAAAAGTAATAAATAAAAAAAAACCAACATAATTATGGGTACACCAGTGAGTTTTTTTTAAATTCTTTTGGATAGATTTAGGTAAATTTGTTCTTAGATCAATCAACTATGGGTATAATATGGGTGAAATGTCAGTATCCCAAAAAAGAGGGATAATTACTTGTATACCAAAGGGAGATAAACCAAGACAATATATGAAAAACTGGTGACCAATAAGTCTTTTAAACACAATATATAAACTTGGGTCTAGCTGTATCGCAGAGCGTTTGAAGTCTATTTTATACTTTTAATAAGTAATGATCAAACAGGGTTTATTCCTGGAAGATATATTGGTGAAAATACTAGACTAATTTAAGATATTTTACTGTATACAGAAGAAAATGATATATCTGGTATTCTCCTCCTTTTTGAAAAGGCGTTTGATTCAATTTCTTGGATTTTATTGAAAATGTATTAGACTTTTTTAATTTTGGACCTTCAATTAAACGTTGGGTCACTACTTTTTATACCAAAATTCAATCTGCAGTAACTCAAAATTGCCATCTCTCAGATTTTTTTTAGATTCAAAGGGGCTGCCGACAAGGGGATCCCCTGTCACCTTATATATTTTTACTATGTGCAGAAATACGTGGTATACTTATACGAAATAATGACAAAGTTAATCACTATAGATGACTCAGAGTATCTCATCTCACAATATGCAGATGATACCTCTCTTATACTTGATGGATCACCTGAATCTTTGGATGCATCTCTTCGTACTCTAGATAAATATGCAGATTTATCAGGTCTTAATATAAACTTAGACAAGATCAAGGTTGTTTGGATTGGGAAGAAAAGGTTTAGCCAAGAAACTATGGGTGTTAAGTGGGGATTGGAGTGGGGTTCTAGCAGATTTACACTTCTTGGGATAAATTTCTCAGTGGATATTAGTGAAATTTAAAATTTAAGGTTGAAAGAAATCATAAACATTGTAAAAACTTGGACTAATCAAATACTCTCACCAATTGGAAAAATAACAGTGATAAAAACACTTATAATATCAAAATTAAACCATCTATTCCTGTCCATACCTAGTCCAAACAGCACAAAGCTTAAAAATTTTACTGAAAAAATATTTTCCTTTATCTGGGATAACAAACCAGATAAAGTCAATAGAGACACCTTAACCAAACCACACTGTTTAGGAGAACTAAAAATGATAAATATTGAAAACTACATAAAAGGTCTTAAGTTAACCTGGATAAGAAGAATTAATAGAAATAATTCAAAACTAGTGAAACTTTTCCTCTTTTCAGAAAATTTTAAAAAATCCATTTTGGAAAGAAGTGTTTGATGCTTTGCAAGATCTTAAAAATGTACCAAATAACTCTCAAATTAATACATTCCTTTTATGGAAGAATGATGAAATAAAGATTGGTACCCATTCAATTTTATATAAAGATTGGGCTAAAAAAGGGGTTTGGCTGATCAATGACTTGTTACAGGAAGATGGAAATTTTATGACTTTTGATCACTTTAATAATGTAAACAATATTAAAACTAATTTTCTCACATATCAAGGTCTAATTTCGGCAATAAAAAAGTATTTAAAAAAAATCAAGTATGTCCAAATGACTTAAAGAGAGAAAACGGACAAGTTTTGCCCTCGGTGTTAAAGGTTTTTTTTAAATCTCAGAAAGGTTCAAATGATATGTATAATATTTTGAATGGTAAAAAGTCAAAACCTAAACAAAAATGTGAACAAAAATGGTCTTTCATTCTCAATGCAAATTTCAATTGGAAAAATATCCATGTATTGCACTTTTATATAACAAAAAAATCAAAATTGCAGTGGTTTCAATACAGAATAATACATCGAATCTTAGGCACGAATGAACTTCTCCTTAAAATAAAAATTAAAGATACAAATATTTGTAGTTTTGGATGTGGCGGGGTTGAAACAATAGCACATATACTCTGGACGTGTCCATATATTTTTAGACTTTGAGAAGACCTTAACTCCTGGATATTTGAGAAGACAGAAATAGAACTAACTTTAAATATTGATTTGGTTTTATTTGGTATTCTAAAAAAAAAAAACAGATAAAAATGATGTAAGAAACTTAATACTTCTGTTAACAAAATTCTACATTTATAGAAGCAAACTATTTATGGAACAAACCAATATAATAGCACTAAAAAATTATTTAAAAGAAAACTTATTAATAGAAAAAAATATATTGTATAAAAATAAATTACTCAGTAGGACAGAAAACTGCTGGAACCCCTGGACTCCTTTACTTTCATAAAAACAAAAACAAAAAACAAATAGACTCATATAATGTATCTATATTTCATATCCAAACAGCCTATGCCTTAAACTCATTTTCTGCAATGTATCAAACAGCTGTGTCTATCAAATATATTATATATCTTCTGTTTAGTGTATATAACTATTATGCATACAAGTGTGTATAACTCATTATGTTCATGTGCAAATAAGAAAAAAATGAATTTTATATAAAAAAAACTATATATATATATATATATATATATATATATATATATTGTTTACTAATATTAACGAGGCCGGGATAAGGTACCATTAGATCCTTTACAGAGAGGTGGTTGATACCAAAGGGATGTTCAAAACAAAATGACAATGCCATGTCAAAATAGCGAATATTCTGCTCCCAGGAAACTCCATCTTAATTGATGGTCCTCAATAGCATAGACAAAAGTCAAAAGTCAAAGAAATAACTGATAGAAAAAAGAAAAAAAAGAAATAACTAAATCAACGAAGACGCTGTGAACTAAGTCGAGCATTGCTAATGTGAATATTCATTTCAGTCAAAGGCGGTTTAAAGATGTTCTGAGTCATTGGGTCTCTGATAAATAATTGTCTGATTTGAAATCATACCACATCTTTTTATTTTAGCCACAAAACCACAAAACCAGGTTCAACCCACCATTTTTTTTTCTTAAAATGTCCTGTGCCAAGTCAGAAAAATGGCAGTTTTTATCTTATAGTTTTTGTGTGTGTTGCATAATCGTTTGTGTTTTTGTTGACTTCATTGTTTCTGTTGTTTTCTTGTTAACCTCTATGATTTGTGCGTTTCCCTCGGTTTTAGCTTGTAAGCTGGATTTGTTTTTGTCTCAATCGACTTTCGAACAGCGGTATACTTCTGTTGCCTTTATTTATAACTACATATATCTAGACCAAATTTTCTAGTAAAATATACCTTAAAACTTCAACAACCTGAAAAAAAGTTTTGAACTTCATTTTTTTTTCTTTTCTCCAGAACTTATCACATAATATATATATATATATATATATATATAAATCTGTCTTATAAAGGGTTATATAAAGTAAAAATGTATTCAATAACGGTTAATATATAATCCTGATGATAAAGATAGGTGATGGTACGCCTTTGACATGGATTATTTTACCTTTTTACAAATTATTGAATAGATAGTCTCATGGTAATAACAAAATATAAACATATCGACTTAAAGGTCTGGTATTGTTTTAGTCGCACACGAGAATGCCGAATTGTAGGTTATTAAGTTTTATATGATTTTTTTGAAAATTGAATTTCAATAATTTAAGCTTACTTCATCCGAGGATTTATATGATAAATACATAAATCCTTAGTTTATCCCTTTAACATGTCTACGTGTATTTAAAATAGTGAGAAAAAAAACAGGGTAAATTTAAGCTTTACAAAGTACAATTAAAAAAGACGGCAGTATATTAGGACGAAATATGGATCATGTGACTACATCCGGGTACCTTCATTCCACTGACAGGACATATCTTATTTTTTTCAGTGAAGCATTTTGTGTTCTAAAAAATTTTCATTGACTGCAACTGATCGAATATAATAGAAAAACTCTATTAACGCGTTTACAACCTTATGAAATAACCCCCCAAAAATACATTGTTTTTAATACGAAAACAGGGAGGAAGATTTTACCAAAATTAGCTAGCAAGCCTACCTAGATCAACGAGAGCATTGACTTATCGTTTATTTTTGAGTTTGAGATATATTTTTGTATTTTGGTTAACACACTGACATCTTTATTTTTAAAATTTTGAACTCTTAACATGAAATTTACATTTGAACCTGGAATATTGCAAAACTCAGAAAATGACAATAGCAAGTGTGTATTGTGTAATTTAGATGCAATAATATGTCAGTGTTCCTGTTGTTGGTTTGTTTTCCTCTTATATTTGATGTGTTTCCCTCTGTTTAAGTTTGTAACCATGAATTGTTCTCTCTCAATCGATTAATGACTTTTGATCCACGGCATACTTCTTACTGTTGCCTTTATTTATGAACCACATCTTATATTTATATAGTCTGTCTTATGTCACTTTAAAACAAATATAGAAGTGACATGACTTTAACTCGAAAAAATACATTAGATACCATGACCATTAAAATTTAATATCACGGCACTAAATATGATTCAATGATAAATTTAGCTTTGTATCTTTAGTTTTTATTATAATATTTCAAACACATTTGGCAACACTTTAAATTCCATTATAATCACCTAAATTGTTATCTATAACAAAATCAAAATACATTTGCGATACTTTTATAGATTGTGTGAATGACGAAATTACTATCGGAAGATATTTCTCATGTTAATGGCGGGAAAGTGTCTCCAAAGATAATGATGTGGTTGATTTCATTAATAACGTGTTTACGTCTGAGATGTTTAGATACGCTATGTCAGGCTTAAAATTTAATTTAATATTCTACGTCAAATTAAGGTTGAAGGCTACTGATATTTTGAGAAAGTAATTGTACCGAAAAGGTGTGGCAATTAAGATATATATTTAATTTGAATGAAACGTCACGTGTATAACATGTCAAATAAACAAGATATTCATCATAGAAATTAATTACTTGTAAATATAGATTGATTGAATTCAGTTTCAAATGATAAACGAGGAAAATGGGACAGTATTTCAAAGATAAAACCATCAAAAGAGGAAATACACGGCGAAAAGGTTAAATTGGTAAAATAATAAACTTCATATGAAACTAATCATCAGCTAGCTTTGTGGAGCACTAGAAATAGTTTTTATTTTTTGGTGGGGTTCATGCTGCTCAACCGTTAGTTTTCTATGTGTGATTTTTTGTTTGTATATTCGTTGTTTTTCGTTTTTGACCAATGACATTGCCAGTTTATTTTAGTCTGTATCCCTTTTGAATCTTTTGTCTTATATTTTTTAAAGAACTGTTAGCATTTTTATAATATGACACTCTTTCTATGGGATTAACCATGAACTTTTTTTTTATTTCGCATGTTTAATATCGTCTTACTCTACTGTACAAAACAATCTTGTGCGTAATACTTTCATCTTGAATAATTCTATAGAACACATTTAGTGGCCGTCTGAAAAATCGTATTAAATTGTTTCCTTAAAGTTAAACATTTTTGCGGATATCATTGAATAAATAACTTTTTTAAATACAGTTTGTTCTTATGTTGTGCTGTTGCATCATTATAACTCACGGTTGCTTTGGTATAAGATGAATGCTAGTAGTAGATGATTTTATACATAAGAAAAAAATGACTGTACCAAGTCATGAATTTGTCAGCTGTTATTTATTCGTTGGATGTGTTTGAGTTATTGATTTTGCCATTTGATAAGGGAATTTCCGTTTTGAATTTTCCTCAAAGTTCAGTTATTTTGTTATTTTACTTTCATTGGCGATCATATTATAAATCCTTATCATCTGCAATTTCCCCAGGTGAAATGAAGTCAATTTGTAAATTCGGAATTTCGGTTGTAAGTCCCTGTTCTTTTGACTTTGCAGGATAATTCTTGTCTTTGATATTGCTTCATGTACATAAAATATGTAAGACCAATGCGGCTTTAATGCATTTACAATTTAAAAAGTCAAGACCTGCATGAGTTAAACTTATGGCGAAAAGACAAGAAAAGCCTAAAAAGGGTACACATTAGCATATCAAGATATGTGTAACATTCCATTACATAAACTTATTAAAAACATTGACTAACGCTGAAGCAATAATGATTTAATAACATTATAAAAGAACCAAATATTAGTAAAGGAACGCTTTGTTTTGATCTTTATTTTACAAAATATTGAAGTCTTCGGATTAGGAAATTAAGAAATTCTTTGGTATAATCCAGTGCGTCATTTCATTTTAGTTGACAAAATTAAATTTGATAATCATTTTAATACAGAATCACAACAAGGTAAAACAGTAAAAAATAGTTGAACGGAGATTGAAACCTGATTATCTGTACAATTTATACTGTGATCAAAGTAAAAGAAATCAGTTTAAGGCAAACAAATATTTTTAAAGCTTTTAAGTTCGTAACATTGAACCAGATATATGATAGTAGGGTACTGTGTCCTAATGGTCACTCAATACAAATATCAAGTGCCAAACAAATTAATGGTCAGTTATTAAAAGTATACATGCACCTATTAATGTATTATATTGAAGGTCGCAAAGATTTAACATTGTTAAGCAGTTGGTAGACATTTAATTTGCCGTTTTCTTCATTTTAAAGTAATCATGTTATGTTTTTTACTAATTTCATTTTTTATTTTATTTGAAAATCAATTAAAGTCAATGTTTATTTTTTGTCCTATATATCAGATACTTTCATTTGAATTTATTAACTCTAATATTGTGTAAGACTTATAATCCATCAACCCAATGATATTTATGATTGAAAAAGCGCCCATCATGGAAGTCGTTGATGATTGAACTTAAATTTATTTAATTATTTTTATAGAGGAAAATAGTTTTTTCCCAAAAATGATTTGATGAGATGAATTCCTCATTTAAAATTTTGTTAAACTAAGTCATTACAATTTGTGGCTTTTGAATGGATGGTAGTTAATGCACCTTTCAAAAGGTCGTATTTTAATTTTCATATTGTAATTTTTATGCGGTTAAGATTTAATCAATTTTCAAAAAATTATTAAAAACTAGAATAATCAAAAATTAAATTGAAACTGTTCGAAAAGTCAACGTCACCTAACATCTGTTGCAGATTATTTTATCATTGAATGGTATCAGTATGTCACTAAGTTCAGATTCAAGCAAGAAGTAAAAACATAGTTTTATAATTGAATTTCTGAATAAAATGTGATTTGGTTGTCGTGAACTTAGTGATTTAATGATTAATATTTCAAATATTCATTGAATGTGACACACATTATGACAGACGTCATTTAAGTAACTAGATCACTGAAGTTGGAATCATAATAAAAAAAAATATTTGTAGAAAGACGTTTTAAGATGTTTTTAAAAGTGTACACAATGGCATATGAGTATGGCGAATTTATTTTTGAATAAATGAACTGGTTTTGAACTGTTACACCACTATTCCAGCTTAAGGATTTTAACTCCGCAAAAGTTTTTGTTTGACTGTCAATAGTTATGAACCTGCAATTCCGTGGTCACCAAATGAAAGTTATTAACGACCTTGACACGATATACAGCCCTAGCATGGTCGGTTTTCAGTGATCGTCGTTCGTTGCTGTCTTTTATACTTGTTTTTCGTTTATTATTTTGTGCATAAATCATGCCGTGGATTTTCTCGTTTACTTTGTCATGTCTGGGCATTATATAGTCAATTCTGTGGCTTCTAAAGGCCGAATGCGGAGCAGTGACCGATTGTTTCTATTTTTTTTCGTCATTTTGTTTCTGTTTTAAAGTTATCTAATTTCCAGTCATTCCACATCAATATGCTGTGTGAACACAGTTTGAATGCTGCTGTTGTTTCTACTGATAATGATGAGCCATCTTCTTTTGCTCCTTCGTGCAACTGACTCGGTGGAGATCAAACCTAAGACCTTTTTCAATTGATGACGACTCGCTACTATAAGACAATTCCTAAAAAAATATTACTTTGATCGAGTCATGTGTAGAATCTAAATATTTCGTTTTTAAAAATTGACATTTGGGAAATCACCATATTAGAATCCGGTTATTCCGTTTTTCTTTTTTTAGTTTTTTTATTACAGGTAAGAAGATAACAACTAGAAGCTCTCAAGAGCCTGTGTCGCTCACCTTGGTCTATGTGCATATTAACAATGGACACAGATAAATACATGACAAAATGGTGTTTTGGTGATGGTAATGTGTTTGTAGATCTTTCTTTACTGAACATTCGTGTTGCTACAATTATCTCTATCTATAATGAACTTGGCCCAGTAATTACAGTGGAAAATATTTCCTAAAAATTTACAAAAATTAACAAAAATTTATGAAAATTGTTAACAATTGACTATAAAGGGCAATAACTCCTTAAGGAGTCAATTGACAATTTTGGTCATGTTGACTTATTTGTAGATCTTATTTTGCTGAACATTATTGCTGTTTACAGTTTATCTCTATCTATAATAATATTATAGATAATAACCAAAATCTGCCAATTTTCCTTAAAATTACTAATTCAGGGGCAGCAACCCAACAAAAGGTTGTCCGATTTGTCTGAAAATTTCAGGGTAGATAGATCTTAACTGATAAACAATTTAACCTCATGTCAGATTTGCTCTAAATGCTTTGGTTTCCGAGATATAAGCCAAAATCTACATTTCACCCCTATGTTCTATTTTTAGCCATGGCGGCCATCTTGGTTGGTTGGCCGGGTCACGCCACACATTTTTTAATTGAGATACCCCAATAATGATTGTGGTCAAGTTTGGTTAAATTTGGCTTAGTAGTTTCAGGGGAGAAGATTTTTGTAAAAGATTACAAAAATTTACGAAAAATTGGTCAAAATTGACTATAAAGGGCAATAACCCCTTAAGGGGTCAACTGATAATTTTGGTCACGTTGACTTATTTGTAGATCATACTTTGCTGAACATTATTGCTGTTTACAGTTTATCTCTTTCTATAATAATATTCAAGATAATAACCAAAATCTGCAAAATTTCCTTCAAATTACTTATTTCGGGGCAGCAACCCAACAACCGGTTGTCTGATTCGTTTGAAAATTTCAGGACAGATAGATTTTTACTTTATGAACAATTTTACTCCAGTCAGATTTGCTCTAAATGCTTTGGTTTCAGAGATATAAGTCAAGATGTACATTTCACCCCTTTGTTCTATTTTTTAGCCATAGCGGCCATCTTGGTTGGATGGCCGGGTCACGCCACACATTTTTAAACTGGATACACCAAAGATGATTGTGGCCAAGTTTGGATTAATTTGGCCCAGTAGTTTCAGAGGAGAAGATTTTTGTAATGCCCGCGTCACACTGTCCCGATTTTTATATACGATTGACACCCGAATGCGAAAATTGTAAGTTCGTACGAAGTTGGTCCCGATCTCGTTAAAATTCCAAAAAGTGACCGAAGCAAGTACGATGAATAACGAAGTCTATACGATAGTGCCGAAATTATATACGATAGCAAAAGATGGACATACGAAGGTTAACCGAAGACGGGTATTTAAGCTTCATATCTCAGCCGAAACCTACACGATGGATCACGAAGGCTACACGATGGATTACGATGATGGCGCGATGGCCATACGATGTCTAAAAGACGTCGTGTACAGCTTATGATGTATTTAAATTATATGCCGAAGTCATCACGCTTTTTAAATTGTTTAATCAATATTGAATATATATTATATCGTACATTTAGTTTCTGGTTTAATCATAAGACGGAAGACCTTGGGCTTGAAGGGTAAAACTTGACTCTGAGTCTCTGCATATAATGCCACCAAAATCAGGGAGAGGATGAGGAAAGGGTATGAGTCTGTACAAGTCTGCCATGCATTGCGGGAAATCGATCTTTTTGTCTAATTCTTATAAAACTTAGTTTATTATCCCCTCGCCTACTACATGTAAGTTGCGTGTAGATAAAATTGTTATGGACACTCTAGAACCAAAATGCTCAAAACTTGGTATGGTGTTACTCGTTAAGAATATCTTAAGCGCTATTGACTTTAAAGTTCAAAGGTCAAGGTCACAGTGGCAGTTGTAATACAAGGCAATATCACCCTTGTGGACACTCTAAAACAAATATGCTTCAAAAGATTTTAACCACATTTGGTATATTGTTCCTCTTTGTAATGATCTGACATTTTTCACGTTCAAGGCCAAAGGTCAAGGTCATGCAGATGGACTTGTTTTTTCTCCTTGAAATAGCATAATACACAGGAAATTGGTTGCTCATTTTTTTACCTGCTGGTTCTAAAGACAATATTAAAGGTATTTCCAGTTACTGAAAGTTTTGGTTGATTTCTAAAAAAATAGTTTATGTATCAAATATGCATATTCAATTTACCATTTTCTGCATGTGTCATATACAAATATAGTGTCCATATTTGTCCCCAATATGTTACATACGAGGGGATGCCACGCTCGGCATTGCCTTGTTTGAACTGTAAAATATGTGCACTAGTCTGAATAATCATCCATAATTATGCCCATGTTTACTGATCTATCTTAAAGGTAGGGTAATGGGTTCATTGATCCCTTTTATTCAAAAAGAGCTCTTTCCAGGAGAATATCATAATAATATAGACAAAAGGAAGGATGTGGGGAAAGCAACAAATGCGGCAAAATATGACATATAGAAAACAAAATGGTTATGGAGTAAACATTCGTGTGACAACAACTCAGACGATACATAAAAAATCAGAATAATGAAGAAAAAGTTGGTTTCCCTATATACGTGTACCTGCAGTATTGGGGTACGAGGCGCGTTTATGATTTTCATTATGTTACTTGATATGAAAAATTGACAAACAATAATATTTTACTTGTAAAAGTAAATCCTGAGCCTGTAATAGCTGCTCTTCTTGTTCCATTTGAATTAATAGAAACAACACTGTCGCCTTTCTTGTTCTCATAGAATCATATGATATGAGCTCCATGTTTTGTGAACGTCTTTCTTAACTGTCGTATTAGACTGACCAGTGCATATCGCGCATGGCACTTTAAATGTATTTTAGCGCGAAAATTAACTTAGATTTAGCTTGATTTATTGACGTCGTAGTTCCATCTTGTAGCCTTCGTACTTTTATTCGATGGCAACACGACGGGATTACGAGGTCTTCACGAAGTCGTGTTGCCATCGTAAGACCTTCGGGTAGCTTCGTGATTCATTCGTGTAGACATCGTAATGTCAAAACTGCCCGATTGAAACGATGGAAACACGAATGCAATACGATGTTCAAAGATGCATTCCCGGTGACATTACGATGGTGAGGATGGTGATACGAACTCAATACGAACCCTCAACATCGGACGCACCTTCGGGGATTTTTTAACATGTTAAAAAATTAAGAACCCTTCCCGAAGTTGTCCCCGAAGGCTAGAAAAGTGGCCGATGGTTCTACGATGGTTAAAGATGGCACTACGAATAGCCCGATCTGGATACGATCAGTCCCGATTTTGAAAATTTCCATAATCGTGTTGCCATCCGCGTAAAAATCGGGACAGTGTGACGCGGGCATAATAGATTACTAAGATTTCGAAAAATGGTTAAAAATTGACTATAAAGGGAAATAACTCCTAAAGGGGTTAACTGACCATTTCGGTCATGTTGACTTATTTGTAAATCTTACTTTGCTGAACATTATTGCTGTTTACAGTTTATCTCTATCTATAATAATATTCAAGATAATAGCCCAAAAACGATATAATTTCCTTAAAATTGCCAATTCCTGGGCAGCAACCCAACAACGGGTTGTCCGATTCGTCTGAAAATTTCAGGGCAGATAGATCTTGACTTGATAAACAATTAAATTTCTGTCAGATTTGCTCTAAATACTTCGGTTTCAGAGTTATAATCCAAAATCTACATTTTACCCCTATGTTCTATTTTTAGCCATGGCGGCCATCTTAGTTGGTTGGCCGGGTCACCGGACACATTTTTAAAACTAGATACCCCAATGATGTTTATGGCCAAGTTTGGTTAAATTTGGCCCATTAGTTTCAGAGGAGAAGATTTTTGTAAAAGTTAATGACGACGGACGACGGACGACGACGACGACGACGACGACGACGGACGCCAAGTGATGAGAAAAGCTCACTTGGCCTTTTAGGCCAGGTGAGCTAAAAAGGTTATACAATCCAATAAGCTGACGGAAGACATACACCGACATGGCCAAAACAAAAGACAGACGAAAAGACCCCAAAAAAAAAACAATCACATCGGTTATATTAAAGTTCTTTTTATTTTCTTGGCCACAACTTATATATATCTGTCCTGTTTTAGTGTTTTAATTTCTACTTGGGATAGATGTAAACATTTCAGATGTTCTTTGGCCGTAGAAGTTATCAAAAGTAGGCTAAGTAATTTAGGTGCACCACCTGTGTTTATGTTTGGTTTATTGTCATGGATGGGGCTGTTCATAATGTGACATAGATAATTGAACTATATTTTTCCTTTGTTCTACATTATTACATATGTATCTGATTGGATGTATTTGTATTTGTTAAAAAATACTGTTGATCGTGTATAATGATTATGTTAATGTTCTGAAAATCCTATTGTAGATGATTTTAGTAAGTAGATATCAGTCAGTTTATAAACTTTAATAATACGGTTAGATAAAATCATTCATTTGCTATAATTGTAAAAAAAAAAGTGTTTCATTTAAAATTTGAAAGGAAGAAAGTCTTCTTTCTTGTTGCTTTTATTCATTCATGACAGCTTATTTTGAGATTTGAGTTATCTTGAGATTTTACAAAAATCTTCTGTGACGTTATATTCGTACTATCATTAAAATGTACCGATTTTAGACGGTATAAAGCACAAAAGCGCGAACACATATAATAGAATAAAAAAGGTCCCAAATATTTGAATAATTTCTACATAAACAAAAGAGAAAAAGAAGATCATAAAAATTAAAAAATCTCACACTGAGATACATGCACGCTAGGGTTTATTTATTTATAAAGACGAAACCATCATATGACTTGCAGTAAGGAAAACATGATAGATAATTGGAATTATTTAACTAAAATTGAGCAGAACAGAATAGAAAGCAGGCATTAATAACGACGGCACTCCTTTGCATACACCGCTTACAATGTGATCATGACAGTTTCCCATAACACTCACTGAACTGCAAAGTTTCTGTTGATATCAACAGGTTTCAACTGAAGCTAAAATTTTCCATATTGTGAAGGCATAAATTAATTTTGCTTATACAATTGTGGTCCCCTTCAGAAATTCAAAAACTCTTGTGTTTATCAAGATTTGTATCAAATCAAACTCTCTAACAGAAATGGTACCCGTAGAATTTACGGGGAAAAACATAGTATTCCATTACTCTGTTCTATTGATAGATTTGTATGCAAAATAAAGTCAGTTACTAGTACGGAACGTGCGTCTGTCGTACTATAAGCCTGGTATACTTTAGGTGTTCTAAATGGCATTCGTAATATTTAAGAGTTTCTTTTAGAGGACATAATAAGTCAGTGTGTTTATATTTTTGTTATTTCCATAGGATCACCAATAAGAATATATATGAGACGATTTACAGTCCTTTGTTTGTGGCAAAAAAATGTTGGCACAATTTCCATATTTAGAATAATGGATCTAATCGTTTGTGAATATTTCCATACATATCAATATGCAACTATGGTCTGTATCAAATGATAACCCAGTTATGATGACTATCAAGTTAAACGATACTTGCGTGCAAATGTCCTTATTAATTTAATTATCATCTACGTATACGTGTTTACTAACAGTATGCTACTCCTTTTTATGAAAAGATATTTGTTCTCAAATAAATTGATTTCATGTTTTTTTCATGATTACCTTGATAATGAACTGTATAAAATTTTCAGTATAATTTCGCCCAATTAAAAACAATTAAAATTGATAAAGTTGCAGCACTTTGATTTCTATTTTGATTGTTATATACCCTAGGATTGTGATGGGATTCGTGTTTCTCAATTTAAAAGTTCGATCTCGTTCCGTATAGGTTCAAAATTTCCTCATATTTGTTTATACCCCTAAACTATATTGTTTTACTCCTGTTTTTGTCCGTCTGTCCCACTATAAGTATATTGCTAATCAAGATAACTCTTCCTACAGTTCGAATGCTAGGAAGTTTTCACTTTGCTGGCTGTTTGTACATATATTGAAGGTGGTGTGGTCAGGGTTTTGATTTTTATAAATATATTATAACAGGTTCATAGTGTTTCCGAAAAACTCTTCCTACAGTGAACCATAAACATATGTGCTCCCATGCCAAAAAACACTCTGTATCTGCAGGGGCGTCATTTGAGTCTTCCAGTCACAACGATATCTCAAAGAAAGTCCCATATTGACTTTGTTATAATATAGTATCTTCAGAGTGGAGTGCGGGGGCATCACTTTGTCTAGTTTTCACTTGGTTTGTATTTTCAAAATGAATAAGAGGGTTTTGATCATCTGTGCCCTACCGTTGCCCTTCATATATTAAAGGGAAAGGAACGCTTCCCCTATACTACATATAGTTCGCGTATAAAGATTATGTGTAGTAATCAAAATCAATTTTAGAAAAAAAAGACTTCCATTTCTATCCACATACTTTTTAAAGTTATGTATTCTATCCTTTATTCAGATTTTTATTACAGGATAAAATATGTCAAACATATTATATTTTCTTTTAGTATCACAATGCCTACTCCAAAATTCATATACGATTGAAAATAACATTTGATGAGTTTGGTAAATCAGAAGCGCTTAGCTCTCTGAACTCATATGAAACGCTCAAGAACCAAAACAATTAAAACCATGAAAGTGTTGAAAGAAACATTATAATGTTGAGAGTAGCATAGTATGATTGTATTTGATAATAAAGTCTGGGACGAAATAAAAAAAAAAAAAAAAGTTTATTTCAATATTTTAAACCAGAAACAAACTATCGAGCAGGTATTGATCAACTGAATAACGAATGTTATACTCATGACTTGTTTTTAGTACTTCCCATGTGAAAGTTGTTTGTTTTAGAAATTATGGTATAGTATCCTACAATACCACAAGTGTATGCAAATTCAAGAAAATACTATACACGTTTATAAATATTTGAAAAATCTAATCAAGAAACAAGATAAAAACATATGACAAATATGATGCAGGACACATCATCTTATTTCAAGATCAATAGTACAACAAAAACAGTTTTTTCGACAGAAAGATAAATCCTTACGGAAAGCCTCCCCCATTACTATGCTATGAGTAACATCAACCAAATATCAAATTTGTGTCAATTTTCATTGTTGTTTTTACCACAGCTGATGACAAACACATACACATATGCAAATGCATTTGCCATTGAAATTAGTGTTGATAAGGCTGATCTTAAGTTATAGTATAAAATATCCTGTACAAAGACAAATCACAATATGCCAAATAAAGAAATCGATATTCGCGATTGGTATTGTCTGTTGTGCTATTCAATACTTGTTATAATTTGGAAAAGAGAAATTGATATAGTCAAAATCGTACGTGGAATAATTTCGACCAATCAGCATCAAAGCATGAGTTGTAGGATAATTACTGACTTTTATCCAACATTAAGCCGTATAATTCTAAAAATCTGGGAAAACAGAAAAGTATGTTTTTTAGATGGGAAATACTAGTTATTGAACGAAATCGTCACTTAAAACAACCTTTTAATATTTACAGCCACAACTACGATTTTTTCTTCATTCGTTTGCTATATTAGTTTAAACTTAATAACTTTATGTACACCACTAAAATTAAATTGTTATGTTGACAGATATATATTAATCCAAATATTGAAATCAAACATAACACTGAAAACATGCAAATCGATTCGTCAAGTTTACTGATGTTTTATTTCTGTGTTAAAAATAAATTTAAAAACGAATCCGTATTAATGAGTTCTATAACACAATTTTCTTTACTTTGTTTGTTGGAAAATTAAAAGCAAACTATGAATTTGTTAAGTCAAACATCACTATCCGGTTCACACTTAAAAATAAAATAAATAAAAAATAAAAATTAATGATAAAAGTACTAAGTCAAGGACGGTACTTCGTATTCTGATAACATTAGAAATAACTATCAAAGGTACCAGGCTTATAATTTAATAAGCCAGTCGTGCGTTTTGTCTACACAAGACTCATCAGTGACGCTCGGATCAAAATAGTTAGAAAGCCAAACAAGTATAAAGCTGAAGAGCATTGAAAACCCAAAATTCCAAAAAAGTTGTGCGTAATCCGGCTAAGGTAATCTATGTCTGGGATAAGAAAATCCTTAATATTTTGAAATATTCATAGTTTTGTAAACTGGAAATTTATAAAAATTACCATATAATTGATATTCATGTCAACACCCAAGTGCTGTTTTCTGAGCTTAATTTTATATTTCATGTGCATTCTGTACAATGTCTTACCAATGTATAGAAATCAAAAGCAGTATATTAACAAACAAACTGTGATTGCATGTCCCTAAGTAAATGTAATCTAAACTAACCAGTAAAACAAATGCAATTGTAGTGTAAGAATAAGAATCCTTAAAAAGCATTATTTTTATTTTGGAGAAACAATTTTGTTTCATTCGATTGCTATATTAGTTTAAACATAATAACTTTATGTATACCACGAAAATTAAATTGTTATGTTGACTGATATATATATATTAATTTGTTAACCAGTGTATTAAATCTGAATGTCAGAACAGAATGTCAAGAAATTAGCAATGGGGAAATGAACTGCGTTTGAGAAAAAAATGAAACAACAAAAACTGTGTTTGCTACAGGATGTTTAAGGTACCTTACACTACAGGGAGATAACTCTGTAAAGTCAGCTTAACGTTTTAATTACGTTGTGTTGTAAAGGAAACATTAAGCTTCTCAATGATCAAAATTGGTGTTTGTCAAACTGCTATATAACCAGTGTCATTTTTCTGACAAAACGGTTGGTTCAAAATTTTTGAAATTTTTATATTTTTGTTAAAGGATTAAAGTAAATACTTGGACAAAATTTTATTAAAATTAAACGAGCCAAATTAATTTTAGTGAAAGTGTTGGGTACCACCTTAACGTTAATTGGCAAATAGTTCATGCATGTACTGCGATAAACTTTCCATAAATATGCAATTCATCTCAGACAATTTTATCTATGTAAAATGTATTATATATAAACAGCATTTATTAAAATAAAACAATTGGTAGATAATTCGTATTATGCAGAAGCCGCATTGAAACCCGTATGTATCCGGCTAATAAAAGGTTTAGAAATTGGGATTAAAAAAGTCAGAAACATCAAAAATCATTCCGACGAACAAACGGAACAGGATACATATCATAAGTTTAATCATCATACATACAGTTGTGTGTCTCAAGATCACGACAAAAGTGAATGATTTCATAGGGGGAAAACAGATTGCAAAGTTATTTTTATGCACTGCGTCTGACGGTTCCTTTTCTGAACTTCTGAAATGGAACTGCATAAATTATATAATTTCGTATAGTTGATTTATTGTGCTTTAGGTAGGGGGGCACTAGGTGAAGTACATGTATATCTTTAATTTCTAAAGAAATATTAATTAAAATCGACAAATATCAAAGTTCAAATATGATATGGAGATTATTTTCAGAGAGTAAATTGTCTTTCGTGACGTTTACGCTTTTAGTGCGACAAATTTCTATGTCGGCAAATAAAGACAAAGTTTTGTTATTGATTTACGATAATAGGTAAAACTGGGGTGATGGATTTATTGAAGTGGGGTCAGACAAGAGAAAAAATAATAAATTCAGAAGTTAAAGTAAAGAAAATAAGATCTTTGAGTACAAAATAATATTGTGAATATAATATAAAGAATTACTTTCTTATAGCAAATATTGAACTTGAAGAAAATTCAGTTATTGTATTAAGAATATTATTTACCCATAAGATATATAAAATACAGAGGTCAACACAGGATTATGTAGTATACAATTAAAATTTACAATGTTAAACAAGATTTACTCGACATATCTAAATTAAAGCATTCGCTGAAGTCCTTGATATTGAGTACTAAAAAATCTAATATCAAGTGCGATAAAATGTTAACAAATACAATTAGTACGTTTAAATATTGAAATAAACATTACACTTTTCCGTCCTGAATTCTTATTTACCAGTTACTTTCAAATTTAGTGCGTTTAAATATATATAAAACAATCATAACAATATTTTGATATACTGATTAACACCTAAAATTGATGTGTTCCACTTGTTTTTGCTTTCAAAATTAGTACGTTTAAATATATATGAAAACAATTATAACAATATTTTAATGTACTAATTATCACCTGAAATTAATGTGTTCCACTTGCTTGATGCCTTAAGGAAATCACATGTGAATGACTTGAAATATCTTACATCTTATTTGTAAATATCATTTTATAGATGCTATATATAAATCACAGTAGAAGATATACAATGAACTAAAAATGGAAATCTAAGACAGTAACAATCAAAACCAAGGAGAAAACAAAGACTCAAGTAACCAAAGAACAATTAAAACAACAGTTATAAATAATAAATAAGAAACAACACGAATATAAATCATTATAAGAACCGGAACAAAACACGAACAAGACAAAACAGATAACACGAGAAAAATGCCGTTACAAAACAAATAGTAAACATTGAAAACTTACGATCTGTCTGCAAATTATATCACGACCGGGTTAGATATTAGTGACTCAAGGCAAACAGCTCTTCTCCATGGCAACGCAACCTTCGTTGTTCTTTAGAGTCTAGTCACTGATAATATTGAGTTCAACTTGTTATTATGAATGGGGAGGTGAAGCAATTAGTGCAATGTATTTGGTGGTTTGTGACATATTCACATGATAATAATTGAAATGATTCAATTGATGGATCGCTACTCGTAATAGTGAAGGCATTAATGTAACAGTGTTTGGTGTGTATATCGTGAACTTCACGACCCGCACTCACTTTTGTGAGACTTCAAAAGTTTAATATATGTTCAGCGTAAAAGTTCGATATCACCAGTTGTCCATACAGTCTCCCAGGATTCGTGCGATAGGTACCACTAGTGGAACTAGGACGGCTTTATTAAAGTTCATCCCTGCTTTAAATGGGATTCGTGTTGCTTAAGCATTTGCTTACTGGATTGTATTTTGTGTACTGGTTTTTGCTGTCTGTCCGTTTTCTGTTGTCATAGGAGCTGTTTTGTATTTCATCGATATTTGGTTTTGTTTGCTCTATCTTCTGATGTTTTTTAAACTGAGAGTTTTTGTAAGACTCTTATACTTACCTGTACTGTCGCACAAAAATAAACATTTTATTAAAACTAATTGCATTGTTTTCTATTGTTGCTCATGCAGAATTATTCGTCTATGATTTGCATAAGTACAAATACAATGTGATTGGTCCGTTTTTAAAAAAAAAAAATAATTGTCAAGTTCAATAGACTATGATGCGGCATCTATGTACTTTCGTAATCTGTTTGAACTCACTGCGATATATTCTTGTACGATTGCACGATGTCTAGGAATTGAATTATTAGGTTCAAAGAAAGTTGAAATTAAAAGAAAATGTTTGCGTTGAGAATTATAAGCGTTCAATATATTTTTCAAAATGTGTTAACTAGTCCGATTAAATCAAAAACATGGTTAAAATTCGAAATAATCACAATGAGATTACATAGGTTACGAAAGTAGTTCTCGCAGCTTTGTTTATCGAAGTGTAAACCAACGAGAACATTCCTATCATATCGTTGAAAACATTATTGTTTGGAGAGACTATTAGAAATTTAGAAAATCAACGTTTTACAATGGAAATAAAATATGTTTCTTATTGCTAGGAAATATTTTCTATGTATTTATAACGAGGTTCAACAGAGGTCTGTGTGCACCTTAAACAATGGAAACTCTCCAACATGATAGTCTGAAAGCTCATTTTTGTAGATCTTGTACTGCCGATAATGTCTGTTTGTTTACAGTTTCTCTCAATCCTATACTGTCGGTGGACGTTTCGTCCCCGAGGGTATCACCAGCCCAGTAGTCATCACTTCGGTGATTACATGAGTATTAATTATATTGTCACTTTTATAAATTTACCGTTTGCAAAAGTATGAATTATTCGAATTACTTAGGAGTTTCTTATCAAAAGCATAGATTACCGTAGCCGTATTTGGCACAATTTCTTTGGAATTCTAGGTTGTCAATGCTCTTCAATTTTGTACTTGTTAGGGCTTTCTAAATATTTTGATCTGAGCGTCACTGATGAGCCTTGTGTAGACGGTACGCGCGTCTGGCGTATCAAATAATAAGCCTTGTACCCTTGGTAACTAATTATATGTTCCAGAACACATTACGGGTAAAAATCCTCAATTAATGTCCATTATTCCCCCAAGACAGTTTTGTATTTAAAGTTTCTACTTATCTTTTATATTTTTTCAAGATAATAGACAAAAACAAAACCTAAAATGATAAATTTGTCATTTTATGGACAATATCTCCTACAAGGTGTAGACTGAAGATTTCGGCAAATTTAACTTATTTGTAGATCTAAACTTGCTGATCTTTTTTTCCGTTCTAAGTCCTTTATACCTATCAAAGTGTTCATGATAAAAGGTACATACACACCAAAAAAATGGTAAAACCAAAACATCATATCCAAAACCAATATCTTCTTTAGGGAGTCGGTTAATAAAATCGGAGCAGTATGACCAGGTTTTACTTCAGCCACTAGATGTATGTTTCTTTCCTTATGTACTCCAATCTCATTCGGGAAAATGTAAATAAGACTTTATTTATATAAAACATTAATAAAACTGAAACGTTCAAAAGAGTTTAACATATTTACACCTCAATCACACATAAGTTAACAAACTCTACGAAGAGATCTGCTGAGTTCCTGTTGGTGTTTGTGCAGCAAATCGGTCAAGTATTGCAGATACCGCATTAAACTTCTCTGTATTTCCTAAGAATTTCCACATCAATAACAAGATAGTGTACGCCTCTTCGGTATTAACTTTTTCACTTATTGCCTGTGTTTCCATGGCAATTTCGTCTAGTCGTAGGGCACACAAAGACTCAGAAGATGTAGTCATAACAAAACTTTGAACAAGAGATCTGTATATTTTGAATATATGATGCAAATTGAAATCCTCTGGATCTATTGTACACGGGAAGTCTTGTGGAATAGTTCCAAATTGGTGGATATGGATGTAAACCTGTCTCGCCTTCACGAGGAATGCTACTGCCTTCTTCTTTCGGTGTTTTAGTGAAAGGTAAATGTAGAAGTCATAGCAAAGTGAACAGAGCCTTTCAGCTAAAGGCCTCGGAATCAAAAGGTCTCCACATCGATCAGCAGTTTCAGTCCCAACGATTTCGTGAAGCGGCATGGGACTGTGGAGCAAGCTTAGTTCCACAGCTAGAGCTGTTCCAAGAGTTTCGTCGGCATGGACACATAACCACCATTGTTTGGTCAATCCAAAGCTCTTTGTCACTTCCGTAACGAAAGCTACAAACGGAATGTTATCTTCACATGTACTTACTAACAATCTATCCTCATGGGCCTCTTGTATAATTTCTATCGCTACATCGAAACTATTACGTTCTATATATTTTGCGGCTTGCTTAATTTTAGCTGGTACCAATGCAAAGATAACCGAATGTCGGACACTTTTATGTTCATGAAAGTCCTCGATGTCCATACGTATATCTTGATAAATCTCATCTGCGTTTGTAACCATATTCTGGTAGGCTATGCTGTACAAGGCTATCAGAGGATTAGTCCGAAGATTCTGTAGCTTCCCAAGGACTCCTTGTAATTGTTCCTGTGAGAGATGGTCTATCATATTATTTGATGAAATGAAGTAATTTGGTATATTACCATGGTCTATTTGTCTAGTTAAAGTGTCAACTAAATACAGAATACATCCGCTTACTCTGGATGACCAATACTGTTGTGGAACTTGTTCGCAACATGAGAAGAACACGCTTTTTAAATGAGAAGATTCGATTGATTCGTCTCCCATCAAGGTATGGCTGACCAATGCTTTGAAAACTATAAAACAGTATCTCTGTTCTTTGGATAGTGCTTCATTTGCAAGTCGTCGTTCCGCAACACCGAAACAGATTTGAAATTCTATATCAGGTTTGGGGCTGTTGGAGTGTGGATTACCAATATAATAAACACCTTCACTTACAATGGAATCTATAAGGTCTGGTGATGGCCAGTTTGCATCTCTAGAACGTGACCGCCAGGTCATGGCTTCTTCTGGCCAAAACGGGCTATATATACCAGAATATTTCTTCGAAAATAAATGAACAATCATCGGGTTTTGATTTGCATACTGATCTTTGATTCGCTTTGTTACACTAGAATCTTCGAACT
Organism: Mytilus galloprovincialis; assembly: GCA_037788925.1. Lineage (NCBI taxonomy): Eukaryota > Metazoa > Mollusca > Bivalvia > Mytilida > Mytilidae > Mytilus > Mytilus galloprovincialis. Next base: position 84,264,500 of record CM075333.1, on the reverse strand, counting down.
TGTCATGTGTGTTAGGAATGTAGTAGGTCCTTCCACCTTCGGCTTTTCTTTTAAATCCCCACGTATCTGGATATCGAGCTAAAAGCCTTGCATATCCTGAATGAGTACTTCTGGTACAAACAGTGACGTCAGATTGGTCAATAGTTCCAGTTTTCTCAAAGTTCTGAGGATATGCTATGCAAATGGTCAGTGAGCATATAATTCCAACGTCCACCCAGAATCCAAAACAATCATCCTCAGGTTTTCCGTCAAGTGTAACAAAAAATCCTTCGACTACATCTCCGATTGCTTTTAATTGAAATGAACTATTGGAACCCCCTACAAAGTCGTCACTTGACGATTCAAGCGCAAAAGCCTGATGGCACATACTATCTGCATACTTGATTGTAGCTTTAATGGGAATAAACTGTTTTACAAGAAATGTAAAATGAACTGCAGGTATTTCACTCCAAGGATCAATGTAGTCCTCCAGAAACATATCTTCATGAGCAGTTTCTATAAAAAAAAAAAACAAAAAAAAACAAGATAAGCAGTCACAAAAAAAATGCAATGCAGTACATGTGCAAGTGGAATTTATAGAAGTAGTTATAAGGAACTTATATCAACAAGACAGGAACACAGCGAATTAAAAATCTTTCAATTTTCAAATCAATGTTCAGTAACCGCAAAAACAACTGCAATACAATTGACAGTGCAATAGTTAGTATACCGTGCGTACTGCTCACTGAACATAATTACCCAACCGCATTTATGCACCGGTCCCAAGTCAGGAGCCTCTGGCCTTTTTAAGTGTTGTATGTTTTTTTTTTTAATTAAGTTCATTTAAATGTTCATGAGTTAAGTATGACGTTCATTTTCTCTGAACTTATACACATTAGGGGACAGTGGAAGCCCGCCACCAGGTGCAGGATTATAGAAGACCCAATGGTGGCCTTCTGCTCATTGGTAAGGTTGTTGTCTCTTTGGCATATTCCCCATTTCCATTCTCAATTTTATACTTCGTTTTATTCACGTGTTTAGCAAAGAAAGGAAATTTTAGTAAAAGTATAATTTTTTGAATTGTTAATGTTCACTTGGCAGTTTATTGTTATGATGTGTATATCGTCTGTGTTAATATTATTCTCTGTCGTTGAATATGTCGGGGTTAATTAGTGGATATCGTTCAATATAATTATATAAGTTTGGGCAAGGTTGTAATCTTAATCGGTTAAGGATGTTCGCTACTCTGTTTTAAAATAACTAGCATTTTAAATTAAAGACTGTAACAAATTGATTGAATATAAATAAAGAAACTGGAAAAGCAGAAAAAAAAGAATGTGTCCGTGTTCTTGTGTTTGAGATATAAATAAGTCATTGATTAATTCTTTCTAGATTTTCATTCATCTAACATTGGCACATATTTTCTTTCAAAAACAATGAAAAAATATCAAGGATATTAAAAGATGTTCAAAGATGATATTTTAAACTATAAGTAATCAAATAATAATGGTAAAAAAAGGCGGGGGTTATTTGGCGAATATCTGGCAAAAACAATTAAAAAAATTAGAGGATCGAACATCCTTAAACTTCAGAAATAAAGCATACCTTCTAAATTTGGAAGACTTGGCATTATATTATACAGATCAATAGATGTATATTCATCATCCTGGAATTCAGATTCTGAAATAAAATAACATTCATTGTACATCTCGATATGTATTTAAGAAATAATCATAAAGATATAATTACATTAGATGTATGTTTCATTATAATACGTTATTCTTTGGCTAACTATGCAACTTTTCATTCATGATGACACGAGGTCCCACAATAAAGTACACAGGTAAATGAAATAAAAACTTGATAAAAGGCGTGTTTTCATGATCCTATAGGTAAAAATGTAATTATAAGTATTGAATGCTTTTTTTTTGTAATTTACCACAATAAATTTACAAAAAAGAGCATTCAATTCTTAAATGTTGATCGTTTGATAGATATGTTACTATCCAAAGAAATTGTCAGTTATAACATGTTTATTTTTTACGTTAACATGTTCATATAATATCAACTTAAAAAGTGATTTGTTGTAGAACGACTGAACTGATTTCTTAAAATGCTAGCAAGCTCCATTTCTTAGAAGGACTTTTATATAACCCTACGCTCAGCATACGCTTACATGTTATATCAACTCAAAGCCGACCAGTCTTTTCTGATACTCAGTTAATAACGCGTGTTCAGCTAAGCCAAAACACCAATTTAGGACTTTTGAACAGAGCCGGGGATCGAACCTATTGAAATGCATTCGGTTGTAAAACATTGAAATGTGCAGTTTCCGTTCAAACAACGATCAGAGATTACAGTTCCCTTTACCAAATTTACATATTCAATCAAGTGTTGTAAAATATCACACAAACAACAAGTGTCTTCAATGCAGTTGAAATTGCATACCTGCTAAAAATCAACATAATGAAGCTACAGACCAAATGTAATTGCATTCCCTTTCCCTTTCATATCAGCTAAGAAAAGAAAATGAAGAAAGATCTACCTATATAGACATGAAAATGTGAAAAAAGTCAGGTGAGACAACCAACGACCAAATTTATAACAAATCAATTTATGAAAGAAAAAAAAATAAGATAGACGTGAACCAACGACAACCTTGCTTCCAACAGTTACTTTGTCAAACCATTCCCGATTTATATTTTTACAGGTTTTCTTGCAATGTTATGTTATCTGAATGTCCAAGGCTATGGGATGGTTGCTTACAGATATGTTAAACCCCGTCCACTATTATTTGTGTGGCTATAAAAGGTGTGGAGCCTGTGCTTCAGTACTTCGTAAAATAAACATATATGCTACCGAATTCACAGCACATGAGCAATTATATAATCATTTTTTAAATTTTACAGCAAAGAAATACTCTTCAAATATCTTTCATTTTGGATGACTTTTAAGTATTTTTAATAAAATTCATAAAACTATTGGTGGAAAAACATCAAGTAAGAGGAAGTTGAAACCTCCTTAAGTTGATATGTAAAATCTGTTGTATGTTCCCAATATAAAGTGGAAAACACTTATTTCCAGTGCATACGAAAAGCACATTAAAAGGATTAAATCACAGCACTTATGAACTTTATTTAATATTTCCTTGTTTTCGTATACACACATAGCAAATTTCGGATACGTTCATTATAATAGATATCTATATTATCATTTTTTGTGACTTAAATCATACATAAAACAATTCACTTCATTGTATGTGTAAATTGAAAATTAATATTATAAAGTTCTGATTGTTTTCATTTCAGGCAGCTTCCAAAAAAATATTGAAAACTGAAATTGTGTACCGTAAGTACCAATGTTTTTTTTGTGTTTTTTTTTATACATTCTCAAGTATTTCAATTAAAAATTATATGCAACTTATTTTAAGTTGCTCGCAATAACTCGCAATAACTCGCAATAACTGATTCTTCATGATGAAATTTAAAAATTGGGTTATAAGCGGCATAACTCCGATCTTATGAAACTATAAGCTTGCCGATGTCCTAAAACAGGTCCTTTTACGTGCATGCTCCGGACTTTCATGATACTTTACACCAAAGGCTTCGTGTCTAACAAAATCTTACAAATAAATAAAACCGATGACATCGTTTTCAATGAACACTTTAATGAGTCTTCACAAATACCACTCATGCAATAACTCATTAAGGGGAACCTATGTAGCCTATTGCAAGGTTTAATTTCTTTTACTATCCATATTACCTCATTTTCTAATAGACGTCCAATTACCTGCCCTACATTTCGGTTCACCCCTGTTACAGGACATGCCTTTTATATTCATTGTTAAGTTGTTCTCCTCTGGGAACATGCATGAACTATTTGCTCCTAGACGTCAATATTACAACTGTCAACTTAAATCATAATACGTATATTAACCTAAACTTTCTTGAAAATCTTCTTAAGAACTACAGATATGTATAATAACGAATCTAGTGAAGACAAAGGTACCTTAAAAGTGTTTCAGAATCGTGTGAGGGAATCGTCGCCTAAGTGACTCCAAACTTCGTTATGAAAATACAAATATGCAATGCAATAGTGGAGCAAACATTTTGTTTTTATATGTACAATCTTACAATGCATGACAAAAGATTAAAACATATTTCATATTTTGCAATTATTTCTTGCATCTGCAATGTAAATGCTTACCTTTCTGAGGTATTGGTCTCATGCTGACATAATGAAGTTCTCCCACGTGACCTAAATACAGTGGATCTTGTTTTGCAGAATCTTTTAACAGGGGATGTAAAGTGGTCCATTTCTTTTCGTCCTCTCCATTTATAATTGTTATATTTCTATTTGTTACCTATAAAAGAAGTGTAAACAGTATTTCTAATGTATCAAACCATAGAAACATTCACTGAGCTAATTTCTTGGTGTATCTGTTATTCAACCTATTCAACTAATTAATAAAAAGTTTAATGAGGATGTGTAACATATAATTTGAAGAAAAAAACCCGGTAAAGGCGGTAATTTGTGTGTTGTAAATTATGCTTGTCTTCTTTGATAGTTTCTGTGATCACCCAACATTCTCACCTTACTTTAAAATAATACGAAAAGAAGTTTATATCAAAAATACCGAACTACAAGGTAAGGAGAATTCCATAAAATACCGAACTACAAGGTAATGAGAATTCCATTAAAACCGACAAAATTAAATGTTATCAAAAAATGGAACGAGTGAAAAACAGCTGTAATATTCCTGTTTTGGTACAGGTAATTTACAAAGAAAAGGGTTGGTAAAACCTGGTTTTATAGCAAGATAAATCAAGTTCGTACCTAAAGGAAAGTGGCAAGAAAGTAGCGGGTTATTTTGAAGTGTGTACCACATTTAACGTCATTTCGAATATGCAGAAAATATATAACAGTCATTCCTCATAATTCAATTCTAAATTCCATTTTACGTGAATCGTAAGAAAACAATACGGTCACATGACAAAATTATGGCTATGAGCTGCCAATCAGAAGACGCGTTACATCCAAAATTAAATTATATAATAATAAACCTACATTTGTTATAGCATGTAACATGAGATGATCTCCCCACTGTCCTTCTTGACTAATCCTGGACAAGTACTCTTCCCATGACTCAGCATCAAGGAAAAGACAGAAAGGTGTGCCGTCTTCACTGTTCGGGTTACACTCCAGGAACTTGGTACATGCTTGTCGAAGAGCAAAAGGACTGGTATGACAATCATCTAGAAGTTCAAGTTGATCAATGACAGCAGCAAACATACAGTTTCCGTCGGGTACAACATTCCTGATCTCAAAACCTTTCTGACGACCTGTTTTAATCATTGCTCTTAACAACTTCATGAAGTTTCCATCGCAATCTTTACGACCACACCCTGAAACGCAATAATTGTTTTGAGTGAGTTTCGAGACGGAAAAGTTAAATAGATATATGTAAGGGCTTCTTTAAGCAAAAAGTTCAATAGAAATATCAAATAACTTACTAAACCGAAAAACTGAAATACGAATAGCAAATGGCTTACTGAATCGAAAAGTTAAATAGAAAAGTAAATGGCTCACAGAATCGAAAAATTAAATACGAATATGGCTTACTGAAACGCGCGTCTGGTGCAAATACAAAATTTCAATCCTGGTAACTATGATGAGTTTATTTACAACCATTGGGTCGATGCCACTGCTGGTGGAGTTTTTATTCCCCGAGGGTATCACCAGCCCACTAGTCAGTACTTCTGTGATGGCATGAATTGTCATTGATGTAGTCATAATTATAAATTTGCTGTTTAAAAAACTTTTGATTTCTTAATACTAAGGTTTTTCTACCACAGGAATATCCAAGCTGTATTTGGCGAAACTTTTAGGAGTTTTTGGCCTCCAATGCTCTTCGACTTTGTACTTTATTTAGCCTTTTTAACCTTTTGTATTCGAGCGTCACTAATGAGTCTTTAGAAGATGAAACGCGCGTCTGGCGCAAATACTATAGAAGATATTAGAAAAACATTATTTAGCCTTCCCTCCCTAATTGTCTTACTTTATGAAAAGGGATCTCGTTTACAAATATTTTCAGAATTACAATAGAGTTATTTTTTCCCGGTCATCATTGAAGCACGGTACATCCATGGAAAATTCACCCCATGATATACAATTGTTACCTGTACACGTGTGTTTATATTCTCCCTGTGAGGACTGTCTTCTAGTGTGTGACCTTTTCTCCTTTGGCTTATTAACTACTGAAGAGTTGATACTGTCTTTTTGGAGCTTTGTGGGTTCAGTTTTACTTTGCTTTTCTGTGAAAGGCAATTATTATAGTCATTGTTATTTAGTAAATCCTAAAATAATAATCAAATAGCAAACGTTACTAACAATACACGTAAAACAAAAATATCAAGATCTGGAGATTGCACGCGAACCTTAGTTTGTTCACATAAAATCAATCTTCGACTTAAATATTTCATTCTGTAATTGTATTGGGTGTAAAAGCGTTGACCGAAGCACATTTGTATTTAGCGCAGAAGCAGAATTACATCATAAATTCATAAATATAAGTGTGCGCAGAATCAACGCTTCCGCAACCCTATCAAATTATTATTTCGGTTCTCATACAGCATTAGCCTTCAAATATTCGGCTTTGAGCGTTACTGACCATAATGAAGGCAAATCCAGAAAAGCGCCTCAGAAGCATGCAATTTATAAAGTGTTTCATTTTTATAATTACATTTTATTTTATAATGCTACAACTATGAAATTACGAGTATTAAAATATCATTTTTTTCGTTTGTTCCAAAGCATTGTTGTGAAGTTGTCATAGGAAAACATGCGTTCATGATGATGGTTGCATTTTATATGGAAATTAAATCAAATTTCGGAACGCCTCTTGGTTGTTGTCATACTAGTACCTTAAAAGAGCTGTATAATGTTGTTAATTCAATGAATCTGAATTCTTCATTCAGTACATGCATGTTTATCAAACATTTCTTTTCTGTACACATGCATTCATATTTAATGAAATAACATCATACATACGACAGCTTTGAATAGAAATGTCGTTTGATTCATGACAAGGCTTATGCCAGATCTTACCAGTACATGAATGAGATTTCTCACCGTCGATTTCCAAATCGTCGTCATCATCATCTATTCCCGTATTGTTTAATTTGGTGTCCTTCAGTCTCATTTCGAATATTGTTTGACCTTGAAATAAGAAGAACGTAATTTGGTTCAATTTGTCATTACAAGCTAGTAAACAATGAAAAGAATGTATTTTGGTTCAAATTTGACATTGAAAGTTAGAAATGTTGCTTCCAACTTGAACTTGAAGTCATGAGGAAATAAATGTATCAAACGTTTTTCTTCTCAAATAGTATGCATTCTTATGTTCACTTATCTTTTATTCTAGCAAATAACACGGTAAACAATAGTATACGTTACCTTCTGACCGAAGACCCACGGAGTTGAACGTTGTCCGAAAAGGATTATATTGTGTCATCACAGGTTTTGTTTGTTGACTTTGAAGACTCTGTTGTTCTAAACTGTGATTGTTTGGTTTTATTTCTTGACTTTGAAGACTCCCCTGTCCGAAACTTTCATTGTTTGGTCTTATTTCTTGACTTTGAAGACTCCCTTTTTCTAAACTTTGATTGTTTCGTTTTATTTTTTGACGTTGAAGACTCTCTTGTTCTAAAAAATGGTTGCTTGGTTTTATTTCTTGGCTTTGAAGACTCCTTTGTTCTAAGCTTTGATTGTTAAGTTTTGTTTCGTGACTTTGAAGACTCCTTTGTTCTAAAGGGTGATTGTTTGGTTTTATTTCTCGACTTTGAACATTCTCTTGTTCTAAAGTCTGATTGTTTGACGATTTATGTACATCTGATTTACAGAAAAAGTCGGACATACTAGGCATATACTCTGTTGTGCTTTTTTCCACCTCTTCATTAGGGTGGCTATTTAATTTGATTTTTCTTTGAATTTCGTCATCGTTAAATTCAGAAAAATCGGCTTGACAGACTTTTGCTTTGGGTGTCACGGTTTTCTCATGTTTTACTAATGATGTTGCATCACCCTTACGGCCCTCTTCTGTTGTAGCCTGTGTTTTACTGGTATTGCGTTTGAGTTCAAAGCTTAGTGTTATCGTGTCAGATGTCTTTGAATCGTTAAACCTATGATCCTCAGTCACATGGCCATATGTATCTGCTTGTTGTACAGAAGATGGTGATGCTTCTGTCTTTCGATTGTAACTTATGGTCGTTGTATTCTTCTTTTGAATACCAGATCTTTGGTTGTCAGATGCATTAACAATTTCAGTATCATTCGTAGTTGCAATACACTGTTTTGGTGCTAAATCAACATTTCCTCTCTTTGAGTTGTCATACTGATCCATGGGTTGACGGTCATCTATATCCCTTGTTTGTATGCAAGTTTCTGTTGATGGATTATTTCTGTCGATATCATTGTTCTGTTCGTTTGTTTGTACGTTTGTGAATTTATTAATCGGTAGATGATTCTGACCTAACGGTGTGAACTTATTTTTACAAGTTAAAAATTCACCAAAGTTAGTGTGGTCCTCTTCGTCATCATCAGAACAATTATTGAAAAAAAATCTGCTTGCCGCTGGTTTTGTCTCGTCTGACACGAAAGAAGGATGTGTTTGAAGATTCTGGTAACCAGCAGGGTTTTTACTTTTCAAGTCATTCTTAAAAGTGAGAGAGACAAATCTTTCATCGTCCACTTCGTCAACTGATCCATTTTCAAATGATAATGTCGAAGTAGTACTGTCTGTGCTACTTAACCAATAGTTATCTTTACTTTCAGGTTGCCATTTTCGATATAGTGGATGCGCAGAAGTGTCATTGTTTGTCTGCAAATTGTTCCAATGAGAAGATTCATTTTCAAAATTAGTATGTTCTTCGTGATTACCTTCGTCATTGGGCAACTTATTAACTTTATTTTTCCCAAAAGAATGTTGTTGTATACGGTTTATATGTGTCAGATGGTTAATTGGAGGTTCATCTTCATCGCTACAACTGTCAACATTTTTATCGCCGTTCGGAAAGAAACCAGAGGATCTTTTGAAGTTATCTGATGTAACAGGTCGGACATTATTAACAATTTTGAGATCATTCTTTGAGTCGCCGACATCATCGGTGTCATTGATTCTATCTGCAGTCTTAGTGTTGTTTTTGAAGAACGGTGTTTGATTTTTATACTGAATTGGTGTCCTCTGACTCCTTAGTGACTTTGGTCGATTTTCGTTGATGTTGTTAACAAATGTTAGATGTTTTCCTTGGTTATAATCCTCATCACTACTATCAGATAATAATCCATTGTCAAAGAACGGAATCCTGTTTTTATTCGGTAACGTTTTTCTGTGTACTTGGTGATGACGTTGAATATTGTCCATTATTTTGCTTTTTCGTCAGTACTGTTAACTTTTATCCATGTTTTATGTGCAATCTTTTCTATATCCTATAACCACATAACATGAAATTATATTGTATTCGTATTTAACTTTGAATTGATAAGTTTAAATAAATCATTTAAATAAAAAGTGATGTCAGGAATACATCTGATTCAATGAAACAGCAACCTTGCCACACACATAAAATAAGACATCCAAAGGGCACAATAAAGGCAACAGTAGTATACCGCTGTTTGAAACTCATAAATAGATTGAGAAAAAAACAAATCAGGGTTACGAACTAAAACTGAGGTAAACGCATCAAATATAAGAGGAGAACAACGACACAACAGAAACACAAGTAAGCGTTCAACAATGATACTGGAAGAACACTTATAATCTAGTTTTTTTCATATTTGAAATGCTAAAACCCAATATGTTTAGAATACAGACGATCGAAAATATTTACTGCAGTTTGTTAAAAAACAACTTTTTTAATATAAATTTCCACATATATGATTAATAAAACTAATACTTACAACACCAAGAGTTGAAACAATGCATACACTATTGTTTTGTCAAATTTAGTTACTGTTACTGTTTTAACATAATATATTTATTGTATGTATTTTTCTTATTGTACTGAATTATATAATTGCTGTCATCTTGAATATTGTATATTGTACTTATTTGGATAGGATTATTTTAAGTAGTTGGTAAAAACAATATTTTATTATGAATAATACAAGTATATTTTATAAACATTTTCAAAATAAGGATTCAGAAACAAGCAGTTGTTATAATCACTTGATTATGTACATCCCATGGTAAATTAGATGTGGTGGTGTCGGTAGTCACGAATTGCCAGTCAAGACCGATGGCAGAAATTTCCAAAAGAGAAAAAAGTGTATCTTCTCTCTAACTCGATTGACATCAGTGACGCATGTCGATATATTCGTTCGTGTGGCTATTTCAACAATGTTAGAAAACATCCGTTTTATTGCGCTATTTAATTGTAATATGATCCGCCAGTGAGACAACCATCAACCACAGATTAAGAGGGCATTAACTGTCGAATGCATGGTCACCGATTAGACCCAAATTTTCATATTTTGTTCATTACATACTAAAACGCATTTCCAAATTATAAAAAGGTATAAAATAAACAATTTGCAATACATGGACTGGGTAATAGGTAACATTTTTATGTGTAATTTAGACCAGACGTCATTTAATAACCATCGATGTGACCTCCGACGACTACCGGCGGTAATATAATAATAACCCGATATAAATAATAAAAAAAATATAGATATAAATAGGTTGTGAACTCGTGCAGGTGGATTTTCTAGATCTGTTTGATTACATAGTATAGTTTCAAAATATATGGTAATCATTGTTTTATTGTGGATCGAATTAGTCCATGAAATAGTTTAATACCCTTGTTTCACTTTCAATGCTGGCATTCTTTTCCTTTTCACGCATAAGTTATGTGTTACAGTAATCCATCTCTAGCGAAGGTGTTAAATTGAAGGTCACATGAAAACGGATTCACGCTTATACGCCAATGACTTTCGTGTTTAATCTTAATATTGTTCATTACAAGGGAAGGTGCGTTCAATGACACCCCCCCTCCCCTTGCAACTTGATGTACACATATTAGTTGGTTCCGTGGGTGTGCCATAGGGAGAATCTTTCCTCCCTATATACATGTATCGTTGACTGAATAGAAGATATAATTTCTATTGTCATATATTGAAATCGAAACTGAAAGTAAACTTTGACTCAGTGATGAATTACTATCATGTACTTTTCGATTTACACACAAAATATAAATTAATTAATTTTTATGAAAAAATAATGATATATATAAAAGTAAAAAACAATACTTTACCAAATTTCTGGGCAAACATATAATAAAATCTTACATAATGTTTCCTTGTATAAAATGAAAGGAATGTTGAAACTAGAAATCCCTAGACAAGATTTGTTACTATTTTTAGTCATAAGGAAAAACACTAATGTTTAAATAAACGACTAAATACCAAAACTTACATACACACAAACGTACATGAAGTTAAATTTCCATTTTTAAAACATAGATTATTTAAATGTACAAAATTCTATTTATTATTTTACATTAATGTATTCGTGATGGGCAAATTTAAGCCTACAATTGGCAAACAGAAAATGCACTTTATTGTCATCAACTATTCTCTACTTCAACTTGCTCACCACAGGCACTCGTCTCAGAATGTTTTTTTTTTTCCTTTATAGCTTTATATAACACGTTATTAAAAGGTATATAGGGAGAAAGAATCTGAGACGAGTGCTTGTGGTGCTCACACTGTTTTGGGAACACTCCGAGGCTTTAAAAGCGATATTCTTATTTAAAATAAAATCAGTGTTTGGAATCCATTATTTTCAAAAATATTATGAGTAGTTTTTTTTGCGTATAAGAATCATTTGATCATGAATACATTACTTTCATTTAAATATTTATAGTCCAGATAATCACATCTTCGCAAGACAAGGGTAACAAGTCAAACCTTGATCGATGAGATAACCAGAGCGTTTGTTTTAGTTGCAGCAGTTAAATTTACAATTTTAAAGAAGCATTTGAATAAAAAATAGAACTTTTGTCTAAGCTAGAATATTGTGTGGAAGCATAGTGTACATGTCGAACAGCCATAACTTTCAATGGGCCATCAAAAGCACGTAACTTATCAAACCATTCAAAAAATATCGATTCTTCAAAAATAATTAACACCATTATTTTTATATGTTTATTTAAAAGAAAACAACAATTTACTTGTTATCGATGTAACAAGATTAGATAACAGCACAGAAAAAAATAGTCGTAGAAGCCGAGATGAAATATTATTTGAGAAAGAGAGGCGAACAATAGAAAAGGGACATTCAAATTCATCAGCAGACGACAATGCCTTTTGAGGGATGTGTGTGCAGTTTGAGTAGCAACTTACAAATTGAAGTTTTTAACGACCTTGACTGGCTATACAGCCCTCGCACGGTCGGCTAACTTGAAGAACTTGCGTAGAATCTTCAAGAGAATATTTGCCAACTATGATTTCCAACACAGAACAGTTCCAAAGAGCCAGCAACATGTGCAGCATCACCAACACCATTAAGACCAGGAGATGGAGTTATATATGTCATGTCCTGTGCATGGACCCATGGAATGATTGCAGAATCGCCTTGACGTGGACATCACAATGAAAGAGAAATATAATATGACCAAAGGAAACTTGGAGACGAATGTAATGAACAGAATTTGGATGAAGAACATCGGGTGAATCACAACAACAAGCAGCAGACAATCTCAGATGGAAGGCTTCCATTAGCGCCCTATGCGACACATGGCACTAACAGGAGTTGTAAGTTGTATGTAAGTTGATTAGCCAATATATACATATGAATAGTATGAACCACTTAATATTCAGGGGAACTGTTGTAGTGACATGCTTATTTACTACTGACTCTCTTCAGAGCACACGGCTATGGATTTTAAGGAATTTATAATGTCATTATTAAGAACTTTCTTGAAATATTACTTGTAAAAGTATTTTGATGTTGTCTCTTAGATTGTATTCATACATCTTTTAATAAGAATTACTTAATAAATTTCCTAATCGATACCAACATAATATCCTCCTTTTAATTAAATTGAAATAGATTGGAAATCTACAAAGTTTAGATATAACTACAACATTTGTTGTTTATTTTTGTGCATCCCAAGTATAAATTGACTCAGTAAATATGTGAAGTATCTTACAGGGTAAACTTGGAAGATGCTGCTTCCTTCTTTTAGGGAAGAGGATTGAATAGTCCCCATACTTCACTATCATTTAATAAAAGCGGCTTCGCAGTGTTATTTAAACGTGAATACCTTTTTTGATGTAAAGATTTACTTCCGAAAAACTTTCTTCAATTTATAAAAAGCTTTTAAGGATTTCTGATACAGTTTTGATAAATGAGCCAGATGAGCTTAGATATATACCGAGATACTTGTATTTTGAAAACCATTCTAGGTGTGTATGCTTAAATGTGAGTTTCTTTAATTAATATAACATGTGACATGTCTGTTTGCTGTGGTGAAAATCTAAATCTTTGTTTTGTATAGTGTTTAATGTGAACTGTTAAATTATGCATTTGCATGCATCTTGAAAATTGCACGGTTTCAAATTCAGGGATAATACAGTTTCCATTTGGTTCAATCATTGGTGAATGTAACTCAATGTCCACTGGGAAGTATTTCATCCATACCCTGCGTATTTGTGACCTGTTTTGTTTTATATGCAGTTAATTCCGAACTAATTATCGTCTTAAAATCTACACATTTTTATATTGAGGAACTATATCCCAAATGATTTTATACTAAAAGAATGTCATTATGTACTAAATGTTTAAGAAAAAGTGGATCCTCTGCTAAGTAGTTGATATGCGTGAGTGAAATTGTGCAAAGCCAAAGGTTATAAAGTGTTTTAGGCGAGCATAACTCACTCATTGAGACAAAGGATTAAAAAACAAGACTATTATTTACTATAAACAACCACTTGAAATTCCAACATAGTCCCTTAAGTTAAGACATATATATATTCTTTTTATTTATTAGAGAGAAAATAGAGAGAGAAAAAACAGTCGAGAAAAAGAAAAATATTTAGACTTGTATACATTTTCAAGTTATTTATAAATTCACTATGTAAACATTTAAATGTATGATCCGGTACAAAAAAATAAACATTTAAAAGTATGACCCGGTACAAAATTGACCTTTAACATGTGTGAATTACTTCCTGAATTTATTTATATATATCTACATACAAAGTAATACACTATAGTAGTGTACTTATATAGATGTCGTTTTACCCTATCGGGCGCCTCAACATATTTAAGTTCCTGTTTAGTCAAATGGAGTTTAACAAGAAATAGATCAAAACTGCAGCAAAATAATACGAAATGAGTGGTTTATGGAATAAATTGCAATCTTTATTCGGAGGAGGTAGAAATTCACACAGTACATCTCATAAGAATAGTAAGTACTAAATACAATTACAAGGGATCCTGTTCATCAACTTCCTTAAACAACTGATATTTGAATGAAGAGGGGACACTTACGTAACTCTCCAATCTTAGTTGGTTACTGAAACTTTTTTATAAGGACTAATGTCTTAAGCCTTCATTTTTCTTCTCGTCTAAGATTGACTTTCTTCTCATGTTTCCATGTTTGCTATCATCTTTGTAGATATGGTGTCTCGGCATTAAAATGTTTTATAATGATATAAGAATATAATTTGAAAATGGTCAGTTGACAGTCACTAATCTCATGTTTCGACACAGGTGTTTCAGATGAGGTGTGTGTGTGTGTGTGTGTGTGTGTGTGTGATGGTGGTGGATGGTTTGTGGGAGGGGCCTTATACTATGGTTAGAGTAACATCTGACGCTATTCAAAGTAGTCACTGAATTTGAGCTCTATTGTAGATAGAGATTATGCCACATCTCCTTTTTTATAATTATATTCGTCCAAGTTATCAGAAAATAAATTTTTCTTCAGTTTTCTAAATGGTATCATCTGAATTGATTTGACTAACTTCATCCTTTGTTTTATTTGACGAGTTTTAAGTCCATATTTGTGTTGCAAAATTACTGACTGGTGACTAATGATAACAGTTACCGTGTATCTTGTATGTTTTTATAAATACATGCTATACTGGATAAATTTGTACACCTTGTTTGACTAGAGGGCTTCATAATAAAAAATAACAAATAACGATAGATTTACTTGTTCGCAGTTAATATAGTAGGTTAAAGTAATTAATGTTTTCCTTGAAAGACGCAGACGATCGTTTACACGTCTCTTTTTCTAATACAATTCGTCCGGGAAATCAATTAAATACTTGCTACTGTGCGTCGAGCTAACATTCACCAATGATTCAACCAAAAATAGAAATGATAGCATCCCTTAACTTGAACTGAGACTACTGTGTACACCTTGTTTGACTAGAGGGCTTCATAATAAAAAAAAACCCAACAATTAACGATAGAATTACGTGTTCGAAGTTGTTATAATAGTTGGTTAAAGTAATGTTTTCCTTGAAAGAAGCAGGAGATCGTGATATGAATGAAATACTTGCCACTGTGCATTGAGGTAGCCTTCACCAATGATTCAACCAAATGGAAACTGTATTATCCCTGAATTTAAAACCGTGCAATTTTCAAGATGCATGAACATGAGCATAATTTAACAGTTCTTTTCTTGTTCTGTGCTTTCATTGTCTGTTTTGAATCAACTTTATTATTACTAAAATATTGTTTATCTGAATTTTACAGTGTAAATGCCAATATTTTTTCCTTCCATTTCAATTGTGTTTGTTAAACTATTTTTTTCGTTTTGGTTTACTGAATTGTTTATGTTTTATTTTAAGTGTCAGATTTACCTTTACTCTTTTAACCATTTTAAACAATATTAAAAATTTAATAAAACCAAATGACTGTCACTAAAAATAAATATATGTGTATGTTATAAGGCGAGCCGTCAAACAACGCTTAGATTACACACAAAAAAAACCATATAAAAGATAGGTCATTTCCAATCTTAAGAATTTTTTTTTTTAAACAAATCCCTGTCGATGATACTAGTATTGCCAATACAGATGGTTTAAGTTAAATAAGAATAGATTGATACGATTCATTTTACATCATCGGGATTGTACTATAGGAAGGATATATGTTATCCGAAATATTTAAATATATTGTTTCCTTTTTTGATATTGTTGTTGTTTTTTTAACACTGTAAGGGTTTATATATACGTTACCATTGACGAGTATCACAAAGTTGTGAAACCGGATGGAGAAAAATGTAGTTATTAAAAAAAGATTTTAGTGCATTTTGATTTTTTTTTTCTTTATATGAATACTAGTACTTGTTCCCTGTCCTGGAAAGAAATGAGGTAGACAGGTAACTTATTTATTTTGAACATTTTGAAAAATAATTTACATGGACTGCAGAAAAAACTATTTAAAATAAAATAAATAAATGTTAAATAACTAAATGTGTGAATTTAAACTTTGCTTCACAAAAAAAATTGAGGATTACCTTGATGTTTTAGGTTGAGTAGGGAGGCAGGAAATATAAGGTTTTATTTTATATTGATAGGAAAACCCGGAAAGCAGGACAAAGAAAGTAGTTGTTTTGTTAAAAAAACATATAATAAAGTTCCTCAATTTACAAATCTTAGCTTTAAATGAGAAAAACCATTTATTTGATTTCTTCAGATAAATCGAGTTATATTAACTGCAAGATAAGAGCTAACATTCAAACCATTTACTCTTGATTTTTTAAAATTTTATAAATTAAATCGTCAGATGTTTCCTGAATCACACACACTTATTTATCAATGAAATGACTATGAGTAAATGGTTACATATATGGATTAAACTACTGTCCTCCGCCTCTTCATATTTAAACATCCCACTTCTTTCCGAAGTTGATAGCAATTAATTAAATTACTACAGTATGTGTCACTTTCATATATCGAATCAGTGTAATTTCTGAATATATCTTCCGTGTGTTTAATTTCCGTATCAAGGATATCACTTACATATATTTGTGACCGTGTTTTCATATAACATCACGGAAATCATTGACTCTATAATGTCCACTCTTTGGTATGTGTGCATTAGTGAAAACCATTGAAAGGTTAAAATGTGACTCTACTGAGTTTCTGATGCTATCTTTTTATCTGCATAGTTTTTAAAATCTCAAAAGTGGTAAATATTTCTTGAAATCTTCTATCATAATATAAACACGTTTAAATACGGAAGAGCAGCAAAGGTGAATCAATGAAGAACAAAATTGTCAGTGCTAATTTCTTATGCTTGTAGAGTAAGAATTTGGTTGGCTTGCCTGCTATGTTTGTATAAACGTTTGTCCAAGCATTGTAATTAAGATTGACATCTGCAAATAAGATAAATGGGCATAGTTAAACCTGTATATATTATGATTACATTTGATTCAATGTCATCTCAATTACAATTATACAATATTCAAACAAAGCAAGCAAGCTAACCAAGGTCTTACTCTACATTCATTAGGAAATGAGCTCTAACGGTATGTATTTTAATGGTATTGTTACTTAATCGCATCAGAAACTATTTCACTAAAATACCGAATAAATATGGGCTAGCCTTTAAAGAAATGAAATTCAGAAACATTTTTGTTCTTTGTATTTTTAGCTCACATGACCCACAGGGCCAATTGATCCTATCTCATCAATTGGCGTCCGTCGTTAGCTTTTACTAAAATTTTCTCCTCTGAAACTACTTAAGAAATAGTTCCTTCATGTCATGCTCTATGCTCATTTTACACTGAGCGTTAGCGAGGTGTAAAATGTGGTCAAATATAATGCCTGCCAATGCTAAAATGAGCATAGAGCATGACATGAAGAAATTATTTCGATTCTAATAGGACAAATACAGTATTTTTATAGGTCGAAGCGTACGAAAATACCGTTAAAATGTTTGGCTTTTCCCGTTTTCTTCCCGAGGGGTCTGTGCATTACATTTCATATTTGATAAATTTAAAAACTACGAGCAGGGTAAATATATGTTGTTTTATAAAAATATATAATAAAAGTTAATGTTAGCTGCTTAAATGTATGTATTTTAAAGGATAACGATGGAAATATAGTAATATACACAGTAGGTTCGTGCGCATGCATGTGTCAAACATTTTTTTTGCTCATTAGAACACGGCTTTGTTTACAAAGCCTAAGAAGGACGTCATATTAGAATAGGCAATAATGTTCAGCAAAGTTAGATCTACAAATAAATCAACATGACCAAAATGGTCAATTGACCCCTTAAGGAGTTATTGTCCTTTATAGTGATTTTTTAAAAATTTTTAATAAATTTTTGTAATCTTACAAAAACTTCTCCACTGAAACTTCTGAGGCATATTTAACCAAACTCAGTCACAATCATTATAAGGGTATCTAGGTTAAAAAATGTGTCCGATGAACCAACATGGCCGACAAAGCTGAACATAGAACATAGGGATCAACTGCAGTTTTTGGCGTATATCTCTAAAACTAAAGCATTTAGAGCAAATGTGACGCAGATAAAGATGTTCATCAGGTTAAGATATAGTTGGCCTGAAATTTTCAGATAAATCAGACAAACTGATGTTAGGTTCCTGCTCCTGAATTAGTAATTTTAAGGAAATTTTGTTGTTTTTGGTTATTATTTTGAATATTTGTATAGATAGAGATAATTTGTAAACAGCAATAATGTTCAGCAAAGTAAGATTTTCTACAAATAATTCAACTTGACCAAAATGGTCAATTGACCCCATAAGGAGTTATTGCCCTTTAAAGTCTTCTCCTGAAACAACTGAGACAAATTTAATCTAACTTGGCTACAAATCAGCATTAGGGAATTTAGTTTTTTTTTAAATGTGTCCGATGACCCTGTCTGCCAACCAATATGGCCTCTAGTTATTTCATGACATTTGAATGTGTTTTAAACCTGTCCCGATTCTGGGAAACTGGCATACAATACAAATACAGGTCCTTTATTATACATCTATATACTTAGCATGTAATGCAACAACCTTGTAAGCAAATCACGACATGTTCTATTATTTGGTTTTGTCGTGCAATGAGACATTGTAAGACATTATGTAAAAAGAAGATGTGGTATGATTGCCAATGAGACAACTCTCTTCAAGAGACAAAAAAAAAAACACCGAAATTAACAACTATAGGTCACCGTACGGCCGTCAATAATGAGCAAAGCCCATACCGCATAGTCAGCTGTAACAGGCCAGAAATGACAATGTTAAACAATTCAAACGAGAAAACTAATGGCCTTGTCAGTTTCAAAAGTTGAGAGTACGAGTATGAAGAACTGATTAAGTTATTATGAATTTAGTCCTACTCCAGTGACTGATGCAAACGAACAAATTTTATAGATCATTGTACATATCCAAATGCACAGTCGACATTGACAGGTGTTTTAAGGAATCCCAATTAAATAAACATATATATATAGATTAGAACGTTGGTTTCCCGTTTGAATGGTTTTACACTAGTAATTTTGGGGGTCCTTTATAGCTTGCTGTTTGGTGTGAGCCATGGCTCCGTGTTGAAAGCCATACCTTGACCTATAATGGTTTACTTTTATAAATTGTTACTTGGATGGAGAGTTGTCTCATTGGCACTAATACCACATCTTCCTATATCTATGTATATGAATAAACAAGCACTTGTACAAAAACCGGACCATATGAGTATTTAGACCATATAAATATTTTTCGAATATATTCTAAAACTTTCTTCGCAGGAACACACGGCTCATTTTCTGAACCCAAAACGACACAAATTACTAAATAAATTCCTTGATCTTTGACAAATCGTCTGAATCTTGTTGTATCTGTTATCTTGTCATCGCTATAGTCAATTTTAACCTTCATCCTGTCTCTTCGTCCGAAAGTGAAACAACAAGGGTTGGGACATAGACCTTTGTTTCTTTTTCCCCGTAGTATTTCGATTAAAATTTCATAAACAAAATTCATTGCTTTACTTTTTTTCATTTAATTGTCGTGTTTTTGTTCTTGTTCATACGATCTTGGATACCTATGGATATTCAGAACGCCAGTAATGTTGTACCATTAGATTCTGCTTACCGTAAGAACGTATGGATAGGAGAAATGGCACATTTTATCGCTATTTTGTGCATTTTTCCTTTGATCTTTTTTTTTTGTGATCATTTTTTATATCATGCTACTCGCTAGAGATGGAAAATTGTCGCTAAAAACTCAGGAGGCACGTGGCGTTGATATTGAAATTGACATGAAATTGACAACGTCGTCATAGGTAAAACAGCAATAAAGAGATTCATTGGTCATCTCAACGGTAGGCACTTAAAGTTAACCATCGAGGGACGTTAACTACCGAGGGTAGTAATGAATATTCATCTTTACCGGATGATTGACAGCGATGTAAATAAAAACATGAGAGTGATTACCGTGTGTCAACGTCATATCAAATTAATTCAATTTAATTGTTAGAAATACTGTTTTCTGCTGAAAATTAAAAAATAAATAAAATTGAATGGAATGGAATGGAATTGAGCTATGTACAATACAGTAAATATTAGCAATTAGAATTAGACGGTAGACAAGCATATTTTGCCTATTGATTATTTTTTGCATGCCTATTTGGTTATATTATAATGCACTAATTGTTTTGATACTGTTTAATTTTTAAATAAGACCCATATGTGAACCATTTATGCACTTTTAATATAAAGATCAGATTCACACAGGATCATACAGTTCGAGCTAACTATTTCATGTACGAGAGCTATTACTGATGTAACGGTGATGCTTAGATAATCTCCCTTTGCTAGAATATGGGATGACGCAAAATGAACTATATCACTGTGCAAGAACGGAATAGCAAAGTGAATATATAAATCAAACTGTATTGGGATGGTTTGGTAAACGTTTATCCAACTTACTGGATATTTTATGAAAGATTTTGCCATTTGTATAGAGGAATTATACCTTTTCAAATAAACTTGGGAGAATAATACACTAATTATAGAATGTTTAGTAACTTAAACGAACTAATCTTGTCAAATATACATATGAATGTATTTGTGAATGTAAATTTGTTGCGTGCAATTGATAAATATTTTTATCATATACTTAGACTAAATAACATATGATTTTTACCGTATGATAAAAGCATTAAATTAAAGTATTTTCCATATTTTTCGAAATGGTGCTTAGCGGGCTGATATGAAACGTTTATCACATGCTTCGATTGTTATCACATGCCTTTCCGTAACGTTATCACATGGCATTCCGGTGATACTCGGCAAATTCCGGAAAATACATCTCAATGCTACCATTACAAAGTAGTGTACAAAACAATTATTTGAATACTGGAAAGTATATTGTGTAAAATAATTAAATTTAATTAAAAAAAAGAATATTAAATAAATGAATTTTTTAAGTTTTTCTGAAACATAATTTAGAAAGTTACTTTAAAAAAGTTGACTTTTCCAAACAATGTTCATTATGTATCATATTGTTGAATTATTTTTTTTGTCGATTCGTCTATATTAAAATGTGTTTTTTTTTTTCTTCTGTTGAGGCATATGATGGAAAGATTTCATATTGAATGTATCAAATTTTGGGTCCGACGTCCGTGAACTTTTTACTCTTTCAACTTCTTTTCGGAAACCACGTAGAGGATCAATATGTGAATCTGTTATTTTTCTCTACTGTTGAAGCATATGATAAAAAGATCATAACATGTCATTTTTCATATCGCATGTATTATCAGCCCTCGGTCAATATCAGCCCTCGAGCCATGCGGCTCTTGGGCTGATATTGAACCTAGGGCTGATAATACATGCGATATGAAAAATGCCATGTAATAATCTGATAAATGCGATGGGCGTCATTATAGCCTGAAATGAGATTTTGATTGATTAATTCAAACGCAATACTTCAAAATGCGAGTCTTAATTATTGTCGCAATAATAAAAACCTCGCATTAATTTCTGAATTTACAGACATCTGTACCGTCAGCGTACCGTGATCTGTTAAAGGTTTTTTTTAATAGTTTTAAATTCCGGTGTCACTTTGTCTCTTTTAGAGAGTTGTCTCATTGGCAATCATGCCATATCTTCTTTTTTTACATAATAAAACAAAAACCTGAACGACTTTACATTATAAATTAAAATGCATCCTAGTCGTGATGGAGACAGAGTCAAATGAACAAATGGACTAGATGAAACTGAACGAAAAAAAGAAAGAAAACACCAATTTGATCTGATAGGGGTGAATTCTATTCTTTATTCAAACTCGAGTTTGGTTTGGAACCGTATCTATTGCGATTATTACCCAAGGACAGATATTACATATCTAAACATCGATGCTCGAATTTGAAGTTACCTATTGAGACGGGTAGATGGGCGGGGATCGCGAGGGAAAACAGAATATGTACATTATGTAATGAGGGAATAGGGGATGAGTTTCATATATTGTTTACCTTAAAAATGCTGATGTTTCTGCTCTTAGATCAAAGTTTGTATCAAATTACTATGTAATGAATCCAAGCAAGAAGAAATTCACTGGCTTGTTGTCTATATGTAACGTACAAGTTCAAAGGAAATTATCAATTTTCGTGAAGAAAATCATAAAATACTTAATCTAATTATACCAATTGTCTTTTAAAATATACTATGTATTTGTGTTTCGTTTGTCCTGTCTTGCTATATATTATTTTAATATGGTTGTATATATTATTGTCCTCTTGTACACAAGTATGTGTCTGAGGTTATGAATAAAATCTTGAAATCTTGATACGAGAAAAGATTATATTTGCTTCGGCTTTTTCCATTTGCGCCAATCTGCACTTAATTAGCGCCTATTTTTTTTATTTTTTTGCGCCAAATTTATTTTCTTCATTTGCACAAATTAACAGGTAAACACAAGTCATGAGGCATATAAGATGTATAGAATTTATTTATATAATAACAAAAATATTCCTTCTGGCCTTTTGCCACCTGCCACTTACTCACACGTGACGGGGAGGAGGAGGGGGATTGAAAGCAGGATAAGTTTATTGCAAGTGTACATCACACTTGAAGTAGCACTTTATAAAATAAGATTGTAACTGTTTGACATAAAAAGCACATTTGCATATGCACAAATCTTTTTTAACTGAGTATTGTCATGCAACACTTCTGTTGAACTGCAACCTTGTGATATCTTTCCTACAATAAAGCATCCCCTTTTTTATCAAAATTTTTATAAGTTAAAGCCTGTTTTTTTCTTTATGGCATCGGTTCCATATATGAAAGTAAATGTTCGGGTACCAGAAGTGAGATTAAATGATGATACCCATGAGCTCAACATGTGTCTATACACACATTTATCTATATTGTAGCTTGTGTTCATTGAATTGCTGCGTTTGGTTAAACAAGTTTAATTTTATCATCTAAATTTATCAGACCTAACCTTTCGAATCAATTTGGCGCAAATTATAAAATGTCAATGTGCGCAAATGAAAAAAAATATGCTTTTTCAAAATTGGCGTAATTGTCATACGTACATTCACCGATCACATATTACTGATTAGATTAAAAAATAATATATGATTTAGATTAAGAAGTACTTTAAGAAATTGATTGATTGTTGTTTGCCATCAGTACAGCCGCAAATATTTCAGACAAGTTCAGGGAGAAAACTAAATAATGAATACAATAGGGAATGTTACTGGTCAAATAAATGTCATCGGTCATTCAGAGTGAAGTATTGATACGAAACTTTAGACTGTCGATTGAAAATAGTTTGTTTTGATAACAACCGCCGGTAGGTATAGACAAATACGGTTGATAGACGGTATATAGGAGCACTAAATTCTATGTTAACCACCGACAGTAGGTATAAAGAAATACTATTGAAAGACGGTATATAAAGGAGCACTATATTTTACGTTAACCACCGACGGTAGGTATAAAGAAATACTGTTAATAGACGGTATATAGGAGCACTATATTGTATGTTAACCACCGACGGTAGGTAAATTCAGATACTTCTGACAGACGGTATATATGAGCACTATATTAGGACCATATAATACGTTATATTGACCATCGACGGTAGGTATAAATGAAAACTGTTGATAGACGGTTTATAGGAGCACTTTATTGTATGTTAACCACCGACAGTATGTATAGACACATAATTTTAATAGACAGCACTATATTTTACGTTAACCACCGACGGTAGGTATAGACAAATACTTTTGATATACGGTATATAGGAGTACTGTATTGCTTGTTAACCACTGATGGTAGGTATAAACAGGTACTGTTGATATACGGTATATAGGAGTACTATATGTCATGTTAACCACCGACGGTAGGTATAGACTAAATACTGTTGATAGACAGTATATAGGAGGACTATATTGCATGTTAACCACCGACAATAGGTATAGACAAATACTGTTGATATACGGTATATAGGTGCATTGTATTGCATATTAACCACCGACGGTGGGTATAGAAACAGGTTAGAAACATAGTGTTGATAGACGGTATATAGGAGCACTATATTGCATGTTAACCACCGATGGTAGGTTTAGAAAAATACTGATAATAGACGGTATATAGGTGCACTGTATTATATGTTAACCACCGACGGTAGGTAGAGAAAAATAATATTGATAGACGGTATATAGGAGTACTGTAATGCTTGTTAACCACCGATGGTAGGTACAGACAGGTACTGTTGATATACGGTATATAGGAGTACTGTATGGCATGTTAACCACCGACGGTAGGTACAGACAAATACTGTTGATAGACGATATATAGGAGTACTGTATGGCATGTTAACCACCAACGGCAGGGATAGACAAATACTGTTGATAGACAGTATATAGGAGGACTATATTGCATGTTAACCACCGACGGTATGTATAGACAAATACTGTTGATAGACGGTATATAGGAGCACTATATTGTATGTTAACTACCAACAGTAGGTATAGACTAAAACTCTTGATAGACGGTATATAGGAGCACTATATTGTATGTTAACCACCGACGGTAGGTATAGACAAATACTGTTGATAGACGGTATATACACATGTAGGAGCACTATATTGTATGTTAACTACCGACAGCAGGTATAGACAAATACTGTTGATAGACGGTATATAGGAGCACTATATTGTATGTTAACTACCAACAGTAGGTAAAGACTAAAACTCTTGATAGACGGTATATGTAATAGCACTATATCGTATGTTAATCACCGACGGTAGGTATAGACAAATACTGGTGATAGACGGTATATGGGAGCACTATATTGTATGTTAACTACCGACAGTAGGTATAGACAAATACTGGTGATAGACGGTATATAGGAGCACTATATTGTATGTAAACCACCGACGGTAGGTATAGACAAATACTGCTGATAGACGGTTTATAATAGGTGCACTATATTGTATGTTACCTTCCGACAGTAGGTATGGACAAATACTGTTGATAGACGGTATATAGGAACACTATATTGTATGTTAACTACTGACAGTAGGTATAGACAAATATTGGTGATAGACGGTATATAGGAGCACTATATTGTATGTTAACTACCGACAGTAGGTATAGACAAATACTGTTGATAGACTGTATATAGGAGCACCATATTGTATGTTAACTACCGACAGTAGGTAAAGACAAATACTGTTGATAGACGGTTTATAGGAGCACTATATTGTATGTTAACCACCGACGGTAGGTATAGACAAATACTGTTGATAGACGGTATATAGGAGCACTATATTGTATGTTAACTACCGACAGTAGGTATATACTAATACTGTTGATAGACGGTATATAGGAGCACTACATTGTACGTTAACTACCAACAGTAGGTATAGACTAAAACTCTTGATAGACGGTATATAGGAGCACTATATTGTATGTCAACCACCGACGGTAGGTATAAACAAATACTGTTGATAGACGGTATATAGAAGCACTATATTGTATGTTAACTACCGACAGTAGGTATAGACACATACTGTTGATAGACGGTATATAGGAGCACTATATTGTATGTTAACTACCAACAGTAGGTATAGACTAAAACTCTTGATAGACGGTATATATAATAGCACTATATCGTATGTTAATCATCGACGGTAGGTATAGACAAATACTGTTGATAGACGGTATATAGGAGCACTATATTGTATGTTAACTACCGATAGTAGGTATAGACAAATACTGTTGATATACTGTATATAGGAGCACTATATTGTATGTTAACTACCGACGGTAGGTATAGACAAATACTGGTGATAGACGGTATATAGGAGCACTATATTGTATGTTAACTACCGACGGTAGGTATAGACAAATACTGGTGATAGACGGTATATAGGAGCACTATATTGTATGTTAACTACCAACAGTAGGTATAGACTAAAACTCTTGATAGACGGTATATAGGAGCACTATATTGTATGTTAACCACCGACGGTAGGTATAGACAAATACTGTTGATAGACGGTATATACACATGTAGGAGCACTATATTGTATGTTAACTACCGACAGTAGGTATAGACAAATACTGTTGATAGACGGTATATAGGAGCACTATATTGTATGTTAACTACCGACAGTAGGTAAAGACTAAAACTCTTGATAGACGGTATATGTAATAGCACTATATCGTATGTTAATCACCGACGGTAGGTATAGACAAATACTGGTGATAGACGGTATATGGAAGCATTATATTGTATGTTAACTACCGACAGTAGGTATAGACAAATACTGGTGATAGACGGTATATAGGAGCACTATATTGTATGTTAACCACCGACGGTAGGTATAGACAAATACTGCTGATAGACGGTATATAGGAGCACTATATTGTATGTTAACCACCGACGGTAGGTATAGACAAATACTGTTGATAGACGGTTTATAGGTGCACTATATTGTATGTTACCTTCCGACAGTAGGTATAGACAAATACTGTTGATAGACGGTATATAGGAACACTATATTGTATGTTAACTACTGACAGTAGGTATAGACAAATATTGGTGATAGACGGTATATAGGAGCACTATATTGTATGTTAACTACCGACAGTAGGTATAGACAAATACTGTTGATAGACTGTACATAGGAGCACCATATTGTATGTTAACTACCGACAGTAGGTAAAGACAAATACTGTTGATAGACGGTTTATAGGAGCACTATATTGTATGTTAACCACCGACGGTAGGTATAGACAAATACTGTTGATAGACGGTATATAGGAGCACTATATTGTATGTTAACTACCGACAGTAGGTATAGACTAATACTGTTGATAGACGGTATATAGGAGCACTACATTGTACGTTAACTACCAACAGTAGGTATAGACTAAAACTCTTGATAGACGGTATATAGGAGCACTATATTGTATGTCAACCACCGACGGTAGGTATAAACAAATACTGTTGATAGACGGTATATAGAAGCACTATATTGTATGTTAACTACCGACAGTAGGTATAGACACATACTGTTGATAGACGGTATATAGGAGCACTATATTGTATGTTAACTACCAACAGTAGGTATAGACTAAAACTCTTGATAGACGGTATATATAATAGCACTATATCGTATGTTAATCATCGACGGTAGGTATAGACAAATACTGTTGATAGACGGTATATAGGAGCACTATATTGTATGTTAACTACCGACAGTAGGTACAGACAAATACTGGTGATAGACGGTATATAGGAGCACTATATTGTATGTTAACTACCGATAGTAGGTATAGACAAATACTGTTGATATACTGTATATAGGAGCACTATATTATATGTTAACTACCGACGGTAGGTATAGACAAATACTGGTGATAGACGGTATATAGGAGCACTATATTGTATGTTAACAACCGACAGTAGGTATAGACAAATACTTTTGATAGACGGTATATAGGAGCACTATATTGTATGTTACATGTAACTACCTACAGTAGGTATAGACAAATACTGTTGATAGACGGTATATAGGAGCACTATATTGTATGTTACATGTAACTACCTACAGTAGGTATAGACAAATACTGTTGATAGACGGTATATAGGAGCACTATATTGTATGTTAACTACCGACAGTAGGTATAGACAAATACTGTTGATAGACGTTATATAGGAGCACTATATTGTATGTTAACCACCGACGGTAGGTATAGACAAATACTGTTGATATACGGTGAATAGGAGTACTGTATTGCATGTTAACCACCGACGGTAGGTATAGATAAATACTGTTGGTAGACGGTATATAGGAGCACTATATCGCATGTTAACTACCGACGGTAGGTTTAGAAAAAAAAAAAAATAATAGACGGTATATAGGAGCATTTTATTGCATGTTAATCACCGACGGTAGGTATAGATAAATTATGTTGATAGACGGTATATAGGAGCACTATATTACATGTTAATCACCGACGGTAGGTATAGACAACTGTCAATAGACTGTGTAATGGAGCACTGTATTGTATGTTAACCACCGACGGTAGGTACAGACAAATACTGTTGATATACGGTGTATAGCAGCACTATACTGTATGTTAACTACCGACAGTAGGTATAGACAAATACTGTTGATAGACGGTATATAGGAGCTCTATATTGTATGTTAACTACCGACGGTAGGTATAGACACATACTGTTGATAGACGGTATATAGGAGCACTATATTGTATGTTAACTACCGACAGTAGGTATTAGACAAATACTGTTCATAGACGGTATATAGGAGCACTATATTGTATGTTAACTACCGACAGTAGGTATAGACAAATACTGTTGATAGACGGTATATAGGAGCACCAGATTGTATGTTAACCACCGACGGTAGGTATAGACAAATACTGTTGATATACGGTAAATAGGAGTACTGTATTGCATGTTAACCACCGACGGTAGGTATAGATAAATACTGTTGGTAGACGGTATATATGAGCACTATATAGCATGTAAACTACCGACGGTAGGTTTAGAAAAATACTGATAATAGACGGTATATAGGAGCATTATATTGCATGTTAACCACCAACGGTAGGTATAGACAAATACTGTTGATAGACGGTGTAAAGGAGTACTAATTCGTATGTTAACCACCGACGGTAGGTATAGACAAATACTGTTGATATACGGTGAACAGGAGTACTGTATTGCATGTTAACCACCGACGGTAGGTATAGATAGAATGAAATTCAAAACAGTGTGGCTGTGGCCATTGATTGACACATTAAACTCATCCATTGACTGGGACAATTTACATGAACGTTTGTCTTTAACGACCACTGTTCACGACGTACCTACGATAAACATTTAAACTGTGGGGTCATTAAAGGTTTCTTAACGCCTTTAATTATAAAATAATTCAAAAAAATAATCAGGAATAACCTTTATGTTTTGATTTATATAATTGATATAAATCAAAACATCGTGTTATTTCTGATTAGTTTTTCGAATTACTTTATTAAGTTGTTGAGAACCTTTGGTGACCCCATAGTTTAAGTGTCTTTAAAACGTACATAGTGAGCAGTGGTAGTTACATACAAACGTTCACCTTAATTGTCCCATTCAATGGATGAATTTAATGTGTCAATCAATGGCCACAGCCACACTGTTTTGAATTTCATTATAAATACTGTTGGTAGACGGTATATAGGAGCACTATATCGCATGTTAACTACCGACGGTAGGTTTAGAAAAATACTGATAATAGACGGTATATAGGAGCATTATATTGCATGTTAACTACCGACAGTAGGTATAGACAAATAATGTTGACAGACGGTATATAGGAGCACTATATTGTATGTTAACTACCAACAGTAGGTATAGACTAAAACTCTTGATAGACGGTATATATAATAGAACTATATCGTATGTTAATCACCGACGGTAGGTATAGACAAATACTGGTGATAGACGGTATATAGGAGCACTATATTGTATGTTAACCACCGACGGTAGGTACAGACAAATACTGTTGATATACGGTGTATAGGAGCACTATACTGTATGTTAACTACCGACAGTAGGTATAGACAAATACTATTGATAGACGGTAAATAGGAGTACTGTATTGCATGTTAAGCACCGACGGTAGGTATAGATAAATACTGTTGGTAGACGATATATAGGAGCACTGTATTGTTATTGGTTGCTGTCTTTGATATGGATTTTACGTTTATCGTTTCAGCATTAATCGGGCTGTTAGTTTTCGTTTTTCGTCACATCTAGTCAGGAATGGGTTTTAATAGCATTTTACATGAATACATATGTGTAACTCATGGCTGATTCACATTCGTTTGTCTTTGGTGGGTAAGTTTCCCATTGGCAATATTACCACATATCTTCTGAATTTTCATTGCATTATCTAAACATGTAAAATTCGTATATAGAAAATATATACGTATAGATAATATCTCTATAATATAAAAAAGTAGATGTTGTATGATTGCCAATGAGACAACAGTAGTGTTTGTGGGACAGAATGACCCCAATTAAGGTGGACGTCGGACGCTGACGCCATATTCGAAAGTTGGCGCAGACGCCGACGCCATATTTGGGCCTTAAAGCGGACGCCATAGTCGACCCTGAAATCAAGACGCAAACTTCGGGTTGGACCATGTTACTCGGACATCGAGACGCCGACGCCATATTTGGGCTTAAATTCTGGACGCTACTGTATATCCTAATGTTTGACCAGGCTACCCTCCAGGGTGGATACTTTTAGTGACCCTAGAAAGAGTTTTTCAAGACTTGAGACCTGTTATACATCCATGTAGGTGTTTTAAGATTTTTTTTTCTTTTCTTCTGTTTTTTTCTCTTTCTTTTTTCATTATTTTTTTTTGTATCATTATTTTTCATTTAACCAAATAGAGCTACGAGTTTGCTGTCATTCTGAATCGTCTCAGTGGATGAAAAGTTGTTGATAATGTCCTTCATCTCGAGTCCCGACATCTCAATTTGACGTAATAAATGCAATACAGGCCACATGTATCTGAATCATCGGGTTGGATTTGATTGCAAACCACACAGTATTTCGGTCCATTGACGATGAGTACATTTCTGAAATAGCGTTGGTACTTTTCCGGTAATCGTCCTACGGAGTCGAAAAATTCTGATGGACCCGATGCGGGGAAATGAAATGCAACCCAATGACTCCCCTTTTGATCACAGTTGTCCGTATTGACCACAAACCTTCTAAGCCTGTCGCTCACATATCTAGGCAAGTCTTCTGCACAGCAAACGGTCACGGGCAATCCACTCAAAGCATCCTCTACATCTTTCCCGGTCATCGTTAAGGGCAATGCCGTTTTTATTCCCACAACCTTGCTGACGTTGGGCTTCTAATCCACGTAGGTGAGCAAACACTAAGTACTCCGCAATCCTGACAGGCGATGAGATCTTTCCGTGTTTCAGCATCCTCTGACGAACTATGTGTTGTCTCGTCGGCAATATCTTCGTCTGATGAGACCGAACTATCGTCTTCAAAAGTATTCGAGAGAGACGGTCGTCATCCCTCTGTCCGTCTGGTGTCTCTCCTTGACCGACCTGCAAGACCTCTGTGTGCAATCTGGAGGCTTCTTGGGTTCTAGCTTTTAGGTCAACAAGAAAGTACCCGAAAGGTGTCCTCTTTGCCTCTTCAAATTTCCGGAGAAAGAAGTCCCCTCGAGAAGGATACATCTGTCGGCCAAGAGTCACGATGGGCTGTCGATCAATGCGGTTATTAAAGAGAATGAGATAATGACAGTTTCGTCTCTGGGTGGGGTCTTTGACAAAGTATAAATTCTGATTAAAATCGACGACCGATAAATTCCTATGGTGACACCCTTCCGTAAACAAATCATTTATTCTGGAGTCTTTGTCCGATGTCGACATGAGGTCATCTAATAGGATCATGTTTCGAATGTTGGGATCGAAAAAATCGTCCCTTTCGAGATCAAAAGGAATTCCACGAATGAATTCAACGCGTGGAAGCACTGCATGTTCGTTGTATTTCCTCGTAATGAGGTTGCCACCTTTTATACAACCAAACGATCCTGTCTGGACTAGGACTTCACAGTTTTTTTATGTGTTGAAACAAATAAAATAAAATAAGTTTTATCGCAGGAGGTTGGACCGGACACAATCATGGTGAAAGGGTGTCTAAACACGAAAGCCTTCTGCTGCTGCTTTTGCTGCTGCTGCTTCTTTTTCTGCTGCTGCTGTTGCTGCTTTTGCTGCTGCTGGGTAACACCTGGGTGGTATAGTGGCTCATCGGAAGAATGCTTACTTCTTATATGTCTTTGAAGATCGTGCGGCCACACATACACTTTACAGCAAATATTGCAATTAAACATACTCGTAATTTCCTAAATGACAGTGAGTAGTTTCCTTTTATAGATTTACTTCACTTCCTTCGAAAATATAGAAAGAGAAATACATGGTCATCTTTTAGACGACATATTTGAAGATGATCGTATCTCAAAACAAATTCGATGTGATACAATTCATTCCTGGTTACCGTGAAATAGACTGGTTTCCCAAACGTCACGTCCGTGATATCTTCATTTAATCGTATCGACTGGAGAATATGGAGAGATTTTCCCTAACGTACGACTGGTGCACGAAATCGAAACAGAAGTACATACGTCTCATTTAGGCTTCTAATTCCGGTATGAACGACACCTTCAATGCACATTCCCACGATCCATCCAACGTATAGCGTTTTGCAAGGCGCACTTTGAAATTGCCACGTACGTTATTTTCAAACGATGGATGAAAGCGAGTTTTCGCTATTAATAAATAAACAAAACTCGCCCATATCATTCTTTATTTATTTTTTCGTCCATTATTCTCTATTCTGTAAACCCAATCCAAACTCCTTGTATATAAATATTGATTGATTAAATATATTATCCGTGTATTTTTGAAGATAAAAACCAACTACGACCGTGGAATTTTCAAATATATAGTTAAGATCATGTTAAATGAGAAACAATTTTAAATGACCAGACGTGGTTTTAGTTAATCATTTGGGTTGAAATCCTAATCACATGATAGTAATTATATGTGGTTGAAATGAGTTGGAATGCAATACTACTCAATGTTTACGGTTCTCATGCTTATCTAAAAGATAAAGATAATTATTTAATGTCACAGACTATATTTTTATAATTGGTGTCCGTTAATTAGAACCAAATAAAAAAGTGTACACCTGTAAACATGTTATTGAAAGAAAGTGTATAAAGATACTTATTTTTAATCACCAGATGTGCTTTATCTCTTAATCTAATTATTTGAGATGTCATGTTAAACAGGACCATAGGATATTAATTAAGTGGTTCAAATAAGTCGGAAAGCTACGGACGCCCATAGGACCTCCCACAAATATAATTTGAATTCGAAATCACGAATTTAAATCGTTATAACGAATTTTATAATTCGTTATAATAGCTTAAATTTGTGAGAACGAATTGTTGGAAATCGTTATATCAGATTTTGTAATTCGTTATGAATTATTACGAATTAAATTCGTTATCACAATTTTTTGTAATGTGTGATACCGAATTAAAATCGTTATAACGAATTGTATAAATGGTTCGTTTGTTTATGTAATATATACGTGTTTCTCGTTTCTCGTTTTGTTTATATAGATTAGACCGTTGGTTTTCCCGTTTGAATGGTTTTACACTAGTAATTTTGGGGCCCTTTATAGCTTGTTGTTCGGTGTGAGCTAAGGCTCCGTGTTGAAGGCCGTACTTTAACCTATAATGGTTTACTTTTTAAATTGTTATTTGTATGGAGAGTTGTCTCATTGGCACTCACACCACATCTTCCTATATCTAATTACGGATTAAATTCGTGATAACGAATTTGTGGAATTTGTTATCACATTTTTTTTTAATGTAATTTGTGATTCCAGATTAAAAACATTTTCACCTAAATTTGAACTACCTCACCTGGCACACAGGGTTAAGTGAGCTTTTTTCTCTTTACTGAAACCTTTTGGTCAAAGTTAAACAAACTTGACCACGAGCAATTTAGTTCTAACGATTTCTATTTTAAAAATTAGCAAAATTGATTGGACACTTAATTTGGTTGTTTGTTGGTTTTGTTTTGTTTTTGTAAATTAGCGCTGAATGGGCACAAGTTCAGAACGGTAAAAGTGACGTCACCCAATTTCAAACTTGATCATCAGACTCAGTGTTTTGTGTTAATAAACATTGTATATTAATTCAATAACATTTGGTTGAGGCAAACTAAATGTAGAGAGCGGAAATTACAGAATAAGCACTACGTCTTTGACCATTTGTAAAGGGGCATAACTCACGAACTATAAAAGAGACGCCCTTCAATTTCAAATTTTATCTGTGTGTTTTAGTAATTGGCATAGTGTATAAGTTGAATTTATAACATTTGGTTGAGGCAAATGGAAACCATTTCTGGGAACGTACCCGACAAACGGACTGGACTGACGGACAAGGGCTAGACTAAACTTCTCCCACGCCTAGCGGCGGGGGCATAAAAAATGTGTTTGATACCCATAATTCGTGACAGAAACATTTGTATTCCTTTTTCTTAATTTAAAGTCTTCTTAGACAGGCGATTTCCTTCGTGTGTATCGCCAATTAATATATTTTACACAGAAGCAAAAGAATTAGTTTCGGCAACATGGTTAATCAAAGTGTAAAACCTAAGATTTTCATCCCTAGGTTTACATTTCGATAAACCATGTTGGCGAAACTATTTCCGTTGCATCTGTGTAAGATGTATCCAGGTACACACACTTATGATATTCACCGTTTAAAAAAACTTTGGTAGAAAACAAAAAATAAAAATATTTCGGTCAAGAAATATGAGAATTAGACAAGTTTTCCCCAGGAGAGTTTCGGTGTGTAAACTGGGTCGCTGGCTAATAAACCCACCCGTTTACACGACAAAAATTTCTAGGTATAGTGTAAAATGCGTTAAAACTAAATTGATTGCGGTCAAGTTTGTTTCACTTTGTCAAAAAGGTTTTAATGATTTTTGTAAAAGTAATAAACAGCGATGGGTGCAGAGTGAGGAAGAAAGCTCTCTTAATAATGTGTGCCATGTGAGCTCAAAATCTGTGATAATGAATTTTAATCTGAAATTACCAATTACAATAAAAACTGTGATAACGAATTCAACAAATTCGTTATCACAAATTTAATCAGTTTAAACAAATTCTACAATTCGTTATAACGATAAAATCGTTATAACGAATTTAT
Organism: Mytilus galloprovincialis; assembly: GCA_037788925.1. Taxonomy (NCBI): domain Eukaryota; kingdom Metazoa; phylum Mollusca; class Bivalvia; order Mytilida; family Mytilidae; genus Mytilus; species Mytilus galloprovincialis. The sequence goes on along the minus strand of CM075333.1, from coordinate 84,229,204 downwards.
CGTTATCACAAATTACAAAAAATTGTGATAAGGAATTTAATTCTTAATAACGAATTACAAGATCTGTTATAACGATTTTCACCAATTCATTATCACAAATTTAATCTGTTAAAACGAATTATAAAATTCGAGATAACAATTTAAATTCGTGATTTCGAATTCAAATAATTTTATATTTTTGGGAGGTCCTAAATGGGCTTCCGTAGAAAGCAATACTACTGAATGTTTCACGATTGTCATGTTAATAAGATAAGAAATCCAAAAATTAAAAAGATAAAGACAAATATTTTATGTATTGATATCAAACATTTTAATCCAATTCTTTTTACACGGGAATAGTTCCGCCTACTGCATTGAGTGACAGTTTTTCTGATTAATATAAATAGTATATCTTGGAGAATTCTTACAGTTGTTATAAACATGTATAAGCAGTTAATTATTTAAGAGGTAGAAGATTCTTTTCAGAATTATCACAGACTTATTACATCGGGGTTGGGTAAGCGTTTATCAAAGACAAATTCTCGTCCATTTTCGAGAATATAGCGTCCACTTTTAAGGGTATGACGTCACTTTAAAGGGTAGTCTGATGCAACATTAAGGTATAGCGTCCAAGTTTAAAGCCCAAATATGGCGTCGGTGTCTCGATGTCCGAATCATACGGTCCAACCTCAAATTCGCGTCCCGATTTCATAGTCGACCATGGTGTCCGCGTTAAGGCCCAAAATATGGCGTTGGCGTTCACACCCAGGTCCAAATATAGCGTTAGCGTCCGACGTCCACCTTTATGGGTTCATTCTGTCCCATAAACACTACTGACAACTCTCCACAAGAGACCAAAATGGCACAGAAATTAACAACTATAGGTCACCGTACGGCCTTCAACAATGAGCACAGCCCATACCGCATAGTCACCTATAACAAGTCCCGAAATGACAATGTGAAACAATTTAAACGAAAAAACTAACGACCTAATTTATATACAAAAAATGAACGAAAAACAAATATGTAACATATAAACAAACGACAACCACTGAATTACAGTCTCCTAACTTGGGACAGGCACATACATAGAGAAAGTGGCGGGGTTAAACATGTTAGCGGGATCCCAAACCTCCAAAAATCTGGGACTATGGTGTAACAGTACAACATAAGAACGAACTATAAAAATCAGTTAAAAAAGGCTTACTCATCAGATGGAAAAAAATACAAATATATAAGATCCATACAATACATACAGACCATATATCGAAACCAATATATACTAAGCATTCAGCCAATCCAACAAAATGCATCTTAGAACCAAAGATCATTTTCACACTTTATATGGGTTAGAGATCTTAAAACAGAGTTTTTTTGGACACTGTATATGGGTCAGAGATACAGTTTGTATACAGACTGTATCTAAAAATTAGACCCATAGATAAAGCATACAGAAAATGCATACAGACTGTATATAAGAGCCACAGGCAGTGAAACACTTTATCTTGCAGTAACAGACAAAACATACAGACTTTTATTTCAACTTGGAACAACTTACAATGCATACATACTGTGTCTCTGATCCATAGACAGTGTTAACCGACTAAATCTAAGATATACCGACAATAGAAGTATCTTAGACTCATAGTCAAAGCATATAAACAATGTATAAAGACTAAGAACGACGTACAATACATAAACTTAATTTAATTTACAACAAAGAAAATGCATACAGACTGTATCTGGGAAGCACAGACAATGCATTGACTGTGTGTAATCAAAGAACCTTTGTGAGCACGCTCACATACTTCACAGCCCGACATTGTCACTAAGCAAACAAAATTTCAACAGATTATTTAGTTCAAACACGCATGAAATTCTGTTGTGTAATTTCAGAAGATATGCAGAAGTATATTTAGGCCGAAATTCTAAGTTCAGAAGGCATAGTTCCTAATTCCTAACAAGATTACACACGTTGAAATTTCTCTCCTTATTTATGTTGATAGACCTAAATATAAAGTTGTACTACAATTATCACATAAACTTATTAATAACATGACCAAAGAAAATGAGATCAAGGTCATATGACCAAAATGAGGAATACATTTACACCTTACAATCATTCAATACAAATCAGGTCAAGGTCAGATGACACTTGGCACAAAAACTAAACACTGAACAATGAACCTCGAAAATGAGGTCAAGGTCAAATGAGACTTGCGAGGCTGACATCATAAGATATTTCCAGACACCAAATAAAGTTGACCTATTGCATATAGTTTTAGAAAAAACGAACAAAACTCAAAAGCTTAACTTTGACCATTGAACCAAGGAAATGAGGTCAAGATCAGATGACACCTGCCAGTTGGACATGTACACCTTACAATCCTTCCATACACCAAATATACAAGACATATTTCATATAGTATCTGAGATATAGACTTGACCACCAAAAACTTAACCCTTTTCACTGATCCATGAAATGATGGCGAGGTCAAGTGAAAACTGTCTGATGGGCATGCTGACCAAGGTACGCAAATACTAAACATAGTTAACCATAATATGAGAGAAATTACAAAAACTCTTAACTTTTTTTCAAGTAGTCACTGAACCATGAAAATGAGTTCAAGGACAATGGACATGTGACAGACGGAAACTTCCAAACTTAAGGCATCTGTATTTAAAGTATGGAGCATCCAGGTCGTTCGCCGTCTAAAATGTAAAGCTTTTAAGAAGTGAACTAACGCTGTCGCCGCTGCCGCCGGATCACCATTCCTATGTCGAGCTTTCTGCCACAAAAGTCGCAGGCTCGACAAAAACAAGAATGTGTCCATCGTACACCGTTCCCCACTTGCCCTATCATTTTCTTTGTTCAGTGGACCGTGAAATAGGGGAAAAAAAAACTTCTTTGGCATTAAGCTTAGAAAAAAACATATTATTGGAAACATATGTACTAAGTTTCAAGTTTATTGGACCTGACCTTCAACAAAAACTACCTTGACCAAAACATTTAACCTGAAGCGAGAAAACGGACGAAGGAGCAGACGCATAGACCGGAAAACTAATGCCCATTTACTATCGTAGGTGGGGCATAAAAAAATTAATCATGATTTTCTGCCAATATGCACATTTACATACTAGCATGTCCTAACTATCTAAAAAATTCATGAAACTTTGTTGTGGTCTTTAGACAGATTTAATGACAAACTGTTGTAGGAGTATATAGAAAATCAATGAATTGATAATTTCATAATTTCCTCATTATCTACAAAGATTTATAAAACTCTGTTATGTGGTTTCAGAGGAGTTGCAATAACGAGAACAGGACTGACAGACCGATGGATCAAAAACATTGTACCATAAAGAACTTTGTTTGGTTTGGTATAATAAAGGGTCTGCTAAATAATGTAAGGCTGAGATAAATTAGTCATTTGGTCACACCAGTTTTTTGGCGAGGTTCGTTTTGTTCAGTCTGTGATGTTCTTTGTTGTGTTTTGCATTCTGTTGTTTGTTTTTTAATCTTTCTCTTTTTTTTCCGTGGTTTTGTCAGTTTATTATTGACTTATGTGTTTGAATAAGCCTTTAGTATCTTTCGCCTCTCTCTTCGGTCAATTTGATTATGTGGGACATACAGATTTAGACCCAAACTTGTCTCTGATTGTTTCGTGATTATTGCAGATGTAAATCATACTATAAAATTGGGTATGGAAATGGGGAATGTGTCAAGGAGACAACAACCCGACCATAGAGCAGACAACAGCCGAAGGCCACCGATAGATCTTCAATGTAGCGAGAAACTCCCGCACACGGAGGTGTCCGTCAGCTGGCCCCTAAACAAATATGTATACTAGTTCAGTGATAATAGACGTCATACTAAGCTCCGAATTATACACAAGAAACTAAAATTATAAATCATACAAGACTAACAAAGGTCAGAGGCTCCTAACTTGGGACAGGCGCAAAATTGCGGCGGGATTAAACATGTTTTTTGAGATATCAACCCTCCCCTATACCTGTAGCCAATGTAAAAAAAACAAACGCGAAACAATACGCACAGTAAAACTCAGTTTAAGAGAAGTCCGAGTCCGATGTCAGAATATGAAACAAAAGAAAACAAGTGAAACTGCGAGCTACTGCTCACTGATGATACCCCCGCCGCAAGTGGATAATATTAATAGTGTAAAAATATGCAAGTGTTCGGTAAACAGGAAGTTGTCGAGTGATGAATCTGAAAACGCATCACACGGTATAGCTGACTTATATAAATCCTGAAACCAAATTTCAGAAATCCTTGTATTGTAGTTCCTGAGAAAAATGTGACGAAAATTTTCAACTTGGCTATCATGTGTAAAATCATACAAGTGTTCGGTAAACAGGAAGTTGTCAAGTGATCAATCTGAAAACACATCACACGGTATAGCTGACTTAGATAAACCCTGAAACCAAATTTCAGAAATCCTTGTATTGTAGTTCCTGAGAAAAATGCGACGAAAAATATTCATGGGACGGACTGACTGACGAACGGACTGACAGACAGAGGTAAAACAGTATACCCCCCTTTTTTGAAAGCGGGGGTATAATAAACAAAATGACAATAATACATAAATAACAACAGACTACTAGCAGTTATTGACATGCCAGAACCAGACCTTAATTAAACTGATTGAAAGATTATGTCTTCATCATCAGGCACAATCCCTCCAGTTAGGGGTTTAGTATTATACCGTCATGAAATATACAACCCTCTTATTTACAATATCATTTGATCAACACCTATTTACAAGGGTCTATTTGATATGATTTTTCTCATTGTTGAAGGCTGTATGGTTGCATATAACTGCTTACATCCACTTTATTTGAACTTGAGTGGATACATGTAGGCGTCTCATTGGCAATCATACCACATCTCCGTATTTTTACAGTATTGTATCAGTACTGTTACCTAATAACAGGACAAAACAAAACAGCAATTTGACAAAACTAAAGACATACATACTTCATTTTACTTCTCTAAAGATATAAACAAAATTTTCATAGTTCGTATCTGAACATGTACACAGCCATGGGAATTTTAAGGGACTATATTTCAGTGTGCATATATTTAGTAGCTAATCTAGCTACTTCCTGTTTATCAGACCGGTACCTTAGAAAAGAATTGTGACACTATATCCAATCTTTTCAAAAACCAAAGACTAACGTCACTAGGAGCAGCAGTTAGTTGTCATAGATACTCTAGATAGAAAGATAATCTGCCACTGTTATAAAAGGGACTACACATAGTTTTTGAAAGGGTATAATCGGTTTGTGCCGAAATTACTTTCTTTAGTCCAGAAACTCATTTGTGCTAAATGGTAATCTCCACCCACATTTAGGACTGGCAGTTATTTGTAGTTTTTATCAACAGCTTGCACTTTTTCTAAATTATATTTGCTTCTTTTAAGACTGACCAAAACTGTTTTTTTACCATTGTGGTTTGATTAAGGTAGTGTATATCAAACAGCTGTTGGAAATATTTTGGACAACCATCTTATTTACAATATCATTTGATCAACACCTAGTGGTCTTTGGTGGTATCTCGCATAACATTAATAAGGTCTTTTTTAAAAGGCAACTTGAAATTATTGGTCCCATATTTATGTGCTATAGCAAATGTATGGGCTGCTGATCTGCATATATGATAGCAATATATTCTTATGTTTCCAATGACCCCTTATTTCTTCACTCCACTTTATAAGATAGAAATAAATGTTTTTCCATATTTTATTGGTTTTTTTAAAGGTATCATAATTTAGACATAAAGACAAAACTAAGCACAGTGAAAAAAGTCTACTCTGTCCTGTAAAGTTTGTGATGTTTTTGTTGTTCAATCTTTGTCACTTGTATGGAAACACTAAATCTTGATAACCTACAACAGAAATATTATCACTTTTATTGCAATTCAATTGTTGCAGTTATCATGCATGTAATAGAGAAAATGATAAATTAGATCTCCACATTAATAATATCTAAACTAGAGGCTTCAATGAGCCTGTGTCACTCCCATGATTTTTTTATTTACAATTGATGCATGATACAGAAATTGTCCATACCAACCGTCAGTGTTTACCATACAATACAGTACTTCTATACACTGTCTGTATACAGTATTTGTTGGATTTTGTCCATACCTATCGTCGATGTTTGACATAAAATACAATACTCCTATATACCGTATATCAACAGTATTTGTCTTACCTACTGTCGGTGGTTAACATACAATACAGTCCTCCTATATACCGTCTATCAACAGTATTTGTCTATTCCTACCGTCAGTGGTTAACATACGATATAGTACTCCTTTGCACCGTCCATCAACAGTATTTGTCTATACCTACCGTCGGTGGTTAACATGCAATAAAGTGCTCCTATATACCGTCTATCAACAGTATTTGTCTATACCTACCGTCGGTGGTTAACATACAATATAGTGCTCCTATATAACGTCTATCAACAGTATTTGTCTATACCTACTGTCGGTAGTTAACATACAATATAGTGCTCCTATATAACGTCTATCAACAGTATTTGTCTAAACCTACTGTCGGTAGTTAACATACAATAAAGTGCTCCTATATACCGTCTATCAACAGTATTTGTCTATACCTACCGTCGGTGGTTAACATATAATATAGTGCTCCTATATACTGTCTATCAACAGTATTTGTCTATACCTACCGTCAGTGGTTAACATACAATATAGTGCTTCTATATACCGTCTATCAACAGTATATGTCTATACCTACCGTCGGTGGTTAACATACAATATAGTGCTCCCATAAGCCGTCTATCATCAGTATTTGTCTATACCTACTGTCGGTAGTTAACATACAATATAGTGCTCCCATATACCGTCTATCAACAGTATTTGTCTATACCTACTGTCGGTAGTTAACATACAATATAGTGCTCCTATATACCGTCTATCAACAGTATTTGTCTATACCTACCGTCGGTAGTTAACATACAATATAGTGCTCCTATATACCGTCTATCAAGAGTTTTAGTCTATACCTACTGTTGGTAGTTAACATACAATATAGTGCTCCTATATACCGTCTATCAACAGTATTTGTCTATACCTCCCGTCGGTAGTTAACATACAATATAGTGCTTCTATATACCGTCTATCAACAGTATTTGTCTATACCTACCGTCGGTGGTTAACATATAATATAGTGCTCCTATATACTGTCTATCAACAGTATTTGTCTATACCTACCGTCGGTGGTTAACATACAATATAGTGCTTCCATATACCGTCTATCAACAGTATTTGTCTATACCTACTGTCGGTAGTTAACATACAATATAGTGCTCCTATATACCGTGTATCAACAGTATGTGTCTATACCTACTGTTGGTAGTTAACATACAATATAGTGCTCCTATATACTGTCTATCAACAGTATTTGTCTATACCTACCGTCGGTAGTTAACATACAATATAGTGCTCCTATATACCATCTATCAACAGAATTATGTCTATACCTACTGTCGGTAGTTAACATACAATATAGTGCTCCTATATACCGTTTATCAACAGTATTTGTCTATACCTACCGTCGCTGGTTAACATACAATATAGTGCTCTTTGATACCGTCTATCAACAGTATCTGTCTATACCTACTGTCGGTAGTTGCTCCTATATACCGTCTATCACCAGTATTTGTCTATACCTACCGTCGGTGGTTAACATACAATATAGTGCTCAAATATACAGTCTATCAACAGTATTTGTCTATACCTACTGTCGGTAGTTAACATACAATATAGTGCTCCTATATACCATCTATCAACAGTATATGTCTATACCTACCGTCGGTGGTTAACAAACAATATAATGCTCCCATATACCGTTTATCAACAGTATTTGTCTATACCTACCGTCGGTGGTTAACATACAATATAGTGCTCCCATATACCGTCTATCAACAGTATTTGTCTATACCTACTGTCGGTAGTTAACATACAATATAGTGCTTCTATATACCATCTATCAACAGTATATGTCTATACCTACCGTCGGTGGTTAACAAACAATATAATGCTCCCATATACCGTTTATCAACAGTATTTGTCTATACCTACTGTCGGTAGTTAACATACAATATAGTGTTTCTATATACCGTCTATCAACAGTATTTGTCTATACCTACCGTCGGTGGTTAACATACAATATAGTGTTCCTACAATGTATATACCGTCTATCAACAGTATTTGTCTATACCTACCGTCGGTGGTTAACATACAATATAGTGCTCCCATATACCGTCTATCAACAGTATTTGTCTATACCTACCGTCGGTGGTTAACATACAATATAATGCTCCCATATACCGTCTATCAACAGTATTTGTCTATACCTACCGTCGGTAGTTAACATACAATATAGTGCTCCTATATACCGTCTATCAACAGATTTTGTCTATACCTACCGTCGGTAGTTAACATACAATATAGTGCTCCTATATACCGTCTATCAACAGTATTTGTCTATACCTACCGTTGGTGGTTAACATACAATATAGTGCTCCTATATACCGTTTATCAACAGTATTTGTCTATACCTACCGTCGGTGGTTAGCATAAGATATAGTGCTCCCATATACCGTTGATGTTTATCAACAGTATTTGTCTATACCTACTGTCGGTAGTTAACATACAATATAGTGCTCCTATATACCATATATCAACAGTATATGTCTATACCTACCGTCGGTGGTTAACATACAATATAGTGCTCCCATATACCGTCTATCAACAGTATTTGTCTATACCTACCGTCGGTGGTTAACATACAATATAGTGCTCCTATATACCGTCTATCAACAGTATCTGTCTATACCTACTGTCAGTAGTTAACATACAATATAGTGCTCCTATATACCGTCTATGAACAGTATATGTCTATACCTACTGTCGGTAGTTAACATACAATATAGTGCTCCTATATACCGTCTATCAACAGATTTTGTCTATACCTACCGTCGGTAGTTAACATACAATATAGTGCTCCTATATACCGTCTATCAACAGTATTTGTCTATACCTACCGTTGGTGGTTAACATACAATATAGTGCTCCTATATACCGTCTATCAACAGTATTTGTCTATACCTACCGTCGGTGGTTAACATACAATATAGTGCTCCTATATACCGTCTATCAACAGTATCTGTCTATACCTACTGTCAGTAGTTAACATACAATATAGTGCTCCTATATACCGTCTATCAACAGTATTTGTCTATACCTACCGTTGGTGGTTAACATACAATATAGTGCTCCTATATACCGTCTATCAACAGTATTTGTCTATACCTACCGTCGGTGGTTAGCATAAGATATAGTGCTCCCATATACCGTTGATGTTTATCAACAGTATTTGTCTATACCTACTGTCGGTAGTTAACATACAATATAGTGTTTCTATATACCGTCTATCAACAGTATTTGTCTATACCTACCGTCGGTGGTTAACATACAATATAGTGTTCCTACAATGTATATACCGTCTATCAACAGTATTTGTCTATACCTACCGTCGGTGGTTAACATACAATATAGTGCTCCCATATACCGTCTATCAACAGTATTTGTCTATACCTACCGTCGGTGGTTAACATACAATATAATGCTCCCATATACCGTCTATCAACAGTATTTGTCTATACCTACCGTCGGTAGTTAACATACAATATAGTGCTCCTATATACCGTCTATCAACAGATTTTGTCTATACCTACCGTCGGTAGTTAACATACAATATAGTGCTCCTATATACCGTCTATCAACAGTATTTGTCTATACCTACCGTTGGTGGTTAACATACAATATAGTGCTCCTATATACCGTCTATCAACAGTATTTGTCTATACCTACCGTCGGTGGTTAGCATAAGATATAGTGCTCCCATATACCGTTGATGTTTATCAACAGTATTTGTCTATACCTACTGTCGGTAGTTAACATACAATATAGTGCTCCTATATACCATATATCAACAGTATATGTCTATACCTACCGTCGGTGGTTAACATACAATATAGTGCTCCCATATACCGTCTATCAACAGTATTTGTCTATACCTACCGTCGGTGGTTAACATACAATATAGTGCTCCTATATACCGTCTATCAACAGTATCTGTCTATACCTACTGTCAGTAGTTAACATACAATATAGTGCTCCTATATACCGTCTATGAACAGTATATGTCTATACCTACTGTCGGTAGTTAACATACAATATAGTGCTCCTATATACCGTCTATCAACAGTATTTGTCTATACCTACCGTCGGTGGTTAACATACAATATAATGCTCCCATATACCGTCTATCAACAGTATTTGTCTATACCTACCGTCGGTAGTTAACATACAATATAGTGCTCCTATATACCGTCTATCAACAGATTTTGTCTATACCTACCGTCGGTAGTTAACATACAATATAGTGCTCCTATATACCGTCTATCAACAGTATTTGTCTATACCTACCGTTGGTGGTTAACATACAATATAGTGCTCCTATATACCGTCTATCAACAGTATTTGTCTATACCTACCGTCGGTGGTTAACATAAGATATAGTGCTCCCATATACCGTTGATGTTTATCAACAGTATTTGTCTATACCTACTGTCGGTAGTTAACATACAATATAGTGCTCCTATATACCATATATCAACAGTATATGTCTATACCTACCGTCGGTGGTTAACATACAATATAGTGCTCCCATATACCGTCTATCAACAGTATTTGTCTATACCTACCGTCGGTGGTTAACATACAATATAGTGCTCCTATATACCGTCTATCAACAGTATGTGTCTATACCTACTGTCGGTAGTTAACATACAATATAGTGCTCCTATATACCGTCTATCAACAGTATTTGTCTATACCTACCGTCGGTAGTTAACATACAATATAGTGCTCCTATATACCATCTATCAACAGTATTTGTCTATACCTACTGTCGGTGGTTAACATACAATATAGTGCTCCTATATACTGTCTATCAACAGTATTTGTCTATACCTACCGTCGGAAGTTAACATACAATATAGTGCTCCTATATACCATCTATCAACAGTATTTGTCTATATCTACCTTCGGTGGTTAACATACAATATAGTGCTCCTATTTATCCCGTCTATCAACAGTATCTGTCTATACCTACTGTCAGTAGTTAACATACAATATAGTGCTCCTATATACCGTCTATGAACAGTATATGTCTATACCTACTGTCGGTAGTTAACATACAATATAGTGCTCCTATATACCGTCTATCAACAGTATTTGTCTATACCTACCGTCCGTGGTTAACATACAATATAGTGCCCCTATATACCGTCTATCAACAGTATTAATCTATACCTACCGTCGGTGGTTAACATAAGATATAGTGCTCCCATATACCGTTGATGTCTATCAACAGTATTTGTCTATACCTACTGTCGGTAGTTAACATACAATATAGTGCTCCTATATACCATATATCAACAGTATATGTCTATACCTACCGTCGGTGGTTAACATACAATATAGTGCTCCCATATACCGTCTATCAACAGTATTTGTCTATACCTACCGTCGGTGGTTAACATACAATATAGTGCTCCTATATACCGTCTATCAACAGTATGTGTCTATACCTACTGTCGATAGTTAACATACAATATAGTGCTCCTATATACCGTCTATCAACAGTATTTGTCTATACCTACCGTCGGTAGTTAACATACAATATAGTGCTCCTATATACCATCTATCAACAGTATTTGTCTATACCTACCGTCGGTGGTTAACATACAATATAGTGCTCCTATATACCATCTATCAACAGTATTTGTCTATACCTACCGTCGGAAGTTTACATACAATATAGTGCTCCTATATACCATCTATCAACAGTATTTGTCTATATCTACCTTCGATGGTTAACATACAATATAGTGCTCCTATTTATCCCGTCTATCAACAGTATCTGTCTATACCTACTGTCAGTAGTTAACATACAATATAGTGCTCCTATATACCGTCTATGAACAGTATATGTCTATACCTACTGTCGGTAGTTAACATACAATATAGTGCTCCTATATACCATCTATCAACAGTATTTGTCTATACCTACCGTCGGTGGTTAACATACAATATAGTGCCCCTATATACCGTCTATCAACAGTATTAATCTATACCTACTGTGGGTAGTTAATATACAATATAGTGCTCCTATATACCGTCTATCAACAGTATTTGTCTATACCTACCGTCAGTGGTTAACATACAATATAGTGCTCCTATATACCGTCTATCAACAGTATTTGTTTATACCTACCGTCGGTGGTTAACATACAATATATTGCTCTTATATACCGTCTATCACCAGTATTTGTCTATACCTACCGTCGGTGGTTACATTTTGTAACATAAGATATAGTGCTCCTATATACCGTCTATCAACAGTATTTGGCTATACCTACCGTCAGTGGTTAACATAGAATATAGTGCTCCTATATACTGTCTATCACCAGTATTTGTCTATACCTACCGTCGGTGGTTAACATGGAATATAGTGCTCCTATATACCGTCTATCAACAGTATTTGTTTATACCTACTGTCGGAGGTTAACATAGAATATAGTGCTCCTATATACCAAGAGGGATCTGCATCTAGAATTTATCATGCTGCCCTTTTTTTGGATTTTTAAAATTCTTGTTATCCCTCAATTTTTACATTCATCCCAAATAATACAACAGTAGTCAATTAGGGGCAGAACACCCATTGTATTATGTTTTCTTGCAGTTATATAAAAAAAAATGTATTTAAGAAAGATGGTATATTCTGGATGATATATTAGCACAACCTTGGTCAATTTGATTTCTCCAGTTACTTAGTGGGCTGTCAATTTTGAAACTAATATTTTTTCACATGAAAAATTTTGTAATACTTTAACATGTTTAATTTATTATCAAGTTTGGTTGAAAAGTCTGAATAGTTTCTGCTTTGTTCCAGTAATCAAACATTTTGTTTCATTTGCATCTATGAACATGTTATTCATTTTACACCACTCTTCAACCCTGTATAAATCTTCTTGAACATCATCATTTATATTTTCTAGATGTTTCCCCCTGATTTATGAATAGTGGTGTCATCAGCATATACAACGATATAGGTCTGTTTCACAATTTTTAATGCATAAGGGAAGGTCATTTATAAATAGCACAAACAATAGAGGACAAGGTATAGAACATTGGGGAACACCAAATTTTACATGTTGTTGTTCAGAGTTAACATTACAAATGTATACCTTTTGTTATTCAGGTACGACTTAAAAAAACTAACAGTAGTCTCACTAAATCCATACATGTCGAGCTTTAAACAAAGAAAGTCATATTCTACCAAATCAAAAACTTTTTTTTAAATCTTAATAAAATTGCTAGGTTTAAATTACCATCTTTCATTTCTTGCAACCATGTGTCAATGATATTAAATAAATGTCAAGCTCAATCCAGTATATATTCCAAGTTATGGACAAATGATAATGCTATTAAAAATACCAAATCATAACCAGTGCTTTTCTCTTTTTCTATTTACAGTATATGACTAGGTAATAATGATTACTTTTTTCAACTATTTTCATATTTTTTTGTTTCCTCTGCTTTTGTATCAAGGGCATAATTGTTTATGGCAAACTAAGCATCTGCATAACCAAACTATTCCTAACTATACTCTACCTCAAATTCTGGAAACTGCAGAATTTTTGTCATAGCAGTCTTATGGTAGCTGAACTATTTCTATTTTTTGTAAATCTGGATTAATAAGTCTTTTGTCACATTCTGGGGCTATAGAAAAAAAACATTACAGAATTATCAAAATTATGTGTGTATAATGTTTGTGTACAGTCATTCAACTAAAAAAGGACAAAAAATATTTTTTTTGTGTATAAATAAATAATTGTGATTGTAATGTCTTAATATTATAAAAAAAACTTCAAAAGATTAAATTTCAAATTATAATCTAAACATGAAAGAGCACATATAAATCAACCTTTTACTCAGATTTATATCTAAAACCAGTTATAACTAGCTATAATATCTTTGACTTCACAAATATCATCATCTAATTTTACAAATCAGTATTTATTTGGTGGCACTTCCTGCACACTAAGTATGTTTTGCCTTAGGTTTAATTTTGATGCAATCACATTTCAGAAGGTACATGTCTTGAACTGTTTTAATGAATAAATTACAGTTTTAAACTCAGTTTAGGCTGACCTGAGGTCAATAGTCTTAAACAATGTCATCAAACTATCAGTTTTACTGTAATATATTGATATTGTGACATTTATGGGAAAGAGCATATGAGTTAGTCATATTGGTCAATACAATGGAAAGTTTATAGCTGAGACTACTATAACACTATGTGTTATACTAGTAGTTAAACTATGTTAATGTTAATTATATACATGACATAATAATTAAATCATTTAAAAAACTATTCCAAAGATTTCTCTCAAATCATGTTTACATTTTTTTAGAGAAGAGTCTGTCTGAAATATATTCAGGGGTAGTCCAAATAATTATGACTTCTTAAAAAGCTATATTATGGGGGAAAAGGGGGGGGGGGGTCTATTATGTTTTTTTTCATACAGGAGGAAGACGTCAAAGCAAAAAAAACCAACAAAACAAAATAAAATAATAGCCTGTCAAGACGTCCTTATATCATAATAATTTGGTCTAATTTTGGGATAATACATTTAACTTCCTTTGATGTCGGGGAGGGGAAAAGTTTTGACGATTAATTATTCTTGAAACTAATCATTATTATTTCTTATTGTTACTTTGTTAAGCGAGCGCGATGTGTGGTTCTCGGGTTATTTAAAAAAAAAAGGGGGGGGGTTGTTACTATATCAAATTTACCCAGTTTGGAGACAATAAATATTTAAAATCTAACCATAAACTCCAATGTTCCTGCTTTTTTTAGCAGAACAAACACGATGGCATTCTCGTCTCTGTTATAATCAATAGTTAACTCATTTCTTCTTCCAGGTTATTTCTTAATCAATTATGATTATCAGCTGTCTATCTATTTACCATGTTTATGTTAAACTGGTCCGTAATTCCATCGTAGTGTATCGATAAGTGAACACAACAGGGATCCAGTTTATTAAACGTCTGTAAACCGAGGTATATAATACAAGGTTCCTGAGTCAGTAACCGTAACTATCACCGTGCTTTGTGCGCATGCGCAAGAAACACCAACAACAAGAATAAAACAGGGTACAAAGTTCCGTAATTTCGTATATTTTTCTTATCTTCATACTAAAGAGCTCCAAAAGTAGGCGTGCTTAGGTGCACTGGGCGGGTCTAAAACCCGACTCTCGGTGGTTAACGTCTCTCGATGGTTAACTTTAAGTGCCTACCCATCTCAACTCGATTGCTTTTTTCGCTTTTGCCGTACCGGTTCAAGCGAGAAAATCAATCTCGTTGAGATGATCAACGATAATCTATAAGAATAACCCCCAAAAAACATTGAAATATTTTAGTAGTTTTCATTGAATAAGAAAGATTTTAACACTCTAAACATGACTTAATTGCATGCGAGTCAAGTAATTGACTTCTTGTTTTGATAGTTCATTAAGATATTACTTTATTGATATTTTTTATTATTATTATTAAGTCGACATATTGTGTTTCGTTAGGAAAAATTAAACAATATGATTCAATAAGTCACAATTTTATTTTAAAACGTGATTTATATACAGATATGGTCATCAACATACTCATATAGTCCCAACACTCCTAGAAAAAAATCTTAAGAAATGGGATAAGTTTTTGAGAATTTTCAACAAGATCTCATTATTTTCATAATCCCTGGGGCCTATCAAACTGATCATTGGTCCTTGGTAGCCAACTTATCGAATTTACCACAATATTTGTTGAAGCGTCTCATCACATTTCATCTCATTTCAGCATTTCGTTGCATTTCATTATTTCATCATAAAAATTATTTCATTTCAGGTAAAAAGAAAAAGTCCGAGGATTCCGCGGAAAACGGAGGTCAGGAACAGTACAAAGGTATAGTGATATGTCTGATACGTCTAGGTTAATTTAACCAAACAAAACAAATATTTATAATATAGGGTTATTGCATGAATATTGGGGAATATTGTCCCGAGTAGAATTTTATATTGCATGAGCTTGCGAGTGCAATATATGTTCTACGAGGGACAATATTCCCCAATATTCATGCAATAACCCTTTTATTGTATAGCAATATAATATTTAAAAGTAAAAATTGGTGTAAACTAAGATTTTGTCGTTGATGACGTCATGAATTTTGAAGATTTATTGCACTAGTGCAATATTAGAATTTATTGCACACTAACTTTTGGTTACTTTCTGTGGGAAATATTATATTGCTATACAATAATGTTAGTTATTTCGAAGAAAAGGGGTGTAAGTATATGAATACATAGAATAACTTGCGTATATTGGTACAACTGGTTTAGCTCCATATGAAATTCTTGTATTATTGAGATTGATGTTGATCTATAGTAGTTTGTAAATTGACTGCCATAGATATAAGAAGATGTGGTATGAGTGCCAATGAGACAACTCTCCATCTAAGTCACAATTGCTAAAAGTGAACCGTTATAGTCAAAGTACGGTCTTCAACACGGATCATTGTCTCACACCAAACAGCAAACTATAAAGGGCCCCAAAAATGACTAGTGTTTAACCATACAAACGGGAAAACAATGGTCTAATCTATATAAAAAAACGAGAAACAAGAAATACAGAACATCAGATTCCTGACTTTTGACAGGTAAAAACAAATGCAGTGGGTAAAAACGTATTAATTAGAAAAAAATAAGCAGATGGATATCAAAGAAGAGGGTTTGGATGGGGTTAAATGATTAAAGAATAATGCCCATGAAAATGAAGGTTAGAGAATAACGGGCAAAAAAAATAAGATTAGAGAAAAGAAGGGGTTAATTTTTTGAAGATTTTAGAAAAAAAGGGGTGAAAATTGAATGTTTACAGAATAACAGACCCCCTCCAGCCAGACCCTCCTAGAAGTTGTGTTGTTATTCATTTTCTTTCCGATATTGTTTAAATAACTGCATGTCGTTAGCTCTCTAATGAATTACAAACGGGACTTTAAATGATTACAGTTTCCTAAAAAAAAATACCTCAAAACTTGCAACACGATCCTACAATATTTCAGCTTAGGGTAATATTGTTCCTTTTTAGACCATGTAAGATATGAAGCTATCTTCTTATGACTAAAATACCGCCTATGTGGTCTCGTGGTAGTGCGCCCCACGAATGCGAGAGTCGTGGGTTCGAACCCCGGGTTAAACACTTTAAAATTGGTGTTTGCTGCTTCTCCGCCAAACACGCCACATTAAAGATTAAGAACAAATACTGGTCGGCTTGGAGTCGGAATAATGTGTCCGGGTAAGGTGAAATGTCTCAGTGGACTGTTACCTTGTGAACTTACACGTTAAAAATCCGGCTCAGTGTGTCTGTCTAGGACATGAGCGTATCGGTCGAGTACAAAACAGGGTTAATATTCCTATAACATTAACAAGTTCTCGTCTGTTAAAGTCAGTATGTCATGATGAAGGCTTTTACTGTTCATTTTTTAATTTTGTAAGACAAGATATATACTGTTCACACTCAAACTATCAGCGTTCTGCACAATCGTGGGAACTGCTTAAAAGGTAGAGTATTTATTCACGAATCAAATACTGTAAATTCAGAAATTATTGCGAGGTTTTTATTAATGCGAATAATGCGAGCGTCGGACGATCGCAATAATTAAACCTCGCATTCTTACTTTCATTTTTCCAATGTCAATTTGTGATTGATTTATCTCCCTTTGTTCAGTGGTGTGATGTGTTTAACCTTTCACCTGGGGCATTTAAGGGTAATATGTTTTTACAACTTATTTCCGCTAACCTGTGTAATCAGTGAAGCCAGGTGACATTTTTATAACACTTCGACTTTTAATTGGTAATGTGTCTGTAATATGTTTATGATTGAACAATACTGCCGGGAACTTTTATGAAGAGGATGTTAAGTCTCATCTTGTTACTTTTAAACAGAAGGAGCAATCTGTGCCTTTTTTGTCTAATTGTGCTTACAGTACGTAGTGGGTGATTGTATATATCCTTAAGGGAACATTTTGTTTTCTGGCCAATAAAAGGACTAAGAAGCCAAACATAATTTACTACGGGTGATTGCGATTATCAACTTTTAATATTGTAATTTATTTTTCTTTTGAAGTTAAAAATATCCTATAATTACCCAAGCCGGGCCTCGTTCTACACTAATCTTCTGCACGTGGTCGATGTTCAATTAAGTTTCTAGATCCCCAAAGTCGGCATGCACAACACATAAGTTCTAGTAATGCATCTTAGTTTCTAGATCCCCTTTACAAGTTACATCAGTTAAGAATTGTGTATTCAATCACAGAAAACATACGGAAGGTAACTAAATGCATAGATTTGAACAAAGCTTTACTTTGCGAAAAGACATGTGAACATCTGTGATTTACAATAATGTTCAGCATAAAAAAAAAATTTTTTTAATCGGCAAGTCGCAATAATTAAACCTCGCATTTTTGCCCGTGGTCGGCAAATCGCAATAATAAATGCACGCAATAATTTCTGAATTTACATGTATCTTAGATTCGTAACAAGGAAGACTTTCCTGTACAACCAAACATTGTGGAGTATGTATATATATACCCCCTGCTTTTGTTTGCAACTGTCCAAAGTCAGGCCCCTGATGTTTAGTGGTTGTCGTTTGTTGGTTTTGTTCATTAGTTTTTCTCGTTTCCCCGTCTTTTGTCGAGCCTGCGACTTTTTGTCAGAAAGCTCGACATAGGGATAGTAATCCAACTGTTGCGGCGTTTGCTAACTTCTTAAAAGCTTTATATTTTAGAGGGTTGAAGACCTGGATACTTCATACTTATAAATGCCTTATTTTACGAAGTTTTCGTCTGTCAAATGCCCATTTTCCTTGACCTCATTTTCATGGTTCAGTGACTACTTGAAAAAAAGTTAAGATTTTTTGCGATGTAAATTTCTCTCTTAGTATGAGTAATAGGATAGCTATATTTAGTATGTGCGTACCTTGCAAGGTCCTTATGCCCGTAAGACAGTTTTCACTTGTCCTGGACCTCTTTTGATGGAGCAGTGAACAAGGTTAAGTTTTGGTGATCAAGTCCATATCTCAGATACTATTAGTAAAAGGTCTTTTTATATTTGTTGTATGGAAGGATTGTAAGTCGAACATGTCCGACTAGCAGGTGTCATCTGACCTTGACCTCATTTTCATGGTTCAGCAGTTATAGTTCAGTTTTTGTGTTTTGGTTCGTTTTTCTTATACTGTTGGCAATAGGTCTACTATATATGGTATATGGAATGATTGTAAGGTGTATATGGCCAACTGGCAGGTGTCATGTGACCTTGACCTCATTTTTATAGTTTAGTGGTCAAAGTTCAGTTTTTGAGCTTAGGTCTTTTTTTCTTATACTTTATGCAATAGGTCAACTACATGTATATTTGGTGTATGGAAATATTATATGATGTACATGTCAGTCTCGCAGGTTTTATTTGACCTTGACTTCATTTTCCTGTTTCGTTGCTCAGTGTTAGGTTTATGTGTTTTGATCTGTTTTCCTTAAACCATAAGCAATAGGTCAACTATACGTGTTGTATGGAAGGATTGTTAGCTGTACATGTCTAACTGGCATGGATCATCTGACCTTGACCTCATTTTCATGGTTTATTGGTCAATTTTCAGTTCTCTTGGTTAAGTCTGTTTCTTAGAAACTATAATCAATAGGTCAACTATATTTAGTGTATTGAATGATTTTAAGGTGTACAATGTCTTTCTTGTTTAGTTTATATGACCTTGACCTTATTTTCTTGGATCATGTTTAGTTTATGTGATAGTTGTAGTAAAGCTTTCTATTTAGAACTATCAACATAATAATGGTTAGTAAAGAAGGCGAGACATTTCAGCGTGTGCACTCTTGTTTTTATATAGATTAGACAATTAGTTTTACTGGTCAGTGGCGGATCCAGAACTTTTCCTAAGGGGGGGGGAGCGCTGACTGACCTAAAGGGGGGGGGGGGCTCCAGGCTTGCTTCAATGATTCCCTATATAATCAACCAAATTTTTCCCACGAAAGGGGGCGGGCCCCCAAGCCCCCATCCGCCTATTCTGGTTGAATAGTTTTTATACGACCGCAAATTTTGAAAAAATTTTCGTCGTATATTGCTATCACGTTGGCGTCTGCGTCGTCGTCGTCGTCGTCGTCCGGCGTCCGAATACTTTTAGTTTTCGCACTCTAACTTTAGTAAAAGTGAATAGAAATCTATGAAATTTTAACACAAGGTTTATGACCATAAAAGGAAGGTTGGTATTGATTTTGGGAGTTTTGGTCCCAACATTTTAGGAATAAGGGGCCAAAAAGGGCCCAAATAAGCATTTTCTTGGTTTTCGCACCATAACTTTAGTTTAAGTTAATAGAAATCTATGAAATTTTGACGCAAGGTTTATGACCACAAAAGAAAGATTGGGATTGATTTTGGGAGTTTTGGTTTCAATAGTTTAGGAATAAGGGGCCAATAAAGGGCCCAAATAAGCATTTTTCTTGGTTTTTGCACAATAACCTTAGGTTAAGTAA
This sequence comes from Mytilus galloprovincialis, assembly GCA_037788925.1. NCBI lineage: Eukaryota > Metazoa > Mollusca > Bivalvia > Mytilida > Mytilidae > Mytilus > Mytilus galloprovincialis. The sequence goes on along the minus strand of CM075333.1, from coordinate 84,208,460 downwards.
ATGGAAATCTATGAAATTTAAACACAATGTTTATGACCACAAAAGGAAGGTTGGTATTTATTTTGGGAGTTTAGGACCCAACAGATTAGGAATTAGGGGCCAAAAAGGGACCCAAATAAGCATTTTTCTTGGTTTTCGCACTATAATGTTAGTATAAGTAAATACAAATCTATGAAATTTAAACACAAGGCTTATGACCATAAAAGGAAGGTTGGTATTGATTTTGGGAGTTTTGGTCCCAACAGTTTAGGAAAAAGGGGCCCAAAGGGTCCAAAATTAAACTTTGTTTGATTTCATCAAAATTGAATAATTGGGGTTCTTTGATATGCCGAATCTAACTGTATATGTAGATTCTCAACTTTTGGTCCCGTTTTCAAATTGGTCTACTTTAAGGTCCAAAGGGTCCAAAATTAAACTTAGTTTGATTTTGACAAAAAATGAATCGGTTGGGTTCTTTGATATGTTGAATCTAAAAATGTACTTAGATTCTTGATTATTGAAGTTTTTTTGGTCCAGTTTTCAAATTGGTCTACATTAAGGTCCAAAGGGTCCAAAATTAAACTTTGTTTGATTTCATCAAAAATTGAATCCTTGGGGTTCTTTGATATGCCAAATCTAACTGTGTATGTAGATTCTTCATTTTTGGTCCTGTTTTCAAATTTCAAATTCTACATTAAAGTCCAAAGGGTCCAAAATTAAACTAAGTTTGATTTTAACAAAAATTGAATTCTTGGGCCTCTTTGATATGCTGAATCTAAACATGTACTTAGATTTTTGATTATGGGCCCAGTTTTCAAGTTGGTCCAAATCAGGATCTAAAATTATTATATTAAGTATTGTGCAATAGCAAGTCTTTTCAATTGCACAGTATTGTGCAATGGCAAGAAATATCTAATTGCACAATATTGTGAAATAGCAAATTTTTTTTTAATTAGAGTTATCTTTCTTTGTCCAGAATAGTAAGCAAGAAATATCCTATTTGTGCAATAGCAAGAATTTTTTTTAATTGGAGTTATCTTTCTTTGTCCAGAATCAACTTAAATCTTTGTTATATACAATATACAATGTATATACACTTTTTACTACCAACTGATAAATTTAAATAATCTTTACCATTCAGTGATAACAAGCAGTTTTTTTACATCTTAATATTTTATGATGTATTTAAATGAGTAGTTATTGTTGCAAACTCCATTAGAAATTTGAATTGATATCAGTTTTGAAAAAGGGAAACGGGGATGTGAAAAAAAAGGGGGGGGGGGTTAAATTTTTCTCATTTCAGATTTCATAAATAAAAAGAAAATTTCTTCAAACATTTTTTTGAGAGGATTAATATTCAACAGCATAGTGATTTGCTCAAAGGCAAAAAAAACCTTTTAAGTTCATTAGACCACATTCATTCTGTGTCAGAAACCTATGCTGTGTCAACTATTTAATTTTAGATTTAAAAAGTTTGAAGAAGAAATCTTTAATTGATTTGTAAAATCTTGGCATTTGTTTTGTGTAAAAAAAAACCATGTAATGTCAAAAATTTGATCACAATCCAAATTCAGAGCTGTATCATGCTTGAATGTTTTGTCCATACTTGCCCCAACTGTTCAGGGTTCGACCTCTGCGGTCGTATAAAGCTGCGCCCTGCGGAGCACCTGGTTACACTAGTCTTCCACATACCACATCTTCTTATATCTATTTTGTATGTTTCGGTAATTTGGAATTTTAAATGATGGAAGTGAAGTTGTTGCTAATATATTGGCGTCATATCAAACATGTAAACCTGTTTTAACCTTAAAAAGGAAAAGTCTTAAAACAAAACATGATACAGACTCGTGGTTAGACTAAGTTCATAAATATTCTTAATCCATTGCATTTTCTTATCTTATAAACGAGGAAAAGAAATCTTTTTTGATATGCATTCGATCAAAAACTTTCATCTACATGTATGTGAATCCTCTATATGTTTTTCTTCTGCGACATGTTCATGACATTAAAAAAAAAAAGACTATACAAAGTTACACATAAACTACCAAAGATCCGCCATCCACATAAACTTCTCCGAATAACATAGCATGATAGGACAAGTACAGTGAGGAGATTCCGACTGTAAAACAGGCTATTTATATGTGGCGGGGTTTTGAATTATCACCCCCTATTTTTCAAGACGATTAAATGGCTAGATTTCTCATCACCATTTCAAGGACCTTCAAGTTCGCATCACCATAATATGTTCTTGCAGTTATTCATACTTCTATATATGTGTGCATGCATTCACCAAGTTTCTAGTAACATTAAAATTACATTGCATTGTTTGTCTTGGTTGACAGTTCAGAAAGTAACACGAACGTATGAGGAAGTAGAATTACCAGAAGATAAAGAAGAAAAGGGAACCGTAGATTACACAGGTAAGACTTTGACGAGGAAACTGCATGCGTCCGTCTTTTAAGTTAGCAAATGTATACGGAAAACTTTATATTGATTCTCATATGTTCTGTTGAATATCAAGCTAAATATGTTATTTTCTCTTCAGTTCACAAAGCAGCGAGATCGTATGACGATATAGTATTACCAGAGGACCGAGAAGAAAAGGGTACAGTAGATTACACGGGTAAATTTCTCAGATGTATTCCCATGACAACAAATTTTATCGATAAAACTTAGACCTTTAGACTTATAATAGCAACACAAATAAATACAAAGACTTTTACATTCTCAACAGAGTGATTTGACATGTAGATAAAAAAATACTTCTGTCTTCTTACGTAACAAAATGGTATTTCCGATTTTCTGATGTAAATACTTTCTAAATAAGTAAGTTTGTCAAATTATATACGTTATTTGAGAATATGTACATATGTACATATCCCGACATGAAAGAGAAAATCTACTTATTTTGTGTCTTAAGTTGTCGTATTTATCATCCGGCCATCCAGTGAAGTCCTCGTGGGACAACTAGTACGTATCACCAGCCCAGTAGTCAACACTGTCGTGCCGAGCAAAAAAATCATTGATATGTTTATATTCTATAAATTGACTGTCGCATTTATAAATGTTGAATTATTCCAAATATTGAGGTTTTAGTACCTTAATTAAGCGGCCTAATCCGTATTTGGCTAAACTTTTCGAAATTTTTCGGTTGTCAATGCTTTTCATGCAGCTTTGAAAACTTGGTATTTGATTTGACATTCCAACTAGTTTGATTCGAGCGACTCTGGCGAGTCAAACCGCGCGTCTGGTGTACCAAATTATGAGACTGGTATCTTTGTTGGGCTTTTAGATCTAATGACTATCTTTAAAACAAGAGACGTTTTGAACATTTAATCTGCTTTCATGATACCATGATACCGACTGTATATCTAGAAAAGAAGTAAAATATACTACTTTTTATTTCAGTTGAGAAAAAACCTCGTGCATATGAAGAGGTTGTGCTACCAGAAGACAACAGGTTGTCGCAGGTCCTCTGCATGCTTTGCTTATATATTTATATAATCTCTCTCAAAATCATTACAGCATTAAATGGTTCTCGCATTCAATTATTTTGAATTTCATAACTTCTAAAGAATTTGTTTATTCCATTTTATTTACTTGCTAGTGGGCTCTGCCAATGCATAAGGTCATTGATATGATAGTTAAAATAAGGTAATGACAGCACATTTAAAAAATACCAAACGTAGAATTTTTCAGTAGAAAAAAGTCTAAAAAGTGCATTAGCTTGCATTGTTTGAAAAAAGTGTTGCGTTACTGTTGTAATTGTGTCTTGTTTTTGCACTTCTTCATTTATTTATTGTTGCATTTTACAATTCTGAAGGCTTGAGGTGAATGTACTTTAAATTTTATTTCCCTGCTTTTAAATACCTGTAATGTTCAGTTGCAAACACATCACCCCAAAAAGTTTTAAAAATAAGACGATACATGGTTTAGATAGTTAATATGTAATCTCAGTTTTATACCATTTACATCTAGAGAATTTGAATTCATTTGATATTAAGTTTATAAACTACTGTTACTACTGGTTTGCTATGCACAAAACTATGCATAAAACTATGCAACATCTTAATCTATATGTTGGAAAACACTCCTATATATACATATTATCATATTGAAATAAAATAACTCGAGCCTTGATATCAAGCGATATCTAATTCTGTTACACTACAATCGCATTTATATAATCATATGAAAATTATTTAAATTATCTAAATCAAAGGTTATGTGTTTTTTTTATATATATATTTAATGCATTTTACATTTTTAGCTGAAATGTTTGTTTTTACTTTGCATGTTTTATGTACATTAAATAGGATACGTCACAAGTTATTGGCACGTACATTACAGAGGCATATAAATAAGATGATGTGGTATGAGACAACTCTCCACAATAGACCAAAATGACACAGAAATTAAAAATTAACGGCTTTGGGTCAACAATGAGCAAAGCCCGTACCGCGAAGTCGGCTATATAGAAAGAAATCTGAATCAAGATATGAAAAAGTTTTAAATATAAATATACAAGTAAAAATATTTTGTTATCAAAATATTTTCTTACATGACTATCTGTATCAATCAAACTTAGCTTTTTGATAAGACTGTAAAGTAAATACATTACAATATAAACTATTATCAATTAATATTATTACAGTGTATGTTTTACATTCATCTTCCAATAAATGAACGTATATGAGTGTGTTTGTCAATGAGACAGCAACCCTGAGAAAAAACGAACAAAAAAAAACAAAAAAACATAAACATTAACATAAACAAAACAAAAGAAATAAAAAAAAAAACAACACACACAGATAAGTCACAGATATGGTTTTATTTAAATAACAAAAAATATTGGTTTATTTCATTTTTTTTGTAACCAGAAATGTTAATAACATATATATTTGTAATGTTATCATCCAAATATGACCCAATAGATGATTGTAAGAAGGGGCTATGAATAATTAGATGAGGGGTAACAGACAGTGAAATGAAATCAGGTTTGAACCATTAATTCTCAACTTTTATTTTTCTTACAGCAAAAGCAACCAGTCCTGAACTATGTGGAAGTCGAATTCACCAAACCACCTTCCAAAAAACAATCAATCAACAGAAAAGACAGTAAAACTGAATATGCTGACGTCACTGTTAAAAATAAGACTGTTATTGTTAAATAAACTTGTAATTATATGTAACTTAAAATGTGTTTAAAGAACAAATAATGGGCAATGATTTAGAAAATGTGAAATGAAAAACAAAACATGTGCAGGCGTATACAATGCCAGTTAGTTCGTATTGAACTGGTTTCAAGGTGATATCAAAACGATAAGGATAAATGTCAATTTCCTCCCCCCTAAAAAGGAACCAGTATTTTATATGACGACTCCTTACAATATTGGACAACACTTTTGTTTTGTCGGCCCATAATTTTGCAAATTGAATGATTTTATTTGTAAATATGATATATTGTTACATAACACAAAATGTAACACCTTTTTTTTTTTATTCTAGTCTCAAATGTAAATATGTTTATTGTTTTCGCTGAATTGACCACCTGATGACTATAACAAGACTTTCATTTTGTTCATCTTTTTTTTTATTGAACACCTATTGCCCCACTCTTAATTTTGCAGTTTGTCTATAATTTGTATTGTTTGCATGTTAAACCGAGTTTTCTTCATACGTATCCGGTCCCCCCCCCCTTGATTTTGATTTCGATTAGAGGCCACTTTCATAAAACAACCTGAAAAATAGCAAAAGTCTAAATTTTTGGCTGAATTGGAACTCTGTAGACTCCCATACAATAAACTATTTCCTAATTTATTAAAACCCACTGTATATGCAGTCTAAAGCAGTCGGCATTCCTTGGTCCTACAGGTCAATTAATGAGACCAAAATCGTCAATATTCACTTTTTAAAATTAGTTCGCACATTGTGGAGAAACATTGCTGAAAGTGGTAAATTGTGTTCAGATTTGGTTAAATCTTCAATTACTGAATTTAAAACTACTCTGATGTAACCAAAACTGTGGGGGTTTTTTTTTGCCTGGTAAGCTTTGGTTTTAACAGCAAATATGTTCCAAGAAATGGAACAGCTTCATTAACATTTCAATTGCAATGTAACTAATACAAATCTTAAAAGATTTGAATTTAGACAACTCAGATTCTATTTTGAGTATAGTTTTAAAATATATATATGATTTGTTAATTTGTACTTTAATATATGCTATAAATTATTTTGTAATAAAATGTTTTTGTAAACTAATTATGGTGTTAGGCTCTTAAACTTCTTGATACCCCTGTCACATGCAATGACAGATACATAAAAATGTGGTGTGTAATGAAAAAGTGGAGACCAAGAGAATAGCAACTGTTGCATTGCTAGTGGTTGGCGGGACTGCTTACTTTACAACGGTGTTCACTGCAGTGTTTTAGTCGTATCATAGTTAAAACTCTGCAAGTACAAGTACAATTTTACAGGAAGAAAACGAAATAAAAAACTACGCAAGAAAAGGTGATATTTGGCTATTTCGGCTCTAATAAAAAAAAATCACCTTTAACCTAGTTAGTAAAACTTTGCAATCTGTTTGCCTAGGTCACGTTTTGTTTGCAATTGTGCATTTTTAAACAAATAATGAAAAAATGAGACATAACAAACCGTGCGTATAATTTCCATATTTCAAATTGCAACAAAATATCAAAATCTGATTATCCTACAGGTACATGCAATACCCATTATGTCAGACCGTCCACATATAAATAATGTCTTCTCACCTTTTTTTTTATATGAACAAGATTTCAGATTTACATTTTGGGACTATGATGAGATGGTAAAGAACACCAACGGTATTAATTTAACAGCATCAAAACTCTCAATTTACTGCAGAAATTTATCCATAGAATAAACAGCAGTTACTGATAGCTAGTCAAATGCCAATAAGACTAAAAGAAAACATGTATCTTAGAATAAAGTATCTATTAAAATACATCTTACTTCCAATGGATTAAGAGTAAAGACGTTATTAACAGTCTGACAAAAACATGGCCTTGTAAAAAGCCAAAGTATAAATGTCGCAGGTGAAGCAGGAACGTGAATGCACGTGTGTGTGTGTGTAACATTGATATTTAGTTTGGGTTTAATTTATTTGAACTATTGATTTACATAAGAGATCACTAAATGTTATACTGACCAAAATGAAATCATCTACCGGATCATGAAATCTAGGAGTACCACACGTAAGTATTCTAAGTGTTATACATAAATGATTTACCACTTTTTACATTAACTGTGGTTCTATATGAGGTGAACTAACTGATTATAACATTTAAAAGAAGTTATAATTACAAAAATGTGCAGCAAGAATTTCAATTTTAGTTCTAGTTAAAAAAAATTAATAATAGCCTAACAGCTAGAGTTAGAATAGGACAAAATTAAAAAAAAAAAAAAACCAGGAACTTGTATTTACTCTATTCATACTCAGTCTGACGTGAGTTTACAAAATTTTACATTTGCTTTAAAATGGATAAAATAGTAGCTTATCAGTTGTTTGTAAAATTCTCTTACAAAAAAGAAAGTGTTATGTGAATTATTTTTCAGTATCATAGGGGATTTGTGTAGTAAGACTATACAAATCCTTGATAATGGGTAAAATTATGCACATGTGTGGTTTCATATATAGTTTTTATGTTCTTAAAAAATCTAAAATGATAAAACACTCTCTGAAGAAAAGTTTTAAAAGGATGACAAGCAAACCTCCTTTTAAAACTGTTCTTGACATGCTTTGGAATTTTTGGCAGATTTTCGAAATCCTCTGGTTTTATTCCTTTTGAATGCCTTAAAATAAATTGCCCATTGACCCCCATTTTTCTTTTTATAAATCTTTTACATGTATGATTATAAGCCATTTGTAAAAGTCTTATAAAATCACTGTCTTATTTATTTTTTAATAGTTTTTGAGAACTTTAACTTGTCAATGATAAGCTATGTAAAATCAAGAGAGAACAGTTTCCCCTAGTCCAAATAATTATGACGTCTGGCAAGGCTTTTTTTTCTGAGACGCCTTCCTACGAATTAAAATAGCCTTGCCAGACGTCAGAACTATTTGGACTAAGTTTCCCCAAAAAAAATCAATGGCTAATATTTCGAAAACAAGCACATGGACCTCTATATTTTTTTTGCTTTTTTGATTCCTTTATAAATGCCCTATCAATATATCTAATGTTATGGAAAGTTATTTTTTTTTTAAACTGAGTAGCAAACTTCCTTAAGATCGACAAGGTTATTTACGAGGGTCATTATCATGCGGGTTTTTTTCAGGTCTGCGTTCAGGTCTTTAGTGTTACCTTTTTTTTTTGCGATTGCTCTAAGCGACATTTTGCATTGATAGAAGCGGTTTGTGTTGTTTAGACAATTTTGGAACGATGCCGACAGAAAGTTATGTTGGTGCTGTTGATAATGGAACAAGTAGTTCCAGATTTCTGGTAATAACATTATTTAACACCTCATCTAAAATCTATTGTTGCAAATCAAGAATCCTTGTCATGTCTGTCCCTAGTCCAAATAAATTATACACCTTATCGCTAGTCCCGGCTGACCCGGCCGCTTGAACTTTTGACGCATACAACAATCACTTTTCCATTGTCACGTGGCGTCAGATATTTTGTTTTATAACGTCAAATTTTTATCCAGTAATGGCAGACAAATAGCGATAAGGTGTGTCTGGCAAGTGGGTCTCATTGGGGTCTAAGCGTGACGCGGGATTGCCGATTTTTGGTAAGCGTGACACGGGAAAGTCAAATTATTGTGTCGTGAAAACGGAAAATGAGGTCTAGCGGGACCCGGGAAATGACAAAAAAAATCAGAATTGCTTACGTACATAGTGTAAGCAGGATACGGGAATCTGACAAAACGGTAAGCGGGATCCGGTATCGGAACCCCCCAATGAGACCCCCTAGCAAGGCTATTTAAATTTTTTTCTTGGACGCCTTCCTACTACGGAAGGCGTCCCAGAAAAAAATAAAAATAGCCTTGCCAGACGTCATAATTATTTGGACTAGTCCGTCCCCACTGACATAAACGGTGACCTAGGCCAAAGCCTGAGTATAGGCTATGCTTATCATTTGAGCCCTTCATGTTTTGTGAATTGTTGTCTCATTGGAAACCATACAACACCTTCTTTTTATGTCCATGTCGCAGCAGGGAGGATCATTAAGTTTTAGGCCTAAAAAAAAAAGATATGTGTTTCCGGTAACATCATTTTGAAAAAATAGGGTCGGTAGGTCGGAATTCTTTTTTTTTTTTTTTTTTTTTTTTTTGACATCGTAAATGAAATCCGGAAAATTATCATGGTTTTTCCAAGTCCGGATCCGTAATTAGTTTCAAAAACCGGAAGTGTGCCATTTGCAATGTTTTTGAAGCACCTGCTGTGCAAATTTCTTGGATTTTAACCTATTTGGAATACCTTTTGACATTAATAAAATGTTTTACTGGCTTTCTATGCAAGTAGAAGCAAGAGAGAAAAAATATTATGTCATCTATCAGAAGCCTGTGTCAAAAACGGGGTCGGTTGATACAATTTTTTTTTTTTTTTTTTTGAAGATCCAATAAAAAAGTTAGGGTCGGGGCTAAAAAACAGGGTCGGTCGGGTTACCGGAAACATCGATCTTTTTTTTCTCGGCCCCATGTTTGTCTATACCTCCCAAAATTGGTTTTCATTAGTACTCCAACTTTAGTAAACTGTCCTTAGTCTGACTCAACCACATGTTATCAAACTTACAAAAAATGTATACACAATGCTTATAAGCACAAAACACAGATCAAGTTAAATTTTCATGACGTTGCTTTTACCATTCTAGAGTTATGCCCTTTAGGAATGAAATAATTGCTGAATTTTTCGTTTCCGTTCACTAACTTGCGAATGCCAGCCTCAGCCAAATGTTACAAAACATATGCTTATTACCTCAAAACAAAGATCAAGTTTGAATTACCTCAAAACACATCAGGTATGAGTTTTGGTGGCGTAACTTTTACCATTCTACAGTTATGCCCCTTAACATGGAAAGAATGCTTATTTTTTTTTTGTTTCCGTTCTCTCACTTTAGTTTGCATCAACTAAATTAAATGTTATGACTTATGAATCTTATACACAATTCTATTACCACAATACACAGATGAAGTTTGAATTAAGGTTGCATCAATTTTACCTTTCTTGAGTTATTTCCCTTTAAAATGTTGTATGGAAGAGAGGGCCAGCCTGATATACACATGTATACAAAACAGTGAACGAAAATTAAAAAAAACACATGATATACATATATGTAGTTATGTACAAGAACAATGGAAAACTACTGAACTACAGGCTCCTCACTTGGAACAGGCTCAATCATACATAATATGGCAGGGTTTAAGATAACAATATCACTGGGTTAAAATGTTAAACAACAAGCTTATTTATTTCAGCCAACTACATTGTACATTGTGTACATGTATACTTAACTATATAGTATACATGTACAGTCATTTTTGTACCTGATGACAATTTGATATTCAAATAGGATAATACATGTATGAAATCATAAAACAATTATTTATTTTTAAAGACACCTTAACCCATTTAGTTTAAGATTAAGAAAAAATATAAATTAAGAAATTAATGAACATATCTCCATCATGCAAAGCTCTGATTCTGTACTTTTTGTCCTGCTTTGTCATGTTTGTTTGGGAGTCCTTCTGTTCTTCCATTGAAAATATCAAAATGCTGTATGTGTATTAAAATGTAAAGAACGAAAAAATTCTGACCAATTACATGTACATGTACACTACATGTATGTTTATATATAAAACTTCACTATTTTGGTAAAAAAACAGAGAATTATCAAAGGCATGTTTTACAATCACTTTCCTGTGTAACTGACATTATACAGTTCGGGTTGATTTTGTTCTTAATTTTTAAATATTAAGTCAAGTGATAGCTTGATTTAGCAGTTAACAGGTGAAAGGATATTAACTGTTAGAAGTTGCTTTTGTTTAAATATAATTATGGCACATGCAAAAGATGCTTGGATTAAAGGTAACTAAAAGCAATTGAATTTTATTCATAAAACATTGTAAAAAGGGATGATTTTCCAGTTTTTGGACAACAATTTAAAAAAAAATTTGAGCAGTTTTCTTAAATTTTGGTGTAGATTTATATCTATTAAGACAACCTCCCTTTAGGTTTTCATAAATTTATGATATGACATTGAAAAGTTATTGAACTTTATTCTTTGAAAACAAGATGGGCTTATCATGCGCTCACGGCGCAGCTGTTTACTTATCTATACATTATGTTGTTGTAGGTCTTTTACGGTTTGATCACTTTGTCAATATTTGTTTTTGGTTTTGGATTATAAAACATTTTGGCCTCAAGCATTATTATTGAAATACACATCTGGTGAACTAAAATGTTTACATTTTATATGTTAGGCCAGCTAAAATTAATTAGTAGATTTTCATCCAAAGTTTTGAAAAAAATTGGGCAGGTGGGAGGATTTTATTTTTTAAATTTTATTTAATATGAAACCTTCTTGTGACGTGAATATAAAAAAGAAGATGTGGTATGATTGCCAATGAGACAACTGTCCACAAGAGACCAAAATGACACAGACATTAACAACTATAGGTCACCGTGAGGCCTTCAACAATGAGCAAAGCCCATACTGCATAGTCAGCTATAAAAGGCCCCGATAAGACAATGTAAAACAATTCAAACAAGAAAACTAACAGCCTTATTTATATAAGAAAATGAACGAAAAACAAATATGCAACACATAAACAAACGACAACCACTCAATTACAGGCTCCTGACTTGGGACAGGCACATACCTAAATAATGTGGCGGGGTTAAATAAATGCAAGTGTTATAATAAGCTTATACGATGTACATCATTTTTCAAATTCTAAAATAATAATCTCTGATTGGCAACGACTGTTCTACATGCAATTGCTACTTTAGAAACCTATTTCAAGTAAACGGTAAAATCATTGAAAAATTCTCTTTTCAGTTGGACTACTTTTTAAGCGATGGTTTGTAGTCCCCATAAAATTATGCAAATACAATTGTATGCAACACAAGTATTATGAATGAAATGAGAACTGAAAAAGTGTTGGTAATAGTAAGGTTGTGCTTTTAAGATTCTAAAGCTATGCAAGACTGAAGCGTGAATGTAAAACATGAAGTTGTTTAATGACTCTTTTAAGGGTATTTGATGTTTTTAAACAAAACCAATATCCATGGGTATATCTAAGGGCTTTCTATAACACAATGTATATGTTTGCCGACTTTTTGAACTCAATATACGATCTAACAAGTTCGTGCTTTTGTCAGTTTCTTTAATCCAGTTATGTTTTTTCTACCAATGTGTTTCACGATTTTTGCGCTTTTGAAATCTTTCAGAGCCAAAATTTGCTGAAACAACGTCAATGTTTTATTTAAAAAATCCACGGTTTTTTAATGACAGAAATTTCCAATTTTTGACAAACCGTGGTTTGCGTTCTTGGACACAGCGTATTACTCGTAACCTGAATATTTCATGCCCTTCTGGTAATCTATCTCTATTCTTCGTAGATGATATTGTAAACATTGAGCAGCAGAGTTTGTCAACATAATCGTTTTAAAGTACTCGAAACAAGAAATATGAAAACCAAAATTTGAAACAGGAAGTTCGAATGAAACGAAATTATCGACAGTTACCGGTAACGGAAATAAAAAAAAACCGGAAATCGTAAATTTTTCAAAATAAAAAAAATCGGGGCAGGCGGGGATGAAAATCTATCAATTAATTTTAATTGGCCTTATCATAAAAATGTAGCATATTCTTTCTTATGTGTCAAGGCCAATGACCATGATGACATTAAGTATAAAACTATAAATGAAAAAAGTTGGAGAAAGGAATAAAACACTATGGTTTAGTTTTTTTCTTTATACTCAAAAGAAAGATTAAACCATAGAACTTTATTCATGAACAGTGAACAATCAACAATGAAAAACAAATCCAGAAACAAAATCTTCTCAATTAATCTGTAAAAGGATATCATTCAAATACACAAGGGTACTATAAACACATTGGTGATGATATCAGTGGCTTATCCAGAAATTTCCATAAGTGGGGGCCCATTGACTGCCTAGGAAGAGGCCCGCTCCTGTCATGCTTCAGTGATTCCCTATATACTCAACCATTTTTTTTTTCCAGAAAAGGGGGACCCAGGCCCCCTAAAAACCATCTAAATCTGCCTCTGGATATATTACATTAAGATGCAAGTTTGAAGAAAACAATAACAAAATAGACAATTTTGATAAGAACTACAATGTACTTGTGATATATAAATGATATTGTCTTTAAAGTTGCATTATTATTAGTAAATATCAGTTTGATAACTACTTTGAGATCTGTGCCCTAGTTCAGAATCATTGAATTACAATGTTTTTTTCAGATATTTTCAAGTACAACAGGAGAGCTAATTACATATCACCAGACAGAAATGAAACAGATTTGTCCAAAAGAGGGGTAAAATAGAAACTTTTTTTTAAAACATTTTTCTTATGTTTATTAGCAGGATACATCAAATTCCTAATCATTATTGATACGTGGTGTTATATAGTTGTACCTCAATTCGTATTATTGTCAATATTGACCTTTTTCATTAATAAGGTCTTTAAATGAAGCATATAAGTAAAGAATGCTTTCTTCGAGATTTAATGTTTGCAATAGTAAACTGAATACTTCAGGAAATTTTTAATCTATTTTCTATAACTAGTTGAAATTTGCATAAACGTTAGGCAAGATATTGGATTTTGACATGAAGAGTTCAATGATACAAGAACTACAAAAAATGTATAAATAGCATAATTAAAAGTGAATATGATCTCTTTATGTGACCTCTCTGAAAGGCAAAATTGAGGGTAAGATTTTAGACTATACAATGTGTTGTACAATATTACTTTGCTTGAAAGGAAAAGTCATTATTTATAACATAGTGTATATTTTTTAGATGGGCGGAACAAGACCCTATGGATATACTGAATTCTGTTATTGCATGTATTGATAAAGCTGTAGAAAATCTGAAAGCTTTTGATAAAGACCCAGCATGTATAAAAGGTAATCTACATAAGATTTAACAAAGCAATCAATTTAAAAGTAAATAAAGGTGATATTTTTAGAATTAGGCACATTGATATCGTAAAGTTGACAATAGATTAAGAATGATTTATTGATTCATAATATATACACAAATACAGTTCAAGTTTCTTTACAATTGTTAATTAAGAATCTTTATGTTTGCATTTATATTTTATGTGTACTATTATTTTTTTTTAATTTCTGATTACATATACCTTCTCCTTTTTTGATAAATTATAATGATTGTTTGGATTGTACAAGGACAAATTTCAAGTTTCTAGGTCAATATGTTTAAATTATGTCATTGAACATTTAGCTCTTTCTGTGGTTTAACAACATTGATATTATGTGGTCTCAAAATAACACAATGTTTAGATATCGGTACATTAGATGTTGTCTTTCTACAAAGAATATAAGGAAGCAATTGATGTTTAATTTTAACTGTTGCTGATTGCTTAGATCAAATTGATAAACTTAGGCTGTTAGACATTTAATGGCTAAGCATTGCATTAAAGCCATTGTTTATAGGTTAAAGGATATAAATTATTTGTATTTTTATGCCCCACCTAGTGGTAATATTTTTTCAGTCTGTGAGTCCATTTGTCTGCCCGTCAGTCCGTCTGTGACTGTCCTGCTTTAGGCTAAGGTTTTTGATCAAGGTAATTTTTTATGAAGATGAAGTCCGATCAACTTGTTCCCTATGATATGATCTTTCAAATTTGAATGCCAAATTATAGTTTTGACCCCAATTTCATGGTCCACTGAACATAGAAAATGATAGTGTGAGTGGGGCATCTGTATCCTGTGGACATATTCTTGTTTAAGTTTCTTTTCATTGTGTTTATTTTATTATTGTTAAAGAAACAAAAGTAAATAGAGTTGACTCAAATAACTTTGGGAGTTTCAAAATATCTTTCTTTGCTCTAGTGTAAGCTCTAATGTTATATATTGTTTATCTTTATAGCTATTGGCATAACTAACCAAAGAGAGACCATTGTGGCATGGGACAGAAAAACAGGGAAACCATTATACAATGCTATACGTATGTGTTAGAGCTGTGGCAAAAATATTGATTCAATTGTAAAGTTTTAAGAAAAAATAAATACTTAGTTACTTAGATAGGGTTCTACATGAAAGATATTACTAGTAACGGTATTACTTATACAATAAAATGTTATTGTGATTTTAGTTATATTTTGGGTGGAATATGTGATTTGAGTATTTGGGTGGAATATAAACCGCCTTCAGATGTTTTGGTGACAAATTAATATATATATGTACCATACATTGCATTATTCTCACAAGGTATATATTGTCGTGATATAGCCTTTTTGTGCTGATGCGATGTAAAGCAATCATCAATCAATGTCACAAAGTATTTACTAGCCAAAGGTATACAAACTTCATTTGCTGAGAATGCTTTGTGGATCAAATCAGTTAAGGAATTGGTTCACCTTTGTTTCACTTTCAATGTTGACATTTTTGTCCTATAAATGGCTGACCACGATTTATAGAAGAAGAAAAAACAACAATATGTGATTCAAAAATTATATGTCAGGCAATTTACAAACAGCAAAGCATTTGATTTAGAATAAATTCCTAAAACCTATTTCTTGTCTGTTATTTCAGTCTGGTTGGATGTAAGGACATCTTCCACAGTAGCGAAGTTAATAGCAAAAACACCACAGAAAAGTAAAGATTCTTTGAGGGTAAATATTTAATCTTATAAACCAGTATATAAAGTCTAAGGAAGGCTGAAATATGTTTTATAAATTATTATGCATGGGTTGTAACATTGTCTTTCAGAAATGTTTAAAGAGCTTGAATATATGAAATTGGACTATCTTTTAATTTAACATTATTTCGTATCACCGAAGATGTTTAATTTAAATTCATTGTGCACATTTGCAGAAATTGTCATGTTGATGCCCCGACTATAACATTTGCCTTCTGGTTTTATATTGGAATTGCCTAACTGTCAGTTCTTAAATAAATATTTTATTTGTCCAAAACTATGAAACAAAATGACTGTATATTTGGTCAATGATTGTGACGTGTTACGTGTGAGCATTTTCCAGATCTGTCAGAAGTTGGTACAAATGTAACAGCATAAGCATTTCACAAAATTAAACGAATAAACAACTTAAAAACACACTTCTTAATACATCATCTGTAAAACTTCATTTGCTGCCATTAAATCCTTAATTTACATTTGCAACTCTTCTTATTTCTCAATAAGGTGTATATGTATTTAACATTTGTTACTTGTATTTGCCTGACTTTTTATATTCATGAATTAAATGACATTAAATGTTTGAAGACCAAATCGACATCAATTTTAGTACTATGAAGCATAAATCCATGATATGTGTTTATACTCAATTTGAATTATTAAGATTAAACTAATTCTGATAATTTCAGAAATACTGTGGTTTGCCTATTACAACCTATTTCAGTGCTGTAAAACTGAGATGGCTACTGGACACTAGTGAAGAAGTAAGAAAAGCTGTCAAAGATGGCCGATGTCTGTTTGGAACCGTTGATTCTTGGTTATTGTGGGTATGTATTAAGATATATACCATTAGTCATAGAGAGTAACCTATATAGAAAAAACTTTCAAACTTTAGCTAACTGTTTATAAATTTTTGATTGGAAACTGATTTTAGTTTTTATGAATACTCAAGAGAATTGATTTATGCAAAGCAGGTGTGTAGGTATTAAAATTTTGGTAAAGAATATATTCATGTAATAAAAAAACTACAGGGACTGGTGTGATAGTTTCTGGCCCTTATTGATAATTTTAAGATTAAAAAAAAACACAAATGCATTAATGATAACATTCTTTACATCCTAACTTTGTTTGTTTGAAAATAAATTATCAGTGTAATAAATGCTCAGATATTCAAGTTACAAAGTGATGTGAATGAACTTTACTTACTTGTCAAGAACATTATATAAGCTGAGCATAGTACATGAATCTATATGTTCATTTTAAAGTAATATTTAGAATATGACTTATCTTTCTTTGGCCATAATTGTAGTTGCATTGGTTCAAATTATTCAAAAGGAATATATCTCCAGTTCATTGCAAAATCCTCTGTAAAATGAATGCATTTTTTTTTACCCTTCAGTATTCACCAGTTTAAGAAATAGGAGCTAATGTCTTTACATGTAAATGTTTTGATGGAAAAGACACTACAATATAAAAAAAGAAGATGTGGTATGATTGCCAATGAGACAACTATCCACAAAAGACCAAAATGACACAGACATTAACAACTATAGGTCACCGTACGACCTTAAACCTATATTTCAGGCTCATTTATTCATCTTAAATTTGGTGTCTTATTTATTTCTTAGATTCTTAGTGATAATAACTGTTATGCTTCTACATACTATTTATAAACCCTATCATTTCAGAATTTCACTGGTGGTATAAATGGAGGGAAACACATAACTGATGTTACCAATGCTAGTCGCACAATGTTAATGAATATTCATAATCTACAGTGGGATGATTATCTCTGTCAGTAAGTGGCCGTAAAAAGATTGTTTCATAAAGATCAGTTGTATTATATTTATGATATATGGTGATTGTTAGTGCTTTTAAGACTGCCCTGATCTACCAAAAAAATTAGACTCAACATGAATTGTAAGCAATGATTTGGTGACCACCTGTTATAAAAATTGGGATAAAAGAAATATTAACATTTTTCTTAAAACGGCTTGTCCAGGCATTATAAATCAAATAACATAACAATATGGTGCATGGATCACCCCTGCCAAGTATACAGCTACTAAAGGAAGACATATATGATATATTGGCTCTCAATAATGAGGACTTCAGTATGTATTCTAAAGAAATTTATCCTGTTGAACTTACTTTAAATAAAGCTAATACTAACAATGACCACTGCCCTTTCCTCGATCTTGATATCTATATCATGAAAGGGAAGCTTAATACAAAAAATTATGATAAAAGAGATGATTTTTCATTTCCTATGGTTAATTATCCATTTTTAGATGGTGAAGTTCCTTTGTCACAATCTTATGGTGTTTATATATCTAAACTTGTACTAATTGCTTGTGTATGTAACAACGTATTAGATTTTAGCGAGAGAAATTTATGTATTACTGAAAAATTATTACATCAGGGTTTTCGATATCACAAACTAGTCAAAAAATTTACTAAATTTTATCATCGGTATAAGGAAATAATTCGTAAATATAACTCAACATGCAGACATCTTATACGTTCAGGTATTTCACATCCAATCTTTTATGGAAATATTCTTTACAAAGCACAAAAATGTCAGTATTCACCTCAAAAGCTTACAAAACCTTTAAACAGACTTATTAAGAAGAGATATAGTTACAATACTGTTGTCAGTTCATTAAAGATTGCATATTTTGGCTTTAATATTGATTCACTTATAGGGTCTTTGCATCTGAACTAAACACATTTATTTAAAAAACAGTTGTTGGTATGACACGGGTTATGTTCTTCTCATATATTTTATGATAGTATGATACTAAACCCCTAACGGGAGGGATTGTGCCTGATATTCATATGATGAAGACATAATCTTTCAATCAGTTTAATTGAGGTCTTGAGCTGGCATGTCAGTTAACTGCTAGTAGTCTGTTGTTATTTATGTATAATTGTCATTTTATTTATTTTCTTTTGTTGCATCTTCTGACATTGGACTCGGACTTCTCTTGAACTGAATTTTAATGTGCGTATTGTTATGCGTTTACTTTTCTACATTGGCTAGAGGTATAGGGGGAGTGTTTAACCCCGTCGCAATTTTGCGCCTGTCCCAAGTCAGGAACCTCTGGCCTTTGTTAGTCTTGTATGATTTTTAATTTTAGTTTCTTGTGTATAATTCAGAGTTTAGTATGACGTCCATTATCACTGTCCTAGTATACATATTTGTTAAGGGGCCAGCTGAAGGACGCCTACGGGTGCTGGAGTTTCTCGCTACATTGAAGACCAATTGCGGGACTTTGGCTGTTGTCTGCTCTATGGTTGGGTTGTTGTCGCTTTGACACATTCCCCATTTCCTTTCTCAATTTTATTTTTATACATTATAAACACTGAAATTTGCATTTTTTTTACTCAATAGTAGTCCATGGTTCAAAACAATAAGAAAAAGAATAAAAGATGTGTTACGTTTATGCAAATTATTATCTCCTTATTGTTAAGGTTGAGATTAGACTCATTATAAAAACAATATTATTTATGCGATATTTTGTATATTAATAATGTTTAATTGAAAAAATGTTTCATTTAAAGATTTTTTGACATTCCAAAGGATGTATTACCAGAAATTAGAAGTTCTTCAGAAATATATGGGAAGATGGAACTCAGTGTACTTAAAGGGCTACCGATATCAGGGGTATGTAATATTTTTATGGTAACAAGTACAGATAGATATATTTACTCCAATAAACTTCATAATTTTCCAGCAAATTTGTTAAAAATGATTTTAGCAATTTTTAGAGTTTTTTAATTACAAGATGAAAAGAGGTGTAAATGTATTAAATGGTACCATAATGAAAATTAGAATTATTATCAACTTAGCAAAAGAGTCATAAAAATTATGTCATCTAACAGACTGCAAATGATAGATTTCCAAGTGTTAATATTTGACGTTTTTGACTTCTAATGTAGGTAACTTTTAAGCAAGTTGGTCTTAGTATACAAGGATTTAAAAAAAATCAATTTGAAGTTTATATATAAAATTGAGAATGGAAATGGGGAATATGTCAAAGAGATAACAATCGACCAAAGAGCAGACAACAGCTGAAAAGTCAACCAATGGGTCTTCAACGTTAACTAGGAAATATTCACATATGTCTGAGCAGTGAAAAAAATATTTGAAACAATGAATAGTTAAAATGGACAAAAAAGGGTACACTGTAGAAGTATACTATGATAATCGTTGACAGTAGTTTTAGTTTAATAAAATATTATTTGTAAAGCAAACAGAAACAATAGAAAAAATAGGGAGAGCATACACCACACTAGATAAAAGATGGAAAATGAGAACGGTCTATCTGAAGACTAGTTTCAAAAAATTTGCTTTTGACTATTTCTGACAATTAACTTGTCTCTGTTTTAAAAAATCTTAGGTCTTTGGAATTTTTGTAGACATTTGCATATTTAATCCACAATATCATATATATACATATTTTACTAAATTTTATTATATTCTGAGGGAAGATAAGCACACAAATATAATTCTGGTAGACAGTGGTACTTGATGGCAGAGAAGCAATATTAATCATGAGAACATCCAGATTAGATATTCAAGCTCATAAGACATACTCTGGCTTAGATAATCTCATTATTACTGGTAATTTATTTTTCTTGTAGATATTAGGGGACCAGCAAGCTGCCCTAGTGGGACAGCTGTGTTTTAAACCTGGCCAAGCTAAAAACACGTAAGTCAAAAGCAAAAGAGAAAATCTGTATCCATTAATAATTTAATTATGCTGGAAAAATAGGATATTTATTGAAGATTATTTGATTTATTTAGTTTATCAATTATTAATAAGACATGACTTAATAAAATATTTCACCACTAAAGAATACAAGAACGAAAGATGAAATCTTATATTTTATTATTGCCGAGTTGATTCCTTGATAAAAATTATCCTGTGAACACAACAAGTCAGATTAATTCAATTCAAACGCACAACCAATTGTATTGAACTCTTTTTTTTCAGACAGAATAATGAATTGTTAGTTGTAACTGACACATTTGATTTCTTTATAGATATGGTACTGGATGTTTTATGTTGATGAACACAGGTACTGAGGTAAGGGGATCTAGTTAATAACAAGGAAAGATTCATAACTCTTTTAGTTTTGATGTTTTTGAATGAAAAATATCTATCGGAAATAGATAATATACCATCCAATATCTATCTTTCCCCCAATCATTTGAAATAAAGAGATATGGTATGATTGCCAATTAGACAACTATCTAACAAAGTTCAAATGAGGTGAGTTTGATAAGCTATAGATTTTCTACCACCTTCAACAAAGAGCAAAATCCATACAATATAGTCTGCTACAAAAGGTCATAAGATGAACAAATGGGAAACAATTTAAACAAAAAATCAAACAGACTGATTTATAACAAATTAATAAACGAAAAAAACCCAAATATAACAGACAGCAACCAACAACAACCTCTGGATTACAGGATCCTGACTTAGGAAAGGCAAATAAAGAATGAAGCAGGGTTAATCATGATTGTGAGAGCTAAATCCTCCCTTTACTGGAAAAAGTGGTATAACAGCACTATAATGTCTGTATGATATTAAACCAGAACTATCTAGGGCATAATGTAAGTGTATATTAAGAATTGTTTTCACTGAACAATTTATTTTTGGGAAACACTTTTGCAATCCCTAAGAGTGATAGAGGATGGGAAAAAGATTTTAAATATTTCTTAATAATACATAATAAATACATTTTGAATGAAGATATTTTTTTATAGGTTGTACAATCAGAGCAAGGACTCCTCACAACAGTGGGGTACCAGTTTGGAAAGGGGAAACCAGCTGTTTATGCATTAGAGGTATCTTTATTTATATAAGACACATCAAAACAATCAGACAAATTCCTTAACCCTTTCAACGCTATACAAGACATATGCCGCGATGACGTATGCCGTCCACCACTGCTATACACGGCATATGCCACGATGACAATGGATTTTTCATCATGACTCATAAAGGGGCACTAGCTACAAGAGAGATGAAAAACCTAATATATTATTTTTTTTGGCTCAATCAGTAATGAAATACAAAGAGTGAAATAATAATTCCTTTTTAGTAGCCAATAAGGTTCAATTTTGTCAAAATAAGCAAAAAAATATTGATTATGACTTATTCACTTGCAAGTGAATAATTCGGCCTCATTGAATCCGTATTCATGTGAACTTTAATTTAACCTCTTAGCTTGAGATGGATAACATGTGAATTGTATGTGTAAAGTTATTTAAAGGAAGAGAATGGCAACATTGAAAGTGAAACAAAGGTAAATCATTTGATTGGCTTATTCGATCCACAAATAAACGTTCTTATATAGTTAAAAACGATGATAAACATTTATTTTTTTATCTGTAATATGAAATTAATTAGACCTAGAATAATTCAACAGCACGTGGTTGCTTAATCTATTTATATTTATGTTTACATCGCTTATATGGTCATCGGATGACTATAGAGGTCAACTCGATAAATAATTAGATGGCGTCTAGACTCAAATACACACGAAACAAAGCAACATATTTTCATGCCTGTGTCTTGTTTATTATTTTATTTAGACTTTTAATAGTTTGGATAAATGTTTTACATTGTTATAAATCAAATATGAGAATTTGATTAGAATCGGTGAACATGAATATGACAGCTAGTGCCCCTTTAAACCATTCGGTTTTCATTCGGGTCCTCTCTAATTTTTCCTTGTATGAATTGAGGATATACAAGGTCTTACAACAATCATCCCGACAATTTTTATAGTAAAATCATGCAGCAGAAGGAAAATAAAAACAAATATTTTGACAAATGCAAATGGGGGAAATCAGAAACGAAGCTGTAAATATGGAAATATTTCAGCATTTCTATGGCGAAACTGACAACGAAGATGAGTTAAAAGGTTTCTTGTTATCTCAATGTGTTTATTACATTTGATTCGTATGGGAAATATGATTTGATCGATCATTTCGAGACGTAGAAAAAGTGGGGAAACAGAGGTTGACTGAAATTTTGAGGATGGAGCCACTTATTTGTGCCACATTACATAATAGGTTGTGTATGGTGCAATACGATACGGAATTGAGCAACTGGTGTCTTCTATATTATATGGCAGATAAAACAACAAAATAAATGAAGACTATAAGTAGTTTTTATTCAAAATTCAACACAAATGTAATAAATTACACCTTTTACCTGTAAATTACCTGAAAATGCAGGTTACCTGATAAAAAATTTACTGAAATAATTGTCTTACATTACAGTTGATGCTGTGCTCAGCATTTTTCATGAATTACTTTCTCTGTATCTCTTATAATAAAAAAGATACAGCAGTCTGAAAAGGGATATACTGTTCTAATGAATGAACACAAAAAATGCAGCAGCAGCAGCCATTTTTCTATTTTTTGTGTAGTGTTGAAAGGGCTAATAGATTTAGTATTTTTTAATGGGTCAGATACATTTTAAATTGAATTTTATAACCACCATTTGAAGGAGGGGTTAACTGATTTGGTATGTTCATTTTTAGGGAGCCATAGCTATTACTGGTGCTAGTATCAAATGGTTAAGAGACAATCTTGGCATCATCAAAACTGCTTCAGAAGTAGGTAAGAGCTGTTCCACTTAATCATACATTTTAGTAGTATGCACTTTTGAATCATCCACCAATATAAAAGGCCATCACAAGATATTTTGTATTTTTGAGTTTACGTTCATGAAATAAAATAAATGATAAGGTAGTGTCTAAAATTTATTCACAACATTTTTTAAAACTGGGTGATTTAGAGCTTATATTGTAAGCTTGCTGTTTCATGCGTTTAGTATGGTCAGATGATGAACAAAAATGTCATCCCAACTCTAGATAAGTAGTTTGTTTTGTTATTGATTTATTGTTTAGCCTTTGACTTTTGTCGAAAAAGAGAGACATAGCGATAAAAAGCGAGAAATAGCGATCCTTCACTCCGGCAGCAGCGGCCACAATTATTTACTCTGTGGTTTAAGTTTTTGAAATTTTAATACCTTTCTTAAACTACCCTGGATTTCTACCAAACTTTAACAGAAGATTGTTTATGATCATAAGATATAGTATCCAGAGGTAAACTTTGTAAAAATAAAATTCCTGTTTTTCCGTATTTTACGTGTAAATGGACTTAGTTTATCTGCTGAAAGTTCATTCTGTGGTTAAAGTTTTAAAAATTTCAATATCTTTGAAACTATTTTTAATCTGTACCAAACTTGGACAGAAGCTTGTTTATGATCATAAGATAGTATCCAGAAGTAAATTTTGTAAAAAATCTATTTTTTTCTGTATTTAACTTAATGGACTTTGTTTTTCTGCCAGGAAACAGTGCATTTACTCTGTGGCTAAAGTTTTTAAATTTCAATAACTTTCTTAAATAATCCTGGATTTGTACTAAACTTGGACAGAAGCATGTTTATGATCAAAAGCTAGTATCTAGAAGGAAATTTTGTTAAATTTTGTACCTGTTTATCCATATTTTACTTATAAATGGACTTAGTTTTTCTTCCAGTTAACATTACATACAGTCTGCAGTTAAAGTTTTTAAAACATTTATTAGATTTATAAATTATTATCCTGAATTTTTACCAAACTTAGGCAGAAGCTTCTTACATAAAAAGATAGTATCGAGAGGAATATTTTTATTGATTTATTTTCCTCATTTTTGTTGAACCTGTGATTATCAGCAAAAGTAGCTGAGACACTGAGTTCCGCAGAACCCTTACAAAATTTTAGATATGTGCACATTCAAAGAAAATTAATTAATATTTAATATAAAAAAGTATCTACTGCCTGTTTGTATTTCGTGACATGAACATTAAAACATTTAACTTTACGTGAAGTAATACAAACAGGCAGTAGATACTTGTTTGAAAGTTTATCTCTCCTCTTATTGATTTCTTATGATGAGCAATAGATTAAATAACAATTTACATATACTTTTAACAGAAACATTAGCACAGAAAGTAGACAGTACACATGAGTGTTATTTTGTACCAGCATTCTCTGGATTGTTTTGTCCTTATTGGCAGGATGATGCCAGAGGGTAAGTACTTTGTAACTATGGAACTTCAGTACCTTAGATATGGAATTTAAATAGTATGGATTCATTGTTAGGTGTAGGATACCAAATTTCCTCGACTTTAGTTGGTTATATATTAAGTATGAATTTAAATGTTCAGCAAAGGAAATAAAAAATTATAAGCTTGTATGCAGACTATTCAAAACCACAAAAGTGCAATATGTTCTCAATTAAGGAAAATATCATTCGAAACTATACAATATTTTCTCAATCCCAGAAATTCTGTTTTAAATTAGTACCATGGACAGAGCAAAATAATATAATATAGAAGGATCAAAATATGTGTTCTTCTTTTTCAGGGTGTACTTATTATTCAGGTTCTAGAATTTTAATTTTTCTCAAAATAGCCATTGATAGTTTTCAAAAAAAAAAGTGTAGTTGATAATATCAGATCATTACATGTCATTTTTCATATCGCATGTATTAACAGCCCTAGGTTCAATATCAGCCCAAGAGCCGCATGGCTCGATGGCTTTTATTGACCAGGGCTGATAAGTATAGATTATCGGGTTTTCTACACATTGATATCGTAAAATATCAGCTGCGAGCCATAATGTGAACCTTTTTGGCGAGTGAGCGTAGCGAACGAGCTAAAAAGTTTCACATTGTGTCGAGCGGCTGATATTTTACGATATCTAATACGTAGAAAACCCGATTATCTGTTTATCGTTCTATTAATGGTCTTTTTTTTTCTCTCCCTAAGACAGTTTTACGCTTGACGAAAGCAAGCTTGATAACGTCTCCTCTCGCATTGTGACGTCTCTGATAACTTCTCCTCTCACATTGTGAGGTCGCTAATAATGCCTGATCTCGTTTTGAAATCTTGATACGAGAATTACTGAGCGACAGAGCAGGGTGATATAGGCGTAGGGAAGGACGATAATACATGCGATATGAAAAATGACATGTTATATGATCTTTTTATCATATGCTTCAACAATGGAGAAAAATAACAGATTAATATATTGATCCTTTTACGTGGTTCTCAAATAGAAGTTCAAAGAGTGAAATGTTCATGGACCTGAATGTAACTTACATAAGTAATGAAATCTTTCTATCATATGCCTCAACAGAGTAGAAAAACAGCAGTTTGATAAATTTTAATAGGGGTACCATTGAGGCGTATTCTCCAGAATTTACCGAGTATCACTGGAATGCCATGCGATAATGTTACGTTACTTTTCATATCAGCCTGCTAAGCACCAATTCGAAAAAATATGGAATTTACGTAAGTTTAATGCTATTATCATACAGTAAAAAATATATGTTATTAAGTGGTAAGTATATGATAAATAAATATATTATGCACCTTCCATTGAAGATAAGCTAATCAACAGTCAATTTGAAAGTAATTTGATCTTGTTTTATATTTCAGAATTATATGTGGCCTTACACAGTTTACTGCCAAAGAACATATTGCAAGGGCAGCTTTAGAAGCTGTTTGTTTTCAGACAAGAGAGGTAACGATAGGTCAAAATTAAGTGATATTCAATTATTGTAATCTATTAATTTGTTAAGTATGAATTATGGCAAGCCGTATATGTAATAATTAATCAGACTTGATGCATTTGGCAATTTGAAATGATAAAAAAAATTGCACAAAGAGTTGGAATGCACACCCATTATATCAAAAATTGACTTTTTATGTTTTGAATAAAAAACGGATTCTTAAGAAATGAAATTTTTGTTGGTGATTAGCAAAAGTATATAGGTAAAAAATTAAAACGCTCATGATGATAAACCCCTAATTTAAAATTTATTGTCGTGGAGGATGATTTTAATCAAACCACAAATTGTAATTCCAAATTGAATAAGTAAAACAGCAGAAGAGATTCATATCAACGTCTCATTATTTAGTTATTATGTTTAATATTATAGTTGCTGGAAGCAATGGTAAAAGACAGTAAAATCCCATTAGAGTCGTTACAAGTTGATGGTGGAATGACAATTAACAATCTTCTGATGCAGCTACAAGCAGATTTAATGGGCATTGGTGTTGGTAGGTATAACCTTTTGAGCTTGTCTTATTAGCCTCATATTAGGTTTCTTGTATAGCAAGAAGGTATATTCAAATTACTGTGAACCAATTAATTTTCATGGATATTTTACCCTTTCTAATCATGGATATTTTACCCTTTCTAATCTACTTTTAATTTTGTGATTTTTTAGTTTACTTGATGTAGTTTGATAAGGAATGATCCAAGTTTTACATATTCATTTTTTCGGTGTTGAACTGCCAAAGCCTATCTATATCTGATTATTGAGTATAAATATGCTTTCACTTTCATTTCATCCATAACCTTTTACAACTATCTATTTCTGTGAACATATAGAGCCAAATCTGATTATAGACAGATATCAAACTAGTCAATAGATATGGTTTACCATATCATCTATTCTTTCAGTTAGGCCATCAATGCCAGAAACAACAGCATTAGGAGCAGCTATGGCCGCTGGGTCAGCCATTGGTGTCTGGGATATCAATAACTCAGCAGCAATTACAACAGACTTATTTACTCCGTCCATATCTCAAAGTGGTGAGTACATCTATATATCAAGGTAGTAAGTACATCAATAACTCAGCAGCAATTACAACAGACTTATTTACTCCGTCCATACCTCAAGGTAGTGAGTATATCTATATTATCAAGGCAGTGAGTACATCAATAACTTAGCAGCAATTACAACAGACTTATTTACTCCGTCCATACCTCAAAGTGGTGAGTATATCTATATATGAAGGTCATGAGTACATTCATACCTCAAAGTGGTGAATACATCTATATATTAAGGTAGTGAATACATCAATAGCTCAGACTTATATTGTGGATCTTCCATTTATAACAATGGTTGATGGATAGGGTAAACCATACATATCTGGGGGTTACTCATATTGTCAGCATTGTTCTTTATTAGTAATTCAAGCTTGGGATAATACTACACAAATAGTTATAAACAATAAAGGTATAAATTATAAACAAACAGCTTGAATTTCAAACAGACTATATGGTTAATAATGAACTGCTAATTTTAACATTGTAGATCGTGATGTAAGATTTGCTAGATGGAAAATGGCAGTAGAAAGATCTATGCACTGGGATGTTAAACCCGATACAGGTAATACTTCAAAAATTGCATTCTCATTTAAAAATTCTAAATTTCAAAAATAATTGGAAATATAGTAAAAAAACATTTGTTTTGTTCCTTGAATTATTCTTGTTTAAAACCTAGCTATAAAGATTGTACTTTCAATACTGGGTTTAAAAGAAAAACTAGATGTGTCAAAGCCACACGAATGGTCCCGTCTCAAAATGTTGAAAAATCTGCAATTTCAATAACAAATGTGGACACAAACATGATGGTAGTCTCACATATCAAAAATCAGCTCAAAATCTGGAGGAAAGTAGAAAAATGTCCATATAATTGTGATTTTCAACAATTTTTAAAGTTGTTAACCCTTAATTTTGGCAAAAATTAGCGGAGTGGAATGAAACTTTAACTTGCTCTGTAACTCATCATGTTAGCTCACATATAACTGTGATTTTCAAAAATTTATCAAAGTCCAAAGCCCAAAATTACAGCAAAAATTAGCCAAGGGGAACGAAACTTAAACTTGATCTGTAACTTCTCATGAGTAAATCACATACCAAAAATCGGCCCAATATCTGAAAGCGTTTAGAAAAAAAATCTATAACTGTGATTTTCAACAATTTATCAAAGTCCAAAACCCGTAATTTCGGCAAAAATTAGCGGAGCGGAACCAAACTTAAACTTGAACTCATCATGGTTAACTCATATACCAAAAATCAGCCCAATATCTGAAGGCATTTAGAAAAAAACTCTGTTATGGTTTGTTGCAGAATGACGGAATTACAGAATGACGGTCAAGGGTAAATCAATATGGCACCGACAACTTCGTTGCAGGGCCATAAAAATGCAATACTTTATAAAGTGTAGTAAATTTTATGATAAAAAATGGATTCACATTCAGTAATTTTTTCTGTTTTGAATAATGTATACAAATGCAAAACTAATTACTATAATTTTTGTAAAAACTGCATACACAAAATTTTAACAAAATTTAACAGTGACTTAATATTGTGATACCTATTAGATTCTAATTTTCACCTAAATAAAAACTTAACATACATTTCTGAATTTACAATAAATTACTTTTAGTTGACATCACTAGAATATTCATATGAGAACTGACATGTATACCAAATCAAATGTGTGCACTTTTGCCATTAAAAGGGATATAGTTGTTTTGTTAAAAAAACATGTTCTTGTTAAGTAAAAGGTACACCAAACAAAGATAAAATAACAAATGTTTGGATATGTTAATACATGCAACAATGTTTGGATATGTTAATAAATGCAAGTAAAATAATCTGATGATGTTAGTTAAAATGTCCTTTTACTGGCTGTTACAACTTTGAATATCAAATACATATGAAGATCAGTAATGCACACTTCAGCGTAATTATCTATCATTCTTACACAAAGATAGATACAAGAAGATGTGGTATGAGTGCCAATGAGACAAGTCTCCATCCAAGTCAGAATTTGTTAAAGAAAAAACATTATAGGTCAAAGTGCGTTCTTCAACACAAAGCCTTGGCTCACACTGAACAGCAAGTTATATAGGGCTAAAAAATGACTAGTGTAAAACCATTCAAACATGAAAACCAACCGTCTAATCTATACATAAAAAAACGTTTATTAATATGAAACTATTAAATTGCCAATTGATGCAAACAAATTTAAAAAAAACAATGCCTTATTTCAGAATGATAATTTAGTACAGCATTTAGTGAAACTACTGTTTTGAATAAATTAACATAATGTTAATTTACTTAATATATACAGGACTTATTTTAACAGCAAACTATTTAAGCTTGTTACTTATTTCTATTTTTTTATTTTTTGCAAGCATAGTGATAAGAAGAAGTTTTTGGGATGTGCTTGGACCAGGACTATATTTATGGACAAGTTTAGGGGTGCTTATAATTGCTAGTCGTCTACACAATAGGTGATATCACCTGCCATAGTTTTTATATATCACAATTTTAGAGATTTATACAATTGTTATGTTTTGTTTTATATACATAGATTTTATATCAAATAATTCTGTGGACAATCTGAATAAAGATTTTGAAAAACTGAATTGAAGTTTGATTGAGTAATGTTTATGAGGAAAAAGCTTACTTTTTTTCCTGAAAAAAATGAGGTGTTGGGTATACATGTACATCAAATAAACATTGTCAAGACACTTATTACTGTGTGTACCACATGTTCTTGTAATCATCTTTATGAGATGTGCTTTAGATTTGTGGTTGGAACCTCAAACATATGAGATGATTAAAACCATGATCATGCAAACAAATCTGTCAAAACTGTCCAGTAGTTTGTATTACACTTTCAAAAATGAACAGAATAAACTAGTTTACATCTGTATGTATTTATGGTTGTCTGATCCATGACATTATTGTTGCACTTTTTTTTCTGAAACTACAAATCAGACCCTTCTAAAATTTTGGTTGCTGTACCTTTGTGATTCATTTGCAAATTCATTAACTTACTATTGCTGAATACATTAATTGATTGTATTATTTGTGATTTACAGCTCAAAGTTCAAATTGTTGATCATGATATGCAACAAACATCACCATGTGAAGGATTTTAGTTCTCTTTAATTTATCCAGCATTTTACCTCTTTGCCTTACATACCTACTTTGAAACTCTTACAGTTTGTTTTTTATCTACAGGTAGTACATTGGGCATTTGGGAAGGATGTTCCTGTATATTTTATATTATTGCATAGCAATATAATATTTCCCACAAAAAGTAACCAAAAGTTAGCGTGCAATAAATTCTAATATTGCACTAGTGCAATAAATCGTCAAAATTCATGACGTAATCAACAACAAGATCTCAGTTTAAACTAATTTTTCCTTTCAAATATTATATTGCTATACAATAAAAGGGTTATTGCATGAATATTATGGAATATTGTCCCTCGTAGAACATATATTGCACTCGCAAGCTCATGCAATATAAAATTCTACTCTGGACAATATTCCCCAATATTCATGCAATAACCCTATGATATTAATATCCAGTAAACTTGTTAATCAGTACAATGTTGGATAGTGAAATTTTAGAATAAGGAGACATGGTATCATTGCTGATGAGACAACTTTATGCCAGATTCTAAATGAAGTGTATATTAACACATATAAGTTTTCCTATTGCCTTCCAACAGTGAGAAAAGAGATACAAATGAAGTTTCTTACAACATTTATAATTTTTTTTCAATGGGATTTCCAAGATGGCCTCTACCACAGTCCGAGCATAATTTGATAAGGAATATTAATTCAAAGGTTGTACTATAATTTTATGCATTTTATACCGCTCTGGATTCTAAGATGAAACAAAAACCCATAGATTTACAATGAACCCTATTAGTTATATATGTGAAAAGAATCTTCCTCTAGAAATTGCTCCTGTTAGTAGTCATATTGTAAAAAGACGATGAGATGATAATCATTTAAATGATTTATAAAATCTCTAATAACAGGTAATTTTTTTAAAGGTAAGATCTGATAGGAAGAACATTTATATAATGACATTAATGTCTCACTGCTGCATCAGATAGGTATGTTAGACAAAAGTCATATAGTGTTTTTCTGACAGCTTCAAATAGAATTGAACAAGATATGTCTTCTCCACTATATTTGTGTTGTCAGTCACTCTTATAGTAATTCTCACATCACTTTCTCACATTAAATCATAAGAGAATTGAATGTTAGCAGGTTATATGCGGAACATCTTCTTTGAAACTTAATGCATCTATTGACATTGAACTTTACATTTTTGGTAAATAATTGTCTCATTTACAGTCATGTCACATCTCTTTATTTATACTTTGATCTGAATGGTTTCCTTTTCATTCAAGTTTTAAAATTGCAAAGGGTGGTACATAGCAGGTAGATGAACAATTCATGCCTCATGGAGGCCCATAGTCTTCATATATAAAAGAACAATCGGGATAAATCTGACAATACAGTTCTTAATCATTTATTATATGTGATACTAGTTCAAGGAAGACAAATGAATAAACACTTCATGGAAGTGTTGATATTCAGCTGACTTGAGTTTCTGTTTACAAAACTATGAATTTTTCGAAAACTAAAAATTTCTTATCCCGGGCATAGATTACCTTAGCCGTATTTGGCACTTTTTGGAATTTTGGGTCCTCAATGCTCTTCAACTTTGTACTTGTTTGGCTTGAGTGTCACTGATAAGTCTTGTTTAGACGAAACGCTTGCCTGGCTCATCAAATTATAATCCTGGTACCTTTGATACTATTGAGCAGGTAAGGTAATACAAAAAGATTGGTAATGACAGTTCTTTACAATTTGCATTTGCTTGTTAAACTGACCATTACAGTTAGTTTGGAAATGTCTTTATTGCAAAAATATTATAAAAAGTGCTATGAATCATTGATAAATATTTCACCGATACCAAAATCATTCTAATGATTACAACATACTACCACAAATCTCTATGTATAATATGTTTACAGCATATATAAATAAATCAACAACATTTCATTAGCATATAGATATTCAATTGAATGCTATCAATATTACTTTCCTTACTTTAAAACCTAGTTGTCTAATAATACCAAGGTGCCAAAATGATTTCCCAATTTTCATTTTCTTGGATTGGCCAACTGTTGAAGAATTTCCACCCATTGCTAGTTGAAGTTATAATGATGAATCAAGTGCAATGTCTAAACATTATTCTTCTTGTCCAATTAAAGTGAATGACTATGTTTTCGAACTAGGAGGATGAAACATCAGGAGAAATAATTAACTACAAATTAACAAGTACGATTCGGATTTGCCAGTAACCTGTTCTTTTAGATAATTAAGAGTCAGAGAAGCTATATAAAGTTTTATTTTCATTTTCTAGAACTGGGTCGAAACCACTTCGGGTTGACTGCTAGTGCCTGATGGTACCACCAGCTCAGGAGTCAGCACTTAGGCAGTAACATGCATACTTTTCTTAAAGTTTTCTTCCGTGAATATTAGAATTGTGGAGAAATTAAAACTCTTTAGCTACTCATTGGGCTACTCATTTCAGTTTCCTCTTAGTCCTAGTTCTTCAGGTTTCTAGTGTTATACATCCTTACCTTAAAAATGTTTAGCTTTGATCATTCCTGATGAAAACAAATAAATAAAAAAGACTTGGGATGCACTAAAATCATTTCGTGTCGTTTTGTTACAATTGTAAATAAAACAGGTTAAGTCTAACATTGTGATAAAATAGTGATTGATTAATCAATTCAACTCGATTCTTTATTTTACGACGCATCAGCGCAAAAGACTTTATCAAATGAGAGCTATTTAGAATATTAAAACAGAATGCAGTTTCAGAAATCAGACAAAAGGTCTTTCAATATACTACAACTTCAGTTCAATTCAGAATTACTTATTTAAAAATAAATAAACATAACGAGGACAATGTGATAAAAAATAAAATCATTTAAAACTCCTACAGCTTAAATATATTTTAGAATATTTATTACAATTTCTTTGAAAAAATAAAACAATTGCATGAACAGCATACTCATTAGAAAAAAACCATTTATTCAATTAACATTGAAATACTTTTTCCGAATATCGGACACATCGATATCTGATAAGTCGAAACACATTCAGTTAAAACAGGATTGATTGTATACTCATGCCTACAAAAAAACAAGGTATACATCGTGGTTGAATTTCTTAAGACAACCTCGTGCTATTCTAGTATGACCACTACAGCAACTAGTCTTTCATGCATACAGCATAGGTTAAATGTTTGCCTATATTTGGTTTTATATCATGTAATTTTGTTTCGCACTTTTGTTAAAACTGAGACTATTATACTAGTCCCAGGTAAAACTATCTAATGATAAATAATCAAACGGCTTTGTGAAGAATAGATGTCGAAAGGTGTCAAAATGCAATGAAAGTAGCTAGCACGCAACTTTAGTCAACAAACGTATGCCCCTTTACAGTCATTAAAATTGTAGGAGCGTCCATATACTCGCCGTGCCATCGTCATTTTGTTTTGATGTGGCGTAAAGCAATCACCAATCAATCAAATCAACTCGTCATGCCTAGCTCCAGATGTTGTTTTTATTTCGGTCGTTGCGTTATTGCGTCATAGACATTAATACCCAAATCCCTTTTAATACACTTGTGTGTAGTCTTTTTCTTAAATCATACAAGGTCAATGAATAAAGAAAAAAAAATGAAACCAATCGTGGTATTTTACCCGCATTGCATTTCATCAAATAACGAAACGACACATCATTTAGAGCTTACCACCATCTCTTGAATATTTCCGTTGTACTTTCTAAAAAACTAAATTAATAAAAAAAAAATATTTAACCATGATGAGTCGGTTGTAACGCTTGATAATGATGTTAGTGTGTACATATCATACATGTTTCTGGAATAATTCCACTCCAGAATATATACACAAGAACAAATGTTTTAGACTGCAACTACACAACCCGTTTGTTGGTGTCAAAACAAAACATAAACCGTCAAGACATATAGAACATGTAACATGGCTACTTTCAATCAGAATAAATAAGGAATGTTTGGGCTAGGTATACACGAGTATACAAATAAAATATGGCATGATTGCAAACGAGAAAGCTTTTTACAAAAGAACAAGGGAAAATGATGGCAAATTAATACAAAATGCAAATATATCAATGACAGAATGTATGCATGTTATATATGGCATGTTACTTAAAAGTTATCTGATAAAAACTCAAGATGAAGGTGAAATTTCATCATCTTATTACTCTTCAGGTGTACTTTCGTACTGTATTCTCCCTTATCCAAGCAGTTTACGCCACTAATGTCAAAACTGATTGGAGTCTTTAGCACGTTATGCGAAAATCACTAATAATGGTCTCGGTTTCTGTTGTTCTCCACTACCTTTCATTGATTCCACCTTGTCCTCCAACTCTTTTGCCTTTTCTGTGTTTCCCAACTGTCGATATAATTTTGCCACATATTCATAATGTAAACGGCTATCGATGCGACCTACAATTTCTTCATAGTCATGTATATGTTCTTGAAACAACTCTTGTTTATCCATTGATTCATAGCACTTCGATAAATGTTTGTAGAATGTCACCAGGTACCGAAGAGTGAAGTAAACTTGCTGATATCTTGACTTTGTCAGCTGTTTCTTCGTGTCGTCATCTGTGATTTCACTATAGTCTGTTCCATCATCTCGCAAGTCTTTCTGTAGGACGGATATTGAACATCTGAGGATTTCTGCACATTCCTCTAACTCATAGCTTGTAAACAAATGACCGGATAACACATAGATAGAGTTCCATTTGTCTTCGGAAACGTCAACATACACATAGCGCCATTCACCTTTATAATCAGGTCCCAGAATGTCGGAAATAGGTAATGTTGCTTTGTCCTTCAGCATATCTTGGCAAATATTAGTTTTCTTGACGTTATCAACTAATTGTGCGAATGGTAAACTGATCTCATTGTCGCGGACTGATGTCAAGAACGACAGTATGAAATCGTTGAAGGTCATACTGTGTTCATCTGTAACACCTATTGTCTGTTGAAATCCTACATCGAGATAACCCAAAGCTTTTCTGTAGAAAGGGAAGATTTTACACCTCATATTTTCGGTAGCTAATTTAAAGCACAAAGGAACAAAAACTGATTCTACCAATTTGTGTTTATCCTTTGAGGTTTTATACTCTTCTATAGATGATTCTATATTATCTATAACAGAAAGATTCAGGAATGAATGTCTTTCCAGTAAAAAGTAAACTGATGCGAATGGAAACCATCGTAAAACCTGTAAACGAACTTCGAGATCTTTGAGGTCATGATCTTCTATATAATCTATCATATTGTTTTCTGGAATAAAGTAATTTGGGATGTTGTGTTGGGCAATACTCTGCAATAACCAGACCACTATGTACATGATACAACCTCCAGGATTTGTTGACCACGCTTT
Source organism: Mytilus galloprovincialis (assembly GCA_037788925.1). Classification (NCBI taxonomy): domain Eukaryota; kingdom Metazoa; phylum Mollusca; class Bivalvia; order Mytilida; family Mytilidae; genus Mytilus; species Mytilus galloprovincialis. The sequence continues at coordinate 84,172,393 of CM075333.1, read as the reverse complement.
CTGTGGAATTAACTCACCACAATAAAGCATTACCGTCAAAAGACTGTATGTCTTCAGCCTTACTTTGAGGGTTCGTGTATGATGGTCAACCAGTGTCTTAAATACCCGAAAACAGAACATCATGGAATCATCAAATGAACGAACGAGAACCTTTTCTGCTTCTTTAAATACAAACTGCCATTCGATATCTGGATTTTCACTCAATTCGTGTGCACGTTTAACGATAGTACATCCTTTTTCAGAAGCCTCCCTAAGTATGTCTTTAGACGGCCACCCAGAAATGGGATTCCGTAGTGTCCAACTTTGTGCTTTCCTCGGCCAGAAATTACAATCAAAACCATCGAGTAGCTGAACAGAAATTTGAGTGTTTTTTGGAAACAATGGTTTTGGTCTGCACTTGTTTGGCAAACCACGTAAATATGCATCGTTGCAAGATAGCCACTCCACACATCCAGACCAATATGCAGTATTTGCTGGTATAAGATGTGTATATCCGGGATATGTATCAGTATCGTCCACTATGAGACTGTGTTCGGATATAGATTGCTGGTCTTCGGTTCTGTCAACTATCGAGTAATCTTCTTTTGATAATTTTAAAACAAAAGTTACAGGCACCGGTTTAGTATCTCGTTGAACTTTTTTTGCAAGTATGTCTAAGTGTTGTACTGCAGCAGTAAAATCCATTAGGTTCACATTTAAATTGAGTGATCCAGTTCCAATTCTTGTAATAGTATTTTTCTTCGACTCAAAAATACTTTCAAGATCTTCTAATGCATTTCTAAAGTATTTAGGTTGTATAAGGAGTTGTATCAAATATGATAAATGAATCATTGGGATACCACTAAGTTTGTCCACTTCAAACCTCTGATATAACAGGTTATTCATTGTATCTAAAACGAGATGAGAATAAACTTTGCTTTTTGTGTAAGTAGTAATCGTAGTATTTGATTGTTAGTTTAAAAAAAACAATTCTTAACTGTTTAGAAATAAACGTCTTAATACTAATTCTTATGTTTGGATTTGAGTGGAGAAAGTAAAACATAAACCAAAGTATAAGAAAAACTGACAACACGACGTTTCGTTTTACATATTGGACATGTCAACATCAAATTTTTGTGATCATTTCAGTTTCTCCTTTACTTACAACATTTTCTAAATAATTTCGTTTAAATTGTAACATCATTATTAGTGCACATCAACTTAAAGACTGATCACAAATAGACTAGTCGATCTTAATCTACTTTAAATTTCAAACGCAAATTGGTCCATCCCATCTCCATTAAATATAAATCTTAGTATTAAAAACAATTTCTAACTTGAAATGGAAAAGATAATTTCCCGTATGTATTCGAAATGAGTAGTTAACACGTGATTTAAATTTCACGGTTGTCAATTACGTTTCGTTTGTTTTATTTTGCCATTGATCAGGTTCTTTTCGACTTGTACAGTTTGGTTGTCTTTTTTGGTATCTGACACCTCTTTTTTAAAAATTATATGTAATTTCGTTAAAAATTAGAATGACTTACAGCTTATTCATTGTTTTCAAAAGGTACACGTCTGATTTTTGGTAGTATAACAACTTCATGTTTTTGATTAAGGTATTGTAGTGAAGACATAGTGTAGATATTCGTCACTTGATCAGGAAGTTCTACCCGGATTTCATTAAATTCCATGAAGGGAAGAAAAAGTTATTGGTGAATAAAAACACGTCCTAGGCTCTAACATCACACACAAAATAACTTGATTTCAATCGTCTATTTTACCTTGTGTGTCCAGCAGCAATTCTGTTGTTTGCTTGTGCATCGATTTCCGAAGATCTCTAAAAATCTGTTCTATTTCCTCGAATTTGTCACTGCTATTCACCTCACCCTTTGCAATGGATTCTCTCAATTGGTCTATCTTTTTCAGAGCTTCTTCTTCACACGAACGCAATAATGTGGAGTCTAGTCGCATCTTATCCATGATTTCTCGTCCTCTATGTAACGTTGCTTCTACAAAAGAAAACAATACCCAAAATAAAGAACAGTCGAAAGGATGCTCTTCAAATTCGTGCTTACTTTTTATTCGAACGTCACTGATGAGTCACATGTAGATGAAATGCGGAAGTGGCGTTAAATTATCATACGCTTGGTATTCTCTTATAACTTTTATTGAGATTGAAAAATCTGTAGCTTGTTACCTGAATACATGATCATTCAGATATAGAAGGGAATGTATCAAGACATAAATCACAATTGTTTTACTTCGACATTTGTTCGACGGTAACATAGGATCACGATAAACTGCTTCCAAACTATGCAAAACCATATACAGCTACTCTTTTAGTTCACTAAGTGACATATCAGCGGTTCTTAATGAAAGCTATTGTCGGTGACCTCATAGAACTGTCCATTACCTGTATTACTAGAAAATGGATTAAAATTGAAAAAAAAAAAAAGATTTCTTCTTTTTCAATATTGAAAGATACCAGTTTCCTGTTTACGTAAAGACTAGGGTTTTCTATCATATCAACTTTGAAAACAAATTGTACAAAACTGAGAAAAATCAGACACAATTATTATCTTTTATAAATAGAACTATTTGAAATGAAATGTCTGAACGACAATCAACTTCAAATAATACAAAGAAAAGACAGCAAATTCTTGTAAGGAAATTTAGGCAAATTAAAAGTATTTTATACTTACTTAAAGCCCATAGGGATTCCCAATAGTATGGCCTAAGACTGACAAAATGCATAAGGGACTTTATATGCCCAATATACAACTCATCTTTCTCGTAAAGATTTGTGGGTGTTAACTCAGTCTTAGACATGAAAGAACTGTAAACAATTATCCTCCTTCCAGTTAACTCTGAAATCCCTTTCAGGATAATGTCATCTCCCCATTGGCCATCCATTGCCATCTTAGCAAGATATTCGTCCCATGTTTCATCGGTGAGGAATGCTTCTAGATGAGTGTTTTCATCTACATTTGGACTTTTTCTCAAAAATCTAAAATGCATAAGAATGAAAAACATTCAAACTGCGAATCTATCAAACATATATTCTGATCTTTGTGAATTCGTTTCAATTGCACATTGATACATTTATGTGATATCGATAACAATTAGGCTGAGCTCTTTCATTTTATTATTTTCAATCTAATATATCTTTTTAATGATATATGTCATCCCTCGTTTTCTATGTATGTCTCACTTTTTTTTAATTTCCAATAATATTTCAATTGCAAGCTTGATTTGAATTTTAAGTTATCAATGACCGAATGTGTAATTGTTTCAATGTTACAAACAGAAGATGTTGGGAAAAATAATTATATTTTACAATAATTACAAAAGATTTGACAGAAAGGAAATGGACGAGGGTGGAAAATACGACGTGACAATACTTTCAACCAAGAAGTTATTTGTTTTGATTATTATTTCTATATAGATAAAAGATAATAAAAGGCACGCAAAAATAAAAAAAATCGTTGGTAGATTCCATTTATGCTGTTTCAACCACTTTTCCCTCAGTCCAGTTATTTGAAATGCTACCCTCTCTAAGGCTGTAATGCAATTGGAGTAGCACATACACGAAAGTTTGGGAATAAAAACAGACCTCCCTTGTCCATTGAAATGAGTCAATGGGCAATTAAATTTGCATAAAACATTTGAATAGCTTACTGCACTGCCTTTTTACGGAGACTGTCAGTCGTATAAGAGAAATCTCCATTGATTCTCAGCTGATCAACAATGGCAGCAAATAAGCAGTTTCCATCACCAGAAACATTTTTTACTTCATATCCTATTTTTTCCATAAACTCAGTGAGTAGAGAAAGATGTTGTTTGACTGTACATTTACAACAGTTACATTCACCTATAAAGGACGAAAGATTTAGTAATTGTGCACCATTACTATAGTTTTATCTCAACATGTTTGTCAATAAGTGAACATATAATTGGCAATTTAAAAATATATACATATTTTCTCTTCAATAAACAGTTTGAAATGATATTATTGTCTCTAACTATTGGGAAATAATTCTTTTTTAACAATCAGCTTCTTTTTATTTGAAAAGAAGATGTTGTTTTGCCATTGCTTCAGGATAACTGGTATGAAAATTTAATATGAAACCGGTATTGTGTCTGAATTGATTTTTAATTTTACGATATTTCACTATAGATTGTTGTAAGTTTAACAGATTTTTTTATTCTACGAAATCCACGATACTCTTTGTAATAATTAATAATTAAGGGAGACTCCATACGGAGTATGCAACGTCCATCTGGCGCATCGGTATTATTTTTTTTTTATCTCTTCTGACGTATTATGTTGCTTATTAGAGACAACCGTTCAATAAGCATAATTCCTTTGAAAAAAACCCAAATCAGTTAAAAAAAGGATAAGATGCCTTGATAGAATGAGCTATTCATACTATGAATAAATAACCTGCCATGTCAGTTATTTATATGTGCAACTGAAGTCCTACTCTGAGCTTAAGATTCCGTGAAGAGGTTAAACTAATCATCGAAAGAAAGCATTTGAAATTTGGCCAATTATATCATTAGCATTGTAAATAAAGGCAACAGTAGTATACCGCTGTTCAAAAATCGTAAATCTATCGACAAAAAACAAAATCGGGGAAACAAAACTAAAACTGAGGGAAACGCATTAAATATAAGAGGAGAACAACGACACAACATTCAAATGTAACACACATAGCAACGGACTAAGACAAAATCCGATGAGAATAACCAATATAACATCAGAACCAAATACAAGAATTTGGGATAGAAAAGTACCGTGACACATCTTATAGTAATGTGAATACACACTCAAATATAGGAGAAAACAAACGACACAACGGAAACACAACGTAAACATGTTACACACACAGAAACGAACTCTGATATAACAATGGCCATTTTCCTGACTTGGTACAGGACATTTTTAAAGAAAAAAATGGTGGGTTGAACCTGGTTTTGTGGCATGCCAAACTTCGCACTTTCATGGCATTGTTGAATATAACATTAAAATGACAACATAATAATACAGGACTTCAATACAAATAAATAGGAGAACGTATTAGGCAAAGAAAAACATGAATAATAGATAACAAAAGGAATCAGGTTTAAAATTCAATACGTCAAAACCGCACCTTGTCCACACAACACTTACCAGTGACGCCCAGATATAAAAGTTCGAAAGTCAAAAAATGGTACAAAGTTGTACAGCTCTGAGGATCAAAAGTTGAAAAAGGTTGTGCCAAATACGGCTAAGGTTTTCTGCTTGTGATAATAACATCCTTATTATTTAGAACAATTTAAGATATTGCAAACAGTAAATTTTATCAAATGAATATAAAAGATTTACATGATGAAACTGACGTCTTAACTAATTACAGAAAACAAAACCCGAATACATAATATTTTGAAGACCAACACAGAAAATAGACACACCCGACTTGGTCCAGGTGTAACCTGTTTTCACCCAATAAAATTTTGTTGTTTTAAATTTGAAAATACATTTATAAAGTTAAGGCCATCATTTTCGGATGCAGTACAACCGACTACAACATTTAGATTTTTAAATTAAATGTTCTCTTTTTGGATCATAATTATTAGCGGTTTATTCAATATTTCATATAGAAATGCATTATAATAAAGACTATTTACTGACAATCATTTAAGCTTTAATAAACGTTAAAATTGTTGAAAAATATTACCTTCATTTGAATGTTCAGGAGTATACCATATCCCATTCCCGCTACCTCTGTACCTTGTAACTAGTGGCATGTTAGATATGCGTTGGGTGTCTACATCCCTTTGATGTGACTTCCAGAGCTGCGAATTCCCAGATCTCATTATCTGATTATGTTTTGGACTTTGATGGTCGTCTGTTGGAGTGGTAAAGTTGCTGTTGTAAGTACTGTACTGTTCATCATTGTCTGACTGATTTGAATGTTGAGGGCTATGCATTTCGTTATATTCCCGAGTTAGATAATGATTGTCCTTTTCATTTGATTGGGGATCTCTATTTTCGCTCCAGTGAGTGTTTGTTGTCACATTAGAAGGACTATATGGAAAACTCGTTGTTTCTTGATGGTAAAAGTCATTACTATCTTGATATGGCATTCGACTCTGATGGTGTGATGTTTGATTCCACTGTGGAATCCATTTGTCATGTTCATCTTGGCTCCAATTTTGATTTGATTTCATACTCCAAGGTTGATTGGCTGTCGCCTCAAATGAATTATCAACTGATATATTCTGATTTTCAAAACGTTCCCATGCACTGAATTCCGAATGTGTTTGTTCATTTTTGGTGTGCTTGGGCAAAGATTTAATTGTGCGGGCGTCTTTCGATTCACTTCTTGATAATTCTATCTGGTGACACCTAGTTTTATACTTGAATTCAATGTCTTCATTACCTTTCAACGATTTTGTTATTTTTAACTCTCCGAATTTGTCAAATGTAATTGATTTACTTTTGTGTTGACAATTGTTCAAATCTTCTTTGTTTCCAAAATGTCTAATTATAAATGGTTGATCACGATTATTATCTCTATACTCCTCACCGCGTTCCATTTCTTGTGTATTTTCTGAAATTTCATATATACCTTTAACTGGTAAGCTATCAGTGTTCTCATGGCTGGGCAGTATTCTTAAGGAATGTGTATCTGCTTTGTATGGTTTTATGTTTAAATCGTCATTTCTGTCACCAACTAAAATGTTTTCCGGCTCAGTCCCAGTGCCTGACAGTCTTTTTTCGATTGGTGTCAACGAATTTGACTCTAAATCTGTGGTTGTTTTGATTTTAGGACTTTCCCCGCTTCTAGACCTTTTCAAGTTGTTGGATCCAATTAGACATAAATCTTTCACGAAATTCGCAGAATTGTCGAATTCTTTTTTTACTGCTAGTACCTTTGATTTCTGCCGTCGGTTCGAGTGATCTTGCAACGATTGTGTTCCAATAACGGACGACTTAATGTTGCAATGAAACTGATTGTTTCCTTTTCTTGTTTCCTTTGTTTTAATCAGTGTTACATGTTCTATTGAACCATTTGTGAAAGCAATACTTTTTGGCTCCTCCCTTGTTTCACCAAATGACTTAGTCGAATTGGGAAAGTATTTCTGATCTGCTTTGCTTGGGACATCTATTATGTGTAAATTTCCCTTCATCGAACTTTTAATAGATAATTGGGATTGAATGTCTTGTTTTGTTAGATTTAATGGTTCTCCGTCTTCTATATCATTCCCGGTTTTTGATTCCTCTATAGTTTTATTTTGTGATTTTTGTAGTTCTTGGGTAGTTTCACCTCTATCACTAGATGCTTGTAAAATCGCCTTATCTACTACATCATGTTCCACATTTATGTTTGAAATGTCAGAGAAAGTTTTCATATGTGAATGTGCAGAGTTGTCGGTAATGTTATTCATATTGTCACTGGAATAATCTTTAATTTCACTTGTATATGATGCTTCTAAATAATCGTTATTTGATTGTGTTGAGAGCTCGTCTCTTATGATTTTGGGAGATTTTTCCTTGAAATTTTTCATAGACTGCATATCATTGCATTTCTCGTCGTAGAGTACGGTCGGCAATTCATTTAAACCTGTTTCAATACCTTCAGGTGTCTGATTGGTATGTTCAAAGTTGATTTCTGTTGTGCTTATGAGGTGATTAGTTGTCTCAGTTAACTCAACCATTGTTTCGTTCTTTCTGTCTCCAACTTCTATTTCACAAGATGATTTTGCCAAGTGATCAGAATTCTTTTCATCTGTTAAGATTTTTTCTTCGGTTTCTTCAGTTATGGGTCCCTTTTCAGTTATACTCAAGATTGACACCTCTGTTATTTCTTCGTCGTTGCGATATGTTTCAGTGAAGCTATGGCCTTGTATTTGTGTTTCCTTTTCCAAGCTATCGTGGTCATTAAAATACATTATTTGTTTAGAAGCTAATGTTTCACATTTAATTTTACTAGATTCTTCTTTTTTTTCTTGACAAGGGTTTTCTACGGTGTCTTGTGTCATGGAGTTGTACTGGTCTTGACTAAATTCGTCATTGGAAGTTATTTCAAATATGCTATTGTCGTCTTTTGCATTTAATGTTGGATAAATGGGTTTCTTCATTTTTTTAGCACTTTTTTCATAATGATTTTCGTCAAATTCAGCAGGCCCTCCAACATAAGAAGGAATGCCTTTCAATTTTCCAAGAATTAAATTTTCCCCCTCATGGCAAGGTTTTGTATCTGTTTGTATCAAAGGAATACATTCATGGACGGGTCTACATTCATTTATCTCGTCGTCGGATGTATCTAGATCTCCAAGGTGATCATACCCAAATAGGGCAAAAGTGTTTTGTGTACTTTCTGTGTCAGAATGGTATGGTGATTCATAAGAGTTTCCTCGCGCAATTGTTGTATATTGATTGTCTTGACCCTGTGAAACATAAACCACGAAAAGGTCTATTCAGTTATTTTGACATGGTTTTTTTTTGTATGAATTTTTTTTTTTATCGAAAGAAAATATATAAAAAAAAAAAAATAGATCAGTATCAGTACAAAGGGGGAAATGCTTTATATAATAGTATAATAATATTATGGTGAAGGAGTAGACTACAAAGTGAGTCAAGGCGAACTTTACAAAGTGAGTCAAGGCGAACTTTTAAACGTGAAATCAAAACAAAGCTTTCATAGTTAAATTGTATATTAGTTAGTCAATAATATCTGCTATATTTTTAGAGTTGCAACCCCCCCTCCCCCCACGCACAATTTTCCTCATTGATTTATAGTTTCCAAGTATCACCGAAAATGTCTGCATCTGTGACTCTTTTGGTGTTGTTACACATTGCACATTACGTTATTCATTCGATATTAACGTTTTCATGCAAATGTGTTTTTTTAATTAGATTTCAACCATGTATAGCGTCAAATTTATATACCTGTCCTTTTTTTCTCCATAAAAAAACAATACAGTTACTTACCTTGCTCTCTGTTGCAGCATTTAAATCAACTAGGTCAACAGTATCATATGGATCTGTTCCTTTGATGTCTATCATCTTATGCAGAGGAGATCCCCATATGAAGGAAATATTCGAGTTTTTAGCCTCCTGTCTATTGTACATCTTCCCAATGCCGCTTTCATCGTCGTCATCTTCGTTCATATTGTTGTAGGATTACTAGTACTCTAATTGTTAATTAAAGTATGTATACAATGATCTATATGAAAATGAAATTCTACTCTGTCTCTTGTTTTGTTATTGACGAGAATCTTAAATGTCCCTGTATGTTGTCAAAAAACAAAACTGTAAATCTAACAATACTCGCAGGGAAAACCACCGATTTTCAGAATTGTGATTATGAGAACTGGCTTTATGTTGTTTCTTATCGGTGTGCATCATAACTATTCTTCTTAAATATTTAACTGTTGAATTCGTTTCGGGTGTCTACTGGTTGATTTAACATGTTTTCTTCAGCTGATACAGAGAAAGTTTGTGAATGTGAGTACACAGCTAAAAATGAAATATCAACTAGTTTTTATATTGATTGATTTTTGGTTGCTTAAGGCAATCTCCGGCGCAGAGATCATATCCGTTCCGTTCAATACTTTGTAACACTCTCCTTGATTAGGCATCATATTAAACGTCCACTTTCTTACTGGGCGTGGCTGCGAACTTGTACATCCCACAAGCCTAATAGAAGCCCCACTTAGATGAAATGGTTGAGGGTTTTACTGACGCTCAGAAGAAGGCCTATTAAAGTGACCATATTTCTATACCCAGTTACCCATTGGGAATCAAATTTACAGTTAAGCTTTTTTTACAGAAGTATCTGACAGAAGTATACACAAGCATTTTCCCATGGTGTTATTGTATGGACCTACTAACTATAAAAAAAAAGAAGATGTGGTATGATTGCCAATGAGACAACTCTCCACAAGATACCAAATGACAGAAATTAACAACTATAGGTCACCGTACAGCCTTCAACAATGAGCAGAGCCCATACCGCATAGTCATAACTGTCCATTTATGCCACTTTGTAGATCATGTTCTTCCAAACTTACGATTCTATGTACAGAAATATGACAATCGTTTTCTAATCGTATGTAATTATGTGATGGAAGCAGTGAATTCATTTGATTTACAGATTTGTTTATAAATATTTTGGGTTCATGTCCTGTCACATTATTGTTAGTATTGTATTCCAATGCAACATGTAGTGTCATATATAGCTAATGAACTGCATGTCTGTATATTTTTCATTTATAGTATGAAGTACTTTTGCTTTGCACCGTCAATAGTAAAACAACGGCTTTCAGACAGGGAATATCCTTTGTTTTGAACTTTGTTTTAACTTCTAAAAAATCAAAAGAAGTTAAAATACAAATATAATTATAATATGTTTATCTTTCATTACCCAAAATTATCGACTAATAAATACTTACCAAAGGGACAACTTCCTTTTACTGAATCGAAAGTAGACAATTTCCAACCAGATAAAGGGGAATAATCGATCTCAAATATTACATTACTGTCCTCGAGTTATTGTCAGAAAATTAACAGGAAATGTGTATATTACCATTTAAATCGTATGATACCATATTCTTTTTAAACTAAAAATAAAAGAAAATTTCCAAACCCGGAGGAAAAATTAGGATATCCACTTGTGTGTG